>CM034151.1:786676365-788072615 GCA_019776745.2 Taxus chinensis | reverse complement strand
CAATCTCATCCAGAAATGATGAGAGATGAACAAGAAGGCCGGGGATCTAAGTCTAAATAGGGATTTTGAGCGATACCTGGTTAGTTGGACTAAAATTAGGAGTCCATGAAGAAAGAACAAGAAGGGTATTGCTTAGATACCAACAAGTGACCTTGGTCATAAGGGTCTAGACCTACGAGGGCTCACTAAAGGTAAAGAGATAAAAAAAATTGGTGAGATTCTGAAAACCAAAAACCTGTATGCCAGAAGACTCCCAATGGTTTTTCATTTGATTCTGCAAATATATCTCAGACGGGATGTAACCAAAAAAATAGGCAATAAGATAGTGGTTATGATACCAATTCACCATAGGATCCAAAAACTCATTAACAATAACCAAATCAGGAGTGGGTTCAGAGTCCATACCTTGTCGTATACTTTTGGGAAACAATTCCTTGTGTGCTTGGGATCTATGATCGCCAGTATCAACAGTCATTGAATTGGGGGGTGGTGGCCATTTGTAAGCACTAACACCACCTAAGTAGTGAAAAAAATATGAAAATCACTATGATAAGAGGAATGCAAGAAGGGATAAGGACATGTAGTATAGACAACCAAACAAAGAAGGAAAAAGCATACAAGGCCAAGCAGAGCTAAGACCCCCAAAAAAATCAAAATTTTAGAAATTCTTCCAAACAAAAATTTATGAATTTTCATCCTATTGTCTTTCTAACAAATCTTAACTCTAAACACAACATATTTATCTTGTCCATATCTTACCAAATCTAAAACCTAAAATCTACCATACTTTTAGTCGAAATACCAAATTTTCCAACATAGCAAGAATGTTCTAAGCCTTCCTTTTACTCAACTAATTGTATTATCTATCCCTGGAGTGACTTAACTTAAAACCTACTCCCCACCATACACATTGAAACAAAATTTAATATACAAATGAAAAGATGAATTATTTAAAGATTTATGTGCCATGTAATCAAGTTTTAAAGTGAATGGCCATAATTATGTGATTAAAAACACATCAAGTTAATGCAAATAAAAGTTAACATTCTAATATGTTAGTTTTTCCATGGTGTCACATGTGGTATGCTACATGTAGGTTAGTTACAATATTTTAATCCTCAAAACAAACCCGATCGCCATGCAACATACCCACATGATGATTGCTCAAACATTCCTCCTCCTCCTTTTTCCTTTCAACAAGGATGTGCATTATTGGATCTTGTCTTTTAATTTTGTCCACATAATACAAAGGATCCCCTACACCATTGTTTCCCCCATTTCTCAAGAATATAACCAATGGTTTTTTCACATTCATGATGTGGGGTCAGGATTCTTTCATCAATATTTTTCTGTGGCATCCAAACCTACTGCATAGGTAGTCCCTCCATAAGGATAAAGCTGAAGAAGGAGGTCAACAACACCCTCTTCCATATCTCCCCTCTCTATAACCATATAAATTTTATAAAAAAAAATCACTAAAACATAGAATCATTAGAAACTATTTAAAGGTGTGCTCATATAAATTTGAGAATGGCCTCATATACACAACCAAGTCTAGAATAATGGTTATTAAAATTTTCCATAATGGGGCTAATATTCGAGGATTACATTGGACAAGATCTATCAATGATAAAAATGATATGGCGAGGGACATTCCTAGAATCAAAATGATGTCCATCATCAGTTATATACACTGTAAAACTTAGATTCTTCCCATTTCTCTTAATAGGTGGGTGTAGACACTACATCACACACTTTAGGTATTATTTAGTCCTAGTCTCATACTACTATTTATATGGTTTTTGAGTGAAGAAAGTACTAATTAACCCTTGTCCTTTGGCCATTTTAATTTTCTTTCTATCGTCACTGCCGACCTCCCGCACATAGATGCCCAATATATTTTTGTTGTTTTGCATCATTTTAGCCTTGATTGGGGCGCCCAGGCCAGTATTGCGGCACCCACAGGTACCTTGGTCCTAGTCTGGGTGCCCTGATCCTTTTCCCACTTTACTTCCATATTTTAGGTACTTTCTAGCCATTTGACCATTCTATATTTTTGGTGGTTGACATTTTCGGGGTTAATTACGAAATTAGAACAAGATAACCATATAAATATAAAGCTATGAGACCATAATGAGGGACCAAGAACTAAGCAATACTATCATCACCTAAGTTTTCATCCATCAAAGGCTCAATTTACATCCATCTAGCTCCATCACAAGGGACAAGGTTGGTTCATCTACATCACATTGCATATGAGGGAAGTTTATTCTATTCCATCCACCATTTATTACATTTCTACACATAGTTATATCTCTCTACTTTCACAAAGAGCGAGTGACATAAGAGAACCCAGGTCATGATTACACACACACACACATAACTACATCGGGTCTGAGATGTAGTGCAATGCTCAGTTAGTTAGTTAGTCCACCATTGTGGCCGTTGAGGATAGTCCCCCCTTCATATGCATCTTTCTTTTTTTAGGGGTTTGATGCTTGGTTTGGGGTTTTGTAGGTCTTCTCTTCTTCACTGATTAATAGTGACATCCAATGTGGTTAAGTGATATTAGTGTGACATGTGGAGAAGGATTCAAATTATCTAGCGACCCTAGAAATTTGGTTTTTGGACCTCATACACAGACTAGGGTGCCCACAGGTGCCCTGATCCTCTCTCAGGTGCCCCAGTCTACCTAGATTGCTCAGATCTTCACTTTTTAGGACTTCAACATAGCCATTCCCTCCTATTTCTCTAGCCATCTATGTGACATAGTATAACAAGCTCGTCGAATCAGCTAAGCTCTTTCTAACCCTATTTGTTAATTATGGCTTTAAATTTCATTTACTTAGTTGTTTGGGTCATTTTCTTTATGAATTTATCTGTTATTTACTGCTCTACTTATATATTAACTCCTAAAATATTCATATTTAAGTTAATAATTTTGGAGCACCCGACCTTCGAATCCACCTGCTACCTAGAGTTTATTATCCTTTTGTCATGGCTCAATCTCATGAATATTTTATTGAATATTACCCTAAGGCCATTACGAATCATATTGTTGAACATCCCTAAGACCTAAATTTACTTCTACATGTTGCTTGTGAGGAAGCTACTAATTTGGTGGAGCTCACTACTTCCGCAGCCATACCAACCCTGTTACTACTTAACCACCCACTTATACTCTTCCAACTATTTCTACCAATCACTTTACACCACCATTAGTTTCACATATACGACAAGTTTCATCCACTGGTACTCAGGCCTTAACTTCTCTTTATCAAGACCTTTAAGCTCAAATTCGTAAGTTATAACAGACCACTTCACATGCATCACCATCTCTTGATTCCACCTTGCTATTGCATACTCCATTCGCATCCACGATCTCCACTTATCTGCTTCCTCATAGTTTTGAAACCCCTAAGCTTCCCATTTTTAATGGGCATGGTGACCCGTAAGAACATCTTCGAGCATTCCATGTCACTTGTGTTGATTTTGTTGATGATTATGTTCTTTTGGATAAAATATTTCACTGTATTCTCCATGATTATATGATGCGTTGGTTTTATTACCTACCTGTTCATTCGGTAAATTTATTCTCACATCTAGCCGATACTTTCCTTACTCTTTTTTCTATCAAATTGACTCCAAGGTCTCTTATGCTCAACTAGCACAATTGAAAAAAGGCTCTAACAAACACCTAACCAACTATGTTAAATGTGCTAGCAGACTCTGAGCTTCAGGATTTTTTCCTTTAGAGTATTTTACCACCACTTAAGGATAGTGTTTTGTTTGAGACTTCTCCTTCATTTGATCAACTTTGTTACACTCTTAAGCTTCGTGAAACCAAAATTCTATCCATAGGAAAACTTAAGTATCACGAGAAAGCTTTCTCATCCACTCATTTTCAAAACAAGGCACCATTCAAAGCATCTACATCTAAGCTAATCAATGCCAAAGTTACTGTCAATTCCATCACTACTCCTAAAGAGATTTAATCACAACCACCTAGGTGCACATTTACTAACTTTCCTATGGCTCCACATCTCATCTTATAAAAAAATCTTGAGAGTAATCTTATCACGCTTCCTGCACCGCTCGAATTAGAGCCATCATGACCAAAATGTAGGAATTACAATGAAAACTTCCAATGTTACTATCATAGACGTACGTGACATTCTATGAATTGATTTTTCAAAATACACATAAGCATCCAAGATCTCATTGATATTAAAGAGCTTGAATTTCTAGAACCTACACACTTTACACCAGTCAATGACAATGACAAGCTCAAATTATTTAATAATCAATCCCAATAGCATGATAATAAATCCTCTGACTCTTATGCTAATCATGAATATCACACTGTGCCTCCTCATGCATGAGGGGCTCTTGATTTTTTAGTTGCACATATTGACGCTTCACCACTAATCATCTCTTTCTCTAATTATGAGAAATCCTCCAACTCTTCTGCTGATAATGTGACAAGAAATCCTTCAACTCTTTTGCTAATCATGCATATCACACCGTGCCTCCGCTTGCATTAGGGGCTCTTGATTTCTTAGTTTCACATACTGACGCTTCACCACTGATCATTTATTTCTCTAACTACAATTATCATGCAAATGTCACATCTAATCACTTGTATATTCATGCATCAGTTGGCTCAATCTCCATCAATAATACTAAGGTTGACCCATCATGGCCTATTAGTGCATGTTCCATTCCACTTATTAAGGCCATCAATTACCCTCTATCACAATTTGCATACCCTATGAACAAACCATATGGTGTCATAAAATTATACATTACGATTAGTCCCCTTACTATGCTTATGCCTTTCCTCATTGAAAACATAGTTGATGGGTACGACATGCTTCTCGGTCTCAGTTGAATGTGTTAGTCTCAATCTATCATATCTATGAATCACTTGAGACTCAAATTTATTCACAACAACTAGGTTATTTATATTAATGGTGTCCCACCATCTACTTCATGATCATCATCTCCTCGTACATCAGTTATCACACCACTTACATCATATAACACATCACATTTTATGTTACTCAAAGTGCAATCTAATCCTAGTTCACCTACTCATGCATCATCTACGTGACCTCACTGCTCCGCTAGTCCTACACTTAGGTATAGGCCAATTCCTATAATAGTTACTGAATCTCGACGTAGGTCACCACCTTAGTTTATTCCACATGGGTGCCCATCACCTTCACGCTCGACATCATGTAGATCTCCACCACCGAAACATTTTTCTCCAACACGAACTTCATCATATATTCATCTAGCACATGCACATAGACTTCATTCACTAGCACAATGTTTGTCCCATATACCACCATTATTAGAGTAGGGTCACATGATTTCGACACTACATGCATCAAATGGAGAACCTTTTTCCTTCAATGTCATTGAATAGTTCATTCATTCACACACACTTGAGGGGGCATAACATCTAACACACCCCCACCATATTAGCATTAGTGCATCTATCATATTCACATCTTCATACATTAATCTCCTAGCTTAGACTTATCACAAGTTTTAGTGTCATCATTACCCAATGACACACTCTTGTGATTTGGTTCACACTTGACTATTGAGGGCATACTACACATGAAACCCACACACTACATAATAGGTATTACACGCTGCATTTCCCCACACATTTCACATCATATGTCTTACACCTTACATCATACATTATACATTTAGAATACATCATTTCAACCATCACACATTTACATATTAAACATAATTTTCACATAATATTAATCTTCATCATACATATATCACATTTCTAGTATCTACACATATCATATTACAAGCTACTCATCCTATATACTACATAACACACATATTCACACTACGAGTCTATCTATACAAATTTCATTGCATACTATTCATCATGTATTACACATCATATGGTCGGATATTATCATCACACATACTCCATCATCCTCTACATGCTGCACTCATTACCCTATGACACAATTTAGTTCCCTGGTCCATACTCAACTTCTGAGGGTTCACAAATCAAATGGACATTATCATACTTATAAGTTCATATTCAAATTTATATCATGTGACATTACTAGGTTAGTGACATACACTATAGGCTAAATGGTCACATATCCCTTCATCTTGTAGTGGTATACGCTTTAGGCTACATCATCACTCCTCCTATTCATCTAGTAGTGGTATATGCTTTAGGATACATCACCACTCATCATACTAATCTAGTAGTGATATACGCTTTAGGCTACATCACCACTCCCTCTATTCATCTAGTAGTGACATACACTTTAAGCTACATCGTCACTCTTTTTATCATCTTATCGTGATATATGCTTCAGCAATAAGGGTCACACACATATCGTCTCTAGGTCACATATCATCATCACACATACACATTCATCACAAAAAATTAGACACAACACATACTTTAAACATTTCCCGATGATGTTCTCTCATTTATAGTTCATTCTTGACTGCTAAGGGGGTAAACAAAATGAAACTGACTACATATAACTTCATTCACTTGGGGGAACACGGCTCCTATCATTCATCTTCCATTCCATTCCACCCATCCATAACATGTTGTATATCTTAGTTTATTTTACTCTTGCTTGCATTTTGTTGTATATAGTCGCCTTATCACACATGCTAGTTAAATTTCTTGTATGTAATTTACCTTTACCATCCACACATACATGTTCATGTATTTTTCTAGTTGTGATCATAGATACAGGTCTTTTACATGCAGCATGGAGGCTCGCATTCTACCACTCTTGAAATGGTCACTGGGGGAATCCACATACGTCTCTTCCAAGTGTTATTGTTTTATTTTTGCACTTAGCACTTTTCACTACTTACTTATACACACTTTTGACATACTGGATATCTTTCTAACATTCTAACAAGTGCTACATGTGTAACATTGTTTTTGCATAATTACTTTCTTCCATGGCTATGTTGTTTGTACTTGCTTGTTTTGATTTCTATTGTTTGCGGGCCTTGTCCTTTGTTTGGTGTACACACTTGTTTGTTATATGTGACCATCATGGCCTTACGTGTTTTACGACATCTTGAGTGGTGTCCCATGTTTGCATCTCACTTTGGTGGTCTATTTACATGTTTACTTGATTTCTAGCTTACACATTGTTTGATAGCTTACATTTGTTTTCTATATGCATGCTTGTTCCTACTAAAACCTTCTTATTTCCTAGCCACTTGTTTGTGTGTTCCTTGGTTTCTACCAAGCTTATTTCCTTCCCCCTGTAGGGCACAATTTATACGGTTAGTCCTCTTTTGGGTCCACATTCTACTATCAATGACGTCATATGCACCCCAAAGAGGGGGGCATCATTTGGGGTTTTACACACTAAACAACACATCTACACCGGTTCAGTTTAATTTAGCTTCCATCCTTGGCATTGTGGGTTATATAACGAGTGGGTTCAGACCAGTCTACAAACCTTGCACACAAAAATTTTTACAGGACATGGTTGTCCTTAGCATTCTAGGGAGAAATTATAGGTTAGAGGACACATCATATTTCCTCTCTACACTACTACATCCAGTGGTATTGGATTTTCCAAAAAAATAGGCAGTACAAAGATCTCTTCATACATCTTCAGGGAAGCAATTATAGGTTGGAGAATAATGCAACTTTCTCCCTACACTTGTTCAGCCAGGGAAGTGTGAGATCATCCAAAAAAATTACAGTACAAGATATCCTCTCTACACCCTTTTCTCTCATCACGGATCAGGTGCATATGTTCCTTTTACTTTTTTAATACTTACATTTACAGTCTTTTTACTAGATACATGCATTTTTTGATATATATACATGCGTATTTGAATACTTGATCATCTTCTACTTATAGGTCCATCTGTATGAGAAGTAAATAGTCAACAAAAGGTAACTACAATAAAAGTGTCAACAACAACAACAAAAAAAATGATGTCAACAACTATATTTTGCGGTAGCACACACCATACTAACATGCAGGTAAATCAAACACATTGAAAAATACACACGTGTTTCCACCCTAGGTTTACTCTCATCACCTTTTTCTCTTTTAAATCTTTAATTTCCATGCTCCATCATATTTTTTATCACTCCATGCTTCGTCTAGTCCTTCAGTGAATTTCCTACATTAGTCTATATGGACATCATCATTTGTTGCTAACTATGATTAAATTGTGGATTGGGAGTTTCAGATAGATGGTCTTATCTGAACCAAGGTAAGAAAATTAAAATCCTTTCCTCTAAGAAGGCAGTTGGAAATTTGGTGGTAATTAGTATTTGGTGTGGAGCCTTTATTAACAGGAAGTAAGTTATAATAAAAGGATTGTAATGTTATTTGTGATACAGGTTGGACTAAGTGTGATTCTGATGGTCAAGGGAACAAAACATGAGAATGTGTACCAGATTGACTCCAATGCTAAACTCCATGGAACTTTGATTGCAGAGAATGTAATTGGTTTCATCTATGACCATTATGTTACCTTCCTCTTAGATATGGATATTGATGGCACAAACAAATCCTTTGTTGAGGTCAAGATGGCTAAGAAAATAGTGGACAATGGACCAACTCCAAGAAAACATTTCTGGACAGTAGAGAGACACATTTCCCAAACACAGAAGGATACCTAAATTCAACTGAGCCTTTATAATCTATCTAAATTTCATATGATGAATCCATCAAAAAAGACAAAGATAGGCAATCCATTCGGATATAAATTTGTCCCCGGGGGAACAACTGTAAGATTTATTGATCACAATGATATTCCTCAGCTTTGAGGTGCCTTCACGAATAACCATGTTTAAATTTTGATGATAAATATTATTATGCTTTGAAACTCACCCAACGTTTGAACTGGGTCTCATCCCTTTGGCTCTCTTGCCATTTGGACGGGGTATACTACTGGTAGAGTGGAACCCTGATAGACATCAATGTGCATGGATTTAATCTTTTCTTCTTTGCTAAGGTGAAGATTGAATGTAGTTGTCACAAATGTCAATAGATCCAAATTCATTTCTAAATTTTCCCATACCCATTTCTACCACTCCCCCCTTCTTTGGGCATTTAAATCAGAGCTTCATATTACATATACTGACAGGATTATAGATTCATAATCAAAAGGTCCATGAAAATATTGATAAACATAAGAGGCAATATAGGTGTTTGTATAAATAGTGGAGAGCACATGGGGTTATTAATCATACCTATATTTATCACACATACAAAATTTCATTTTCTAGGTAGAATTGTAATTCTTAAAGTATCATCCCTGTCTGCATTGTAATGAACAATTTTTCTTGCATAAGATATGGGTCACTCCATATAATCGAAGTGAATAGTGGGATGGTGGGTTGTATACATATCAAAGTAAAGGTGATGACACACTGGTTGTATGGTCTAACATGTAAGTAGGAATTCCTTAAAAATTTCTATATATCAATATTTTCAGGCAAAGGATGATTCCATTAGTTTCTATAGATTACACTTGTTGACAACTTAAGTATTTTTTTCCTAGATTTCTAATAATCTTCTAAACAAAACTTGATTGAAACTAGCTGAGAGTGGAATGTAAACTAAATACCGGAAATATAATTGTTTAAGGCTAGATCATGAAACTTGTTATTTGTTAGAAAATTGCTTCTTGAAAACCTATGATAGATCCATCATCATGATGAAGATACAATTGGATTGTAGAGGTAGAGATCCTTGTATAAGTAACTCTCTTTGCAAACAAGTGACAAAACCCAACCCTAAGGAGAATAAATTAGGGTTTGGGTTTTTGTCATCTTGTGTGTGTAGAGTGAGTTATTTATATAAGGAGCTCTAAGTCTCCAATACAATCATTTTCTCATATCCTCATGATAGATCATGTAGTTAATGGTATGATCCCAAAACAATTGACCTTTAAAAGTTCTATAATTAGTTTTCTAGAAGCATTTTTCTATTTATAATGGACTACAAAAGCTTAAAATCTCTAATTGTAATTTCGTATTTCTATGTATCAGGGACCTCCCAATTGAGAAAAAAGATATTGTGATTTTGACGTGAGGTTTCTAATGCTTTAGATCAAGATTTTAAATTTAGGTAGATGATCTAAGTAAGTTAAACTATATATTTTATAATACCCCGAAATATATATTAAAATGCTAGATTTGTAATATAGAATTAGTGGGGATCTATTTTCATAATCAACTATTTTCCTTTCCAGCTGTAAAGTTTATTTTGGAATCTATCCACCGAGTCTTCCCAAATTTATAGCTTTGAATCATTTTAAATCAATATATTTGATGCATATTGTTACACTCTTCATCAAGATAAATCTCGATTTCCCTCTTTTCATCATTTAAAAAAATATCTGACCTAGTAATGGTTTCTGTCAAGGAACTCCCAAAACCCCTTATCCGTGTAGGAATGTACCATTAACTTAGGACCAGTATCAAACTCTCAATTGTCCACCCACCCCTTACGTGCATATCAAATTCTTGAAAATAACCACCTAGTAGTTACACCCCTAATACTGGACCATGATCATCAAAGTAACACTAGATTCACTTATGGTAATGATAATAATTACCCAAAAGAGTACATTGTTTCAATGCGTCTAGGAGTAGAGTAACATGTTAACTATTAGAGAATAATTAACTGGATAATTAAATTTTTATGACTCGATATCCTACTAATAATATCAATCACTTCATTTGAAAATTTTAGGGAACTCTTGCACACTGAAAAGAGACAGGATGATACATACAATTTTTTGAACGAACCAACTGACCCCTAGTAATAATTACAAGAGGTATTTAGATGAATATGCCGATGGTAAGCAATAAGATGTTACATGGAATAGAAACATCACTTCTGATGGGCATTTATTTGTGATATTTGGTGATTTGATTTCACAAAACACTGTTTGACTGGAATGAGACTGGGATAGTGTTGTGTCGAGAAAAATGCATCCCCACAAGTCTTCTCTATCCTGGGGTTTGCTTTTCTGAATGGATGAGCCAATTTTAAAGTAAATAATGATCAATTTTTCAATAAAAAACCTAGATTTTTTTTCATATTTGTTCAGTCCACTCAAAAAATAGATAAAAGTGTGCATGAATTTATTTTTGAAGGGGCTTTTAGACATTTTTTTCATTTTCCACTTTCCCAAGAGGAATATTTTCATCAAAACTAAATCAATCCACTTCCGTTGCTTGTATTATTACACTCTTATGATGTTGCTAGTACTAATTGTATAAGGTTCCATAAGAAAAGTAGTTGGATCAAAGGAAATCAAGCAAGCTTGTATTGATATAATTTTTTCTATGTTGGATGGAGAGCATCATGTGTAGTTCAGACCAAGATAAAATTAATTGTAGATATAATTACAGATAAATGACAAGAGTAATATGCTTATTGGATCTGTGTTCTCTTTAAATGCTTTGTCATGTTGACATTCAAAACCATGAATCTAGTTCTTTTTACAAGGCTTCAAATTTGGCACCAGCTAGGATCATATTAGGAAATACTCTCTTTACATCAGTTGATTGCATAAAAATGCTTATGAACAAGCTATGAATTATTACAGTCCATGAAATACAATTGACCGAGCCATTTTGTCAAACATCAACAAGTACCATAAGAATATAGGTTATGTTTGAAATAATGGATTTTTTTTCATGTTTCATAACAATTTCTCTAGCAAATTCCGAAATTCTGCAACACTCTACTTTCCATTTTCTAAAATCTGCAACACTCTCACATAACAACCTTGCCTTGGTTCCTTGTACATGTATAACCAGTTCTTCCTCTCCCTCTAATTGATTTCCACCTTGCAATCTACCATCCAATCTAACAGAACACCCCACATGTCTTCATGTTTAGTTCAAATAAACTAGTCCACAAAAGGTTTCCACTAATGATATAAGATTTGCAAATGTATATCTACGAATTTGTAACAAATTTGAAATATGCATATAGAACCTTCAAATGTAATGCTTTATCTATATTGCTACTTACAAAATCAATCACACCCCTTATCAACATCAACTACAAAAGTAATAACTATCCCTGTAAATCAAATAACATATATCATTTGACGTTCATATTGCATTGTACACATACGATTGCTAGTTTTGTAGGTCCTTTATGAATACAAATTTTAGTCACATTTTAGTTAATTACAATATATAACATGTAAAGGTATATTTAAATTAAATGGATAAAAATAAATAGTTTTTAGTAATAAAATTATTAATAATTATGTTATATTAAAAATATAAGCTAAGAGTTTAGGAATTTTGTAGATAGATGTATTTAAGATATCTATACTAGTAAATATATACATATACATATACATATACATATGTATTTGTAAGTTTGAGTATAATTGAAAAAGATAATTAAAATTTATAAATTCATTTTAAATTTTCAAAAGACGAAATATAAACTCTTATATAATATTTAGGGATATAAATTTATTTCAACATATTAATTTATCTATTTGAAGGATAAACAATTATATATATATATATATATATATATATATATATATATATATATATATATATATATATATATATATATATATAGAAAGACACACTTTTATTAAAAATTTATGTAGAGTTCATAGCTCATCCTATAAACTAGAAATCACATGTGTACAATGCAATGTGAATGCCAAATGGTATATGTTATTTGATTTAGAGTGATAATTATTAATTTTGTAGTTGATGTTGATAAGGGATGTGACTGACAATTCTGATTTTCTATTAAAGCCAAAACAAAATGTTGCAAAGTACATCGGAAGTGATGTTAAATAATAGTTAGTTGTGTAATAATTGAATACAAATGCAAATGAGACATGTAAGTTTGCAAACACTCACTCTCGAGAATATAGTGAATGTCAAGTGTTTATGTCAAAGTAAATTGAAACAGAATGACTAAGTGCTTTAACATATTAGTCTCTACAATAAGCATAAACAGGACAAAATATGCAAGCATATATAAATGAAGATTGAATGGTTAGGGTAAGTTCCAAAGTGCTTTATTACCTCAAAGAATTTGAGAGCATCATTGTTATAGCTATTTTGTGCATATCCTAGAATCATGTCGTTCCATGAGACCACATCTCTTTAAGGTATTTTGCAAACAAAAATCCACTTCCCATTATACTTTGATGGATGTTCATACCTTGTGCTAATGGTCCCATATTGGTATAAAAAGGGAGTATGCTGAAAAAAGTTGTAGAGGTTGGGTTTGCACTTTCTAAATGCATTCACCTAAATATTTTGAAGTCATTTTCAAAAAACCTATTTTAATTCATATCCCATGCAATCATTTAACTCCATGAGATCACATCTGATTGAGGAATTTTATCATATAGTTCACATTCCTTGTGTATGCTTCCACATTTTACATACATGTCTACCAAGACACTTGCAACTACATATTAACAAAAATAAGCTTTCCATTATAATTTTATGGTTGTCCATGTCCTTATTTAAATCTCCAATTTCAGTACAGATTGGGATGATGAGTGGCAAAGGTTGTGGAGTCTGGAAAAAGACTCATATCTATTATTCTTTGGTGAATGTCCATCCCCTGTTTTGACATAGGGTGGCAGTATGCTCGCAAAGAGGAACTAATATTCAGGTTGGCTACCTACTAGTTGACTACATTTGGTGAAAGAGAGTCAATGCTTCATGAGGATGTTCATGTCTTTTGTAAGCTACAATTACAATAATCCATGAGAAGGGGTTACAAATAATGAACAAAAATATATATATTTAGAAAAGTCACATCTACAATCTTCTAGATGTAAAATTGTATCTTCCATAACAAAATAGTACCAAATTTTAGAATATCTCTATAAACACAAGGGTATGAGTCATAAAATGACAATGATCTGAAAGTAAGTTTTGAATAAGTGCACTCATCTTCCATTAGAAATATTTTCTTTTGGCATAAAGAGCTCTACAAATCAAAACTTTTGTTCTAAGGAAACAAAATATTTGAAAAATATAATATTATTATGGATAACTTTGTCTCATAATAAACATGATATACATTCGTAGCCCTAGTGAACCACATTGTTTTCTCCAAAATTAATTTTATAAAATTAACACCAATATTCATAATTCTATCAAAAAATCAAACATTTTCAAGGAGATACTCACAAATTTTGTAGAATAAAGGTGATATACCTAGATGTATTTTCACCGAAACCAAATTGTTAGGGCCTAAACCAGCTAGGGAATAATCCACCTGATAAACCAAAGTATACCAAAGTGACTTTAACAAATGAGTATAGATACAACGAGTCCAATCACATCAATTGACCAGTGGAATAGACTCTCTCTCCCGAAGCTTGAAATTTCTTAGAAGCATCTTCATAAAACATAAAAAATGAGCTGAAAAATAAGATATGCCATAACTGGTACCCATCTTGTCAGAAAATAAATTCGGAAAGATATAAGTAACCATGTCATGTCTATACAATTCCACTTACTCCCAAAACAATTCCTAAGGATAAAACTATTGAAATGCTATTTGTTTAATAGAAATGACAAAGATAATGGGAAAACATGTTCCAAAAAATGCAATAGCAAAATATGGATGATATTGATACTTGAGAGATAACTGAAGGCTCATGAGCATGACATGTTGCATTTAAAAACTAGTTCCAAATTTAAGTTAAATCCCCAACCACTCTCATTCTTGACTTCACAAAATTAATACAATCCCAAGATCCCTGCAGGTTGCTGCAACTTTTGTATGAACTGTTTGCATGACCCTGTTGTTATCTGCTTTTGATAGAATCCCACCGACACAATAAATAGCTCTCAGTTTTTATTCTGACAGACATAATTGAAAAAACATACAATATTTTTCCATTACGAAAAATAAGGCAGAAGTGAGAATACATACGTTAGAAGCAAAAAACACTAGATTTGAGGAATTAGATAACATAATTTCCAATAGTTTATGATGAAATCACCTTATTTCTCCAAGCATAATAAAAACATAATTTCCATTTCCATTAGAATATTTTCTTATCAAGATGCGTCCCTCATGAATAATTGCAATGTGAGAGGGATCGTCAGTTGTTTCTTTATACTCAACCCCCCATTACAAAACAAGCTACTGTAGTTTCTTCATTTTCTTCTCCCAATTACAAAACACACCACTATAATTTATTCATACTCTGCCCCCAATTAAAGGATTAAAACCTACTACAAATAAAAAGCACAATTATTATGTAGACTTTACAGCTGATACAAAAACCATCTTACAAACATAATAGCTTCAGCAATTAGGAGTTAACTTTCCCTCTTATTTTTACTGTTAAAAAATAGGCATGTATGAAATTAATTTTTAGGACTTTAAAACAAGATTAGAGCATTAAAAATTTTGGTCGTTTGTTGTCTTACTGCAAACATGAAAACATAATGTCAAAGTTATAAAACCATGAAAATTACTAATAAATATTAGCAATAAAATATCCACCTAGCTTAACTAAACAAGAGCACAACAAAAATAATTCGATGCATCCGGATTGAAATCCTTAAAAGAAAAATAAATAGGCCTACGGTTTCGATTCCCACTGGAATAATTGAAAACACATGCAATATTTTCCATTATGAAAAATAAGGTAGTTATAAACAAATCAGAAATTCCCATATTCTACAACTTGAAATATTTGATTAATATATGTTGTCTGAAATTTCTTATTGTCAATTAAGAGCTTAAAATGCAAAACCAAATTAAGGAAGAAGTGAGAATACATATTTTAGAAGAAAAAACATGGATTTGAGGAATTAGATAACAAAATTAAACAAAATTTATGATGAAATCACCTTATTTTCCTAGAAATTCACCAAAATGCAATCTCGACAGATACTGCAAGGGCCTAGAATAGAGAAGAGTTTTTTGAATATAAGAGGACAAAAATCATCATAATAAAAAATCAATCCTTAGCAATTGGAACAATATTTGATTTCTTTAGCTATAACATAATTCTACACAATTCAATTTGTTTACAATCTACAAATGACAGGCCAAAATATATTGTAGATGAGAAAATAATTAGACATAACACACTACAAATATCATGGAGAAAATAGCTGCATATAACTAATTAATTTTTCACCGAATCAATCATTTATGTAGTGGATAAATTTGTGTAGTATTTTCAATGGCTCATATTTCAAATTCATTATGATGGATAATAAGAGACGATTCATGAGTTAATGAAAAAACTACAATCCAAAAATCTAACTACTATTTTCAAGGACTAAAAGCATTAAATCTATGGTTTAAATTGTTTATGTGCAAACTATTGAGAAATTGGGGGAAGGGTTGTAGGATGGTCTAGAGGATTCAAATGTAGACAAAAATGGAATAATTTATACTGCCAAAAAAGATGGGTGGATTAAAATAATGTATGAAAACATATCTTTTACATCACATAGACTTGACTATGTGAATGAGGTTTATTTACTGAAACATGGCTCCTTTACATCACACAGACTTGACTTTGTGAATGAGGTTTATTTATCTAGTTAGGCTCTCTACATGATTTAGCTCAGTAGTTCCTCACGTCTCAGGCGTACTCCTGGGCTCACACTTCTTCTGACATAAGCTTTGACCTCCACTTCTCCACCTGCAGGAGCTGAACATACACCAAATTTCCTGCAATAATGACATTGGTGAAGAAAATTGGTATCATTGGCTCTTTCATGACTGATCCTGCAACCCCCTCTAATGAGTTACATGTCTAAGGAAATATCAGATATGTCTCGATCAACTTATAAGCTACATTATCTCTTTTGTTCTATATCTAGATCATTCTCTGCTACTCAATCACAGGTCACAATATCAACTTTCATTCCTTGAGCGAGCTCTTATATGTCTCGGCCTATATAACATTTGATGTCTTACCTTGGTGAGATCTTGATCTATCTTACCTCGACTACTTTAGTCGATCCCATTCCTATGTGGTATTGATGAGTCCCCTGCTTGTAACTCAGACCTTCTTCCCAAATCCAATATACATCCTCCTGCAATACCCACAATAAAAAACCCTAATTACCAAAAGCCCAAAACCCCTCACTTGTAACTTAGATCTTCTAGTAGTGGTAGCTCATATATGATGTAATGATTGAAGGCTCGGCTCCCTTAAAGATCTATGGTCAACACAAGTCTAGATCGACACAGGTGAAGTATTTCCCTATGAGCTTTTGCATCTCTCCAAACTGTGATGAACTTTCCTCAACACATATCTATAACCAATCTCCCATTCGACATTTTGATAGTCCATGCTCTTAGCTACTTCAACATATTCATCTCACATGTGAACATGGCAGAAAATGAATCAGCCCAACACGCAGCCAAACATTCTCATGCTCGACACAACTTGTTAAATCCCTAACCCAAATCCAATATACATCCTCCTGCAATACCCACAAAAAAACTCTAATTACCAAAATCCCTAAATACCAAAAGCCTAAAACATGCATCGACCAATCAAATAAATTAAAAACAATTTTAAAAAGTGAAAACGTCTAAACGAACATCAAAACTGTCAAATTTAACATAGTCCCATGAATGTCTGCAAAGACCGTTCCCATTGGGGGAATGCCTTTGGTGTAATTATTTTTACAAAATGTTGTGTTGATGGCCTCATGAGTTTGGAATATGATGTATTTCATATAATTATGAATCTTTGTTGTTAAAATACTCCCCAAAAATAATTCATCCCACACTTTTATTTGCATTAAACAATGACACATAACTGCTATGACCCAGTTTCTTTCCCTTTATTTATATAAAAATATTTCATAGTTTTATTTCAAGGGTGATGAATAATTGGGTGAATTTTTATTGAGAATACTACTATTTTCAGGAAGGTTATATATAAAATTAAGAATCTTAAAATCTCTTTTATGTGAAATGGTATATTATTAAATGTCTTAACAATTGGCTCATGCTTTGCAGGTTCTTGTGATGGAGGTTAGATATGATGCTTTATATTCTAAGTTAAAATATATTGTTTTTGAATTCTGTTTAGCTCCTAAATACTTTTGATAAATGACGAAATTCAAAATTTATGACATTTATCCTCTAATTTGATAAAATCTTTTGGAGTCTTGCACTATACATGATCCAGATTAAGTGTTACAAATCCTTTTTAATAATAGATAGTTTATTACTCTCATTAACATTTATCTTCTACCTTAGCATTCCATTTTTTCCCCAATGGATGGATCCAAAACATGTACTCATGTCATCACTTTCATTGGAAGTTGGCTGGTTAGATTTATATTTGTTTGGTTAAAATTATTGTTTTTTTATCTCACTCGCGGCCTAAAATTATCTCTGAACTGCAAATAATACAGTGATGTGTTTTTAAAAAAAAAATTAATGAAGGAGGTAAAACCTCCCCTATTTTTTAAAATTAATTTAGTTTGGCACGAGGAGGACCACCAATTGCTTAAATTTTCATATCATCATTCTATAATCAATGCTTATGTTTCATACCATCTTCGTACAACTAGCACATACTTGGGGACGTCGGTCAGATTACTCTGAAATCCCTCAGAATACTGTGATGTGTTTTTTAATCTAGTAAGAGATAAGTTTTTTTAATTTAGTAATAGTTATTATGATAGGTTTTCTAATTTAATGAAAAAATGACACTCTTTTAAAAACTTATATACAACTGTCAATAAAATCTAGGTGAGTTAGTAAAATGTGCCTCTTGTATTCAGCCCCCATCTAAGTTTAAAATCTCATAAAGACTTAAACAAGTATTTATCGTTTAAAAAATATTAGAATAATCTTGACAATAATTCTATTTATATCCTTACCTGGGAATTAACCCACCTAAATTGCTTCTTTAAGACTTCATAAATTTCTAGAACTATCTAGTTTTTTTTTTACCTTAAAAAAGTCAACTGAGAAACCATCAAATCAAATGGACATATTTATAATAATTAATGAAAAATTTAATTTCATCTCGAGTTACATGAACAATTCTATTGCAGATTTGATAGGGATTTTTTAATGAACAAGAACAATATTAGAGGAGCCCTAATGAAGTAAATAGATCTTAGTAAAAGGAAAACGAAACAAACTTGATCTCCTCCAAATCCCAGAGATAGAACCTATTGTCAAATAAACACTCATGTTTATTTGGAAAAATTGAATCATAAATGAGGGATTTTTTGATCTTCCTCTTATTTTTCCCCTTATTCATCGTTTTCTTATCTTCCTTTTTCCGTGGATCCTTAAAATTTGTGGGTTCCTTCTTTTCCATGCGGGTCCTAGTTTCCCACGTGATTTCCTTCTTTTCTCGTAGGTCCTAATTTCCTGTGGATTCCTTTTTTTACGGGGTCCTAGTTTCCTGCGAGTTTCTCTTTTTCCATAGATCCCTATTTTCTAATGGTTCCTTATTTTAAATGGGTCCTAGCTTCTTGTGGTTTCTTTCTTTTCCACATGTCCTAACTCCCTGTAGGTTACTCTTTTTCTGTAGATCCCTATTTTCCGCATGTTCCTTCTTTTCCGCGGGGTCCTAGTTTTCTTTGCGGGTTTCCTTTTTCCTACGGGTCCTAGTTTCCTGTGGGTTCCCTCTTTTACACAGGTCCTAATTTCCCATGAGTTCCTCTTTTTCCCATAGGTCCTAGTTTCCTGCGTGTCTTCCTTATTTTCCGTGGGTCATAGTTTCCCACGCCTTCCTTCTTTTCCGTGGGTCATAGCTTCCCGTGGGTTCTTATTTTCCCCAAATCAAAATAATGGAGGATCCAGGATCTAATGGGGATTTGAAACATATACATGTGTGACCCATAGGTTAAATTTGACGGCCCCATGGCTGTTAATTGTGCTAGATGGCATGGGAAATCCAGAATACTGAATAAGACAAAATTTATATCTTTGGAAAGGTCTTGTAGAATAATACATGATGGAATCATATTTGGGTCTGTGAAAATGTATTTTATTGAGTTGTAATTGTAAAAAAAAACAATTATGTGGTCATTTTTTGGTATGGGCTCTATAAAAATTGATGGCGCTCATGTTGGGTTTACAACTTGAATGTTGATTGGTCCTGGGTGGTTAAAAAAGTGGTTGGACTTCTTAATTACTAATTTCCTCTCTCCCCTCTTCTTTTTCTTCTTTTATATATGCAACTCATTTTTATTGTAATATAATCCCTCTCCATTTTTGTAAAGGCACCATGCACAAAATGTTGTCCCAAACAAAATATGAGTTATAAACTTGAGTTTTGGAGCTTGTAATGCTCTCAATGTCTTCCAAATCGATGTAACAGACTATGTATACTCTAAATCAAGTATATATAGATATTTTGGCTCTTCTCTACCCTTTTATTTCATTTAGTTGTCTCTTACCTCTCTGCTCTTTCATTTTATGCTGTGTATGAGTTATACTTGTAGGTTTTCCTTTTCTTTGTGTTTGCAATGCATGAAATGAGATATATTTGATTGTTTTGGGGCCTGTAGCACACTTTCCCACCCTCTCCTTACTTCATTTCCTTATCATTTCTCCCTCATGGAGATTGATCCCCATTTTCTTGGTATTATCATCTCTTTCATAGCTTAAGATTTCATTTTCATGCATCTCTCTCTCCATGGTCCCTGTGAATGCTTAGATTAGGGGTTAGGTAATTTTAATTTCAGTTGTAGGGGTAGTTTTAACATTAGGGTAGGTAGAGGAACCAAATTTCTAGGAAGGTCTATCTCAATTTAAAAAGTTCCCACATTGGGATATATTCCCATGTTGGTCCAAAATTATGATCTTCCATGATCATATCAGGGTGTAATTTTGAGTGACAATAGTTCTGGAATGCCTCGGTGGGACGAGATTGAATCACTCTACAACTTTTATACCAGCAAGTCTGATGGGTTCTTGATAGTATTCAGCCTTTGGAGGCATTTATACACACATATGGAGACTCCAATGATTCAAAAGATCCATTTTATCAGGTTTTAGACCTTTTCCTTCATCCCCTCCATCCTTCCACTAATTTTCATGTTTCCATTTCTTTCATGGCTCTCCAAATATCTCTTCCATTATCTCATTTTAATTCAAATCCCCTCCATTTGTCAGTAGTGGGATGATATTCCTAAATCATCCTTGAAAAACATACCTCTTTTCCATGGAAATTGAGATCAATATCTTATTGATCACATTCAAGATATATAGCAAACCATTGTGTCATTCATAATATCATAGAAGAGGAAAATATGCCTCAGAATTCTTGTTTCATCATTCAGAGGTAAAGAAAGAGATTAATACAATGGTTTGTCTTCACGATAAATTTTCACATGGGATAAACTGGTAGAAAAACTACACAACCGGTTCAAGGAGAATACAAATTTCATTTCTCTTATGGAATTGTTAGTGTAAAATTACAACACCCTTTGAATGCTTGCAAATGAGTTGTCTTAGGAAATCAGTGCAATTTTATAATATGGGATTGTCTCAAGGTGTGGGGACCCTAAAATTGAGAAAAAACCTCCAGAGAAGGCTAGTTCCTCTACCTAATCCTAATGCTAAAACTACTCCTAGGAAGGGAAATGCAATTTTTCTAATACTAACATAGATTCCAAGGGACCAGGGAAGAGAAAGATGTATAAAATGAAATTCCTAAACTAAGGGAGTTGTTAGCACCAAGAACAAGGGGGGGGGTGAGATATTATAAGTGAGTGAAGATGGGGAGAAAATAGAGTGGGAGAGGGCAGACAAAAGTGCCATAGTCTAAAATAAAATTTAAGTCTAAAATCAAATTTACGTCTCCATCTTCATGGGGAACAATAAGTTTGGGTCCTATAAAGAGATAGAAACATGCACAATATACCTATAAAAATAATATAAGGAAAGAAATTCAATACAACTTGAGTTAGGGGTAAGAAATGAAACAAAACACAAATTTTATTGGTTAAAATGATGCACAATCCATTACAATATAGGCATAAGGAAATAATCCTTTACAAAATGCCCAAATTCGAGGCCTGCAACTCACAAAAACTCTGGAGCAATTTTTTTGACAGAGTTCCTTTACATTACAGAATGTCTCCCCTCAAAATGAGGTGAATTTTACAATATATAGATGAGGATCCTCGAAATTGCCTCACCTACTGATAGATCTCATTTAAGAGGTATGGGGAGCCATACAATTTGGTACTTTACTTACACATGAAGTCATGGGTGTCATACCTCATTAAACTGGTGGTTGAATAAACTTTCATACTACTTCCATTAATGCCTGGTTTGTTCCTGCGTTCATCTAGTTGCATGAAAGTTTTATCCCGAGACGGTGGAATATTATCCCTCTCATGACTGGTTCTATAATGCTTTCTAGTGTCGGTTGGGAGAAAGTTTTTTCCTATCATCCGGTCACTTTCATTTCATTACTTTCCATTCTATTGATCAGTTGTATGAATATAACTGGCTGATAGAGTGCTTCACTGCTACCGGCACCTTGTTTCAATATAGCGTGAACTTCCTTTCCTGCTACCATCCGGTAGTGTAAAATACTGTTGTCGGCCAATAACATATGTAAAAATGCTACCGATGACCATGTTGTTGACCGAACACTCCTTTTCAGTGCCTTGTGTTATTAGTCGGTAGCATAAAAAATGCTACATACGTTTTTCTGTCATTGTCCCGCTACCGATCGGTAGTGCCTGACATGTTACCGGCCAATAGCATCCATACCTGTTATCAGTGGATTTTATTTTCCTCTTTCTCCCATGACCCCACCGGATTCTACTATCAGGCTAGTAGCATGAAAAATGCTACCAGGCCTATAACATGTATTGATGCTACCAACCGGTGTTATATGCCACAAACTGCACAGCTCGTCGAGCTCGCCAAAAATAGCTTGCCTGCTAAAATCAACTCAGCCATTCACTGCGGCTCATTAGCTTACCACGAAAGGAGACCAACTTAGCTAAGCCAAAACAAAAGCTACCTTGAAGATTGCAAAGTATTTTTTTCACCATCAACTATCAACGCTCTAACTTGTTAAGTTTTCCATTTTACAGGGGTGTAAAAAAATGGATAACAATTGGTGACTCGCGGGATGATTTGCTTGCTATATCTGAAAGACCAGTGACCCTAGAGGATCCATTCAGTATGGATTCACTCTGATTTTTGAAACTGATATGACACTTGAAAATCACCCATCAAACCCCTAAAATACTATTGGGGCCTTTCATTTCTAAAACCTTGGGGTTGGAGAGTGGATGTTCCATTATAAGGCCCTGCCTAAAACTGGAAAGTGCAAGAGCAATAAAGGCACAAATTTACACAAACATCATAGTCATACACATGCCAAATGGTTCAGGCAGAGTGTGCACTTCACTTATTACAAAAAAACCTAAACTACAATAGAGAAATGTGCTACACGCACTTGGACGAATTCTAAATTCTAAACTAATATGTATTAAGGAAGAAACTTCACTTAGTATCAATTCTTGAGATAGATTCCATTGATAGGAATCAACAATTATTCTTCATCCAACTTAGATAATTGGAAAACATTGTTAGTCTTACAACCTGAAATAAAGTAAGGGCCACTTCATATTGCATCAAACTTGGAGTTTCTTCTTAGTTTGGCTCTGTCTGCATCCTATTTTAGGACCAAGTATCCCTCTTGTAAGGTTATATTTCTGGGCTTCTTATCAAAGTACATTTTAATCAAAGCTTGATCTTTCTCCATGCTTTGAACCATTTTTTTCCTCAGCTCCTCTAACTCCATGAGCTATGCATACTTAGCTTCCATGGGCGCAAACTTAAATAGTTCTAGCTGCTTAAGAAGTTTTAGTGATGGAAAATCAAGAGATATGGGCAACCTTGCTTCCCTTCCATAGACTAACCTATAAGGAGAGTTCTTTTTTGACCTCTTCGGAGTAATCCTATTAGCCCAAAAGGATTATTTCAACTTGGTGTGCCATGTTTAAAATATTTTTGTTGATGGACTCATCCTGCGAATTATCTCGAGGGTAATAATTTGAGTAAGTTCTCGAATAGGTGTCATTTTCACTGCCCATTCATATATTTTTGTCCTGTGAAAAGCTAAGGCGTTATATGATATTATAGTTAAAGGGAATCCAAAGCTTGCCACAATACCCTCATAAAAATCTAGGATGATAACCTCATTTACTTCCTTGAGTGCAACCACCTCTGTCCACTTGGTGAACTAATCAGTGGTTGTAAGGATCCATTTATGACCCAAGATAGAGTGCTAATTATCTCTCTTCTGGAAAATTGACGACATATCGTTAAAAGTGCTCATCTTCTCTCTTATCATCGTTAATTAATTACAATACACTAATTAGTTAATTCGCCTATCCAACAAACACCCTAATTAATGACCTTTCATTAATTAATCACCCCTTCTATTTGGACTAATTAATTATTATTAATTAATTAGCTTACCCTTTCATTTAACCAATAAATCAATATTTAATTGATTTAATCCCCTTCTATAGCCTAAATCATACTAATATTCCTCTAATTAGCTTCTATAAGCTTACATCTACCTATTAGTTAATCACCTTTGATTAATTAAAACACCCCCCAACTCCCATGACTTGCTAAGTATAAATTAAACCCTTCTAAAGTAAGGTTACCTTTTATAAAGCAACCTTATCCATTCCTAATCTTGTTTTACCTTTTATCCCACATGCAAAGGGATGAAGTGTTTCCTTTATCCATTGGGCTATATAAGGAGCCCTCCTTCTACCTTTATACCTACACCTAAACTTCTTAAGAAGACAAAAAGCAAAGCATATAGCAAAATAGACTAAAAGCTTTCCTTTGTTTTCTTGAGAGTTCACCACTTGGAGAGTTAAGCCTCTTTTCTAGCCAAAAGTGCTTAGGTCATATGGGAGGTGTCAAAAGGGTCTTGTAGCCCAACTTTGATAAGCCCCCATTCCTAGGTTCTTGGAATATCAAGAGCAACCTATTTGATTATCATGGAGCTTACATAGGTTCATTCATTTATTTGTTGTTAATCAAAAGAATAGAGGATTTAGACAATTAGCATATTAAGTTTCAAAGTTTTAATATGATAAATGTTAGTGTCTAACCTTGTTTAATTCTTATCTTGATGGTGCTTTGTACTTTGTTTTAAGCTTTGTTAATTAGGGCTACTAGGTGTTAGTCTCTATTTTTCATTAACTTAGCTTAAGCAAAAAAAAAACTATGCACACATTTGGCACGCCCAGTGGGACCTAGTCCCTTGGCATTTTAGTTTAAATTTCATTGTTTTGGCTAACTTTTGATATGCACATGTAGTAATTAATGTCCATTTTCTTGGAATTTTTACTAATTTTATATGTGTAATTTCTTGTTCATAGCCATCATTTTAATGGGTTGTTGCCATTTTAAAACTAACTTGCTAAAATTTGAAGTATTGTGAGCTTTCTTGTGTTTTTTTGCCGTATTTTGGTTGCAGGGGTGGCACAGGCACACTACCAGGAGCACAGGTCACTGTTTATGGTGGCACAGGCACCTCTCGGGTGGCACAGGTGCACTTTCAAAGCCTGATTCTCTGTTTATTGGCCCTGGCGCATACGCACTAATCCCTGGCACACATACCCTAACCAGGGCACAGACAAGTGCACTAACCCGGGTGCTAGATGTCATTTCGTACTGTACCTTCACTACAACGCAAAACCTGTCAGACCAGCGCATACACCCTAACCCGAGCGCACACACTGTTTTGGTGGCGCAGACACATTTCTGGTGGTGCAAGCATTCTGTTCAGAATCTGAGACTATTTTACAAAGCGGTGGCGCACACACTTTTCCGGTAGCACACACACTTTTCTGGTGGCACACACACTTTTCTGGTAGCACAAGTGTTTTGTGCAAAACTAAGCCTATTTTTATCAAAAGTAGCGCATACGTTCTTCTGGTGGCACACACCTTCTCGAGTGGTGCAGGTACATGAAAAGCTAGAAACACACAGAAATAGTACGTTCTTCTTGTGGTGCACACCTCTCGGGTGGCTAGGTACTCCAAAAACACACAGAGTGGAGCATACGCCCTAACCCGCACATAGACGCCAAAACTCATGGGTGCAGGTGTCTTTTTGTTTTCTTGAGGTTAATGTGTTGAGGTGCTAACATTCTTGCAAGTTTTATCTAATTAAATACTCATCTTTGCAAGGGTGTTTTTACATGCTTTTACTTGATTAGATAAACTTTGCATGTTTACTTATAGGAATAAGATTGCGTATGCTCTTCCCTCACATCCCTTGGGGTGATCTTGGGAATCAGAAATGATTCTTAGGTCCTTTTGATGCTTTGAGGTTGTTAGGAATATTTGAATTGGAATTGGTTAACTTGGTGTGTTTGAATTAAAGTGTTTTTCCATTTGATATCTTTTTGGATTTTGGAAACATCATGTATGCTCTTCTCTTGCGTCCTTGGATGATCTGGAGAATCAGAAATGATGTTTACTCTTTTGATGGAAAACTACTAAAATCGTCATACAGGACCAAAACACCATGCTTGTCAAAGAAAGGAGGAATAAAAAAATGAAGTCAAAAACTACTAATACAGTTGTTATACAGGTTTCCAAAAGGTGTTCAAGCAAACCACACCTAATTAAACAAGATAAAAAGAACAACATATTCAAAACACTGTATTACAGGTTTCGGAAAAGGGTACGTCCCTCTCCACTCAACTGGAACATAACCCCTTTGGCATAACGCCTTAAGCTACAACAATGGGGGTGGTTCCAGGAACCCCAAAGTAGTCCATGCAAGAGGGAACCTTGTGGATGAAATGGGAAGTGCTCCGCACTACCTACTTGACTAGTGATTCCTTTGTGAGATAGTGTTACCAGTTGTCCGTATGGTGACCCCAGTGATAGTACACGTAGATGCACTAGTTGCCTACTATTCTTGAAGGGGGTAAAGTAAAGCTGAGATACTCCCAAACTAGTCAGTGTGACTTTTTGGGTAAATCACACTCGCTTAAGACAACTTTGTAACACCTAGGGTGAGAGAACCACCTAGGAAGATATTCTTTGGCTAGGAGCCCACTTTGACCATTCTAAAATAGTGTTGAGTTGTGAACCATATTTTCATCATGAAACGTGTGACGCGTTACTTTCACTTAGTTTTTCACTTGCCTTAAGGCGAGGTGAAACTCTGCCGAAGTGAAGCCAACATTTTTCATCCCCATTTTTGATCTACTTCCTTCACATTCTTTTGACACTTTGTTGATCAAAAGAAGGGTGACTACCTCTGTGTTACCAATCGATTGTTTCTGCCACTTTTTGTCTGTTTACGCCCATCCATGTTTGTGGCTGGGTAAGTTAAACATCTAAAGTGTGTGGAGGCGTATTCATATCATTGGTGGCCTTTGTGATCTTGATACCCACATCAAGATCGTCATTGTAGTTAGGCGTGGTTCATCATCTTGGACTTCCTTAGAAAGGTTACCTTGTTTGTATCGTATCACTACAATTTTGGTATTTACATCTTGTTTCTTGTAAACTCGACCTAAATATCTATATTGTAAGGTTACGCTGCACACATTTTAACTATTCCTAGTTATACTTTGAGCTTTTAGTTTGATTCTATTATTACCTCGATTTTGAAGAGTGCTACGTGTTACCACTTGTGCGTGTTATATCAATAGCATCTTGATATCAATACCTTACTTTCTCGCAAATTTTGGTTAACATATCTTGGTGATATTGTTGTGTCACTCACAAATTGTAACTGGCACTTTTTGGGATATAGGTCTTAATCAAATTTGAGCTCGCTTCTAGTATATCTTGTTGGGAGGTCACATTAACTTTTTGTATTTACTTATGTCTTGTTCATTCTCTTGAACTTGGCATAAGTGAGAACATCTTGTTAATTATCTTGCGACACTAAACTACTTTTTGAGACATAGTCTAGGAAGTACTTCATTTGATAGGCTTAGATACCAAACATTTGTGTCACTGGTGATTTATCACTCTATCACATTGGTATTCTCACATTGTTATTCATTCATATTCTTGGCAATTTATCTTGCATTTCACTTAGGTGTGGTCACAAAGTTTTGAACACATTTACAACTTACCTTAGTGAAACTATCACAAATCATGGCTCCCAAAACACGATTAGGACTCAAGAAACAAACATACGAGGAACAACAAGCGCAAGCTTGGGAAGCCTCAAATAGACAAGGGTCAAACCCTTTCATTGGACATGATCTAGGGCCTCTGTTTTCTATGGAAAAAGAGATAGAAGATATGGTCGATCATAGTGGTGATGAATTGGAATCCCCACACAGAATTTGACTTTGACCCTACTTTATTAGATGAGTTTCTTTTCAGAAATAAGGATAGAGTGCTAGCACGGGTCGTAGAATTAGGGGCCAAAATGCCCACTGAAAATGAAACAATCCCACCTGTGAATAATGCTAATGAGGAAGAAAACCCCTTATCAACATGGAGGATATTTTGACGCATGGACATGCTTCTACCTCCAATGCAGGAAATGATAAAGTGGTGGGACATAGAATACCCTTTATCAAAGTGCCACGTAAAAATAGGACAGGACATGAGAATGGTGAAGAACCTCCACAATACGAGGAAGAGGAGGAACCTCTTAGAAGAAGAAACCACAATTCAACAAAAAATTAGTACCCTAAGCTGACAATTAGCTTTGCTAACCTCTCATGTACAAAAGGAAGCAAGAAAAAATGTTCAAAAGTCAAGGCCTAAGGTCAAGATCAGTGAACTCCACAGAGAAAATCAAGGAGAAGATGATACGGGGTATCATCAAGTATATATCCCCGCTTCTCCCACTAAGAGAACAATTGCTCACACAAGAGGTACAAGTCTATGAAAGCAACACTAGCAAGCCTTCAAGAGAGCAATATAGGGAGCATTAGAAAGTATCAATATGAAGAATTATGTCCCTATCCTTTTGACAAGACTATGACCCTTCAACCTTTTCCTAAGAAATTCGACATGCCAAAATTCGAAAAATATAAAGGGAAGGGAGATCCACGGGATCATGTCAAATATTTCTATATGGCATGTCAAGAGGTGTCCTATAGTGACAATTATCTCATAAGACTTTTTCCCAAGAGTCTAGGAGGTCAAGCCTTGGAGTGGTTTACACGTTTACCTCGGGGATCAATTTTCACTTGGCCAGAATTGGCAGAAAGGTTTGTGCGTCACTTCTCATACAATATAGAGAGTGATGTCACCATGGCAGATTTATGTGGTGCCAAACAACACCCTAATGAGACTTTTTCCAGCTTCTTACAATGGTGGAGAGGGATAGCTAGCCGCTTCCCTTGCGCTTTCCCTGAAAAATAGCTGGTAAGTATTTTTGTACCCAACCTAAATCCAGACATAGCCTTCCACCTCCAAATGCATTGTGTTCACACTTTTGAGGAGGTCATTGAAAAAGGGGTTCAAATAGAGAAATCTCTCATTGCCAAAGGAACTCTCAAGTCCCAATCTAGAGATAATCAAAATGTTAAACCCACGGAGAAGCTGAAGGTTTTTAACAAAAACAAAAATGTGGTAGGAGACAGGATCACTGATTCCAAATGTGTACAAACGGTCCAAACCGGTCAACCTTTTAAACTGACCAAAGGACCAATTCAACCACCACCAAAATGAAGAATGTTCACCCCTCTTAATGAACCTTTGTCAGTTATATTAAAATAGTTGGATGCGGCTCACATGGTGACATATCCTACGACACAACCATTTGATGACAATGCTCCAAAACCTTCATGGTACAAGGAGCATGAATATTGCGAAATGCATCGTGTCAAGGGACATAAGACAGACAAATGTCTGTGACTTCATCATTATATCCAAGACCTCATCGAAAATGGGGAGATAGAGGTGGACAACCCTGAGAAAACCTAGACACCCAACGAAAAGATGGGGATATATAAAGAGCCATTCCCCAAACATGATAAATCAGAAAAGTCAAAGCCAGATCGGGGAGAGTCATCCCAAGGTTATAAAGCAGTGAATTACTTATACACCAAAAAAGACAACAATCATTATGATTCACTTATTGGATGTATTCACTCTCCTACTGACCATGTCAACACCATCCGAATCAAGGGAAAGGATTACACCGCGGTAACAAGGCGTGCCCGCCTCGTGATTCCAGAATCTTCTCCATCAACCCCACAAACTGGTAAATACAACCTCTTAGAGCAACTTGAGAAGACGTCTGCTAAGATTTCGATCTTAGATCTTCTTAAGATATCCAATGTACACAAAGACATTCTATACCAAACTCTTCAGGGGTCGGGAGTGCCATTAGAGGTAGATCCTACACATCTCCAAGCCGCAGTAGCAAACATCATACCAAATGAACATATTGCCTTCAACCATAGGGAGATCCCTACTGAAAATCCAACGCATAATCTTCCTTTGTATATTGAGGTAGTTGTTACCCATAGGAAGATCAAACGAGTGCTTGTGGATAACAGATCAGGGTTGAACATCTGCACACTAAAGTTGGTTAAACAGCTAGGACATACTGAAGTAGATCTTGAGTCAAATATCATCACTATCACCACTTACGACAACACGGAAAGGGAGTCAGTGGGCACAATCACGTTGCCCATGGAGGTGGGTCCCACTTGCCATCAAACAAAGTTTCATGTCCTGGACTTGGAACTTCCATATAATATGCTTCTAGGCCAACCATGGATTCATGCCATGCAGGTCGTGCCATCGACGTTCCATCAGTGCATTAAATTGAAGCATGAGGGACACACCATTACAATACAAGGAGATTCAGAGCCCTTCACTCATTGCAGAGCTCTCAATAGTTTTACACGTAAGGGCACATATGCATGTCCCTCTGCCGATATAGCTGTCCCTCTCCAATCTGAAGCCATAGAATCATGAATAGATTCAGATTCTCTCAGTTCTTGCACCCATGGTGCGTCTACATCAACCTCTCCTTTTGATTCATGGGAGATGAAAATCCTTGAATATGGCTGTATGGAGAATATAATGTGCAGCAAGCCCTCTTAGTTTCAGACCTCTCATTGTCACCCAAGACTAGAGGTCGACCCAACTATCACTTCAGAAGACCTAGAAATGAACACACTATTGGGTCATTCTTACCTGGAGGCTTGTTGGCTGAAGAAAAATTGTTAGATCCACCTACAACTTGGGTCCCAGAGGATACTCAACCAACCTGTTATCAAACCCCTGAATACGAGAAATCCAGTAAAATGATGTACTCCATGGGCTACAAGGGCCTAGGATGTGGAAGAAACGAACAAGGATAGAGAGAACCAGTGCCTCTTCTACATTTTAAAATAGAAAGATACGGCATTGGAATTCACCCTTATGGAGCACACCCCAATGATCAAGATGCTACTTGTTCTGAATGTGAGGATAGCTCTGACTATCTAGACAGTGATACGGATTCCCATTGTAGCCAATATGAGGATCTTGCCTCCACAAACCTATTCATGAACAATGTTGTCCTAACCATAACCCCTATGGAACCTACCCTTGATCTTGTTTACCCTTCCCTTGTTGAATGGGACCAACAACGTCATATGTCACTAGATCTATTTGAGAATGATGAAGCTATCACAGAGTTCATGGGCATAAGGGATACAATTCCCATTGGAGACCACAAAAAGGGCTTCTATATTGACTTGGATACCTACGCTTACTTTGGCGAGGAGGCTGAGCTTCGTGGTCAGCAAAACTTAAGAAAAAGTGAGGGCAAAAGTTCCAACGTAAAGCCTCGGCAAAAATCAAAGTCCAAGTCGCATAGTGAAAACCTCTTTGAGGCACTAGCCGACAAACATAGGTGCAAAAATCAAGGGACAATAAAAGTGACCACGCCAAGGATGAAAATCTCATGGAGACATCCTTGGATGAAGATCTCAACCTTCCTCCTAATCCTACGCGTATGGAGGACTTGTCAAAATTACTAGTCGAGGAGACTATTGATGTGAATATTGGTACAAAAGAGGACCCAAAGATAGTAAAATTGGGAGCTTCACTCTCAGCTAGAGAACATAAAATGTTCATCATGCTGCTACGAGAGTTTATAGACGTGTTCGCATGGTCCTACAAAGACATGCCAGGCTTAGATCCAACTTTGGTCATGCACAACCTAGTTGTGCATGTAGATGCTAAGCCTATTAAGCAAAAGCTCAGAAAGATGCACCCAAGGGTGGCCCTACTGGTTAAAGAGGAACTAGAAAGATTTCTTGCGGCAGGATTCATTCAGCCTATTGATTACTCTGAATGGATATCCAACATCATCCCTGTCCAGAAAAAGCCTGTCGGTATCAGAATTTGCATGGATTTTAGAGACATTAATAAAGCTTTCCCTAAGGATGATTTTCTGCTACAAATATTGATATGATTGTGGATTCAACAGCAGGATATGAGATGCTATCTCTCATGGATGGATTTTCAGGATACAACCAAATCAAGATTGCTGAAGAAGATCAGCACAAAACAATTTCACGACTCCTTGGGGTACCTTCTGTTATCCAGGTGATGCCATTTGGTCTTAAAAATGTAGGAGCTACTTATCAACGGGAAATGACAGTAATTTTTCATGATATGATTCATGATATCATGGAGGACTATGTGGATGACATCCTCAGAAAGTCTAAGACAAGAGAAGATCACCCTGTCATTTTTCGGTGTATCTTTGAATGCCTACGAGAGTATAAGGTCAGGCTGAACCCAAAGAAGTGTGTATTCAGCGTGCTATCAGGAAAACTATTGGGCTTCATTGTATCAAGAAGAGGAATTGAGGTAGACCCTACTAAAGTGTCTGCTATTACTGAAATGCCTCCACCTAAGAATATTAAGCAACTACGCAGCTTGCAAGGAAAAATACAGGCTATTCACCGCTTCATCTCCCAGCTTGCAGATAAGTGCCATTCATTCACCCACCTACTTAAGAAGGATGTCACCTTCATCTGGGGACCAGAGCAACAACAAGCCTTTACTTTGCTTAAACAATACTTGGCCAATCTGCCTGTCCTCATGCCTCCAACTCCTGGTGAGCCACTCTTGCTTTATATCTCTGCTACACAATTTGCTATTGGTGCACTGCTCACCCAATACGACCTTGGTCATAAAGAAAAAGTGGTGTACTACCTCAGTCACACTCTCATCACTTATGAGCTCAACTATCCCCAAATTGAAAAATCTTGCTTGGCTGTTGTTTTTACTTTTCAAAAACTTCACCATTATCTATTGAATACCAAAACCAAGCTTGATATCCAAAGTTGACCCACTCAAGTACTTGTTGTCTAAACCTACCCTCACGGGTAGAATGGCTAATTGGATCATTCTACTAAGTGAATTTGATATAGAATTTGTACACCAGAAGTCGGTTAAGGGACAAGTACTCACTGATCAATTAGCAGAAGCACCTTTGCAAGGCACTGAACCTTTGAATCTGGATCTATCAGATGCCTCATTATTATACATTGAAGAATCTATTCGTATGTGGAAAATACATTTTGACGGATCCTTTACTTTTCATGGTTCAGGTGCAGGGGTGGTCCTCATTACTCCTTCTGGTGACCCTATACCATAGGATTTTCACCTGGGTTTTCCTTGCACAAATAATATCACAGAGTATGAGGCACTTATCGCAGGGATGAAGCTCGCTATCAAATGGACATCCACCATGTCAAGGTTGTGGGTGATTCTCAGTTAATTATTAAGCAGGTTAATGATGAATACAAGGTTAAAGATGAAAATATTATACCTTACAAAAAGCTGGTAGAAACTCTGAAAGAGTACTTTGTGCACATTACATTTGAACAAATTCCAAGAGCACAAAATAGATCTATCAATGCTATGGAAATAGTGGGTTCTATGCTCCGTATTCCACCAGGAAATAATGACATGCCATTCTTTGTGGAAAATTTACGCCAGCCTACGTATGACATGCCAGAGTCCTGTCTGGCTTGTGATGTTGTTGGTCCCAATTCCCCATGGTATGAGCCCATCTTTACCTATCTCAAGGACAACACGTTCCCTCCCAACATTTCCCATTCTGAGAAACAAATCCTCATTCACCAAATAGCCCGTTACACCCTTTTAGGAGGTACGCTTTATCATCGTGGCTACGATGGGAATCTGTTACGTTGTCTCGATATGATGGAGTCGATCCAAGCGATCAAAGAAGTACATGAAGGGGTGTGTGGAGCACATACTAATGGCATGGTTTTGGCCAAGAAATTGTTGAGAGTAGGCTACTATTGGCCTACCATGGAAACTGATTGTTGCAATTATGTCAGGAAGTGTGTACTTTTCTAGAAGTATGGAAACTTCATCCATGCTCCATCGCAACCATTGCAACCTATCACTACCCCATGGCCATTTTCTAAATGGGGACTTGACTTGATAGGGAAGCTTACCCCTACCTCATCTGATGGTCATACCCACATCATCACGGCTACTGAATACTTTACCAAGTGGGTGGAAGTTGTCCCCTTAACCTATGTAATAGGAGCTCAGATTTCCAAATTTATCATGAATCATATCATTTTTCGGTATGGCATTCCTACAGCCATTGTTACAGATAATGGAAAGTCATTCAAGAATAAAACTATAAAGGGTCTCTGTCAGTGGTTCCAAATTAGGTTAAAATGGTCTACACCATATTATCCCCAAGGTAATGGACAGGCTGAAGCCACAAACAAGACTTTGGTGAGAATAATGGAGAAAATGGTCAAGTAAAACAGGTCGTAATTGGCACTTGCAAATCCACCCAGCTCTTTGGGCTTACAGGACCTCCATTCGCACTCCTACGGGTGTGATGCCATATTCTCTAGTATTTGGGATGGAATCTATCATCCCACTAGAAATTGAACTTCCTTCCCTAAGAATCTCTCTTAGGGACTATCTGGATAAAGATGAAGATTACCGGGTGGCTAGACTGGCTGAATTAGAGCTCCTAGATGAGAAGCACATTCATTCCCTTAATCACCTCAAAGTGTATCAGAACAGAGTCTCAGAAACTACAACAAGAGAATCATACCTCGTCAGTTTGAGGTTGGTGATTTAGTCATGAAGGAGAATCAGTTCAACACAAGAGCAGAACGAGAAAAGAAAGGAAAGTTTGAACCACATTGGTTAGGACCCTATGTTATAGTGGCCAAGTACAGCACATAGAGCATACAAACTTGCTCACCCCAATGGTGATGAGCTCCGTGAGCCCATGAATGCCATGCACCTTAAGTGGTTCTATGCTTAAGCATGGCATAAAATCAGAAAAGCAAAAAAATCAAAAAAACATGGTAAAATGATCAAAAATACAAAAAAATCAAAAAGAGAAAAATAAAAAGAGAAAACAGGTCATCCACAAGTGAAAACCACGCAATTTTGGTGCTTTGGATAGGTCCTTGGGTGAAAACCAATTTCCGACACCTTGGGAGGATTCATTGTTCACAAGCATCTTGCATCTGGAGGGTACTTTTACTTGGCCTAGCCCTAGTTCTGCCTTCAAGATTCCCTGTGAGCCCAATCCTATCAAGCCTTGATCCAGCTTTGTCTTCTTTTATTCATCTGTGAGGGGCATGGTCTTTCACTATTCCCCATCTTACACTGGGGGAAATTCAATGACTTCACCTTCTTGTTCATACGCGCGTGGCCTCTGCCCTTGTATATTCCCCATCTAACGCTGGGGGCATCCATGCTTTCTTGGTTACCTGTGCATAACTCTGGAAAACCGTTAGAAAACAACACAAAAACAATAGAAAATTGTTTCTCAACAACTAGAAAAAATTTCAATAGAAAATTCAAAATTTCAAAAAACCCTAAACAATAGAACATTGTTTCGAAAAACACAAAAACAATAGAAAAACAAAAACATTTACAAAAACATTTACTTAAGTTTACTTGCATTGTCTTGTTTCTTGCTTTGCTTGTTTGCTTGTATAGTTGCTTCATGTTTATGCATTTTTGTTGTTTGTTGCTTGGGCATACTTTGTTAGGATTCATCTTTTCTTGCTTAGATTAGATTTATTCTTGCTTGTGCATATTGAGGTATGTTTTTGCATGCTAGTGAATCATGGTGCATTATTATGTTCATTCATTATGTTCTTTGTTAGCATTTGATTGTGTTTATTGCATGTGCATTGTTTTGTTATCATTATCATCACTATCATCTAACATCATCTATACATCATATATCAAGAAAAAGCTAAGTATACATCATACATGAATGCTAAGCTAATCATCACATATCGTATCATCAAATGGGGGCAAGAGGGATCGCAAATATCAAAATCTATCCCCCCCGCACCCTTATCATCATATCATCCCATCCACTAAGTATGGCACATCACATAAACAAACACATTTGATATATTCTACAAGATCAATCATCTAGAAATCAAAACACATGTGATACATCAACAAGATCATTGATACATATACATGTCAAATCAAATCATCTAACATCATAAACATAGCTATCTATCCATGAGAAATAATAAACAAATGTCCATCTCATATACACATATGTCATGTCAAAAATGTCCATGTACTACATGTGTGGTATATCTGTATCAAAAATGGATATTCATCATGTTATGTCAGTACATCAAAAATGCCTTCATCTGAGGCGTACAATAAGGATGATACATCGAATCACTGAATATAAAGCCTTCATTAGAGGCATGTGTCAAAACTACTGTACAAATACAAAATGATATACATAGAGCACAATCTGCTCATAGCCTTCATCAAGAGGCATATGTGGAAATACAAAACATCAGGGCTGACTCAAGCCCTCTGAAGGAGTAGCCGTCCTGTCTCGTGGTGGCAGCATGGCATGGGCATCGGTGGCTCTCCCAGGACATGGCTGCTCCACTGAGGCCTGAGGCCTCTCAGATCTAGTGCCCCTACTCGACTGCTGGCTATAGGATGGTGCTCGCCACTCAGCCAAAACTACCTCAAAGTATAAGGACCTGTAATAGGAGGCCCTACCCTCTGTTGTGGCTAGATCTCTATGAGTCCAGGTGGTCACCACTATACCCTCTGTGCGTCGGTAGGATGCTATCTCTGTTGAAGCTCAAGAAATCTCGGCCTGGCCCACTACATGCTCTGCCCTGAGCCTATCTCACTCTAATATCACAGGCTATTAGTAGAACAGTTGGGCCTGTGTCTGCTAGTATAGATCTATCACCTGGGCCATCTGAGAGGCCATTTGTTGGATCTGCTGAAAGTGCACAACATTGTCACCTCCTAGGCTAGCCTGGGCCTGAGCCTGATCTCTCTGCTAATAAAGTCAAAATCTGAGTCTGAGCCTGATCTCGCTCGGTTGTTGCTATCACACTCAGGGCTCAAACCTCGTCTCTCTCTTCTCTAGCCTAATCTCTCTCAGCTAGAGCTTGCTGTAACTATTGCTACAAGGTGGTTGTCTGTGCCATTGGCTATGCCACCAGGACTGGTCCCTGTGGCACTCTAGACAACTTTGCCCTGCTCTAGGACTCTAGCTCTAGGATCTATGCTGGTGCCGGTCCTGGACCCTGTGGCCTCGGTCCCTATACTATGGACAGTACCCTTCTCATCATGTGGTATCCCATCGAATGGATCCTCTAGGTCATAACCTGCTGCACCCTCTCTCTACTCAACACCATGCCAAATCTCTCTAGGTAGTCAGGCACCTGTGGCCCAGGCCTCCTCTAGGATAGTAAGACATCGGGATAAGACAATGGCGTACCAAGTCCAATAATCCGATGTGGTGCCTAGATCCCTGATCTATCATGTTGGGTCCCATGCTTGTGGGACCACCTAAAAGAAACTCACCCTGGCTTGGGCCACAGGTATGCAATGGACCCATAGTATGCCTCTTTGAGTCTCAGAAGGCATACCATATGTCTGGCTGCGGAACCCCCTGTACTATATCAAGCTATCGCTGACACCTGTCAACTCTGTACAGCTCTATGATGTAGCTGTGACTACCAAGGATAAAGTGCTCTACTGAGCACACACTGAGCTCTACGGCATCCTCTCGGCCACTGAATGTGCCTGTAGGGTCTCCATATGATGTCTATCTCCAACAGCTCATCAAACTCTCGGCAGTATCTATATAGGCTGCCTAGGTGGCCTCGTACATCACCACCTACTAATACCCATGCCATGTAAGATGGCTCCTCTGGGTCTCAAACGTGCAAAGTGCCCATAGGGCGTCTGATAGCAATGTGGTCCCATGACCAAATCTGTAGCAATGAGGTTGGCCCCACTATCTTCTGATAGTGGTAGGTGATCAAATGTAAATCCCAGTACAAGTGCGCCAGTATGCACTTCCCCCAGCAATAACGCTCACCACTGAAAATGCCATGTACTAATGGTAGTAGCCCTCTCAGGAAAGATGTCCCCATCTTATCAGTGAGAAAAACCCACTGATAAGTGACATGATGTATAGGGGGCCCCGATGCAGTGTCAGGTCAGAGATACACTCATGCAATGCAACAATCATACTGTCATGCGGTATGTCATCTTTGTTCAAAAAGGTTGTTGCAAGCTGCTCTAATCTGCCCTATATCAGAGGTGTACTCAATCAAAGTACCCATGATCGGCAAGTAGAGAATCCACCATACATCCTCTAGGGTCACAGTCATCTCCCCAGTAGGAAGTCTAAAACAATGACTCTCGTTGTGCCATCACTCGGCTAGTGCAGTCAGTAATCCATGGTCCAAAATGATGGATGGCATCCGAGACATGGGGCCTAGCCCCACCGCCTCAAGAAGTATGGCCATAGCCCACCGGTCTCACCGACGCATGCTCCCCTCTAGCTGAACAATCCGGGAATGAGGCTCCCATGTCTGCAGTACTAGCAATTGTCTCTGTAAAATATGACCACATGTCAGTTACTAACATTTCTTCTAAAAATCTATTTATCATTTTAGGGTTAACCCAAAAATCCTAAATTTTCTTCTAAGTGTCATCTTTTTGGCATTTTTCTTGTCTATCTTTCATCGGCCTAGGATGCCTGCGTGCCCTTTCGGGCATGTGCGCCTCCCTTTTGGCACATGCACATGCACGCAATTGTCTTAGGGTGCTTGCGCCATCATTCGTGTGCCTGCGCACCCTTTTGGGCATGTGCACCACTCTTTCGGCGCTTGCACCATCGCTCCTGTCCCTGTACATGCACGCATGCATCCCCCTTTGTGTGTGCACTCCCCCTTTGGTGTGTGCTCCCCTTCTGGTGCATGTGCGTGTGTGCACATGTGTGGCATGTGCGCGTAAGTGTGGGTGTGTGGTGTGTGTGTCTACACGTGTGCGTGTATGCCATTGGACACCTGCGCCCCCAAAAGGATGCTTGCGCCCCCAACTTGACACCTGCACCTATGTGCATGTATGCCGACGTGACACCTAACATAATTCCTAATTTTTAGGCATTAATGACAAAATTTGACAAGCAAGGTTCAGAGTACTCACAAAGGTGCCATCTTCGGCATGCCGCTGGTACCCTCAGACTGCGTCTGCTCGCCTCAATCGATCCCATGCGATCACCATCGTCCTTGTCATTGTCAGAGCCTCACGATAAAATATCAATAGTGGTCGGTAAAATTGAATTGGTCATGGTGATTTACCCCCCCAGGTGGGGTATATCAACTTGTTTTTCACCGCCGTGAATGTCTGGAGGCTCGTTTCGATCGCTGTTTTCTCCTCTGTTCATCGTTGAATAATTATTTTTATTAAATAATTATTTTTCTCTTATTTTTCACCGTGTTGGGGCATTTTTTGTTGTCCAATACCCCTTTCTTCCCCCTAGGACAATTTTATTGCTCCTAGGAATTTTTTCTTTCTTATCCACACTCTCGTAAATAATTATTTTTCAAACATAATTATTTTATAAATTTTTCCACTACACAAGGACATTATTTGTCGCTTGTTTCTTCTTTCTTCCACCTAGGGAACTTTCTGTTGCGCCTAGGCCCTTCATTCTATTTCTTCTATTTTCTTCTACTGTCCACCGCATTTTAGAAAATAGAAAACAAAAACAATATATATCTCGCGTCAAAAATCTAAAAATAGGCCAAAATTTTTCACAAAATCCTAAAAAGTAAAAAACCTACAAAAATAGGTAACAAACTTATTGCGGCTGAAACGTGTGTCTTGCACATGGTATCCTCTCCATATCCTACTAGTTTGTTTCACATCTTCCCTGATTAATATGAATCGTGGATCGCCAGATTCACAACCATTCACAAAGCTAGCTGCTTGCTTCATTTGCACTCTGGGGCATGTCTTATTGCCTGGTGATATTTCATTGCACACAATGCTTTCTACTTGGACCTCATGTCCATCATCATTTCCCCTTGCATGTATCCTTTCTCGGGGCATCATTTTTAACCCTTGTCGTCAATCATGAACATGTGGATCTCTTCAGCTTGATAACAAAACATTTGTACAACTGTCTTGACCGTTGTTGGGTTGGATATGTGCATTCGTACTTGTTTTCCCTGTTTAATGAGCTTGTTTCCTTCTCATCTTGCATTGCATTTTTTATGTTTCATGGAGTTGGTATTTTCAGGAATGGACAATTGTTCGTGGTATGGCTTTTCATGTCATTCTACCTTTGTCGTATGCTTATATTTTTCATAAGGACCGATGACGTAGCTCTTGTGGCAATATGATGACATCGAAATTGTTCCAATAAACAATGGCTAGAGGCTAAGCTCTTCTCTCCACTCCTCCATATTTCTTCTGCATCACTTTTCTCTCACCCCTAATCTTCCATCTTACCAGGGCATCCTGCCCCTTCCCATTCTTCTATCTATTTCTCACCTTTTTCGATCGTCGATTGTCTTCCTTCATCACCCCATCAACACTCGAGGGGGCATCTCTCCCTCCTACTAATTTTTCTTCTATCCCTTCAAAATTTCATCCATCTACTATCTTTGAAGTGGCGTCACTTACGCCACCCCAAAGAGGGGAAAATGTAGACACCCATAATCACGCCCGAGCAATTTAAATACTTAAATTGCGCTAATTATCTCAATTTCTGGCAAATTGACAACATATCGTCAAAAGCGCTCATCTTCTCTCTTATCGTTGTTAATTAATTACAATATGCTAATTAATTAGGTCGCCTATCTAATGAACACCCTAATTAATGACCTTTCGTTAATTAATCACCCCTTCTATCTAGACTAATTAATTATTATTAATTAATTAGCTTTCCCTTTCATTTAACCAATAAATCAATATTTAATTGATTTAATCCCCTTCTAATAGCCTAAATCATACTAATATTCCTCTAATTAGCTTCTATAAGCTTACATCTACCTATTAATTAATCACCTTTGATTAATTAAAACACCCCCCAACTCCCATGACTTGCTAAGTATAAATTAAACCCTTCTAAAGTAAGGTTACCTTTTATAAAGCAACCTTATCCATTCCTAATCTTGTTTTACCTTTTATCCCACATGCAAAGGGATGAAGTGTTTCCTTTATCCATTGGGCTATATAAGGAGCCCTCCTTCTACCTTTATACCTACACCTAAACTTCTTGAGAAGACAAAAACAAAGCATATAGAAAAATAGACTAAAAGCTTTCCTTTGTTTTCTTGAGAGTTCACCACTTGGAGAGTTAAGACCTCTTTTCTAGCCAAAAGTGCTTAGGTCATATGGGAGGTGTCAAAAGGGTCTTGTAGCCCAACTTTGATAAGCCCCCATTCCTAGGTTCTTGGAATATCAAGAGCAACCTATTTGATTATGCCATGGAGCTTACATAGGTTCATTCATTTATTTGTTGTTAATCAAAAGAATAGAGGATTTAGACAATTAGCATATTAAGTTTCAAAGTTTTAATATGATAAATGTTAGTGTCTAACCTTGCTTGATTCTTATCTTGATGGTGCTTTGTACTTTGTTTTAAGCTTTTTTAATTAGGGCTACTAGGTGTTAGTCTCTATTTTTCATTAAATAAGTTTAAGCACAAAAAAAACTATGCACACAGGTGCACTTCTTATATTTCCTGATCGATGCATATAAGTCATTAAAGAGGTTAGGCCAATAATACCCTGTATTCATAATTTTAAGAGCTGTCACCCTTGGGGAAAAATGGCCACCTATTTCTCCATCATGAAACTCTTGTAATACCTTTTCTATCTGATTTGTTTTGATGCATATTAAGAGGATACCATTCACATCCCTTTTGAACAAAAAACCATCAACCAATTACAAATGGAATACAATGAAACCTGAAATAACTTATTGTGGCCTTACTCAATCCTTGAGGACATTGAACTTTTTGAAGGAAGTGGACTATATCCCAAGTCCAGCAAGGATTGGGTGAGGCATTTGTTGATTTATCTTGATAATATTGTAGCACCAAAACAACTCCTTCTTCACCCCTTGAATTGACATGTTGATTGGAAGCTATCTTCTCACACAAGCCTTTGCCATGGACCAATTTGGTTACATTAATGTCAATTTCATACTCCATGACCTTGGTTATCTAACCAACCTTTTTCTCATTAAGGTGCTTGTTTAAAATAAAATCCTTGACCCCAACATGAGACACTAACAACTGTATTTTGTTGTTTGAAACCAAGATCCTGAACTTCTTAAAACTCCTCATAACAACGAGGAAATGTTTCTCTATAAAAGAATAGCTCACCTAATAATCCTCCAAGATCCTGACTAAAGAAGGAAATTGGTTATTCAGATCCCTCCTTATTCTGTTGCACCAAGATTGCAGAAATAGTGTCTAAATCACCAAAGGCAAAGAGGATGAAATCCTTGGAGAAGTACGGATTGATAAGAGTTGGAGCTTGGGATATTGCATATTTGATAGCCTCAAAACTCTCTTTTCCTTGCGCTGTCCACTTGAATGCAAGGTTATTCTTTATATCATTGTTAATAGTTTAACAAGAGTGGGAAAATATGATACAAACATTTTGACAAAATTAATTCTCCCCAAAATGCTTTGGAGAGCCTTCTTGTGACTTGGCAATAGTAGTGCATGGATTTCCTCAACTCTTTCTGGATCAATTTTTACCCCCTTCTTATACACCATGTGGCCTAAGAGTTTGTGTTCATGAGCTAGGAATATACACTTCTTCATATTTAGAGACACTCCAAATCTCCCGCATCTTTGGAACACTTTCTTGAGGTGATGGAGGTGACTTACTATGTTCTTGGAAAATATAGTAATGTCATCTAAGTACACAAGAACTATCTTGTTTATCAACCCCTTGAATGCCATGTCCATAGCCCTTTGAATTTTTTTCCCGGCGTTTGATAACCTGAATAACATTTTCCTATAAGTGTATATTCCCAATTTGGTGGTGAAGGCTGTCTTGAATTGATCTTCTTCTTTCACCATGATTTTGTTATAGGTTGAGTAGTCATCTAGGAGAGAGAATATTTCCTAACCAACTACTACTTAAAATATTTTCTCCATGGATGGAAGTGGATAATGATAATTAAGAGAAGCTCTGTTCAAGTCTCAGAAATATACACATAACATGATTTCCCTATTTCTTTTCCTAACCGGTACTAGATTTTCTACCCATGAAAAGTGTTTGATTGTAAATATGATGCTTTCCTCAAAGAGCTTATTCAGTTCCTTCTTCATGAGAGGCTTGATATGAGGGTTCACTAGCCTTTTCTTTTGTCTAATAGGCTTGGCTTCTAGATCTAGTTCAATAGTGTGTTGTGCTAACCTTGGATTAAATCCTTTCAAGTCCTCGTAGCTCTAAGAAAAGATGTTTGGGAATTATTGGAAAAGCTATATGAAATCATATTTTTCTTGTTGAGAGCTTACTTTTCCAATTTGGAGTACTTTACCCTCTTCAACCAAAATGGGCTATGAATCTTCACCTTTGACCTGAATATTTTCCTTTTCCCTCCGGAATTGATCATTGGGATTGAATATTGACTCAAGGGTCACTAGACCTTTTGGGAGCTTATTTGTTCTCAACTGAACTACTTGATCACCATATTGCTACTCCAATTTGTCTTAATTTCTTGAGGAGAACTCAACTTCCTCCTGTCAAGAAATTGATGATTTGTTGGTCACTTTCGAAAACTTTCCAGATAGTGTTATTATCTAGAACATTTGGTCTCACAACCACTTTAATATGAGGCTGAGTTTGGTCCTTCTTGTTTCTCTCAACAACATCAAACGCCACTCCAATTGTTGCAAATTTTCTACAGCCTCATTCTTATTCCTTGGGATGGAAACATTGTTAAAAGCTTCAAAGTCTTCAATGAGATCCCCACCTCAGTTCTTATAACTCTTTAGGAGATCATTTTTAGCAGCATTAAGCCATCTAATCTGATTCACAACCAACTCACTATCACCCAAAAATTGTAGGTTATTAATACCTCTTTTCCTTGCCCAATGTAATCCATGGATTAATGCTTCATACTCAGTTGTGTTATTTGAACAACTAAAATGAAACTAAAAAGATGAGTAGTACTTGTTACCTTTGAGAGATATAAGAATTTCTCCTCCTCTTGCACCTTGTTTGCTCCTCTAACCATTAAAGAAAAATTTCCAAACTTCATTGTCATCTTCATCATTGTTCTTGGTAATGCTAAGAAGAGCTGGATTCTCCTCATGTAGACAATAGATGCCGAATTTAGATTCCTCCATCTCTTTGTATGGATCATAAGCATGTATTTTGTGAGCCCACTCATTAAGTACTAAATCTAGAATTCCCCCAACCTTAGTATCCGCTTCCTGGAGTGCTTGGGAAATCCTCTTGATCAAAATTTGAGTAGTTGGCATTGATTGGACTTGACATGTAAGGCTCAATGTGGTAAGAAATAATAGGTTCTATATAATTGTAGCTTTAGCCCCATAATTTGTTCTAAAGAGCATGTGGGACCAATCAACTGATAGGTACCCACCAGTTTTAGTTGTAAAATCCCTTGATAAGCACAAGGCAAAGAGTGGTGGTAAGTCAATCGCTGATATGTCTTGATGAACTGTGACATTTGGGCATGCATGCAACGTTAGACTCATATTATTGATGATTCTAATGGTTCTCACTGTTGTTCTGTCCAATTGTACCACCCCTTTTGAAATAGGCTCATACTTGAGGCCCGACTGATCTATGATCTGATTTGGCATCAATTAGCTGCTTACTCCTAAGTCAATCATGAAGTTGTGTACTCGGGTTGTTCCTAATAATCAAGGAAACATTAAATGGTGGGGGACTCATATTTCTGCTTAGTTGACCCTCCTTTTGTTGCACTGCATTGGTGATGACCTTCTCTTGATCTTTGGGTGACTCATTTGATATGGGTAAGTTAGTTGTGGATGCTTGCAAAAGATCCCTTTGTCCTGGAATCTTTAAGGACTCCCACATAGAGATTCTTACATTTTTTCTCTTCATGTGGTCAATGATGTTGAATGGAGTTAGGCTATCTTTCTGCTGCCCTTTGCTTGGCACTAATTTCTCTTTCACATGAACTAATACAACATGAGTTTTAGGTTGATTATGAGAGTTGGGGACTAAATTTGAGCTACTAACTCCTTGGGTTGTGATAGAAGGTTGAGAAGTACCTTCATTTGATGATTTTCCTCCTTCTAAATTTCTTTTTTAGACCTTGTTTTGGATGCTACCCCCTGAGAAGGATACTGATGTATACCACATAAATCCTCTGTTTGTCAGTTCACTAGTGAAGTATCATTTTGGGTTGCTTCCTAAGTGCTTATTTGCTATTGATTTTCTCCTTCACTTGTCTTTTGAGACACACCAATAGTTTGTACCATCAAGGCTTGGTTTAGCATACCATTGAAACATGTTGCCTGATTATGGGGTTGACCACAAGGAAGACACCATTCATATTCCTGTGTAAGATTATTCTAGATTGGAACCAAGTCTCTAGATGTTGAAACTGCATTAGTATTATATGGTTGAAATGGCCTAAAAACAGGAGGTTATCCTTGATTTTGATTATTAGCTTGAGAAGGAGGTCTATTAGAATGATATGAAGGTTTATTAGGTTGGTACCGAGGCTGAAAAGGTCTAAAAGTTTGGGCTTGTTGCCTCTTGAGGGTTACCAATTCATTCCCTATATTTTGCAATTGCTTCATGACCTCCTTGAGTTTAGTTTAGGTGCTAGAAGAAGAGGTGGAAGCTTCATTAGAACTCTGATTTCTAGGAGTTGTGATATGAGCTAGTGTAGGTGCTTGACTAGAACTAGGATTCCCCATTTATGGATAGATAGGCATAGGTGGCCTAGGTGCAAGTTTACTTACTTGAATTAGGAAATTATCAACCCTAATGGCTATGACATAAGATCCTGGTAAGGTTATCCCTCCCATAGATTGTATCATGACAGATATATCAAAATTCAAAGCTTTAACAAAATAAAGAAATGTCACCTTCAACAGTTGGTCTTACGGCAATTGGAATCTTGTCCCATGTCATTTGAAATATGAAATTGAAATCATCCATCTGCTCCTTTGGTGCTCTTTTGATTGTAGTCAGCTTCTCCAAAAGAGATAAGTTGTCTACCCTTTCCCTGAATTGGTTACAAATTCCTGAGCATAGTTCATTCTAGTTCTGGATTGATTCAGATGCTAAGCTTTTGAACCACTGCAAGGATTTTCATTTGAGAGAAGAGGTAAGAAGTTTGACTGCCACATCCATATCAATAATCTCATGAATGGCACAAACATTTGCAATGTCATGGATATGATCAATTGGGGTTGTGTGATTCTCTCCAGTTAAATATGGGATGTTTTTTAATGCTACCATTGGAATTGGATTCTAAGCATTGATATTATGTAGAATACTACTTGTGAAATTAACAAATGGATTTAGTGGTTGTTGAGTCATTATGATTGGTCTAATAAATCTATTTGATTGAAGAAATGGCCTACCAGGTGGAGGTGTTGAAAGAGTCATGTTCGGTGGAGATGGATATCTTTGAAATTATCTTCCTCTTCTTCCTCTGCCTGGAGATAGCTGCAAGTATTCAAATATTCATTCTTCTCTTGTTCTATAGACCTTGTTTGAATCCTTCTCATGAACTTGGACCACTAGAACTACTAAAACTAGTTGATTTTCTGATTGGAGTCACCAGGTATGTTGCCATAGAGCCTTTAAAGGATGGAATCTCATCAAGACACACACCAAATCTTGATAAAAATGAATGTATTGACTTCTTTCCCACCGATCATGCCAAAACTGTTAGAGTCGGCAACAATAATTATTGCAATGAAACACTTGTGAAATATAGATATTTCACCTACTTGTCCCACCGAGATTTCCAAAACTGCTAGTGAAAAATTATAACACCCTTTGAATAATCGCAAGAAATTTTCTGGGCAATTAGTGCAATTTTCTAACATGGAATTGTCTCAAGGTGTGGGACCCTACAATTGAGACAAACCTCTAGAGAAGGCTGGTTCCTATACCTATTCCTAATGCTAAAATTACTCCTAGGAAGGGAAATGTAACTTTTCTAATACTAACCTAGATTCCAAGGGACCAGGAAGAGAAAGATGCATAAAATGAAAGTCCTAAACTAAGGGAGGAGATAACACCAAGAACAAGGGGGTTGGAGATATTCTAAGTGAGTGAAAATGTGGAGCGGACAAAGTGGGAGAGGGCAGACAAAAGTTCACATTCTGAAACAACATTTACGTCTCCATCTTCATGGGGCACAACAAATTCAAGTTCCTACAAAAGAGATAGAAAAATGCACAATATACCTATTAAAATAATAGAAGGCAAGAAATGCAATACAACTCGAGTTAGGGAAAGAAAAGCCACAAAACACCAATTTTATTGCTTAAAATGATGCACAATCCATTAAAATATAGGCACGAGGAAAAAATCCTTTACAAAATGCCCAAATTTGAGGCTTACAACTCACAACAACTCTAGAACAATTTTGACAGAGTTCCTTTACATTACAGAATGTCTCCCCTCAAAATGAGGTGAATTTTACAATATATAGATGAGGATCCTCAAAATTACCTCACCAACCGACAGATCTCATTTAAGAGGTATATGGAACCATACAATTTGGTACTTTTCTTGCATGGAAAGTCATGGGCGACCACACCTCATTAAACTGGTGGTTGAAATTTTTTTTGTATTGCTTCCATTATTGCCTGGTTCATTCCTATGTTCATTCGGTTACATGAAATTTTACTCCCGGACGTTGGCATGTTATCCCCCTCATGGCCTGTTGCATAATGCTTTCTGGTGTCAGTCAAGAGAAATTTTTCTCCTATTGGCCAGTTGCATTCCTTTCATTACTTTCTATGTTATCGACCAGTTGCATGAATGCGACCAACCAATAGCGTGCTTCACTGCTACCGACACCTTGTTTTAATATGGCGCAAACCTCCTTTCCCACTACTGATTGGTAGCGTAAAATCTATTGTTAGACGATAACATCTATACAAATGCTACCGAAGACCCCGTTGTTGACCGACTGCTCCTTATCGTTGCCTTGTGCTGCTGGCCAGTAACATCAAAAATGATACCAGCCGATAGAATTTAAAAATGCTACCCATCGTTATCTTGCTATCGATTACATTTTTCTGTCAGCTGTCTCACTACCGGCCAGTAGCATCTTTGATGCTATCGATGAATTTTCTCTGTCACTTTCTCCCATGATCTCGGTAGTATTTTGCTGTCAGTGTGTGTTATATCCCACAAACTGCAGAGCTCACCAAGCTCGCCAAAAATAACTCATTGCTAAAATCACCTTGGCCCTTCGCTACAACTTGCCATCTTGCTGTAAAAGGAGACCAACTCGGCCACGCCAAAACATGAGCTACCCTTAAGATTGTAAAGCATTGTTTTCCCCATCAACTGTCAATGCTTCGACCTCTTAAGTTGTCCATTTTGCAGGGGTGCAAAAAATGGATAACATGAACATCTCAGTAAAATACAATAGGATTCCAATAGATTTTATCTCTAATTTCAACAATAGATTCACAAGGACTTGGCATATAATTCCTCAATAATTCATACCCTCACAAGCTATGGAATTCTTGTATTATTTAAGGTCATTTAATGTTGATTTATCTGTATTAATGCAAACCATGAGGAAGAAATCTTCCTCAAGATTTTTTCATTGCATCACAAGCTAAGAAGATGCTCATTCAAGATGGCTAAATGAAACACATCCACACCGCATCCATTCTTCCCTCATCATCTCAAATTATTCCTTCTCCTTGTGAAAATAAAAAAAAATCAATTTTTCCTTTTCAAAGATAGAAATATCCTTTACTTCCTAGTTATTCCTTTAGTGTTCCACTAGTTTATCGTGTCCAAAACATTCCTTGTGTTTTGTAAAAATCCCTATCATCTCAAACCTAGGGCATTACCCAAATTCAATAAATCTTGTGCTAATGTTTTCAGAAGTTTTTGTATTTCACATGTTGTCCCTAACCCAACACTCACTAAACCAACTTATCCTAAAATGTTGGTAGAATATGAGGTTTTCTATAATTTTGGAGAGAAGGAGAAACCTATACTACAATCCCAACAACAAGTTTCTATGTAAAATCATGCAGTTGTTTTGGAGAGGGAAGATCAACAAAGTAGGGGGTATGTTTTAGAGGATCATTTGGCCTCTCCAATTGATGAAATCGGATCTCTTGAGCACCAGCCAAATCTTCCCAAGCATGCAAAAAATCGGCAACCACTTGTTTATGCCTCTCCTCCAGTCAATTTTACCAAGGATGAAAATTGCATATCAGTGGATGATTTGTGTGATTCAGATTGGGAGGATGAGAATGTGAAAACTATGTAAAAATGGAGTTGAACATCAAAATAGAGTAGGCATATGTGAATGAAATTCAGATTGGAAGTGGAGGGGAAGACAAAGTGTTTTTAAACAATAATGACATCCAAGGCCTTGAGGAAGAATGTATGCAAAGTGAGCTAGAAGTTTCAATTAAGTGCAATGATCCCCATTACTCTACACGTTTAGAAAATGGAATATTTTAAGGGTCCCTCCAAAAAATATCCTTAGAAAATATTTGGCGAATCTGGGAAAATTATCTTTCACACGAGTGCAGAATATCAAGACATCAAGACATCACTATTAAATGTTACCAGACAGTAGCTTTTTTATATGCTACCGGTCGGTAGCATATTTTTATGCTACCGACCAACAACATTCTTTATGCTACTGGATGACAACAAATAATTATATTGTCTGCCGATAGCATAATGATGTTGTCGGTAGGTAGTATTTTTTATGCGACCGGCCGATAGCATACTTTATGTTGTTGTCTGGTAGCATTTTTTATGCTACTGGCCAATAATATACTTTATGTTGTCGATCAGTAACATAAAAATATGTTACTAACTGACTATATTCATGTGAATTTTGTGAATTCCTATTTCGTGGGAATAGAAAATTGACCCTTGAAATTAACTTGTACCTAGAAAATTTTAGCGAACTGATCCTAGCTTGTACACTAAAAATTTGCTAATTTCAAATTTTAAAAACTAGAAGATTCATAAATTAACAAATATTTTCCACTAAAATTTTCCCTAGTTTAGAACTTGTAACACTTTTAGTAGAAAATTTAGTCTAGGGAAGAGGATGAAGATGAAGGAAATCAACATCCAAAGGTGGAAACAAAGTTGTTTGCACAAGAAGTAGCAAGACAAAGATCAAACCAACTTGCAAATATTCTCAATAAGGAGGAAATTGTCTCTACTAGCTCCATCCTTAGAGCTAAGAATGAAGAGCATGGAAAAAACACAAGGATCAGTCCATTAGTTTCCAAGGTCACATTCCCAATCAATTACTTGGCTAGTTTGGAGCCAAAAGAAGAGTTGCCACTGGTCATGCTCACTTCAGAGCATGAGGAAGATCAACAAAGCACCAAAGGTCAGCTGTAATACCACTAAAAACCAAGTGCAAATCAAAATGAGGAGGCATTCTTTCTATTTTAAGTTGATACTTTGAAGAATGAGGTGGAAAATGGGTTTCAAGATTATTAAAGACCATATTTATCGTCAAACTAATCACATGGTCCAATTTGGTAAGGGAAGCAATTTCTCCCGACCAATTGCCAATTTTGTTTAGTTTCCCTTGCTTTGGGTTAGAGTAGGTTAGAGTAGGTTGTTTATTTCAAAACAAGTGCCCGTGCACACTTTGCATGTTTCCTCTTGGAATATGTATGATTTTTCATGTTTGCACATAGTTTTTGTGGGCTGTTTTTGTTGTTGCATAGTCCAATTCAGATGAATTTCCATGGTGAAAATCAGAAGGTTTTGAGGCAGTTTTAAAGGTTCATTCAAAGCTTCAAGAGATAAACTTTAAATTGGTGATGAGTTATGCAAGTTCAGGGACAAAATCAAATGTTTGAGATCAATTTTCTTCAAATTCATGCTTGACTCTATGCCCAATGAATGCTTTAAGGCTACTGATTTTCATCATCTAGCATAAAGATGCCCCCTAAGAGGTCGCCAAAATGTTGTCAAATAAAAACTTATGTTTATTTGGACAACTTGATTCAAAAATGAGGGATTTTCTCATCTTCCTCTTCTTTTTCCCCTTCTTCATCTTTTTCTCATCTTCCTGTTTTTTTCATCTTCCTCTTTTTCTCATCTTCCTTTTTCAGTGGATCCTAAAAATCTGCGAGTTCCTTCTTTTCCATGGGTCCTAGTTTCCCAGTGCTTCCTTATTTTGTAAAGGTCCTAGTTTTCCGTGGCTTCCTTATTTTCTGTGGGTCATAGTTTTATGCGGGATCCTCTTTTTCCACAGATCCCTATTTTCCATGGGTCTTAGTTTCCTATGGCTTCCTTCTTTTTCGTGGGTCCTAGTTTCCCGCGGGTTCCTATTTTTCTATGAATCCTTGTTTTCCACAGATTCCTTCTTTTTCATGGGTCATAGTTTCACACGGATTCCTTATTTTATGTGGGTCCTAGTTTCCCACGGGTTCCTCTTTTTCCGTGGGTCCTAGTTTCCCACGACTTTCTTCTTTTTTGTGGGTCCTAGTTTCCTGTGGATTCCTTCTTTTCCGTGGGTCCTAGTTTCCCGTAGGTTCTACTTTATCCCATATAAAAAGAATGGAGGCTCCAAGATCTAATGGGGAGTTGACACATCAGAAAGTGCGACACAGAGGTTAAATTTGATGGCCCCGTGGCCGTCAATTGTGTGAACAACATGGGAAACTTCAAATGCTCATAACTTTTGATCTATGATACCAAATAAGACAAAATTTATCTTGATGAAAAGGTATTGAAGAGTACTACATGATGGGAGTAGATTTGGGTAACTATATTGTATTTTATTAAACCATAATTGTTAAAAACAATTCCATGGTCATTGTTTTGGTATGGGATCTGTAATAATTGATGGCGCCCATGTTGCGTTTACAAACTTGAATGTTGATTGGTCTTGGATGGTTGAAGAAGTGGATGGAATCCTTAATTTAAAATTTCATTTCTCCCCTCTTCTTCTTCTTTATATGAAACTCATTTTTATTGTAATGTAATCCTTCTCCATTTTTGTAAAGACACCATGCCAAAATGGTGTCCCAAACAAAATATGAGTTGTTGACCTATGTTTTAGAGCTTGCAATGATCTCAATGCCTCCCAAATGGATGTAATAGATTGTGTATACTCTGAAACAATTAAATCTATACATTGTGGACCTTATCTACCATTTTCTTGCATTTGGTTGTCTCTTGCCTATCATCTCTTTCATTTTATGGTGTGTATGAGTTATACTTGTAGATTTTCCTTTTCTTTGTGTTTGTAATGCATGGAATGAGATATATTTGATTGTTTTGGGCATGTGACCCAATTTCCTTCCCTCTCTTTCCTTCATTTCCTTCTGATTTTTTCCTCATGGATATTGATCCCCCTTTTCTTGGTGCTATCACCTCTTTCATAGCTTAGGATTTCATTTCTATGTATCTCTCTCTCCCTGGGTCCCTGTGAATTCTTAGATTAGGATTCTAGGTAGTTTTTCTTTCAGCTGTAGGGGTAGTTTTAACATTAGGATAGGTAGAGGAACCGACATTCTTTGTAGGTTTTTTCTCGATTAGAAAGGTCCCACACTTTGAAACAGTCCCATGTTGGCCCAAAATTATGATCTTCCACGATCATATCAGGGTGCAATTTTGAGAAACAACAGAACCCAAAACATCAATAAATCTAGTATTTTCTATTGCTTGCTTAGCTTGAAAATTGCAAAAACAAATATTTAGTGCCATTAGATTAGCTTTGAGAATTACTTGGGATAAGTAATTCTGAGCCACCCTATGTTGATGTTTAGTCCAACCATTTGATTGTAGTAGATTATTTATGTTTTAAAAGACATTTAGAGTAATAGTCTCTATGGAAAAAGTATATCCATCACATGTGTTTGTAAGGGGTGACTGATCAACTAACCAATGGACTGTTTGACACTTTTGGTATGGGGGATTTATCATCGGCTGGTTGACCAGTGAAGTTTGTAAACATGTGTGATGTTTAGGCTGAGCAGTTTCCACGACACTTGATTTCTTTTTGGATAAAACTAGTATGCTCTATTTCAACTAGTTTCTATTATAATTTATATGTCGATGTTTTTATGAGAAGTATCATTCAAATATGTGGGATTATATTTACCATCTAGTCTTTCCAAAATGTTTTTTTTTTTCTTTGTATATTTGTAGTCAAGGAATTTGCTTTGCAATTTGGATGTGTCTCGTGGGGAATGGTGGTTCACTAGAGATTGGGCTACGTTCTTTACAGAGAAAAAGAGAAAGATGTTATAGCCATTTGTATCTAGTTTCTAGCCATTGGAAGTTAAGAAATAAGTTCAGATTTTCAAATTGGAGTTCAAAATAATCTGCTAATAAAAAAGTGTTGCCATTTATTTGTATACGAAAGAATTATTAATAATACTTTTAGCTTTGAGCGTATTCATGTTACATGAAAAACATAGTTTACGATTTTAAAATTTATAGCAATTTCATTATTCTAATATATGCGGTTTAACTTTTAGAGGGCTAGTGACTAGATACTAGCCATTAAAATGCTAATGCAATCCCTTCAATTGTTTTGCTTCACACTCTCTATTACAAATAAATATGAATCATAGTGTGTAAACTAGGATTGAAAAGTATTATAACATGTAAACAGAAAATCGAGAAATGAATAACAAAATGTCATAAACAAACTCACAAAGCTAAATTTCAATTAGATACACTTTACCATAAACAATGTTATTGCTCTAAACACACAAACTTTCCTACGTTACATCCATCTTTTATGCTATCATTATGATAGCTCTATTTTTATCCTTATAGGTTCTACTACCACATGTAAAGTATGGTTGCTTATTAAATATAATTCTATTATATTTATTTTTGATGGGAGAGCAATCAGCATAACTGTTAGTCATTTATTTGAGTTACAACTTCATAGTAAACCATAAACATCCCAATTTGTTGAAATTCCAAAGTTTTTTTTGACAACAAAGTTCGTGGTGGTTTTACTGTCATATTCTTTATACCCATGGGCGCCTGGAATCCTGAAACAAAGTAGAATTATATGCCTTTTCGCCCTATATACAGGCGGATATATAGAGAAAATCATGGGCATTCTTTGGTCTTTCCAACGCATGGTATTCACGCATGTACGCACTTATATAAAGAGATTCCGATATTAACATCATAAAATGCTTAGTTATAATTGAGGTGAATGGTATCCAATTTATCCATTACACCCTGCAATTTTTTTTAAGGATGGGAGATCATGAAGCAGATCAGCTTGAAGACCAGCATGGAGATAGTAAGTCTGTATAGAGATTTTTCCTATCTTTACTTGAATGTGTGTAAATTGAGAGATTTAATGTCCCACAGTTATAATTGTGAGAACAAGATTTGTGGGTAAAAATCATGTGAAATAATTATAATCATCAACATTTGGGATCGCTCAACTGAACCATCTTCAGTATGGATTAGTGGATAAATATTTACATTTTTTATATTTATCCTGTATCATATACATCAAATCACTTGGTTGACTCTTCCTTCTAATCCATATAGTTATTTTGTTGTAGAAATTGTTGATCTTGCAGATGATTAATGATGGGCCTGCTAATATAAACTCATGGTCACAACAGCATTTTGCCTGATTTTTGTTCCCTTCTTTTGCACAGAGTAGTCTCTAATTGGGAAATCTAAGCAACACATATTTTTCTTTAAAAACCATTTCATTAATTCATGATGGAACACCAACAGTTTCCCTAAGCTTAGAAAAAGCTAGAGCAGATTATATACAGATATTTCTGTGGATAAACTCTAGATTTTTTAATAATATCTATTATTCTCTGTTTTTTTTTATCTCTTCAGATGTCCATCAATCAAGTGATTTGGCAGTTGTAATTCAAGGCGCCCAACACACGAGCAGTGCTATTGAGACAACTTTGCCCTTGAGAAAAGGTACACATCATTGGATTTTAGTGTTACTAAGTATTATTACTCTAGTTGGAGGACAGTGCAGTGCAACTCTTTTAAGCAGGTTCTACTTTGAAAAAGGTGGAGGAAGCAGGTGGCTCCTCACTCTCATTCCAAATGCTGGATGGCCTATACTTGTTATTCCTCTAGTTTTTGCTAGAAAACAGAAACCATCTTCAGCAAACCCTCTGAAACAAAAAATACTTCTTATATATCTAGGTTTAGGCCTATTGATAACAGCAGATAATCTTTTATATACATGGGGCATATCCTTTCTACCCGTTTTCTACATTTTCCATCTTGTGTTCTACCCAATTGGCTTTCAATTCAATTTTTGCATATCTAATGGTGGGACAGAAAATTGGTCCCTATATTGTCAATTCCTTGGTTTTGCTCACATTCAGTGCTGCACTTCTGGGTCTCAGTCACTCTAGCAGTACTACAAACGATCAACCAAGCTCATCTCACTTTATATTGGGATATGTCTATACTATCTCAGCTTCTGTAATGCTTGGCCTGATTCTTCCATTGATGCAGCTTGTGTTTACAAAGGTTTTGGGCCAAGAGAGCTTAACAGCTGTGTTAGAAATGCAGATTTATACATCTATAGTGGTAAGCATGGTGTGCATGTTGGGATTATACTTGAGTGGGGAGCTGAGAAGTATCAGGGAGGAGGCCACAGCTTTTAGAGCAGGAAAAATAGCTTATTCCATGACATTGTTATGGACTGCAATAGGTTGGCAGATTCATTCTGTTGGCCTTTTTGGCTTGATCTCCCTTGTGTCCTCCTTGTTCTCTAATGTTATCAGCACTGTTGCATTGCCTGCTGTTCCAATATTGGCTGTTGCCCTTTTTCAATGACAAAATGGAGACTGTAAAGATTATGGCGCTGCTGTTAGGGATGTGGGGGTTTGTGTCATATGGATTTGGTGGATATATGGATTCAAAGGTTTCCAAACCTGTAGATCATCAAAGACAGTCAGGAAGGGAAAAACATCAGGTGGTTATTATGCAAGACCATATATAATTGTATTACATCCAACTCATATTCTTAACTCCCTTAACCAGGTTAGCATATTTATCTAACTTTGTGTTGAATGTGACATCCACTAGTGGCTATATATAATGGCCTTCATTCTAATGCACTGTCATTTTTCTTACAAATCTATTAACTTATGGATGGATCTACACGCATTTTCAAATATATCACTGTTACAGATCATATTACTGGCATACATATGTCTGAGAGCTATTAGATAACCAAAAACTGCTAATATTTCATTCACTTTGAAGACAAAAAGTTGGGCAGGGAGAGAAGCAGTGATCATGGGGGTGTGATAATTATGTTTTGGAAAAGATGGTAAGTTTGGGAACTTGTTTACATAGACGATTAGCTCGTAAGCATTTATTACATCATAATAAAGATGAAAAATTGTCAAAACACGTCTATAAATTTAGCAATAAATAGAATTTTTCCAAAAGAGTTGCGTGAACTGAACTTACCGTGGGAGCACAAAGGGATTATTTGATTTTTAAAATATTATGAATAAGGTTTAGTTTTATAAGCTTCACAAGGCCTATTCTTGGTGGGATTCGACTTTAGTTGTTCCACAAATTATTTTGGAATAATTGTTTTTAGAAATTTTTGTTAACTGTTTTTATAATAATTATTATATAAAGATTTATGGGTTCTCAATTCACCAAATTCATTAAGATACCTTTTCTTATTATTTAGTACTTTTTAATATTTATATTTGGTGGATGATTAGGTAACACCTTTTGTATTATTATACACTCTTTGAGTACAACCCATTCAATAATTATTTTATGTTTTGTTTAGAAGGTCAAGGACTATGAGGTATGGAAACCTTTTACTCACAATATATAAAAGGCCCCAAAGTGTGCTTCAAGTACAAAGAACGCATAACTTTTTACTCCCAATATATATAAGGCATCATACTTTGCTTCACGTAAGAGGAACATATATCCTATGTTTTGCAAGATTCAAACTTATAACTTCTCTTTCTAGAACACAAATTCTTTATTTTTATTCTGCCCACAAAAAAATACTCATAATATCACCCCTTCAAAATACCACAACCACCCCCACATTTTGAATCAATTTTAACAATTTTGAATTGCTTCTTTAGGTTAAAATATCATGCCTCCCACATTTCCAAAATGGTGATATACTTTTTGGTTGCTGACATACACATGCAGGTGCAGGCCATGTGGCACCTAACATTAGGAATAAAAAATGCATTAATTGCTAACCAATGTCTGCAAGACAAATACACAATGTTAAATAAATAGAACATTATCACGTATAATTCTTGGACTTCAACTAAGCATTAGGGGAGAGGACCCGGTTGTGGTGCACCCTATCTTTGCACAGTCACTGTGCCACATCACTGCCATCTAGGCGAGTAAAAACACCACCAAAATATGCAGCACCAAATTCTTGACCTCCAACATTGCTTTGCCACCTCAACACCACGTGTACGAGCTGCGTTTGGGGGGATGTCAAAAAAGTCAGTTTTTTGGCTTGGGACCAGGTGTCGTCCATTCATCACGCCAGTTGTTGTCCAGGCTACCGCCATGCATTGAATGCTCACCCACCAGCTGTTAATGCATGCGGTTTGGTTTGTGGAACCTGCCACCACCAAATCACGCATTGGGATTTCACAGGAAATGGAGATGGAACTCGTTCAGTCCTATTTTTCGCGTGTTCAGTTGTAGAGCTCAAGCGACCATTTCTTGGGATCTTGAAGATCGGTGGGTGCGTGGGTTTTCTCCACTCCTGATCGACTTCTTCCTCGGCATTGGCTCAGCCTGCTACGAATATGAGAAGAAAAGGCAGAGGTGAGAGGGTTCTCACTCAGGAAATGATCCTTAATGTTTTTAAACACTGCACTATTATGGAAAGTTTGTTGTTTGCCATTCAACAAAAGAAATTTATTTTTTCATTTGTCTTATTTTACAAATCCAAGCGTAGAATCATTGGTTTATTGATTTATTGGATGTGCAATCGCTAGTTTAGGCCATTTTCAAGTGTTTGTGCCAGTGTCGGGTTTCAATCCAAAAGAGTAACTTTTCAGTCTAAAAAATTAACTGTTAATGAGTGCCAGTCTTGGGTTTATGAGTGCTTGTCTTGAGTTTATGAGTTCCATGCATTTTCAACTTGGGTTGCTAATTACTATTAATGGGATTACTGTAACTTTTAATGCGTTTATGAGTGCCATGCGTTTTCAACTTGGGTTGCTAATTACGGTTAATGCTAGTTACTAATTACAAAAACAACAAGTAAGCCTTCAGCTTCCATTACAGACATTCAGCTTCCACCGATACTTCATCTCAAAGTTTCAGAAAACTGAACTTTTACTGCAACTTTAATGAAGATATCTAGAAAAAAAAATTTAGTGTTTATATAATTTGAAACAAGAGGAACTGAATAAATAGTATCTTGTTTAGTGTGAGTTAGAAACATTTCAGTACCTAATTTTTTTAGTGTTTATATAGAAATAAGAGGAACTTTAATGAAGATATCTAGTAATTTCTGCTTCACCTCTTAGTGTATCCAATTATTTTCTTTTTATATCAGTACCCAATTGTTTTTTAAAGTACTTAGCAGCATTACCTCATCATTGGACTTAACGTAATCTATTTTCTAATACCCAATTACCCCTTTAAGCAATTTCTAAGTCTAACTATAGACAAATTTTTATGGACAAAACCAATTTAGATAATAGGAATAAATATTGCAAATTGTTGAGGGTTGGCATAAAATCTCACCACCAGAGATAAGATCTCAGTTGTTGTATACAAATGTCTCTCTTTCTATGGAATTTTATTGCTCAAAATTGTTTTCGAGCTTAAAGTGTCTTCCTAGTTCCAACATGGGCCAAATGCCTTTTTTGGCTTTCAAAGTTTGAAGATAACTTTCATCATTTTTGGCATTACCACTCTTTGTTACTGCCATTTACATTGTTTTCTATTGTAATTGCTCGCTTCTGTATTAGTGTTCTCTCGATCTTGAGTCTAAATCTTTCAAGTGTCTTCCCTGGTTCATATATACATGTTGCTCCAATGGGCTGCATTGCTGTAACGCATTGCACCGGTTGTTGTGCACCCTATCTTTGCACAGTCACTGCGCCACGTCACTGCCACCTGGTCGAGTAAAAACACCACCAGAATATGCAACACTAAATTCTTGACCTCCTACATTCCTTTGCCACCTGGAACCTGCCACCTCAGCGCCACGTGTAGGAGTTACGTTTTGGGGGGATGTCAAAACAAGCGGTTTTTTTGCTTGGGACCAGGTGCCGTCCATTCACCGCACTAGTTGTTGTCCAGGCTACCACCATGCATTGAATGCTCACCCACTAGTCGTTAATGCGTGCGGTTTGGTTTATGGAACTTGCCACCACCAAATCACGCATTGGGATTTCACGGGAAATGGAGATGGAGCTCATTCACTGATTTTTTTGGCGTGTTCAGTTGCAGAGCTTAGATTGGTGGGTACATGGGTTTTCTCCACTCCTGATTGACTTCTTCCTCGGCATTGGCTCGGCCTGCTACGAAGATGGGAAGAAAAGGTAGAGGTGAGAGGGTTCTCACTTAGGCAATGATCCTTAGTGTTTTTAAACACTGCACTATTAAAATAGTGAGCATCATCATACTGATATATTAACATAAGTTTGATTGTATACATAGAACAATGGAAAGGATTCTGATTACATACACAAAATTTATATCAATATTCTGATTACACCACCAAATAGTGTGTAAATATAGTGCATCATCATATTGATATATTAACATAAGTTTAATTGTATACATAGAACGATGGAAAGTATTCTGATTACACCGCCAAATAGGGTGTAAAATATAGAGCATCATCATACTGATATATTAACATAAGTTTAATTGTATACATGGACGGCTGGAAAGTATTCTGATTACATACGCAAAATTTATATTGCACTATATAACTTTAGAGACTACATAGGAAGACTTCAGTGAATACATCTAGCAAAATTGTATCACCAACAAAATTACTACCATCATCATATGGGATAATAAACATTGTTTACGGGCACATGTTCAATATCTTAGTTAGTATAAGTAATATTGCCCTCTTTCAATACTGATTTTGGATTTTCTTTTCCTACCGATACAGTGTTCGATTGGCCAGATGAAAAGGGATTTAGAATCCCTTTTGACAGAGCAACTGGTTGCCCAACTGATAAAGGATCTAGTCCCCCTGCTGAAAAAGGATTTGGTTGTCCACTTGAAAAGGGATTTGCACCTGTTGTTGACAAAGAAGTTGGTTGCCGTGCTAAAGCTTGCATCCATGGTGGCATTGCAAATGAACTACTAGGACTGCTTGAAATTTTACAAAGTAAATGATGTGCTACATACCAAGATGGAACTATACAAGAGTTATTCATAAGTGATGGAGGTGTTCCAATTTGAGCATAACCTGGAATTTTAATATTTAACATATCTTGAAAAATCCTTCGATTTTCAAGATCAGTTGGAGAACTTACAAGCATCCTCTTTTCGTATTCCCTTAATTGATTTGCAAGTTCCCTCTCCCTCTTCTCTTGCTCTTTCCTTTGTTTCTTGTGTGCCTTCTCAATCTCTTTTTGTTGCTCCTTAGCCTGCTTATCCCTTTCTCTTTCAAGCTTCTCTGCAATTTTTTTTCTTTCGCTGCAAGTCTAGCAACCTTTTTTTCTTGTGCCACTTCTTTTTTCCTTAACTTTAGTTTTGCTTGTTCCTCCTTTTTTCTTTCCACATCAACCAATAGCTCCATGTACTCAGGTGCAGTCAAAATATGTGAATGCCTACTCAGTCTAATAGAACCATCTGATTTGTTTATGATCTCCCTTGGAAGTCGTAGAAAATGGGAAAGTAACGTACCACGTCGATCTTGGTTTTCAGTCTCTTCAGGGTGTTGATGTTCATGTTGCATAACTTCTAAGTTAATTTCATTTTCTTGAGCATCCTCTTGAAATTCGACTTCGTCTTGTTCATCCTCATCTCCAACATCTGCATAGTAATGAATTATTGCTTCTTGTTCTAGTCCTTCAGGAAAGGAAGGAAAAATTAAGCTTTGATCTTCTGTGTTGGATGGTAGCTTGTAACCCATGTTTTTCATGGCATCCTCTAACCATTGTTGCGGGTTAACTTGACTTGGCAAGGACAAATCATTGTTACTTACAAAATCTGAAGACCCCTCCTTATTGTTGATGATGTTACTTGGGTTTCCAAGAGCACCGTTTAGCTCCACTCCATGTGTTGCAGCTGCTTCCATATCATATCTTGAGTCAACATTTTGCATGAATTGAGTTTCAAGTACCACCTCTTCATTGTTATTTAATTCAGGATTTATTCGTTGAGATAGGCTCAAAATTTTTGTGACAGCATAAACATCTTCCTCACCTTGCATGTCAAATGCCTGGTTGCATGCCATGTCATTTAGGAGAGCATCATAATTTAATGGCCAAATACCAGTTCTTTTGAAACCTACAATTATGTTAGATGGTGTTTGTGCCTTTTTTAAGGCTCTACTTGCAAGCTCAGCAATGTCATTCCTTTTCACATCTACACATTTGTTCTCTGCCATCCATTTGGACCTCTCAGCTCTAAAATATGTCTTGAAAGGGCTGAACACACTCACGTCAAGAGGTTGCAACTTATGACTAGTATGTGATGGTAGTGTTATCAAATCAATTCCCAAATTGTTTGCCTCCTCCACAGTTTGTAATGCTACATGGCTGCCATGGCCATCAAATATCAATAGGTGTCTATTATTTGGAGAAACATCGCCTGGTACTGAATGTGCAAAATGACATACCCAATTTAAAAACAATTCCTTTGTCATCCATGCATTTGGATGTGCAGCCATACATGCTCCAGGTTCACAAATTTTAATGTAATTCTTTATCATTATCTTTCCCTTGAACAAATAAAATCCTGGGATTGACAAACCTGCTGCATTGACACAACACAATATAGTGATCCACTCCCTGCTCTTTGGTATTACCTTTGGGACATTACGACTTCCCCTCTTAGCAATTACACGCACTCCACAATTTCTTCCAGCATGCAAACCAATCTCATCACAATTCTATATTTTATGTACGCCGTATGAATAGGTTCCATAGCATTTGGCCAAATTATCATAAAATTTGGTTACTATTGCAGGGCACAAGTTTAAAGCTCTATCCCTGTCAAGTCCCTCAGTGGTTCGGATTGCAAGGTCTGGATGACATTTTCTGAATCCAGCCCACCATGATTTAATAGGAAACCCATCTCTGAAGGGGTTTTGTCTTGTTTCACAAATCTGAGCACCATTTGCCTTTATCTGCATTAACTCCAAGCCATGACCCATATCAGCCATTTCTTTGCACCATTCAACAACTTCCTCTTCTTCTTCTTCAGTTAGAACTGTTGGAGGACCCCTCCTCTTTGTGTGGGTGAGACCATTTAGCCAATAGTGTAATGATGTGGGTGGAATGGAATACTTCTTTGCTGCTGCTCTAACTGAGAACCCATTAAACTCAACATCATCTATCACCTTTTCCATATCTTCTTTTGTTTAACATCGGATGACACTAAGCTTCTTTGTTGCAGATGTTCTTTGAACTGAGACAGTGGGTGGGTTTCTACATTCTGGTTCATTACCAATTGGTGCTAAATTATCCTCTTCATCACTTAAATTATCTGATAATTGTACACCTCTCACTTTGGGCCACCTTGATCTTCTAGCAATAGCACCTTTTCTCATGGTGTAAATGAAATACCTGATTCACAACATGAAAGAAGATTGTTGGAAAAGAAACTATAAATATACCAAAAATGAATGCTGGAATATGATTTTGGAATTGTTGAAGGAAATATGATTGCGAGAATATGAATGATTTAGTTTCATTTTTAGGAATTAATTGACTTGTAGTTTTCATCATGACAATGAAACTTGTATGGAATATGTTTAATACAGAAAGTTCTTGGATAGACAATGTATATTTGACTGAATGAGCACAATGTTGTATATTGCATTTCAGAATTCACTTTATTGTTCTTTTTTCATGATAGACCATTCTCTAGTGTATTTTTTGGACTCTTCCTATGTAGTTTTTTGCTGCCATGGCATAAATATGATTTCCTATAGTGGACTTTTCCATGGTTTTACTGCCATACCATTCTCATTCTGTATTCGTTGGACTCTTCCTATGTAGTTGTTAAAGCTAAGTTGTCGTTAGAAATATGGAAGGGAAAATTTAAAATGAAAACATTAACGGCTGGTGGGTGAGCATTGCTAGGGGATAGGCACCGGTTGTGGTGTAGGGTCCAATAATGGAGATAGTAGGTGAAATACATTGACTGTATGGTATTGTATTATTATTATTTAAACATGGAAGCATGAAATGTTGAATAAGACAGTTTTTAAATTGGTCAATATTCTCTTATTCATTGATAGAACTAAAAATTTTCCTTCCATATTTCTAACGAAAACCTGACAAACTACTGTATTTGTCAGACTCTTCCTATGTAGTTTTTAAAGTTATGTTTTCAATATAAAATTTTCACATATGATCGTAATACTTTCCAAATTTCTATGTAAACAATCAAACTTATGCTAATATCATAGTGATGATTGGAAAAACTACTTTTCAACTAGAGAATGAGATATCTGGAAGAAATGAACAATATAGTAAATTCAGAAATGCAATATACAACACTGCTGGACTATAGAACGTTGATGTGGTCATATTCCAACAGAGTTGTATATTCTAGTAGTGTTGTACGTCCTAGCTGTGTTGCATATTGTATTTCAGAATTTACTTAGCATAATAAGAACTTCAAAATTTACTTAGCATAATAGGAACTTCAGAATTTACTATAGTGTGCACATTCAACACTGATGGAATATACAACATTGTTATTTTTCAATTTAAAGTTATGTTTTCAATATAAATTTTGCACATGTAATTAGAATACTTTCCATCTTTTTATGTATACAATTAAACTTATTCCTATATAGCAGTGATGACTATAAACTAGTATGTTCCCAAAGAAGTGTATTTGCTATTTGCACGGACTGTCATGGCATATGATTTTGCAACGTACAAAAGATATGGGTATCCTGATTAGGCAGTCCCACTATTTCACCAGGAACAACAAACTGGTCCCCAACCCAATCAGTTTACATTTGGAAGAGTACTTCCAGCCTGTGCAAAATGGGGGGTTTAAAACAGGGTATGAACATTCATTAAAGAAAAAAGAAATTCTAAATTGTGGCAGATGTTGGAGTTGCAACTGCCCTGGTAAACATGTATTCAAAATGCAGGAACATGGACAAAGCACGTGAAGTGTTTGATGGAATACCACAAATAAATATGTTCCTCTGGACCCCAATGACTGTAGGATAAATAGAAAATGCTTTTGTTGGAAACGCAGGTGAACTGTTTGATAGAATTCCTCAAAGAAACGTGGTCTCATAGAATGCCATGATGGCAGGATATGCACAAATTAGATTTGTTGAAAAGTCTTCAGAAACTTTAAAGCAAATGTAATTGGCATATACAACTCTGCTGCAATATGCAAACACTGAAAAAATAAATAGAGGGCTCGAATTATGAAATAGTTTGTAATTCATAAGTGTCTTACCTGAACTGCACTACTCCTCACTTCTTCAACTTTGAGAGATGAAAACTGTAAGAACAAATGGAATTGTAATCCATCCTTCAGCTTTTATTCTATCATCCTAAATTCTGATTGGTTGATGTTAGTTGACATGTATTCAATATGATAGTTCAATCGAATGGTTGAGATTTATTGGGATTTAATCCAATGGATAATATTTTAGTTGGTCATTTTTATTATTTTATGTAGCTGGTTACAAAATTTATTATTCATATGGTACTGAGTTTTTGAACACTATGAAAGGTGAGCCTGACCATAATTTCATTTATTGTTATGCAGGTGTTTACTTGGGATTGAAGACTCTTACATCAAAAATAGTGCATTATATTTGAGATCTGGTTTAGAAAGTCTTGAGAAATGACTTGTTGAAGTGACTGTAATAGATATGATGTACATACAATGAAAATATTACTTAATGAATAGTTGACTGCATAGACTTGGTTTTTGTACACTTGTATATAAATTAATATATATTTTTAGTTCTATCAATGAAAAAGAGAATATTGACCAATTTTAAAACTGTCTTATTCAACATTTCATGCTTCTATGTTTAAATAATAATGATAGAATACAAAACAGTTAGGTTGTATTAAATTCACATATCATTCAAAATATGTTATTAAAAAGGTGAATGTCTTTTCACCTACTATCTGCACTACTGGACCCTGCACCACAACCGGGTCCTCTCCCCTAACTTTTGATGTGAAATTCTATTCAAACATCACGTGCATAGGTGACGCTGATGAAGTGGGGTAGGACATTTCCATGTAATGTTTTGAAAGAAGAGGAAACGTGTTTGCCACGTCTTAAGGGAGGAGAGGAGGGGATTAATGATTTTAGATATATAAATATATAATATTAGTTATATTTAAATATAATTGGGTGTAATCAAACTTAAATTAGTAATCATGTTAATAGGCATTCTACAATGGCATATGAGTGGATTGTAATGGAATTTTAACTTTAAGTTTGACTCCTATTTAATCATCACTTATAGGTTTTCATATCAAAATTAAAGTTGGGAGCGTGTCTTTTTGCCAAAATTATTTTTCAAGTCTAATTACATGACGTAGCTAGATCAAATACCATTTTTCACCAATCAAAAAATTGGTGGAAAAAGTAATGGAGTTATTAGTGGATGTGGTATGTGAAAAATCTAACATAAGAGCCCTAAGTTTAATAGCTCATAACAAGGAATTTAGGTAAATACTATTCTAAGATAATACATAGAATACTATTCTATTTGTTAAGTGGTATTCAATAGATCCTAGTGTCATCTAGCTAAAAAACATATTAAAATTTGTATACCATTAAATTTAGGGTGATATAGTTTCACTTAGTAAAGTCAAATCAACATGAATGTGTTGTAGGATTGGTTTAGTTGATGTAACTTTTACAATATGAACATTGAGTGTAGAAATAACATGGAATAAAATTTTACTAGGATTCAATATTCATCTTGTTATAATCATTTATAGCACAAAATTAAAGGGATGGGAAAAATCCCAAGGTGATCGATTAAATTGAGTGCAAATAATTACATCCAAACATATATTATTTTTCTAAACATTGTATCTTTGTTTTAAAATCTAGCATATTTATTTTATAATTTTAACATGCAAAGTTTTTTCATTTTACAATTTATTAGTTCAATCTATGTGAGTTCAAGTCTATATTATATTTGAAAGTAATAAATCATATCAAAAGGAACATAAAGCTGAATAAAACCAAGTTATGTTCAAACAAGTCCAAAAATAGCAAGTGACCATTTTCGTAGAGAGGTGACCAGATTCCTCATTATAAAAATAATTAAGATCTTATGAGAATGGAAAATATGCTAAATATGGGGATAGAGTGGAAATAAAGATAAAGGGGGAATGAATCGTCATCAAAGAAAAAAAGACAAATACATGGACTAATAAGCTTGGTGTGGGGAAAAAGTGAAGGACGGAAAGAGGAGTTCACAAAGAGTCGATAAATTAAGAAATAAATGTCGACAAGTGATCATATAGGGGAATATGCACCAATAAGAGCCTATCTTGAAAAAAAAAAATTCATACATAAATACACTAACATCACAGAAATTAGCAAGTCATATACTAAAATAGTGTGTTTACATAATGCACTCATGAGGTGTGTGTATTGAATATACTTTTTGTTGTAGTCACCTTAACATATATTGAGACTTCTCAAAACTAATGTCTATAATATAGTGATTAGAAAATCGAAAGTAAGATAGAGGTTACCTTATGATAGAATTAACTCTTGTTACCTCCAATATCTGGTAAAAAGAATATGTGCTCTTGTTCCTATAAGAATTTTATCCTATAAACATATCAAAACATGTTCAAGCAAAAGCACGTCCATACATATAAATTCCAAAATCAAAATCAAGAAAATTCTGAAATTTATTCAAGACAAAGGATTAGAATATACATATATTTGATTGTGCCAAAACTGCTTGGAATGCTTCTGGAGTTTGTTCTGGATCTAAATCTAACTATTCATGCCTCTTGAAAACACTAAAGTATCTAAATATCCGTGATTAAGTATGTCACATATAATCTATAATCTCATTAAAGAAGTGAAGATAATATCGTAGTGAGTAAAATGAATGGTAGACTACAGATTAAAAAGTAAAATATCTTTCTCATTAAGTAAAGATAATGTCGTAATGAGTAAAACAGTAGACTGCGTATTAAATGTTAAATAAGTTCAAATGTTAAAGGAAGAATTCGTATTAGCATACAACTTACATTAGATTTATGCACATGTAGTGTCTGCGTACTCAGATATAATTAATTTAAATCAGGGACATGGTTTTAAATGATTGACAAAATAAAAGAAAGTAACAGAAAAGAAAGAAATTACAACCCTAAAACTAAAATAAGTTATAAATGGAAAAACAATCAGGAAGAGAAAAATAGCAGGTGGATATGATGCCTAGCCATATATAATTATTTTATCTCCAACTCATATTCTGAACTCCCTCAACCAGGTTAGCATATTTATATAACTTTGTGTTGAATGTGACATCCCCTAGTGGCTATATATGATGGCCTTCAATCTAATGCAGTCATTTTTCTTACAAATCTATTAACTTATGGATGGGATCTACAAATATTTTCAAATATATCACTATTACAGATCATATTACTGGCATACATATGTCTGAGAGCTGTTAGATATCCAAAAACTGGTAATATGTCATTTACATTGGAGAAAAAAGTTAGCCAGGGAGAGGAACAGTGATCACGAGGTGTGATAAATGTGTTTGGGAAAAGATGGTACGTGTGAGTCATATGAAAAAGTGGCAGAAGGGTCTTTAAATTTAGCAATAAATAGACTTTTTTCCAAAAGAATTGTGTGAACTGAATGTATCAGAGGAGAACAAAGAGACTATTTGATATTTAAAAATATTATGAATAAGCTTTAGAAAGTTTTATTCTGTGGTTTGTTGGTAAGATTTGAATTTCTTTTTTAATATGAATGTATCCATTTATTTGCGTTTATTGTGTTGATAATTATGTCAGTAAGTATTCTACAATGGTATAAGGGGAGTGATTTAATGGTGTGAATGTGTCAAATTATATACTCTATATTATATTTGATGTTCATTTAAGTTCACTTTAAATTTTATTTTTAACTTTGAGAAGTCTATCACAAAATAATAATAGCTTGTTACATTTATGACAAAGGGTGAAATCTAACGGTGTAATTAAACCATTGAGTGAAGAATATAAATAGACTAGTAAAATTATTGATCAATGTGATATGCCTAAAATATAAGAGTAGCTAAATTGATATGTATATGTATTTTTCAAATAAACATATTTAAGATATTTGTACTAGTAAGTATCTCACAATAACAATAAGGAGTGGATCTAATGATATGGTTGTGTAAACTTTTAATCCATAAAATGTACAAGTAATTTTTATTTATTTATTAATCTTTGAAATATCAATTAATTGTTTTTAGTATTTTGGTCATATAGCAAAATTAAAAACGCTTTTTAATAAAGATTTTTTTGTTACTAACAATAAAAAATGTGAAAAGAATATTACAAAATTATTAATTAATACGATACACATAAAATTTGAAATTAATGTCTATTAACATTTTTCAAATATATCTAATCCTTTATACAATTTTCCCAACTCACACCTCTCAATTTTGGTCTAGTTCAATTAGTCTTGCTTATGGTTTTCAAGCTCTTCCTGGGGCTTGGAGTTTAACAATAAGTTTCACACCTCTAAGACACCTTCCAATGCTTATTTTCACCTTGTTCAAGGTCTTATCATCCTCAAATCAATAATTTAACCTCACTCTGCCTTCATTTTGTGTTTGGCCCACTTATGGCTTACATGTTCTCTTGATACTAACAATCTTGGTATAGTATGTTTTCAACCTTTCCTCAGACTTTCACCTTATTCTATGCTTAGATCAACATGTTCACTACCCTTATCATCTTTTAATCATCACTCAAATCACACCATCACCCACTTGTTTACCACCTTGTCATACACTAGAAATTGTTGTTGGGTCCTACAAACCTATTACTGAATTGTACAGGACAGTCAGATCTCTAGTAGTTTAATGCCTTCTTCAAGGACCCTTTCACCTTCACAAGGCTTCATGGTATTTCAACTATGCTCCCCACTTGATATTTCTTGCCTCTACTCTCTCAGTGACACCTACCATCAAATTATCCTTTGTTTCCTTTAAGCTTCTCAACCTACCTAAAACAAGACAATCAAGAGTTAATTTGTTTGTAGGTTCTATATGATCTTTTACTCACTCCTCAATACTCAAACATACACCCCCAATACTATCAAAATGATTTTTTTTATGATACTTCTTGTTAATTTGTTACAAAGATACTTGTATGCATTTTCTCAACTAGGGTGGTCACAGATTCTAGAAGACTCTATTTAATAACCTCATTACTCCAAAGATCAACCCAAAGTCATTACACTTGCATGGCATTCTAGCTTATCTCTCAATATTTTATCAAGTTTTTCATTCCACAAATCACGTATATTTCTACCTTCTCAGGTTAAAAGTTCTTGCTAGGCTCTCTAAATTGGATAAACATAGTCAAGAATATGAGAATCATTGTTTGCACAAGAATTGATTTTTTTTCACTATTTGATCCTTCAAGAACACTTTTTACTAGAGAGATTTTTCTTTCCAACTTTAAATTAATAAATCAAATTTAAAAAAATGACCTTAGAAAATGACAAGGTTTATCGATACCCACGATGATGAAAGTCGATATTGATGGATAGAAGCTCATTCTTCTTTCGTTGACGAAGAAACCTGCAGATCAAATACAACTTAGATAAATGGATAAACAATTTTCTCAGCAAAGGCCTATTCTAGGAATCCAAAGGGACTTCCTTGGAGGATGTTAGCTCACTTCGATATAATTAAGTAGATTTGATTAAGATAATGAAAGAGATATATAAATGACAAAGATAGATAGATAATGGATAGGAAGATTTATAACTCAAATTTGAAGGGTAAGTCATATGTAGCTTTGAATGTGGCCCAAGAAAGGGCAGATGTAATTTGAACATACTCAAAGTAATCGTATCAAAAGTATTCAGTTTCTTGTTGGATCTTATGGAGGAACTTGATCTGATCTTTGATGTCATCAATGTTGGTGGAAAAACATATTGCACACAGTGTCAAATCGTGAAGGATGTTGTAGTGTTCCAAAAAGAAGATTGGTTGGACTATAAGAAGGTCATAAATGCTTGTGATAGGATGGGACCCGGCTGGCACTACCATCTAGAGTGAAGCCATGCATGTAGAGAACACATTAAATCTAAAAGATTGATAAAATCTAAGATCAAACTAATAAATTGATATAAATATGTAAATTGACAGGGATCACTAGTGATTTAGAGAAATCGTTGGCGATAAAGAAGAATTATGGCTGATTCAGGAAAATCATTAGCAATTACTATAAAAATGAAATTTTTTGATAACAACGAAAAACAAAATTCTAAATGATGGTTTTTGATTATATTTGATGTTTAAGTGAACTTTAAATCATGAGGCAAGGAAACTAAATACATTTTGATGAAAAATGCCTCCAAACATCGGATGGAGCTGATTGGAGTTGATGGAAAATTGTTGAGCTTCGTGAGAGATGGTTGACGAAAGAGATTATCAAAATGATGTGTTAACAAAATCTTGAAGTTGATACAGGTCCTTGATGATCTCTAGAGTGACTTAAATTTTTTGTGGAGTCAAAAAATGAAGTGCAAGTACGAGAAAAAGGTTTATGAAGATCCCTTAGAAATGATAAAAACCTCCTATATATAATCACTAGCAATCAGTTAGGATCACCGACGATTCGGGGTTTTAGGGGAAAATGTTTAAGAAATGGTAAGAACCAATTTTGCAATGGGTTTTTCAGGTAAATGATGAGGGAAAATGGTTGGGGGAGGTTAGGGATGATTTGTGCAGGGTGGGATGTGAGAATAAAATATAATGGAGTGGTTTTAAGATGGTTAAGGTAAATTTAAAGTGGTTAGGTTGTTTAGGATGTGTAAATGGTAATTTATGAGAGTGTAAAATTGTTTTTACGGAGGTGAGAAGAAGTTAACTTAGGATAATGACTTTTAGATAGATTTTTATATTAAATAATGTGTGTATAAGATGAAGTAGGTGGGTTGAAGAAAATCAGGGGTTTACATTTGCCCCTTTTTGTCGAGTAGTTTGTGGCAACAAAAATGCTAGACAAAAATGGTGTGAGATAAAGTTTTCTTTGTGTTTGGATGGGTGATCCCCCTCAAACTGCGGGTGATTGCAATGTAGTGTAGGATCACCAGTTTGATTGAGTTGATTGGATAGGTATTATGTGTAAGTTTCATTTGATTTTTCCCCAAGACGAGGTATCGAAATAAGGTGAATACCACCATAGAATCAAGTGATAGGGGAACCAAGGCATTCGTGTCATATAGACGTATGATTCGTAGGGATAGATAAAAGGATTACAGAGACAAGTGATAGGGGAACCAAAGGGTTCATTTCCTAAATTCGTATGGCTTACCAGTGTCAAGATCATAAAATGAGTCATGTGAAGGATGACTTAGTTTTGGGGTCCTCAAAATGAGGCACATTTTTGAAAGATGTGGTTAAAAATAATTGTTGGTATTGAAAAATGATGTCTTGTGATAGAAAATGATGGATCGTTAGTGAGTTATATGAATCACTAGTGATTAAAGTGAATCATCAGTGATTAGGCTAAATCACTGAAAATTACAAGAATCGTCGGCTATTCCTGCACGAAATATTTAGGGGCTATAAATAGTTGATTTTCTTAATATTTTTTTCATTTGCAATTTGTGAGTTTAGAGAGCTTAATTGAGTTATTAACGAGTGATAAGTGAGCAGTGGATGTTGAGGGATGATCTAGATGGTAGAGGAGGCCCACCTAAGAAGAGGTATGTATATTTTTTTTGTCATTTTGTATATTTTGATTGATTTATTTATTTTGTCTTTAATGTCTGTACGAGGGCATGTTTTTGGAATTGTTGAGATTGTTAGTGATTTGATGGATCACTAGCAATTTCGATGGATCATTGGAAATTTAGGCTGAATCATTAGTGATAAATGTTCTTGATAGAAAAACTGACAATATTTTGATGGAGATCTATTCTAATCTATATTTTAATGTTTTGTGGATGTAGGTGAAGGCTAAGTTGATTATTAGAGATATGATTCTGGTGATTTTTGTAGATGTGAGGGAGGATATGTTGGATGATGATTGGGTACATGTAAAGGCAATGGGTTTTGTGGGGATGTGTCAGTATAGATGCATTCTTAGATATTAAGGGTTATTGTTAGAATTGATGAAGAGGTGGGATCATGTCACCTGTACTTTTTGGTTACCAAAATGTGAGATGACCAACACCATAGAGGATGTTCATAGGATTACTATATTTCTGATGCATGAGAGGGTATCTATTGCATTGATGATACTGAGAGGGAAGATATTATTAGGAGATTGTATGTGGAGGATGTTGATGATGTGAGGTATACATCGGGTGGATTCTATTATTAGGATTTATATTCTACAGAGAGAGAGGGTTGTGCTCAGATGACTATGATGATGATGGGGATTACATGTTTTTATTTTCCCGACTCTAGTGGTGGTCGGCTTCCCCGGATGATGACAGGGGTAGTATCAGAGATGATGGAGCATCAGAAAGTCTTTGCATGGATCCCTAATTTGCTAGCACATACTTAAAGAGAGTTGTGGGCCTAGAAAATTCAGAGGAGGTTTGGGATTATTGTTGCATTCTTATTATAGTGTTGGGCCTTTGAGCATATTGTCGTGGCTCATCCTCGTGGTTTTCCATCGGGAGGTGTTAATATGATAGGTAGATCAACTAGTTTTATGAGATGGTGTGGATGTAGGTGATTCTGGAGGGGTACAAAGTGAGGATCATTATAGATAACTCCTTGCAAGGTTACAAGTGGGGGATGTGTTATAGAGGCCCTATATTGGATTTCCAGTATGAGAGGGATAAGAGAGGCAGTTGAATGCCGCTCAATATGAATAATGGGTTCAAGGGATGGGGAGGAGAGTGGGAATGCATTAGATTCAGTCGTTTCACGCAACCATTTGGATTGATACAAGATGTTTCAAAGGATACAATTTTGTATAGACGAGATGATGGGGATATGGATACTCCATTGTCAGTGGTGGGTGACGTTGTTCTATGCTTGATGAGGTGGGAGCTATGAGTATTAATGAGCATGGAGATAGGGTACATATAGATGATACTGATGTGATTGTGACATATATGGAATGTGTTAGGTTGTGGAGCCTATTTTCATGTGAGAAAATGTTGAAGACTGTACACTAAGAGTACTATACACTTTTCACAGTTGTCTCTTCGGGGTTCAGAGCTAGGCTAGGCAGGGCCCCGAGTGGGGGGAAAAAAATTTTTGGGCCTTAAAACGTGCCCAATATATCAGGAAACATGATTTTCTCATATGAGTGGGTTTTTTGACCCATAGGTTTATGGGATGGTTTTGGCCCATGGTTTTGATACCCACAGTTTTGTAAAACTACTTAAGTAGTTGTCTATTTATATGGTTTTTTGCATATGGTAGAGATAATGAAAACATTGCATATGTGCTTTGAATTTGGGTGTGAATTCTGTAGAGTTTGTTGAGCATAGCTCCAAACAGATCTGGGTATTGTATTGAGAGAACAATGGCTTGTAATAAAATCTGAGCAAGTGATTCTTGGTGGATGTAGTCCAAATTGGGTGAACCACGTTAAATACTATCTCTTTGTGTTTTGATATTTTATTCTGCACTTTTATTTGCGATTTGTAATATTTTTCCGCATATTAGTTTCTACTGTTGTGATTCTGTGAGGGATTATTCCACATATTTTATCCCTTATTTCCTAACAAAATGGTGGAATGGTGCACTTGATGCATGGAAGAGAGCTTATCTAGCTCCAAGAGATATGCAGGTGCATGTCCAAGTGTAGGGAGGATAGGGGGTGATGGTGGTGAGGGAGATGATGGTGCTGATAGAGTGGATTTGGAGGCCATTGTTGCATATTTGGCAATTGAGAAACTTATAGTGGAGAAAAAGAGGGATAGTCTGAGGAAAAAGTGGGATGGTTTAGTAGTGGAGAGGGATAGGTTGCGAGGTGAGTGAGATAGCCTTAGTCAGCAGCCGACACAAGTTGTGACCAATCGTGATAGATAAAGACAACATCAAAAGACCCTGAAAATGGATCTTGGAATTACAAGGACATCGATGTCAAATGCTGAGTTGGTGGATTGGGCTCAGGTCAGTAGTCATATGGGACCACCTAGTAGGGTTAGCTTAGCTCATTACCAGTTGGTACAAGATAAGTTGTCGTATTATGAGGACTTAGTGGTGTGGAACATGTCTATTGCACTTCGTTACACAAAATATATAGCTCAACGAGGAGTAGGTCCCAATATTAGTGCAACGAGTATAGGTCAGCTACCTCAGGGTCTAAATGGAGGGGGAACAAATAGAGGGCCAGATGGAGGAGATGGTGGTGATGGTGGTCAAGCTTCTCAGGGGAGCATTTTTTGTGGCAATGAGTTCTTTGTGGGTGTCGAGTTTACTAGATAGATATGATCTATTCTATTTTTATGCATATGATTCTTGTATGAAGCCTATATTTAATATATAGATTTTGATATACGAATCTTGTGAGACTCCGGATGATGTATAAATATGATTATATATATGATGGTGAGCTCGATTATCGATTGATGCTTTTATTATTATGTCTGTGTGATGTGTTTTGTTTCATGATTATGTTTAATTATTGATGGTTATTTGGATGGGTATTGATATTATGTGGATGTACATATATCGACATTGAGTGAAGATGTTTATATATGATGTGTTAGGAATATTATGAATTTAATGTGTATCAAAATGTGTTTTAACTTGTGGATAAGTATAAAAAATGGAATGATTTCTGTTACACTAAATTTGATGCATACGTGATGGGAATGAATAGAGTGAAGGAACTTGCACTAATTGGCCTTTATTGTAAATGTTAATGTTATCCATTTTACCACCCCGGGAGAAATGGAAAGTGAGAAAGGAGTAGACATGGGCCAAACCAGGCCTTCATAGGTGGGTCCGGGTTTTTTTGGCATGATCAAGGGTTTTTGAAATAGGAGGTTATGAGGTGAGAAATGAAGGAAGGCTCGATTTATCAAGCAGGTCACTAAAGTGGGCCGAGGACAACAAAGGAGCATGGGAGTTTGAGCTAGTTAGGATAGTCAAGGAGCTTCGAAGTCCAAAATTTGGACTTTGGATGTGAGGTCGTTCGGAGGTAGTTCGAGGTGAAATTTAGGAGCTCGGTGGAAAGAAGCACGAAAAGAGGAGAAGAAAGTTTGAAACATGAACTCCAAATTCAGGAGTTCGGGATTTTAGAGATTTAGAGGTTTCAGGAATGGAGACAGGTGAATAGTTCCATGAGCCAGAAGACATAAATGTATAAAACCTGAAGTCTAAATTTCAGACTTTGGGGCTTCAGCATTTCAAAACATTTTGGCTCTTAGTCAGATGAACAGTACCTAAAACCCCAAAACCTAAAATATTGAACTCCTGAAACCTGAACTTCTGAAAACCCAATTCCTAAACTCGTAAAAACTCGAAACCTTGAAAACAAAAAGGTCTGAAACACGAAGTCCAAATTTTAGACTTCGAGGTTTTAGCATTTTGGAACATTTTTTCTGGCCAATAAAGTGAACAGTGCCACACAATATAATTTCATAGTTAAAATTTTGAAGTCCAAATTTCAGACTTCGGAGGTTCAACATTTTGGAACTCTCAAGCCAACCCACCAGATGAACAGTGCAATGATCTCCAAAGTGAAAATGCTTGAAGCTCCGAATCTTGAAAGTCTGAAATTTCAGATATTGGAGGGTGCAATATAGGGTCAGAGTCCGAAAAAATAAATCAACCACTCACATTTATTGTGGTATGGCACCCTCGTCTTCAAATGGCCATAAATTTTAACTGGGAGCTCAGATTTGTGCAAAAAAGAGTTTTTAGAAATAGAGTATGTCATTTTATATGAAAGTTTCCAAATTTCTCACCTACCAAAATGATGAGGTACAGGCTTCCCTTCTTCCCCAACAAGCAATGTACAATGGAGTATGGTATTTGTAGCATTGAACATCACTCCTATAAGGAAAATGATGTATTTTGCAGGAGATTGGAGTGTATTTTCATATTTTGTTCCCTCTCTCTCCTCATTACTTCCTCTATAAAATGTAAGGAGTTTGCATGTGCAAAAGGTTCATCATTTTATCTCCTCCCATGCACCCCATTATTTTGAGGGCTTCAAGCCTTCCTCTCAAGATCTGTAATGGCTTCATGCCTTCCTCTACATGTAATGTACTATGTAAATATTAAGGAGCAATAAAATTGTGTTATGTGCTGATTGTTATGACCTCTACATGATTTTATTGTTTTATCTTGCCTCTCATTGCAAACAGATGGTTGTGTACATATCCTTTTTTTGTTACAGATTTGGGTGTGTTGTGCTCATTTCGGGAATGATGTATTGGGTGTGATCTAGTTTTTGGGGTAAGACCACCCTTTCTAGATTTATTTATTCGTCATTGTTGTGGGTTAGGGAAGTGATCAACACTCCTTTCTTGGTGTATCACCGCTCTTAGTGTAGGTTTTCATTCCATGTATATTTTTCCCTGTCCCCTTGGAAGCATTAGATTGGGATTAATCAGTAGTTTTTCTTGCATTAGGAGTAGTTAGTGGCAGGTAGGTTACGAGCAGGAACCACCCTTCTCCGAAGAGCTATCCCATTTCGAAATGTCCCACACTCAGGATAGCTCTATGTTATGCAATCAAATTGAATGCCCCATCTCAAACTCAGACCATTTGGGGTGTGCTGTTATTTCGACATAACAGTTAGCAACAAATTAACAATGGGTAGTCACATGTAGGATCTTGGATATAAATGGAAATGAAATTTATACCTTCCTAGGACACAAGAAGGATTAACACATGTAAGATGTGGGGAAGAGTAGGCTCTCTTTTCAATGGTTTCATAGAGAGATGACCCAGTTGTATTTTCTATTTTTTATGCTAATTGATCGATGTGGGAAGTTTGCTTTAATGGGGAAGCTGATCGATACAGGAATCTTTCCTTGGATGATTTTGATATTTTGAATTTTTGAAGGCTGATCGATGCAAGAAGCCTTTTTACAGAGGTAACCATCCTTCGAGGGAGTGGTCTACAGTTTTGATATTTTGATTTTGATTTTGGATAGCCATCCTTCAAGGGATCGGTATATGATTTTGATAGGCAGTTGTCCTTTGAGGGATCAATTTTGCTTTTCTTTTTGACAATATGATTTTGATATTTGATAGTTTTCCTTCAAGGGATTAGTCTAGATGTATTTTTTTATAAAATGCATCCGTGTATATGTTTGAATTTCTCATTTAAGAAGAGGGAAAACCCTACTAAACTATTTCAAGAAGGCCAAGAAGCTTTTCACAGACTACACATGGGTGTGCCATGAAATGTATTCTGTTGATACATAAGGTGGTTAGATGTAATGATCTCAGGGTTCCAATTATCCAAATAAATCCCCTAGTTATTTGGACAACTTACATTCACTTTCTGGCTCTGAGGTTCTACACAACACGTTACGCGCACTCCAACTATCTACTTGGAACATTTCCTTGGCTACATTTCCTTGCGCGCCTTGTGCACTTCACTTCTACACCTTCTATTTTCCTTTTCCTTTTTATTCCACTATTCCCTTGTGCGCACCTTCTGCACATTCTCCTTATTCCTAGCAGTTATTCATCTTGCACGCGTGCCTTAGAATTGCCTTCCAAATCAGCTAAGTCCCTAGCATTCGCATGCCCTTTCTCCTTCTTATCACACATTATTTTGTAATAATTGCACCAATCCCATATGTTTCTTCCTTGGGTATTTCTCCCATTTCATCCTACGTGTGTTACCTTTGCACGCGCCTTCCCTCTGTTTTCTTTCCGTGCCTCATCATTCCATGCATGCATTCCTTTGTGCAGTCTTCTAAATCTGTAAGACTTTGAGTGTAACACACATAACCTATAAAATTGTACCAGTAAGGTGAAAAATCCTTACAAAAAACTAGTGTGTGACACGTGGCAAGAAACAAAAAATAAATCAATAGTTGGACATTTCTTCAGCCAATCCATGCGTGCCACATGTCTTACGTGCCCAGTTTACACTGCAAATATCCTGATAGTCATAAATTCTATTCCAGTGCTCAGATCCTTGCATGCCCAAAATTTTTAGAGAGCTACTGACGTGGGCTACATACTAGACCATTCAAATTTTAGTGGGATTTGGTAGGTGAGGAGCTAGAAAACATCTTTCATGCCATTAATATGTGATCTGATTGCTTCAACCACCTAGATTTGATATGATATTCCTTTCTTCCTTTTCCAACATGCCAAAGAGACATGGAGAAGTGCACTTGATAGATTACAGGTGGATTTGCATGCATTGATGACTGGTAGTTGAACTTTCAAGTCAAATTTCCCTCCTTCTCTTCTTCTCCTCTTTTCACTTCATCTATCAATGTAAGAGCTTGGCTCATTGTAAAGGGTTGGAAATTTTTCATCCTTTAGTGTTTGCTGAGGATCCTATATCTTTGCATTTTGAGTTGGAGACCCCTAGATCTAGTTTGTGCATGTGAATATCGACCTTCAGATGCCATTGTAATCAACTTTATATACCTGGAAGTAATAGAAGCATCATTATGTGGCTATATTCAAACTTAACATGTTTTATTTCTACTTTCTTGCATGTTGTTTGCATTACGTGTTTGTTATGTCACTTTAAGTTCCTTGCAACTCTTTTTTCTGGTTATGTTTCATGAAATTGATGGTGTAAATGATTTCTAGTTTGTGCTACCCATGCCTAGCCTCCCCTCATGCTTTCCCCCTCATTTTCACTCAGAAAAAATAGTGTTCATCCCACTTTTTCTCATGCTATCGCTTCCTGTAGTTTATTTTTCCTTTCTGTTATCCTTCATTCCCTGGTTTCTTAGTATTTTAGCTTAGTGTTTCCCTTCCAACATTAGGAGTAGGAGTAGGTGTAGAAATAGGTAGAGGAACCAAACTTCTCCAAAGATCCATCTCAACCGTGTAAGGTCCCACAAATTGGAGATGGTTCCATTGTTGTCTCAAACAACTCAGTTTTTCCGATCCGAGACACTGGTGAACATTTGACAACTAACAGTTTCTAGCATGCTGGGTGGGATAAGCATTGAAAGATTAAATTTTAGTTGCTAAGTTTTTTGGTGTGACGCATTGATTCCTAGCCTTTGGAGATGCATTCAACACATATGGCGACTCCCAAAACTCAGATATATTATTTTAGTAGCTAGAACACCTTTTATGAGAAGAGTGCATACAAGACAGTGCTACAGCTGAAGGATCCTGTGAATATCTCTAACTTTCACCAAGAAGCACACACAATAGAACTTTAATTCATGCATCATACCCATCTCTAGCACGTCGAGCACATTCCACTCCTCCTTAAAACAGACCTACACACCCTATCATGGCGTTACAACCACCTCCTCTAAGGAACTTTTCCAACTTCACGGGAGGAAGCCCTCTCAATCTCAATGCACATGATGATATGTCAACACCCGTATTCAAGAGCATTCCATACTTTATGGGAAAAAATTAAGTCACTGCTGTTGAGCATATTCAATATGTAGAAAATGTGTGTTGTGTCTATCTGATCATACATGCTGATGTAGCACTTAGGCTCCTTACAACTTATTTCAAAGGTAAAGTGCTCCAATGGTACTGTGGCCTAATACCTGCATCTATTGCCACCTGGGATGAGCTTGGAATAGATCTGCATAGCTACTTTGAGGACAAGTCATATCATCTATCTTTGGTGGAGAAATTGACTACAATAAAAAGGGTGCCCAATGAGCAAATGAATGATTTCAACATTAGATTCCAGAAGACTTGGGACAAAATTCCTCAAGTGGTAAGGCCTATAGCCCAACATGCTTTCTTGTATTATATAAGAGAGTTGATTAGTGAAATTTCATTCTTGATTCAATCCATGGGCAAAAGAACCTTACCTACCACATACACCATTACAATAAATGGTAGAAAACAACCTCATCTAGGCTGAAAAAGTTGGCTCCTAGGCCACCCACACCCTTATTTCTAGAGATGCCTCCCATGCTCTAGCCTTCCATTGCTCCTGTTCCAATACAGAGAATGCAACCCGTTGCATCCACATCCTACTCTCTTGCATAGCAGAAAGAAGATGAAGAATTGAAGAACCTGATTAGAAACTTATCTAATAAGGTCATATCGTTAAAAAATTAATAGGCGTAAGCCTACAGGGGTGTGTTTCTAATTAGGCAAAAGCTAAAAGTAATCAACCTTGGCAGAGTCAATATGGAAACTAGAGATACACACAGAACCAACAAAATGACATACGACATGCTAATGTACATCTTCCCTTACAAGCTATTCCTCCTACACAACCTCTTCCAGCACCCAACACAAGCCAGGAACTTGTCCCAGTCCAAAACAATATGGTGTGAGAATCTGAATGGTGCTTCCTTTGCAACATGCCTCACAGTCAGTATCAATGCACCAATGTTACGTGCACACAGGCCTATATGATCTAGAATGCTTCTAACTATGAACCTTCCATCAACGCAATTGAGCTTGAGAACCAAGAAAAGCCATAAGCTCCCCATGAATCCAACTTGATATTCTTTGGCAATGAAGAATTATGTGTGATCAATAAAGATGTAGATGATGCTAGTATACCGTGTGCCTAGGTTGCAAAAAATTCAAGATACAACAAGAGAATGTTCAAGTTTGGCATACAAGTTTCTATTCTAGTAACAGAAGCAAATCGTCAAAAGAAAAAATAAGCAGCTAAGGCATCCAACAATAAAAGTGCGCAAGTTCCTAAATGTGATGTTCCATGCAATGCTCCTTCTAAAGCAATGCGTGCCCCTCCTTTGGTAGGTCAAGCCTCTATGCCAGCTAAGGTCCCTACCTCTACGCCTTAATAGAAGAAAAATGATGCTATTATAACCCAAATGCACAAGTCCCTTGTCCTCCCATTCAACATTGTGGACCAGATGAAGAAGACAAACATAAATGTCACAATGTGGGATGCTCTAACCATTCCATCTCAGCACGACTTGTTACGTGAAGCTCTGGCTCAACTTCCCCGCTCTGACCTAGTTTCTCAAAAAGTGTGCACTATGTCGATATTTTCTAAGAAGAGGAGAAAAAATTAAGTAAGGTTGTCAAAAACCCACCCTTTTATATGCCCTTGATCATAGGAAAACACCTTGTGCATAATTGGATGATTGACTCAGGTGCTAATACTTCTGTCATGCCTAAGAAAATTACTAATGTTTTAGGTTTTAAGTATAGCCCCTTGACAAAAGGAGTCTTGCAACTTGATGGTTCAACTGTCACTACCTTAGAAATCATCAAGGATCTTGAGTTAACCCTCCATTCATGTTCAAGCCTCATAATAAGTCAACATGTGTCATTCATTGATCTGCCCCCTTTGTTTTCCTTTTACCTGTCAAGAGATTTTACTGTTAAAGTGGGTGGTTACTTGTCTTCTGATTGGACCCATATGTTACTCAAGACAAGGTATAGTACCCTATTTACCATACAATATGAGCAAATATTTTCCTATCATGTAGAGTCATATGTCCCATCCCCTCTCTAAGCCAAGTGTTTAATCCAAGAAGAACAAGTTTTAGTTTCTGAAGAGTAGCCTCTCACACCTTCTATTCCAAACTTAGTGCTAGATGAATGAGTGGAGAGACACCATAGATTTGATCCATATGTTGAGGAGCTAGAAAATTATGAAAATGGGCTTGGTATGTACTACATTCTTGAAGAATAATTTGTTTCTGCCGTGCCCGATCAAACAAAGTGAAGAGAACCCTAGTCTGTGGAAGTTATACTTTGATGGATCTAGAAGCAGAAATGGCTCGGGTGTAAATTTTGTTCTCATTTCCCCTAAGGATGAGAAATTATTTTTTGCACACAGGTTACAGTTCACATGCTCTAACAATGTGGCATAATATGAGGCATTGGTGCATGGTTTTCTTATCATTGAAAATAAGAAGATCACGGGGACACGAAATTGGTTATCCACCAGGTCAAAAACAAGTGTGATAAAAATAATAAACTTCTTAAATCTTATAAACATAGAGTCTAGGATCTCCTTGAAATATTTTATGCTTTAAATATGTAGGTGGTGTCATGCAAGATGAAAAAAAGATGATTAGATGGCTGCACTCAGTTCACAGTTAGCCCCTGTTGAGGAATTTTTCAAAGGGAACACTCAACACATTAAGATGGTGATTAGGCCATCCATTCCAGACAACAACACCAACTAGAAAGTGTTTGAAAATGATGCACATATCATCCAACTCATTTGTATGAAGGTAAGTTCTCATCAATCATACAACCCAACTTGCATGATAACTATGGTGACCAAGTAATACAACTAAAGACAAACAAGTTGCCTAAAGGGAAGGTCACCTTAGAGTAAATGTTTAGCCATGATGATGAGTTTAAGGGTGAAGAAATGTATATGCACACCACGTAATAAGAATTCTCCCCAGTCACTATTGCATGTGGAAAAGATTTGCTGCTTAGTAAATATTACACACATGATGAAAACTAGGCCTTCATCTCTCTCTATCAAAAAGACAGTGATATATTCTCATGGGAGTATGAAGACCTCAAAGGTTTTGATCTAAGTGTTTCTCAACACTCCATTAAATTTGATCATGGTATCAAGCCCGTTAGAAAAAATTAGAGGCCATTCAATCCAAATATAGAGCCCCTCATGAGGAAGGATTTATCCAAACTCATTGAGGCATAGATGATATTTTCAATCAATTATTCTACTTAGGTTGCGAATCTAGTTCTGGTGCATAAGAAGAATGGTGAAATCAGACTCTGTGTTGATTTCATAGATTTGGAAAAGGCATATCTAAAGAATCATTATCATTTTATTTATTTGAAGAAGATTCTGCAGACTGTAGCCGATGCGCAAAGATTCTCTATGTTGGATAGATACTTAGGTTTCAATCAGATCCTAGTCAAGGAAAAGGATCAATTCAAAACATTTTTTACAACCAAGTGGGGAACATACACATATTAGAAGATTTCCTTTGGTCTGTCAAGCACTTGCACAATGTTTCAACGCACCATGGATCGATTCCCATAGTAGTGGTGAGCGAAATGGGATCAACCTAAACTATTAAAAATGGGGTTGTGGGAGATAAATGTAAGTGTCATGCTGCTAGACAAAGCGGTTGGTGGAATACCACACCCTAGATGGTGAAAGTCCAGTAGTCAAAAGCTTCCAGACGGCTTACGCTCTAACCTGAGTAGTATGGGGCACGTGGAATCCCTTGTGAGTCAGCAAGGACCACCTTGTAAGGCTAAATACTCCTGGGTGACCGATAGCGGAGTAATATCATGAGGGAAAGGTGAAAATAACCCCCAATGGGGATTGAAATAGTATATGAAACTGTAAGCTGCCAAGTAGTGGGAGATATGACCGTGTGCTTGTTGAATAATGAGCCAACAAATTTTAGGTAGTGGATTGGTTAAGTGCATTCAAAAGATATATCAATGAGTTCATCTTGGTCTACCTTGATGACAATAAAATCTTCTCAAAGTAGGGTGTAAATCACATGGCACATCTAGAAAAATTCTTTGAGAGATGCAAAAAATTTAGGGTATCTCTTAACCCAAAGATGTGCAATTTTGTTGTGGCAAAATGCAAGCTATTAGGCCATGTGGTCTCAAAGTATGGCATCACAATTGATCTTGAGCATGTTATAATCATCTTGGATCTTTCCCTTCTGGTGCAAAAGAAAGCCTTGCAGTCATTTCTTGGTAAAATCAAATTTGTCAGGAACTTCATTCATAATTTTACAGGACTAGTAAGGCTGATCACCCTCATGCTCAAGAAAGACACAACGTTCAGGTGGATAGGAGAAGTAAAATAAATATTCAACAAGATCAAGAAAGAAATTACTTGTGTGCCAACACTCATTAACCAATATTACACTAAGGACTTCATCCTATATGCTTATGGCATTGATTCTAGTGTTGTTGTTGTCTTGACAAAAGAAAATGAACAAAGACTAGAGAAGCTAGTGGATTTCTTCAGTCAAACATTGAATGATTATGAGTTGAAATACAATCACATAGAAAAACATGTCTACGCAATCATATGCACACTTAAGAAGTTCAAAAGCATGTTATCAACAAACTACATCAAGGTGTTAGTCTCACATGCAAGTGTTAGAGACTTAATCATGGGAGTAGAAATAAACAAGAAGAGAAAAGAGCACGATTGTTGACAAAAATAATGGAATATGATGTGACTATTAAGTCCAAACAGATGGCTAGAGGTAGTGCGCTCTGTAAGCAGATTGTTGAGGATGCGCAAGATGAGTCCAAGACTTCATTATTCCTAGATGAAGTGATCCCCCACACAAATACTTGAATAGGATGAAGCTCCTGGAGTGTATGAGTGGATGAAGGATATGGTCACATTGCTTTCTAAGGGCATATACCCTCCTAGTTTAAATAAGGAAAATAGAAGACATCTAAGGCTGCAATCAATTCCATATGTTCTGATTGATGGTATTCTCTTCAAAAGGAATATTGATGGTGTGGTGATAAGATGTATCGACATCGCACATATTTAAAAAGTGTTAGTATAATTTCATGATGGATTATCTGGTGGACACTTCTCTTCCAAGTCTATAATAATGAATATCATAATGGCTGGACTCTTTTGGCCCACCCTATTCACAGATGTGCACAAGTGGGTCATGAAATGCAAAGAATGTGCTTTCTTTGCAGGAAAGAAAACATTATTTATGCTTCCCATCTTACCAATCCAAGAAAATCGATGTTTCACGTGATGGGGTCTTGAATTCATAGGCATGATCAAGCCCCACTTAAGTGCTGAGCATAATTGGGTGCTAACAGCTACAGATTACTTCATAATATGGACAGAAGCTTCCATGCTTAAAGAATCAATTAATTCAGTCATCCCTGACTTTATCTAGGGAATTATAACAAGCTTTGGTGTTCCTCAAACCATTATCTATGATAATGCAAAAGACTTCCTTGGTACTAGAATCATTTATTGGGTGTTAAGCCTTGGAATATACTTGAAGACTTCTTCAAATTATTACCCTCAAGGAAATGGTCTGGCAGAGTCAAAAAACAAGAACCTGATCAAGATTATGAAACAAATAATGAATATCAACCAAAGACAGTGGCATAAAAAATGTCTCACACACGCTCTGGGAAGATATGACCATGTCAAAGAAACAATAGGTAAATCAAATTACAAGCTATTTTATGGAAAAGAGGCCACACTTCCTTGAATACTTGAGTTGAATTCATTTGCACTTGCTCAAAAGATGGAATTGGAGGGTGTGGATAAAAGAGAAATTAGAATGGTAGAGCTAGTTGAACTTGAAGAATCAAGAAACTCTACCATGATCAAGCTAGAACATCATCAACAAGAAACAAAGAAGTGGTTTGACAGAAAGGATAGGCCTCAATCTTTCAAATTTGGGGACTTGGTATTAAAGTGGGATGCTGACAAAGCTAAAACTAAGTGTCATTCAAAGTTTGATGCACTTTGGAGTGGTCCATAATAAATTCATGCAAAGAGGCTAACTCTTTCGAGTTAACTCATCTTGACGGAGGCACACTGCAAATCCCAGTCAATATGATCTATCTTAAACCCCTCCATTGAATTTTTTTACATCATCTTATATATATTAGAGTAGTTTCAATTCCTCCAAGTGCGATGCACGTACAATTTTTTTGTTTGTACATAGTTCCTTATTCTCGCATGAATCTTGTGCACACTCTTATTTTGATTCCAAGGTGTCAGTCATCTTCCAACAATTTCAGTAGTTTTGTAGGATTCATAAAAAAGTTTAGAAATGTTTCATCAAATGAATTCAAGGGGTGGTTCATCAATGTCACCCAAGTAGAATTTCATGATTACATAGCAAACTCCATACCCAATGGATGCTCCAAGATACTAATATACTTCATCTAGAAGGAAGATGGCCCCAAAAGTCACAAAAAGTTTTATCCAAATAACTCCCCTAGTTATTTGAATAACTTACATTCACATTCTAGCTTTGAGGTTCTACACTACAAGTTGCACACAATCCAACTATCTACTTGGCACATTTCCATGGCTGTATTTCCTCATGTGCCTTACATGCTCTTCTTCTTTTCCTTCCTTCCATTTTCCATTTTCTCTTTGTTCTACTCTTCCCTTGTGTGGACCTTCTCCACATTTTCCTTCTTCCTAGCAGTTATTCATCATGCGTGTGTGTCTTAAACTTGCTTTCCAAATCAGCTAAATCCCTAGCATTCGCGTGCCATTTCTCCTTGCTATCACACATTATTTTTTAATAATTGCGTCTCTCCCATAAGTTTATTCCTTGGGTAATTTTCCCATTTCCTCCTAATTGTGTTACCTTTGCACTTTCCTTCCCTCTGTTTTCATTCCCCGCCTCATCCTTCCGCACACAAGACTTTGTGTCTTCTTCTTTTTTCTTTGTGTCACATGGAAATATGTTAGAACTTGAGTGTATCATACACAACCTATCAAAGTGCGTAACCAAGGCACCGAATCCTTGCAACAAACCAGTGCGTGACATGTGGCAAAAATGAAAAAACAAATCAATAGTTGGCCATTTATTCAGCCAATTTGTGTGCGCCACATGTCTTACGTGCCCAATTTGCACTGCAGATCTTTTGACATTCATAAATTCTATTCTAGTGCTTAGATCCTTATGCATCTAAAATTTTAAAAAATCTACTGATGTGGGCTACACGCTATACCATTCAAATTCAACTTTTAGTAGGATTTGGTTGGTGAGGAGCTAGAAAATGTCTTTCACATCATTAATTTGTGATCCAATTGCTTCAACCACCCAGATTTGATCTGATCTACCTTCCTTCTTTCTCCAACATGCCAAATAGACATGGAGAACTGCACATGACAGATTATAGGTGGATTTGAAAGCTTTGATGACTGGTGGTTGAGCTTTCAAGTCATATTTTCCTCCTCTTTCTCTCCTGTTTTTGCTTCATCTATAAATGTAAGAGCTTGACTCATTGTAAAGGGTTAGAAATTTTGCATCCTTTATTATTTGCTAAGGATCCAATATCTTTGCATTTTGAGTCACATACCTCTATATCTAGTTTATGCATGTGAATATTAGACTTCAAACACTATTGTAACTGATTGTGCATACCTAGAAATAATAGAAGAATCATTTTGTGGCTATCTTCAACCTTAGTGTGTTTTATTTCTTCTTTCTTGCCTATTTTTTTCATTACATGTTTGCTGTGTCACTTTAAGTTCCTTGTGGATCTTTTTTCTAGTTGTGTTTCATGAAATCGAGTGTAAATTATTTTTGGTCTGTGATACGCGTGCATAGCCTCCCCTCATGCTTTCCCCCTCATTTTTACTTAGAAAAAATAGTATTCATCCCACTTCTTTTGGTGTTATTGCCTCCCATAGTTTAGTTTTCCTTTTTATTATCCTTCTATCCCTAGTTCATTGGACATTTTAACTTAGTGTTTCCCTTCCAGTATTAGGAGTAGTAGTAGTAGTAGTAGTAGAAATAGGTAGAGGAACCAACCTTCTCCAAATATCTGTCTCAAGTGTGTAAGGTCACACAACTTGGAGACGGTTCCATTGTTGTCTCAAACAACTCAGTTCTTTCAGATCTGAGACACAGGTGCACATTTGACAACCAACAGTTCCTACTAAAGAGGAAATTGTACATGCAAAAGATGCAATGAACATAGCCATGGTGCTCATCTTTAAGGTGTTTGAGGAAAGTGAAAAAAAATAACATACTTGTAATTCATTATGATGATGAGATGGTTGTTTGAAGGTGAAAAGAAGATATTTGATGTGACTACTGTCATGACAGTAATTGTGTTAACAGTAGAAAGGCCAAAAGTGCAAGGAATTCAGAGGTTCATTTTTAAGTGTCCCATCAAAGGAGGATAGACAATATGCTGCTGACCCATAATGTGAGTGATGATGTATGGACCAATATAGTTAGGGGAAAAATTTTCATGTTTACTCTTTTCCAGAGTAGTGACATTTTGATTTTATTTGAGAATGAGATCACCTATATTAAAGTCACGTTAATTTACATGTTTGTTATATGCACATTTTATGTGCTCTTACATGTAAAATAAAGTCACGTTATTTTACATGTTTTTTATATGCACATTTTATGAACATAGACATGATTATGTTCAAGGGATGTTAAACATTTTTCATCTAGTAATTATAACTATGTTAGTTGGTCTTGTCGATAGTCTTCGTTAGGGATGAAATATCTGAGAGATACACAAAGTGATGGGATTTGGAATTCAAGGGGTAAAACCCTCTTCGATCCATATACTAGAGAAAAGGGTATAACACTTGTAGCAGTATGGATACTATTTCAATAATCCTAGAGAGAAAATGAGATTTGGAGATGTCAATTCTTGCATGCCTTGTCAATGGTTTTCATGAGGATCTTGTTAGGTGTTTTTTTATAAGATTTAGCTTGTCCATTTTCTTGAGGATAATATGGTGATAAAAATATTAATTTGATGTTGAATGTGTAACATAGTTTCTTAATGTCTTTTTTTTTTAAAAATATTTTCCATTATCAATGGCAAGTTTTTGAGGGATACCGAAGAAACATATGATATGTTGATAAATGAAATCATTAATCTTATTTGATTTAGTAGAAGTTAAGGGAATGGATTCTACCTACTTAGTGAATTATTCAGTGGCTATGATGATAGAATGATTTTTTTTTGTGATGAATGAGGATTGATTATGTCAATGAGGTCTAACCCCCATTGTGAGAAAGGCCATATGTCTTGGATAGGTTGTAAGGCTTGACTAGGGATATGCGTGAGATTTGAATTTTGTTGATATTTGATGAATTTATTAAAATAAATGCAATAATATTGATTGATAGAAGGCTTGTAGTATCACAGTTGGAGGATGCACTAAGCGAAAGAGGTGCCTTTGAAATGTCCACCACATATAACATCATGGAATTCCTGAATAGATTAGTAGACTCATGATATTTAAGGCATCTTAATAAGAGGCAATCAAATTTTTGTTTATAGAAGACACCACCTATAATAACGTAGCAGGTAATGCATTGAATAAAATATCTTTTAGCATTTTGTTGGTGAGAAAATTTGTCAATATGGAAAATTAGGATTCTCCACCAACATTCACAGGGCTACGCTCCTTTACATTGAATGATACAACTTCTATTATTGAATATGACTAATCTAAACATAAAATAAATGTTGTACATTGGCCTAGAAGGTCAGGGATCACACAAGGACACTCCACTAAACCTATGGAAAGATGCTTATACATGGGTACAAGGGAGGAAATTAGAGTGATGTAGGGAGAAAGACATAAATTAGGGAAGGAAAGTAACTTTCATGAGTAGATTAATTACAAATTTCACACCCAGTAACCAAAGTAGTTCAACATTCAATATAGAAGAAAAACAACCTTTTTTAAAGGCATAAAGACAAGATGAGATCATGAACACAAAGTTTCAGGAATCTCCTTATCAAGAAAATCCATAATTTATTTTCCTATTTATTGACATTCACAAAGTTGTATAATGAGAGAAATGGAGGAAATACAAGGAAGAGAAATATAATAAATGTAGCTTTTATTTCATATGAATTGACACAAAGTCCAACAATTACATTCCACAATTGATACAGAGTGGAAATTGTCAAAATTCAGGATCCTTTGGAATGGAGAAGCTATCCCAATTTAGGGAAATTTGAATTGACCTCTCATCCACCCTCACATGACTCTTCACATTAATATTCTACTTGTGACCTTTCGTTTGCCAAAATTAATTATTTCTCTTATAACTTTGAGAAAATACTTTTACAATTTTAAAATACGTCACTTAAGTGAATAGGAAGAAATATAATAATGAAGCCCAACAAAGAATTATAAAGGAGAGAAAGGATATGGGAAGAGAGAGAAGAAAAGAAGGGAATGATATATCTGATCAATTGTCTTCCTCATTGAAGAACTTTTAAAATTAAACACCCTAATGAGAATCCTCTTGAATGGGAACCTTTTCCTTTAATTCTTTTCCTTTTGAAACTCTTGAAACAATGAATTTATACACCTCGTTGAATGATCATGATATATCCCTTTGTATGATACACGAACACCATTGAGTGCTTAAAAAAAATGGTGAAATATTACCTTGATGATTTCAGGAATTTCTCATGAAGATTCACTACGGAGGAGATGAAGATTGAAATTGACCATATCATGACCCTTTGCAATATTGATATGCTGGTTTGAATATCCTAATGAAGCACACCATGAACAATTTGATAATGATGATCACAAACTTATCTTTTTACATAATATACAGAAGAATTGGACCATAAAATGAGTGTCAAAAGACACTATTGAGATTTCTTGAGGAGGATTCTAGATGACCTGTGGGAAATTTTTGTGATGGTCCTTTGTGACATGTCCACGTCCTTTTGAAAAAAATTTACCTCGGAATTATGCACTTACCCGTACACATCAACAAATAATGATGAGTATGCATGGCTCTTGGATATGACTTACTACACTTGGAAAAGGGGTATTACCATTTTAAGTAATGAAAATTTCCCCCCTTTCACCTCCAACCAGTGAAATTAGCTCTCTAGATTACCCTTCTGTACACTGATTTTTCCTAGAATACTCTTTGATATGAATTACTAATAATAACAAGTGTTTTTGTAGGAAAGTTACTATTTTTAGTAATTGAAAATTTTCACCCTTTTTGGCTCTGACCACTGAGATTGACTTTCTAGATCACCTCTGTGCATAGAGGTTATGTCGAAATCACTTTTCATATAGTCTTACTAAAAATAGAAAATGCCCATGTAGGAGGCTTACTATTTTAAGAAATTAAGGTTTTGGACCTCATTTTTTGACAAACCAACTTTTCTAATATGGGTTTTTGCTCTTCAGTGTACCTCTAAAATTTGAAGTCTACTCGATGTCTAGAAATGGAGATTTTAATTTTCAAAGTTTTTACTACAGGAAAATTGGGTTTCTTCACTATAAAAAATCTGAAGTGTGTATGTAAAAACTTCTTCTTGGATTCTCATGGCCTCTGAAAAATTAGAAGATTGCAAAAAATGACATGTTGATTCATTCATTGGTTTGTTATCTACGAGAAAATATCCTTTGGGGGCTTCGAAGTCTCCCCAAGCAAAATATCTCATTTTAATTCTTAAAAAATCCATATTTTCTTACATTTTTTCTTGTTTTCACTTCATGGAACATGAATGAGATTGTTTAAGGATGAAAAAAATACTTGTGGGGGATCTAGAAAACAACATCGGGAGCATTCTGATAGCATATGGAGGTTGTGGGGCGTTTGAATGCAAAAATTAGCTAATTTCTCATTATTTATAGCTTTGGAATGTGAAGGAAGAGGGTGGGGCACATTTTTTACCCCCATTTTCCCTTTATTTCGGGACAATAGGTGCATGAAAATGTGCCTAAGATCAGTGTTGACAAGTGTCGCTCATGCGTACAATTAGAAGGGGTCTTAAAAAGTTGTTCTAAGGGGATAAACTGAGTTATTAGGGTCATATGAGTGACCGAAAGGTTAAAAGGGGGGAGGGAAAACTTTTTTTCACTTCTTGTCCCTTTGGTTAGGTGTGATAGGGACATGAAAATTTGCCTCAACCTCAAGTTGACACCTGTCCCTTTGAAAATTTGACTAAGTATCGAAGAGAATTCCTTGGGAGACAATTTTGAAAGGTCATAACTTGAGATCTTGGATGATTTTTTAGGTTCTAATATGATTTTGTATGAATAATACCTTTTAAGAAGAATGTGATGGATCTCCTACGGTGTATGGAAGGAATGAGGTTTCTTGAAAATTACATGGGGTATGAAGTTGATATGTTTTTTCCACCATGTAGAGGCTTGAAAATTATTTTCAATGATATATTTTTTAGCTCATAAATCATTCCTGAGCTCCTGGAATCACTTGTTGAAGCTCAGGTACTCTTTTATGGTGCAAGCTCCTTCGGCCTCAAAAACGTGCTTTCAATGAATTGGCTCTTAAACCTCTGAAACTTCCCAGAATAATCATAAATCTATTTATTGATGTTTCTAGCTCTTAAATACACCTTCATGATGAATATGAGTCTTTTATACTGATCCAGTGATAGTACACTTGGCTCAGAAATGATGATGAAATTCATTTCTAAGCTAGCTTGAAAATCCACCTTGAGAAATAGTGCTCCAGAGGAAATTGAATGAATTTTCTCTTTCCTAAATCACATATGGGGACTGATGACACTCACAAATGGATCATTGGGGGGATATGATAGGAATTGAAACTGAGGGATAGGTTGATCTTGAGGTGTCTAGAAATTTTTCGACGCTATAGTATGGTTGTCCTATTTTCTTAGTGAATTTTTCACATACAAAAACATAGGTCAACAACTAGGTATAGCTTGGGGACATGTTGTTGATCAATCACAACAAGAACATAACAGGAGAATCCTAAAATCTCAATTTTCTTCATGGACTAGTGCCTTATCCATTGGGCTTTAGAGAGTCACTAGAAAGATATACTGCACAACCTTCTTTATTGAACACACACACGCATAAAAAGAGACAACACACAAAAAAAACAAGGGAAACAACCTAAATCACCTATGTAAATGTGGGGACAATTCACTTTCATTAAATCACAAAATTGAATTGAGTGCTTACCCATAAATGGGCGTCACTAAATACCATTCTTCTGAAAATAAATTGATAGGTTCACTGAAGTATGAACCTATTGTCATATTCTTGGGAAATCTAGGTTGATTTCTAGTGTAGTTGATGATTTGTTTCTTCATTCCAATCACTTTTTTATTTTTACACATTTTTTTTGCCTTCCTATTGCTCTTTCAGTTCATTCCACTTGCCAATTTCTTGTTGTTATTTTAGACACACAATCACACATTTTGGGTAATTATCTAGTCCTAATTTCATAATACTATTCATGTGATTCCAAAGTAAGATAAATACTAATGAACCCATGTATTTGGCCAACTTTCTTTTCTTTCTATTACTACTTTAAGTCTTTCACTCTTACATGATCAACCTGCCTTTTTACTCTTCGATATTTATCATCCAGGACACCAACACCTAGCCAGGACATGAGCATCAGGCACCCAATAAAAGAACACAATGAAGAGATAATGAAAGTTGAGTTTGAAAAGGTGTACTTTTCATGGGGTGAAGGTATATATGAATTTTATCTGGTGGATGATGAGGTTGGTAATGATAACCTTGACAAGAAATATTGAAATGATGAGAGATGTAGATCAAGAAGAAGGAATGATTTTCAACACCTTCTTAACAGATAAATCCAATATTCTCGATCATGTTCCCAAGAATCAGAAAAAACTTTCATATGATGAGTGTGTTAGTGAAATTGAAAGTTTCTCTTTCTCACTAGAAGAAGAGGACATGAAAAATAGGAATTACAACATGTCCCCACCTCTTGAAATGGGGCATACCCAATAAGATGATGATTTCGTTAAAGAAATGGACTTCTCAATTCTCAAAAATCAAGAACAGGACGATAATGATGACGATATTTCAGCTCTAATTTTGTGATCATTTCATTTTCGCAAGAATGGAAATATCCTCAATGAAAAAATGGAGAAATATATTGTTGCATGATGATAATTTCATAATACTATTCATGCAATTCCTAAGTAAGAAAAATACTAACCCATGTATTTGGCCAACTTTCTTTTCTTTCTATTACTACTATAAGTCTTTTAATCTTAGATGATCAATCTACCTTTTTACTCTTCGGTATTTATCATCTAGGACACCAACACCTAGCCAGGACATGAGCATCAGGCACCCTTGTCCCATCTAGGAGCTCTTGTTCCCTTTATACTTTACTCTCACTTTTTGGGTCCTTTTTAGTAGTTTGAACATCTTATATTTTTGGTTGTCAAACTTTTTGGGGTTAGTTACAAAATTCAAGTGAAGGAATCATATAAATATAAAGTTATGTGATCATAATAAGGGACTAAAAACTAAGCACTATCTATCACCACCTAAGGTTGCATCCATTAAGGCATCTAAGAGCTCCATTGCATCCTTCTAGCTCCATCATAAGAGACATAAGGGATGGTTTTCTACATCACACTTCATAGGGGGAAAGTTCACTCTATTCCATGCACACATTTATAAGGTTATACATCTAGCTACTTGTTCGCTATCCACGTGCGACCGACACAAGAGCAACCTAGGGTAGAATTGTTCACACACACATAAAAAATACATTGGTTCTAAGATATAGTGCAATGCTCAGTTGTAAGTCCACCATTGTGGTGGCTGAGGAAAGTTTGACTCCTTATTTTGAATATTTAATTTTTAGGATTTGATGTCTATTTGAGGGGTTTTTAGATCTAAACTTCATTGTAGGTTTCTGGAGAATCTAACGATCGTTGTGTGAATCCATATCCATAAAATATGAGCACTAGGAAACATATTGTGACCTTGAGAATTTCAGTTTTTGAGATTTTCCATAGTCCCAGACACCCAAAAATAGGCCTAGGGCACCCACAAGAACCTCTTTCCCTCTCTAGGAACCCCAGTCTATCCTCCTTAGAATCTAGATCTGTAAGTTTCAGAGCTCTAGTGTGATGGTCAATGTTTCAAATTTCTATATTTTCTAGCTCTGTGTACTTTCTAGAACTTGGTGAATCAAATAAGGCTATATATCCTCTCTTTAAAATTAGGGTTCTTATTATTTATAGTTTATTTTATTATATTTGTTTTAATACTTCAATATTAATTTATTTACTGCAATCTTGCATTCAGATTAGGCATATAAATTCACATTTAGCTTAATTAGTTGTCCTGAAGATATTTATCAACTGTACTTGACTTATCATTTTCATTACAAGACATTTGTTCCTCATCATGTGTCTAATTCATGACCACCACTTTCATGGGTTGATTCTTGGAATATGTCTTAGGAACTTTGACGTCATTCTCCACCTCTTGATTTTCTATATTATTTGATTTTTCCAAGAAGCCACTTTTCTCATGCTCCAGGTATTTTGACATATGTTTCCCTAGATAGTGTGTCACATGCATTTCACCCTCCTCTTGGAAAGAGCATGAACTCTGAATTGGCAACACAATATGGAAGTTATCTTTGTATTTTCCTTAACCATTTTGGGCTTCATCCTTTATTCCTATGTCGAGGGAATGAATCTATTGAATGGGGTGAGTACTGAAAGGTTGAAGTGTATTGCAAAGGTTTCCATTTTGAGAAAAATCAGCCTTAAAACCATGCAACAATCTATTTCTCTATTTTTTCATTGAGGATATTTCCATTCTTGCGAAAAGGAAATGATCACAAAATTAGAGCTGAAATCTCGTCATCATTATCTTCTTGTTCTTGATTTTTGAGAATTGAGAAGTCCATTTCTTTAAGGAAATCATCAACTTATTGGGTATGCCCCATTTCAAGAGGTGGGGACATGTTGTAATTCATATTTTTCATGTCCTCTTCTTCTAGTGAGAAAGAGAAACTTTCAATTTCACTAACACACTCATCATATGAAAACTTTTTCTGATTCTTGGGAACATGATCGAGAATATTGGATTTATTTGTTAAGAAGGTGTTGAAAATCATTCCTTCTTCTTTATCTGCATCTCTCATCATTTCAATGTTTCTTGTCAAGGTTATCATTACCAACCTCATCATCCACCAGAGAAAATTCATATATACATTCACCCCATGAAAAGTACACCTTTTCAAACTCAACTTTCATTAACTCTTCATTGTGTTCTTTGATTGGCTATTTGATGCTTGGACATTACTCCACAAATAAGGGTAGCACAAGATCCTCCTTGAAGGTCATGAAGAAGTTGTCAGATTTGTAATTTTGGCACGGGATGTCTTCCATTGGGTCATTTGTCTGTTAAATAGTATATTTCATTTTTATGATGGGAAGTAGCTTATTTATTTTACTATTGACCAGGATGGTGGTGTGTGACTAATTCAACTTCATATCTCCTCCAACATATCGAAAAAATATTCATCCCGACAACATGTCGTATGAGGTGGGCATGTCTGCTACAAGAATTCTCATTATCATTTTCTTGTCAAGGAAACCTTCCAATACTACCTCGACATCTTTGAATTGTCTGACGAGAGGCACTCATTTCATTTCCATGGAGAGACATTTACCATAGGTATTGGAAAGGGAGAGAATGAGAGCTTTAGAAACATTTTCGGGAATGAAACTCTCTAAGGCACCAAATTCAATAATATAATTGTTTAGCTCATATCTATTGACAAGAAAGGATATGTAGATAGGTTCTACCTTCCTAGAGGTGGAGGATGTGGAGGTAAGACAAATCATGGATGGATTGGATTGAGATGAACACAGTGGTTCTTTGGTGGAGGCATATTTCATTGATGTATCAGTCATAGACCTTCCAAGATGTATCAGTCATAGACCTTCCACCACTCTTTGCCCTATGCTTGTCAAGGGACTTCACAGCCAAGATTGGGGGATATTTGTCTGCTGATTGGTCGCACATGCTTTTCAGAACGAGGTATGGAACTAAGGCTACAATCAGGTCAAAACCTATTGCAAACTTCCATATTGAGCCTTACACTTCAAGTCAGATTAATGCTAATTGCTCAGCATTTGATCAAGAAGATCACCCAAGCACTGATGAAGCTGACACTAAGGTTGGAAGCATCCCAGATCTAATTCTTGATGAATAGGAAAACAAGATACATGCATTTGATCCTTATCAAGAAGTGGAAGAATCTGAGCTAGGGGTCTATTGCATACACGAAGAAAATCAGCCTATTCCTAGCATCACCAAGCCAAACCACAAATATGACAATGAGGTATGGCAGCTGTTTTTTGATGGATCAAGGAGTAGACAAGGTGCAGGAGGTGGAGCTATGCTTGTTTCACCTCAAGGAATAAAGTACTATTCAGCTTTTAGATTTTAGTTTATATGCTCCAATAACACTGCTGAATATGAAGCCTTGGTGCAAGGGATGCATTGGGCAATAAAGAGAGGAATAAAGAACTTGCAAGTCTTTGGGGACAGTGAATTGATTGTAAATCAGGTCAAGGGACAGCATGCTGCCAAGAATGATCTTCTCAGGTGCTACAAGAATAGGGTGTGGGACCTCATGGAAGATTTTGAGGGTTTTGGCATCAAATCCATTCCTAGGAAAGAGAATCAAGCTGCTGATAGGCTTACAGCAGTAGGGGAAGCCTTTGACATTGTGGAAAGTATTCAACAAGACAAGGTACAACCAAACATCCACATGATTGTGAGGCCTTCAGTGCCGGATAACAATGTCAGTTGGTAAGTGTTTGAAAATGACCAGCAAATCATCCATTTCTTGCAAGAAGAAGCTAAGTTCTTAGGCAAGAATCAAGAAAGATTGGAACAGCAGTATGGTGACCAAGTGGTACAGCTAAGAACTAACAAGCTGCCCAAGGGACTTATCACTTTGGAGTCCATTTTTAATCCCAATGACCAGTTTAGAAAGGAGAAAGCAAACATTTAGGTCAAGAGAGAGGATTCAGTATCCATCTTGGTAGAAGAGAACAAACCAATGCAAATTGGAAGGATGACAACTGAACAAGAAAGGTATGAGTTCATACAGCTGTGCCAAGAGTTCCCTGATGTGTTTTCTTAGAGCTATGAAGACTTGAAAGGTTTTAATCCCAACTTAGCTCAGCATACCATCGAATTGGATCCAAATACTAAGCCTGTCAGGTAGAAACAAAGACCAGTCAATCCACACATGGAGCCTCTCATGAGGAAAGAATTGGACAAGCTGATTGAGTCAAGGATCATATTCCCAATCAAGCATTCTAGTTGGGTTGCCAACTTAGTTCCAGTCAGAAAGAAGAGTGGAGAGATCAGATTGTGTGTTGACTTCAGAGACTTGAATAGAGCCTCTCTCAAGGACCATTACCCACTCCCTTCCATGGAGAAAATATTGCAGGTTGTAGCCGGTTCATAAAGGTTTTCACTACTTGATGGCTACTCAGGCTACAATCAGATTATGGTGAAGGAAGAAGACCAGTTCAAGACAGCCTTCACAACCCAAATGGGGAAATTTTTCATACAGGAAAATGCCATTTGGGCTGTCCAACACTGGTGCTACCTTCCAAAGGGCAATGGACACGGCATTCAAAGGTTTTATTAAAAATGTGGTGCTGATTTACCTTGATGATATCACTATTTTTTCCAAAAATGCAGCAGACCACCTCTCTCATTTGAGATAAGTCTTCACAAGGTGCAAGAGATTTGGAGTGTCTTTGAATCCTAAGAAGTGTATCTTTCTTGCACAAATGAAGGAAAGCTCCTTGGCCATATTGTCTCTAAATAAGGATTAGCAATTGATCCAGAGAGGGTTGAAGCCATAAGAGCACTACCATTGCCAAGCCACAAGAAAGCCCTTCAGATTTTCTTAGGAAGGATAAAATTTGTTCGGAGGTTTGTCCTGGATTTTGCAGCCCTTATCAAGCCCATCACCAAAATGTTAAAGAAGAGCATGGATTTCAAGTGGACATCAGAAGGCAAGGAGATTTTTGAAGTAATCAAAGAAGCCATCTCTCAAGCACCAACTCTCATCAACCCAGACTTCTCCAAGGGTTTCATCCTCTATGCATTTGGAGGTAATGATACTATTTCTGCCATTTTGGTATAGCAGAACAAGGATAATGATGAGCAGTCAATTGCCTTCTTCAGCTGAGAGCCTAGATGACTATGAGGTGAGGTACTCTTTTATTGAGAAGCATGTACTTGATAGTAATCAGAAGCTTGAAGAAATTCAAGCATTTAGTCTCAAACAACAAGGTCCAATTGCTGGTCTCACATGTTGGGGTTAAGGACTTCCTCCTCAACAAGGATTTGAATGAGAAAAGGGCAGGTTGGATCACCCGTGTCATGGAGTATGACATTGAGATCAAGATCACCAAGCTGGTAAGAGGGAAAGGATTGTGTGAGCAGCTGGTTTTGGGGAAGCAAAAAGAAGTATGCAATGAAGAAGAGGCTATTTTGACAGTCCAGGACAGCCATGAGCCAAGTGGCAATCAAGAAGAAGACAATGCTGCCCCCACTCCTTGCTGGACCCAAGGTATTATACACTTCCTAGGCACAAGCCTATGCCCTCCAGAGATGAACAAGACCCAAAGGAGACACTTCAGATTGCAGGCTGTCCGTATGCCATTGTTGATGGAGTTTTGTTCAAGAAAGATGTGAATGGAGTGCTGCTGAGATGCATTAGCACAAATCAGATTCAAAGGGTGGTTGGAAGAGTTCCATGGTGGACCAGCTGGTGGTCATTTTGCACCAAGAGTGACAGCTCTAAAAATCATGAAGGCTGGTTATTATTGGCCTAAAATCTTCAGTGATTGTTATGCATGGATCAAGAGGTGTAAGAATTGTGCATTCTTCACAGGAAAAGAGAGACTTGCTGCCCTTCCATTGCATCCAATCTCAGTTGACCAGCCATTCATGCAATGGGGTTTGGACTTCATTGGAGTCATTAATCCCAATTCAAGCCAAGGGCACAAATGGATTTTGACAGCCACGGACTACTTCACCAAATGGACAGAAGCAGTAGCACTCAAAGAGGCAAATGATTCTAGCATCTTAGACTTTTATGAGGGGATAACAACCAGATTTGGTATACCTGCTACAATAATCTCTGATAATGCACTGGCATTCATTGGATCTAAGGTGACTGAGTGGGCTGTCAAGAACGGTATCTACCTAAGCACTTCATCAAACTATTACCCTCAAGGTAATGGCCAGGCCGAGTCTACAAAACAAGAACTTGTTGAGGATCATTAGGAGGACTCTTGATGAGAATCAGAGGTCTTGGCATACCAAACTGAAATCAGCCTTATGGGCTGATAGGATAACTCCCAAAAGATCCACAGGTAACTCTCCATTCAAACTTGTCTATGGAAGAGAGGAAATCTTGCCCATGTCACTTGAGTTGCCAACATTGGAACTCATGAAGTAGCTGGAGTTGCTAGAGTTTGAGCCCATGGAGGTGAGGTATGCAGAGTTGATGGAGCTGCAAGAGATCAGAAATCAGGCATCCCAAGCAATGGAAAAGGATCAAGCTTTGATCAAGAAGACCTTTGATAGGAAGGCCAAGGATAGATCTTTTTAGGTTGGAGATCTAGTGTTGAAATGGGATGTGGATAGAGAAAAACCGGGAAGGCATTCAAAATTTGATGCCATTTGGAGTGGCCCATACATGGTCACAAAGTGCAAGAACAACAATGCTTTCCAATTGGCCTCATTGGATGGTGAAGAACTGCAGATTCCAGTAAATGGAATCTATCTCAAGCGTTGCTTCTAGAGGGAAATTCACTACCTTGTAAATATTAGATTAGATTTTCATTCCTCCAAGTGCTTGTGCACATTGTTTTGCTGTAGGTTAGTTTTGTTTTCCCTAAGTGCTTTGGCACAGCTTGCTATCCATGGAGATGTTTTGCAGTCCTTGCTTCCATCAGGTGATATTCCATCTTCCTCCTTGCACATTCTAGTCAGTTGGGGTTCTAAACAGAATATCTGATGACTCCATGCCCAATGGATGCTTCAGGCAACTGGTATCAACTTCATCTAGCAGGCAGATGACCCCGCTGAGTCGCCAAATTGTTATCCAAAATTCACCCCCCAGGGTAAATTTTGATAACATGCATCAGAATACTTGGAGTCCCAGGAAAAATAGATTGATTCAAGGAAAAAAAGTCATGTTTCTTGGGGTCCCCTGAAAATCTGCCAGGCTTTCTAACTGGTACATCCTATCCAAGAAGAAAAGAGCGAAGTTCTAAAAAAGGGAAATGAAAAAGTTGCAAGAAGTACGCACGCGACGCGGATAGCTGAAGGAGCCAAGAGCATCAATAGAAATGTGCCACGTGTCTTCAAAGTCAAAGAGGGACAGAGAAGCCCGAATCGGGTGAATTGGAGAAATTTGTCCCAAAAGGCTTGGGACTGTCGACACTAAAATTTTCCTCCGTAATTTCAGCGTCTGATAGAAGATAATGGCGCCATCAGTACGGTGCCACCAATAATGTGGAGTACGGTAACAGTCAAAGTACAATAGGAATGTTGTAAAAAGTAAATATTTGTCGTAAGTGGTCCGGTAATGTTAAAATGTCAAAGTTTGGGTAATTAGAGAAGTAGGGTCTACATGATTAGGAATTAGAAATATTATATTGGTAATAAAGACAAGGAGTGAGGTCATAAATATTTTGTGTATTTTATTTGTAAAAAGTCTAAAAATGTGGAACCCATGTAAAATGATAAGGTTTATCTTATCTTAACAGATAAGCTTACATGTACAGATAAGAGTTAAGGTATGGAATATGATTCGTCAGAGTGGATTTCTTATCCTATCTTAGAGATAAGATGGATAAGCCTGGAAGTTCTATAAATAGAGAGGCCACCCCCCTCATTTAGCATAGAAGGAAGTAGTGAGAAATATTGTAGGAAGTGTGCGAAGGAAGCCATCAGTTTAAAGGTGTGTTGAAGAAGCCATTAAGAGGTGTAATTGTAAAGTTTCTCCCATAGTCTTGGTGAAAGGCAAGTGAAGTCAATAACACTTGAAGTACCTCATGGGTGAGATTGTAACAGTTTCATGTTAATATTATAATTTATTTTGATATTTCAGATTTGTCATCATTCTGTCTTATCATAGTCGATGGTATTCTTGTGTTATGTTGTTGTTTTGTTTCCAGATTACATCCACCAAACTAAAGGCTGTGCATTAGTAAATAATCATAGCACGAGGAGTTCCCGGTGAAGAATTATCATAGTGCCGGATTGGTGATGACATTTTGGTTCCGTTGCCGGGACCATTCCTCGTTGGTGGATTTTCTGGAGAGATATTCCCACTTAGTCAAAAATCAATTAGAGGGTAACCTTGTTTTTACTGTGCATAGTAGTTACCATGGTAAAGTCATTTTTGCCATGAATAGTAGTTACCATGGTAAAGTCATTTTTGCTGGAATAGTATTTACCGCAGTAAAGTCACTTTTTACCATGAATAGTATTTACCGCAGTAACTTCACTTTTTACCGTGAATAGTGTTTACCAGTAGTAAAGTCACCACAGTTTTTACCGCAGTAAGTCAAGTTTTACCATAGTTTACCGTGGTCATTTCTATTTTACTGTAGAAAGGTGTAAAGTCACTTTCTAGTATAGTGATTCCAATTATTTGTACACATAAGTCTTGTTGATTGTACTTGTGAGTTGGTATTTCACGGTGGTTACTTTTGAAAATGGGAAAGATTCCTATTTTTTCAGCTCAATCTAATGAAGATGCTTCTTCTTTCATTCAAGAGTTTAAGCGATCTTGTATTTGTAATGGCCTTATAAGAAGGGAACAATGGACTGAATTTTTTCCTACCTTTTTGGATGGTTCAGCACTTAGGTGGTTTGAAACACTAGGTGATAATGTGAAAAATTCATGGGATTTATTAACTGAAAGTTTTCTTGAAGAATTTGGTGAACAACAGAAATATGCAGATCTCATGATCGAGATCACAAAGCTATCCCAAGGAGAGAAGGAGAAGATAAGGGATTATCATGCTCATGTTCTAGAGCTAAGGAGGAAGCTCGATGCCCAGATCCGGAAGGAAGGACTAGCGGATGGGTTGATGAATGGCGTGGATAATCTCCTCTGTAAGCACTTCATTCTTGGGATGAAGCCAGAGATCAGACAACGAGTGAAGTATGACCGCCCAGCTACCATTGAACAAGCAAAGGAGATTGCAAGAAGGCAAGAAGAAAGCATGGAAGAGGAGCCCAAAGAAATTGTTGCTAAAGTAGAGCCTACACCAGCACCTTTGGTCCTGAATCCACAACCACTCCCGGTGAGCACAAATATTTCTCCTAGTACATCTACTGAGTATGAAGATCTGCTCAAAAAGATGGGTCAGTTAACTATTAATCTTCTTCAAGGAAAGGAATTTAGTTCTCAGGGAGGAGATAGAGGTCCAAAAAGAAATATTTCTGAAGTTGTTTGTTATGGTTGTTATAAAAAGGGTCATTATAAGTATAATTGTCCAGATAGAGCTTCTACATCTGGTAAAGGAGATAATGATAAAGGAAAAGCACCTGTGAATTCTTTTGATGTAGTAGATAAGAGCAGAAATAATGAAGTAGATGTGTTTGTAACAAAAAGAAAGAAAGAAAAAGATAATCAAGATGGAAATGATCCTAAGAAGATGAAAGAAGAAACTAGTAAGAAACATAGGAGAAGAAAGTTGGGTGTGCAGGATTTTCTGATTTCACAGGGGCAAGGACCATACTCCATCTTGGAAGATCTGTCCAAAAGGCCTGCAAATATTACATATGGTCAACTCTTGGCTATGTCTTCTGAGAAGAGGCGGGAGTTGCGAGGTGGACTCAATGCTCGAAGAAGGAAGGAGGTTGAGGTCCCTGTTTTGGAGGCAGAGGCAGATCCCTATGCTCCACAAGCTGAGGTATTATGTAATGGTATTTCAATTCATGATGTCTTAGTTGATGGAGGTGCTGCAGTTAATGTAATGACCGAGTCTGTAATGAATATGTTGGGTTTAAAAATTGATCGCCCTTCAACACTTATGTTAAGGTCATTAAATAAAGGAAAAACTAAACCAGAAGGTGTAGTTTCAAATGTGGCAATATCTGTTATGGGTGTGGTATGTGTGGTAGACTTTCAGGTGATGAAAAATGGTACTGTTGCATACCCAATGCTGCTGGGAAGACCATGGCTAAGGAGAGTTCATGCAAGAAACTACTGGAATGAAGGTTTCATGACACTTGGACGTGGTAGAGAGAGGGTGAAGATAAATGTGATCCCTCGACATCATAAGGCAGAACCTGTGGATTCAAGTGATGAAACTGATGATTGGACATCCTCTGATTACTCTAGTACCAGTGAAGTGGACACTGAAGATGAAGAAAGCGAGGTGGATGTTTCAGTCATGGATATCCTTCCAGTCACACCAACTCATGACCCCATAAAATTATCTGAAGAAGAAGTTGATGATCGTCTCCAACAAATAAAGATTGGTGATGCTGTGATGGAGAGTGAGAAGGAATCCTACCTCCAGCTCTTTCGAAGGTACATACACCTATTCACTTTTGATTACAAGGAACTCCGTCAAGTAAGTTGGGTAGAACATTGTATTGAGCTGGTAGATGGTGCTAAGCCCATAAAGCAAATGCCATATAGAATGAATCCTAATTTTTCCAAGACTGTAAAAGAAGAAATAGATAAGTTGCTTGATGCAGGATTCATATTTGCTGTGGAGAATTCAGAATGGGTTTCTCCCATTGTGATCTCAATAAAAAAGAATGGGAAGCTACGCATTTGTGTTGATTACAGGAAGCTCAATAAGGCAACAAAGAAGGATCATTACCCTCTTCCATTTTCAGATCAGATCTTGGACGAAGTAGCTGGCCAGGAGTGCTATAGTTTTGCTGATGGATATAGCGGCTATAACCAAGTTCGTATAGCAGAGAAAGATCAGCTGAAGACCACGTTCACCACTCCTTGGGGAACGTTTGCTTATAGAGTTATGCCTTTTGGGTTGTGTAATGCTCCAGCAACATTCCAGCGTTTGATGAATAGGGTGTTCGAACCCTACATTGGGACCTTCATCAGAGTATTTCTGGATGATTTTTGCATCTATGGGAGCAAGTTGGACCACCTGCACCAAATGGAGACAACATTTCAAAGGTTAGATGAAGCACAAGCCTCACTAAACCCTACAAAGTGTGTCTTTGGATGTTCTAAAGGTGTTTTGTTAGGGCATGTTGTATCCAGAGATGGTATTGGTACTGATCCTGATAAAGTTTCAAAAATCAAAGATTTACCATTTCCTCTTAATAGAAGTAAGTTGAGATCATTTTTAGGCCATGTGGGTTACTATAGAAGGTTCATCAAGAATTTCTCAAAGATTGCACAGCCACTAACCCAGTTCTTGAAGAAGGATGTTACTTATGAACCAGGAAATAAGGCGCATGAAGCTTTTGGACAATTGAAGGAAGCCCTGGTGTCTTCACCTGTTTTGAAGAATCCAGATTGGAGCAAGCCATTCATTGTGTACACTGATGCCTCAGATGCAGCACTAGGAAGTACTTTGAGCCAAAAGGATGAAAATGGGAATGAACATCCAATTTACTTTGGGAGCAGACAAATGAGCAGTGCTGAGGTAAATTATACTGTAACTGAAAAAGAGGCTCTGGCTATCATTTTTGCTGTAAAGAAGTTTAGAAATTACTTGCTAGGGCAAAAATTTCTAGTTGTAACAGATCATCAGGCTCTAAAATATATTGTAAATAAGCCTAACCCATCAGGGAGGATAGCAAGATGGATAATTTTGCTACAAGAGTTTGAATTTGATATTATAGATAGGCCAGGAAAGAAGCATGTCAATGCAGATGCACTCTCTCGAGCCTATGATGGTTTAGGATCATCTTGTGATGATGATGATTTCCCCGATGCAGCATTGTTATCCCTTGACACAATCCCTAGTGAATACATAGATATTTGGAATTATCTGAATGAATTCAAGTTTCCTGATGGTGCCAATGCAAAGACTAAGAGAAAGATTACTCAAGCCAGTCATCCATATTCTATTCTGCATGGAGTATTATTTCGAATAGGACCTGATGGACAGTACAAGAGGGCAGTTGGACGTGATCAAGGGAAGGAACTGCTAGAAGAATTCCACAATGGTACATGTGGAGGGCACTTCTCTGGACAACTTACAGCAAGAAGGATCTTGGATGCAGGTTATCACTGGCCCACTCTTTTTAAAGATTGTTATAATTATTGTAAGACATGTGATATTTGTCAAACACATGGTAACCGTAAGACTTCATCAGCTCCATTATGTCCTATTCTTCCCCTTGGTCCCTTTGAAAAGTGGGGAATAGACATTGTAGGTCCACTTCCAACTACATCACGCCAAAATAAGTATATTGTAGTTGCCACAGATTATTTAACCAAGTGGGTTGAAGCTAGGCCATTGAAAACAACTTCCATGGATGAAGTGGCAAGGTTCATGTATGAACGCATTGTCACCAGATTTGGTTGCCCATTAGAAATTGTAACAGATCAAGGAAGCCACTTCATTAATGAGGTGGTAGAAGCCCTAGTCAATAAGTTTTCTATTAAGCACAGGAAGGCAACAACATACAAGCCAAGCACAAATGGACAGGTGGAACGAACAAATTTTGTGTTGTGTCAAATTCTAGCAAAAGATGCAGCCTTGCAGGTACATAAATGGGATAAAAGGATTCATGCAGCATTGTGGGCATATAGGGCAACATCAAAGTCAGCAACAGGATACTCCCCATTTCAGTTGGCCTATGGCATTGATCCAGTTCTTCCTATTGAGTTTGATATTCCCACTGTGAGAGTTATGAAAAATGAAAGGATGGATGAAAGTGATTCAGTAAAAGAAAGGTTGGTACATCTTCATTTGCTGGAGGAAATGAGAGAAATAGCAAAGGATACAAGCCATAAGAAGAAAATGAAGCAGAAGGAATACTTTGATCAAAAGATCTGGTGGTCTCCATTTCATGTGAATGACTTGGTTCTAGTATATGATTCCAGATACAAAAAAAGAAGACAGAGAAAATTTCTTCCAAAATGGATGGGGCCCTACAAAATAGCAGCTGTGCATGAAAATGGTACGTACCGACTGGAGGAATTGGATGGCACTCCCATTACGAAATGGGTCAACCACGACAAGTTGAAGATTTTCCAAGCACCAGAATAGTCTACTCCGAGGACGGAGTAGAAGCTAGGAAGGGGGAAGATGTCGACACTAAAATTTTCCTCCGTAATTTCTATTTCATTAATGTATGTATTAGGAATAGGATGTTGTTAAGTATAATTAGTAGTAGCGTCTGATAGAAGATAACGGCGCCGTCAGTACGGTGCCGCCAATAATGTGGAGTACGGTAACAGTCAAAGTACAATAGGAATGTTGTAAAAAGTAAATATTTGTCGTAAGTGGTCCGGTAATGTTAAAATGTCAAAGTTTGGGTAATTAGAGAAGTAGGGTCTACATGATTAGGAATTAGAAATATTATATTGGTAATAAAGACAAGGAGTGAGGTCATAAATATTTTGTGTATTTTATTTGTAAAAAGTCTAAAAATGTGGAACCCATGTAAAATGATAAGGTTTATCTTATCTTAACAGATAAGCTTACATGTACAGATAAGAGTTAAGGTATGGAATATGATTCGTCAGAGTGGATTTCTTATCCTATCTTAGAGATAAGATGGATAAGCCTGGAAGTTCTATAAATAGAGAGGCCACCCCCCTCATTTAGCATAGAAGGAAGTAGTGAGAAATATTGTAGGAAGTGTGCGAAGGAAGCCATCAGTTTAAAGGTGTGTTGAAGAAGCCATTAAGAGGTGTAATTGTAAAGTTTCTCCCATAGTCTTGGTGAAAGGCAAGTGAAGTCAATAACACTTGAAGTACCTCATGGGTGAGATTGTAACAGTTTCATGTTAATATTATAATTTATTTTGATATTTCAGATTTGTCATCATTCTGTCTTATCATAGTCGATGGTATTCTTGTGTTATGTTGTTGTTTTGTTTCCAGATTACATCCACCAAACTAAAGGCTGTGCATTAGTAAATAATCATAGCACGAGGAGGTTCCTGGTGAAGAATTATCATAGTGCTGGATTGGTGATGAACAGAGCCAAGAGCGAATGGAAATGTGCCACGTGTCTTCGCCTCAAAGAGGGACAGGGAAGCCCGAATCGGGTGGATCGGAGAAATTTGTCCCAGACGGTTTGGGACATCTGGGCCAAAAGTATGTGTGGGATGTGGGGAGCCGGAAGAGCCACCAGTAATTCAGAGTGTGACACGTGTCACTAGGGGAGGTGCTTAAATTTTTTTTGACTGAGTGTTTTTGGCTGAGTTTTAAAGGGAGCGAGTTGGAGCGTCGGACCGAGCCAATAAGAAGAGGATGCGTGTCCTAGAGGAGAAAGGGAGTGCAGAGCTCGGGGAGGACTTGGAGAATTTGGCAAAATTTTGGCCAAAAAACTAAAAGGTAAAGGATGATCCCGCACCCCTGTCCTCCAACAAGATCACGCCACGTGTCCTAAGGCGGGGGCACGGGGAAAAAATGGAAAATTTTCCAAAGAGTTAAAAAGGTTGAAATTTCAAGGGAAAGCCCGTGGAAAGGTGGAGGAGAGAGAATTACTCAGCGAACCAGCACCTGACACATGGCATCTGACCGGTGGAGCGTGGAAATTTTTCAAAAAAATTTCCAAAATGCAAAAAGGTCAAAATTTAAATTTTTTTACCCGACATCCGTTTTTTGGGCCGTTTTTCCCTAAAACTTCAGACCTTCATATCTTTTGATCCAGAGCTCAGATTTGCACGTTCTTTATATCATTGGAAAGCTTATGAAATTATCTACAAGATTCCATGGTCAATTTCTAATTTTGGTTCAGTTTGGAGAGAGAAAATTCAAAAACATTTCTGGTACGTGTCCATGGCCAGAAGTGACATTCCAGCGACCAAATTTAATACAGAATGGGTCGTACTCTCTTCCCATTTGGTCAAAAAGAAAAGGGTATGGGTTTGTAAGGTCCCCCATGCAGATTTAATGCAGTTATAGTCAATGAGGAATGGGCTCCCACGTTTTGTACGTTTTCTCTCTCCTAGGCTCAACCCATGCGATGTAAAAGATAGATTTGGCTCATTTCTTCAGGGGGAACACTTTTTGGCATAGCAGACTTCTTCTTTCACCTCCAGCAAGTGATTGTTGCAAGAATTAGACCTCTTCAAATATTGTAATAGGTTTTCTACCTCTCTGAAGTTGTAATGTAGTGGTTTTGACATTGGAGATGATAATGCAAGCTTTGTGAATGGGTTTCTATCCTTTGTTTGTATTATTTGCTTCATTTCAGATCCTAAATTATATGTTATCAGCCTGTGTATGTTTTATGTTGCAATCCTTGGTTTGTGTCTATTTGCATGACAAAAATATTCACCACTCCTTTTGGTGCATCACCATCTTTAGTTAGTTTCAATTTTTGCACTTCTATCCCTGTCTCCTTGCAATTTAGAGTAGGATTAGGATCTGAACCTCTGTAGTTGTGCAAATATAGATCTAAATCAGAGGATTTTGAGGAACTAGCCTCTAATCTAGAGATTCCTCTCTCAGTTTCACAAGTCCCACACTTGGAGAGAGGTTTCCATGTTGTGCAATCACACTGGATGCCTAAGACATCATTTAGAACCTTGATTTGCATCCAGGGGTGCTGTGATTTTGCACTAACAGGTAGTGGAAGAATATCCCTCTTCCTCTTTTTGGGATTGAATGAATACCGCATATGAATAGCTGTTAGTGGATTATACATCATAAAATATGTATTCATAAAACCCAAACTTATCACATCTGCCTTATCCATCATCCCCAGATTCCAAACTTTCTTCCTCTTCCTCTTCGTAGTTATCATACATTTTATTGACAAGTAGAGCCTCCAGGGAAAGCTTTCGGGTGCTCTTGTGATATGAGAGAGTTACTTCTTCATGGTAATCATATCATCAACCATTTTTTGAATCATTGGATCCATAGTTTTGAACCTAAACTTTGACCTTTCTGTTTACCATTGGGATTCTTTACTTTACCAGACAATAATATATCATCTTCTGTTTCAATAGCATAATCTTGTGTTTCTTTCAAATCTCTAGGTTGTGATCTTCTGAGGAAGAATCCAACTTCAAGTTGTAAAGCAATGATAAAGAACCTCTTTAGGCTATGGTTCGAAGGTAAGGAATCTTCTGGGATTCTTCTGATTAACCAATTGTATTTAGCTATGAAGTCTCTCATAGATTCCATAGACTCCTTCATCTATACCACTTGAACCAAGAGACCCTAACAGTCTTTTGTAGATATAAATTTGGATTCAAATTTGGTTCTTATATCATCCTAGAAAGTGATAGACCTTGCTGGTAAGAAATAGAACCCTTCAGCTACCTTTTCTTACAATGACTCCATGAACAATTTAACAGAAATGTCTTCATGTTCAATGCCCAACACATCACTTGCAGCGATGAATGTTGCTACATGCTCTTCAGGGAGTTGGGAATCTGTATCCTCTAAAATTAGGAAATATCTTCCTTGATCCTTGTGGTAGCTCATGGAGTAGTTGTGGTATGTGCAAGTGGGCCAGTGTTCTTACCCCATGGAACAATGGGTTGGAGTGTTTCTCTTTCTTTTTCCCACATGATTTTTTTGTTTCATCTGCTTCTTCTTCAACTCTTCAAAAGTGCATATTTCTCAATCAGGATTACAAAGAGGATTTTTATCATTCAAGTAATTTTTTTATTTTTGATTTTTATTTTTTTTGGGTAGAGATCCTTTTGGGTGGACTTGGGAAAAATGGAGTCACTAAAAAATGTTAGTGAGAAAATTTTTTGATATGGAAAATTAAGTGTCTCCACCAACATTCACGGGGATACACCCCTCTACATTAAACATACATCTCCAATTATTGAATGTGACTAATATAAACCTAAACTAAATATTGTGGGTTGGCTTAAAAGGCTGGTGATCACATAATGACACTCCACTAAACCTGTGGAAATATTCTTGTATGGGGTTACAAGGGAGGAAATTACAACGATGGAGGGAGAAAGAGAAAAATTAGGGAAGGAAAGTTACTATTGTTAGTAGAATAATTGTAGTGTTCACAACCAGTAACTAGAGTAGTTCAACATTTAATATAGAAGAACAAAAACCTTGTTATAGGCATTAAGAAAAGATGAGATCATGAACACAAATTTTTAGGAAAATCCTTATCAAGAAAAACAACAAAGTATTTTCCTATTTATTGACATTCAAAAAGTTTTATAATGAGAGAAATAGAGGAAATACAAGGAAGGGAAATAAAATAAATGTAGATTTTATTTCATGTGCATTGACACAAAATCCAACAATTACAATCCACAATCGCTACAGAGTGGAAATTCTCAAAATTTAGGATCCTTTGGATTGGAGAAGCCATCCCAATTTATATCAATTCAAATTTACCTCTCATCTCCCCTTATATAACTCTTCACATTCATATTCCTCTTATGACCTTTCATTTTCAAAAATTAAGTATTTCTATTATAATTTTGAGAAAATAATTTTACAATTTTAAAATAGGTCACTTAAGTGAATAGGACAAAATATAATAATGAAGCCCAATGAAGAATTATAAAGGAGAGAGAAAGAAGAGGGGAAAAGAGAGAAGAAGAGAAGGGAATGGTATTTTTGATGAAATGACTTCCTCATTGAAGAAATTTGCAAATTAAACACCCTAATGAGAATCCTTTGGAATGGACACCTTTTCCTCAAATTCTTGTCCTTTTGAAACTCTTGAAAGAATTAACTTTTTCACCTTTACAAATTATCATGATCTACCCCTTTATATGATACACATACACCATTGAGTGTTTAGAAATACTATTGAAATATTACCTTGATGATCGAGGGTGTTGCTCATGAAGATCCACTCTAGAGGAGATGAAGATTGAAAATGACCTTGCCATGACCCTTTACAATACTAGTATGCTCGTTTGAATATTCTAATGAAGCACACCATGAAAACTTTGATGATGATGATCAAAAAATAATATTTGTATGTGATATACAGAAAAAATGGACCATAAAATGTGTGTCGAAAGACATTATTGAGATTTACTGAGACGGATTCCAAATGACCTATGGGAAATGTTTTTGATGGTCCTTTGTTACACGACTATGTTCTACTTATAAAAATTTCCCTCATATTTATTCACTTACACGTACACATCAACGCATAGTGATGAGTATACATGGCTCCTGGATACGGCTTACTGCACTTGGAAAAGGGGGATTACTATTTTTAGTAAGTGGAAATTTCCTGCCTTTCGGGTCCAACCAGTGAAACTAGCTATCTGGATTACCCATGTGTACACTGTTTTTTCCTAAAAGGATCTTTGATATGACTTACTAATAATAACAAGTACTCATATAGGAAAATTACTATTTTTAGCAAAAATTTTCACTGTTTCATGATTTGACCATTGAGATTGGCTTTCTGGATCACCTATGTGCACACGACTTCTGTTGAATTTTCTTTCCACATAGGCTTACTAAAAATAACAAGTGCTCATGTAGGAGGCTTACTCTTTTTAGAAAGTAGGATTCTGGACCTTAGTTTGTGATGAAACCAATTTTTATGATATGGGTTTTTTTCTCTTCAATGCACCTTTGAAATTTCAAGTCTACCCGGTGTCTAAAAATGGAGATTTTAAATTTCAAAGTTTTCATTGTGGGAAATTGGGGTTTCTTCGCTACAAAAAATATGGAGTGTGCATGCAAAAATTTCTTCTTAGATTCTCATAGCCTCTGAAAAATTAGAATATTTCAAAAAATGACATGTTGAATCATTCACCGGTTTGTTAGATAAGACCAAATCTCCATTGCAGGCTTCAAAGTCTCCTCAGGAAAAATATATCTTTTTTGTTCTTAAAAAATCTAGATTTTCTTTCATTTTTTATTTCTTTCACTTCATGGAGCATGAATGAGATTGTTTAAGGATGTGAAAAATGTTGGTGGGAGATCTAGAAAAAAATTGGGAGCATTCTGACAGCATATGGAGGTGATGGGGGGTTTGAATACAAAAATTGGCTAAGTGCTCATTATTTATAGATTTGGAATGTGGAGGGAGAGGGTGGGGAATTTTTTTACCTCATTGTACCTTTGTTTTGGGACATTAGGTGCATGGAATTTCTCCTAATCTTGGTGTTGACAAATGTCTCTCGTGCGTGCAATGAGAGGGGGGCTTACAAAGTTATTTTGAGGTGCTAAATTGAGTTTTCATGGTCATATGAGTGACCAAAAGGTTAACAGGGGAGGGCACAATATTTTGTATCTCTTTTCCCTTTGGTAAGGTGTAATGGTTACATGAGGGTTCACTTTAAGAAGCCTCTAGAAAAAAAGAGGTGCAAAATCCCCGGTGAATATTCCTTTGGCCGCATTTGCCACAAAGGAGAATTTTCATAGGTTTCTGCACGAAATATTCACCTAGAAATTTTAAGAGAGAAAGTGTGAAAGTCACGTGATGGTAAGGTGTTGTTGATGTGTGTCAACAACATTTTGATTTCGTGTGAAAACAATGTGTTGCTGACGTGCATTAATAACACCTTGCTGTCAAGTGACAACAAGGTGTTGTTGACGCTTGTCAACAACATTTTTCTATTGTGTGACAACAAGGTGTTGTTGACGCACGTCAACAATCATGAAACCCTAATTTTCCCTATAAATACCAACATGGCCCCTCATTTTCATGTTCTCCTTTCTTGGATACCATTTTTTTCCTTCTTCAAGCACTTCTTGCTTCAAGTACCATATGTCGACGTCAATCAGAGTCTCCACATCACCATAATCAAATTCATGGCTTCTTGTGCCCAAGGTGAACCTCAAGATCCAACACCCAGAGCCTCTAAGGGAAAGATTCAATATATAAGCATTATGTGCCCCCACATATATGTAGTTATGGAAATGAATGCAGAATATAGGGATTTAATAGTAGCATATGAATTCCAAGGGCTTGTTAGCATGCCCCATTTTGAGGTTGACCATCAGATTCTTAACTACCTTCTTTCATCCTACAATATAGAAAACAATACTTTTACTGTTACATTGGAAGATCGGCGTACATTCTCATTCGGTGTCAAACCTATTGATATCCATTGATTGATAGACCTCCCTTTTAAAAATATGCTGATAGTAACAACCAAAGCAACCCTCACTGAAAATGATAAGTTTTTCCTCGAATCTAGTTATGGTTTCAATATTGATTGTAAGTGTAATTTTCTCTCATTTTAATTTTTTTAATATTAATTCAAGTTGATATTAATTTCGATGAATTTCACATCTCATGTCAACAAATCAAGATGAGGAGTGGATATGTAAGAAGTTACACACCACTTTCTTACTACCTTGATTTATTTGTTTCAAGCCAGAATTATTATGCAGGGTCGACAAAATGACTTTCAAAATTGGGTTGTTACATACATTCTTGCAACAATCGGAAATTGAAAATTTGATTGGTGCTCATTTCTATCTAACAAAATAAAGTTTGAAATTACCAATGCATCACTTTTAGAAAAACCAGTTATTCATTCCAAAAAATATCTCCTAGCTCTTTATTTTGAGGCTTATTATAAGCTAAAAGATGAACCAACTCTAACTTGCACAAATGAGATGATGAATAATTTTTCAATTCCACTTGAACGAGTAATAGGTAAATAATTCATATTACATCGTTACCAAGGGTTGTCCTTTTTATGTTTTTCTCATTTTGATCGAATTTTTGTGCACTAATATAATGTAATTCTGATTGAATATTTTCTATATGCAGAAAATATTTGTGGAGTCACTTCCACGAAAAAAATCTACATCAAGAGGAAGAGGCCAACAACATGCTAAGGCCTCGGGAGAATCACAATCTAAAATCGAAGTTCACTCATCAGCCGATGCCCAAGTATTTTCATTAACGAAACGACAGATACATAAGACCCTTAACATTCAAAATAGGGTTTTTTACATTTTGATTTTACCATTTAATAATTTACCATATTGAATTGACATGTAGTTCCTACACTTGCAGGGACTTCAAACTACACACGTGATTCAAAGAAAGCATCACCAACTCACTTGGTATCATCTCATGCAATTGTCTAATCTCAACAACAATTACCACCATCAGCTCCAACCAAAACAATTCAAAATATTTCATAGTACCATAGGTTACACAATCAATTCATACAACAACAAAATCCCACTCAACAAGGTATGAATTCATTTATTTTGTGAGTTTTTTAATACTTTTATATATTATTTAGTAGTTACTAATGATTTTATTCTTTTTGTTCAAAGTTGATAGAAATCCTTTTTATTGTACTCAAAATCTACAAACCCCACCTACTCAATCAACCCTAGAATTACAATTCAAAATGGTGACCAGAGGTTTACGAGAAAACATCATTGGTAAACGCATGCCATTGATTCCAAACCCTAGCATGACACTATAAATTCCCTCGTCATTCGCTATTCCGACCCTCTCTCTCGCTGGTTGTCCCACTGTAATAGAGAAATCAATTTTGAATCAAATAACTTTAGATGAAGATTATTTGGGCATTGATAGTAGTGACGTAACTAGTTTTTCTAACACACGTGACATGATTCAGGGCCAACAGGTATATTTCAATCTCAATGTACTTTTAAATTTATTTAAATTTTCAACATTTAAATTTCAATTTTAATATTAATTTATTTTATTGTTATTAGGATCAACGCTCCCAAAAGCATAAATATGCAGCAGAAATTGCTCGACCTAAAATCTTCCATACTTCTCCTTCAAAATCATCCTCTTCTAATACAGATAGAGATGACTTGCCAACATTTCCTTTGGAGAAATTGATTGGCTATGATTTTCGATCCCACATGAATGAATTTATCACGCCTAAAATTAGTGAGCCCATTCAATGGGAGCAAAGGGAAAAAGTATTAATATTTGAGATAGTAAGTCATTATGATAAGCATTGGCAAAGAGAGCTTATTCGCTACATTCCAAAATCAACCTGCGAAGATGGATGCATTATTCATCAGAGATAAAAGTGGGACTATCACATATAAGAACACATATAATGACAATATTTTAGATAAAGGATTAAACAGATTGGAAAATATCAATGCCGAGCCCCAGGCCTATTTCAACAAATGGTCTAAGGACAAGGATATGGTGGCGATTGCAAATGCTGAAAGAAATAGAATTTTTGTAAGTATAATTAGTTTGAAAAAATATTTTTTATTAATTTCAATAAAAATTAGTATTTTAATATGTTTAATTGACTTCACTCTTTTTGTTGCAGATGAAATATGAAAATTTAATGAGTCAAGCTAAGGTGTTCCAAGTTCACTTGGAAATGGAAAAGAACAGTTTATCCACAACAATTAAGATGAAAGAATATATTGTTTTGGTTAACAAACAAAACAATAAACTTAACCAGATAATTAAAGAGAATGGATACAAACCTGAGATTTTATTCAAAGAAAAGGTAGCGGCAGATCCTTCTTTGACATCCCATGGAGATGCTACAAAAGAAAAAGAAGAAATCGTCAAGAACCTAGACATGAATGTTGAGGACCTGATTAGTTATGGGATTATTGAGGTAAAGAATATAGTAGGGTCTGGTGAAAATGTTAATGATTGAGGCTTGAGGATTGGGGAACCTCAAAATTGAAACTTTAAATATTTTATATATAGAAGAATGAAATTTGATACTTGAATATTTGTTTAATTTGAAGTTTGGATTTAAAATTTATGCAATATTTTCTCTGCTTGCAATGATGGTCATAGTTACATTTATCATTAGATGCGGATGTCTGGATAATGAAATTAGAGTAGATGTGGTTATAGTTATTATCCATTTATTCATTTATAATGTGGTGTTATGTGGAAATTAGGTGTGGATGTCTGGATAATGAAATTAGAGTATATATGAATGATAATGAATTGTACGAGACTAGATGAATTGCATGATGTTATATTTTTATATAGAAATTCTATATTGTATATGGTGTTTATGTTTGATGGATAATCATGATTCATGGATTTAAACTTTATGCAATAGTATCTTTGCTTGCAATGATGGTCATGATTACATTTTTCATTACATGTGGATGATGACATGGAATATGTTTGATGACATTAGAATAGACATTAGAATGGATCATCCATTTATTCATTTAGAATGTGAAGTTATGTGGACATTAGATGTGGATGTCTTGATAATGAAATTAGAGTAGATATGGATGATGATGAATTATATGGGACTAGATGATGATAATGGATAATTGGTTTAAGAAAATTAATAATGTGGTGTGAAATATACATCTTAATACAATAAAAGCTTCTTCTCTATATTTTAAATTTTCAACTCTTTAGTATGTATATTGTTTCTTCACATTTATTTTCAAACCTTTATATTAAATTGAAGAGACAAATTTCAAAGGAAAAAAATAATTTGGTATGACATAGATATCTTAATATGGTAAAATCTTATTCAAATTTAAAACTATGGATAAGATAGGGTTTACAGTACCTCTTGTCTTCTTGAGAAAGCTAGAAAACCTTCGATTCTTAAGAATTCAACACGAAAAATGGATAAGGATTAGAATAAAAATGGGTGAGTTGCTTGATAATGTTTGTCCTAAGAAGCGAGATATTCCTTGGATGGATGTCAACCCACGTTTTTCATAAATATCAATGAAATGAAGAGAAATTAAAATACAGAATCTAGATCTAACCTAATAAAATTAAAGTAAACAAGAGCTTGTTCATATCGAAGGCAAAAAAATATCAAGAATGCATTGCAGAGTGGATGACAACTGTACCAGACACTAAGCATGACAGAATATGCAGAATCCAGATATGATCTTTAAAGACCTTGCAAAATACAACATCAAAGTGGTTTGAAAATTAAAAATACCAATCAAACAAATCATATTTTAATAAATAATAGTATTTGAATAAATGTAAATATACATACCTGTAACATCTTTGATGATAACTATAGATCAAAAATAGCATCCTCACTATCAATATTTGCATCTGCATAATTAAAATGGTATTTATGTAAAACTATAAATAATTAAATTAGAATATATTAATATAAAATTGAATAAATAAGAACAGTTAAAGTGTAATGTCAAGGTGATACCTATTTAAAGCTGAAACAATCCATTTTAAATAGTTTCTTCATATTCAATATTTGCATCCGCAGAGTTTGACGATGCACCACTTCCAGTCTCATCGTTGAGATTACTTGGACTTGTAATAATATTATTTACACCTCTTCTTTCGGTAAGGGAATTCAAATGCGCAATAGCTCTGTCAAAAGGAAAGGTTTCCAAAGAGTAGCAATAAACATAACACCTTATGCAACTTTCAAGATTTTTATCCAACCTATTTCTCATTTTTGATTTAATAAAATATAAAGCACTGAAAACTCTTTCATCCTCCATAGATCTGAAAATAAATGTTTGGCACAACTCATACAACCGAAAATATTCACTGATATCTTCCTGTAACACACTACTTTGGTAGATTTTTCGCCAGATCCTTTTAATAACACCACTCTCTAAAGGTTCATATAAGATTTTGTACTGTGACCTCATTTTTGTTGCAAAATTAGTTGATTGAGTCTTTATTAAATCAACATTCAGTATACCTTTTATTTCAATACCTTTAACCTTAGATGTCTTGCTAAAATGATCCAATATTGTACCCATGTATTTATGGAAAATCTTATTTACAAAATCAGCAAGGTCACCTTCTGTATTCCAAAAATTTGGATTCATCACACTCATGGCTTCAATAATTTTTTCTTTGATGAAACGTTATCTAATTTATGATGCTAAGGATTTTGTAATTTTCCGAGTTTTATTCTTGTTTCAATTACTACATAATCAAACAAGTTTCGTGTCACATGAACTTCTTCTTTTTCCATTGATGTAACATCTTTAATTTTTTACAGAATGTGTTGTGGTATCTCTTTCCCGCTAACATGGATATAGAGGTGATCATGGATATTAAATATCAAAAATTTATTGGGATGGTTAAGATCCAATAAAAATTTCTAGTTATCAAAAACAGGTGTATCAAAACTATCAAGGGAAGTGTACAGGGCATTAAGACTCATACATACCATTTTTCTCATCCGTATAAAATACACAATATAGATTAATCTCGCTTGTGCATGCTTCATCAATGTATTGATCTCCTGTAATATTGGAAGAATGCCTACCAATGTAAGCAATGTCTCCAAATCAGTTAGATGGAACAAAAATTCCCTTACTTTGTCAATTTCATGATGATATTTATGCATGAAACAAACCAATGAAGGATACTCCTCACGCACTTTGCATGCAGGCTCATACAAAGAAATCCACCTTGTCTCAACATCCTTTAGAAGTTTTTTGCTATCTGTAATTCCTATGGAATTTTTTTGAAACTCAGAAAATCACTTTGGGCTGCTTTCCATATAGGCATGTAGTTCTCTTATAAGGTCTTCTACTTTTGCAACATTTTCATAGTTGTTAACAATTTTATATGCTAAATTCATTCTGTGAGCCATAAAGTGAATTGCTAGCATATAAGGGGCCACTGATGTTTGCAATCGAAAACACAACCCAATTCCATGACCTTGCATGAATGATGCACCATCTTCTCCCACGTACACCGAATTCATAGCAATTTCATTAGCAGTCATGCCAGTTATTTCTTTCAAAAGAGAAATAACTAGTTTATATAGGTTTTATGCATTGCAATTTTCAACCATATTCTGAACACCCAACAGATGTGGAGTCCCCATATGATTTATAAAGTATAAAAATGGATACTTAACCATGCGGTATTGTCAATAGTTGTCACTTCATCAATTGACAAAGAGATAAACTTCACCTTTTGTACACACTCTTCAAATATTCCTTCTCAATCATAGCAAGGCATTTAGCCATTTCCCATGCACTGTTGTTTGTCTAATGACACCTGGGAACATTCCGCATTCCATTGTATTGATACAAAACTTTTAAATTGATGAAATCTGAAATCGGTCTTCCTTTTTAAGGATGTGGAATAAAGTAGAAAAATGTATGAATTTAGCACACAAATTGGATTGATTCATCTTACCAATTTGTGATACAATCATACCTCCTTTTTCTATGAGAATTTTGTGTCTTTTCTGATCTACCTCATATTCTACCGCATATTTCACTTGCATGCATTATTTTTCAATTTTCCATTACTTGTTTTTATTTTCTGGCCATCTTCCCCTGTTATAGTCAAATATTGTTTTCTAGAGTGTGTTTCAATTGTGTCTAAATTTAGTTGCATTTTTTTTTTCCTTCCCAATTTCAGCATACATATTATACATATACATTTTGATGAAATTTCTTCAGAATTAGCTAGCTGTACAAGTTCTATAAATGGAAATTTTGTAGCCCAGTAAAATTTGAATGTCCTCCCAAGTGTCCACATATTCTTGTTCATTTTCACAATTTTACTTTTACGAGCAAAGATTTTAGGAATATCACGATCATTAGGTTTCCTTTTCTATGAACCACTATTTGCATTTGAATTTTGTGTTGCATTTTGCACTCCTGGTTGCACATCAATAGGAATATCTTCAAGCTCTACCATTTAAACTAGAATGTCTTCAAGCCTTGATATGGTATCATTAATGGTGTCATCTGGTTGATACTGAGCAGAATGCATGTCCACCTCAATAACACTTTCCACATAGTCCATGCTCTGATTTATTTTAGTGGGAGCTCTATGGGTGTTGGTGGTTGCAAAATCTAAACTAGTAGAGTTTCCAAAGTACTTAAATAGAGACTTTTGAGTTTTTTTTGTAGCTTGTTGGGTGTTCTGAGAACTAGCAGCTTCCATTGTTCTGAGGGTGATAAATTTGAGTCAGATAAGCACCTATTCATCAGTCAACAAACACACCTTGTCTTCCGTCAACAAAATTTCCTTGTCTTGTGTCAGCAACAAAAACTTGTTACGCATGAACCAAAACACCTTGTCACGAGTCAACAATAGTTCCTTATCGTTTGTCAGCAACATAAAATTTTCATGCGTCAGTAGATAATTCTTGTCACACGTCAGTAGATAGGTCTTGTCACATGTTAGCATATATTTCTTGTTGTGCATCAGTGGAGAGTTCTTGTCGCGCATCAAAAAAGAGTTCTTGTTACGCATCAACAAATATTTCTTGTCACGTGTCAATAGAGATTTATTTTAATGCATCAGATGAGAGTTATTTTTGTGCATCAACATAGAATTCTTGTCATGTGCATTAGAAGGTTATTCTTGTCATGTGTCAATAGAGTCTTTTTGTCGCGTGACAGTTGAATGCTTTTGTCTAAAAAATTATACTTTGTATACTAGCCTCTGTTGCTTCGCAAGTTTGTTGTAATTGATAATAAATATGCTCCCAGGTGGTATGAGTTAGCAAGTAGTGTTATACCCAGTGATTATTATAGGATTATATAGGGGATATTTTAAAGAGGTAGGCGAAGCTGACAACTAAAAAAAATTAAACTGTAATTTTTAGGCGGACATGTCAATGATCCGCGCCAAAAAATTCACCTTTTCAGTTTTTTATAAAATGGAATATTCACCATTAAAAAATCCCTGGGTGACATGAAAATTCTCCTCAGCCTTAGGTTGACAAATGTTCCTTTGGAAATTTGACTAACTACCAGAAGAGCATTCCTTGAGAGTCAGCTTAGAAAGGTCGTAACTTGAGCTCCCAGATGAGTTTTCAGGAACTTATTTATATGATTTTTCATGAAAAATACATTTTGAGAATAATGGGAGGGGTAATATGGCTTGAATCAGAGTGAAATATCATAAAAAAAATCCTTTATTCTTAGGATATCCTATAATGCAAGGAAAGAATGAGCTGTCCTAGAAAAGTTCACGAGGTTTGACGTTGATCTTTTTTTTTGACCATATAAAGGGTTGAAAATTATTACCAATGATATTATTTTTGGATCATAACTCATTATGGATCTCTCAAAATCATTCCTTGAAGCTCAGGTAATATTTTACGGTGCAAGCTCCTTTGGCCTAAAAAACTAGTGAATTGGCTCCTAAACCTCTGAAACTTCCCATAATCTTCCTAAATATTTTTCTTGATGTTTATTTCTATTGAATACACCTCAATGATGAATATGATTATTTTAAATGCTGCAGTGATGGTGTACTTGGCTTAGAAAGGCTGATGAAAGCCCTTTCTAATTTTTTTTGAAAACCCGCCTTGAAAAATAATGCTCCAAAGGCACTTAAATAATTTTAATTTTTTCCTAAATCACGTAGGGGGAGTGATGAAACTCACAGATATATATTTTTGTGGACATGATATGAATTGAAACTAAGCGATAGGTTAATCTGGGGGGTGTTTGAAAATTTTCAACACTATGGTATGGTTGTCATATTTTCTTAGTGAATTTTGCGCATGCAAAATCATAGGACAACACATTTCTAGATAGATCGGGAGGAATTTTAGATTCCGAAAGGTATTCAATTATTTGAGTGTACTAAATATCTGTTGGATCATTATTGATGATGTTGATATAAGGGAGTTCATTTTTGTGGGATGGTTGATCAAGTTTGTGGATGAACAATGAACAAGTTTAGAATTATCAATTGAATTTTCAATTGATAGACGGATAAGGGATGATAAAGAATCCATGGTGTCTACATGAACTTGTTAGAAGATCGTGGAACTATCTGAATGGTGTAATGATCAAAGGATTCTAGGAGGAATTCAACAATGGTTTTGTACTTTCTGTTGATATTTCATGGTTTTACACTGGATAAATTCCTTTGATATAATCGATAACAAGTTGTGAAGTCGCCATAGATGTCTAATATTTGTATACTAAGTATGGCGAAATGGTTCGAAGACCCATGATTAAAGCTTCATATTTGGGCATGTTGTTAGTACATATTGAAAGTTAAGTTTGAAATGATAAAGGGATGGGAGTCTCCCAAGGGAGGTATAATGACGACATGTTGACCCCTCCCCCTTGTTGGACATTTAGATCCATCAAATAAGAGGGTCATTTTGACAGGAGTGAATTATTGATTGGTGATGGTGTTGAAAGATTCTTCAGGAAATTGTTTGTGAGGTGGTTGATTGTCCAGGAGAGGAGATCTCAACTGAGTTGATTTGTAATGGCTCGTCCCTTGATATATTTCTGTAGGACAAATTCAAGATCAAACTCAGTCATGAGCATGAGCCACCAAGTGATGCAGTCACTATGATATGGTTTAAAGTGCATGGTTTTAAGTGGATTAAAGCTAGTAACAACATAATTCTTAGTGATTGAGCAGATAATGGAGTAGTTTGGACAGTTACTGAAGTATAAGGCACAACTACAACTTTTTTAGCTTTAGTATAACGAGTCTCGTATTCATGGAGTGTCATAACTTATATAATAAACAACTTGTTCATGACCTTGCTCATATCACTGAATGAGTATGATACGAAAACTAAGGCATGATTAGTAGTAGATATATAAAGGTAAAAAGGCTCCCCCCTCACATGGAGGTGTGAGCAGACGGAAATGAGAGTAGGTACTATTTGAGGTCATCAAAGGTATTTTGACAATTGTGATCCAATCGTAAAGTTAACATTTATTTATGAAGAAGGTGGTGGAAGGGTTGATAACATGATCTTGATAGTTGCTTTGATATAAAGCGATAGATAGATTGAAGCTTACCCTGAAGGTTGTGAAAAATTGCATTGAGGTTGAGTAGGTGGAGGTATTTCGATGATAGCTTTGATTTTAGCAGTGTCTACTTCAAACTGCCCCGGATGGATACAATGAACCCTAGAAGTTTACCAGTGAGAACACTCAAAAAACATTTGGTAGGGTTGAGACAAAATAAATATTGAATGAGATGGTTGAAAATAGCATCGAGGGATGGTGAGATGATACCTAAGTTGTTTTTATTTTCCTAAGAAGATCATCTATGTAGTCTTATAAGGTTTTTTGGATAAGGTCGTGGAAGATGTATGCTCATAGCATGTTGATATGTGGCCCCTACATGTTTTTGACTTATGAAGGGCATAACACAGTAGCAAAAAAAATTCCCCTAAGGAGTGATGAAGGATGTTTTGTGTTGATCTTCGGTAACGATGAGGATTTGGTTATGAATGGAAGAAGCCATACATTATTGAAAGCATCTCGTGGCTGGTTGTTAGATCGACGAGTTGGTCAATTTTTGGAATAGGGAAGTTCATCTTTAGGACAAGAAATATTGATATCTCATGAAGTCGATATAGATGCGTAAATTTCTTGAGGATTTGGTTACGTGGCACGACTAATTAAAGACCCATTGTGTATAGTCAATGGGTATGATGAAATTAGAAGTAGAGCAAGCATTGTAACTCTTCTTTGATAAGAAGAGCTATGCCATGAATGCATCCTACATGTATCTTCTATTTGAATGGTTCTATGGCGTTAAGATAAGTAACGAGTGTTGTGGAAAATGATATTAGGCATTAATACCTGGACATGTCACTATATGACCAAGCAAAAGGCTATCGACTATACTTGGATAAGAAGGAGGCGAGGTCATTTAATTCCTATGGATGTAAAGATTGATTGACCTTAACTATGTGAGGCTCTTGTGGATTCCCTATATTAACATCAATAGTGGATTCATTGTACAGTGTTGAAATGTCAGGTGGTAAGGATTTCTAAAGGAAATGGTCATGTGCCCCTATATGGGAAAGAATGGCTTGATCATCTTGACTTTAGAGGATGTTGATGGTGGGTGGATATTATTGAATTATTTCAAGCTAGATGAGAGGAAGTGTCTTATTATCATGATTAGTTTGATAATTCAATGGTTATAATGTAATAGTATTGACTAAATTTTTTTAAGAGGAATGAAATCGATGTCATTTGTGTCCATAGGGTCATCTTGCGTGGACAAAGTATATAGTTTTGAATTTATGATGGCTTTAGTTGTAGCATGTGTAGAGGACTCATAAGCGGTTCTCTCGTAACCTAGTCCATGTTTTTCATGTGGTTTGAGGAATTTTGTATGATTAGATCATGGATTCCATGTTCGTAACATCCAAATCCGAAGAATTTCTAGGTGAACCGATGGAGATACATTTATGCGAATACTTTATTATATAATAATTTGAAGTTTGATATGAATGGTATGACACAACATTGATAAGTAGGCTCTAAAGAGGGGTGTTTGATCCCTTTATAGATAAGGTTTTTTTAGATGTGGGGGACTGTAGAAGATGACATCTGTGATGTTAGGCTTATAGATAGGTTGTTTATCAGGTCTCCCATATGTCTTAGGCATCGGAAGTGAATTATGTGCGAGGAGGTGATACTCACCCATTGAAAGACATTTCATAACATCATCAAAGGAAGAGCCATCTAGTAATTTGGATGATGGAATGGATGAACTAGTAGATTCTTCATTAGAGGATCCAGATCTTGATTTAGGAACAAACACGTCATTCAAATGATACATCATAATACAAGCACTGAAAGGGTTAGGATCCGCGTTAACAATAAAATGTCATGTTTGTACTTAAGACATCGATGGAGTTTTGATGGGATAAAATACATAACATGTATATAGGGTTGGCCTAATAATATGTTATATTGGAATTATTTTTACTAGATAAAAGAGTTTGGGAAGGGTTTTGATGCCAAATTTAAGAGGTAAGATGATTGTACCAATTGTAGGAGCTATCATATTGTTGAAGGCTCAGATTACAGTTGGTGTTTTGGTGATCATGGTATTAAGTAGTCAAAGTTAATTGAAGGTATATAATGATATGATATTGATACTAGCGTCATTATCTATCATGACTCTTGTTATGAGGCTATCATTGATTTGGATGCAGTGATGAAGAGGGGGAGATCATGGTCTTCTGGATGTAAGGATGGTATCTTCTAAATGTTCCAAAGGCTATGGACATGGGTGTTTGAAACATGTGCCGAATAGATTTGTACGAAAGGTTTTGGATCATATTGAAGGATCACTGATATGGATTGGAGAGATTCAATCATGTCTTGTTGATGTGAAGGTGAGATTTGAACTAGATCGTAAAGGGACATCTTGACTAGAGCTTAGTGAATTTGTTTGATGAGGGATTTTGAACTTGTTAAGATCACGATTTCCATTAGACCAAAAACCCATGAGTGTAGTCCCCAATACAATCGCTAGAGTTAATGAATATATGGGAGGTAGTTATTCCATGTCACGAATCCCATAGGGAGCACTGAAAACAAGTGAAAAAAATCCTCCTCAGTGTTACCTGGTGGGATTCAAACCCATGACCCCCTCACTCTAATACCATTTTTTGGGCTCATGATTTCCGTTAGAACAAAACCCATGAGTGTTAGTTTCTGATAAAATTTCCAGAGTTAATGAATACATGGTAGGTGGTTATTCCATGTCACAAATCCCATATGGAGTGCTAATAACTAGCCAATAGAGCTATAGTGGTGGACTGTGTAGGAGGACTGCGTAAGGATGGAAACCTTGGTGATGTGGCAGGCGATGTTTGGTTAGATGCTTAGGAGTGAGAGAAATAATTAATTTGGACTTGTTTTGATTGGGGGTGTTAGGTTTGTGGGTACGTGCTTGTGTGGTGATACATACTATGTAAATAGTATGTGGAGGATTTTTATTAGAAGATCATTTACTTTAATTAGTTATTGTACGGTTCTGATGTGGTGTTTGGAGACCCTTATCTTATGAGATGTTTTTGATTTGACTAGGTCATGGAGGGAGATGGCCTTTGTTCACAAGGTTCCTGATAACGGCGATAAGGGCCTTACAATATTTTGTGTGATGTCATGGTGTGTAATGATAGTCACAAAAGGCCTCAAAGTCATACTAGGAAGGCTTTCCACCCTCGAGAGCTATATGTATTGAGAGTGGGGTAGGGCATTATGATGGATTGTTGAAGGAACCCTTTCAAGGGTTAATTTGTGATATCCTTTTGAGGTGGATTTCAAGGGAAGTGATGATTCTTTTACTTATATAGGTGCTAGATTCAGTATCGTTGGTGTATGGATCCTTTGGACATGTGTTTTGGGGGAATTGTTTTTGAGTTTACATGTAACAATGATTGGGTAATTTAGATTAAGGATGTGGCCTTAGAATGGAGGGAAGGAGTTTTGAATTTTGTGTCAAAGGTGTAACAAGGGTGGTGTGTTATGATGATTGGATTTTTTGATGGGGGGGCATGTGATTGCTGTATAATAGGATTTCATGAAGTTTACACAAAGTGATATAGGGAAACACGATCATCATATTAGATCTTTTCATAATTTGTATGACAGAGTTACTTTTGTAAAGTTTGTGAAGATATTGTGGACGAACTTGACGTGGACAGCGGTAGATGCATGGATGAATATATGTTTTCATTTCTATAGTAAGAAATAGTGGATGTGCCTGCTTATGTGGATGCTTGCCTTCTTATTTTGGTGGGAGAGCTACTAGTATATGGTTGGGATGTGGATTATGTGACTATGTTGATAGTGTCGATGAGTATTGAATATTATAAGACTGTGCTTGACTGGTGGATGGGGAGTAATTAGGGAATGGTTGTTTGAAACACATCCAGGTTTTGATTTTGAGGTGCACTTGGGATTATCTTAGTTGTGATTAGCACATTTTTCAATAAGATCTTGAGGATCATTTTGGAGATGAGTGAAACCTTTCGATATCATGGGCATTTGACCCTATGGTATTTACAACAATAACTTTCTCTAGACCAAGAGGGTTTTGAGATGGACGTGTTGATGGGACAGGTAGGAGGAAAACTAATCATGTTGGTAGCTAGGATTTTGTTGAAGAAAGACACTATATGATTATCCTATGGGCAGTATAAGTTTCGTTGAGGGAGAGAGCATTCGATGGTTGATCAAAATTATCCTTGGGAGAGGATTTTGATGACTACTATGTTATGTTGATGATTTGGATTTGTTTTGACTAGAAGGATAGTTTTGATGACCATTCAGGTTTTGTTTTCTTTGACCTAAGTTTAACTCTACCTTATTCAAGGGCACGAAGCTAAAGTTTGTGAGCCATGGTAAATCCTGTCATCAAATGTATAGAAAGGATTGGATTTGTAACGTGGATGAGATTTTCTTTAGTATAGGAGCAAGATAATAATTCTATTAGCTCGGTCTGTGGGAGGAAAAATGATAGTTAATTGATAATACCCCTACAGTCAAGGAAATATAATTCATGTAAATGGAAATTTTCTTCAAATATTTTTGATTGCATAAAGGTTGGTGATAGTGATTTTATGAGTGATATTTATTGAGAAATGTTATAGGAATAACTGAGCAAGCTGAATGAATGAGAAAAGAGAATACTGTGGGATGTTGCTATACCAATCTAAAATAGGGCCAACTAAGGACATGGGGGATGTCCCTCAACATGAAGTCCTAGTTGTGTTTTATGAGGTAACAAGCATGTAGGAAGGCTCAAATGTGTTGTTGAGGGTATTATTTTCTATAAAATGTGAGGAACTTTAGGAAGTTCCTAGTGTGGAGTAGGGAAAATTTTAAGAGCCCCCGGAATTTTTTTTATAGAAATTGGTTGGAAAATCTATGAAAATTGTCTTTTATGTGAATGGAAAATATGAAGACATCATGACATTACTACTAAATGATACCAAATGATATCTTTTAATATGCTACCAGCCGGTAGAACAATTAATGCTATCGACTAAAAAACATATAGTATGATACTGATTGGTAGCATAAAAATGATACCAGTCGGTAGCATATTTTATACTACCGGATGACATCATCTAGTATTTTATTAGTTGGTAGAATAAAAAATGTTACCTTTCGGTAGTATTTTTATGGTACTGGCCGACAACATACTATATGTTGTTGGCCGGTAGCATAAAAAACTGCTACCAATGGACTATATTAAGGAAAATTTTGTGAATTTTTATTTCGTGGGAATGGTGAATTGTCACCTAAAATTAACTTGTACCCAAAACATTTGGTGACCTATTCCTAATTCCTACCCTAAAAATTCACCAATTTCAAATTTCAAAAATCAGAATATTCATGAATTAATAAATATTCGCGGCTAAGATTTTCCCTAGTGTGGAGCACAAGCTTTATAAGGTACTGATGGGTGGATGGGTTCGTTACATATTTTTTTGTATGATAATGTGTTCTTGGGACACATGGAAGTGTCTTCAAGACTAGATATTATCTTCATTAAATCCTAGAGATGGTTAATTTTTTCTTTTTTTTGTGTGTATTGGATGAGGAAGAATCAAGTTGATTATGTGAGAATTGATTAGGTTGTTAATAGGGTTGGTATTGTGAAGTGATATTATATTAGAAAGGGATTAATTTTTTATGAGGGGTACCTAGGGGAATTTTATAAAGAGTTTGTGAAACTAACAGCTATGAAGCTTGAGTATATTGATATTGAAAGGGCATAAAAGTGTTGAAGATGGATTGTGATTTCTGTGGACTATGTTGACAAGGGGTGGAGGAATGAATAAGCGTTTAGGAATGTTGAGGTAGGTTTTTGAAAGGGGATGTAAGTATGAATGAGAGGTTGGGATTTTTGTGGTATGTGTTGAGAAGAAGTAGGGATATTGGATGATTTCTATGAGGATTGGAAAACTGTAGAAATAGAGATATTATTAATATGTGGAGTCAATTTAGGGATGGAAATAACTACATTTTGAAAGACAAAGGTAGGTTTTTGGGACAGGGGGAGGTTGAGATACTCTTTATGGGATGTATACAAAACTCACAATAGGATTTTTGCATGGTAGAAGAGGCTAAAGGAGTTGATGTGGATGAGGATATATTGGTATTGTTTTGAGAAGATGTAGACCCATATGAAAGGTATGGTGAAGACGTAGGGTGTTGATTGGTCATGTTTTGTGAGGAAACAACTTTAAGATTAAAGGAAATGATATGGTCCAAAGGAAATTATTTTGGATGTATCTGATTGACTGGTAGTGGGATAAGCGTGCACCTTTTGGATGACCTGATCATGATTAGGATCAATAATTTAGGAGAAAGAACATGAGAAGTCAGGTAAAAAAGGTCACGGTCCAGGTGATAATTGTTAGAGGTGGACAAATTAGGAAGAAAAATATGTATTATAAGCAATGGGGTTTGAATCTAAAATTTAAAAAAATGCGGGATCCCCTCCATTGAAGAGACGAAGACTAGGTGGATCAGGTCTTTTGGACGAGGAAGATTGACTTCTGGGAGAATGTGGGGGTTCTTTATCTTTTGGTCAAGGTGATAGAGTTTCTTGTCATTCTTGTAGTAGATGTGAGGAATCCTTAATGTAGGTTTGAATATATTTGATAGATTGTTGGAAGTATTTTATCACATTTTTGGAGTTTTGGAGGTGGGATTGTTGTCTTGTAGTAACCATGAAAGAAAAAAAGTCAACTAAAATAGAAAATAAATCTAAATAGTTGTTTACAAACAACAAACAAATAACACAGAAGAATTTTTGATTATCTTCATTTATTTAAGAAAGTATTAAATGTGTAAAATGGCTGATAGGGTCCTCATAAATGGTAGTCTATGGATGGTTTCAGGTGATGTTTAAGGTTGGAGTCCTCGATATACCCTAATGTACATGAGGCCCAAATCTCTAATGTTGTCATTACGGGGCATGGTATTGGGGCCTACTCCCTCACCTCACGTTCCTGCAACAATAAGGGAGTCAGGTACTTATCCAATGTATAAACAACCAATTATTTATACTCGGCTAGAACACCGAGTCGATTTCTCCTCTTGGTGATGAAATCCAAGTAATTCCACTTGATTAGGAATGTTTTGATGAAAATTATGTTTGATGTAACTTAGTTATGTGTGAGGGAGATTAAGATAATTCCTTCTGATATTGATTTCAATGAGGAAAACAAAAAATAATGTAATTCTTTGAAAAAAAAGAGAAAGGAAAGAGATGCACCTGAAAAATGATTCCTTTTAATTTTTAATTTTTTTAACACAGCTACAACACAACAAGCAAAAGGATCCCAAAGCAACAACCTATAAGGGTTAGATTAAAATAAAGAATAGAAAATAAAAATGACTGTTAGAGGCTAACTAATCAATCAGAAACAATCTATAGAGTTCATTGGAAATTCATAGGAATTGGTGGTGATTCAAGAAAATCACTTGTGATTTGACTGGATTGTTAGTGATTACAAAGAAGAGAACATAAAAGTGAAAATTAATTAATTTGAAATGAAATAAAAGGGGCAATGTCCCACTTAGTGTGCCACAATGTACCAGATATTTTTTTTCTTTCCAACTTTAAATTAATAAAATTAAATAACAAAAACAAACCAACCTCGAAAGACGGCAGGGTTTACCGATACCCCCAATGATGAACACCGATGTTGATATATAGAAGCTCTTTCTTCTTTCATTTATGAAGAAACCTATAGATCAAATAAAACTAAACAAAATAGATTAGATAAATGGATAAATGAGTTAATCAGAGAAGGATGATTCCAAGAATCAAAATGGAATTCATTGGAGGATGTCAACTCATTTTGATACAATTAAGTAGATTTGATCAAGATAATTATAGAGATATATAAATGGAAAATATATATAGATAATGAATAAGAAGCTTTAGAACAAAAAATAGAAGGGTAATTCCTCTGAAACTTTGAATGTGGCCAAAACAAAGTTGGATGCAAATTTGAACCGGGCTCAAAGTAATCATACCAAAAGTCTTCAGTTTCTTATTGGATCTCAAGGAGGAACTTGATCTAATCTTCGATTTCCTCGATGTCGGTGGAAAAATGTATTACACACATTTTCAACTTGTGAAGGATGTTTTATTGTTCCTGAAAGAAGTGTTTTTAGACTATAGGAAAGTCATAAATGTTTGTGATAGGATGGGATACATGTTTTTGATAGGAATGGGATCAGCTAGAAACTGCCATCTAAAGTCAAGCCATGCTTACAGAGAACAAGTTAAATAAAAAACAACTGATAAAAACCAAGATCAAAATGATAAATTAATTTAAAGATGTAAATTGATAGGGATTGTTGGCGATTCATAGGAATCACTGGTAATTAGGCATAATCATAGGAAATTTAGGAAAATCGTTAGCAATTATGGTAGAAATGACGGATTTTGATAACAACGAAAAAAGTTCTAATTGATGATTTTTTATGTTTAAGTGAAATGTAAATTATGAAACAAGGTAGATAAATATCTTTTGATGTAGAAGTGAGTTGAAAAATGCCTCCAAATTTTGGATGGAGATGATTGGAGTTGATGGCCAATTGTTGAGTTTCATGAAAAATGATTGAAAAAAAGATTAACAAAATGATGTGTATACAAAATCTTGAAGCTGATATAGGTCCTTGATGATCTCTAGAGTGAATTAGACTCATTGTGGAGTCAAAAAATGAAGTGTAAGTATGAGAAAAAGGTTTTTGAAGATCCCTAACAAAGGATTAAAAAATCCTATTTATAATCGCTAGCGATTGGTTAGGATCACCGGTGATCAGGGTTTTTAGGGAAATGGTTAGAACCACTTCTAAAAACATGTTTTTTGGGTAAATGTTGAGTGATAATGGCTTGGGGGAAGGTAAGGGAAAATTTGTGGAGGTTAGGATGTGAGAATAAAATAAATTTGAGTGGTTTTAAGATGGTTAAGGTAAATATAAAGTGGTTAGGTGGTTTAGGATGTGTAAATGGTAATTTATGAGAGTGTAAAATTATTTTTGCTGAGGTGAGGAGAAGGTAACTTAAAATAATGAATTTTATAAAAATTTTAAGATTAAATAATGTGTGTATAAGAGAAGTAGGTAGGTTGACAAAAACTTGGTGTCTACACACTTCTCAACATAATCTAACCCCTAATTAATATGTTGATAGGGTTCTTCTTAATTTTCACTCAACACTCTTTTTCACAGACCCCCAAAACAATGCATTTAAGCTCTAAGAAAAAAATTTATTCCACTATGAGGGGATTAAGGATTTTCTATATTTTATTAAAACTTGAACAAAGACCTTATTGTTCCAAACTTATCATTTACACCTTTTAGGACTACTAACTTTGTTTATTTATCTTGGCACAAGTTACAATCAAAGGACTATCAAGATGGAGTTCATAATTTATTGGTGTTTTAATATCTTGTTCACAAGTGTCTCGATCTTTTTGACTGACCCTCATACATGTGGATGAAGATTGTACACATATATATTTCATACCAAAATTCATTTAGTCACATAATATAATTTCTTATATCTATAAGAAACCCTCACTTCAGGTTCTTAGATTCATTATGCATTGCTTTGACTATTTTGCATAATCCTAGTCACATATTTTGAGCACGTTCCTGACTTTCTGGTAGTTGTATAGTACTTATCATACTTGAGACAACATTTTAATGATATCTAAACATAAGAATCAATTAGAACATTTTACACTCAATGCACAAGATACAAAATAAATCCTCATATATTGATTTTAATTACAAGAAGATCTTCATTAGATTAAAAAATTGGATCATACACTACTTCATGATCCATAGGCTCTATTACAAGGTTCTCCACCTCAAAAAATAACTTTCTAATTACTACCCCTTCTCTCTAAATCGAATACATAATGAATCCCCATATAAATGAAAAGAAGAATGAGGTGGTTAGGACTTCTCCACACTAACCCAACCAGAAAAAGCTAACAAAAAATAAGTTAATGCCCAGCCAAGGTGAGGGCATCAAGGGCAGGGTGGAGAATATGTATAACAACATTTATTTCATCATTTATTACATTTTACTCATGCCTAATTATAACACATACCTATAATCTATTCAAAAATTCAAAGTGGAGGGAAACTCCTTATTTTTACCTATGAAGTCAAAATGGTATAAAACAAACAATGACCAACTAAAATGGACTCTAGACCACCCTAAACACCTAAAAAAACTGAAATTACATACTTACAAGATGTTCCTGCATCAGTAATAATTAAGGTATATAACCCAATATCATTCTAGCATCTTTTTCCCATAAGGGTAGCCTGAATTAATGCAATGGTAAACAATAATTTTCCATGCTTGATTACTTGAGAGACATCCCCACCACTCATTTGGAACATAAAGTGATGTTTTTTAATGTAAAAATCAAGAATACCCATGCCACCTTGATCACGGGGTTGACAACCGACCTCCCAAGCGACCCTATGAAATCCAGCTGAACAAAAATTTTTACACCAAAGGTAATTGCACACACTTGATTTTGCATGGTGCAACATTTTTGGAACAGTTAAAATCCTCACTGAAGAAAAAATATCAATTCTAATTATGTCCAAGTATAATTTCTTACTTGCAGCATGTCCTTGTAGCTTACTTGTTCATTTAAAACCTTTTTCCTACTTAGATGTTTTACATAACTTTTTTAGCTTTTTTGTGTTAAGTTATAGAACCATGCTAATGGTTACGCAACCACCTTGGCAGTTGCGTGACCATCATCCTACCTTGAGTGGCGGTTAAAAAAATCACCACAACAGTTGCGTAACCACCAGTCTATGTAGACCGATGGTTCTACCTAAGAATTTTCCAATCTGTTTTGAATGCGTGTCACCTTCTTCAAACTCACTTTTCGTGCATGTTTCTTGACTAAATCAGTTTTTCTTGAGCTTGTTAGATGCATATAATATTATCCATCCATACTTATTATTATCAGTAAGTTAACTTCCCCTTTTTTGAGTGACGTGGCACTTCTTTGCTGCTAAGTGGACTGGACCACTTCCCTGCCAAATTTATATAAAAACCAAGATTTTTCTCGAAGCATTGGGTTGGAGTCTTTGCATTTACAATTTCAATGTTATGCTATCAAAATCCTGCCAATAAGTACATAAGAAAACTAGTTCATTTACCTTGTTTCTCTCTTGATCACATTGCTACCAGATTACCTACAAAGTAGTTAGCTCCAACACTCTCCCATTATTTGTGCACACTTTTCAACACTGATCCCTGGACACTTTTGGATACTCATTAGAAAATAAGCTAAGGGGATATCAAAAATCATTACTAGCGTTGGATTTTTCTCTATACAACATTTCTAGGTTGGGGGTGTCATTAAATTCCTAGAGGTTTCTTTTGTTTATTTAGATAGATTTAAAGTTATAATATATTAGAATATATTTGTTTAGAAAGGTATAATTGAGTAGTTTCTACAAAAATTTCCATTTGCAAAGATTCCATTGAGTATTTCTTCTCAGCTCACCCATGTGGATTTTCTTAGGAAGAATTCAAAGGAGGTTCTTGCTACAATATGTTGTCATTTCTTCATTGTTAAATTGTTTAGAATGTTCACTGCATTCAATATTCAGATTTAGTTTACACATGAGAAAAGATTCTATTGAAATATGTTTACTTACATATCCTTGTGGATTTTCATGGGAAGTTAGTTTTAGAAACTTCTGTGTTTGTGCGTTAATTTTATATTTCTTCATTTACAAAGCTTTTATTTTTACCGGGGAAGCTTAAAGGGAAGAATTGCTTCTGAGAAGTTGTTCATTCTTCCCGTGATTCTGAGTTAGGGCCAGAAGAAGCAATATACACAACTACAAATTAGGAAAACCTTTATTTTTATTAGAATTTATTAAATCCTCTGTAACAAGGAAATAACCACATCCGACTATTTCACTGTTTATTTTAATTCATTTTAGAGTAGAAGAAATTTCATTTAATTATAAGAATTTGTATTGTCTATGCTTATTTCTTCTATTTTCCAAAAAACACAAAATCATAAAAACATTAGATTAGATTTGTTATTTATTTTATTTCTTTTATTCACTTTTGTTTAAAATAATTGAAAATGCACCAAAATAAATAGATTAGATTTAATTTCTTTGTTTAAATAATTAGCTTTCATTTGTTAAATTAACTAGTTGCACATAGATTTAATTAGATTCAAGGAGAGTTATCAAATTGATTTAATTTAAATATGCTCGTGTCTCTTTATTAATTTAGGCACATATAATTAATTAGATGGAAATCAACATAACTCCCTATGTTTGCTTAGTTAGCATAGGTTACCTAAAAATTGATCTTGCCTCTTACAAATTCTTTGAGTGTTTGTTTATTTCCTTAGATTAATTTCTTGCACATAAACATGACCATACAAGGACCTAGGAAACCTAGACAATGTGTGTGTGACCTAAGACTGCTACAACCAAACACCATAACCTAGTTGACAAATATTGATCAGGGCCTTAGACAACTTATCTTCCAAACCATCTAAGTTCCACCTAACATAATATCTCAATTGATAGCCTTGAATGATGAAGCTGATAAAGATAATGAATTTTAGTTCAACTCATCTGGTGTAGATTAGGTTTTGTAATCCAAAAATTCATCCTTCCCACACATCTCTTCTCATACATCTATGAACTTGTCGAGAGAATTTTACAAGGTAGACATTAGACATTTCCCATGTATCCCAAAACCAGTTCAGAGGGTGTTTAGTGACACTGAAATTTTTATAAACCTTCGTGTGTCTATTCTCCTCGATCGTTCCATTTCACCCGCCCAAGTTAGAAAATCATTCATTTCCTTAAACGAGTTGATTCTCATAGTTCTCGTAGAATACATTCAATTTCCTTGATCTAGATGTTATCCTTTTTCTCCTATTTTTTTGTATCCCACCTATTCATTATATTTACCCATTCCATAGCCATATTCCATCTCATATAAGTTGTCCTAGCATGACCTCAGGAGATCAAGTACACCCTAGAGTCACGTGTTGATTCTTAGACATACCGTAATTCCTGAGAAACTTGGCAAGTTTGGAAAAGGGATTCCAGGATGGGCCAGTAAGATGAGTGGCCGCTAGAATCTCGGTACACACCTGAAATTTATTGGCCAATGAGAGATATTTGGAAGACCATCGAGAGACATTTTGCTCAACTCTGTCAATCACATATTGTCACAAAATAGTTATAGAATCATTATTAAATGCAAAAGGAATGCCCAAAAATTTAAATTGTTCTCCACACCCAATCCACTTCCAAGGGTAAGCTTTAAAATATTTAGACATATGTCAATAGCTACGTCGATAGCCAAAAAAATTTAGCCATCTAAATGTTGGATCCTAAAGCAAGACAAAATATGTCAAGGAATTCAAAAACATTAACCTAATTCAACTCATTTTCAGCATGGGTAAGAAAATAATCATTAGCAAAGTGCCCATTAATGAGCTGAGTGGAATGATTAGAAAAGAAATTACTTGAATATGACACCTTAATCAACCCATTTAATAATAAGTGTAGACACTATTAGTGCAAATCTACAGCACCCCCTAAATGACCTTCAAATCTGCAGTTCAGAATTGGGTCATTTAGTGTGATTGCACAACATTGAGTTTTCTCCAACGTGTGGGACCTTGCAAGGTGAAAAAAATCTCCAGATTTAAGCTGGTTCTTACTCCTCTATTTATGTGTATGCATGAATTTACAGAGGTTTAATACTAAATCCTACTCTAAATTCAAAGGAGGTAGAGATAAGAGGATGTAAAAGGAAATAAAACTAAGTAAAAATGGTGATACACCAAAGGAGTGATGAACTTCTGTCTTGCAAATAAATATAAAATCATAGAGATGTAACACCAAGCATGCACAACTTGCCAGAATGTAATGAAAGACTAGAAAACAAAAATAAACGCATGAGAGGATTGAAAGAATCATTCACAAAACATGCATTACCATTCCCAAATTTGATACAATGCATTACACTGAAAGAAAGGAAAAAAACATGTCATAGGTTCCATGGAAGGTCTGAAACTCCTCAAATTCATGCGCCAAGGGGAAGAGGGGAGTCTGCAAGAGCAACAATACATTCAACCCTTACAAATGAGCCAAATCTGGCTTTTAACAATGGAAAAGCAGAGTCTAGGAAGGAGAAAACGTGGGAAAAATGAAAAATGAATGTTCAACCACCAACTAAATTTCATTTCAAAACAAAGTTATGGGCTTCCTGGAAAAGTTCATTCCCCAATATTTTTGACCATGCAGGAGAAGAATAAATGAAGCCATACTTCATTAAAACTGGTGGTTGAATGTCAATTCTGCTATTTTTTGCATTCCTGAGATGTTTTCTCATTTTTCTCCCACCAAACTCCTCCAAAAGACAAAATTGAATAGTCCATTGTGTAGGATAATTTCAACATCTTTCCAATGACATAAAAAAGCAAAAATCTAAGTTCTAGATCAAAAGATATGGCCCTCTGAAGATTTAGGGCAAAACTAGGGCAAAATTAGGGCAAAAATGGCTTTGCGGGCTAAAATTTGAAAATTTTCCCTTTTTTGAAAATTTCCCAAAAAAACCCAGCACCTCCATCGCTTTGCTGCCACGTGGCGCCTCTCCCAATTTGCTAATGGAATTGCGGGCTCAAACTCTGCCTTTTTCCTTTGATTTATTCATTGGGAAAATTTCCCAAACTTTCCCCGTGCCTGACGCCGCTCTGAGACATGTGTCATCTTTTGGTTCAGTGTGGAGGTGCTGGCCAACCTTTTCCCCTTTTCCCTTTAGCCACTTTGGAAAATGCTTTCCCAAAGTTCTTCCACCACTTCGACCTGCACCACCTACCTTCCAGGACAGAATTGTGATTCGTTGTCATCCCCTTTAGAATTTCAAACTTCTCCTCAGCGGGACTTCCTCTGCTGTGGCATATTCCCATCTCCTGATTTTCAGGACAAAAAATCTTCCCTTTGCCCCCGCCAAACCAAAAATTTCTAACTTGACCTCTACCACCTCCACCTTGCCACGTGGCACCTTTTCATTGGCTACAGGACCTGCCTTGGGAAAATTTCCCCAAAAAACTTTTCCGAGCCATAACTCAAAATTTATGGAGTTAGGAGGAAAATTTTACCTTTCTAGAAAGGTGAGAAAATTATCTATCTAATGGAGCCATTTCCAAAAAAAAATTGAGTGCTTAAAATGTGTAAAAATGTGATATTGAAGCATAAGGGAGGAAGAAAAGAAGGTACGTTATCCAAAAATAAGTAGGGGTCTCATTTTGGATAACAATTTTGGTGACTCTCAGGGGTCATCTAGCCTACTGGATGAAGTGAACAGCTGCCTGAAGAAATCCATTGGGCAATGGAGTCATGAACTTAACTTGCTTGTTACTCTCAACTCATTAGAAAATATCTAGAATGAATATTGTGAGAGTAGAACATTACTTGATCTGGAACATGATCTGTAAAAGATGCATCCTTGGGGAAACAAAACTTGTGCCAAATCACTTAGGGAAAATTAAATCTAAGCTACAACAAAACAATGTGCATAGGCACTTGGAGGAATGAAAGAAATCTAAGCTAATATGTACAAGGTGAGAAGTTTCCCTTGTAGTAGAAATGCTTTAGATGGATTCCGTTAACTGGAATATGTAGTTATTCACCAACCAATGTAGACAATTGGAAGGCATTGTTGTCCTTGCATTTTGTGATCATGTAGGGGCCACTCTAAATGGCATAAAATTTTGAATGCCTTCCTGGCTTTGCTCGGTCTGCATCCCATTTCAACACTAAATCTCCAACTTGGAAAGTTATAGCCTTAGCTTTCCTATCAAAGGTCTTCTCTTTATCAAATCTTGATCCTTCTCCATTATTTGGGCTGCATACTCTCTGATTTCTAGGAGTTCCATCAATTCTGCATATCTAACCTCCATGGGCTCAAACTCCAACAATTCCAATTGCTTCATGAGTTCCAATGTTGGCAACTCAAGTGACATAGGCAAGACTGCCTCTTTCCCATAAAAAATTCTGAATGGAGAGTTACCTATGGATATTTTGGGAGTTATCCTATCAGCCCATAGAGCTTATTTGAGCTTAGTGTGCCAAGTCCTCTGATTTTCATCAAGATCCTCTTGATGATCCTTAATAGATTCTTGTTTGTAGACTCAGCTTGGCCATTACCTTGGGGGTAATAATTTGATGAAGTTCTCAGATAGATCCCATTTCTAACAGCTCATTCAGTTACCTTTGATCCTATGAATGCCAATGCATTATCTGGTATTATAGTGGGTAGGTATGCCAAACCTAATTGTTATCCCCTCATAGAAGTCTAGAATGCTAGATTCATTTGCCTCTTTGAGTTCCACCGCCTCAGTCCATTTTGTGAAGTATTCAGTTGCTGTTAGAATCCAATTGTGTCTGTTGGCTTGAGTTTGGATTAATGAAGGCCAATGAAGTCCAAACCCCATTGCATGAATGGTTGGTTAACTGAGATTGGGTGCAATGGAAGAGCTGCTAATCTCTCTTTTCCTGTGAAGAATGCACATTTTGTTGCACCTCTTGATCCATGCATAACAATCACTAATTCACCTTGGGCCAATAATAGCTAGCCTTCGTGATCTTGAGAGCTATCACTCTTGGAGAAAAATGACCCCTAGTTGATCCACCATGGAATTCTTCTAACATTCTCTCAATTTGATTTGTCTCACTTGCATTCAACAACACTCCATTGATATCCTTTTTGAACAAGACACCATCAACAAGTGCATATGGAATACCCTATAATTTGAAGTGTCTTCTTTTAGATTTTGTTCATCTCTGGACGGCATAGGCCTGTTTGTAAGAAGTGCATTATGTCTTGTGTCTAGCATAGGAGTGAGCATACCACCATTTTCTTCTTAAACATCTCTTTGTTCTTGGCTGTCTTGCAGGTCACTAAAACAACATTCTTCTCTTTGCTTGCTTCAATTGATTGGCTCAAGGCCAGAAAACTAGTTCACACAATCCCTTTCCTCGGACCATCTTGGTGACTTTGATCTCAATGTCATACTCCATGACATGAGTAATCCACCCTACACATTTTTCATTTAGATACTTGTTGAGGAGGAAGTCTTTAACACCCACACGAGAAACTAGCAGTTGAACCTTGTTCAGTTTGAAACTAGATGCTTAAATTTCTTCAAGCACTCCTGGTCCCTCATGGGCGCTTCTCAATGAAAGAATAGTTTAGGTCTTCAGGTGGGGTACTCTAGGTGGGAGTCTTTTAGAAAAAGGGCACCTTTGGGAGTGCTCTGGGTTTTCGGCATTTTAGTTGTGACAAAATTACTGAGCATTCAATCAAGCTGGGCCGGCATCGGTCATAAACTGGGATACCTAATTATTGATGCCGGAAATATGGGGTAACCATGGTCAGTAAAGGGGATCCGGTATCGGTCCTAAAATTGCATCCAAAATTGCCGGTTTAAGGAGCTGTCCATTAGTCAAAGCCATGAATTTCTAGCACATCCATGGGATTATTGGGACAAGGGTCTAAGAGGGATTTGGATACACAACATAGTGAATGGGTAAAGTTCATTCTGGAGGGTATTGAACAATTTGCATAATTAGAGCATTCTAAATGCCTGCTATTATAGTGTTCTTGGATTGGATGCAAGGGAGATCTAGGGCATCATTGTAGGACACACATTCGCTACTGGAACATACATGGATTCTGAGATGCCCCCTTGGAGCTGCAATCATGTGGAGGCAGTGGAAGATGGTATTCAATGCTGGTGACCGTCAAGGTCAGTTCAAATCCACATCTTTGGAACATGGTCATGTCTCATCGATAGATGGGACTTCACAACCATTTATGGAGATGGGTGAGATGACTATCACTCTATGGTAGGACAGTGTTGCAGATTTTGTTGACCCATATTAGGAGACACCAGGTAACCATCTATCTCCTTTGGAAAGTAGCTTCAGTGACATTGGAGCTAACTTCCAACCTAGAATTTTTCTAGATGCAGGAGGTTCGGTAGCATCTGAGTGGACACATAGTGCTCAGTCAGTCAGCTATGACCTAGATGCTACCTAGCCCTACCATGAGATGAGGGCTAGTGTTTTATTGATGGAGGCAGTGTGCTAGCAATGAAACTGCCTGATGCAGAGCCCTAGTGGATACTCTTCCCCAGTCAATGATGGGAGTGCTCCATAGATATGGAAGTGGTGCATCAGACATGCTTCAGATGCACTATTCAACATCTCTTGAAAGTCAACTATACAGTCAGATGTGGTCATCTCGGTTGCGTAGGTTTAGCTTGTTTCTGTACCTATTGATACTGTATTTTAGGCCTAGAGTCATCATAGTCTAGATTATCACCTATATGGATGCCCCAAGTATGATACATTACCTCGTAAGATTAAGATTTGGGATTCAAGAGATGGGTGTCGGTTACATGAGAGGGAGGTCTTGTTTGTGGAACATATGATGTGTCCATTTTTTGTAGTTACCAAATGGGTTGTCAGATTGGACTATTATTTGGATATGCCATATGTGGGATTCCCCTCATCTATGTTGGGCATTGAGGATGGTAGCTGATCAAGTCTTCATAGCTACAAGGTGACGAAATAGGGTTGGAATCGTCCTGGTGATAAAGGCATGAATGATCCCATGCAGAGGGATGACAAGGTCTGATGGTACAGTTTAGGCTTGTACAATCGTGATAGTTATTTGTCCTTCCCACATGTATCAAGAGATGTTTCATGAGATGCTGTCTACCTATGGTTTTATATTTTTGCCTTCAGTTCCTTTCAGGGGATATGATCAGCCTTTGGATTGTGGATTGATGAGATGCTAGGAATTGTCACAAGTCTAGGTCATAGGTAGTTTCCATGGTGGCTCAATAATGAGCCATACCACCTGACTGAGGCATCATGACTTAGCTATTCATTACATGTTATTTGTGTATGTGAGAACCCTACAGTTTGAAGGACAGTGACGTAAGATTTGTAAGGATGGTATTATGACATCTGAACACCCCAATTTAGATTTGGTCAGAGGAAAAGAATAGGAGTTATCTTAACAAGTGGCCAGTCTGCAGGCCAAGATCGGAGGGAGAGAGTTTTGATGGAGGATATGGAGACAAAAATTGTTCATAGTGGCAAATTATTACTGGCTTAGGTATCTTTACAGGGATTTGATCAACGCCCAGACAAAATTGGGGCCTTCAATGGGCCTGAGCTATAGGAATAGGGGTAGATCAAACCATTTGCGTATGAGCATGAAGTCCCAGTTCTTGGTTAGCACAAAGTCATTATCGCTATAGGTTTAAGGTACAAGGGCCGAGACCTTGGTGACCACCACAAACCATGCATGTATCATAGGTTTTATGATTGAGGTGAGGTAATAGAAATTATCAGAACCAAAGTCATAAGGCTGGGACATAGACTTTTATATCCTTTGAATAACAAAGTGCTCATAGCGTCCACGGAGAGGATGTCCCACACACATAGTGTGGAGATAAAGAGGTCAGTGAGCTATGACCTCCAGTTCAGTTGAAATGTGCCACCATAGCCCCCAAGACATGATTGATAGTGGTGATGTGCCAGTAGGGACATAGAAGGCTCCCCCTCGCAGGTGACATAGTAGATAAGGACATCCGGTGAGGCGATAGATATACGGCCACTGCTTGAGATGATCAAAAGATTATTTGGTAGTCACGATGCCATGACGGCCTGCAATGCCGAATATAGTTCTAAGGATGTATGAAATTTTTTTGAGATAAATATTGATAGATTACCATCCTGTGTGAAACAATTGGTATTGATTTTCATTCTTGCATATATGAGAGGCCTGCAATGCCGATGAAATTTTGTATTAATAGGCCTGTGTGCCATTTTTTAGATTATGGATTTAAGATAGGCATGTATTGGATCAATACAATCCCCTTGATTTATATGATGAATTCATAAGTAGTTTACCTATTAGTGATAGTATGTCTATGAACATACACTGTTAGTGGCATGTGAGTGAGATATGGAAAAACTATACTTTAATGTGGTTTGCGAAATTACATCAAGGATTAGGAATGATGGTCTTTAGGTTGTTTAGACTTGGATCTTAAAAGATAATGGATCACAGTTAGGTATTCTATAGTTTTGTGGATCGAGTCAGGTTATAGGCGTGGTTGAGTTATGTTATAGTGCACTCATAAGTTGGATCCTCAGGTTTGGTTAGGCATGGTTGAGTCAAATGGTTCATTACTGTATGGCAGAATGACACTATGGGGTGATAAAGGATGAAATTATGTTTATCCTCTATGCATAGTGATGAAATTTGACTAGAATGGTAAAACCATACATAAATTTACAAAATTTTTTTAGCTTATTATGTCATGTCAACATGAATGGTCAATGTTGTTAGAAAAGAGGAAGTCATCTTTTGTGAAATGTGGCAAGATTAATGGTCTTGAAATTTTTTGGCAGAGTTGATGTAATTGTTTTAGGGTAGAGAATGGCTTTTGCTAACCTCCAAGGGCCCCATGCCCTTAGAGTGCTGCCTATATAGTCCCGATTGTGAATAATCAATCTAAGGCAAATGGATTGATTCTCCCATGAGCTAGGGAAGAAAATCATGTTTGACTAGGGTGCTAGTGAGGATTTTTTCTAACTCCCCTGGCCAAAGAAGGGATGGAGCAAGCTCTGATAAAATGACTGAAAAAGGCTTGCACCAAGTCCTACATAAGCTTGGGCCAGAAAAAATGTGAAAAATTGGCTAAGTCCAATAAAAGTCCTCGCAACGGTTGGGACATACCGAGGGACATTGGGGCGTGATCAGCCGTTCCAAGCAAATTAGATTGATTCAGGATAATCGTGAAACATTGGCTAATTCCTGCTCAAGCCTTTGGGACTTATATGGGCAAAAATCATGCTAGATCTTCCGGGGCCAAAAGGAAAAGGACATCTGGGATAAAATGGACAAAAGTTGCAGAATGCCCGAAAGCGGCCGAAAGAAATCGAAAGTCCTCGGGAGCAACGGTTGGGACATGAGAGTGACATTGAAGGACGCGAATCAGCCGGTTCGGCCATAAGGTAGTCTGCAGGAAACTTCAACATCCAGGACAAGTGGGAAAATGGACGCGAAGGACGCGAACCGGATGGTTTGGCCAAAATGGGGAACTTCAGCACTAGGACAGTTGGGACAAAGAGACGTGTGGGACGCGGATAGCCGAAGGAGCCGAAAGCCAATCAAGCAACGCCACATGTCATCGGCTGAATGAGGAGCAAGGAAGCCCATTTAGGGCGGATCAGAAGTTTCTGTCCCCAACAGCACTGGGACATCTGGGACAAATGGACGCGGTGGACGTGAAAATCCGGCAGAACCGAATACCAATCAAATCATGACACGTGTCACGAGGGAGAAAGCCCAGAAGTTAAAGGGCGAGGTTTCAAGTACTGACCCGAACCAATGAAATAGTGCCACGTCTCCAAGTTTAAGGGTCCACAAGGAAACTTCAAAGGAAAGCCCGCGGAAAGGTGGAGGAGAGAGAATTACTCAGCGAATCAGAGCCTACCACGTGTCATCCAAGTGGCATAGCGCGGGGAAAGTTCAAATATTTTTCCCGCCGACCTGTTTTTGCCCTAAATCTTCAGATCGCCATAAATTTCGATCCAGAGCTCAGATTTTCACATTTTTTATATCAATGGAAAGCTGGTGAAATTCTCTGCACGATTCTAGGGTCAATTTGGAATTTTGGTTCAGTTTAGAGAAAGACAATTGAGAAACACTTCTGACACAAAATAATGGATAGAAGTAATGCTTCAACAACCAACTTTAATGCAGCAGACAGTTCGCCGCTTCTGTTAGATAGCCCACCGTTTTTCCAGGATCCACCACTTCTGCCATAATGAGATAATTTTAAATGTGACCTAGAAGTGGTTGGGGCAGATTCTAGATTTCCTCTCTCTTCCCTCTCTCATTCTTTCTATATATTGTAAAGAGGGGCTTCTTAAAGAAGGTCAAATATTTTTCTGTTTTGCTCCTCCCTTTTTCTCCTAATCAGGTGAATTTGTGGAGTTCGAACCTCTCATTTGAACTGTAATATAACTCTGCCTCTTGGCATTCTGTAGTGTATTGTATCAATCTTTAGAGCAAGTAATACATGTCTGTGGATGATTCTCACCCCTCTCTGTGTTCATTTTTGCATCCTCCTGGTCTTTCATTGCAAGTTATGTTATCTGTGCATGATCTTACATCACATTTGAATGGTCTGTGTTCATTGGCAAGATAGGTGTTCTTCATTCCTCGGTGCATCACCACCTTTATTTAGGTTTCATATTTTTTACATTTCTATCCCTGTCTCCTTGCAATTTAGAGTAAGATTAGGATCTGAACCTCTGTAGTTTTGCAAAATATAGATCTAAATCAGAGGAGTTTGAGGAACCAGCCTCTAATCTGGAGATTCCTCTCTCATTTTTACAAGTCCCCACACTTAGAGAGAGGTTTCCATGTTGTGCAATCACACTGGATGCTAGAGTGATCAACCTAGAAGCCTGATCTGCATCCAGGGGTGCTGTGAGTCTGCAACAACAGTTTTGGCACGTCCGGTGGGACTAAAGGTCTCATTTTTATTGCAGCAGGGTTGATGTGCATCTGCTGCATTTTTCTTGCTTATAAGAGCTATTATTTGCATATCTGGTGACTCCAAGGGGAAGAATCAACTGGTTCCAAGCTCAGGCATGAAAACTCATGCGAAGAATCACCACAAGGTCAAGAGTTGGAGAAGAAGAAGTGTTGTTTGAATACTTGCAATTATCTCCAAGAAGAAGGCAAAGAGGAAGAAGGATTCAAATGTCTCCTTCTCCACCAAACAGAACTCTCTCAACTCCTCCACCTGACAGGCCTTTCATTCAATCAACAAGGGTTTTAAGACCAATTAGAATGGCTCAGAATAACCCCTACGTCAACTTCACAGGCAGCAGCCCACTTGCTCTCAATGCACAACATCCAGTTCCTATTGCAGCCTTGAAGAACATTCCCTACTTCACCGGAGAAAATCAGACTACTCCAGGTGATCATGTTAAAGATATTGCTAACCTTTGTGCAATTCATGAAATCAATGAAATGCAAGTGGCTGTCAAGTTACTGGCATCTTCCTTCAAGGGTAAAGCATTACAATGGTTTAGGAGCCTTGGAGCTAGTTCTATCACAAACTAGAATCAGCTATGTATTGCACTTCACGAGTAATTTGGAGAGAAGGGAGACAACTTGTCTCTTTTGGAGCAACTGACAACTATCAAAAGAGCCCCCAACGAGCAGCTAACTAACTTCAACTTAAGATTTCAAAGGTCTTAGGATAGGATTCCAGTGGCAGTCAGGCCAACAGCAGAAGGTGCTTTTCTATATTACCTTAAAGCTTTGAATTCTGATATTTCTATGTTAATTCAATCTATGGGAGGCACAACCTTACCTGCTACTTATAGCATTGCCATTAGATCTAAAAACTGTCTCATTCAAGCTGGTAAACTGGCTCCTAGGCCTCCCATGCCCTTGTATCCAAACTTAGAAAATCCAAGCACTAGTCAAGCACCCACTTTGGCTCCTGTTCCCACCCCTAGAAATAAAAGTTCAAGTGAAACTTCTACTTCATCCTCTAGTGCTTCAAATGAACTCCAAGAAGTCATGAAACAGTTGCAAAACCTAGGCAATGAGCTAGTTACTCTCAAGAGGCAACAAGCCCAAGGTTTCAGACCTTCTTATCAACCACAAGCTCAGCCTAATAGGCAGCCATACCAACCACAAAGACCACCTAATCCAGCTATAAATATGAATCAAACAAGGCCTCCTGCCAATAGACCATTCCAGCCCTATAATCCAAATGTCATATCTGCCTCTAAAGCATTAGTGCTAACATAGAACAACATTGCTCAAGAATATGATTGGTGTTTTCCATGCAATGAGCCTCATAACCAATCCATGTGCTTCAATGGTGCTCTCAATCAAGCACTAATGGTGACAACTACTGGTGTGGAGGGTGAAGGCAGTCAAGGAAATAGTCAACAACAAGAAACATTCCAACAGCAATCAGCCCCAAATGACACCACATTGGTGAACTGGAAAGCAGAAGATTTCTGTGGCATGAATCAAGTAGTTTCTCAAGGTGTTACAGCCAACACAAGGTCAAAGAGGAGAAATTTGGGTGAAGAACAGCCATTAGCCCCAGCCAGTCCACAACCCTCTATGACTCCACAAATGATTGGCAAGTAAAGTCCAGTTTCAAATGCACAAGGGCAGCCAAGAACAGCCCCTAGGCCAACTCAAATGTCAGCTATTGCTGCCCACGTGCAAGGAGTAAATGTGTAAACCAAGGGATAGCAGAGAGATCCTTCATCACCATTCAGTATCATTGATCAGATGAAGAAGACAAACGTCAACATATCAATGTGGGAATCCCTATCTATCCCAGGACAAAGAGACTTGCTACAAGCTGCCATGAAGGATTGGCCAACTTCGAATCAGCAGGTTCAGATGTAAGAAAAAGTGCTTACAAATGCTGCCCAGCCTGAAGGAAGTCATGGAGGACAGCAAGGTAAGATGTTGAAGCCCCCTCCTTTCTATGTTTCGTTGATCATTGGAAATCAGCTAGTACACAATTGCATGATTAATTCCGGGGCAAGTAGTTCTGTCATGCCCAAACAAATAGCTGATTAGCTAGGGCTCCAGTATGAAATAACATCCAAAGGGGTAGTGCAGCTAGATGGGACAGCAATAGCAACAGTTGGAGTGATTAAAAACTTGAGTCTTACCTTGCATGCATGTCCAAATGTTGTTGTCTTACAAGAGGTATCAGTCATAGAACTTCCACCACTCTTTGCCCTTTGCTTGTCAAGGGACTTCACAGCCAAGATTTGGGGGTATTTGTCTGCTGATTAGTCACACATGATATTCAAACAAGATATGGAACTAAGGCCACAATCAGATCCGAACCTATTGCAAACTTCCATATTGAGCCTTACACTCCAAGTCAGATTAATGCCAATTGCTCAGCATTTGATCAAGAAGATCACCCTAGCACTGATGAAGCTGACACTAAGGTTGGAAGCATCCTGGATTTGACTCTTGATGAATGGGCAAACAAGGTACATGCTTTTTATCCCTACCAAGAAGTAGAAGAATCTGAACTAGGAGTATATTGCATACATGAAGAAAATCATCCTATTCCTAGCATCACCAAACCAAACCATAAGGATGAAAATGAGGTATGAAAATTATTTTTCGATGGATCAAGGAGTAGGCAAGGTGCAGGAGGAGGAGCTATGCTTGTTTCACCTCAAGGCATCAAATATTATTCAGCTTTTCGTTTCCAATTTTCTTTTTTAAACAATACAGCTGAATATGAGGCCTTGATTCATGGACTTCATTGGGCTAGGAAAAAGGGCATAAATAACTTACAGGTGTTCGAGGATAGTGAGCTGATCATCAATCAAGTTAGGGGAAAACATGCTACCAAGAATGACCTGCTGAAGAACTACAAGAATAGGGTATGGGACCTCATTGAGGATTTCAAAGCTTTCAACATCGTGTCCATACCCAGGAAGAAAAATGAAGCCGCGGATAGGCTCGCAGCAGTTGGAGCAATGTTTCATGTGGTTGACAACATCAAAAGGGAAAGAACACAGCCACATATCCATGTGATTGTGAGGCCAGCAGTTCCAGATAATAATATAAGCTAGTAGGTGTTTGAGAACGATCAACAGATCATCAATTTTTTACAAGAAGAGGCTGAATTCTCAGCTAGGAATCAGGACAGACTAGAGCAGCAGTATGGGGATCAAGTAGTGTAGCTACGGACAAACAAGCTTCCCAAGGGTTTAGTAACATTGGAGTCTATCTTCAACCCTAATGACCAGTTCCGTAAGGAAAAGGCTAACATACAGGTCAAGAGAGAAGATTCAGAGCCAATTCCAGTTGGGGAAGGCAAAACACTTCAAATTGGTAAAGTGGCCACTGAGTAGGAGAAATCAGATTTCATACAGCTTTGCCAAGAATTTCCAGATGTCTTCACTTGGAGCTATGAAGAATTGAGAGGATTCAATCCGAATTTGGCACAACATACCATAGAATTGGATCCAGATGCTAAGCCCATCAGGCAGAAGCAGAGACCTGTTAACCCTCACATTGAGCCTCTAATGAAGAAAGAGCTAAATAAGCTAATAGAGGCAAGCATTATATTCCTGATCAAGCACTCAAGCTGGGTTGCTAACTTGGTTCCGGTCAGGAAGAAGAGCGGAGAAATCAGGTTGTGTGTGGACTTCCGAGACCTCAATAGGGCATCTCTCAAAGATCATTACCCGCTTCCTTCAATGGAACAAATATTGCAAGTAGTATCTGGTTCAGAGAGATTCTCTCTCCTAGATGGCTACTCAGGTATAATCAGGTGATGGTGAAAGAAGATGACCAGTTCAAGACGGCTTTCACAACCAAATGGGGAACATATGCCTACAAGAAGATGCCATTTGGCCTGTCAAATGCTGGAGCCACTTTCCAAAGGGCAATGGATATGGCATTCAAAGGGTTGATCAACAAAATAGTGCTGATATATCTAGATGATATCACTGTCTTCTCAAAGAATGCAGCAGACCATCTCTTTCACCTGAGGCAAGTGTTTCAGAGGTGTAGAAGATTTGGGAGTGTCATTGAATCCCAAGAAATGCATATTCCTGGCTCATGAGGGGAAACTTCTAGGCCATATTGTCTCGAAAGAGGGATTAGCAATTGATCCAGAGAGGGTTGAAGCCATAAGAGCACTACCATTGCCAAGCCACAAGAAGGCTCTTCAAAGCTTCTTGGGAAGGATCAATTTTGTCCGCAGGTTTATCCTAGATTTTGCAGCCCTTGTCAAGCCCATCACCAAAATGTTAAAGAAGAGCATGGCTTTTAAGTGGACAGCAGAAGGCAAGGAGAGTTTTGAAGCAATCAAAGAAGCTATCTCTCAAGCACCAACTCTCATCAACCCAGACTTCTCCAAGGATTTCATCCTCTATGCATTTGGAGGTGATGACACTATTTCTGCCATTCTAGTACAGCAGAACAAAGATAATGATGAGCAGCCGATTGCCTTTTTCAGCTAGAGCCTAGATGACTGCAAGGTGAGGTACTCTTTTATTGAAAAACATGTACTTGCAGTAATCAGAAGCTTGAAGAAATTCAAGCATTTAGTCTCAAACAACAAGGTCCAGTTGCTGGTCTCACATGCTGGAGTTAAGGACTTCCTCCTCAACAAGGATTTGAATGAGAAAAGGGCAGGTTGGATCACCCGTGTCATGGAGTATGACATTGAGATCAAGATCACCAAGCTGGTAAGAGGGAAAGGATTGTGTGAGCAGCTGGTTTTGGGGAAGCAAAAAGAAGTATGCAACAAAGAAGAGGCTGTTTTGACAGTCCAAGGACAGCCATGAGCCAAGTGGCAATCAAGAAGAAGACAATGCTTTCCCCACTCCTTGCTGGACCCAAGGTATTATGCATTTCCTAGGCACAGGCCTATGCCCTCCAGAGATGAACAAGACCCAAAGGAGACACTTCAGATTGCACGTTCCTGTATGCCATTATTGATGGAGTTTTGTTCAAGAAAGATGTAAATGGAGTGCTGCTGAGATGCATTAGCACAGGTCAGATTCAAAGGGTGTTGGAAGAGTTTCATGGTGGACCAGCTGGTGGCCATTTTGCACCAAGAGTGACAGCTCTAAAAATCATGAAGGCTGGTTATTATTGGCCTAAAATCTTCAGTGATTGCTATGCATGGATCAAGAGGTGTAAGAATTGTGCATTCTTCACAGGAAAAGAGAATTTTGCTGCCCTTCCATTACATCCAATCTCAGTTGACCAGCCATTCATGCAATGGGGTTTGGACTTCATTGGAGTCATTAATCCCAATTCAAGCCAAGGGCACAAATGGATTTTGACAGCCACAGACTACTTCACCAAATGGACAGAAGCAGTAGCACTCAAAGAGGTAAATGAGTCTAGCATCTTAGACTTTTATGAGGGGATAACAACCAGATTTGGTGTACCTGCTACAATAATCTCTGATAATGCATTGGCATTCATTGGATCTAAGGTGACTGAGTGGGCTGTCAAGAACGGTATTTACCTAAGCACTTCATCGAACTATTACCCTCAGGGTAATGGCCAGGCCGAGTCTACAAACAAGAACTTGTTGAGGATCATTAGGAGGACTCTTGATGAGAATCAGAGGTCTTGGCATACCAAACTGAAATCAGCCTTATGGGCTGATAGGATAACTCCCAAAAGATCCACAGGTAACTCTCCATTCAGGCTTGTCTATGGAAGAGAGGCAATCTTGCCCATGTCACTTGAGTTGCCAACATTGGAACTCATGAAGCAGCTGGAGTTGCTTGAATTTGAGCCCATGGAGGTGAGGTATGCAGAGTTGATGGAGCTGCAAGAGATCAGAAATCAGGCATCCCAAGCAATGGAAAAGGATCAAGCTTTGATCAAGAAGACCTTTGATAGAAAGGCCAAGGATAGATCTTTTCAAGTTGGAGATCTAGTGTTGAAATGGGATGTGGACAGAGTGAAACCGGGAAGGCATTCAAAATTTGATGCCATTTGGAGTGGCCCATACATGGTCACAAAGTGCAAGAACAGCAATGCTTTCCAATTGGCCTCATTGGAGGGTGAAGAACTGTAGATTCCAGTCAATGGAATCTATCTCAAGCGTTGCTTCTAGAGGGAAGTTCACTACCTCTGTAAATATTAGATTAGATTTTCTTTCCTCCAAGTGCTTGTGCACATTGTTTTGCTGTAGGTTAGTTTTGTTTTCCCTAAGTGCTTTGGCACAGCTTGCTGTCCATGGAGATGTTTAGCAGTCCTTGCCTTCATCAGGTGACATTCCATCTTCCTCCTTGCACATTCTGAGTCAGTTAGGTTCTAAACAGAATATTTGATGACTCCATGCCCAATGGACTGCTTCAGGCAACTAGTATCTTCTACCTAGCAGGCAGGTAACCCCGCTGAGTCGCCAATTGTTATCCAAATTCACCCCTTAGGGTTAATTTGATAACATGCATCAGAATTCTCAAGTCCCAGGAAAATGGATTGATTCAGGGCAAAAAATCATGTTTCTAGGGTCCCCTCAGATTTTTTCTAACTCCCCTGGCTGGCAAGCTCTGAGGAAAGGGAAAAAGTTGCAAAAAAAAACAAGCTTGGGACAGAAAAAATCATGAAAAAGTCCTCATCCTCGCAAAAGTTAGAACAACATCGAGGCGCGGATTGGCCGAAAAGGCTCCAGGCGGCCCAAAGCAAAGGGACATCTGGGAAAAATGTACGCGAAGGGCGTGAACCGGCCGGTTTGGCCGAAAAGAAGAACTTTCGCAAAGGAACAATCCTCGGGACGCGGTGGATGCGGAAAACCGGTTCGGCCGAAGGAGAAGAAAATCACTAACTGCTCTGGGACATGGGACAAGAAGACGCGCGAACCACCCGGATCGGCCGAAAAGCAGGGACTCCAGGCCATGAGTCCGCAAGGCAAAGGTCCTAACATCCGGGTTGGAACAAATGGACGCGAAGGATGCGAACCAGCCGGTTCGGCCGAAACAGGGGAACTTCAGCACTGGGATAGTTGGGACAAAGAGACGCGTGGGACGCGGATAGCCGAAGGAGCCGAAAGCCAATCAAGCAACGCCACGTGTCATCGGCCGAATGATGGGACAAGGAAGCCCATTTCGGGCGGATCGGAAGTTTTTGTCCCAAACAGCACTGGGACATCTGGGACAAATGGATGCGGTGGACGCGAAAAGCCGGCAGACCCGCGGACCAATCAAATCATGACACGTGTCACAAGGGAAAAGGTCCAAAAGTCAAAGGGTGAGGTTTCAAGGGTCACTGACCCGAACCAATGAAATAGTGCCACGTGTCCAAGTTTAAGGGCCCACAAGGAAATTTCAAAGGAAAGCCCACGGAAAGGTGGAGGAGAGAGAATTGCTCAGTGAATCAGAGCCTGCCACGTGTCATCCAAGTGGCAGAGCGCGGGGAAAGTTCAAATATTTTCCCGCCGACCTGTTTTTGCCTGTTTCATGCCCTAAATCTTCAGATCGTCATATCTTTCGATCCAGAGCTCAGATTTGCACATTCTTTATATCAATGGAAAGCTGTTGAAATTCTCTACATGATTCTAGGATCAATCTTGGATTTTGGTTCAGTTTGGAGGGAGAAAATTGAGAAAACGTCCCTGACGCGTGGTAATGGACAGAAGTAATGCTTCAACAACCAACTTTAATGCAGCAGACAGTTCGCCGCTTCTGTTAGACAGCCCGCCATTTTGCCAGGATCCGCCACTTCTGCCATAATGAGATGATTTTAAATGTGACCTAGAAGTGGTTGGGGCAGATTCTAGATTTCCTCTCTCTTCCCTCTCTCATTCTTTCTATATATTGTAAAGAGGGGCTTCTTAAAGAAGGTCAAACATTTTTTCTGTTTTGCTCCTCCCTTCTTCTCCTAATCAGGTGAATTTGTGGAGTTCGAACCTCCCATTTGAAACTGTAATACAACTCTACCTCTTGGCATTCTGTAGTGTATTGTATCAATCTTTGGAGCAAGTAATACATGTCTGTGGATGATTCTCAACCCTCTCTGTGTTCATTTTTGCATCCTCCTGGTCTTTCACTGCAAGTTTTGTTATCTGTGCATGATCTTATATCACATTTGAATGGTCTGTGTTTATCAGCAAGACAGGTGTTCTTCATTCCTCGGTGCATCACCTCTATTAGCTTAGGTTTATTTTTATGCATCCCTCTCTCTCTGTCTCCTTGGCAAGTTAGATTAGGTTTTGAGTAAAACCTCTACATTTTTCATGTGCATCTGAACAGAGGAATAGGAACCAACCTTCTTTGGAGAATCCTTTCTCATCTTTTCAAGTCCCACACTTGGAGAAAGGATTCCATGTTGTGTAATCACACTGGATGCCTGAACATCAACCTAGAAACCTGATCTGCATCCAGGGGTGCTGTGAGCCTGTAACAACAATTCCCACATAGATATGTTCACATTTGTCTTCTTCATTTATTCAATGATGCTAAATTGGGTTGAAACATCCCTTTTCTGCCCCTTAGTCTGTACATTCCTCTCTTGTATATGGGTTGTAACAACTGGTATTTGAGCTGGTCTAGAAGGTGTCTTGGGGTTGTCCTTACACATTTAGAACTACATTTTACTTTCCAACACCTTGTGGAGTGATGGAAGGTTGTGGATCACCTAGGGCTAATGACTGCCCTTCACCAATGTTCCTCTTCTTTGACCATGTGTTAGCTACTACACTCTAAAAAGGTGTTTGATTCACACCACAAAAATCTTCAGCTTGCTAATTCACAAGTGTAGTCTCATTCGGAGTTGTATCTTTCTGAGATGTTCCTTGTTGTTGGTTTGTTTCTTTATTCACCTCACTATCTACCCCAGTTGTTGTCACCATCAAAGCTTGGTTCAAAGCACCGTTGAAGCACATAGATTGGTTGTGAGGTTCACTACATGGGAAACACCAGTCATACTCTTGAGCTACATTATTTTGCACTGGCACTAAGGATTTAGAGGTGGATGCAACATTGGGGTTATAAGGCTGAAATGGTCTATTGGTAGGAGGTATTGCTTGATTTTTATTTACAGATGGGTTAGATGGCTTATTAGGCTGATATGGTTGTCTATTAGGATGAGTTTGAGACTGATAAGAAGGCCAAAAAGTTTGAGATTTTTGTCTCTTGAGTGTAACCAACTCATTGCCTAAATTTTGTAATTGTTTCATAACTTCTTGAAGCTCATTTTGAGGCACTAGAGGATGAAGTAGAAGTTTCATTTGAACTCTGATTTCTAGGAGTGGGAATAGGAGCTAAAGTAGGTGCTTGACTAGTACTTAGGATTTCCAAGTCTGGATATAAGGGCATAGGAGGCCTAGGTGAAAGTTTACCATCTTGGATCAATCAATTCTTAGCCCTAATGGCGATGTTGTAAGCTACAGGGTATAGTTGCACCTCCCATGGATTGAATTAACATAGAAATGTCAGAATTTAAAGCCTTGAGAAAGTATAAGAAAGCACCTTGAGCTGTTGGCCTCACTATCACTGGGATTCTATCCTAGGTCCTTTGAAATCTGAAATTGAAGTTTTTTTAGCTGCTCATTGGGAGCTCTCTTGATAGTTGTCAGTTGCTCCAATAGAGATAAGTTGTCTTCCTCTTCTCCAAATTTGTTGTGGAGAGCTATGCACAACTGGTTCCAATTTTTAATAGATTCTGCCTCAAGGCTCTTGAACCAATGCAAGGATTTCCCTTTGAATGAAGATGCCAGCAATTTGATAGCAATTTGCATCTCAATAATATCATGGATTGCACAAACATTATCAATGTCTTTGACATGATCACTAGGAGTGGTCTAATTTTCCCCACTAAAGTATGGAATATTCTTCAATGCTGCAATTGGAACTGGGTTTTGTGCATTGAGAGCAAGTGGGATGCTACCAATAAAGTTGACATAAGGATTGGGTTGTACCATTATGATTGGCTTGAGAACCCTTGTTGATTGGGTGAAAGGTCTACCAGGTGGAGGAGTTGATAGAGTTTATATTTGGTCCCCTCTCTCTTCTTCCTGGGGATAATTTTTAGATACTCATAAAAATCCCTCTTCTCTAACCCTTAACCTTGTTTGAATTCTTCTCATGAATCTTCAGAATTGGAATGCAAAAACCAGTTGATTCTATCCTTTTGGAGTTGCCAGATGTGTAAATCAAGGCTCTTTTCAAGCAAGAAACTTACAACAAATACACATCAACTTTGTTGTAATGAAGATGAATACCTCTAAGGTTTGATTTGGGCATGCCAAAACTGTTGGTACAAGTCTACAACAGCCCCTAAATGACCTTTAGATCTATAGTTCAGAATTGGGTCATTTAGTGTGATTGCACAACATTGAGTTTTCTCCAAGGTGTGGGACCTTGCAAGGTGAGAAAAATATCTAGATTGAAGCTGGTTCTTACTCCTCTGTTTAGGTGTATGCATGAATTTGTATAGGTTTAATACTAAATCCTACTCTAAATTCCAAGGAGACAGAGATAAAGGATGTAAAAAAGGAAATAAAACTAAGTAAAAATGGTGATATACCAAAGGAGTGATGAACTTCTAGCTTGCAAATAAACACAAATCATAGAGATGTAACACAAAGAATGCACAAATTTCCAGAATGTAATGAAAGACTAGAAAATAATAATATATGCATGAGAGGATTGAAAGAAATAATTCACAAAACATGCATTACCATTCCCAAATTTGATACAATTCATTACACTGGCAGAAAGGCAAAAAATGTTTCACAGGTTCCATAAAAGGTCTGAAACTCCTCAAATTCATGTGCCAAGGGGAAGAGCTGAGTCTGCAAGAAACAAAATGTTCAACCCTTTACCAATGAGCCAAATCTGGCTTTTAACAATGAAAAACAGAGTCTAGGAAGGAGAAATGCAGGAAAGTTGAAAAATGAATGTTCAACCACTAACCAGATTTATCAAAATGGCATGGGTACCCTTAAAAGTTCATTCCCCAAGATTTTTGACCATTCTGGAGAAGAATGGCAGCCATACTGCATTAAAACTGGTGGTTGAATGTCAGTTATGCTCTTTTTCTTGTGCCAAAGGTGCTTTTTATTTTCCCCCCACTATATTCCACCATAAAATGAAATAAAAGACTCCATCATGTAGAGGACTTCAATAGCTTTCCAATGACACTAAGAATGCAAAAATCTAAGCTCTAGATCAAAATTTATGTCCCTCTGAAGATTTAGGCAAAAACTGGCAAAATTAGGTCAAAAATGGATTCGTGGGCCAAAATTTGAATTTTTCCCTTTTGGAAATTTTTTCCAAAAACCTCTATGCCTCTACCACTCTGGGACACATGTCACCTTCCCATTTTCTAAAGAAATGTAGGCTCAAACCTGAATTTTCTTTCAATTTTTTCCCTTGGGAAAATTTCCCAAAAAAGGTCTGCGCTCTGCCGCTCTGCTGCCACGTGGCAAATTTTGGTTCGCCAATGGGAATGCGGGCTCATCCTTGTCTTTTACCCATTTTGGTTCTTTGTAAATTTTCTCAAACAGCTCTGTACCTCCACCATTCCACCACTCTTGGACACATGGTGCCTTCACATTGCTCAACGGACCTATGGGCCAAAATTTTTCTTTGCGGCTCTGCCAACTCCCTTGGCAATTTTTTTAAACTTACCTCCGCCGGCCCGACCTCCTCTACCATGTGGCACTTTCCCATCTCCTTGTGGGATTTCAGGCTAATATCTTCCCTTTGCACCAATTGACCAAAGCATCAAAACTCTAACTTCCCCCGACGCTCGTTTCTCCACCATGACACGTGTCATCGTCCTATTGGTTGCGGGCCTTCCCAGGGAAAATTTCCCCCAAAAACTCCACCGAGCCATAACTTGCAAAATACAAGGAGTTAGAAAGAAAATTTTACCTTTCTGGAAAGGTGAGAAAATTCTCTATCTAATGAAGCCATTTCCAAATAATTGTGAGTGCCTAAAAAGTAAAAAAAATTGACTGAGGCACAAGGAAGGAAGGAATGAAGGAAAGTTAGCCAAAAATAAGCAGGGGGCTTATTTTGGATAACAGACACACAATCACACACTTTGGGTAATTATCTTGTCTTGATTACATAATACTATCCATATGAATTAGCCCATGTCTTTAGCCACCTTTCCTTGCTTTCTATTACCAATTTTTGGTCTTATACCCTTATTCATTTTGCATTCTTATACTACGTATTTTATCATCTTGGACACCAACACTAAACCAGGATGTTAGCGTTAAGCACCCTTGTCCCCTATGATATCCCTTGACCCATTTGTAATCTACTCACACTTTTTGGGTCCTTTATAGCCATTTGAGCATCTTATCTTTTTGGTAGTCGACATTTTTGGGTTAGTTATGAAATTCAAGCAAAGGAAACATATAAATATAAAATTATGTAATAATAATAAAGGACCGAGTGTTAAACAATAGTTATCACCACCTAGGGTTGCATCCATCTAGTGCCATCACAAGGGACATAAGGGCTGATTATTCTACATACACTTCATAGGAGGTAAGTTCATTCTATTTCATGAACACATATATGAGATTTCTTTACATCTAGTTATTTTCTCACTATCAAGTGCGACACACACAAGAGCCACTAGGGAAAAATTATGCACACACAAATATAACTACATTGGGTATAAGATGTAGTGCAACACTCAGTCATAAGTTCACCATTATGACAACTGAGAATAGTCTGAACACTCATTTTGAATCTTTATTTTTTAGGATTTGATGTCTATTAAAGGGTTTTGTTGGTTCATATTTTATTGCAGGTTTACAATGACCTCAGTAATCTTGGTGCAATCTCGGAGTGACCAAAGGTGACTAAAGGAAAACACATTATGATACCTCAGAGGAGGTTTTCTGAGTTAATCAGCAGAGCCAGATGCCTCGAAATAGGCTAGGGAAGCCACGGGCGCCACTGTCCCTCTCCAAGTTCCCTAGTCTAGCAAATCTATCCAGATCTTAATTTTTATGGGTCTTTGTGTGATGCTCTTGCCACTCCATTCATCTAGTCAACACTTTAGTACAATTCAGAATTTATTGCAAATAATAAAAGTAGATTTTGTTCCTCTTTGCAATTAGGGTTTCATAATTTATTCCTTAGTTATTTGGGTCTATTATTTGTACTTAATTGCATATTTATTTCACTGCTACAATAACATCATATTAGGCTCTTATTTCATATTTAAGCTTAATCATTTTGGTGAACCTGACTGATTGAACCCTTCTTCTGAGTATGTCCTCACCTTATCAAGTCATGACTCAATCATCATTTCCCTCTTTCATACCCACTAAACTTTCAAACATGGTTATGACTACCACTGATTTCATGCAAGCTCATACGTAACATCCTCCTCATTTTATGAAGCCTATGGTTGATCCTTCTATCAAATTCATAACTACTCACCACCCCCGTCCCTCAACGGATCCAAAAATTTATATTCCACCACCTATCACTTATGTAGCTCCTCCTACTGCTTCTACTTCTAAGGGTTATCATATCATTAAATAACTTAAGAATACGTTGGCCAAAATATCCCTCTATGACTTATTACGCAGTGTGCTTGATTTTCATCAAACATTATAGGCTTCCTTTCATTCTATTTATATAGAAAGTGATAATTCTTGGGCATCATTCACACACATCATTCATTCTCTCAAAAAATTTCTGTGTGTGATATCATTTACTAATGACGACATATCGCCACTTGCTAATGAAATTCCATGTGCAACTTTCCTTATCACCACTAGTGTTAGCACCACTTGTATTAAACATGTACTTATTTATAATGGATCAGAAGTCAACCAATGTTCTCATTCCCTTCTCAAACAATTCGGCATTAACAATAATATTATTATCTAAGAATTCTACTCTTATTTGGCGATATGATTCAACTACCTGCACATGCCTAGGAGCTATTTCATTACATATTCAAGTCACACGTAAGACTATCCTCACCAAATTCTTCGTTATAGATGTTTTCATTTCAATTTTATCTATTACTAGGTGAACCTTGGATTCATGTAATGCAAGCAGTTCCATCTACTATACAATAAAGCATCAAATTATTACACGATGGATATGAACATACTATTATTACAGATCCTGAACCATTCAATGTTTTTCACAGACCTGTTGCTGCTATGCCTATTCCTCCTCCATAACCTATTGCATATAACAATATTTATACATATGACATTGGTCAACCTAGTGTTTCACAGTCTTCTTCCGTTGCTCAGAGCATTTCATTTATTTCTACTCATACTGCTACAATCATCTCACTGATAGGATCTACTCTGCTCATTTAGGCTCTTCTTGATGTTAAATCTAGTGCACCTCCTACCAATATCTTTGATGTAACTATGAAACATGATAATGCAAACTAAGATTATTTTGATGACTATAATGACGAAGTTGATACTATTGAAATTACTGATGAAACATTGGGAAAACTCAATTTAACTCCTATCGATATTGATGAATCATATTTCAATGACACTTTCATGGTTAATGGTCCTGGTGAATACAAATATAAGACCCATCCTTATACTAATTCAATGGTACTTTATCATGGGTTTTTCCACAATTTGGACACTATTTCACCCTCTTCCTAGTAGTTTGTATCTATGCCACCTCCTATCACTTGCATGTTTTTCACCAAATATTATTGGCATCACATTCTGGTGGATCTTACTTGCTCCGATACTATTTGAACATATGACAACTTAACTAGGCTTGGGTTGATGCTCAATGACATTCTCCCAGAACCTCACTCACCTGATATTTATCATGACTATTTTAACATTACAGACCGCCTATGGTCTTCGGGTGTTCCATTTAGCAGTCTTTGTTTCACGTACCCCTCATACATCTCGACTGACACTCGATAAATATTGGCTTGATTATATTAGGGGAATGTTAGATTCCAAACAAAATTCTATTACTTTCCCTATGCCATTTGGTGGTATTACTATTAGTAGTGATTCATCTCATAGTCATTCTCAAAATCTCACTTGTTGGTATGTACACGGATGTCCGCAACACCTTTCATTGATGAAGAATATGCAATGACTATGTAAAATTTACGTTGTAATGGATCTTTATATAATCCACCTCATAATATTTCCTATTAAGTCCCCAATGCATCCCCAATTGGTTCAATCTAGAAAATTACAATTTTGTAGATAGTGGTACTTGATCTCTCTCATCCTTCACACGCTTTGGGGGCATCACACGTATCTTCCCCTAACATTTAACAAACATATTCTTTACTCATAAATTTACATCTAGACTTTCACATATGACATATGCTCCAGTTTCATCATTTCCTGATGACGCAATCTTGTGCTACGGTTCACATTTGACTATTGAGGGCATACTATACACATGAACCTCACACACTACACATTTTACACACCATGCATTCTCACACACTTTGCTATTTCACACATTTACGCTAGACACATTCACCACACATATCTCTAGCATTTCTCAGTCACACTACACATTACAAAACACACATCATACACTTAGGACATCTTCTCTCACAACATCCTTCTACATACTTTACATATTATTCAATTTACACATTTGTACTACATCTCTCTTACATCTACTCATACACACCGCAGTCATTACTTTATGAAAAACTCTAGTCTTGCGGTCCATACTCAAGTGCTAATTGTATAAACCTCAAAGGGACCTCACCACACTCGTGTGTTTCATCACTTGCTCAATCAATCCCTCACACACTCAAACTATACAATTTTCACTTTGACAATCACATCTTTCTATTAGACACATTTAAATCCATTTCTTGATGACGCACTATCATTTTCAGTTCATTCTTGACTTTTGAGGGGGCATAAATAAATGAACCTCATTGCATGTATCTACATCCACTCAGGGGCACGCAGATCCTATCATTCACACTGCATTCCATTCTATCTAATCTACATTATACTACATATCCTGGTCACATTTACTTGTTACATGCACATCTTATTACACATGCTAGATATATATCTTATATGTCATTATCTTTATCATACACACATGTTCGTTCACTTTCTTTCTAGTTATGATCACAGATTCTACAGATCCATTACACGTAGCATAGATTCTTGGCACAAATCATATTACCAATATCACATAGGCTCTTAAGGGCATCCACTTTCATATACTACTGGTGCTATTGTCTTATTTTATTTTATAACACACTACTTTATTAGATTATAGACATTTTGACATATTTTTTATCTTTATAACATGCTAAGGGGTGCTTCATGTGTAACATTTTTTATGTAGGGCTATCTGTTTCCATGGTTGTTTGTTACATTTTTTGAGATTTCTTGCTCTTTTTATGCTCTTGTTTATGGGATTTTCCCTTTCTATTGTGTGCACACTTGTATTCTTATGGAAATTATGACCTTGATTGTCTTGTGACATCGTGAGTGATCTCCCATTTTTGTAACCCACTTTTTGTGCTCTACATTATCTTATTGTGTGTTTACTTGTGTCTTAGCTTACACATTATTTTCTTCACTTACATTTTGTTTTATACGTACATGTTTTTCATTACTTGTACTGACACTTCTCTCCTATCTATTTTTTTTGTGTCTGGCTTTGTTTCTATCAAGAACATTCCCTTCCCCATGCAGGGCATAGTTTCAGCACAACAATCGGTCCTCTTTTGGGCTGCATAATTCTTCAGGGACATTACATGCACCCAAAACGAGGGGGGGAATTATATGGGTGAATCAGTTACCCCATACAATGTTATACACAATAATGTACTGGTACAACACAATTTTTCAGTTTTAGATTTGGATCAGAATCAGAATTTGGTCCTTAACATAGTGATGTCCTTCTTGGACATTAGTAACCCTAGGGCGATTACAAAGTGATTGGTAGTTCAACACAGTCTACAGAAATCCACATAGTAGCTTTAACAGGGTAGACATTCCTTAACACTTTCATTTGTACACATACTCTATAGTTCTGTTCCACATTGTGGGAAATAGTTGAAGGTTGGAGGATGACACAAGGCTTTTCTCCATACACTTCTTCCATGACATTGGCATGAGATCGCCCCAAAAACTCATGGCTGACACAACTAGCATGAGATCACCCAAAGAAAACTCCATATTCTACAACATCTTCAATATCCCTTCTAAACCCTTTTTCTCATCACAGATCACATGAACATGTTCATTTACACATTTTCAACATTTTTACATATATACATGCCTATTTGACTACTTGATCATTATTATCTTTTACAGGTTCATCCATATGAGAAGTGGTAGTCAATATCACTAACATAATAAACATAAACAACAATAACATTGACATGAACAACATCTACATTGTGACATCTACACATACGTTTCCACTCTAGGTTCTTTTTCATCATCACTTTTTGCACTTTCTCCTCCTTAGCATACACGCTTCACATTTTTATCACTCCATACTTTTTCTAGTCCCTCGGCATGCTTTCATCATCGATATACATGGTTATCAGGTACACATCTATATCTACTTTATGTTACTGAGATTTTTCCTCACCAATATAAAGTGGGGGAAAATGTAGACACAAAATCATGCATTTTGGGTAATTATCCAATCTTGATTACATACTACTATTCATATGATTCCTAAGTAATAAAAGTACTAATCAATCCATCTCTTTGGTAACCTTTGTTTTTTTCTGTCACAACTTTTGGTCTTATACACTTAATTTCTCAGTCTTCCTTCTTATAATCCGACATCTATAATCTTGTACACCAACTCCCAATAAGGACGTGATCACCAGGGGCCCTTGTCCCTGAACCCTTTGTACTTTACTCACACTTTTTGGGTCCTTTCTAGCCATTTAAGCATCTTATCTTTTTGGTAGGAATTTTTCGAGGTTAATTACAAAATTAAAGCAAGGGAATCATATAAATATAAAGTTATGGTATCATAATATCATAATAAAGGACAAAACACTAAACATTAGCTATCACCACCTAAGGTTACATCCATCAAGGCATCTAAGAGCTCCATTGAATCCATCTAGTGCCATCAAAAGGGACATACAGGATGGTTATTCTGCATACACTTCATTGGAGGGAAGTTCATTATATTCCGTGCACACATCTACTAAATTTCTTTATATCTAGCCATTTTCTCTGCTATCAAGTGTGACATGCATAAGAGCCACATAAGGCATAATTCCACACACACACACACACAAATGCGTTAGGTCTAAGATGTATTGCAACACTCAGTCGTAATTTCACCATTATGACTGTTGAGGACAATCTGACCCCTCATTTTGAATCTTTCTTTTTTAGGATTTGATGTCTATTTAAGGGTTTTACAAGTTCATATTTCATTGCAAGTTTACACCCACCTCATCAATCTTGGAGTGAACTCAGAGCAACCAAAGGGGACTAAAGGAAAACCTCTTATAAAAACTCAGAAGAGGTTTTCTGAGCTTTTATACAGATCCAAACACCTAGAAATAGGCCTAAGGTGCCCACAGGTCCACCTGTCCCTCTCCAGGCACCCAATCCAGCCAATCTATCTAGATCTACACTTTTTTTGGGTCTCTGTGTGATTCTCCTACCACTCCATTCATCTAGTCAGAAATTCAGTGTAGTTCAAAATTTATTGTGAATCAATTAAGTACCTTTTTTCCTCTTTGTAATTAGGGTTTCATAACTTATTGCTTATTTGTTTGGGTGCATTCTCTGTACGTAATTGCAGATTTATTTTAATGCTATAATAGTATCAAATTATGATCTTATTTACATTTTAGCTTAATCAATAAGATATCCAAGAGCATCGGCGACTAAGACAAAAAGATCAAGACAACATTATGTTTCTTTCTCTTCGCATTGTCGTTCTGGATAATCTCATTGTGGTTTGGGAAGGAATGGAATGGGATTTTTTGTCTCTGCAATGACCCTTATTCCTTATAATTATTAGCATTATTTTTTTTGGATATGATACAATTAATTTAAATCAGCAACATAGTTTAAAATGATTGAGAAAATAAAAGAAAATGTAGTATTTTTCTTACAAGGTGGAAAGAAATAAATTATAACTCCTAACACAAATAAGTCATAAACTAAAATATATAGACCACTTAAACATATTAAAATAGAATAAATAATTATTAGAAACAAATTCAAGTTAAATTTTTAAGAATATAATATGAATGAATCATATTGAAAAAATAAATAGAACAATTAGGAAAGAAAAACATAGAGAAATGACCATTAAATATGAAAGGAAAATAATCATCAATTAAAACACATAATGTATTGTGGAAGGGAAAAGAAAATAGGTGAAGTAAAATATGTATTATTTTGAAAAAATTCAGTGCATGCACAAATATTTAATTATGTGCCATCAATAGATAAGTATTGATGATATGACATTTATTATCATATATATCAAATCACTCGCTTAGCTCTTAGAGAAATTGTTTATCTTATAGATGATTATTGAATGATGGGCCTATTATTATAATCTCATATTCTCAGCTTTTTTAGTATATTTTTCTTCCTTTCTTTTGCACAAATTTATATCTAATTGGGAAATCTAAGCACCCAATTTTCCTATCTTAAAAAACCATTTCATTAATCCATGGCGGTTACAATAGTTCTCTAATGTTATCAACACTTTTGCATTGCATGTTGTTCCAATATTGGTTGTTGCCTTTTTCAATGAAAAAATGGAGACTGTAAAGATTATGGCATTGTTGTTAGGGATGTGGGGGTTTGTGTCATATGGATTTGGTGGATATGTGGATTCAAAGGTTTCTAAACTTGTAGATCATCAAAGATAGTCAAGAAGGGAAAAACAACAAGTGGTTATGATGCATGAACATATATAATTGTATTATCTCCAACTAATATTCTTAACTCCCTTAACTAGGTAAACATATTTATTGCACTATTACAGAACATAATACTATCATCCATATTTCTGAGATTTTTTACATATCCAAAAATTGATAATATATCATTTATATTGGAGAAAACAATTTTCTAGGGAGAGGAGTAGTTATCACGAGGTGTGATAAATGTGTTTGGGAAAATATGGTACATGTGACTAAGATGAAAAAGTGGCAGAAGGATCTTTAAATTCCTATGTGTAGCCTAGTGTTTTCATGGATTTGGGGTGTGCTCTCATACTGTCCACTTTTTCGTTGGAAAATTTTTGTATCATATTTCTTCTAATATAATATAAGATATATTTTACCAAAAAATAGCAATAAATAGAATCCTAAGCAGGGTCTTGAACTCACAATCCAATGCACCTTATAGCTTATCAAAATCAATACTCCTTGTCATGGATTCAGGAAATTTACATTATCTCTAATAATTTCTCCTTCCTCTACATCAAATTATATAGAATACCTATCCAATTCATGAGATGGGTAGCCACTTTCATTCCTCCTTTCACATACTAGAATTCAATCAAAGATTCAACAACATCTGCTAATCTCTTTCTTGAAAGAACTATGTAACAACTTGAATCTCCTTTGATCTCATCCTCACTACCTTCAATATGTGTGATTTTATGCATCTCTGTTTCTTTTGGTGAGTTAGAATTCAGTGAGGTTTTCCACTTTTTGAAACCAAATATAACCATAAATTCATAGCTCATTACCATTGTCGATAACAACCTACAATAATATATCTCTTAGCTTAGACTTGCACCAAGAGAACAACAATCATCACATTTGAGATGCCACAAAAATCATCACATTTTTGAATTTTAAAAAAATTAAATTGAGTGGCGGCGGGGAGATTTAGGGAAATATCATTCCTCTTTGTTAGGTTGTGGAGCTTGTTTTCATGTGAGAAAGTGTTGAAGACTGTACATTAATAGTGTTTTACACTTTTCATAGTTGTCTCACCGGGGTTCAGGGCCAGGCTGGGCCCCAAGCGGGGGTCTGGGGGCGATAGCTCCCAGTAGCCAGGGTTCGGGGGCGCAGCCCCCAAATTTTTTTTTATCTTTAAAACATGCCCGATATATTAGGAAATGTGATTTTCTCATATGGGTGGGATTTTTGACCGATAGGTTTATGGGATGGTTTTGGCCCTTGGTTTTAATACCCACAGTTTTGTAAAAATGCTTAAGTATTTGTCTACTTATATGGTTTTATGCATATGGTAGGATAATGTAACATTGCAGATGTGTTTTGAATTTGGGTGTGAATTCTGTAGATTTTGTTGAGCATAGCTCCAAATAGATCTGAGTATTGTATTGAGAGAGCGGTGGCTTGTAATAAAATATGAGCAAGTGATTCTTAGTGGATGTAGCCCAAATTAGATGAACCATGTTAAATACTATCTCTTTGTGTTGTGTTATTTTATTCTGCACTTTTATTTGAGATCTGTAATATTTTATGCATATTAGTTTCTACTATTGCGGTTCTGTGAGGGATTGTTCTTCATATTGTATCACTTATTTCCTAACAATTGGTATTAGAGCCTGGTTTGGTTTGCTAAAGTGTTGAATCATAGGGAAAGTTTTATCTTGAGTGAGAGCTATGGCAGATGATGGAAGATCAAGGGTTGATAAATTCAACGAGCATAATTTCAGTCTTTGGAAGATGCAGATGGAAGATTACCTTTATCAGAAGGGTCTTTATATTTAGTTTTCTGAGAAGGTGAACAAACCCTTGAGCATGACTGATGTGGAATCTGATTTTTTGGATAGGAATGCACTTGGGACAATCCGGATGTGTTTTACATCTTCGTTATTATTTAATTTTTCAAAGGAAAAGACTACAAAAGAACCGATGGATGCATTAAGGAAGTTGTATGAAAAACCCTTTGCCTCTAATAATATTTTTTTAATGAAAAAGTTGTTTAATATGAAGATGTATGAGAATGGTTCAATAGCTAATCATTTAAATAATTTTAATATGGTTGTAAATATGTTAGCTTCAGTTACAATAGAATTTGATGAAGAATTTAGGGATTTATTAGTTTTGTGCTCTTTATTTGAGAGTTGGAATAGCCTGGTAATGGAAGTTAGCAACTCGGTTCCAGCTAACTGAAAGTTGAAGTTTGAGGATGTTGTAGAGGTGATTCTAAGCAAGTAAATGTGAAGAAAAATCTCTGAGAATATTCTACTTCAGGGAATGCTTTGACAGTGGAAACTAGAGGGAGACAAAAGAATAGAGGAAGTCGTGGAAAATCAAAGGATTAGACAAGGTCAAAATCCAAAAGCAAGATAGTATGCTGGCATTGTGGAAAGTCTGGGCATGCAAAGAAGGAATGTTGGGAGCTTTGGAACAATAAAAAACAACAAGAATAAAAAAAGGAGGAAAATGTGGCAACGGGTAATGTATGTCAGTATGCTTTGATTCTTTCTTTGCATAATATTACTGAATCTTGGGTTTTAGATTCAGGGGCTTCTTTCCATGCTACTCCACATAGGCATTACTTTGTTAATTACGTTCAAGGATATTTTGGGCATGTTTTTCTTGGTGATGATGATCCTTGTAACATAGTTGGAAAAGGTTCTATTTAGGTTAAGATGCAGAATGAGAATACTTGACTATTGAAGGATGTCAAACATGTGCCTACATTAAGACATAATTTGATATCAGTAGGGTAGTTGGGAAGTGATGGTTGTATTGTGATATTTACAGCTAACTCTTGGAAAGTTACCAAGGGTGCTCTTGTGGTGGTAAGAGGTAAGAAGGTTGGAACCTTGTATTTAACCACTTATAGCACTAATGTTTGTAATCTTGTGGCTTCAGAAGTAGATACAAAATTGTGGCACTATATGCTCAGTCATATGAGCCATAAGGGCATGAAGATCATAAAGAAGGATTTACCTAGATATACAGAAATAGGATTGGATTTATGTGAGGACTGCATATATGGGAAAAATAAGCGAGTAAGGTTTCTTAAGGTTGGACCTACAAAGAAAGAGAGTAAGTTAGAGCTTGTGCATTCTGATGTGTGGGGGCCGGCTCAGGTATCATCTCTTGCGAGTTAAATTTATTATGTTACTTTTATTGATGATGCAACAAAGAAAGTTTGGGTTTATTGTATTAGAAACAAATCTGATGTATTTTTCACTTTTGTTAAATGGAAATCCTTAGTAGAGAATGAAACATGTCTTAAGCTAAAATGTCTCAGGTTAAATAGTGGAGGGGAGTATTGCAGTAATGAATTTGATGATTATTGTTCTAAGAATGGAATCCACAGGAAAAAGATGGTTCCAGGAACTCCACAACAGAATGGGGTGTTAGAAAGGATGAACAAAACAATAATGGAATGTGCTAGGAGCATGAGGTTACATGTATGAATGCCTCTTTCTTTTTGGGTAGAAGTGGTGAGCATAGTTGTGTACTTGATAAACAGAGGACCTTCAAGTGCCTTGGATGGAGACATACCTAAGAAGGCTTGGTATGCTAAGAAATTTGATTATTCATTTCTTAGATTATTTGGATGTGAGGTGTTTTTCTATATAGATAAGGATGATAGGACCAAGCTAGAGGCTAAATCAGAAAAATGTACTTTCATTGGTTATGGTGGTGATGAATTTGGATATAAATGTTGGAGTATTAAGGGAAAGAAAATCATTATATCTAGGGATGTGGTCTTTATTGAGAAAGTCATGTATAAGCAGCAATTGTAGGAAAATAGGAAAGAATCCAAGAAAGAATATGCAGTGGTAGAGGATCTTCCAAATGGGAAAGTGACGCATGAATCAGTTCACGAACCTCCTCAATAGGAACCCCAAACTCCTATATTGAGGAGGTCTTCTAGGATAAGAAGAGAGCTTGAATGTTTTTCTCCTTCTCTTTATTATTTATTACTCACTGATAGTGGAGATCCAGAGAGATTTGATGAAGCAATACAGGTAGATGCTAGGAAGAAGTGGGAGTAAGCCATGGATGAGGAGCATTAGGCTCTCATGGAGAACCAGACATGTGATTTGGTAAAGCTACCCGAAGTCAAAAGAGCATTATAGAACAAGTGGGTGTTCATAGTCAAAGAGGAAGAAGGAGGAAAGAAAATATACAAGGCCCAGTTGGTGGTCAAGGGGTTTGCAAAAAAAAAAAGGTATAGATTTTTATGAGATTTTTTCTCCTGTAGTAAAAAAGAATTATATTAGAATTATTCTAGGAATAGTTACAGTAGAAGACTTGCAATTAGAATAGATTGATGTAAAGACTGCATTTCTCCATGGTGATTTGGAGGAGGAACTATATATGCAGCAACCAGAGGGCTATGATGTCAAAGGTGAAGAGGAGATGGTGTGCAAACTGAAGAAGAGCTTGTATGGCTTGAAACAAGCTCCACGTCAATGGTATAAGAAATTTGATAGCTTCATGATGGAGTAAGGTTATATTAGATGTCATTCTGGCCATTACGTGTATACAAAGAAATTTTAGGATGGCAGTTATATTATCCTATGTCTATATGTGGATGAACATGTTGGTTGCAGGTAAAAACATGCAGGAAATAAAAGTACTCAAGAAGAAGCTAAGTGAATCCTTTTCTATGAAGGATTTGGGGGCAGCCAAAAAAATCCATGGTATGAGGATATCTCGGGATAGGAAGGAATGGAAGATGACTTTATCTCAGGAAGAGTACATTAATAAGGTCTTGGAGAGGTTTAATATGCAGGATGCTAAACCGGTTGGGTCTCCTTTGGCAGGCCATTTCAAGTTATCAAAGGATCAATGTCCCAAGACAGAGTAGGAGAGAAACCAGATGTCCAAGGTACCTTACTCATCAGTGGTTGGTAGTTTTATGTATGCCATGGTGTGCACCAGGCCTACTATTGCCCATGTAGTGGGAGCGGTTAGTAGATTTATGAGTGATCAAGGTAGAGATCACTGAGCAGGCCATAAATTGGATCCTTTGATATTTGAGAGGGACCATGGGGATATTTTTGTGCTACAGTGGATCAGAAACCACTTTTTGTGGTTATATAGATTCAGATATGGCTGGAGATGTAGACATCAGGAGGAGCATGAAATTTTATGTTTACATTGTAGGTGGGACAACAGTGAGCTAGATTTCACGACTACAAAAGTTGGTGGCTTTATCAACCATAGAGGAAAGCAAAGAAATGAATTAGTTACAACAATTGCTTGAGGAGTTGGGGCATAAGAAGGAGGAAGGAAAGTTGCATAGTGATAGTCAGAGTACTATACACCTAGCTAAGAACTTTTCTTTCCACTCTAGGATGAAACATACACAATTAAGGTGCCATTTCATCAGGACATGTTTGGAGGAAGAGAAGTTCAAGCTAGAGAAGATTCATACCAGTCATAATCCTACATACATGATGACTAAGGTGGTCATAAGGGAAAAACTGAAGTTGTGTTCAACTTGGTTGGTCTTCATGGAAACTAGTGATGGGTTGAGAAGCTTCCTCAGAGGAAAACAAGTCTCCAAGTGGGAGATTGTTAGGTTGTGGAGCTTGTTTTCATGTGAGAAAGTGTTGAAGACTGTACACTAAGAAAATTGTACAATTTTCACAGTTGTCTCACTGGGGACTTGCCTGATATATCAAGAAACATGCTTTTCTCATATAGGCGGTGTTGATGGTGAATCGCAGCACCCTTGGATGTCTACAACTCGATGGGTTGAGACTCTCAGTGCGATTGCATAACATGGAGCTTTTCCCAAGTGTGGGACCTTGCGAAATCGGAAAAGCTCTCCGGATGAAGGCCAGTTCCTATTCCTCTATTCAGATGCACACGTAAAAATGTAGAGGTTTTACTCAAAACCTAAACTAACTTTCCAAGGAAACAGGGTAAGAAGATGCATAAAATAAAACCTAAACTACAAAGGTGATGCACCGAGGAATGAAGAACACTTGTCTTGCCAATAAACACAAACCATGAAAATGCAATGCAAGATCATGCACAGATAACCAGATTCACAGTGAAAGATCAGGAGGATGAAAATGAACACAGAGAGTGTTGAGAATCATCCACAAACATGCATTATTTGCTCCAAGATTGATACAATACACTACAAAATGCCAAGAGGCAAAGTTGCATTACAGTTTTAAATGGGAAGTTTGAACTCCACAAATTCACCTACCAAAGAGAAGAAGGGAGGGGTAAAACAAGAATGTCCAACCTTTAGAAATAAGCCCCTCCTTAAAATTTATAGGAAGAATGAGAGAGGGAAGAGAGAGGAAAGTCAGATCTACCCCAACCACTTCTAGGTTGCATTTAATTCATCTCATTATGGTGGTAGGTGAGAACCCTAGCAAACCCAAAAAAGTGGCGAAATGTATTTTTCATTTTTAAGAATTTTTTCTCACCCAATTAAAGATATCTAGTCGTAGTTAGATAGAGGACCTCGTAAGCTTTCCAAAAAGTCCAACCTTGCGTGAATCTGAGCTCCCTATGAAAATTTATGGCCGTCTGAATATCTGGGTCAGGGTCTGCTTCCTGTTAGCGCTCAGAATGTTGCGCCTCTTGAAGGTGTGCCATAGGCGCATCCATATTTGTGTCGACATCCCTTTAGGTGCACCCATTTACATGCGCCATGGGCATAAGTTTTGTCATGTTAACACTCTGTGTCGTGTGCCCTTTACGTGCGCCAAGGCGCATCCATTTGTATTTCAACATTCTTTGTTGTGCGCCTCTTACATGCGCCTGGGTGCATCCATTTTCATGTCGACACCTTCTGTCATGCGCCTCTTACCTGTGCCATGGGCGCATCAATTTTCATGTCAACACCTTCTATCATGTGCCTCTTACCTACGCCATGGGCACATCCATTTTCGTGTCGACACCTTCTGTGGTGCGCCTCTTACCTGTGCCATGGGCGCATCCATTTTCATGTCGACACCTTCTGTCATGCACCTTTTACCTGTGCCATGGGCACATCCATTTTTGTGTCGACACCTTCTATCATGCGCCTCTTACCTGCGCCATGGGCGCATCCATTTTATTTTCGACACCTTCTGTCGTGTGCCTCTTACATGTGCCATGGGTGCATCCATTTTTCGTGTCGACACCTTCTGTCATGCACCTTTTACCTGCGCCATGGGTGCATCCATTTTTGTGTCGAAACCTTCTATCGTGCACCTCTTACCTGTGCCATGGGTGCATCCATTTTCATGTCGACATCTCTTGTCATGTGCCACTTACCTGCTCCTTGGCGCATCCATTTTCATGTCGACATCTCTTATCATGCGCCACTTACCTGCACCTTGGCGCATCCGTTTTCATGTCGACATCTCTTGTCATGCACCACTTACCTGCGCCTTAGCTACGATGATGCAATAAATGTCAAGGTTTGATTTTCTTTGATTTCCATATCCTTCTGTTGTCTGTATTTACCCGGGGGGAAGATATATACAACTATTTAGTGACTCAATAGGATCATCTGCCTGCTAGATGAATGACCAGTAACCTTTGAAGCATCCATTGGGCATGGAGTCATGAGTTGTAGCCTACAAACTGATCTGAACATTGAAAACTTCCCTCTGAGCCACTAGAAACCCATTTAACTTGGAGTTGATCTTTCCACCAAAATGCCGCTGAAATGAACTGTGCCAAAGCAAAACCAGAAACACTGAAAACTATGTACAAAACTTAAAATCATACATGCCCCAAATGGAACATGCAGAGTGTGCACAAGCACTTCTTCTGCTGGAAGCAAACCTACCTACTCTACTCTAATTGGAAGAAAAGGTAAGTTAAACAGACCCTGCAACTGGTTGTGCAAAATAGCTTCCTTTCTTCAAAATTGGCAACCATGCAACTGATTTGGCATTGAACATGGCTGATTGCATGAATGGAAAATCAACAAGAAGCTGGTATTCCACCCAAATCATCAAGGTATCAGGTGAAGGCAAAATTCAATACCTCTTTTAGTTGTTCTGCATTTGGATTGGAGAGGTATGATAGCTGATCCTTGGTTCTTTATAGCTCATCCTCATGCTTAGGAGCAAGCGATGACTAGTTATGACTTCTCCTTTGGTTCCAATGAAGCCAGATACCTGATTGGGCAAGGTATGGTCCTTTGAGTATACCCACTACCTTGATTTTCAAATCCAAAAATGGAGTCTTCTTATAGACCCTCATGAATGGATGGTGTGGAAGAAATGGTAAAATTCCTCTGTCCTTTCTCTTCCTCCAATGAAGAGCATGAAAGGTTAAAATCTTCCAATCTTGGTTCCAAAGAGTTGCTATAAGATGTAGGATACTGCAAATGAATGCTCTCCTTCATGATAGTAGGCTCAAGTATTTGGGACATGGAAGATGAAAGAGAGAAAGGTGGAAACTCAACTGGTTCTTCTTTATCAAAACAGTCCTCCAAATCTGACAGATACACTACCTCATTGTTGTCCTGCTGCAAATGCTCAACTTCCTCCACAGTATCCTCTTGATCTGTAACTTGATCATCATGGTTTCTTTCATCCTCCAACATTGAGTTTGAGAGATCAAACTCTTCTTCAGCACTAGAACACGAGAGGGATGAAGTAGAAAGAAGAACTGAAGGTTCTCCTGTAGCCTGCTTTGTGCTCAAAGCCCTTGGATCTGCAATTTTCTCCTCCACAACTAGAATGTGATCCTCTTCTTTCACATTTGGAGCGGCTTCTCCCTCCTCTACTACTTGAAGGCAATCTTGCTCTTGATAGAACTCTTCTTCTAGCATGAAGTTTTTCAAGTCAAACTCTTCAATCTGCTGCTCTAGAGGACAAGTTGGGACTGCAAGATCTTCTTCTGAGCTTTCTTCCTTTATGGCTGATTGTGTAACTTGAATTGAATCAGCATTCCCTTCAAATAGAGTGCCAACATGGACACTACTTTCTGAGCAAACTGATTACTGATCTGCTTCTTCTTTTTTCTCTTCTTCTACTGCCACAAAATTAGTCTTAACCACCACCTGTTCTCCAACTCCAACCTCTTCTGAAGGCTTAACCATCAAGGGGATCTTTTTCATCCCAAATTTAAGAGCCCAACTCTTCAGACTTTGAATTTCTTTATCTGTTTGGATTTTCTTTTTGTTGTTTTTTTCCTTGCTTGGCATTCTAATTTTTATACTCCCAACATGGATTTGGGAATGCAAGAGGAGAAGTGGATTGTAACTCAATTGATTTTGGCAATTTTTCGTGGTGGTGGAGGAGGTAGAACTCTTGTTTATTTAGAGGAGAGGGTATTTCTGTTAGCTCTTGTGGAGGGGATGACTATTTGGAAGGAAAGGGGAAAGAAGAATCGAGATGTGGTGGAAGACTAGGGGATGGCGAAATGGATTTCACACTTGGGGCAGCGTATGCTGGGCTTAAAACTTGGTACTGCTGCAATCTCATAGATTGAGAAGGAGGAAAAGAAAGAGTATGAGATGGTGTGCTTACCCATTGACAAGGTTGTTGAATACTTCTCTCATATACCTCTATTCCTTTAATCCACCTTGTAAGCAATGGCAGTGTTGCAATCATGAAGTCCAGCTTCTCTTGAGGGCTATAATGCCTTGGAAAAGGTCCCACCCATGGACAAGGTGCTCTGCAACCGATTCCAAATGCTCTCATTTGTGCCTGAGCCCTAGATTGCACCATGTTTACCTCCATCTTTTGGATTTTCTCCAGCAGATCTGCGTTTTCTTCTTGACTACCCTCACAAATAACATACCCTTGTACTTGACATGCTTCATAGCCAAACTAATTTTGGCATTGCTGCTCATATGGGTATGCATGTTGATCTTGAACTTGATCAAAATGCTGATTTGGAGGATTTGTAAAACATGTTGGAGATGTGATATACTGTTGTCGTTGATGTGAATTCCATGATGGAAATGAAGTCATGATTGCACAACTTCATGAAATGAAATAAGAATGAAAGAGATGGAAAGAAAGATGGATGGAAATGGATGGAAAATGGGTTTGCAACTCAGAGAATGAGTTATTTACCAGATGGAGTTGCCAGATGTGCTTTTGAAAATGCCTCTAAAAGGCTAGATCCTGCCAAGTTACACACCAAACTTGACAATATTTAAACTCAAAATTTTTGAAAGACCTGTATTTTTGAGATTTTAGGGTTTGGAATTTGATTTGGAATGACAGTCCCGAAAACCCAAAAAAAAAAATGCCAGACTTCGGAAATCCCGAAATCTGAAATACCAAAAACCATGAAAGTTTGAAAGTCAAAATCTCAAAAATCTAAGAATACCCTTTTGAAGATTACCCCCTAATCTATCAACTGGTGAAATTTTGACTTGTTTTGAGCAAGTTAAGCCCTTGAAAATCGATTTCAAAGTTCAGCCTGGAAGGTGAAAAATCTGAAATTGTAAAATCTGCAATTTTTAGTCCAAAATTTCTTGAAAACTCCTTCAAATCCTGTGGAATGACCTCTTGGTCCCACTGGGTGTGCCAAAACTGTTGATGGTGAATCACAGCACCCCTAGATGTCTGCAACTCGATGGGTTGAGACTCTCAGTGCAATTGCATAACATGGAGCTTTTCCCAAGTGTGGGACCTTACGAAATCAGAAAAGCTCTCAGGATGAAGGCCGGTTCCTATTCCTCTGTTCAGATGCACACGTAAAAATGTAGAGGTTTTACTCAAAACCTAAACTAACTTTCCAAGGAGACAGGGTAAGAAGATGCATAAAATAAAACCTAAACTACAAAGGTGATGCACCGAGGAATGAAGAACACCTGTCTTGCCAATAAACACAAACCATGAAAATGTAATGCAAGATCATGCACAGATAACTAGATTCGCAGTGAAAGATTAGGAGGATGCAAATGAACATAGAGAGGGTTGAGAATCATCCACAGACATGCATTATTTTCTCCAAGATTGATACAATACACTACAAAATGCCAAGAGGCAAAGTTGCATTACAGTTTTAAATGGGAAGTTTGAACTCCACAAATTCTCCTGCCAAAGAGAAGAAGGGAGGGGCAAAACAAGAATGTCCAACCTTTAGAAAGAAGTCCCTCCTTACAATTTATAGGAAGAATGAGAGAGGGAAGAGAGAGGAAAGTCAGATCTACCCCAACCACTTCTAGGTTGCATTTAATTCATCTCATTATGGTGGTAGGTGAGAACCCTAGCAAACCCAAAAAGTGGTGAACTGTATTTTGCATTTTTAAGAAGTTTTTCTCACCCAATTAAAGATATCTAGTCGTAGTTATACATAGGACCTCGTAAGATTTCCGAAAATTCCAACCTTGTGTGAATCCGAGCTCCCTGTGAAAAGTTATGGCCGTCTGAATATCTGGGTCAGGGTTTACTTCCTATCAGCACTCAGAATGTTGCACCTCCTGAAGGTGCACCATAGGCGCATCCATATTTGTGTTGACATCCCTTTACATGCACCATTTACATGTGCCATGGGCATGAGTTTTGTCATGTTGACACTCTGTGTCGTGCGCCCTTTATGTGCGCCAAGGCGCATCCGTTTGCATGTTGACATTCTTTGTTGTGCGCCTCTTACATGCGCCTAGGCACATCCATTTTCATGTCGACACCTTCTGTCATGTGCCTCTTACCTGTGCCATGGGTGCATCCATTTTTGTGTCGAAACCTTCTGTCATGCACCTCTTACCTGTGCCATGGGCACATCCATTTTCGTGTCGACACCTTCTGTCGTGCGCCTCTTACCTGTGCCATGGGCACATCCATTTTCATGTCGACACCTTCTGTCATGCACCTTTTACCTGCGCCATAGGCGCATCCATTTTTGTGTCGACACCTTCTGTTGTGCACCTCTTACCTGCACCATGGGCGCATCCATTTTCATTTTGACACCTTCTGTCGTGCGCCTCTTACCTGTGCCATGGGCGCATCCATTTTCGTGTCGACACCTTCTGTCATGCACCTTTTACCTGTGCCATGGGTGCATCCATTTTTTTGTCGACACCTTATGTCGTGAGCCTCTTACCTGTGCCATGGGCGCATCCATTTTCATGTCAACATCTCTTGTCATGCACCACTTATCTGTGCCTTGGCGCATCCGTTTTCATGTCGACATCTCTTGTCATGCGCCACTTACCTGCGCCTTGGCGCATCCATTTTCATGTCGACATCTCTTGTCATGCACCACTTACCTGTGCCTTGGCTACGATGACGTAATAAATGTCGGGGTTTGATTTTCTTTGATTTCCATATCCTTCTGTTGTCTGTATTTACCCGGGGGGGAAGATATATACAACAGGCGGTATTTTTGACTGATAGGTTTATGGGACAGTATTGGCCCATGGTTGTAATACCCACGGTTTTATAAAAATGCTTAAGCAATTGTCTACTTATATGGTTTTATGCATATGGTAGGATAATGCAATATTACATATGTTTTTTGAATTCAGGTGTGAATTCTAGAGAGTTTGTTGAGCATAGCTCCAAACAGATATGGGTGTTGTATTAAGAGAACAGTGGCTTGTAATAAAATCCGAGCAAGTGATTCTTAGTGGACATAGCCCAAATTGGGTGAACCACATTAAATACTATCTCTTTGTCTTGTGTTATTTTATTTTGCACTTTTATTTGAGATCTGTAATATTTTTTGCATATTAGTTTATACTATTGTGATTCTGTGAGGGATTATTTCACATATTTTATCACTTATTTCCTAACACTCTCACATTTTGAAAATGAAATGGTTATATTATTTGATTTTCTCACATAAACTTGTGAGTGCAGGCCACGTGGAATTCAATATAAAAAAAGCAGTAATTAATCTTTGCAAAATAAATAGAACACTATCAAATAATATACTAATGTTAATATGAAACTTTAGCTAAAGTGTAATTTGTATCCTTTGATGTGAAATTCTATTCCATGTTTTCATGTAATACCCTCAGTGACATTCAAAGTAGATAAGTTTTTCCATTTGTGGGGGAGGGGGCGGATTTTATATGTGAAAAGTGGTTTTGGATATATATGATGTAATAAATTATATTTAAATGTAATTATGTCTAATCTAAATTAGTAATATACATTTAATTATAGAAATAAGGGTATAATTTACATTATAATAAAATAAGTGTCTAGATGTGTGGAAATATGTTATTTGGTGGACTACACCTCTAGTTGTTTGAACGATTGTTCTTGTAAACCCTAGTTTTGATTATGTATATCAATGTATATGATTTTAATATCTATTTATTCATTTAACAATTATAATTTACATCACATATAACTACTAACTTAAGGGTTCAATCATTTGGTAAACAACTTCTTTGTTGAGCCCCCCACCTAGTTTGGCCTAGAGGTTACCTACCCTACTAGTCATCTTGATATCAAACCCTAACTTCCCTAGTGTTTTTATTTATCTATGGTTGCTTATTTTTCCCCTATCTCTAAGGCTAGTTCTCCTTAGTGTAGTCTTGGATTTCTTTAAAGGTTTTTTTAATCCAATTTCTAAAGGCTACCATATTTTTAACTATGCCCATGCCCTTCATCAGTTTAATTATAGGGATCAATATGTTTCCCATCCAGGTGCCTTTTATGATGTTGATTTACAAGTTGAAATAATTCCTATTACAACCCAAAAATAAAGGGTTTTGATGAAACCTTTTGTCCACGTTCTCCAATGTGTGTATTTGAAAATTCTCTTTAGAGTATATTTTATCATCGTATTCATGAAAAATATTTGTTCATATGGAGTTTTCCTTTACTTGTGAGCTATTTATCGAGCATAGTCTTGTTGATTATAATGAGCCATGTTATGACGAAAATACTTCTAAGTGTGTAGATCGTTATAGTGATAATTTAGTTATATACCAATAATTAATTTCAATGAGCACATGTCTAATGATGGTATGAATGAAACCACTGATGTTGATTCTAAATTTCCCAGTGAATAAGAATATAATTTCCTTAATTTAAATATTTTTCCTTCTATTACTGGTACATAAACAATACTTTTTCTTCTCCTCCTGTTATGACCAATGATGAAAGTGATGTCTCTTCTACTTCCTCTAATGATGAAGTTGATAAATCTTACTATACTATTCTTTCTTCATGCTTTTCCTTCTCTAATTCTAAAATGTCAAATAAAACTATCAGTAAATTGGAAAATGATACAAGTGTTTGTTTGTTTCCCTCTTCAACTATATAAAATAATATAATTGAATGTTCTATCTATTTTATTCCTCTTGGTTGAAAAAAAGACACATCTACTTGTGTTATTTTTCTACCTCCTATACATAGTAATGTGGAAAATGTTAGCAGTAAATCTTCAAATTTTGTGGAACATATTGGAAATGTGACTTCTACTCTTGATATTACTGAAAATAATGTAACTAATGTTTTTATTCATGTTACAAATGAATTGTATATTGTTATTGATGATGTATCTCTATATCCTGCATGTGATGTTAAGCCCCTTTCCCTTGACACCTTACCTACTACTAGTGCTCATGCTCACAATGATTTACTTCCTATTTCCCCTTCCCACATGTGGAATAGTGTTCCTATGGCTATCACTAACAGTAAGGTTCAACCCTTAATGAACCCCTCCATACTTATGTTATAACTCCTCAAGAGGTCATTTCTTTGATACATATCATAGGTTCTTTACAACATATAATGCATACCTTATCCTCTATAGAAAAGCATATAATTAAAATTTAATCTAATTATATTTATGGTAATAAAATTGTGTGAAATATATCATTTAGTCTCCATTCTCTATTAATTTCATTGTGCCTAAGTTTCAGTTATTTGATAGGACTAGTGATCCTTATTCACATGTTAAGAGCTATCACCTTTCCATGGCATCCTTTGATAATGATAAACTGTTACTTAAAGCCTCACAGGAATTAATGCAGATTTGTTTAATCATCTCCCTAATGGATCATTGAGTACATTTTTAGCACTCAAGGAGCTATTCTAGATTTGGTTCATTAACAAGAAAGGATATTATATTGTTTTTAATCATGAAAAACATCCCTATAACATCCAAATAAATGGTAAATGAAAAATAAGTCAGTAATTGTTTATATTAGAACATTGAAACCCACAACTACCCTAAACTACTATTATGGAATACCTCTAAGATGTAACTAAATTATTTTTAAATATATAGACTTTGATAAATCTTAAAATACCAGTTTAACGTTTAGCATTTTACACTTTTATCACGAGATCCTATTTTCATCTTGGTGAGCTCATTTCCACCGACTCATCCTTATTCTAGGTAATTCAGACTCCTCAAGATCAAGAAATATGTTTCTCAACTTGACTCACTTATATGGTGTGATGAGTTTACCTAGATCAAATCTCCACAATCCTCCATGAGGCTTCTATATCTAAAACTCTCTAGCAAGATATCACAATAGCACCCATATTTGCAATGTAAAGGAACCATTAGAACATTACAAGTGGCAGTGGAATTGCAAAACAAAAGGTGCTAAAGTAAAGTCAAAAGTAAGGGAGAGATCCTCCCAACACTATAACTTGGGAGCCCGCACTCTTATAAGTATTATTATTATTATTATTAAATAGATATTTATAATATTTACACCTTAAATATTATTTTACTTATTCCACATTCAAATCATAATGTTGTCTGAGCATCTAGATTAAAGTGGTTAAGAGTATGGTTAGGCATGAGATCCAAAGTTTTTTCATAAGACCCCAAACTCTACACTTATACATATTAAAACCAAGCTTGATCTAGTTTATTAGGGAGTTAAATGCCAACCAAATGGCTAATACATAAAGTTAGAAGCTTGGTAAGGTGGGTGGTAAAGAGTTTGTCCCCAATCATTACTGTGCTATTGATGAAAATTATAAAAGGAAAATTTTCAATAGAAAGCATATTTTTCTATTAGATCAAAAGTTGGTTTATTACTAGCAATCGCACGTGAAATGTGTCATGGAATTTTCGAATTGGATACATCGAGGATGTGAAACTAGAGGATCCTAAACAATGGAAGAGGAAGAGAGGTGTTGAATAAGGGGTCAGTGAATTAGATGATTTATGCTATAGTCTATCAGTTTAATTGTTTGTTTGAGTGATAGATTTATGGGTGTGGCTTTAGGTCTGACGAAATTAAAAATTGACTTTTTAAATTGAAGGAAATCAAGTGATTTTATATAGCCATATCCTCCATCTTGTTTAGAAAACAAAAGTAGCCAAAGACCTTGTTATTGAATCTGATAATCTACATATATTTTGATTTCAAATATTTTAAGTTCGAGGTCCATTTCTAAGATATGGATGTAAATTTCACTCAAGTCCAATAAGGAAGTGAATATTTATTTTTACTCTCTATTTTGGTATTTTATGGTACTTACAACTTCATAGATGGCATGAAAATGTGCTTTACTTACCATCATCCATATCAAATAGACTACAATCCTTCTAAATTTGGTATTATGGATATCACTTAGTTCTTAGCACTAAGTAGAAGAAATTCATACATTCGAATGCCAAAACATGCTTAATGTCTCCAAAGGATTAGAATTTGTATTTTCCTTCAATCATATATATTTAACTACTCTTCCAAATATTTTTTATATTTTGTTTACCTACATGTTTGATAGATCACATCTATGTAGATGGGAACTGTTTTTGATCAGACAAAATAGTCTTTCCTTCCATTTGATTTCTTCTCTATATAAACATTTTTCATTTTGTTCATAACTTGGATTGGATTCTGCCATGAAAAATTACCTTATACATCTCCTCTCGTATAACTCTTGATTTATTGATGTCCAAAATTCATTTAAATCCATTAGTTATTTAGTTTGATCTAAGAACTTTTTCTTTTATTTTCTATTTTATAGGTTTCTTCTCCCTATAAGCTTATTGAACTTGGCTAAATAAATACTTAATTACTTGTCATTTTATTTAAAACATATATTCAATCTCTCTTCCAAATAATTTATAGATTTTGTTCATCTACATGTTTGACATATCACATCTATGAAGATGGGAACCATTTTTGATTAGACAATATAGGTTTTCCTTCCATTTGATTTCCTCTTTATGTAATCTTTTTATAGATGTTGTTTATAACCTAGATTGGATTCCACCATGTAGAACAACATTCTTCATTTCATCTCATATAAGTCTCAATTTCTTGATGTGAAAACAACATACATATTTCAGTCCATTAATTATTTAATTTTGTCTGATCAATTTTTATTTTGTTTTACTTTTCTATTATATAAGTTTCTTTTCCCTGTAAGCTAATTACTACTAACATCAGCATACTAGTCTACAAAATTTTATCAAACAATTTGCAAATCACTGCTATATTTGAGTATTTTTTTACAGAGATTTTTGTCAAACTATTGGCAGAAAATCTATATATCAATTGTATTTGAAGATGTTTTCTTTGCACGTTTTACCAGCAACATAATTCCTTAACCTGAACTCCTGTCACCTCTTTTCAAAAGTTGCTAGGCTAATACTACTCACCTTATACATTTCCTCTCATATAGGTCTTGATTTCTTGATGTACAAACTTAATTTAAATCCATTAGTTATTTAGTTTGATTTGAGCCATTTTTCTTTTCTTTTCTATTTTATAGGTTTCTTCTCCCTATAAGATGATTGAACTTGGCTAAATAGATACTTAATTACTTGTCTTTTTATTTCAAACATATATTCAATATCTCTTCCAAATAATTTATAGATTTTGTTCATCTATGTATTTGATAGATCACATCTATGAAGATGGGAACCATTTTTTATCAGATAATATAGTCTTTCTTTTCATTTGATTTCCTCTTTATGTAATATTTTTGTAGATATTGTTCATAACTTAGATTGGATTCTAACATGTATAAAAACCTTTTACATTTTATCTCATATAAGTCTCGATTTCTTGATGTGCAAACACCGTACATATTTCAGTCCATTCATTATTTAATTTCATCTGAGAACTTTTTATTTTGTTTTATTTTTCTATTATATAAGTTTCTTCTCTCCATAAGATAATTACTACTCACATATGCATACTAATCTACAAGATTTTTTCAAACAATTTGCGAATCAAAACTATATTTGAGGAATTTTTTACAGAGAATTTTGTCAAACTATTGGTAAATAATTTATGTAACAATTATATTTGAAGATTTTTTCTTTGTACCTTTTACCAACAACATAATTCCTTAACCTTGACTCATGTCACATCTTTTCAAATGTTGTTAGACTATTACTACTCTTCTAGGGGATGTTGAGCATCTAATGATGAGTAAGATAGCTCGTCAGAGAAAAAATTAAACATAGGCTATTACGAAAAGCTTTAGAAATAATAAAATGTGTCTGGGAGAAAAACATGAAAACAAGTAAGACATGTATTGTGAAAAATCTAATAATCTTGTGTGTATTTAATATGAAACCTCAATGGGTTCTTTCATTAAAAAATAATAATTGGGGAATTTTTTTTTGGTTAATTTTTTGGAAATTTATGCCATATAAATAAAATACATTTGAAAACAAAAAATGAAAGATAATTAAAAAATTAGAACATATCTGTCTTGAATAAAAGTTTGTTTTGAACATCCGACCTTACCTTGTAGCCTCAGGGAAAAAAACCCTTTAATATGGATAATTATTAAACCCTATATACAACCCTGTAGATGTGAATGATATATTTTATAGAGCTGAAAAAAAACTTAGGAGCATGTAAGTGTATGGGAGTGACTATTTTGTGACGCTTTTGTGAGGTAGATGAGAATAGTTTCTACTAGGCGAAAAGAGTAGAAGTTTGCCTACAACAATTTTTTTTATTTAAATAGAGTATCATACATTTATTCATACTAAATTATCGAAAAAGAGATTATATTTACCTCACCCTCTTTCTTTAGTTGGATCTTGGTGCTTAGTTCAGCAAGATCAAGTCCAAGATAATTGTATACTATATGATTGGACTCAATTATAAGGTTTGAAAAATAGTAGATTGATTGCAGGACCACGAAATGAAAACGTCTTGGGTTCAAACCCTAGGTATGCTACATCAAGCATGGAATATACAATATCCCAGGATAATGGAAGTGTCCATTTACCTAAGAAAAATGTATTTTGAGGAGTGTCATTGATAAAAGGAACGTTCTTTTGCACACAAGCTATAACATAGAGGGTCGATGGAGAGATCTCAGACTCATTTTTCTACAGAGATGAAAAATGTGTCTCCTTTGTATTGTTCAACCCTACAATAACATCACTTTATCATTCCATGTTAACAGTCCAGAGGACAATAATTTTCTTGACCTTTGTTTTTGCCTCGAATTCCCTGCAGAAATCAAAGAATTGGCAAACATGGTTTAAATTTTTGAAATAAATAAGATTTAAGAGGTACAACAATAGCTTAGTCAACCAACCTCACATGATTTCCTGAATTATTTACTAAACTTATTCCTTCTTGGAACCCTTGATAATATTAGTTTGCCTTTCACCTTGGTTAGTGGCTATGAAGTTCAGGTCGAAGATTTTGAGAAGAGGCACCATAGCTTACATGTTGGGTTGGAGATGCATCTGTAAATCAACTTCAAGCACCCTTTCTCTAGCCATGGCGTCAGCCAAGTTCATGTTGCTTATATCCCATCCACTAAACACAATATTGTTAGGGTCCAACTGCAAAGTAAAACAAAGGCTTTAAATACAAATATGCCAAAACGGAAACAAAATTACATGTCCTTCGGGAAACAAATTTAATTTTACCATGGGAAGAAGGCTCTTAAAAGGTGCATAAATTTCCTCACCATTAAAGGACCCGATCATGCATGTCAATGCTTGAGTGAGAGATCCAAATTAATTCACCTATTGTACTTTATCCTTCGTCACCCATGAGATTCTCCTGAAAATTTGTCAAAAGAAAGAGACAAATCTTCAAACCCTGATTCAAACCTTAAATCGGAAATAGAAAAACAATAATTGAATTAAAATATAGCCAAAAAAGTAAAGCATACTCGAGTAAGTGCACCAAGCTGCGGGCCAAAAGGGGGTCATCAGTGGACATTTTTTTCTGGAAAATAATTGTTTTTCAACTTCTACGAGTTATTTGAAATAGTTACACTCAAAATTGGAAGATGTTATAAGAACATGAATCGTAGCATTTTTTAGTCTAGTTTCTAAGCTACTATTTTTTTAATGGATAATTATAAGTGGATTAAATAACTAAACTACTAATAGGTGCTCCTTTTTTGTTGAAAAACATAGTACACAATCAGTCGTACCCCTCCATTTTTTAGAACTATTTAGTATTTTTGAAAACCCTTTGGTAGATAGATAGATAGGAGCATCTAGTTTGTGATAGATTTTTTTAAAAGATTTTTTAGTGATTATTTAATTTTTTTTATGATTTTTCAAGTACAAATATTTTAAATTTTGAAAAATAAGGGTTAGCCAACCATGCCCCCCTAACTACCTAAAACAATATCAAAATTTAGATATTTTTGACTGTGTAGAATTAGACTTAGGTTATGCCTATATAATTTTTATTCAGTTTGGATGAGTGAATCAAAAGATACATGAAAAAATATAAGCATTTACAATCCCTTAAAATAGAGGTATAAAAGAAATAGTTTGAAATAAATATAAATGAAAAACTTATAATAATAAGAAAAATATTAAAAAGTATATATTTAGAAAGAGGATAGTTTTGTTGATGTCGTAGGAATTTTTTTAAGAAAGATAGAAAACGTTTTTTAGGATTTAGCATGGTGGAAGGTGAGTTTTTGCATATTTTTTCAAAATAATGAAAGTTGTGTTGTTACAGGTCGAAGGTGCAGCTTTGAGAAAGCAAAGTAATTTGAATCCTGTAAAATATTGGTTTGGGGGTATAATGTTAGGTAATGCGAGCGTTATATAACATGAGTGTGTTATAATGCACTCATGCTCCTTACAGTATAGACATTATATGTGTTTGTGGTAGGTTTATATGTACAAAAGAATGCTTAAAATTTCTTATACTTTAAATTTATTTTAGTAAATATAAGAAATTAGGGTCACTCTGCATCTTATCAAACTAGTCTGATAGATCCATGAGTCATTATTTAGGATATGGTTTTTTATAATCTAATCTAATTAGTACATAGGTAATTTTTAGGATTTCAACATTCATCCTAAATCTTTTAGCATTCAAAATCTACAATCGATGTCTATTTTGGTAATGAATATAGTCATTGTTTAGGTTTTGGGGCCTTTTTTTGTTGTTTACTAACATTTGTAGGAGTGTTAGATGTGTCAAAATTATATTTTACAAACCTTACAACTCTCAAATAAAACCACAACTACTCAAATATATGCACTCATGAAATGCCTTATAATACATAACAAATCAAAACATGTGTATTGAACATAGTGTCATTAGTGTTGTCATTGATGTCAAGTTGCATTAATGGAAAAGGGTGTCTATGTGGCATAAGATTCAGCATGAGGTGTTAATCATCAAGAATCATGAAGGTTGATTAGTGGTTCCCTGTTTTGGTGTCATGAAGTGTTGCATTTTGTGAAGTGTTGTTTTGGAACCAAAAGGGGAAGATTCACTATTTTGAAATTCTTCATGAAACCTTCAATAAGTAGAGAAAAATGTATGTATCCAACATGGAGAGGATTCACGTAGATTTTCAATGCGTATTTTTTCCCTCCTAACTTCTTATAGAGCTCTTGGAATCTTCCAGAGAAGTCAGGTTTCACCATTAGAGTGTTTGTTCCTTGCACCTAGAAAACCCGTTGAGAAGATATTCCTTGAATGATGAAACCTTTCCTAAATCTTCCTAAATTACCTTCAAAACTTCCAGTATTCCCCAACATCACCTCTTAATGCTTAATATATTTCCTAAACTCTCCAGGAGGGTGTTTTATTAGCTCTAGAGTAGCCAAAATAACTAGCATTGAAATTGAAATTTTTTAAGCATGACAACTAAGCCCTTAATTTAAAATAAGGCTTCTCAGTCACTATGCAATCTCCCTCTAGTGATGTAGGAGAATCTTGGTTAATAATAAATTTTGGCTTTCTTAGGTGACTAGGGGTGTCTTGGGGTCCACTTGAGATGGTCATAGCTTGTACTAGTCCATTTGGACTCCATAGGAAGTTTCCCTCCAAATGTATGATTTGAATATTTGAACTAGCTCTAGGTATGTTATAGGCTTAGGTTTTAAGTTTCACAGTCCTCTTAGACCAAGATATCAGATTTGGAGTTTAGATATTATTTTGTAAAGATTTTTCATGTGTAAATATATATGTTTTGGATTGTCTTCTAATCTATAATGGTGTTCAAGGCTTCATAGAACCATCACAATGTCCAAGTAATGGAAAATAGATAGAAAGACTTACTCAGACCAGACTATCCCTTGCTTTAGAAGTTTAGTGGTATATAAAATTAACATAATGATTCAATGGAATCATTGAGTCCATTTCGGGGCATTTATCATGAGGACTTGGTGTTGCAAAATTCAAGAAAATGTAATAATCCATCTAAAGGAGGATTTCTTAAAATGAGTTTTTGTTCACAATTCTAACTGTGTGTGCCCAATCTTAAGCGCTTAGAGTAGAATATTCATTGTAAAAGTTAATAATTATGACTGTTAGAGTCCTTTATAAGTTTGTATGAATTTTAATAAGATGACCAAGAGTATCAAAATCCCTAGTACATGTTGGAATAAGAATAAAAGCAAAGGAATGTGCAAATACAGTCTAGTAGTGTTAATTCCTAGTTTGATGGCTAGGAAAGATGAACTTTAAGAAAAAATTGTCTTTATTCCATGTGTTCAGAAGTTGGTGGAGTATCTGAACAAGTTTGGAAGAAGGCCTAAGAGCATTAACGACTCATAAAATCATGGCATATGGATATAGTTTTTAGTGTTTAGTAGGTAAAGGAAGAAATGTACAATCATGCTTCATTTCTTGTGACTGTCAAGACCAACCTTGAGAAATAGTTGTCTTACGAAAGAAAATCATAAGGAATTTATATCTATCATTGAGAGAATGGTGTTAGAATGTTTTCATTCCTTGACTATTAGGGTAAAATCCTTATACAAATTTAATCAAGAAGACCTAAATTGAATGTCATGCACAGTGTCATGAATAATTCTAGAGAGAGTAAGGGTTTGTATGAAAATCCATAAGTGAAAGAGGAAGATTTGAGTGATTTTTATTAGTTTTTAGGAGAGGGGTAAGCACAGTGAGATGAGTGAAAATAATATTGAGTAATTTAAGAGAAGGTGAAGGTGAAAACCAAAGTTGAGAATATTGTTTAGAGATTAAGAAAATGAGGAGTCTTAAAAAGCCAAAAGTTGAAAATATATCAATATGATGGATCAAGGAGTAATGGAGAATTTAGTGTTTCACTGTTTTCTTTCCATGTTTTGAATGTGACAAAAGAGATAAGGGGGTCGGCCAAGGAGGAATACCTATTGCAATGGTTGGTTTGAAGGTTGTGCATTCGTTTTGAATTCTAAATCTAATGCTAAATGTGAGAGATTCCTTTTGGCTAGGAGGAACTACCTGAAACACACAACAAGACCACAAAAAGAGGATTAAATAATATATGTCAGTGGGCTGCCTAGCATGTGCTAGATCCAGGAAGTGTGATACTTCCTCGTTGGCAGTCAACCCACTGTTAAATACAATTTAATGTAAGAAACAATGTAAGTAAATAGAATCCTATTGTAATTGATATGATTTAGGTATCTCATCCAAATAAAATAAGAAATTCTAACATAACAGGATAGGTTATGATCATATCTATAGGTGGGGTAGTTAGTCAGGGTTCTAGTACTAGTTAGGGTTGGGTTCTAGGTCACTTAGGTTTTTTGGGTGAAGATTATTAGGTTCTGTTATTGATAGGATGGCCAAAACACAGAGACCGGTATCAGTCAGATATAACCAATGATGGTTTAGAGATAAATGACGATGGTCATGGGTAACCGGAATTGGTTTGGTTGGGATGATATGAACTCGATAAGACCTGATTTTGGAAATTGGTATGAGGTTAGAAAAAGATAAAAAGGGGAATGGTGAGGTCTTTGGGGATATTAGGAACACTTAGAGATGTATAAAGGTCATGCATAGATGATCAAATGGTATGGTGGTGAAAGGTTGAGTTAGCAGGAAAGTGAATGGTGGGGGAATGGAGATGCTAATAGAAAATAATAACAGAGATGACAAAAACCTTTAAAACAGAACAAGGATGGAATGACACAAGTGATAAACAAACTTACTGATGTTACATGTCTAATGGCTGGGTGGTGGTGAGTATTTATCAGAGGGATGGAGTTGGGTGCCACGGTGGTGCTTCCCAGAATGCTACCGTGAGAGTGATACCTCTGGATCTGTCTTGATGTTGGCTATGGCTGCTTGGATTTACAAAAGAGATATGGTTCTTTCTTGCATGTAGATCTCCCTTTTGCTCCCAAATTTTAGAATGTGGCCAAACTCTCAAACAAGGTTACCAAAATGGTTATATGGTAACCAAAGATGGTTTCTAGTTGACTGGCGTCAGTGTCAGGATGACCGGTGTCAGTTAAGGAGGGATTCCCTAGGCTTACTAAAAATGAAAGATCTTGCAATCATTTGGGCCAAGTCTATTCATTTATCGTGAATCAAAATGGATGTTATCTTTTAATGAGTGGGAATATGGTTAGAGGAATAATAGGCATTGATTTTTAGGGTCAAACTAAGTCTTAGTTTATTATGATGTGTAGATAGATACTAAAAATAGGTTTATATAATGAGGTGTCTAGTTGAGGTGGTGGGGTGAGGTGTCTATGTGAGGTGGAAATTTGTTTAATTAAGATAATTAAATAATGAATAAAGTGAGGGATGATTATTAATTTAAATTAAAGTGATTAAATTAATATTAATGTGTGATGTAAGGGTCATGGTTAGGTAAAAGTGTTTAAGTTAGCTATTCGAAAGGGGACCAAGGGGAGTGTGACCCAATTTTGGTGTCTAAGTTTTTCCCCTTTTTGTTGTGTAGCTTGTATTAGTAAGCAATGCTAACAAAAACACAGAAGTGATTGCCCCATGTGTGGGTGAAGGTGATCCCCCTCAAACCGGGCACTAATGAGGTGTAAGATGGAATCAGTGAGTGGTTTGATAAAGGTGTAGGTGGGGGGAGGGTTTGAGTATTGAGGGAAAGGGTGAAGGTCAACTCAAGTAAGAGGTAGTAGGTCATGGTAAAAATTGGGTCATGGGTAATGGAAATAAAATGCACACACACGTCTAGATTGCAACATGGTACCATGTTGAAGAGTGTGTAAACTATACATCGTCCAAGGTCGATAGGTTTATCCAAACAAGGGTGAAGTGATTCAGGTATCCAAGGTATAGGATAAGGTTGATAAATGCAATGTAGGTCAGATGCATGAACGTTTAGGTATGTTTCGGTACACCAAAGGTTTGGTCAGGATAAACGGCACAAAAAAGGAAAGGTATGGGTTGTAGGATAAAACAACATAGGTAACAACATCATAAGGTACAATGAGTACATAAGGTTAATGGTCACACCAAGTAGGTCAAGTTCAGGAAAATAGGTCATGGCACAGGTAAGGCTAAGGTATAGGTAAAATAACAACTCCTAAGACACAACAAAGGGATTTTAGGGGTAGGTTGGATTTGTAGGTATATTTCAATGGGTTGTCAGAAATGAGAAAAAGTGGGTGAGCGTGAGTGGATTAAAGTGAAAAGGGGGTGGGGAAAGGGAAACTAGTTTGAAGTGTGACCGATATTGGTTACATGTTGACCGAAGACGGTTGGCTAGGGCACCAAAATGAATGACGTCAGTCATAGAAGATTGAGATTAAAAAGGAAAATTCTATTTTTTTACGGAATTATTTGTTAGTTGCCAATAATATAAAATGGAAAAGGAGGAGTGGAAAATTGGAAAGTGATGGAGCAAGACGAAGAGTTGAGTTGGTGATCCTCAGAGAGGGTAATCAAAATTTGGTAGGTGGGTCCATGAGATCAGTGTGATCAATTGGGTTGGGTGGAGGTGAGGTGTGCAGTGGCTCGATGTGCCACCACATAGATCTCATCATAATAAGGTAGGATTTGATCCCCTTCTTCATGTGTAGGTAAATTGGTTTGTAGAAATTGGGTTAGGGTAAAATGGGTTTTTAGGGGGAAAATGGAATTTAAATTTAGAAGAAAATGAGTGAAATAGGAAGGGTAGGAAGGTTGATGTAGGTTAAGGGGGGTGAGGATGGGTGGAGGGGAGATTTGGGTAGGAATGGGTGTGTAGTTAGGGAGAAATGGTGAATTTTTAGAGAAAATGGGAAGGGTTTCGTGGATTTTGTCACCACAAAAGTAAGCGAAATCAGTCAAGGGTTGGCCAACGTTGGTGGGAGTGAGCCAACATCGATCAAGAATGAGGTGACCGATGCCAGTTTTGGGAAACTAGGAACCTACATAGGGTGGAGATGGGGATGGGGTACAGGTGGCCACCCTACAAGGCATATGTTATAGGTTTACAAGGCCTGTTTGCCACTACACAAGCTTAGATTGTGGCCCTTCAGGCCCAGGTACAGGTAAAGGCACCTATACATGTTAAGGGACAGGGTCCCATTTTATAGGAAGGGGTAAGACAAGATCCCTTTTTACAGGTAGGGGTAGGACAGGGTCCCACAATACAGTTATAGGGTTAGAGGCCAATGGAACCACCGTAGATAGCGCCCATGTCCAAGTTCAGGGATTTCCTAGGTGAGGTGAGATATTATCAGGATCACCTGATGGCCATAGGGATAGATGTCCTTACATATGCATAGTATAGAGCATAACAGGCATCGAGTGAGAGGATCAGGTCTCACACTCATAGTGTGGATAGTATAGGGGGCTGAAGAGCACCGAGACAGGGTCAGGGAGAGGCCACTAATGCACGGAGGCCAGCTCCAGGTGAGGTACTAGCAGAGGTCAGCCTGAGGCTCATGGAGGGTGGTGAGATGCTAGCAAGATGTCGCATGGGAGCGGAGGAGGAGGAGGAGACATGTGAGATAGGCATGGAGGATATTAGATGGGGGGATGCCTAATAATTATGAATACTTCCTTTTTGTTGTGTATTTTTGGTATATACTGGCCTGCGTGCCGAAGAGAATGAGGTTGTATATGAGAGTTTTGAGATTTTGGATCATATACTAGCCTGCATGTCGAAGATGGTGAGGATGTATCTAAAGGATTTGAGATATTTGTATTTATTTTTATCTGTGTACATATGTATGTATACAAATACTTTCTCATTTATATAGATGATGATATTTATAGTATTATGGGTATACTTGTTTTAATTTCCTTTCTTATGTGTGTACGTGATGGAAAGTAAGTAAAATTAGGCATGATTAAGTCAAGGTTGTATAGGCATGGCTGAGTTAGGTCAATTAGGCATGATGGAGTTAGGTCATAACTGATCTGTAAACTCTTCAACTTTGGAATTATCCAAAAAATCACAATATTAATCGTTACTGTTTAATTTCGATTAGAAAATAACAGAGATAACTAATGAATGAATTACTATTGTGCTTAGAATCAACAATTGTAGTAAAGGAAAGAATATAAGCTCATAACACTAACAAATTTATCTTGGAAAAACCTCCAATGGAGGAAAAACTAGTCGGGAAGGGTAATTGCTCTTTCTTCCCACTTCTCTTGGCCAATTCAAATCAACAGGTACAAAATTTACAATAAGTAAGAAAGAGAAGTAGATAATATCTCAACACTTCCTTTTAGTTACATGCTTTCTCTGTCTAAAAAATCCTTTCTTCTACAAAAATATAATTTCCAGCATAAAGACTTCTTGATCACTTGCTCCAATGATTCAATGATCTTCTACAATAATGCATTTATAGCCTTTCTCATGTCTTCCTATGCACTGGAAAATGGGAAAGGTCGTGAAGGAAAAGAGAAATGAACATCCTTTCAAATTTAGAGGCTATTCGTTTCAATTTTAGTTTTCTATCCATAATGGCCACGACCACCACCTTGTGTAGGCTAGCAGTCCTAGGACCGCCATCTTGGCTGGGTGGTGGTTCATTAACCGCTGCCCTGCGTAGGATGGCAGTCCTGTTACTTAACAAACAAAACCTTTGTTTCATTGTTTTCCTTCTTTGTGCTGACTTTTTCTGATGAAGTAGAGTTATTTCGGATCCCTATGGATCAATAGGCATGATGGAGTCAGGTCATAGGTTTGATTAAGTCATGTTATAATCCCTGATGGAGTCAGGTTATAGGCATGATGGAGTCAAGTTATAGGCATGGTGAAGTTAGTTCATAGGAAAGATGGAGTCAGGTCATAGGCATGATGGAGATAAATGATGATGTATATGCATGTTATGGTTTAATTTTCCCAATATTTTCTATAGTGGAAATGTACAAATGATAAATGAACGATGTGATTATGTGGTAAAAATGTTCATCAATTGTTGCTTTTTTAGTTTTAATTTCCAATTGTTGACATAAAATGGAAACGAACTAAGGTTAGGATGTAAATAGGGAAATAAAGGGGGAAATAGGTTAGGGTGAAGAGTGACTGAGCTAACCTTCAAGGGCACCATGCCCTTGAAGTGATGCCTACATAGCCATGATGAAAGGGGGCCTCAAGCCGATGTAGTTGTCCCTTAAGCTAGGGAAGAATATGATGAATTAGGGGGATGGGTGGTGAATTTTTAGGCATGGTTGAGGTTAGGTCATAGGCATGATGGAGTCAAGTTATAGGCATGGTTGTATGTAGTTCATAGGAATGAATGAGTTAGGTCATAGGCATGAGTGAGTTGTTTTAAATATAGGTGTCAATGAGATAGTCCCTATATAGGATAATCAATAAAGTAATAAGGAAGGAGAATGGTAAGAGGTTGCAAATTATCCGCTTAACTGATAGGAACCCTAATGAGTCTACCATACCCCAGATGGGCTTATGAATGTAAGACCATAAAGTGTTAGGTTATGGTGATAAATAGCTACACTGGAGCATGCATTACAAAGTGACTAGAAAACAAAATAACCGTCATTGATTAGGAGAGACCGGCATCGATCACCTATGACCGAAATCGGTCAGGAAAGGAGGAATTGACGTTGGTTATGGCTAACCGGCATCAGTTACCTATGCGTGAAATTTTATATTTAACTCTCGGGAATTAGATATATTTTTAGCATTAAAGTAGATCTATTAATTGTAAATGCATGGCTATTATGCCCTAAGTTTATATACGCCTATATAATCATGAAATCTAGGGTTTAGAAGAAGAATTAAGGGAAGGATTGAATTACATCATTGATTCTCCTAGATTGAGAGGATAAAGAAGAAGAAGAGAAAGAAAGAATAGGTTACATGAAGACAGAGTCTCCATTGAAAGGAATTGGACAGAAGGAAATAATAGGTACATCTGAATGGTGAGAAGAGAGTAATGTCTTATACTATATTTTCTTTGTATAGTTATTATATCATTATAATAGCTTGCATAATATGTAAATCACGTAGTGTTTCTTCTTGTAGATCCACATGTTGGTGAGATCTTGTATTATAGATCCATGTAGATCTAGTCTTGTATTGTAGATCTATGAGATCATATTGTATTGTTGATCCATGTAGATCTAGATATTGTAGAGGAGGTTGTCTTCATGTTTGCACAGGTTATGCATGTAGTGATGGAGAGACAAACTTACTTCTTGGTGCATAGTTATAGTTACACATATGGTAGACCCATGCGAAGGTCTTGTTACAGATCTATAGAGAACTTGGTGGTAGTTCAAAGATGTAGTAGTTCCTAGTTATGTGAGATCTGTTGGTGGTGTTTTGAGGCACAATTGTAATGCACTCATGGAGATCCGTTTAGAGATTTTGCGGAGAGGATATACTCTTGGAGAGATGCATTATACTCTTGTATTGAAGAGTTATTTTGTACTCTTCTTGTATTATATATATGAGATCTCTATCTTTGGTGGACGTAGCCCACCATTGGGGTGAACCAAAATACATGTTGTGTTATGTGTGTACTTTGTTTTGATTTGGATTATTCTAGTTTATACTTCCACTGCTGTAGATTTGGGGAATTGTTTAAATCATGTGTGCATGATTTTGATTTGTTATTAAATCATAGCACTATTTTGTAGTCCTGAATTCCCAACAACTGGTATCAGAGACAGGTTTGTTATCTTATCTGATACCAACAACTGGTATTAGATCTTGGTTATTTCAGAGCAAGGGTTTGCTTCATGTTTTTTTAGTGGTTTTACTAACATGTATGAGAGCAGGGTTTGTTTTTCATGATGAGAAGATCACAGGAAGAGATTCAATCTCAAGTGGGAGTTGAAAGAATAAGGTTGCTGTAAATTACAGTAAAAAACATCAGTTAAGTGGCAACTGACATTGACAGGGTGACCGTGGTTGGTTACTAGGCAACCTAGTTTTAAATAGAAAAATAACATATCTGAAGAATTGAGAAGATGCATGGAATGTATCTTGGTTGCTGAGGTGTACCTAGTTCTTGGAGGCACAAACATGTTCGTCATATTGCAGATCTGGTTAGTAAGGTATGATTTTATCTTTGTATTACAGCACTTATATTATTTTGGTTGCACATGCATGTTTGGGATTGCAGATCTAGACCTGAGAATGAGAGAAAATGATCAGTTATGCATCCTTTGGTGTAGTTAGATGCATGGGCTTCTTAGAGGGGAATAATATAGTAGCACAGCGTGAAGATGGGGTTTCCATCAGAGAAGCATGTTCTTTAGTTGAAGATGTGGTTGAGTATCTTGGTGTTGGTAAGGTGATGTGTTTCATCTTGGTGTATTTATTGCATGTATTATTGCTGTTAAGTTTTTGTCCAAGACTTGGGTGCTTCTCGAAACTACTAACTGAACACAACTATCAGCTTTGGTGGAAGTAGGCACCTATTTTGGTGACCTATGCCAATTCGTGGTGTTGTGTTAGTTCCAACATCACCGGTGTCACTCAGCGAACCAAGATCGGTCACAAAGGATAATTGGTACTGGTCAGAAAACCATAGTCGGTCTCTATGACAATGAGTTTTCACATGGTTTCTTATAGTAGAAGAGGGCATGGATGGTTCAATGTCCTATTTTGGAGGATCATGTTTCTTGCATAGTGTGTACAAGGAGAAATAATGTAGATCACTTCAATGTTTAGATTAGAAAAGGGATGGAGTTGGATTGGTTAGTCCAGTGAGACTTTGGGTCAGGTATCACTATATGGTTCATGTTTTATGTATTTCTTTTGGAGTAACTGATATTATGTTTGGATAGTGTGCATAGATTTACACCATGTTTTTGGTGTTATTTGACTTTTATTTCCTGGTTGTGTGGAATCTTGAGGACAAGGATATCTAGTCTAAGGATGAGATCCTCAATGAAAAGTCATGTTTAGACACAGTTGCAGGTAACAAAAGATGTTGAGTACACAGGATGAAAAGAAATTGATTCACCTACTTCACAAGAAGTCCAAACTTCTATGATGTAGGAGTATTCTTTGATAAGAAGGGAATCATTTTATATTTTCTTTCATTTTGTTTTATTTCTCACTGACATATTAGATTTTGAGCTTGGTGTTAGAGATAGTACAGGGAATTTTGTGTTCAGTGAGAGAAATCCATGGTTGTTGGAATTTCAAGATTGGATACATGATGCACATGTAGAGTGAGATGAGAGTGCTACTATTTAGAGTGGTAGAGGCACTAGTTGGTTTTGGAGGGCATTCACAGAGTCACAGGTTTATTGATTTTATCGCTCTGTGATGTCACTTCTTGTTTTATTTTGTGGTGCCTAGATATCCCTATGGTATTATAGTTTATGGTTAGATTCAGCTGGGTGAAGATGATAGAGAAAATTTTAAGAGTTTTAAGGGCTAAAAGATAAAATATGCTAGTTACAGAGACTGGTTTTGGTTAGGATGAATTGTGGTTGGTCATCTGGTAACTATGGTCAGTTAGGAAGTGGCCAGTGTCGGCAGGGGAAACTATGGTCAGTTTGGTTACAAGTTTGATAGCAGTGTTTATTTACCATTTTTTAGATGGTTCCCTTGTTTTGCTTTCATCTTGGTTTGGTTTGTGCAGTATGTTGATGACATTTTTCTAGTATTTTCACTTGGTATTAGTTGCATGGTTTAGCATAGTTGTTTGTTATTGACATTAATGAACACAAGATTCATATATTGCTTTGGAGTTAGTTGGTGAGAGACTTGGTACTTATGGAGATCCTTATGATATGGATGGATGTATAGGTAAATTTATACAAGTTAATAGATTCAGTTTTGTGATTCTATGATGACACAAATGTTTTATTTGTACATGGATTCCTATGAGCACAGTTCGGTTGCCTTGAGCATTAGTAGGGGATGTTTGTATTTCCTCTTAATTACTATGTTACTCCTTGATAGGTATGTTAGCTATAGATGAATGTCTTAGACATGATAGTTGTTTATGCATGGTTGGATTTACAAATTGTAGTGTTTGGATTTCTTTGAGTTATGAAGGTGTTTGTGGATTTATCACCCACTGTTGCATGTAGAACTCATTTAGAGTTGTTTTTACCCGGGATCTTGTTTTGCTTTCACATATTCTAGTTTGACTTGTCTTTGGACATCTGCATTGATGGTTGCATGGAGACATAGATTGATGGTTAAAGAACATGGTTGGTTTTACATGTATGGCTATAGTTACAGTTGAAGCTCAGTACTTTAGTTTGAGTGGGAGATCTTGTAGGTGTGTTAGTCATGATGGCTTGGCTGAATGAGAGTCTTGGTGTTATGATTCAGTGGGAGCTTGATGTATGGATAGCTTGGTTATTATGGATCAATTTTAGCTTCGTGCAGGTATATGGTAAGTCACGGGTTTGTTATCATCTTGGTTTGAGAAGATGATTTGATCTTCCTAGTTTTATTTTTTGAGAGAATTGTTGAAGGAAATAATAGACGGTATTCACGGTGTGTAGAGGATGGTGATGTATAGGTACAGAGGTTCAATAATTTATCTCCAAGTGGGAGATTGTTAGGTTGTGGAGATAAATAACTTCACTAGAGCATACATTACAAAGTGACTAGAAAACACAATAACCATCATCGGTTAAGAGAGACTGGCTTCGGTCACCTATGACCGAAATCGGTCAGAAAAGGAGGAACTGACGTTGGTTAGGGCTAACTGACATTGGTTACCTGTGTGTGAAATTTTATATTTAACTCTTGGGAATTAGATCTATTTTTAGCATTAAAGCAGATCTATTAATTGTAAATGCATGGCTATTATGCCCTAAGTTTATATACACCTATATAATCATGAAATGTAGGGTTTAGAATAAGAATTAAGAGAAGGATTTAATTACATCATTGATTCTCCGTACTAGATTGAGAGGATGAAGAAGAAGAAGAGAAAGAAAGAATAGGTTACATGAAGACAGAGTCTCCATTGAAAGGATCTGGATAGAAGGAAAAAATAGGTACATCTGAATGGTGAGAAGAGGGTAACATTTTCTACTGTATTTTCTTTGTATAGTTATTGTCTCGTTGTAATAGCTTGCATAGTATGCAAATCACGTAGTGTTTCTTCTTGTAGATCCACATGTTGGTGATATCTTGTATTATAGATCCATGTAGATCTATTCTTGTATTGTAGATCCATGAGATAATATTGTATTGTTGATCCATGTAGATCTAGCTATTGTAGAGGAGGTTGTCTTCATGTTTGCACAGGTTATGCATGCAGTGATGGAGAGACAAACTTACTTCTTGGTGCATATTTATAGTTACACATATGGTAGACCCATGTGAAGGTCTTGTTACAGATCTATAGAGAACTTGGTAGTAGTTCAAAGATGTAGTAGTTCCTAGTTATGTGAGATCTGCTAGTGGTGTTTGGAGGCACAGTTATAATGCACTCATGGAGATCCATTTAGAGATTTGGTGGAGAGGAGATACTCTTGGAGAGATGTATTGTACTCTTGTATTGAAGAGCTATTTTGTACTCTTTTTGTATTATATATATGATATCTCTATCTTTGGTGGATGTAGCCCACATTAGGTGAACCACAATACATGTTGTGTTATGTGTGTACTTTGTTTTGATTTGGATTATTCTAGTTTATACTTTCACTACTGTATATTTTGGGGAATTGTTTAGATCCTGTGTACATGATTTTGTTTTGTTATTAAATCATAACACTATTCCGCAGTCCTGAATTCCCAATATAAAGACCTTGCATAATGGAATATTCTAAGGGTGAAGAAAGTCACATGATCATGAAATGTCATTGTTGTAGAAATTCCCTTGAGTAGAGAGGAAAATATGATGAAAAGGAAATGAGGTGAGAGTGGGTGGTTTAGCATAACTTAGTGTATGACAACATGTTTTTCTTAGCAAGAAACCCAAGATAAAAAATAGGCAAGTCCATGATGAAAATTTCATCATTTTTCTTCATTTTTTTGTTTTTAATAGACTGATCAATGCAAGAATTCTATATGGGATGATTATATTATCTCCTTGAGGTCTTTGCAAAGCTAATTGATGCGGGAAGCTTCTAGATATTTTTGTTAAATTTTTGCAATGACTTTATATAGTTGTCCTTTAAGTGAGCAGTCTATTTATAGTGGCAAAATAGAGTGAAGAGATGTTCCTTTTTGAGGGAGTCATCGTTTGATGGAATTTTGACTCAAGGAGTTGAATCCCTTTTTCTTTTTAGATGTTTATGTAATGAAAAAGACTATATAGGAAGATTAGGCTCTTGTTTAGAAGAAAAAACCATAGGACATAGAGGTTTATTATGAAAGAGGTGGTTTCGAGTGATGAACGACCATGGGATTCCATATTTAAGAAGAAAAAAAAGTATCCATGAGAAGCATGCTATGAGTAGAGCCATGGTACTCATATTGAAGATGATGTTGAAAGGTGACGAGTAATCACATGATTATTGTTTAGTCGTGAATCCTCAAAAATGGGTAATATGGAAGGTGAACAACGCTCAAGGGTCAAGTGATCAACTGACAGAAAGTGGTATAGGACTTGACGTCAATAATAAAATGGTCAAAGATGTAAGGAATTGAGAGGCTCAGGTTTGGATTTACCTTCAAGTGAATACAAATGATAAGCACCTGATCCGTAGGCATGGGTAAGATATAGGGTTGAAACCAATTAGGAGAAATTTTTCCCCATTTACTTTTCTCTTCTTTGGTTACATGTTTATTTTCCTTTAGGATGAGGTCATCGAATTGAAAGGTTTTTTCATGAACAAGATCTTTGTAGGCATGTTTGATATGTTTTTGGTAGATTTGGAGATGGTCAAGAGAATTAAGACGACGTTAATCTAATAACTCAAGTTACCCTAAAAGGTCATGGCGAAATTCATCGTCGTTGACAATATCTTGTAGTGAGATGTGAAGAGATGGAATTTGGAATTCGAGAGGTAAGAAAGCCTCGGTAACATAGACCAGAGAAAAAGGTTTGGCAGTAGTCGAAGTGTGAATACTAGTGTGAAAAACCCACAAGGAAAAAGTAATGTGTGAATTCCAATCCTTACCAATATCGTAAACTAATTTCATAAGAATTTTTTTCAAGGTTTTATTGGATGATTCTTCTTAGCCATTGGTTTATAGGTAATAAGGTGATGAGAAATTGAGATGGATAACGAAAGTTTTGCATAGCTTACATAGGGTTTGGTTTTTGAATTGCTTTCCAATTTCAGTGATGAATGCGGTGAGGAACACCAAAGCGACAAATGATGTGATGGTTGATGAATTCACATATTTTCTTGACTTTTGTAGAAATGAGGGGAATGGTTTTTACCCATTTAGTATAATATTTAGTAGCCTTTATAATCCATTAGTGGTTTTGTGAAGAATGGGGATTGATCACACTGACAAGATCCAAGCCCCATTGAGAGAAAGGCCAAAGGTCTCGTGTGACCTACAAGGCATGACTAGGTATGTGATGAAGATTAGCATGTTGCTAGAATTTCACACAATATTTGACATAGTCACAACAATCATGGTTTAGGGTTTTCTAATAATATCCAAGGTGATGAATGCATTTTACGACAACTAAACAACTAAAGTGACCTCCAAAAATTCTATCGTGGACTTCATTGTTGGTGTAGGAAATTTCAGAACTTATAAGGCATCGTAAGAGAATGCCATCCAATTCGTGCTTATAAAGGACACCACCCATGATGACATAATGAGAGACACTTTTAAGAAAGGCACGTTGTCCTTTACGAGTGATATCAGTGGGTAGAATGGAAAGGGAAAGGTAGTCTACAAATTTATTATACCAAAGGTCATGTGGGTCAGGTGCAACGGTTCTGATGGAGTAGACCTCATGAGGTAAATAATAGGGTGATTACAACCTTTGTATTGTGACAAAGATTTTAGAGTCGGTGGGTAAAGAGAGTATTTGAGAAGCCAAGTAGGCCATGGTATCCAAAAATTTATTAGTATAACGTGGGGTGGTTTGAAGTTTGTAATGGTCAAAGGTGGTCAAAAGTATATCTACGTGATGTTTATACTTTTGAAGGATCTCATTACTATGGTCCCGAAGGAAAGAGGCAAAAGCTTCTTGCTCAATAGCATGTAAAGATTGGTGTATCTTTAGAATATGCATGTCATCCTTAGTGTTAATGTTGATTTTAATGGTCGATTCATTCAACATGGTTTGCGTCTCAGAAGGTAATGAACAGTTAATATAAGAATCTTCCGTACCAAGGTAGGTGAGGATGGACTCATCATCCTAACATTGAGTGACATTAATATCATTGATCATGTTAAGATACAAGAATGGTAGAGAAGAGGGAGCCTCACCATTGCGTTGATAGGTTAGAGGTCCCAAGGAAATTGTTTTTATGAAAAAATAAAGTTAGGAGGAATTGATTCAGGATCTATGGACACCGTGGGTGAAGATGGTGACATGGGTGAATGAGGTGGAGAAGGTTTTTCTTCCTCAATGAGTTCGACACGAGCCTTCTTGGGAGGTAGTGCATTAAATTGAATTCCACTACGGTCATTGTGTTTATGGGTGGTTTATGAGATGATAGTATGGTGGACTTTTTCGTAAGAACCGAAGCCAAAGCCATTCCATGTGCAATGGTGGAGGAAAGTGTGAGAAAAGTGGGGGTTAGTAAGGGAGTGTAAGTCAGATGAAATTTTTTATGTTTGGGATGGAGGTTTGGGTGAATAAGTGGCAATATCAAGTCCCCCATATGTTAGATTAGTGCAAAGGTGGGGAGGACCATAAGGAAAAACCTTACCTACATGGTAGTCATAACTAGGGTGCTGACGCAAGTTCTCATACTCTTGCGGGTTGAGGAATGTTTCTATATTATATAGGAGGTACTCTCCCAGAGTGAGGCATTGAAAAATACCTTCTAAGGGATCAAATTTTGATAGGTGGGTAGCGGGGATAGATGACTCGCTAGATTAGTCAGCTGTAGAGGCTATGGCGGCAGTAGGAATAGCAGGGTTAGATGTGGGAGAGGTAGTGGTAGCCTTGGTGGATGGGCTTGTGGGTGAAGGTGAAGTGGGCGTAGTGATAGATGCCTTGACTGATATAAGTACATCGTTTGGTCAGTGCAACATGTTACAAGTCTTGAATGGTGACAAGTCGGCAGGGATGGTGTAATTAAGTCGTTCATGCTCGAATTTTACATAGCAGTGTAAATTTTAAGAGACATAGCCCATGACGTGAATGTAAGGTCTATCGAGCAATAGGTTGAATTGGAACTCCCCCTCTAATATGTAGAATAGTTCTGAGAAAATGCGAGGGCCTATGCGAACATGAAGGATAATAGTGCCAAGGGTGGAGGTGATGGCATTGTTAAAGGAGCATAACATAACTGGGTTATTATGCATATAGTTAGAAGGAATATGAATTTGATTGTATGTGTGGGAGGAGATGATGTTAATGTAAGCACCACCATAAATCATGACGTGTCATGCACGTATGTTATCGATATAGATAGAAATGAATAGGGAAAGATTAGGGTCATCTGACTGGAGAGGTATAATCTCCTCTTCAGAGAAGTTGAGGGCAGTGATGTGAGGAGGGGTCATGGGGGTAGAAGGAGGAGCTGATTAAGTGAGGCCACATGGTGAGGGGTGATAATCAAGGCCACTGGTGTGGGGTGATAATCGAGGCCACTAGTGTGGGGTCATTGGGTAGAACTTCAATGGATTGTAAGACCTAGATAAGGACTTGTTTGTGGGATTCAGAATTCTAGACGAGATCATACAAAGACATCTTTAGAGGATACTGATGTAATTGATTTATCATTGCATGATGGTTGACCCCGTCATAGATAGTGTATGTAGGTCCGCGGATGGTGATTTTGGGAGCGGTTGCAGATGGTATATTGGGTATAGGGTTGGTTGATGGGCTAGTTGCTTCTTCTTTGCCTTTGTCTTTCTGGGTGCGAGTATTAATGTGAACCATTTTAATCTGAGGGGAGGTGGATGGAGAGCGCATGTCATGAAATGTATAATAGAATGAGGGTAAAAATCCTAGGGGTGGATAAGAGCCTTGTGAAATGAGTAGGGGGCATTGACATTTGGTTAGTGGTTTGGCCAACTCTTTTATATGGGTTGTAGACACCTAAAACATGCTTACACCTATCATTTCCTCTAATTCAACTGATTGATGATATTTTGTTAATTAACCCTTCTTTGCTCTATTCTTGGATGCCCATGCATGACACTCTTTCAGTTGTATTCCTCCTATAATCAACTTGTTTGGCTAATATCTCTTTTATTAGCTAAACATTCCTCCTTTCAACCATTCAGACCCTCCCTAGTTCTCTCTAGACCACTTCTATTGGCTTTGTAGGCTATCTATTAGTCATAATTGGATATCCAAACCCCTCCCAACTCGCAATGAGTCTCTAATCACATGCTAATCAAGCTTAACTAAGCCTAAAGCATGTTTATCCTAATCTAATCTAAAAGATTTAGTCCCACATGCCCCTAAATTCTAAATTCTTCCAAACCAAAAACTATAAATACAAGGCTAATCCTACCCATTCAAAGACACAACTTTACATAAGCTAAAGCCAAAACAAGCCTAAGAAAGCTTAAGTGCTCATTTGCATTAGCCAAGCTAATAAGGCATTTGATCTTGGGTCATCCACCATTAAAATAGCTTCATATTACACCCATGTTAGGTTAGTAATGAAATAGCCAAACATGGCCATATAGCCATTTAGTGAGATTCATTCACCCTCATGGAGTAAACAACAAAACTGATTACTTAAGTCTTTAGTAGGCATGTTTTATTAAGATTTCAAGAATCGAGGTTAATGATATTTGCTAGATTTCTTGTTTATTTCAAGTTTTAATACATGCAAATAAGATTCCTTTCTCATTTCTTATCATATGGTCCATTGAGGGAATTTGCACAAAGCTTTGGGGTCTTACCCCATTTCAATAGCTTTTACAAAACCTTTCATTGAACACATTTGGCATGCCCAGTGGGCCCCCAAAGCTATTGAAATGTGTTCAATGAAAGGTTTTGCAAAAGGTATTGAAATGGGGTAAGACCCCAAAGCTTTGTGCAAAGTCCCTCAATGGACCATAGGATAATAAATGAGCAAGGAATCCCATTTACATGTATTAAAACTTGAAATAAACAAGAAATCTAGAAAATATCATTAACCTCTATTCTTGAAATCTTAATAAAACATGCCTACTAAATACTTAAGCAATCGGTTTTGTTGTTTATTCCATGAGGGTGAATGAATCTCACTAAATGGCTACATGGCCATGTTTATCTATTTCATCACTAACCTAGCATGGGTACAAGATGAAGCTATTTTAATGACGGATGACCCAAGATCAAATGCCTTATTAGATTGGCTAATGCAAATGAGCTCTTAAGCTTTCTTAGGCTTGTTTTGGCTTTAGCTTATGTAAAGTTGTGTCTTTGAATGGATAGGCTTAGCCTTGTATTTATAGTTTTTGGAATTTGGGTGCATGTGGGGCTAAATCTTTTAGATTAGATTAGGATAAACATTCTTTAGGCTTAGTTAAGCTTGATTAGCAAGTGATTAGAGACTCATTGAGAGTTGGGAGGGGTCTGAATAACCAATTGTGACTGATAAATAGCCTACGAAGCCAATAGAAGTGGTCTAGAGAGAACTAGGGAGGTTCTAAATGGTCGAAAGGAGGAATGTTTAGATAATAAGAAAGATATTAGCCAAACAAGTTGATTATAGGAGGAATATGACTGAAAGAGTGTCATGCATGGGCATCCGAGAGTGAAGCGAAGAAGGGTTGATTAATGAAATGTCGTCAATCAGTTGAATTGGAGGAAATGCTAGGTGTAACCATGTTTTAGGTGTCTACATATTCCCCTCTTTGAGATGGTGTAAGTGACGTCACTTCAAAGAAAGTAGACAAGCATAGACAAGTAGAAAAATTTTAAGGGATAAAAGAAAAATGAATAGAATGACTGATGCCCCCTCGATTGTTGATGGGGTGATAGAAGAACTCAATTGAAGATCAAAAAGATTATAGAAATAGAATAGATGAAAGACTAGTGTGAAGAAGAAGAAAGGGTATATAGAAGAAAAAGGAGTATGAGGAAGAGGGAATGAGCTAACATCCATTCAGTGCCTTTTTAAACAACTTTATTTTTCATCATATTGCTAATGATCTTCATCATCAGTCCTTATTAAAAAGAATGAAAAAAAGTGTAGTATGACATGAAAAGCCATATACAAATAAATGTCCATTGCCAAAAACAAAAACTCTATGCAACATACAAAATGTAATGCAATACGAGAAAGTAAAAGATGCCTAACTCCATGCAACATACATAGTGCAATGCAATACGAGAAAGTAAAAGAAGCTAACCTAACAGAGAAACATAATGTAATTTTTTTGTTATCAAGCTCTAATTCCGACCTATGCGAATTAATGACAAGGGTTGACAATGGTTCCCCAGGAAAGGATACATGCAAGGGGAATAACGGAGGACACTTCAGTCCATGGAAAAAGTAATGTGCACTACCAAACAGTACTAGACAACTCATTGTTCCCTAGAGTATAGATGAAGTAAGAAGCCTAACTTTTTTTGATGGAGGTAGCTCAAGAAAATTCATGATTCGTGCACATGAACAGGTGAGAAATAAGGAGCTACATTTTGTAGGATGATTTATATTGTTTAGAAGTTTTCTGAAACATATTTGAATGTTTTTGATGATTTTGCTAACATATTTGAATGTTTTTTATGATTTTGAAAGTTTTCTGAAACTATGTATAGGAAGACAAGAAAGTGTGGATGCCCCTAGCGATAGATGGGATGTACAAGGGCATAAGACCACGTGTGTGTGAGAAAGGTGAAGATGTAAAAATGCCCTAGTGATTAGGTGGGAGTGTTCAAAGCAAAAATTTTCATGGGTAGAAGCGGGACCCAAGGCCATTATGGATAGGTTCAACATGATGATGAATGTAAACCATTGAAGTGCTGGGAAGAAGCAAGGATGCCCCCAGCGCAAGTTGGACTAAAATCACATTATAGAAAGGAAGGAGAAGATTATTTGTTTGAAAGGGGACAAATGTGTCTAAAAAAATAGCAAAAAAGTAGTCTTATACACATGGATGTTCTGAACGAAGTAGAAGAACAATGTGAATGATATAAATGTAGCTTAGAAGCCTCGTAATGAAGAAGTGATTAGCCAAAGGCACAAATTGTGAGACGAGATATGGACTAAAGTAAGAGTCTGAACAAGGTCCAAAAAAGACACTTGGTAACATACTAAACCTACTTACTCATAGAGATCCAACATGTGCATGTGGAATTTAATTACCTCTTGAAGGGAATATTTAATAGACAACAAACAAAGACACCCCAACCAATGTGTAGGAATGATTTATTTTGATAGATGATAGGTGATTTGTGAAAGAAGGGTGGAAGGATAACCATACATTTCTCCATTACCAGCCAAGCATCCATAGCCCCAACGGAGATGCATTTGATTCTAATCACAACATTGCTCTACTGCCAGTCAAGTGTCCATAGCCATAAGAGAGATTTTTGGAAATACCCCAAGAGAGAGTAATATATCAATTTACTTTTTCTTTGTAGCTTTTAGCCTTTGATTTTTGATTGATTTTGATTATTTTTATTTTTGAAAACTTATTGCAGCTATCTTGTTTAACAAGGGGTTAAGAACCACTGATGGCTTGATGGAAGGAGTTGGAAGTGATTGTGATGATGACATTGGCTAGTGTTAGAAAATATGTCCAAAAGTTCTTTGCAACAAGTTTATTAGATGTTGATTGTGATAGGATCTCTAAGAGGTCAACCATTCTTTAATTTACCAAGGTTATAAAAGACCAGGGTCAAATGGATACCATAGAGATAAATGTCACAAAATTCGTGTGAAAAGGCTAACCACAATATCACCAAAGGGATGAAAATGGTAGGAAGACTTGCAAAATTAAGAGTAAGAAAGGGAATAAATAACATCCATGTGTACGCAATGTGTGATCTTTCTACCTTTGATTTATTTTATTTTATTTTTTAGATTTTTAATAGTTTTTGGAAAGTTGGGACCAACAACATCACTCCATGTGATCTAGGATCCAACAATGATGTCTGTGACTTCCTTGATAAGGGAGACTAGGCTTGATTTTTTATCAAGCGTAATATTTTCTCTAATCTCAATGATCGTGGCGAGCTCATACTCAAAAAATGACTGTGATTTATCCTTAAACAAGGATTGTTCATGTGGGAGCTTGAGTTCCCTATCCATAAGTTTCTGCACTTTATGCCATACTTGATGGTTACGTTGATGTGCATTCTTGAATCGTGCTTGATTTTTAACCTTAAGATCGTTTGATTTTTTTGGAGCTATAGAGCTCTTTACAGTTTTGATCTAATCTTGATTAAGAAATTGTTTGGGTTTCTTATAAGTTGACGCGTGACTTGTCTGATCCCAAGAAGTGGGAGAGGAAAGCAAACATTGATGTTCAGAACTGATGTGAGAAATGACCGTGGGCTTGCCACAACCATTGATAGAAGAAATATGTGATGGATGAAAAGGATACGCTCTAAGAATTAAAGAGGATGGGCTACGAGGAGGTGAGCCACTAATAGAAGATGACGAAGGGCTACCAGGATATGGTCCTAAGATGGAAGAAGTTGGGCTATGAGGACATGGCCCAAAAATAGAAGAAGGTGACCAAGGGTTGCTAGGGCATGGCCCAAGTATAGATAAGGAGGGGCTACTTGGAGGGGTCCCATAGATAGAAGAGGATGAAGGGCTACTAGGACATGGCCCAAGAACAGAGGGTAAAGGGCTGCTAGGAGGTGACCCACAAGTAGAAAATTGAGGGCTACTAGGATGTGGCCCCAAAATAGAAGAAGATGATGGGATACTCATCGGTGAACCAAGGAGAGATTTTTATTGAAGAATGATGATAGATAATGAATGATTTGGAAATGAGAAGATAGGCCATGGATCAATGCTAGATCTCATCATGCTCAGAAGAAGGTGAAGATGGAATAGAAGAAGAATTTAGTTCCATGACCTTAGGATTTTCCACTATGTTTTGTCAAAATAGATCAACTTCTTTTCCCTAATACGTGAGCGTATCGAGTTCTAGAAAGAATACTTGTTTGCAATCTTCTAGAGGGATATCTTCATGTACTCTAATTATTTTTGTCATTCTGAGAGAAATCAACCAGTAGAGTTTTTTTTTCTTTGGCCATAGAAGGTTTAATAGAAGAAATAGGTCCGATAACTAGGGAATATTGATTGATAGAAGAAGATGACTCAAGAGAAGGAGTAGGATTGGATGTAGGAACCTCATGTATTAATGATTTGGATTTGGACCTATGTCATTTTTCTAGAAGATGACATAATGTAGGTTGGAAAGTAGCATCTCATAGCCATTCATTAAGTTGTGATGTAGGAGTTGAATTAGATGATTAACTAGAGGTAACCAAAGTTGTTAAACTCTTTGTCGAAGGAGGAGGTCATTGAGATAACTAATGAAGAAGGTCCTGCGAAGAAAGGGAGGACGGTGAATTAAGACCCAAATTAGATGTTCGATTGATGGAACTTGGAGTCACACGAGTCTTCAAAGGAGGAAGACATCGTTGAGGTGAGTTGGAATAAAGAACCGTGATTCAAGATTTGATCTAGGGGTATCCGAATAATAGTTGGGATCCGATTCTTCAAAATAAGAGTAGGAATCCAAATGGTAGTTTGGATCTGAATCAGAAGAAGAAGAAGAGTGGGGGGAAACTGGATAATAATTTGGATCAAAAGCATCCAAACCACACCATTGACTATGAGCTGAAGGTGGGGAATAAGGTACCTGAATGGGCTCTCTAACATGAAGAATCAAACGAGGCTTAGTCGTAACAGGAATCTTTTGATTTGAATTTCTAAATCTAGGTTCCGTATTGTAGTAAGTGTGAGAAATCGTGTGATAGTCAGTCATTGTTTGTGTCATTTAAGCACAAATGTCTAGACCTAGATAGTGGGATGAAACGCCTTCTAAGGGAAGGAAGTGACATGTCGATTCGAGTAATATAATGACATCCAACTAGACATTGTGTAAGTATGGAGATGCGCACATGATTTTATGAAGGAGGTATAAGGAAAATAGACATTGTGATGATGCAATCTTGATGAGATCAAAAATGATTGTTCTAGAAAATAATTTTTCCAGATGAATAATCATAAGGAATAATCATGCAAGTATGAAACACAAATCCAATCAACAAGGAAATACACCCTATGCAAATGCGTGTACAAAGTGATAATTTGATGCAAAAATGATCAACACAATGTCAATATTTATGTCAAGCTTGAAATGAACAAGGCATAAATTTTAACAAAGGGTAGATGTGACTCCCAATCAAAGGATACCACGACAAGTTCAAAAACCAACAAGGCCAAAATGTTAAAGGGAGAGGTTTAAAAATGTAAGCCATATAACCACACCAATTGGACATGTTAATCAAGCTTTACGAAGAAGCGAGATATTAGTGTCAAAGTGGTATCAAAACGATGAAAACAAAGTATGCGGCACCTTTCAAAATTTTGAACAATGTTTGAAGTAAAACCAACTCAACGTATACTGAGGATGTGTTAAAATGTGCACAACGTAATGCCAAAATGCAGATACTTAGATCACATTTATGAAAAACATGACATAAGTATCTTAATTGTGTCGAGACAATGTGAACAAGGTAACACATTAAAGGGAGATCAAATGATGAATCAATCCAAACTATGATGATGATCTTGAAATCAAGATCAAGTGGCCATCAAAGATATAAGGATGCATCCACACATTTTAGATGTTTAACAACTTAGCTGCAAACATGGATGAGCGTAAATGGAAAAAAAAGTGGTGAACACTATCTATGACAACACTCCCGAAAGATGCCTTCTATTGCAACAAGAACGCAAAGGTGTAGATCAAAAGATGGAAATGAACTAAGCGTCACTTGGGTAGAGATTCACCTCATCTGAAGGTCAGAAAGAAGCTAAGCTAAGTGAAATGTTGTCCAATTTCTGTGATGAAAGTCACTTAGATCCAACTTAAGTGGATTATTTTCCTTGTTCAAAAAATAAGGTTTTGAATCTAAAAAATTTATCACTTCGTGATGGCCGAGACACGACAAAGGAATAGTAAAGTGGGCCTTAAGACAAAATGGCCTCCTTAATAAGATCTCTCAACTACGTGTTACAAAGTTTTCTTAAATGAGCGCGATTTACCCAAATAGTCCCTTTCCTATCTTTGGAGTATCTCAGATTTACTTTACCCCCTTCGAGCACAAAGGGAAACTAGTGCATCCATGTGTGCTCTCCCTGGGGTCACCATATGGAAAATCGGTAACTCTAACTCACAAGGCGTACTAGTCAAGTGGGTAAGTGAGGCACTTCTTGTTTCATCCATGAGGTTACATAGCAGTGGACTACTTTAGGGTTCCTAGAACCACCCCCATTGTTGTCTCTCAAGGTGTTATGCCAAAGGGGTTATGTTCCAGTTAAGTGGAGAGGGACATACCCTTTTCTGCAACTTGCAATGCAGTGTTTTGAATATGGTTTGTTTTTTATCTTTTTATCTTAGTGTGGTTTGAAAGTGGCACACCTTTTGGAAACCTGCAAGAAATATGTGTAATAGAAGTCTTGATGTTGTTTGTTTTTGACACCTTTATTTGACATCCAATTTTTTTTCCTACATACCAAGGTTAGTAATTTTCCAAAAATGTCATACAAAGGAGATAAGATGTTGTTTTTGATTTCCCGGATCATCCTAAGATGCAAGGAAAGAGCATACGCAACAAGGCACCTCACTCAAATTTGTAATGAATGGAAAATTTCTAAGTACAATGTGAAAATAAGTTATATTTAACCAAATTTGAAAGTTATTTAAATTATTTTTCAAGTATGACGAAAGTGGTGAAATGTTTATGATTCCCAAGATCACCTAGAAAGGCACGAGGGAAGAGCATACATGTTTCAAATTTTCATGAATAAATATGCAAACGTTTTTAAACAAGTTAGTATAAAATAACTTAATGAAAAGGAAACATGTAAACCACTGTTAGAACCCTGCAAGACTTAGAAAACCAAGAAAATCAAAAAATTCTAGAAATCCAATTTTTTGCAGTTTTTTAACAGTTTTTAGTAATTTGCATTTTTACAGGTCTCTGGAGCATTTTGGGAGTTTTGTGATAGAATTTGGTATACTAAAGGTATCTAAATTTTAAAATTTCCCTCACAAATTACGCTTCGTTATCTTTCTAACGCCTATTCAAACTCTGAAAACAAGTTAACAAGTCAAAAGATATGGTCAAAACAAGGAGCACTAAAATAAAATGGAAAAATCCCGACTACACAGAGACACCTGCACGTCAAGAATGACACGTATGCACCCTAGCCAATAGACACACACCCAAGTAGATAGGTGCATGGGAAAGAAAAAAAATCAAAGTCAACAGAGTAAAACAGGACACCTGCGTGCCCAGAGTGACGCATACATGCCCTAGCCAACAGATACGTGTCCTAGATTACGGAGATGTGTGCGCATCCTTGTAGAGGTGAAATTTATATAGTTTTTTACATAGTCTAGCACCTAACGCATAGGCAGCCAGAGAGGCAGATACGCGTCCCAGATGACAGAGATGTGTGTGCATCCTTGTAGAGGAAATATTTGCAAACGATAATGACTGTCAGACAGGTACACACCTGTTCTGATGGAGATGCTAGGGTTTCAATGTGTACGTGCCCCTTGTAAACACTTATGTGCACCCTCTGAAAAACCTACAAAACTCATGGATTTTCAAATTTTCAAGAGCAGATAGGTTAGTTGTTAGTGAAAGTGTCCTATTTCTATATCAAACCCACAAAATGTATGCAAATGAAGGTCATTTATCTAGTGTTAGAAATAGAAATGACGAAATAACAAGTGATTTGACCCAAAAACTTGACAATGAACTTTCAAAAACCTAAAAGACCTCCATTAATGGAGGATGAACATGAGTGTCCCATTAGGCATGCCAAATGTGTTCAATGAAAGGTTTTGCAAAAGCTATTGAAATGGGGTAAGACCCCAAAGCTTTGTGCAAAGTACTTCAATGGACCATATGATAAGAAATGAGCAAGGAATCCTATTTGCATGTATTAAAACTTGAAATAAACAAGAAATCTAGCAAATATATTTCACCTCTATTCTTGAAAGCTTAATAAAACATGCTTAATAAAGACTTAAGAAATCAATTTTGTTGTTTACTCCATGAGGGTGAATGAATCTCACTAAATGGCTACATGGCCAAGTTTAGATATTTCATTACTAACCTAACATGGGTGCAAGATGAAGCTATTTTAATGGTGGATGACCCAATATCAAATGCCTTATTATCTTGGCTAATGCAAATGAGATCTTAAGCTTTCTTAGGCTTGTTTTGGCTTTAGCTTATGTAAAGTTGTGTCTTTGAATGGGTAGGCTTAGAATTGTATTTATAGTTTTTGGTTTGGAAGAATTTGGAATTTGGGTGCATGTGGAACTAAAGATTTTAGATTAGATTAGGATAAACATTCTTTAGGCTTAGTTAAACTTGATTAACTAGTGATTAGAGACTCATTAAGAGTTGGGAGGGGTCTGGATAACCAATTCTGACTGATAGATAGCCTAAGAATCCAATAGAAGTGGTCTATAGAGAACTAGGGAGGTTCTGAATGGTCAAAAGGAGGAATGTTTAGCTAATATTAGCTAATAAGAGAGATATTATCCAAACAATTTGATTATAGGAGGAATACAATTGAAAGAGTGTCATGCATGGGCATCCGAGAATGGAGCAAAGAAGGGTTGATTAACGAAATGTCGTCAATCAGTTGAATTGGAGGAAATGCTAGGTGTAATCATGTTTTAGGTCTACACGGACCATGTTGATCTCAAATTTCGGAGGTGGTAAAAATGATTATGGGGGTAGAGATATTGGTCACATAATGGGTAAAGGACAATGATGTATGGTGACAAGTGATGGTGGAGCATAGTCCTTATCAAGTAGGTCATCATCGTCAAAATTTTGTTTAGGAGGAAAATTTTGAAGAAGAACGGTCTTTAGAGCCTTGCAATTTTCAACATCATGTCCTAACACATGATGATAGGCACAAATCTTGGTTTCATCAAATCCTTTTGGTTTTGGTTTGATAGGATCGTAAAGTCAAAGTAGTGGTAATGTGATAATGGAAGTTTCTAAGAGATTGGTTAAAATGTTGGCATAAGACCTCGCTAATGGATCTTAATGGGAGGTGAGTGTCCCTTTGGGTATAGGTGTGGCTGATTATGAAGGAAGAGGCTTTACAGGAGGGGATATGGGTTGGTCTATTAGTTTGGTATGTGGAGTGGTCTTAGGTTTTTCTGGCATCTGTTTGGGTAAAGGTGGGGTAGAAGAGCTGGTGATGGAAGGTTTGGTTGGTTTGATTACCTTAGTGGAGGGTAGAGGATTCTTAGCTTTGAGTTACACCTTCTTGGGTAAAGGTGACACGGGAGTATGGGATGAATAAGGGAAAATAGATGGTGGAAGAGGATGGGTTACCCAGGGGGGTAACCAATTTGTGGTGGAGATGGTTGGTAGAGGTGGGTAGGTGGCATTGGTTAGAGTTGCATAGGAAAGGTTGGAGCTATAGTAATTGGTGGAGATATAGGTGGCAAGAAGTGCATAGCTGAGGGTGAGTGAGTTTGGTTTTGGGGTGAATCAGGTGTAACAAAGGCTCATGATGTAGTAGCAGGTTGTTTAGATTTTTATTGGCCTTGGGTATGAGATTTTTTGGTACAGGTTGATAGATGAGGTCCTAGGTAGGACAGAAGGGGGGAGGGTGACAAGGGTGTAGTAGGCGAGACCGGTGTACGTAGCCTAGAGGGTTGGGTTTTATTTTTAGGTGGGAGGATAATGCTACTGTGGACTTTGGAAGATGTTGTTAAGTCCAATCTGACAGGTGGGCGAGTAAGGCTTGATGTTAGCATAACACCCAAAGTAGTGATGGGTCTAGATACGGGTGGGGAGATAAATGTGGGTAGGTTTCTAGGTTTGGGAATAGTTGTAGTGATGGGTAGAAGTTTGGATGGAAGTAGGGATGATGAAGAGGAATCCATTTTAATTGGCATGGCTAGTGTAGTTTTGGTTGCTGAAAATACCTTTGGGTAGATCGTGGAAGTATCTTTAGGCAACATTTGAATTTGGGTCAAAATGGGGAGCCGAAGATGTCCCCAAAGCATGGAATGATCAACGTAATGCAAAGATTTTACCAACCATGAAAATAGGATTACTAAATAAGATGATGGAGTGGGTTGGGTAGAAATCCATATAAAATATGTCTGCAAGACACAAAATTGGCTAGCCTCTGATTCTATAGGAAAAAGAGTTGAGATCATGTCAATAGGATTCTAGGATGCTAGGGGATAACTATCCCCAACAGGTAGTGATATCTCTGCAGCATCTCCCATGGGTAGGAGAGATAATAGGTAAGTTGAGGTAGAATTCTCTCTCACTGGAGGAGAAGGTGACTTTGATTCTCTTGTGGATGGGAGAATAACAAGTGTTGATGGTTCAGAAGGTGGGGAAGCAGACGATAACATGACATCGGTAGATGGAATCCTCCATGAGAGCAAGGGTAGAAGAGGGGGACTCGTATGTGGGTGGAGGAGTAGAAGAGGTGTGCTCCTCTGTGGGTGGAGGAGCTTGTACCAAGATTTCCTCAATAGATGAAGTAGGTCAGTTTTGAGGAAAAGTTGGTGTGATATCAAAAACTACGTGAACCTCATGGATGGTGTTGTCACTGGATGAAGGTTCGCTATTTTGATTAGATGATGTTTTATGATTAGTGAATGGATTTTTGAAGATGTGCAAATTCTACTTTTTTAGCGTATTCGGGTTGTCTACGATAAGGTATCCATTGTCTATAATCTGTTGAACATTGTTTTTAAAAGTTATGTAGTTACTGTCACTATGTCCTTTAATGCGATGGTAATTATAGTAGTCATGCTCTTTATACCATACAGGCATAGGAAAATCGGGGTCGAAACCTATATGATATTTTATTGGGGGAAGTGTAATGGCTCTAGCTTTAAGAAGTTTTTCCAAGACAAAATAATAGGACTCTCTAATCCAAGTGTACTTCTGTTGCTCCCGTCGGAGCTGAAAAGCTTGAATAGGAGAAAGATTGGAAGAAGGTTGAGCCTAATTAGAAGGATGAGGTGGACCCTCCTTGAGGACTACTGTGTTGGCCAATCCTTTGGGATTTGAATAATTATTTTGGGGTTTTGAAGATGAATAAGAATCGTTGGATTTGTATGGGGTTTTCTTGTTCCATAATTTGATTTTCTTTTCTTTAATGGAACAAATTTCTAGTTTTCAGGCCATGCTAAATGCTTCATCAAAGATTCAGAAGGTTTGGACTTGTAGAGTTGGTGAGATGTGTCTGACATAAACTCTAGTGAAAAAAATCAATAATTTTAGTCTGAGGTAGTTGGAAAGTCAATTGGTTAATAAGACTTCACCAGTGGGCAACAAAATCTATGATAGATTCATCTTTGTACTACCCGGGTTGAATAGAGATCGGTCATGGTGACTCTCTTGGTAACATTGATTGAAAAAATGATCTAGGAAAGCTTGGGATACTTCATTAAAGGAATAAATGGAATTTCAAGGTAGTCCACTCTACCAATCTAATGTTGGTCGTATTAGGGACATTGGGAAAGTTCGTAGGATTAAAGTGTCATTGTGGGAAATTAGGTAACACCCATGTTTAAATGAACGCAAGTGTTGTTGTGGGTCTTATTTACTATTGAAGTGATTGAATTTAGACATTTCCTGATGCAATGGGTAAGGACGAATGGGAATAGATGGATGGATATGCTCATTATAGATTTCATCATATGTTAATGATGCATTTTCTCCATCATCATTTTAATGAGGTCGTTAGTAGGTTGGGATGAACGGGTGCCCCTACAAAAAAGGGGTTTGATGTTGAATGTACAAGGCAGGTGGTATGCTGGTGTATGGTGGCACTGAGTATGAGAATTATGTAGGAGGAATAGATGTGGGTGGCACATAGCCAGTATAAGCAATAGATGAGGTCAGAGATTGTTGGTAGTATGTGTAAGTGGGTGGGGTAGTCGTAACTACTCTAGTGGCAATAGGGGGTAAGGATTATAGGATATAAAGGATGGGGTTTTGGAAAGGGGTATAAGTTGTCAACACCAGAGGTGGTTACAATGCAATGGGTATATGGGAAGTCACAGGTGCAGATGGAGCTAGACTCATAAGGGATGTTGGAGGGACAATCAATGTTGCAGGTGTGATTCGTGACGTATATGTTGCAGTTATAATGAATGTGGGATTTAGCTGAGACACCATAGGTGATAAAGTGGATGACGATAGTGCTGAACTGGTGCTAGCTGATGTATAAGTGGGGGCTAGAGATGGAGGGATAGATATGGGCATGTCATATATTAATTTTCATGAGGAATCCCGGGTGGAATAATGAGCAAGGTATTACTAGAGGGCAGTGGGATTTTGGTCAAGGAGTCTCTTAAACTCATCACCGGTGGTGATGGGGATAAGTTGAGCTAGATCCATAGGTGAAAAAATGGATGGCAGTGATGGACTAGGTGGGAGTGGATGATAGCTAGTGTGAAACACAAGGGTGTTAGTTTGGCTATGAGTCAACACCATGTGAATCAACGTAAATTAGGTGAATTGTACTCTGTAAATGACACAAGGGAAAACAGAGATGGGACAAAATAGATTACGAGAGGAGAATTGTGTAAATATTTTGATAAAAATCAAAACAGGGTGATCAATTCCGGTTGCAAGAACCGATCCTGGTTAATGTGTGACCGATGCCAGTCATAAGATGACCGATGATGGTTACTGTGAAGAATAAAAATTTCAGTAAATAAAGCAAAAACTGGTGATTATTAGAAAGGGAGACGATATTGGAGGAGTATGATATGAATAAAGAAATTATGGTGATACACATAAACTTTTAGACAAAGAATAAGGTGAGATGAGTGTTATCTGGACAAACTGATCCAATAGAACAAGGGACCAATGCTGGTTTGGTAAAACGATGCCGGGTACTGTGAAATCTGAAACATGAAGAAAAATGAGGTGTTGTGAATTTAGATTGTGTGAAGAATCAACCCAAGAGTCTGGGTATAATAGGATGAGGCCCTGACACACTAAAAGAAAGTCATAATACTCCAACTATGATGGTAGAGTGTGAAAGGAAAACGAAATATGAAGAAAATGTATCCTCTCACCTCAAAATGCAAGTCAAGCACAAAGCTATGAAAACACATAGTCCTAAAAGTGAATTTTATATTTGTTGTAGCTTACGCTACTTATGACTGACACGTGAATTTAGAACAGAGTTTTTGGTTGGGAAGGCTTCCTACGAAAAAGAAAATCTAGAGGGTGAGGTTTCAGGTTATGTTATGGAAGGGGTGGTCCTTCCTCTGATGGGGTATTAGACAAAGATAACCAGTTGAGGATTACCTATCAATCGTCTGATCGTGTGATCGTTGATAGGCGTTCCCAGGTAAGATGTCATTTAATAAGGTGTGTATATTCAATTTTTTGTGTAATTTGGAAAGAGAAAGAGAGAGAAGCAAGTGCTTTCTACAGTTTGATTGTGTCAACCATCAGCTGGGCATGACTTCCAACATATAGGTTGACCTTATTTTTAATGTGAGTTATAATTCACAAAATCAGATGAAATATGATATTTGATGTAGCAAATGATAAACAAGAAGAGGGATTATTTTTCACTAAGGAAATGCAAGAAAGAAGAAGTGGTTCATTTTAAACCCCAAATGACAAATGTCATTCAGACAATTAGAAGAAAGGAAATTTAACTAGGGAGAAGATTAAATGTGTAATTTTCAAAATGAAAGAACCACACAAAAATGTTTTCCCTATATGAATAAAATGTGATGAACCCAAGAGAGGGTCTCTTCAGGCATGCCAAAATGTTTCATTGTTTTATTTACGTTTTTAACGTGATGAAACAGATAAGGGTGTGGGCCAAGGAGGAATACCTATTATGATGGTTAGTTTGAAGGTTGTGCACACATTCTGACTTCTCGATCCAATGCTAACTGTGAGAGATTCATTTTGGTTAGGAGAAACTATCTGAAATACACAACAAGACCACAAAAAGATGATTAAATAATATATGTTAGTGGGCTACCTAGCATGTGCTAGATCCAGGAAGTGTGATACTTCCTCAGTGGAAGTAAACCCACTGTTAAATACAATGTAATGTAAGAAACAATGTAAGTAAATAGAATCATATTGCAATTGATATGATTTAGGTATCTCATCCAAATACAATAATCAATTCTAACATAACAAGCTAGGTTATGATCAGATTTGGAGGTGGGGTAGTTGGTTAGGGTTCTGGTACTAGTTAAGGTCAGGTTCTGGGTCACTTAGGTTGTTTGGGTGAAGATTATTAGGTTCTATTATTGATAGGATGGAAAAAACATAGAGACCGGTATCGGTCAGATATAACCGATGACAGTTTAGAGAGAGCTGATGATGGTTTAGAGAGAGCCGATGATGGTCATGGGTAACCGACGTCGGTATGGTCAAGATGATAGGAAATCGATAAGACATGATTGTGGGAATTGGTATGAGGTTAGAAAAACATAAAAAAAGGAATGGTGAGGTCTTTTGGGATCTTAGGAACACTTAGAGATGTATAAATTTTGTGTATAGATGATCAAATGGTATGGTGGTGAAAGGTTGAGTTAATAAGAAAGTGAATGGTGGGGGAATGGAGATGCTAATAGAAAATTATAACATAGATGACAAAATCCTTTAAAACAGAACAATGATCGAATGACACAGGTGATAAATGCACTTACTGATGTTTCAGGTCAAATGGCTGGGTGGTGGTGATGATTGATCGGTGGGATGGATCTTGGTGCCGTAATGGTGCTTCCCTAAATGCTACTTGTGAGGGCTATACCTTTAGATTTGTCTTGACGCTGGCTATGGCTGCTTGGACTTATGAAAGAGGTCTGGTTCTTCCTTCCATGCAGATCTCCCTTTTGCTACCAAATTTGAGAATGTGGTCAACCTCCCAAACAAGGTTACAAAAATGGTTATATGGTAACCGACGGAGGTTTTTGGTTGATCAGCATCGGTTTAGGGATGACCAGCATCAGTTGCAATGGGATTCCCTAGGTTTACTAAAAATAACAGATCTTGCAATCATTTGGGCCAGGTATTTCCATTTATCATGGATCAAAATAGACATTATCTTTTAATGAGTGGGAATGTGGTTAGAGGAATAATAGGCATTTATTTTTAGGGTTGAACTAAGTCTTAGTTGGTTATGGTGAGTAGATAGATACTAAAAATAGGTTTATAATGAGGTGTCTAGGTTAGGTGGAAATTAGTTTAATTAAGATAATTAAATAATGAATAAAGTGAGGATGATTATTTATTTAATTAAATTGATTAAATTAATAGTAATGTGTGATGTAAGGGTCATGGTTAGGTAAAAGTGTTTAAGTTAGTTGTTCGAAAGGGGACCAAATTTTGGTGTCTAAATTTTTCTCCTTTTTGTTTCATATATTGTATTGGTAAGCGACACTGACAAAAATAAGAAGTGATTGCCCCATTTGTGGGTGAAGGTGATCCCCCTCAAACCGGGAAATGAAGAGTTGTAAGACAGAATCAGTGAGTGGTTTGATAAAGTTTTAGGTGAGGAAGATAAGTGGGAAAAGGATTTAGCATTGAGGGAAAGGGTGATGGTCAAATCGGGTAAGGGTTAGTAGATTGTGATCAAAATCAGGTCATGGGTAATGGAAATAAAATGCACGTACACGTATAGATTACAACATAGTACCAGGTTATAGACCTCGCAACTCTACATCGTCTAAGTTTGATAGGTTTATCCAAACAAGGGTGAAGTGATTCAGGTATCCAAGGTATAGGATATGGTCAAGAAACACAACATAGGTCAGGTACGGGAACATTTAGGTATGCTCCGGTACACCAAAGGTTTGGTCAGGATAAACGACACAACAATATGCAAGGTATGGTTGTTAGGCTAAAACAACATAGCTAACAACTATTGTCACCAAATTACTACACCATCCGAATGGCTAGAATGTGAATAGGATGTTTGGTGTGATTGGGACACATGGGATCAACTCTCAAGCTGTGGGACTTGGGCTTGAGGTGAACCTCCTGAGAATGCCGACTTCCTCTTCCTAACTAAACACACACTACTTCTAATGCAAGATAAAAGGGTTATCTAGTCCTATGATAACATTTCATGGGATTAGGAAAAGATATTTGCAAGCAAATAAAACCTATACTAGAAGTGGTGATGCACCAAATTAAGAGATGTTTGAAATTTGGAAGGGTTAATGTGGGAGGTATGCTTACAACACTACCACCTTCACCTATCATTGCTAGAAAGGGGACAAAATACCAAAAACCAATGCGGACATTCCTCTGTTAAACTTGAGTGTACATAAGGGTAGATCAAATCAGATTTAAAACACAATTAATTCATCATAACGAAACCACACATGCATATATCAAACATCTATTTCTACAACCAGGGATAATAATGACATAAAATTAATGCAGAAGGAAACTAAGATTTCCACAACTGACATAAAAGATAGTAGTATTATTCCTTCACCGCATGAAATAACTATTCTGAAATAAAGGTAGGATAATCACTCTCACTAAGGAATTGTAAATTCACAGAGTAAACATTGATTAACCATTCAACACAATAAATCACATTTTCAACAGCAAGGTGTAACTTTGAATATAAAAGGTATCTTAAAATCTCTTGAACAACAACTCCTTTAAAAAATAATCTATATCTACGAGATGGAAGCTTTCAACTATTTATAAGTTCTTAGGCTGAGCCATTACAACTAGGCCCTTAACTAACATTTAACTAAAAATAGAAATTTCATTAATATTAAGGGAACATGCTCCCATGAAAATAGAAAATTTGTTGCAAGGGTTTAGCTCAGTCAACCCTACAACTTTGAACTATCTAGAGGTTGGACTTGTCTTTTCATGGCCGCTCAACTTTGGCTTGGTTCAGCTACAGCTCCCTCACCTGCAATTTTCTATTGTCCTTCTTCCCACACATCCATTCAGGTTTTGTACTCAATGACGCACTTGATAATCCCCTAAATTTCTTCATCTCCAAGCCCACATGTGTAGTGATTCACTACATATGTTGTCTCGATCTCTTTTGTGATCTTGGCTAGTAATCTTTGAAGTTTATTTGTAACCTTCTTTATTCTCCCTATGAAATTTTGACATAAGACCAATTGGTCAATGGAGTCACTATTGAAAGTCTTGATGACCTCATCGTCACGCTTTACCAAATATTTGAAATTTCCCTTAATTTGATCCTTAGGAAGAGCATCAATATTTTCATTGAAGAATTTGCAATTGGTGATATCAAACTCCTATGAGATGTCATTCTGGGCATCTGTGATCTCCACTCGTTTCTCCTCCAATTTCTTAATTAGATCTTGCAATAATTGACACTAGAATTACATGGCCTTTTGATATTCAAATAATTTAGAGACGTCAATGATCACCTCTTCCTGAAGAAGCAAGTCAGGATCCTTTTCTCTAATGTCACTCCATATTGCCAAATTTAAATTTAGATTAGTGATATCATCAGAGAAGGCCTCATCCATCTTGGAAATGGTAGTTTTTGTAACCTACAAATCATTATATATCTCAACAGCTTCCTTGATTAAAGGATTGGATTCCTGTAGAATTCTCTCCATCCATCCACTCACTGATCTCCCTTTCTGGCCTAGCTTCTTGAGTGCGTGATAAGAAATATCATTGATTGTAGATGAAATTTTCATAGCCATAGTAGTTGAGATTTCAATGGATGGAGTTAGCTGGGTTAATTTGCACAAAAATGCATTGAGTTACTCGACCTTGGCTTTGAGATCATCCTTAGTGGCCTTATCTTTGTCATATTTCTCTAAAAGGGCCCCAAGAGTAGTGTGTACATCTTGCTTAGCTCCTTTATGAGTAACCTTCCCCAATGAGAATTTTGAAATCCAGTAATCCGCAGTTATGATAGTTTCTTTATTTTCCCCCTCAATGGGGGTGAAAACCTCTATCACACATTCTCCAGATGGGTTAATCATCAGATTTGACACAATTCTTAGTCTCTTGGCAGTTCTTAGACTTGAAATATCCTAGAGAAACCTTCTTTTTCTTAGGAGTTTTCCTAAATAGCCATTCTGGTATGGCTAGAGCTGATGAAGATGGGGTTGCGGATCTAATACTTGAAACATTGGTTAAACCAAGATCACTAGAAATACCAAGTGGTATTTGAGTAAAGGTAGCAATGATGGAAGGCGTGGATGTAGGAAAAAATAATGCTGGGGGTTGTGATTGAAGAAAATGGAACTGTTAAAGAAAATGAAGAGGAAATGGGTAACCCAATATTTTCCCTAGCTAATAGAACTAGAAGTGATGAGAATACTTGGGCCATAGAAGGGGATGGGAAGGAAGAATTTATTATGGAAGTGGAAGGAACTGATATTGGAAGTGATAATGGAGGAAGAAGAAGGTGTGATGGATCTTCGATGATATTAGGAGAGTCACTAATTTCAACCACTTTTGTCACAGGAACTGCAGGAGATGTGATCTTGGGAGTAGAATCCTTGGAGAGAGATGAGCCACCAACAACAAATGAAATATTCTTTGGGATTGTAGGATCCTTTTGAGCCAACCTTTTCCCCTTAGTGGGTATTGGTTGCCTTATTGCTGGTATAGCCCTTGTATTTATAGATTGATTTTATCCTTTGGGTGAGATTCCCAAGGTGGCCAACCAACTAAAAGTCCTCTTTAAAATGGGTCCCGCTCTCTCCTTTGTATTACTGCATTCTTCCACATACCAATCAATCCATGGCAGTGGTTGATTGGAAACATTATCATCCTTGTATGATGAATACAAAACCTCATCATTGTCTTGCATGTCCTTTGGCACATTAGCCAAACCAAATTGCCGAATCTCATCAATGGAATAGTCTTTCATAATCCCATTGTCGCATGATGTATTCATCCTGACAATGAATCCAGATATCATTCCAATTAGGGCACATGGGCACTGGACCGACCTGTTTCCCCAAACTTACCCCAATAATAAAAATTAGTTCGTAGATGAAAGGTTCGCAAGGTTACCCTCGGCCCATTTCTACATCAACATTTTTTGTCTTGTGAATATTTTTGCAAGAGTAACTACCAATCAAAATAGGGAAATGCATTCCTCGCTTTGTGATGCTTATTTTGGATATGATGATAATCCAACAACTACTGAACTAATTCTAATAGAATCCATTTATCATTGCGGAACCTTGGAAATTTGTCTTGGGGCACCTATGAAACCTGGAATCTAGATGTAGGTGAATGTAGGAAAATGAAAGTAGATTGCTCCCCATTCTTGCACTTCTTGGAAAGCCTCATCGGAAATCCTCTAGATTATATAGTTCTTTGTCAAAACGATAGAGGATGACAGTGAAGAAAGAATCATTGACTTTTTAGAAATGCCAGCTTCCCTCATCCAGAGTGAGTTGGGGATAAAAGTCATATATTTGGGAGGTACTGCGAACACCCCTTGTATTCAAACCAATAAAATCTCCCATAGCAATAGCCGCATATACTAGGAAGGATGTCATGTAGAAAGTCTTTGTATTTGACACTCTATCCAATCGATAGAAAATGGAGCTACTAATATGCTCCCCCCATAGGATAAAATTCATCATTCTTCTTGATGGTCGCGATGTACAAAAATATCCATTCCTAGAATTCCTTTGCAGAAGGAAGACCTGAAACTCTACTTAACAGCACAATAAGATCGTTGACCTCTTGCATAAAATCCAATTGATGCATAGTCTTGGGTAATTTGGTGAAGTTCTTGGCCAAATAAGATTTCATCATGATCCTTGAGAATACTTCTTCTTTCTTATCCCAATGTTCCAATGCTATCTCTGGTGAAATTGTGGTGTAATATTAAACATTGGGAAGTTTAAGCAGATATTCAAAGAAGTCTAGGTCCAAACGGATTACCACCTTATCATCACTATCTCTGAATGACATGGAGTCTTCGTCAAAGTGGGGTGTTACAGCTAAAAAAAAATTTGGGAAATGCATGGATGTGGGAAAACTTAGTGGCAAGGGAAATTCCAATGTTGTAGATGGCCTGCATCCATGGTTTCTTATTTAGAGCCTTTAATCTTTCCCAAAAATTTGGAAAATCAATTTTTCCTAGATCAGTGTCCCCAATATTCCCTAAGTTGGAGGACAGGTAGGAGTGAGGAAAAACTCCAAGAAATGATTACTTCATCTTCTCCTTTCCCTTTGAAGTGGAAGTAGACATCAAGCCCTGTATTTCAAAAGCCGAAGTTATAGAAATTCTGAAAACTCGAAAGAAAAAATTTCAAAATTCCAACTAAAAAGTTCTGAAAGGAAACACCGAACTAAAATCTCTGAAAAACTTTCTCCAAAAAAATTTCTCCAAAATAAAAATCTCTGAAAAATTTATCTCCAACTAGGAAATCTCCGAAAACTAAAATATTTGAAAACTTTCTCTGAAGGAAATCTCCGAAACTGAAATCTCTGACAATTAAAATCTCTAAAAAAAATTCTCCAAAGAAGGAAGTTTCGAAAGAGTTTGCTCCGAATAAGGAAGTTCCAAAACCCAAAGGAAGAAACTTCTAAAATTCCCAAAAAAAATCTTCTAAAAGAGTTCCGAAAAGTTGGAAAGAAAGAGAAAAGGACATTTCCAAACAATCACTAGCTCCCAAATTATGAGAAACAAGAATTGAGAAGAAGAAATGGGAGACTCGAGAAGACCCTTCAAACAACTCTGAATACCTGAAGAAACTCAAAAATGTGAAACATGGTGAACAAAGGGAGCGACATCGAAAAAAAACATAGAGGAAGACCAAAGACAAAACAAAATGAGAGGGAAACAAAGAAAAGGATCTTAAACCAAACAGAAAATAAAAAAATTACTATACCTTGAAAAATACGTCGCAAAGTACAAGAAACAAAATGTCAAAGAAAATGTGTCAGGTAAAAAATGAAGAGTAAAAAACTGAGTTTAAATAGAAAACCTGATATTAATGGTAGAAATATGATTCGTACGGAGGTAGGTAAAAAATTAATTGTGTGGAGGAGCTCTGAAAGTCCAAAACCCAAAAGCCCAAAATTCAAAATTTTGGGGTTTCAGACTTTGAAGATTGGGAGATGAAAAGATGAATTGGTAAATGGAAAATTCCAAAACCCGAAAACCTGAAAGTCTGAAAATTTGAAAATTCAGACTTTCAAACTTCGAAAGTTTTTAAAGTAAAAATCCTAAAAACGACTCGGATAATTTCGAAACTTGAAAGCTCGAAATTCTAAAAATTTGAAATTTTGGAATTTCAGACTTTGGAAGTCCAAGAGGGATTTAAACAAAATGGGGCCAAAACTTCTAAAACCTGAAAGCCTGAAAGTCTGAATTTTCATACTTTCAGGGTTTCAGACTTCGGAGAGTAAAAAATCAACCCCAAATCCAAGCAAAAAAACTCTGAAAGAGAAAATATCCGAAGTACAAAGATTGAAAATTTCATATTTCCTCCTTGGAGAATTTCATCGTACAAGGAATTTCTAAAAAAAATTCTGACACATTTCCTTCAAGGTAGGTTAAATGGTTAATAACAACATCACAAGGTATAGCAAATACATAAGGTCAACGTTCATACCAAGTTAGTTAGGTGCAAGCATATAGGTCAGCTTATAGGCATGGTGGAGTCAGCTCATAGGCATGATGGAGTCAGGTTATAAGCATGGTGGATATATATAACTGATGTATATGCATGTTATGTTATAAGTTTCCCAATATTTTCTATATTGGAAATGTAAATAAATAAACGATGTGATGATGTGGTAAAAATTTTCATTAATTTTTCTGATTTTGTTTAATTTCCAATTGTTGATATAAAATGGAAACGAACTAAGGTATGATGTGAATAGGGAAATAAAGGGGAAAATAGGTTAGGGTGAAGATTGGACGAGCTAACCTTCAAGGGCCCCATGCCCTGAAAGTGCTACCTACATAGCCTCAGCAAAAAGGAGCCTCAGGATGATGTAGTTCTCCCATAAGATAGGGAATAATATGATGAATTAGGGGGCATGTGTGGTGAATTTTAAGGCATGGTTGAGTTTAGGTCATAGGCATGATCGAGTCAGGTTATAGCTAAGTTTGAATGTAGGTCATAAGCATGAGTGAGTTGTTTTAAATATAGGGGTTGATGAGTTGGTCCTGTATAGGATAATCAATAAGTAATGAGGAAGGCAAATGGTAAGAGATGGAAACATATCCGCTTAATTGATAAGAACCATAATGCATCTACCATACCCTAGATGGGCTTATGATGCCCATTTCAACAACCACTTAAGACCCAAGAAACAAGCTAGGGTTAGCTAGAGAAATTATGGAATAATTGTTTTTTGTTTGGGGGTGAACACAACTGAGTTGCCAGAAAACAATTTGCCACTAACAGGTTCTGGAACAAAACCCCATTTACTGAAAACACAAGAGTTTCCTTTATTAACTAATATCAAGTTTACAAGGCTCAAATTTTAGGGTTAGATGTTCTAGCTAGTTTCAGGGAAAGAAATCTACCCCCATACCCATTCTCTAACAGGATCATAGTTTCAACTGAATTTTTTCTCATAATTAATGCTTCACAAAATTTCCCTAAACCATTCCCAATGGATAGGACATTTCCTCACCTTTCTGGTGATATAAAGAAGTCCTCTTAACTCCTTCGGGAACTCAAGATATGGTCCGACGGAGTTTTGGGATCAAACTTTTCCCCAAGGGGGACACGTGTCAAGAGGAGGGGAAAACCCCTTTGGCAGGGTTGGTGGGTCATGGGGTGGCATTTTATGGAATTTTTCCCCATGTGGCGCAAAAGCAAAATTTCTCCCGAACCTCCGCTACCACCCCCAAGGTGCCACATGGTACCCTTTGATTGGCCATGGGTCAGTGAGGAGAACTGGAATTTTTTTTTTAAATTTTCAAAAAACTCAAAGGACAAAGAATTTTCTAGCACCTCCGCCACTTCCCTCGTGTGGACACATTGCAGCCTCTGATTGGCTGTGGGCTGGTAGAGCGAAATGGAAATTTTTTACTAAAATTTTCAAAAAAACTCAAAGGGCAATAAGTTTTTGCGCCCCTCGCCGCTGCCTCGTGAGGACATGTGGCAACCTCTGATTGGCTACAGGGCCAGTGGAGCGAAAGGGAAAATTTTTCCTGAACCAATTTTTTGAAAAGTTTCTAAGGGAAATTTCGACGGGAAATTTTTGGGTTGCAGGCCCACCAGGGAAAATTTTCCCAAATTTTCCCACCAAGGCACAAAAAATTCAAAGTGCCATAACTTGAGCTACAAAGCTCGGTTTTGGGAAAACGAGGACTTTTCAGAAATATCTATCGATGCCCTCTTTGCACAATAGGAACCATAAAAATTGATTTTTGATGAAGTTTAATGCTTTAATTTAATGAAAAAAATCTACAAGGGTTTTAATTGGTGAATTGGCAAATTTCAACTTCTCAATTTGGTTAAATTTGAACTCCTCCTTCACTCAACATGTCAAACAAACATGGATGATTAGTCTAGGGAGGGGTTTAGAGTGTTTTAGGGAAGTCAATTTGTACAATTAGTTCAAGGTAGTATTTTTCCAACAGTAGACAGGAAAAATGGCTTGTAAAAGCCCCGATTTGAATTTTATTAAGTTTTCGAGGTTCTTACTCAATTTTTAAGGTCAATTTGAGAACTTTAAGTCTTAATAGGTCTGAATTTCCATTTTTCATAACTTATTGTTTGGTATAAGTTTGAACTGCTCATTTTTATTAAAATATAAAATTTACTATATTGGAGTGTAAAACAACGAACTGTTTCTTTTAATTGGAATATCAATTTTTTCTTTTGAATGTGCATATGTTTTCCTAAGTTAGTCAAATACCTTTGCTTGATTAAAAACAAACTCTTCATCTCTACATTAAAATGCATTACTGATTTCAGTGTTAAGATGACATTTTGCAAGGATAATAACATTTGTCTTTCATTCCATATGCATTCTCCCTTGTTTTTCTTTTCAAACAACAATCAAACTTCAACAATAATTCAAATCTAATATGCAATACAATTTTGAGAGAGAAATGAAATATTATAATGATCAAAAATTACATCCTTTCAATTTATCACTTTCCATTTGTTTTCAAATACAGTGCATAAAGTATACAACATAGTTTCTTATTCCTTTCCAAAATCAGAAATCTCATTCTTGGACAGACAAATCAACTTCCAGTATACAATACAATTTTGAAAACTACTTCAGTCCTTTATTGATAATCCAAAACAAATTTACAAATCTCTCTTTTCCTTTGTTTACATAATACATTTTAGAAAATATATCATACAACGCATGTATTATCATTTACATTTCTTTTCCAAAATCAAGAACACACATAAATCTCCTTTACATTTCTCGATTCAAATTTAATCTTCCATCTACAATACAATAACTTCACATTACAATCACTATACATATCATCCACCTCAAGGTGGGAAAGGTTACATTGAATTTTCTCAAAATAAATAGGACTTTCAAACTCTATTCTTCTTTCTCCAAACAACAGCATGCTAGTTTCTCCATCATTTCATTTTTGATCACAACAAGGAAGGGGGAAAGGCAACGCTCTCCACCCAACCAAGACATCCAATGAGAAAGGATAGAGTCATCCTTTCTAATTGGCCCCCGAGCCCCCAACCATATTGAAATAGAGAATGAGAGACAACTCATGGCAATAATAGTCTTCTACAACAACAAGCGGCGTCCTTCACACGCATTAATAAAATACAATACATAATCAAAAACAAGACAGCAGTTCCTAACTGTATTTGAAATCATTCACACAACACATAGGCTTGATCAAGCAATCCAACAAGAGCAAGAACTATGGGGAACTAATTATTCCTCCCTATTTGGAACTGTTCATCCACCAAAATCTTATACCGCCAATAAACATATCAAATCCCATAAACCTTATATCTCCTAACCACTCCTTATGGCCCCCAAAACTTTCTCCCTTATGCCCCCTCCAAGAGTAAGAAATGCAAGCATTTTCTTTTCCTAGGTGGATCCCAATCCAAAACTCCCCCCACAATAGAATAAGTGTCCATTGGCAATCCTTTATTCCCCCCATATGAAATCCCTATAGCCTTCTCCTACACCTTGTCCTAACCAGTCTACCCAACCAGCCAAGAACATAAAACACATTCACCATTTCAATATGCAAGCAAGAGAAAGAATAAAAACTATTTAAAACACAACTCAAGATCCTACCTCTCCATACTGGAGTTTTTTTCCAATCTCACAAGCTTTCCAAATGCTCAAATACAGTCCAAAATCAATATGGTTTCAAACATGTAAAAAGACTCCAAGCTTCTTACACAACAAGCTCTAAAACAACAACCAAAAAATGTGCCCCCAAGAGGAAAATAACAAAGTTTGAACAACCATAACCAAGTAAGGAGTTTCAATTTTATAGGAGAGGGAAGAGAAGAGGATGGATTTCGATCCATGTGGGATGCCACATCATTGTTCCTCAACCCCAAGAGGAAATTCAACATCCTTCACCAAGTCACAATAAATAAAATGAAAAAATGACTTACACACTCCAAAATGGCCCATACTCCAAAAGGACTAAATTAAAAATATGTAAGGGAAGTGCAATTAAAACTTACAAATTGTCACTTCAAAATGTATTAAAAATTCCTAAAATTTAACCCCCAGACCCATAGGCATGGTTGGTGTGTCATTTTAAGAGGTGTGGGACAAGTTTAACTTGTCCCACAAGCCTCCAAATTTGGCCTCAAAGGAAAAATTTGAATTCCTAAGGAGATGAAGTCTTAAACCTTCGAAAATCTTTCTTACATACTCTTACAAATTATTTCTTACACATTAACTTACACACTATCCCAAAATTAATATTTAAAATCAACAACTTTATTAATTACATTCCATATCCCAATTTAATTTAAATAAAGTTTAACTATATGACTCTCACATTTAAAAATTAACTAATAGAAGGAACACATTACTAATAAAAACACACACAACAATAATTAAAAGGAACACAAACATAAAACATATATATCCCATGGTCACAAATAATGGAAATCCTGCCCCCCCCATGGGAATTCCTAGCATAACTCAACACACAACATACACAACACACAACACAGTTGCCATGGTGACCTTGTTGAATTCACCCAAAATTTCAATATGGTTAATCTCCAGTCCCCCGACATTGTTGTGATTTTTAACTTGCAAAATGAAAATACCATCCTTTACGGCCTCGTGGCCATATCATAACATCCAAAATTATATAACAACATCTCAAGATCATCTAAGCGTATGAATCACAACAATATCAAGAATTCAACATTATCATTTTAATTAATAAATCAACTATATCATCATAAAAAAATCTATCATACTAGGTCTACCCAAAATATCCAATGTCATAAGTCCAAATCAACATCTATAATATGTCCATGTTCACATAGTATATCATCAACCACATATGAAAATGTCTCTAATAATCATCAAGCATAATAACTGAATCTAGATCAATAATAATCCATGATCTAACATCTAACCATCATACCAAAACAAAACATAATAGTGTCCATAATATGATCAATAGTATCCAAATCAGTATCTAAAAGTTTCAAAGAGAAGTGGGCACTACATCTCCCTCCCCTTAGACTCGAACTTCCTCCAAGAATTCACTGGAAAAATTTTGGAAACTGCACTCGTAATATTATTGACATCCTCCCAAGTGGTTGTAGTCTCATCATATCTGTCCCATTGCACCTAGAACCTAATCAATCTCTTTACCTTGAAGGCCCAGGGGTCCTACGCAATCTATAATATAGATGGGCTCCACCGTCACCTGCCCCTGATCCTGCACCTGCAATGACATCCATTCCAACACATGAGAAGGATCTATAATGTACCTCCTGAAGGATAGAAAACATGAAACACATCATGTACGCGAGACAAGTTGGGTGGCAATGCTAGACAGTAGGCCAAAGGGTCAATACTCTCCAAGATCTCAAAAGGACCAATGAATCGAGGAGATAACTTAGAACCTTTTCCATAATGGATAGATCTCTTATGTGGTCTAACACGAAGGAACACCTTCATGCCCACATCAAAACTACGATCAATCCTGTGCTGATCTGCATACTTTTTTTGCTTGTCCTGTGCCTCCTGCAATCTCTGCCTGATCAACACTACCTGCTGCTCCATGTCCTGTAAAATAGCTGGTGCAAAGAGATACTATGTCCTCTAACCTGTCCTAGCTAAGGGGTGTCCTGCACTCTCTACCATATAATGCCTGAAAAGGAGCCATGCCTATAGAACTCTAAAAACTGTTATTGTAGGAAAACTCCACTAAGTACAGGTACTCCTCCCACTTAGACTGTTGATCCATCACATACATCCTGAGCATATCCTCCAAAATCTAATTCACTTGCTCAGTCTGTCTATCTATCTCAGGGTGATATGATGTGCTAAAGTTAATCCTTGTCCTCGAGGACATACTACATGGTATTCCAGAAGTGTGAAGTGTACAAGGGATCACGATCACAAATGATCTTCCGCAGAATCCCGTGCAACTTGAACAATATCATCTAAATATACTTCGTGCCACTACTCTAGCTGTATAAGTGGTCTTCACCGGAGAAACGTGAGCCACTTTTGTCAATTTATCAACCATGACCATAATGGCGTCGGTGGTGATATCTCAACATAGGTAGCCCAAAAATGAAATCCATAGAAATGGTGTCCCAATTCCATTCCAGTATGGTATGAGGATAAAGAAGACCTTATATATGTTGATGCTCAGCCTTAACCCTCTGGCACTCTAAACACCATGACACAAACTGAGCCATATCTCAATGAAGTCCTCTCCAGTGGTATAACTGCCTCAAGGTAGCGTACATCTTCTTCACCCTAGGATGGGCTGAATAGGGTGCACGATGTGCTTCTACCAAGATGTCATGAATACCCCATTCATCAAACTCATGAACACTGCGGGGGAATTATTCAAACCAAAAGGCACCACTGTGAACTCATAGTGCCCATATCTCGTACGGAAGGTGGTCTTATGAATGTCCACCTCCGAAATCCTCAATTGATGGTAGCTAGACTTAAGATCAATCTTAGAGAAAACTATGGCTCCCTTCATTTGATCAAACAAGTCATCAATGCACGGAAGAGGATAACGATTCTTGATTGCTACCTTTTTCAACTGATGGTAATCAATACACAACCGCAATGATCCATCCTTCTTCTTCATGAAGATCACCAGTGCACCCCAAGGGGATACACTAGGATAGATAAGGCCCTTCTCCAAAAGGCTATCAAGTTGCAACTTGAGCTCACAGAGCTCCGGGGTGGTCATCCGATAAGGTGCCCATGAGATAGGCTCTACTCCTGGGACTAGTTCTATATGGAAGTCAATCTCACATGGGGGGTGGCATCCTTGGTAGCCCTAGAAAGATATCATAAAACTCTCTCAATATGGGATGATCATCTAGCGATGGTCTACTAGACCCATCCTTGGATCTATCACTAACTGTAATAGCATACATCTGACAACCCCATCACACACACTGCTTAAGATACATAGCAGAAATGATGCGAATAGAAATGGGTCTCTTGACCCCTGAGATCACCGACTCAACTCCTACATCATCCACACAAGCTACAGTCTTGTGATAACAATCCATCTTGGCTTTGTGTGTAGATAACCAATCCATACCTAAGATGACTCCATATGATCCCAAAGGAAGGATACGAAGATCTGAGGTAGTGTTGAAAGGTCCCAAATCCACCACACACTCCTTAAATATTTAGTCCATAGAGATCTTGACTCCATAAGTTATCTTGACATCCTAACTAAGATCCTACCTAACTGCCACCCCAGCCTGCATTGCTCTACTAAATATGGCACAATGAAAGAATCAAAAGAACTAGAATCAAACAATACAGAGGTAGGAATACCACTAATGCTACCTTTGGTCTCAATGACTGTGCTCTGGTGCTATGCCTTACAGTTCTCAACCATTGTATAAATACTATGGCTATGTCCCATGTCACCAACTGTCGGCTCACAAAATGATGCATTACCCTTGTTAGGGTTCTGAGGGAAATCTCTCTAGAAGTTTCCAGCTACTCCACATCCAAATCAACCACCTGATCCTCTCCAAGGAGCAACACCTTCAGTAGGTGCCCTAGAACCCTATAGTGTGGATCCTGATGATCTAGTTGCAGTCTACTATGGCCTCTGTTGGCGAGCTCCTGTTGGATGAGATCTAGGTCCACCCTGTGTCGTGATGGGACCCCTAGAAGGAGGCCCCATGCTCTGACCTCTCTGTGCATTAGCTCTCTATGGAGATCTATACGGTGGGTAGGACTTACTACTGCTATTGATGTGACCTAAAGGATGACTATGCTGAATACTGACCACCACGAGGAAGAGGTAATGATCCTCTCAATCCACCATCCTACATCTGTTGAATGCGGCTCATGACTCGGTCTCTAGCCTGCTGGGTCTTACCTCGAGTCTCATCTACAATATAGGCCTTCTTGACAGCCTCTGCTAATGTCTAGGGATAGTGGATCTACACTGCCCCTCCAATATACAAATTCAGGCCCCAGATGAACTTGTGAATCTACACCTACTCATCCTGCATATACTCTACATACTGAAGTAGATATAGAAATCTACTCTTATACTCTATTACTGAAAGAGAAGCCTGACGGAGGTCATGGAACTCGTCAATCCTCTACTGGATGAACCTCTATGATAAATACCTGCTCCTGAATCTATCCTCAAATAGCTCCCAGGTCACTATCTCTAAATCTACGTGGAGCTTTTGCTCCTCTATTCTCCACCATACTCCTACTCCATCCCTAAGTAGATGGATAGCAACACGAGATTTTGTGTTGCTAGAACAAGGACAAAGCTTGAATCAACCGCGTTCAAGCTCACTAGCCAGGCCTTTTCCTGAAATCCACCTATATCACCTGATTAGTGTGAGGGCCAAAGCTTTAGGATCTCCCTGATGTGATCTAGTGCTATGGTCTGTCGGCCTCTAGGTCTCTCTGCATGCTCATCCTTAAGCCTAGGACTCTGAGACCTCTCTCTACGCTCTGGAACTTTGTCATCCTGTATCCTAGCTGGTGACTCTACTATGGCTGACTCCACATGGGAGTTCTCTCCTCTATGATCCTCGTTGAGTCGAGGGGATACCTGACCCTCGATATAAGGAGCTCTATCATGACTAGCTACATGTCCTCCTCCTAATCCTTCGCATAGAGCAGCATTAACATCCTGAAGGGTCTGTAGAATTTGAGGTAAAATGGCTACTGCACCTTGATTTGGTGGTGGTGGTGGTGGTGATTCTGAGTCTCTGTGAAGGTTTCTCTCGCTCCTTCGTAGCCTCCTACATAGACCAAAGAGAGAGTTAGTTCATTTTGCTAGGTTTTACACAAATTCCATGTTCACTAAAAAATATACAAATTCTTGCTAAGTTTTTTTCTAGATTTTCAAGTGTACAAGTTTTTAGTTTTCATGTCTCAAGTTTTATAGTGTACCCAATGGTCCAATCCTTTGAACCATTGCTCTGATACCAAACTGTGATGCCCATTTCAACAACCACTTGAGACCCAAGAAACAACCTAGGGTTAGCTAGAAAAATTAGGGAATAATTTTTTTTGTTTAGGGGTGAACACAACCGAGTTGCCAGACAATAGTTTGCCACTGGTAGGTTCTAGAACAAAACCCATTTACCAAAACAAAACTTTCCTTTATTAACTAATATCAAGTTCACAAGGTTCAAATTTTAGGGTTATCTGTTCTAGCTAGTTTCAGGGAGAAATCTACCCCCATACCCACTCTCTAACAGGCTCAGAGTTTCAACTAGATTTTTCTCATACTTAATGTCCCCCAAAATTTCCATAAACCATTCCCAATGGATAAGAAATTTCCTCACCTTTCCGAGGATATAAAGAAGTCCTCCTAACTCCTTCGAGAACTCAAGATATGGTCCAGTGGAGTTTTGGGGTCAAATTTTCCCTAAGGGGGACACGTGTCAAGACGAGGGGAAAACCCCTTTGGCAGGTTGGTGGGTCGTGGGGCATTTTTTGGAATTTTTCCCCATGCGGCGCAAAAGAAAAATTTCTCCCAAACCTCCGCTGCCACCCCAAGGTGCCATGTGGCACCATTAGAGTAGGTATTTACCTTAGCTCATGTTCACCTAGGTACTTTAACCTTTAGGTATTTAACCCACTTATATGTGTGGATATTTCTTTTATTTATTTAGATATTAGGAGATATTATCTAGTTGTTAGGTATAGTTCTTTCCTTGATCTATGGTATTGACTATTTATTTCCTTGATTTATGGCTTGATCTACGACCTTGACTAGTTCTTAGATTATTCCTTGCCTATTTAAGCAAGGCCCATTCTCAATGGCATTGAGTTCCATAATAATATATGATATTGCTGCTCATCTTATTGATCATGGTGTTTGATTAGCATTTGTGTTCTTGGCTTGGTAGGCACCCTTTGATTAGCCGTGGGTCAACGAGGAGAAATGGAAAATTTTTCCAAAATTTTCAAAAAACTCAAAGGGCAAAAAGTTTCCACGCCTTTGCCACTGCCTCGTGAGGACACATGGCAGCCTCTGATTGGCTGCGGGATGGCAGAGTGAAATGGATTTTTTTTTGAAAATTTTCAAAAAACTCAAAGGGAAAAAAGTTTCCGCGCCTCCGCCGCTACCTCGTGAGGACACGTGGCAGCCTCTGATTGGCTGTGGGCCAGCAAAGCGAAATGGAAATTTTTTCCCGAACCAAATTTTTGAAATTTTTCTAAGGGAAATTTCGACAGGAAACTTTTGGGTTGCAGGCCCGCCAAGGAAAATTTTCCCAAATTTTCCCGCCAAGGGACAAAAAATTCAAAGTGCCATAACATGAGCTAGAAAGCTCACTTTTGGGAAAACAAGGACTTTTCAGAAATCTCTCAATGCCATCTTTACACATAAACCATAAAATTTACTTTTTGATGAGTTTTAAGGGGTCAATTTAATGAAAACAATCTGTAGGGTTTTAATTAGTGAGCTGACATTTTTCAACTTCTCAATTTGGTTAAATTTGAACTCCTCCTTCACTCAACATGTCAAACAGACATGGAGGATTAGTCTAGGGAGGGTTTAGAGTATTTTATGGAAATCAATATGTACAATTTGTTCAAGGTAGTATTTTTCTGACAGTAGATGGGAAAAACAATTGTGCAAGCTTTGAATTGAATTTTATTAAGTTTTGGAGGTTCTTACTCAATTGTTAAGGTCAATTTGAGAACTTTAAGTCTTACTAGATTTGAATTACCATGTTTCATAACTTATTATTTGGTATAATTTTGAACTGCTCATTTTTATTAAAATATAAATTTCCAGATTGGAGTTTAAAACAGTGACCTGTTTCTTTTAATTGGAATATCAATTTTTTCTTTTGAATGTGCATATGTTTCCTAACTTAGTCAAATAAATTTTCTTGATTAAAAAAAACTATTCATATCTACATTAAAATGCATTACTGATTTACGTTTTAATATACATTTTGCAAGGAAAATTACATTTGTCTTTCATTCCATACACATTCTCCCTTTTTTTCTTTGTTTTCAAACAACAATCAAACTTCAACAATAATTCAAATCTAATATGAATTACACTTTTGAGAGAGGAATGAAATCTTATAATGATCAACAATTACATCCTTTCAACTTATCACTTTCCATTTGTTTTCAAATACAATACATAAAGTGTACAACATTGTTTCTTATTCCTTTCCAAAACAGAAATCTCATTCTTGGAGAGCAAATCAATTCCAGTATACAATATAATTTTGAAAACTACTTCAGTCCTTTATTGATAATCCAAAACAAATTTACAACTCTCTCTTTTCCTTTGTTTACACAATATAGTTTAGAAAATACATCATACAATGCATGTAATATCATTTACATTTCTTTTCCAAAATCAAGAACACATATGAATCTCCTTTAAATTTCTCAATTCAAATTTAATATTCCATCTACAATACAATAAATTCACATTACAATCACTATACATCTCATCCACTCAAGGTGGGAAATGTTACATTGAATTTGCTCAAAAGAAATAGGACTGTCAAACTGTATTCTTCTTTCTCTAAATAGCAGCATGTTAGTTTCTCCATCATTTCATTTTTGATCACAACAAGGATGAGGGAAAGGCAACGCTCTCTACCCAACCAAGACATCCAATGAGAAAGGATAAGTCATCCTTCCTCAATCGCCCCCGAGCCCCAACCATATTGAAATAGAGAATGAGAGACAACTCATGGCAATAATGTCTTCTACAACAACAAGCAGCATCTGTCACATGCATAATATAATACAATACACAGTCCAAACAAGACAGTAGTTCCAAACTAAATTTGAAATCATTCACACAACACATAGGCTTGATTAAGCAAGCCAACAAGAGCAAGAAATATGGGGAACTACTTATGCCTCCCTATTTGGAATTGGGCATCCACCAAAATCATACCACCAATAAACATATCAAATCCCATAAACCTTATATCTCCCAACCCCTCCTTATGCCCCCCCCCCCAAAATTTTCTCCCTTATGCACCCTCCAAGAGTAAGAAATGCAAGCAGTTTATTTTCCTAGGTGGATCCCAATCCAAAACTCCCTCCATAATAGAGTAAATGCCATTGGAAATCCCTTATCCCCCCCCATATGAAATCCCCATATCCTTCTCCTACACCTTGTCCTAAGCAGTCTACCCAACCAGCCAAGAACATAAAACACATTCACCATTTCAATATGCATGCAAGAGAAAGAAAAAAAATATTTAAAAAATAGCTCAAGATCCTACCTCTCCATACTGGAGTTTGTTTCAAGCTCACAATCTTTCCAAATTTCAAATACAGTCCAAAATCAGCAGGGTTCAAACATGCAAAAAGACTCCAAGCTTCCTCCACAACAAGCTCCAAAACAACAACCAAAAAATGCGCCCCCAAGCGGAAAATAACAAAGTTTCAACAACCATAAACAAGCAAGGAGTTTCAATTTTATAGGAGAGGGAAGAGAAGAGGATGATGTGGATCCATGTGGGATGCCACATCATTCTTCCTCAACCCCAAGAGGAAATTCAACATCCTTCATCAAGTCACAATAAATAAAATGACAAAATGACTTACATACTCCAAAATGACCCATACTCCAAAAGGACTGAATTAAAAATATGTAAGGGAAGTGCAATTAAAATTTACAAATTGTCACTTCAAAATGCATTAAAAATACCTAAATTTAACCTCCAAACCATAGGCATGGTTGGTGGGTCATTTTAAGAGGTGTGTGACAAGTTTAACTTGTCCCACAAGCCTCCAAATTTGGCCTACAAGGGCAAATTCGAATTCCAAAGGAGATGAAGTGTTAAACCTTCCAAAATCTTTCTTACATACTCTTACAAATTTCTTACACATTAACTTACACACTCTTCCAACAGTAATATTTTAAATCAACAACTTTATTAATTACATTCCATATCCCAATTTAATTTAAATAAAGTTTAACGATATGACTCTCACATTAAAACTATCACATTTAAAATTAACTAAAAGAAGGAACACATTACTAATAAAACACACACACCAATAATTAAAAGGAACACAAACATAAAACATATATATCCCATGGTCACAAATAATGGAAATCCCCCCCATGGGAATTCCTAGCATAACTCAACACACAACATACACAAACACACAACATAGTTGCCATGGTGACCTTGTTGAATTCACCCAAAATTTCAATATGGTTAATATCCAGTCCCCCTACATTGTTGTGTTTTTAACCTAAAAAATGACAAATACCTCCTTCGGCCTCATGGCTGTATCAAAACATCTAAAATGATATAACAACATCTCAAGATCATCTAAGCGTATGAATCACAACAATATCAAGAATTCAACATTATTATTTTAATTAATAAATCAACTATATCATCATCAAAAATATATCATACTAGGTCTACCCAAAATATCCATTGTCATAAGTCCAAATCAACATCTATAATATGTCCATGTCACATAGTATATCATCAACCACATATGAAAATGTTTGTAGTAATCATCAAGCATAGTAACTGAATCTAGATCAATAATAATCCATGATCTAATGTCTAACCATCATACTAAACAAAACATAATAGTGTCCATAATACGGTCAATAGTATCCAAATCAGTATCTAAAAGTTTCAAAGGGAAGTGGGCACTACAGGGCTTATAAACGTAAGACCCTAAAGGCCTTGGATAATGGAATATTCTAAGGGTGAAGAAATTCACATGATCATGAAATGTCATGGGTGTGGAAAGTCCCTTGAGTAGAGAGGAAATTAGGATGAAAAGGAAATGAGGTGAGATTGGGTGGTTTAGCGTAACCCTAGTGTACGACATCATGTTTTTATCAGCAAGAAACCCAGGATCAAAAATAGGAAAGTCCATGACAAAAATTTCATCATTTTTTTTATTTTTATGTTTTTAATAGACTGATTAATGCGTTAAGTCTATATGGGATGATTATATTATCTCTATGTATTTGTGAATCTATAGTGGAAGTGTAAAAATGATAAATGAACGATGTGATGATGTGGTAAAAATTTTCATTAATTATTTCTTGTTTGGTTTAATTTCCAATTGTTTATATAAAATGGAAACAAACTAAGGTATGATGTGAATAGGGAAATAAAGGGGGAAATAGGTTAGGGTGAAGAGTTTCCGAGCTAACCTTCAAGGGCCCCATGCCATTGAAGTGCTTCCTACATAGCCCTGGTGAAAAGGGGTCTCAGGCCAATGTAGTTCTCCCATAAGCTAGGGAAGAATATGATGAATTAGGGGGATGGGTGGTGAATTTTTAGGCATGGTTGAGTTTAGGTCATAGGCATGATAGAGTCAGGTTATAGGCATGGTTGAATGTAGGTCATAGGCATGAGTGAGTTAGGTCATAGGAATGAGTGATTTGTTTTAAATATAGGTGTTGATGAGTTGATCCTGTATAGGATAATCAATAAGTAATGAGGAAGGTGAATTGTAAGAGGTGGAAATAGATTTGCTTAATTGATAAGAAACCTAATGAGTCTACCATACCACAGATGATCTTATAAACGTAAGACCCTAAAGGCCTTGCATAATGGACTATTCTAAGGGTGAAGAAAGTCACATGATCATGAAATGTCATGCGATTGCAGAAAGTCCCTTGAGTAGAGAGGAAATTAGGATGAAAAGGAAATGAGGTGAGATTGGGTGGTTTAGTGTAACTTAGTGTACAACAACATGTTTTTCTTAGCAAGAAACCCAGGATAAAAAAATAGGCAAGTCCATGATGAAAATTTCATCATTTTTTCATTTTTTTTTTTTTTGTTTTTCATAGACTGATCAATGTGGGAAGTCTATATGGGATGAATATATTATATCCTTGAGGTCTTCGCAAAGATGATTGATGTGGGAAGCTTCTGAATATTTTTATTATTTTTTTGCAATGACTTTATATAGCTTTCCTTCAAGGGAGTATTCTATTTATAGCGTAAAAATAGAGTGAAGATATGTCCCTTTTTAAGGGAGTCATCTTTTGATGGAATTTTGACTCAAGGAGTTGAATCCCTTTTTGTTTTAGAATTTTAAGTCATGGAAAAGACTATATAGGAAGATTAGGATCTTGTTTAGAAGACAAGACCATAACACATAGAGGTTAATTGTAACACATTTGACAAATTTTTATATTTCTATTTTGCATTGCAAGCATTGACATGTGATTTTCTTGATGAGGTGTGTTCCTTTGATTGCTGAAGATCATGCTTGTCATGGCTAAATCATTCCTGCTCTTGGATTCGTTAGACTTAAATGTTATTGTTTGCAAAGAATCCATTTTCACATCTAGTAATGATGTTTGCAAACTTATCTCTATTAACTGACTCATCATTGGATCAATTCCATTGATCCAAGATATGTTTTAAATATCCTTACCTGGTCTGAATGGTAAACTGACATTCAGAGGTTGAGAGACATAACAGATTGAACTTTTGTATGTTTACAAATTCTTTATTGTCTTATAATATCGTGCCTGCATTATTTTGTATGTTTTGTGCTAAGATATTCTTGATTGATCTCAGCAGGACGATTATGGCATTAAGTGAAAAGAGGCCTATGCTAGGACTATTGGGAAAATTAAAAAATAAAAACCAATTCCTAGACCTATGAAATCTATCCTAGAGAGATTCTTAAACTAAGGTATTTATACCCACCCGCTACCTATGTCTATTTTGTCGGGATGACATCCTAACCTAAGTTGTTGCACTAAATGGGAATAAGGGGGAAATAACCTAAGGTGATGCTAGGTTATTTCTAACCTAAAACCTAATACCAATTGGTTATGAATTATGATCTAACCTACGATGACTATTTACCTATTGCAAATTTTTTAGCCTAAGGTAAATATTTTAAATCTAGCTTAAGGTCTTATCCTAAGCTAATGGTACCTATCCTAAACTAATGAAGTGTGGAAAGGGGACCTAAGGGTCATATGGAAAATGGGAGGCTAGGTGGCGGTTCCTAAGCTATTAATTTGATTCGATCTTGGGAATTAAGTGACAGTGTACTGCTAGATTAGGCAGAGGCATGAAATTTGGAGGAATCCTATGTGGAGGCATCACTAAGGTTTTTTGATGCATGCATAAGTTCAAATAGGCTTCTCTAATTTTAGATGGAGGTGGAAAGGAGAGATAGGTGAGAATGTGAGAGTAAATGGTATTAACGAGTCTTGTTTTTTACAATAAAATCATCTTGGAAACAATGTAGGTGGATTTTTTGGGGGTTTTTTGGTCTTGCATGCTTTGCGATTTTTGCTTTGCATGGAGCTATCTGGTTCTTCGAACCAGTAGTTTGATTTTAAATTTATGGCTATTTTTGGTTTCCCTTGTCTATTTTCGATTCAAGGGAAGTAAATGAGGCATTGGGGAAAGAGATTTTTAGTTGTTGATCTTGCTTGGAAAAGAAGAATTATTGAAATATCAACTGGAAGTCTTCTTAAAATTGGAATAAGTGCTATTAGGCATGATAATATCTACCCATTAATATTTCTTGCTTTTCTCTAAATGTTTCATTAAAATAACTCTGCTCTCATGAGATAAATGGTTAGTTGTTTTGTTTTGGTTATTTGCTTTCATGTTGAAAGAATCCCTGTGATTTTTGGATATAAATCCATTGCATTATAATGTTAGTTTCTGGATGTTTTTCTCTGAGTAAGTTCAATGATGAAATGCCTATAGAACTTTCAAAACTTTAGTGTTTTGATTAGAACTTGCATTCTGGACTGTCTGCTCAAAAAAGAGCTTGAGTAAATGGATTTTGGTTTGAGTTTTGGATTTGGAAATCTTGTTATAAATTGAAAGAAAAAAAAAGAAGGGGATACTCCTCTTTGATGCATCTTTGAGTTTGAAAACTTGTATTATTTCCCTTTCGGTTTGTTGGATATATTTTTATTGTATTCCAAGAACTCGAACTTGCGTGAAAACGTGTTAAGGATGTCTTATTTCCCTATGTTCTGGGTAATCTATGTTATTTCAACTGACTATCCTTGAATGTTTTGAAAGATAGGTGAATATCCTTTTATAAAACTATATCTTGTTTTGTGAAGATATAGTACTTCTGGTTCGGGACTGTAATTTTTACTTCGTTCTTCAGTATGAACTTGAACTCATTTGAAAACAAACGTTAATGGGTATTTGAAGTATTTGGAAGTGTTATGTTCGTACTTTAAGTTGTGTTAAATCTGGAAGGAATAATTACCCTTCCTCTGCACTGAACTTCTCTACCCCGAACTTTATGTTTTTTTTTATGGAGTTGTGTAAGTTATTATAGTTGGAATCACTGCTACAGTTTGAATTCGTGAGGAATATAGACACAATGTTTGACTTGAAACTTTGTGTTGAGTTTTTGTATTTTCTATTAGAACCTTAGAATGGATTTTTGGGTTTTAAAAGGGAGTTGAATACTCTTTTAAACTATATCTTGTTATGAGAAGATTTATTACTTCTATTTCGGGATTGTATTGTATACTTTACTCTATAGTATGAACTTGAACTTGTGTCAAAACAAGGATGAATGGAAGAATGTGGATTATGGAATTGTATATGTCATAAATTTCTACTTGTATAAGAACTGGGTTAGTATTGGTATTTGATGTTAATGATACAGTTTGAGCTCGTAAGGAAAATTAGAAGTAATGTTTGACATTAAACTTCGTGTTTGGTTTTGTATTCTCTATTTGAAATTTTGAAAGAACCTATAGGTTTTAAAAAGGGATTTGAAATTCCATTTTTAAAACAGTGGTGAAAATTTCTTGGTTCATCTCCTTTCTATTGAAGTTCCCTTGAAATTTTGGGAAGTTAAGTTTTGTTCAATGGTTGAAATTCTGTTTACTTGAACTACTCTATAGATTGACTCTCTCTCTCTCTCTCTCTCTCCAAGTCGTTAGGGTGTTAGCATCCTAGGCTAATTCGAATTATTAAGATCGATTCACTGTCTTTTTTTTTGGATAAGGTAATGAGAACTCACTTTCCAAAACTAGAAACTTATTTTGGTTGTTTAAAATTAACTTGTTACTAGTTGACGGTGGAAAGTTCATAGGAATAGTCAAAATTTTAAGAAACTTTTAGGACTGTCATTTTTGGTACAGGGGAAAACCAAACCATTCCCATTTGATCTTTATTTATCTCATCTATTTTGTAAAGATTCAATCGTCTTGTAGATTCAGGGTAATGTACTCCTGAGCCTGTCCTGTAGAAAGGAAAACATAATCATTTATTGCCTGACTATTTTTGAATGGCTAAGTCATAAATTTTAGGAGATTATTTTCTAAGGGACTCCTCTCTATGCATTCAATAGTAAATATGATCCTTATCTGGATGGACACAACTAAGAAATAATCCTTTGTAAGTCTTACTTTGTCTTATGGAACGTATGGTTTCAGATCACTCGCTGATAACTCCAATAATGTAGAATAATACATAAGGCTTGCAAGTAAGTTGTTGACATTTTGTTTCTCTCCCTTCTCAGGATTGGATTGGGATTATTGTTATCAGTTGTTGTCTCTTAAATGGTGAATCCTTTTATTGGTTTCCTTGACTAATATAGTTATGTAGGTAATCGATTATTTACTTTTTGAACCTGATTTTTATCTCTAAGATGAATGGTGAATTGTGGATAGTCTGTATTGATTCTTCTTCTTATCTATTTAAGTTGTAGGATGAATCATCCTAAATATATACTATGCTGAAATGAACTTGTCTGTACATGGTTTCTGTAAACTTGTTAAAACGACAATAAGATATTTGATTCTGGAAGTAACTCTTTTTGTTTATATAGTAAGGTTAATATTGTATCTCAAATTCAGAAAGAATTATGAAATAATTAAATTGTCAAGAGTTGTTGTTTGATGTAAAGAAGTAATTGTTGGGGAAAATACTTATGTGATATAATGCAGTAGTTGATGATTATATTATGTTCTTTTCTTAAATAGTGAACTCTGATTTACTATTGTACTTCTTTTATGGTTGTTACTACTTACGCTTATTCTTCTGATTAAAATAATTGTTTCATTAAAGCAGAGTTGTTTTAATGGAAAAATTAGTTTAACGCACTTCGTTTTAATGCTTAGTGCTTATCATGATCAGTTCAATGAGCTGACCCATGCCAACAATTTTTACAGATGGACTTCATAAGTGATAAAAGAAGGCAATAACTTTCTTGATGTGTTAGCTGATTTAAAGTATAGCTCTTATGTAGTGAATTTAGATTCATTCTTGAATTGTATTGAAAAAAATAAAAATTTGTATTCTGTTATGATCTTAATGCTGATTGGCATGAAGTATGTCTGCAATGTATAGACTTGTAAACTATGTATTTTATCATGATAAACTGAAAATTTTGGAAATATACTTCAAATGGTTGTGTATTTCTCTTGTACTTTTTATGAGGAAATTGGAATTTATCTTGTTGATTCTCTTCATATCTGTTTGTATACTTATTACTGTTATCATTTAATAATTTGGATGAAGGGAATAGTTCAATCGCACTTACTAGGATGCAACTCATTGAGATGCATATAAGATGTTGTTCTCTATATAAACAATTATAGTATAATAATGAAATGTTTGATGGACATACAATAAAACTATATGAATTGAGAAAGATAAAAAGGGTATGATATCCCTAACACTTAATCATGTAGAGAAAGACTCTTCCTCTTTCAAAATAATGTAAAACTAAAGGAATGATGTTTATGATTGTTAATCATTTCACTTCACTTTCCATGAAGTCTACTCTAGCTGAATCTATGTGGATGTTACACCATCTTTGAATAGTTAAGTTACATTAAACTAACTTTATGATGTTTGCCGCCCTGTTTTTGGATAACTGCATGATATGGCAGAGTTAATGAACACAAAAGAAATCATGAGTTAACGGAGTCCTTAATATCAATCAAATTAATTATGGAAGAAGGTCTTAAGGAATGTTGGATTTAGGGTTTTTCAAGGTTGCTGTAATATGAATCTTAATCCAAATTTAATTATGTGTTAATGACCACCTAGGGGTATGTACATCATGATGAAGTAGTTTTGATGGATGTTGGCACATGCAAACTATAGGATTGTACCTTCAAGAAGACGAAGGAATTCTCGAGGATACAGTGTTGTAGTTGACATGTGGCAACACCCTTCTGTATTTGTTCATCTAGATCTACACACATCTGGACTTGAATGTAGTTTCTCTCTAGGTCAAGTTAGTAGCATGATTTGAATAGGAAGTAGATTTCTATGACTCAGGGTACCTAGGCACATTCGATCGACTTAGGTTGGTTTAGTATGCCCATATACCCTAAGTCATCGTGAGCGTCTCCCTATAACAAATAATGTCGTTAACTGGGGTTATGGTCAAACCTTGGGCAAGTGGACTTACAGAAGTCAGTAAAGACCATTCGAGATAACAGTAGAGTGAGGTGAAGGATGAATTTCGATTTGACGAGTATTTCATCTAGGAATAGTAACATGAAAAATTTGTTGGAAATCTTTGGCCAAAGTATCGCAAGCTACTGGTTGTGTTGTCCTATGTCACCTAGTTTATAGAAATGTGATGTCAAATGAATATTGGTAAAAAATATTTAGGTAGGCTCTTTAAACAGATCACTTAGTACCCAGAATAGGGTAGGAAAACCAATTATACATAATATACATAAATTATTCTATGCTTAAATACAAACATGAGAGATCGGTAGTTTACCAAGTCATTTACAGCTGCATATGGTTATCTGTTATGAGATTGATTGGCATGGAATGTGTATTCTAAATGATGTTTTATTTAGAATAGAGAACATTGTGTAAAAACAAATTCCCTTGTTTCTAAAGTCTTAAAATGGGAATGTTACATTAATTATGAAAGAGGTTGTTTTGAGTGATGAATGACCATGGGATTCCATTTTTAAGAAGATAAAAAGTAAGCATGAGAATCATGCTATGTGTAGAGGCTTGGTACTTATATTGAAGAGGAGGTTGAAAGGTGATGGATAATCACATGATTATTGTTTAGTCGTCGATCCTCAAAAACAGGTAATATGGAAGGTGAACAATGCTCAAGGGACGAGTGATCAACTGAAAGAAAGTGGTATAGGACTTAACGTCAACAATAAAATGGTTGAAGATGTAAGGCATTGAGAGGCTTAGGTTTGGTTTTACCTTTGAGTGAAGACAAATGATAAGCACCTGATCCATAGGCATGGGTAATGATATAGGTTCCAAGCTAATTAGGAGAAAATTTCTGCATTTACTTTTCTCTTCTTTGGTTACATGTTGATTTTCCTTCAGGACAAGGTCACCGAAATGAAAGGTTTTCTCATGGAAACATTTTTTGTAGGCACGTTTGATACATTTTTGATATATTTGGAGATTATCAAGAGAATTAAGAAGAAGTTCCTCTAATAACTCAAGTTGTGATAAATAGTCCTGACAAAAGTCATCGTCGTTGAGCATGTCTTCTAGTGAGATGCATAGAGATGGAATCTATAATTTGATAGGTAATAAAACCTCAGTAGGGTAGACCAGAGAAAAAGTTGGGGCAGCAGTTGAAGTGCGAATATTAGTGTGATAAGCCCACAAGGTGAAAGGAACGTGTGAATGCCAATACTTGCCAGTATCGTCAACTATTTTCATAAGAATTTTGTTCAAGGTTTTATTGGTTGATTCTTCTTGGCCATTGGTTTGCGGGTAATAAGGTGATGAGAAACTGAGTTGGATACCAAAAGCGTCGCATAGCTTATATAGGGTTTTGTTTTTGAATTACTTTCTATTATTAGTGATGAGATGGTGAGGAACACCAAAGTGACAAATGATGTGATGGTTGATGAATTCACATATTTTCTCAGATTTTGTAGAAATGAGGGGAATGGATTCTACCCATTTAGTATAATATTCAGTAGCAGTTATAATCCATTGGTGGCATTGTGAAGAATGGGTATTTATCTCACCAACAAGATCCAAGCCCCATTGAGAGAAAGGCCAAAGGTCTCGTGTGACCTACAAGGCATGACTATGTGCATGTGATGAAGATTAGCATGTTTTTGGCATTTCACACAAAATTTGACATAGTCACAACAATCGCGGTTTAGGGTTGGCCAATAATAGTGAAGGTAAAGAATGCATTTTGTGACAACTAAACCACTAAAGGGACCTCCAAAAATTCCATCGTGGACTTCCTTGATAGTGTAGAGAATTTTAGAAATTGTAAGGCATCTTAAGAGAATACCATTGAAGCCGCACTTATAAAGGAGGCCACCAATGATGACGTAACGAGAGACAATTTTAATAAAGGTATGTTGTCCATTACAAGTGAGATTGGTGGGTAGAATGGAAAGGGAAAGATAGTCTAAAAATTTATTATACCAAATTTCACGTGGGTTAGGTGCAATGGTTCTAATAGAGTAGACCTCATGAGGTAAATAAGAGGGTGATTACAACCTTTGTATTGTGACAAACATTTTAGAGTCGGTAGGTGAAGTAGGTATCTGAGAAGCCAAGCAGGATATGGTATTCAAAAATTTATTGGTAGAACATGGGGTGGTTTGAAGTTTAGTAACGGTCAAAGGTGATCAAAAGTATATCTATGTGATGTTTCTAATTTTGAATGAATCTCATTATAACACTGGTATATACCATTGACTTGGTTTACGACCAGCTGGGAATCACCAAAGATATTGATTGACTTAACATCTAAGGCATAAATAGCCTAGAGATCTAATACTAGTGTTTCATATTCGACAATATTTTTTGTACAATCAAAATCTAGTTTGAAAGACAAAGGCATAGGTTCACCATTAAGAGGAGATGAGGATAACACCCACCCCACCTCCATGCTAAAACTTAGAGCCATCGAATAAGAGTGTCATTTGGTAAGCGGGTTCATTTAAGGAGAGGGTAGCTATGGATTTGTCTGGGAAATCAAATTTAGAGGGTTGATTCCCGGAAAGAGGCGTGTTTGCTAGTTAGTCAACGATAACTTGGCCCTTGATGGAATTTTAATGAATGAAATAGAGGTCGACATCGGCAAGAAGCATAAGCCAACATGTGGCACGTTGATGTTGATGGGGTTTGGCGTACATATAGAGTAAGGGGTCATTATTGGTAACCACAAATGTTTTTTCTGGTCGAGGAGGTAATGGCGGAGTTTGGTGGCAGACGAAAACTAAGGCTAAGAAGCATTTTTTTGTGTGGGTGTATCTATTTTTGTAGTCAAGAAGGGTACATATTATGTAATAAACCACTTTCTCTCTGTGTTTCTCGTTGTGATGATCGAACATGGCACCTAAAGAATGGTCAGTGGTGGAAATATATAGGTAAAAAGAATGAGAATTGGTCATCCTTAGGAGGAATGAGAATTGGTGGTTGAAGAAGATATTATTTTAAGGATTCAAAGGATTTATGGAATTCACCCTCCCATTTGAATGAAACATTCTTCTTGGGAAGATGATGAAATGGTTCACAATGGTCAAAAAGCTGCAAGATAAAACGACGAATGGATTGAAACTTACCTTGTAGGATTTGAAGTTGATGGAGATTATTAGGTGGAGGCATTTCTAGAATAGCCTTTAATTTACTAGGATTGACTTCTATGCCATGCAAAGAAATGATGAAACCAATGAGTTTTCCTGAAAGTACTGTAAAGCTGTACTTCTTTGGTTGAAGATGAACATAATACTTGATGAGGCGGTCAAAGACGATCATAAGGAAAGTCAAGTGTTTGGTTCAATGTTTGGATTTGGAAATAAGTTCATCTATGTAATCTTCCAATATGTGATGCATGATGTCATGGAATATGTAAGTCATGGCTCATTGGTATGTAGCACCGGCAATTTTAAGGCTAAAGATACATGACTCGATAGCAGAAGGTCCCCCAAGGGGTGATGAAGGAAGTCTTGTGTTGATTTTATAGAGAAAGTAATATTTGATTGTAACATAATAAACCATCCATTAGTGATAGCATTTCATGGTTGGAAGTGAGATCAACTAGTTGGTCAATTCCTTGTAGGGGAAAATCATCTTTGGGACAAGCTAGGTTAAGGTCACGGAAGTCTATGCAAATGTAGATTCCCCTTGTCACCTTTGTGACAGGAACGATGTTAGAAATTCATTGGGGTAGTCAATGGGTAGGATGAAGGAAACTGAGAGAAGGAGTTGAATATCTTCTTTGACCAGAAGAGTAATTTAAGGATGAATTTTTGGTATCTTTTGTCTGATGGGTATGGCATCAGGAATGGTTATAATAGTGTGGACCACAATTTTTGATTCAATATTGGGCATATCAACATCAAACTAGGCAAAAGAATTGCTATGGTCCTAAAGAAAGAGGCAAAAGCTTCCTACTCAGTAGCGTCTAAAGGTTGGCCTATCTTTAGAATATGTGGGTCATCCTGAGTGTTAATTTTTATTTCAATGGTCGATTCATTCAACATGGTTTGTGTCTCATAAGGTAACGACTGATGAATATAAGAATCTTCTGCACCAAGGTAGGTGAGGATGGACTCATCGTCCTGGCATTAAACGAAATTAATAGAAGGTGTATCGTCGTCAATCATGTTAGGATACAGGAATGGGAGAGAAGAGGGAGCCTCGTCATTGTGTTGATAGGTTAGAGGTCCTAGGGATATTGTGTTTATGAAATAAACAAAGTTAGGAGGAATAGATTCAGGATCTATGGACTCTGTGGGTGAAGATGGTGACATGGGTGAATGAGGTGGAGAAGGTTTATCTTCCTCAATGAGGTCAACGTGAGCCTTCTTGGGAGGTGGTGTGTTGAAGCCAATGCCACTACGGTCATTGTGTTTATGGGTGGTATAGGAGATGACAGTATGGCATCCTTGTTCGTAAAAAATGAAGCCAAAGCCTTTCCATATGCAATGGTGGAGGAAAGTGTGAGTGAAGTGGCGGTTAGTAAGGGAGTGTAAGTCAGATGAAAATGGTTGTGTCTGGGATGGAGGTTTGGGTGAATAAGTGGCAATATCAAGTCCCCCATATGTTATATTAGTGCAAAGGTAGGGAGGACCATAAGGAAAAACATTGCCTATGCGGTAGTCATAACTATGTTGCTGAAGTAGGATCCCATACTCTTACGGGGTGAGGAATGTGTCAATATTGTATAAGCAGTACTCTTCCAAAGTGAGGCATTGAAAAACACCTTCTAAGGGATCAGTAGTCAATATATGGGTAGTAGGGATAGATGAATCTCTAGACGATTGGGAAGTAGATGAGTTAGCTATAGAGGTTGCGGTGGCAGTAGGAATAACAGGGTTATATTTTTGAGAGGTGGTGGCAGCCTTGGTGGATGGGCTTGCGGGTGAAGGTGAAGTGCGGGTAGTAAAAAATGCCTTGACTGGTACAAGTACATCGTTGGGTTGTTACAACATGTTACAGGTCTTGAATGGTGACGGGTCAGCTTGGGATGGTGTAATTATTTCCTTCATGCTCAAATTTTACACATCAGTGTAAATTTTAAGGGACACAACCCATGACGTGAATCCAGGGTTTGTCGAGAAATAGGTTATATTGGAAATCCTTCATCTAAGACATAGAATAGTTTTGAGACAATGCTTTGTTAAAGTAGCATAGCATAACTACGTTATTATGCATACTGTTAGAAGGAATGCACTTTTGATTGTATGTATGGGAGGAGATGATGTTAATTATAGCATCACCATCAATCATGATGTCGTCATACGTGTATGTTATCGATATAGAAAGAAATGAATAAGGTGGGATCTGTGTTATCTAGGTTATTTAACTGGAGAGGTATAATCACCTCTTCATAGAAGCTAAGGGCACTGACATGAGGAGGGGTCGTGGGCATAGAAGGAGGAGCTTATTTTGTTAGCAAGGCCACATGGTGAGGGGTGGTAATTGAGGCCACTAGTGTGGGGTCATTGGGTAGAACTTCAATGGATCATAAAACCTCAATAAGGGCTTGTTAGTGGGGTTTAGAAGTATAGATGAGATTATACAAAGAAATCTTAAGAGGAGATTGATGTAATTGTTTTATCATTGTGCAATGGGTGATCCCTTCAGAGATAGGGTATGTAGGTCCACAGATGGTGATATTGGGAGCAGGTGTAGATGGTATATTGGGTATAGGGTTGGTTGATGTGCTAGTTTATTTTTCTTTTCCTTTGTCTATCTGAGCGTGGGTAACAACGTGAACCATGTTAATCTGACGGGAAAGTGGATGAAGAGGGTGTGTCATGAAAGTTATAATGGCATGAGGTGAAAAATCCTAGTAGTGGATAAGAGCCTTGTGAAATGTGTTGAGGGCATTGACATTTGGTTGGTGGTTTGGCCAACTCTGTTATACGGACCATGTTGATCTTGAATTTTGGAGGTGGGAAAAATGATTATGGGGGGTGGATATAATGGTTGTGGAATGGGTAAAGGGTGATTATATATGGTGATAAGTGACGATGGAGCATAGTCCTCATCAAGTAGGTCGTCATCGTCAAAAAAAAATTCAGGAGGACAAAGTTGAAGAAGAATGGTCTTAAGAGCCTTCCAATTTTCAACATCATGTCCTAGACACATGATGCATAGGCACAAATCTTGGTTTCATCAAATCCTTTTGGTTTTGGTTTTAGAGGATTGTAAGGTCTAAGTGATGGTAATGTGATGACATAAGTCTCTAATAGACTGGTTAAAATGTTTGCGTAGGACCCCGTTAATGGATCACAATGGGAGGTGAGTGTGGGTTTGGGTACAGGTGTGGCTGATTGTGAAGGAAGGGGCTTTACAAGAGGGGGAATGGGTTGGTCTATTATTTTGGTATGTGGTGTGGTCTTAGGTTTTGTTGTCATTAGTTTTGGTAAAGGTGGGGTAGAAGAGCTAGAAATGGAAGGTTTGGTTGGTTTGATTACCTTAGTAAAGGGTATCAAATTCTTAGCTTTGAGTTGCACCTTCTTGGGTAAAGGTGACATGGGATTACGAGATGAAGAAGGTAAAAGAGATAGTGGAAGAAGATGGGTTACCCATGGGGGAAACTGAGTTATGGTGGAGGTGGTTAGTAGAGGTGGGGTAGGTGGAATTGGTTGGAGTTATAGTAATTGGTGGAGATATAGGTTGCAAGTAGTGCACGGGTGAGGGTGAGGGAGTTTGGTTTTTAGGTGAATGAGGTGTAACAATGGATCGTGATGCAGTAGTAGGTTATTTACCTTTTGACTAGCCTTGGGTATGAGATTGTTTGGTCAAGGTTGATGGATGAGGTCCTAAGATGTACAGAAGGGGGGAGGGTGACAAGGGTGTAGTAGGCAAGACCGGTGTACATGGCCTAGAGGTTGGGTTTTATTTTTAGGTAGGATGATAATGCTACTGCAGACTTTGGAAGATGCGGCTAAGTCCTATTTGATATGTGGGTGAGTAAGGCTTGATGTCAGCATAACACCCAAAGTAGTGATGGGTCTAGATATGGGTGGGGATATAAGTGTGGGTAGGTTTTTAGGTTTGAGAATAGTTGTAGTGATGAGTAGAAGTTTGGATGGAATTAGGGATGATGAAGAGGAATCCATTTTAATTAGCATGGTAAGTGTAGTTTTGGTTTCCAAAAGTACCTTTGGGTAGATCGTGGAAGTATATTCAAGTAACATTTGCATTTGGGTCGAAACGGGGAGCCAAAGATGTCCCCAGAGCATGGAATGATCAATGTAATCCAAACGATTGACCAACCGTGAAAATGGGATTACTAAAGAAGATGATGGAGTGGGTTGGGTAGAAATCCTTGTAAAATATGTCTCTGAGACTGGAAATTGGTTGGCCTCAGATTCTGTACATAAAAGAGATGAGATCATTTCAATAGGGTTTTGGGATGCTAGGGGAGAACTATCCCCGACAGGTAGTGACATTTCTGAAGAATCTCTCATGGGAAGGAGAGATACTAGGTCAGGTGAGGTAGAATTTTCTCTTAGTGGAGGAGAATGCGATGATGATTCTATTATGGATGGGAGAATAACAAGTGTTGACTTTTCAGAAGGTGGGGAAGTAGACGATAACATGAAATTGGTAGAAAGTGTGGAGTCCTCTTTGAGAGCAAGGGTAGAAGAGGGGGACTCCTCTATGGGTGGATGAGTCGAAGAGGTATGCTCCTCTGTGGGTGGAGGAGTTCATGCCAAGATTTCCTTAATAGATTAAGTATGTCAGTTTTGAGGAACAGTTGGTGTGATATCAAAAACTGTGTTAGCCTCATAGATGGTGTTGTCACTGGATGAAGGTTATTTATTTTTATTAGATGATGGTTTATGATTATGGAATGGATTTTTGAAGATGTACAAATTCTGATTTGCTGGCGCATTCAGGTCATATATGAAAAGGTCTCCATTTTCTATCATCTCTTGAAAAATGTTTTTAAAAGTTATGTAGTTACCATCACTATTTCCTTTAACATGATGGTAATTACAATAGTCATACTCTTTATACCATGCGGGCATAGGATGAATGGGTTCAAAACCTATATGAGGTTTTATGGGGGAAGTGTATTGGCTCCAGCTTTAAGAAGTTTTTCCAGGACCAAAGAATAGGGCTCTTCGATTAGAGGTGTACTTCCTCTACTCCTCCCACCAGGCGTGCTAAAATGTTTGACCATTTTCTTTATGTTTTGGTGTGGGCCAAGGAGAAACACCTATTGCAATGGTTGGTTTGAAATTTGTGTGCATGTTCTGAATTCTTGATCCAATGTTGACTTTGAGAGATTCCTTTTAGATAGGAGGAACTACCTGAAATACACAACAAGACCACAAAAAGAGGATTAAATAATATATGTCAGTGGGCTGCCTAGTGTGTGCTAGATCCAAGAAGCATGATACTTCATCAGTGGCCATCAACCCATTGTTAAATATAATTTAATGTAAGAAACAACTTAATTAAATAGAATCCTACTGAAATTAATATGATTTAGGCATCTCATGCAAATACAATAAGCAAGTATAACATAACAGGCTAGGATATGATTAGATCTGGAGGTCGGGTAGTTGGTCAGGGTTCTGGTACTAGTTACGATTAGGTTCTGGGTCACTTAGGTTGTTTGGGTGAAGATTCTTAGGTTCTGTTATTGATAGGATGGCCAAAACATAGAGACTGGTATCGGTCAGATATAATCAATGACAGTTTTAGAGAGAACCGACGACGGTCATGGGTAACCGATGTCGGTACGGTCGGGTTGATAGGAACTCGATAAGACCTAATTGTGGAAATTGGTCTGAGGTTAGACAGAGATAAAAAGGGTAATGGAAAGGTCTATGGGGATCTTAGAAACACTCAAATATGTATAAATGTTGTGTATAGATGATCAAATGGTATGGTGGTGAAAGATTGAGTTTTCAGGCAAGTAACTAGTGGGGGAATGGAGATGCTAATATAAAATGATAATAGAGATGAAAAAAAATGTAAAACAGAACAAGGATGGAATGACATAGGTGATAAATGCACTTACTAATGTTGTAGGTCCAATGGCTAGGTAGTGGTGATGATTGATCGGTGGGGGGAGCTTGGTGCTATGGTGGTGCTTCCCAGAATGCTACCATGAGAGCAATACCTCTAGATCTGTCTTGATGTTGGCTATGGCTATTTGGATGTGCCAAAGAGCTCTAGTTCTTGCTCGCATGTAGATATCCATTTTGCTCAAAAATTCAAGAATGTGGTCAACCTCTCAAATAAGGTTACCAAAATGGTTATATGGTAACCGATAAAGGTTTCTGGGTTGATCGACATCAATTTCAAGATGACCGGGGTTGGTTAAGGCAGGATTCCCTAGGTTTAATAAAAATGTTAGATCTTGCAATCATTTAGGCCAGGTCTATCCTTTTATCACGTATCAAAATGGACTTTATCTTTTAATGAGCGGGAATGTGGTTAGAGAAATAATAAGCATTGATTTTTAGGGTTGAACTAAGTCTTAGTTAGTTATGGTGAGTAGATAGATACTAAAAATAGGTTTATAATTAGGTGTCTAGGTGAGGTGGTGGGGTGAGGTGTCTAGGTTAGGTGGAAATTGGTTTAACTAAGATAATTAAATAATGAATAAAGTGAGGATGAGTATTAATTTAATTAAAGTGATTAAATTAATATTAATGTATGATATAAGGGTCATGGTTAGGTAAAAGTGTTTAAGTTAGTTTTTCAAAATGGGACCAAGGGGAGTGTGATCCAAGTTTTGTGTCTACATTGAGTGTGCTTGAGTAAGGTGTATGTGTGTGTTGAAAGGTGGATGTAAGGTTGAAATGTGGATGCAGAAAAGACTCTGATACCATTGTAGAGAACACCCTTTTTATCAAGTTTATCCACATGGAATTAGAACTTGAAGGTTAATCGCATGTTCCTAACCTCCACAATGTATTGATCTCATTACCAAGAACTAATTAAGTGCTTAGAAACACTCTTCGGAGTTATGTATTTCTTGAGAGTATGAGATGATTGCTAGGATCACCTTTGGTGGCCTTGGATAAAAATGGATTCTCCCAAAATTTTAAATATTATTCAAGATTTCTAATTCCTACTTGTTTTCTTCTTATCTCCTTATGAAGCTCTTTGAATCAGCCAAAGAAGTCAAGGTTCACAATTTGACTACTCATTTCTTGGTCCTGAAAATCCGTTGTTGAACAGACTATCCTTGAATGATCAAAACTTTTCTAAATCTTCCTAAACTACTACTAACATATTCAAGGATTTCAAATACCACATTTATACATTTAAGATCTTTTCATAACCCTCCCAAAGGATGCACATATGCTTGGAAATGGAAAAAAAATGGGCTTTCTAGGCTTGCAAGAGAATTATTTTTTTACTGCACTTCGATAAATCGAATAATGGACCTTGTTAAATAGTTTTGAAAACTTATGAATTGTCACCGAATGTATTAGGAATACTTCAAGGAAAATTTTATCATGACACAAGAGGGAGCTTATCTTAGAGAGGGATTTAAGAAGATTTGGGAGCAAGATTTCACATCGTGGCATGGTTTTCATGGTTTAAGTTTTGCTTTTTTGGGTCAGTCAATTCACATGACAACATATCCATATGAAGATCATCCTCTTACCCTTCTGAACTTAAAAATCCTCCTTGAATGGAATCATATTTAGGATACTCATACAATTCTTTCTCATATCCCTCTCATGAAAATATAGGACTTCTTGATCCTTCACACATGATGGTCCTAGATTCCTCAGTAGCTTGACCAACTCATTTTGATTTGTTTCTTGAAGAGATTTGGATAAAATGATAGATTTGTGATATGATGATCATTAATTCACTCCTTGAGCATTACTTTTCACCTTTGAACATGATGATCTCTTCTTAGTCTCATAATTCACCTCCCTGCCCAAGATGTCACCTAAGTGGAAGCATGCTTATAATGTCTTGACACCCTCTTTCTAAATTTATCCTCATAGAGATAGGTTTCATCCTCATGATAGAAGGATTGATCCCTATGAAACTTGGAGGAATGTATGATAATGAATTCCATGTTATTGACCTCCACACTGTAATGAAACACTGTAAATTCCAACTTCTTAACTTGCTAGAATGTGAGTTCATTACCAAACATTGATTAAGTGTTTAGAAACACTCACATAAAATATGCATTATTATTTAGCCTGTTATGATTTCCACCATCACTCATGGTGATCTTCTCTTATCATGCTCTTGATGACCATTCCCTTGATGATTTTAATCTTGAAAAATCTCTTGATGTTTCTGATATTTCACAGACCTCATGATTTTTATAATTGCACCCATTGTCCTCATGATGTCTCAAATCCTTCAAAGACCACATGATGATCATTCCCCTTATTATTTAAATAGATAAAAACTTACATATGTGTTTTGATTTATTATGTGTTATAAGGAATTTCATGAGTCCATATATTTGAGAAATTGTTTCTACCTTTGGGAGTTCTGAGGTTTATAAAATATAGCTTTGACACATTTAACACTCCAAAAAATTAGCAAACAATCCAAAAGGCACCAAAAATTAAACAATGAATATATTATTTCCCAAAATAGACATCGATGGTAGAATTTAAACCCTAAAAACTTTAGGTTGAATGTTGAAATCCTGAAAAATACCTATGTAATGACCAGATTAGAATATGAAAGACTATATTCCAAACCGTGACTAATGAAGTTGCGAGACTACTTCCATAAGGTGCAGAGTGACCCTAATTTCTTATATTTACTAAAATAAATTTAAAGTATAAGTTTTTCATTTATTAAAGAAATAATAAAGTAGAAAGATTAATAAATGAAAAACTTATAATTAAACCATTTATTTTAGTAAATATATCCCTCCCAGAAGCACATATTCCACATTGCAAATAGGAATGCTAGCACGTTATAACACGGTCATGTTTTAGGATTAGTAAATCCAGACCATAACGTGAAATTGAATTTCCCTTATCATGTTATAATGCAATTGAGCCATAACGTGATCCCGTTATGGTGAAAATGACCAAAAAATTGATTTTTGTCTGCTTTTGGCCCCCCCAACATGGTGTACTTACCCACTCTTTATTGGAAATAAAACTAGCAGTCAAGGTACAACCATTATTCCCTCCCCATACAACCTAAAAATGGAGATAAATATGTAACCCTAATATCTCCTCATTTTACTATATAAAAATTGATTGATTTGGCTTTGTATATGTATCTGGAGCGGGTTCAATGGTCTCTAAGAACCTGTGACATGTGAATTGGATTTGTATATGTTGTGGATGGTTGATGGCTGAGATCATTTTCATCAACATCCCTCCAATCCAACGGCGTGTGTTAGTCAAGTGGAAGTGGGGGGATCTTTCTCATTGGGGTAATGCCTTTCAGTGTAATAAACAAAAAGGGTGATTTTCCACAAAAAGGAGTTCCAAAAAAGGGATATTTTTTAATTTTGGGGGTGGAATTTAATCTAATTTGTAAAAGTAATGATAACCAAATCGTACCAAGAAAATAAATTATATGTTAATCAAACACCATGATTAATAAGATGAAAGCAATTGGGTAGAATAACTTTACCAAAACCTTTGAAAACAAATGAGCAGCAATATCATTTATTATTATGGAACTTAATGAAATACAATGAGAATGGACCTTTCTTTTATAGACAAGGAATAAAAATCTCAGAACCAGTCAATGTCATATATCAAGCCATAAATCAAGGAAATAACTAGTCAAGACCATAGATTTAGGAAAGAATTAGACAACAAGGATCTAGTCAATAATATAGATCAAGGAAAGAACTAGTCAATACTATAGATCAAGGAAAGAACTATACTTAACAACTAGATAATATTCCCCTAATATCTAAATAAATAAAAATAAATATCCACACACATAAATGGGTGAGGATAAATACAATAAAGGAAAAAAAGTACCTAGGTGAACATGAGCTAAGGTAAATGCATACTCTAACACCCCCCTTCAAGTGAAGGGGCCAAAATAGAAGTGGCATGTCCATAGTATGAGTCCTGACAAATAGGCCTAATGAGGTTCTCATGTAAAATATATCCATGAAGAAAACTCAAACCAAAAGAAGGAAAGAATCCTACTAGAAGGAAAGAGAAATAAGAAGATATTCTCACGAACACCCCCCAAGAAAATATTCTAAAACCCCAAGCATGTCACGTAACTCAAGGTAGCAAGGTGATGCAAAAGGCTTTGTTTATATGTTAACAACTTGCTGCTGAGTCAGAATGTACTCCAAGAAAAAAAATCCATCTTGAATATGCGACGAATGAATTTGATGTGTATCTCAATATGTTTGGTCCGCTGGTGCTCAACTGGGTTGCGAGTAATGTAAATTACACTTTGGTTGTCACACCAAAGTACAGTTGGTGAATCCTATGGGAATCCAAACTCTGTCAATAAGTTTTGAATTCAATAAATTCTATTGACTTGTTGGAACTGCTTCCTTGTATTCTGCATCTAAAGATGAAAGTGCAATATCTTGTTGCTTTTTGCATGCCTAAGAAACTGAAGAAGAACCAAGAAAAATAAGATAGCCAAAAGTGGAATGTTTGTCATCAACAGAACCTGTTCAATCTGAATCTGTATACCCAACCAACTGAGTAGAACCCCTAGTGTAGTGTAGGCCAAAGTGGGAAGTGCCCTGTAAATAGTGTTAAATCCTTTTAGCAGCATGTCAATGACTACTATGAGGAGAATATGCAAACCAAGATACAAGCCCTGCTACAAATGAAATATCAGGGAGAGTATGGGTTAAGTACATGAGACTTCTAACCAACTTCATGTGCAAATTAGGATCACAAAGTGGAGTGGTACATGTGGAAGTAAGAGTAACCCCAGACTGAAAAGGAGATGGACTTGGCTTGCAATTATCCATATCAAAGCGTTGAAGAATATCATGGGTGTACTTTTTCTAACTCGAATGAATCCCTGAATCTATCTAAGAAATCTGTAAACAAAATAAATAATGCAATAACCCAAGATATTTCATGTCAAACTATGTAGAAAGATCCCTCTTAATTGTTTGAATGTGGGAAGAAGAGCTGCCAGTAAGTAACAGATCATCAACATACAAGACAAGTATCACAATATCCTCACCAACATGCTGGAGATACACGGTATGATCAGAGTAGTAATGAACAAAACAAGTAAATATAAGAAAAGAATCCATCTTCTCATACCAATCTCAAGGGGCTTGTTTGAGACCGTATAGAGACCTTGAGAGCCTATAAATAAGAGAAGAATCCTAAAAAAATCTAGCAGGTTTCTCCATGTATATTTCCTCATGTGAATATCCATGCAAGAAGGCACTCTTCACGTCCATCTGGTATATGGGCCACCCCTGTGATGCAGCAATAACAAGTATAAGGAATACATAATCCATGTTGGCAACGGGTGTAAAAGTATCAAAGTAATCAATACCTTCAACTTGTGAAAAACCCTTTCCAACAAGATGAGCCTTATGCTTATCAATGGACCCATCACCTACATATTTGGTTCAGTATACCCACTTACACCGATCCATCTTTCTTCCTCTAGGAAGAGATACAAAATCCCAAGTTTGATTCTTCATCAAACAATAATACTCAGTTGTCATCACATCATCCCACTCTTGCATCCCATGCGCCTTTAAAAAAGATTATAGATCCTCAGAAACCGCCTAACACAAAATTCCAAAACCTTTGGAATGTGCGTGATGATGCCTAGTGAGTGGAAGATCCTGTATGAAAGGTGTTGCCTCAAAAAGTGTAGTACGAGTCAACTTAGGAATAGTGACAACATCAATGTGAATATGATCGTCAACGACATCTATAAGCTCCTCATCAACCTCCTCAAAAGAAAGGATCCTCAAGATGAGATTAAGAAGGAGGAATGGAAGAAGATGAATAATCATGAGTGAATTGCTCATCAAACTGAACATGTGTTCAAAAAATAACGTCATGAGTATCGAAATCTAGAAGTCGATAAGCTCTCATGTCCTCACAATACCCTACAAAGATCAAGGGTTTTCTCTTCTTATCCAAATATTTCCTTTTCTTCTTTTTCATAAATTCCCAAGCATGGCTCCCAATGACCCTAAAAAATGAGACATCTAGCTTAGTGTTGGACCAAGATTCCTCTGGAGTCAAATGCTCAAGTGCTCTATGTGGTGTGCAATTTTGAATGTAGTTAGCACAATTAACTACTTCTTCCCAATAGATAGGAGGTAAATCTCTAGAATTCATCATATAGTTAGCCATTTCCATCAAAGTTCTATTGTTCCATTTTGCTAAGCCATTTTGTTGTGGAGTATGAGGAACAAAATGCTAGTGAATAATGCCTTGAGTTGTCAAAAAATCAGAAAACACATTGCTGAAGTACTCCCCCCCATTATTAGTGTGAAGGTTCTTTATGCAACTAGAATATTATTTCTCAACCAAATCCTTGAATACTTTTAAGTGTAAAAAACATCACTTTTTTACTTGAGAAAATAAACCCAAGTACGCCTCAATAAATTATCAATAAAGGTAAGTGCATACTTAGCTTCATTGAAAGAGGGGGGTGGGAAAAACCTTCAAGTCACTAAGAACAAGTTCAAGTGGTGAAGAAAATCTCTTGGAAAAATCTTAGGAAATGGATCTTGGTTTTTTTTCCCTAATGTACAACTAGAGAAAACTCCCTTAAAACAAGAAACTCTAGGAAGACCATCTACCATACCATGAGTGCTCAACTCCTTAAAATATTTGTAATTGAGATGTCCAAATATTTTATGCCAAAGATTACTCTTTGAATTTGCATGAGAAACCAATTTTTTCCCTATAGAGGAAGTGTCATCAAAAACCTCAAAGTGATATATCCTCGAATTATGATCAACAATACTTTGAGCAACAAGTGAATGAGGCTCCAACAAAGTTGGTACTTCTCACCCATGTGGTGTAAAATTCATTGTTTTTCCTTGACTAGAATGACAAATTTAATATACATAAGGAAAATTTCTGGTAATGTTAGGAACATACAGTGCATCTTGGATACTACCACTATCAAGGTGTATATCACCTTTTCCCTCAACATAAAGAAAGGAAGAATATCCAACCTGAATTATGGAAGTAGAAATCAAACCTAGAGAAATAAAAGACTCCTTGGAAAAAGTCATGTGATGAGAAGCACCAAAATCTATAACCCAATTGTCTACAAGTGGTGACTGAGATTTCCCAACAACATTAAGTGCTTTGCCATGCTGATTAGAAGGAGGTGGAGTGGAGTTAGAAATTTTATTTTTCTTGATTGCGTCCTCTAAGGCTTGCATTTGCTTATAACACCTATGTTCTTCATTACCACTACCCCCACAAAAGAGCATGAAAGGCTAGACTTATTCTTGGATTTAGAAGACTCCTTAGGTTTAAATTTGTTTTCTTTGGGTTTAGGAGCACTTTGAGATGGAGAAGGGGTGGATTTGGTTTTACTTTCTGGTTTTCCCTTGCCTTTAGGACTAGATGTAACTTATTACTTTTGAGAGGTGGAAGACTTAAGGTGAGATGATTTGGATTCTTCCCTAGTAAGTCTTTCACAAAAATTTTCTAAGTCGGGAATTTTGAATGTGTCACCTAAGGCATCCATGCTAGAGAAAAAGGTAGAAGAAAATATTTGAAATGGTCCTCTCAACTTGGATAGAATCAAGTAAACACACTCTTCATCTTTGTTATCTCTTCCACTCCCCTTCAACTGTGTCAACAAATGCTTGAACTTGGTAAGATAGCCTATAATTGTTGGAAAATATTTAGGATTAAGAGAGGTGATCTCAATTTCAAGTTGTATGGATCTTATATGATCTAGCTTACGAAACAAATCATCTAGTTTCTCCTAGATTTTGAAAGGAGAGTAAAATGTTTCCAAATGAATTTTTTTTCCAAATTAAACAAAATACTGTCACTTACATAAGTTCCTATCAAACCCATACACTCACCAAATTTGAACTGATACTAAAATTTCTCATACTCTCTGGTAAACATTGGTTGTTCTGAAGAAGTTAAAGCCCATAATCCTTTCCACTTAATTATTGTTTCCATTCTTGGTTTCCATGTGTGGTAATTATGTTTTTGTTAATGGATCAACATTATCTAATGCAAAAGTAGATAAAGACATTGTCCTAAAAAAATCACCAAAATAAATGTAAGAACCAAACAATGGAACAAGACCCCCTAGCAATGCAACAAGAGCCCCCCATATTTTGGCACTTTATAATGAGTGCGTGTTAAAATATGGAACTTTATAATTATAGTTCTCAAAATAAATATTTGTAATGGAAAGAACACGAAAAAACATGCACTTTTGCAAAAAAAACAACACTCAAAACTGAGTTACCGATCAAAAGATACAATATTTTCAATATTATGATCTATTATTTATTTTAGTTGCCACTACAATAGAATAAAATGCTCTTGCCTTCACTGCACAAATAAAATTAAAGGTGGCTGAAGTTGAGCACCTACTACTAGGAATCACAAGCTTTAAGCCCTCATATGACCATACCATATGACCAGGGGATAAGGATTTCAATGGGTGTAGCTCAATGAAATATAATGAGGATGAGCCTTTCTTATATAGGAAAGGAATAACATTCTAAGAACTAGTCAAGGTCATAGATCAAACCATAAATAAGGGAAAGAACTAGTCATCAAATAACTAGTCAACACCATAAACTTAGGAAATAATTAGACATCAAGGATATAGTAAATATCATAGATCAAGGAAAGAACTAGTCAATACCATATATTAAGGAAAGAACTGTATCTCATTTTTTGCCCCGGCAAAATTGATCAAACACAACCCTGTGCAGAAAGAAATTCAAGGGACACTTCTGTCACATGAGCCCACATTTTAAATCCAAAAAATAGGTTGCAGATGGGCTCTAAAATGGAGGAGCAGGGTCAAGGTAAGGAAGTAAACAACGTCAAAGAAAACCAGAGGCTCAAAGGAAAAGGAATGGAGAAAAACTCAAAGTCTTTGGGCTTTGCGAATGATTAAGAACGAGCCCAAAATTGGCTAAGTATGGGAGGAATCAACGGAAGCCTCCACATGCCTCATCAGCTCACCTCCAAAGGATTAAATTCAAAAAGCTTAGACTCAAATGAGCACAGGAGCTTCCACGTGTCCCAAGCCTGAAAAAGGATAGAGCTAGGCCATTGAAAAGTCCAAACAAGTGGAAGGAAACACGTGTCAACTCGGACGCAATTTCAAGATGAGGAGCCAAGGAAGAGACTCAAACTTGCACCAGCCCTCCACATGGTCAGGCATCAACAGAGGTCAAATAGAAAGTAGGCCCAAATTCGTTTAAGTATAAGAGTGCAGGCAGAAGGCGCCATGTCTCTTAATGATGCACATTCAAAGGCACAACCCAAAGTGGAGACTCAAATGAGGGCAAGGCTTCCACGTGTCAGCTCGACATATCTCCAAAGATAAATCTAAAAGCGGGTCCTTAGACAAGCGTCAAGCCTCCACGTGTCCCAAGTCAAGATGTATGGCCCCGCCAAACAAAAGGACTTAGTCAAAAAACACAAAGGAACAAAGCATAAGCCACGTGGAAGGTACCACATGTCAAGCCTCGACGCAAACTTCAAAATCCAAAAGCGGTCCCCAAATCACACGCCAACCCTCCATGTGGCCATATTCCAAGTCAAAGTGGGAAGGCTAGGTCTTCTAGAGTAATTTTATTTTTTGGCTTTTGTTCCCCAAGAAACATAAAGTATAAAAATGAGTTGTGCCTCTGCCAATGCCCAAGGAGCCACGTGTCAGGCCTAAATTACATGCAGGCCAATAGACCTTGAAGTGATTTTTTTCCCAAATGAAAAATGTGGACCGGTGGGCCCAAAGATGGTTTTTTGAAAAAAGGTATTGCGGGGCTGCGGGGTAATTTTGCATTTTTTGTATTTTTGTGCCAAAAGGGGGTGGGGCAAAGTGAATTTTGGGCCTGCAGGACCCATTCTGCTAACTTGGTTTCCACCATTTTTTGTACAGGCCTGATTCAAATATTCAAATGGGCATATCTTCTAATCCAGTGCCCGAAATCCAACAAATTTGGCACCATTAGAGAGATCTCGACCTTGTCTACACTCATGGAGATCTGAAAACTTTAATTTTGAAGAAGTTAGGTGGGGAAAAATGGAAAACATCTTTGTGCCATTAATATAGGATCCATTTTCTCCAACAACCAGATCGGATTCGATCTGATCCGGTGTTCTTCCTTCTTCAACATGCTAAAAAAGCAATCAAAGTAGATTTGATAGATTGTGGGTGGATTTGTAGGGCCATTGATGGCCGGTAGTTGAGTTTCAAATTAGTTTTCCCACCTCCCTCCTCTTCTCTGTGTCTAATCTATAAAAGAAGGGATGGAGCTCATTGTAAAGGGTTGGACATTTCTGTTTTGCACTCTCCCTTCTTCCCTTGTCTATAAGTGAATTTGTGGAGCTTTCAAACCTCCCATTCAAGTTGTAATGCAAGATTTTTCCTCTTGGCCACTGTAATGCACTGTATCGACTTTTGGAGCAATAATATATGTCTATGGGATGATTCTCGACCCTCTCATGTGTTTATTGTTTCTTTCTGATCTCTCATTGCAATTTGGTTATCTGTGCATGGTGTTTGTATTGCATTCTATGGTCTGTGTTAGCATGCAAAACGAGTGTTTAACATTCCTTTGGTGCATCACCTTGTTAGCTTAGGTTTATTTTCTTGTATCTTCTCAACCCTGTCTCCTTGGTAAGATAGAGTAGGTTTAGAGTAGATCCTCTACAAATTTATTTGTGTGCACCTGAATAGAGGAATAGGAATCGACCTTAATCCAGACAGCTCTCTCAACTCGTAAGGTCCCACACTTTGAGAGATACTCCATATTGTGCAATCACACTGAGAGTCTCAACCCATCTGGTTGCAGAAATTCAGGGGTGTTGTGATTTTGCACTAATAATTTTGGCACACTTCCGGTGGGACCAAAGAGGTCTCCATCTTTATTGCAGCAAGATTGATGTGCACTTGCTGTAATTTTAGCTTTTAAGAAGCTCTAAAGTTGTACATCTGGTGACTCCAAAAGAGACAGAATCCACTGGTTTCAATAGTCCAATCTTGTCAAGTTCATGAGAAGAATACAAACAAGGTCAAGAACTAGAGAGGAGGGACTATTTGTCTATCTACACTTGTCCGTAGACAGAGGGAGAAGGGGAGAAGAGCCTAGAGGTCTCCATCTCCACAAGAATAACCTTGTCAACACCTCCACCTAGTAGGCCATTCATTCAATCAACAAGGGTTCTCAGGCCAATCATAATGGCACAACCACCCAACCCCTATGTCGACTTCACTGGCAGCAGCCCACTCGCTCTCAATGCACAAAATCTAGTCCCAGTTGCAGCATTAAAGAGCATTACCCATTTCATTGAGAGAACCAGACTTCTCCTAGTGACCACATTCAAGACATTGCAAATGTCTACGCAATTCATGAGATCATTGAGATGGACATTGTAGTCAATTTGTTAGCTTCTTCACTCAAGGGTAAAGCTTCACAATGGTTCAAGAGTCTAACAAACAGGCTCTATTTAGACTTGGGACCATCTATGTAGAGAGCTCTTCACAACAATTTGGAGATAAGGGAGATAATCTATCCTTGTTGGAGCATTTGAAAACCATCAAGAGGGCCCCTAATGAGCTAGTTGACAAATTTCAACTTCAGATTCCAAAGGACATGGGATAGGATTCCATTGGTTGTAAGGCCCACAGATGAAGGTGCTTTCTTATACTTTCTTAGAGCTCTAAATTCTGATATTGCTTTAATGATTCAATCAATGGGAGGAACCACCTTACCTGCAGCCTATAACATTTCCATTAGAGCTGAAAATTGTTTAATTCAGGCTGGCAAGCTTGCTCCTAGGCCACCTATGCCTCTATACCTAGAACTAGGAGATCCAAGCACTAGCCAGACACCCACATTAGCTCCTATACCTACTCCTAGGAATCAGAGTTCAGCTGAAGCCTCCACCTCATCCTCTAGCACCTCAAAAGAGCTTCAAGAAGTTATGAAACAGCTTGTAGAACCTAGGGAATGAGCTAGTGACTATCAAAAGGCAACATGCTCAGAGTTCTAGGCCATATCAACCTCAAACTCAGTATCAGGCTAGACCCCCATATCAGCAAAATAGACCACCAGCTCAGGCTGTAAATCAGAACTAAAACCAAGGACAACCTCAAGCTGTTAGGCCTTTCTGGTCATATGATCCAAAACACAGCTTCAACATCAAGGGCCTTGGTCCAACACAAAACAATATGGCACAAGAATATGATTGGTGTTTCCCATGCAATCAGCCCCATAACCAATCAATGTGTTTTAATGGTGCACTAAACCAGGCCTTGATGGTACAGACCATTGGTGTGTCCCAAGAGTCTAGCCAAGAGGAAAATCAGCAGCAAAAAGCTCAGCAAGAGGCACCTCCAAGTGAGACTATGCTTGTCAATTGGCAAGCTTGAAGATTTCTGTGGAATGAATCAAGCCCCTTCTCAAAGTGTAGCTGCCAATACATGGTCCAAGAAAAGGAATATTGGAGAGGGACAATCACCAAACTCAGGTAATCCTCAACCCTCCATTACTCCACAAGGTATTGGCACTCAGAATGTAACTCCCAATATGTAGAGTCAGTCCAAGCCACCTTCCAAACCCACTCAGGCACCGGTTGTAATGACCCATGTGCAAGAGAAAAATGTACCAGGAAAGGGGCAGCAAAAGGATAGCTCATTTAACATCATTGAACAAATGAAGAAGACAAATGTGAATATTTCAATGTGGGAGTCATTGGCTATTCCAGGACAGAGAGATCTGTTGCAGGACTGCTATGGCCAATTGGTCAACCTCAAATCAGCCCCCTAACCAACAAGAGAAAGTGCTTACCAATGCGGCTTGCCCGAAGGAAACCATGGAGGAAAACAAGGTAAGAATAAAGCCCCCTCCATTCTATGTTTCATTGATCATTGGAGAAAAATTGGTACATAATTGCATGATTGATTCGGGGGCAAGTAGCTCTGTAATGCCAAAACAAATAGCCGATCATGCTGGGTCTTCAATATGAAGTCATCTCCAGGGGTGTAGTGCAATTGGATGGGACAATGGTAACAATGGTTGGAGTCATCAAGGATTTGACCCTCACATTACACAGCATGCCCCAATGTGACTTTATTGCAAAACATATCAGTCATAGACTTGCCGCCACATTTTGCATTGTGTTTGTCAAGAGAACTTCACTACTAAGATTGGAGGCTATTTGTTGTTGATTGGTCGCACATGCTTTTTAGAACAAGGTATGGAGCTAAGGCTACAATCTATATCTGAGCCCATTAGATTACCATATTGAGTCTTATGTACCCATCCCAATCAATGCCAATTGTTCAGCCTTTGATCAGGAGGACCTCCCAAACACTTTGTGAGGTAGATACCAAGGTTGGGTGTATTCCAGACTTGACCCTCGATGAGTGGGAAAACAAGAGGCATGCTTTTGACCCCTATAAAGAGATGGAGGAATCTGAGCTAGGAGTTTATTGTTTGCATGAGGAGAATCATCCTCTTCCTGACATCATTAAGCCAGACCACAAAGATGATAATGAGGTATGGCAGTTATTCTTTGATGGCTCAAGAAGTAGACAAGGAGCCAGAGGAGGAGCTATGCTTGTTTCCCCCCAAGGTATGAAATACTACTCAACTTTCCATTTCCAATTTTCCTTTTCAAACAATACAGATAGAGTATGAGGCTTTGGTCCATGGACTGCATTGGGAAAGGAAAAGGGGAATAAAGAACTTGTACAAGTGTTTGGCGACAGTGAGCTAGTTGCAAATCAAGTCTGAGGACAAAATGCTACCAAGAATGATATGTTAAAGAGCTACAAGAACCGGGTATGGGATCATCAAGGATTTCGAAGCATTCAACATCAATTCCATCCCAAGGAAGAAGAATGAAGCAGCAGACAGATTGGCAGCAATTGGGGCAACATTTGATGTTGTAGAGAGTATCAAGAGTGATAAGTCTCAGCCCCATATCAAAGTGGTTGTGAGACTAGACTGTCCCTGATAACAACACAAGTTGGCAGGTCTTTGAGAATGACTAGAAAATTGTCAACTTTCTACAAGAAGAAGCTGAGTTTTCCTCTAGAAACCAAGACAAACTGGAGTAACAGTATGGTGATCAAGTGGTGTAGCTGAGGACCAACAAACTACCAAAGGGTCTTGTCACTTTGGAATCAATCTTCAACCCAAATGACCAATTCCGAAAGGAGAAGGAAAATATTTAGGTAAAGGGTGAAGATTCAGAGCCCATTTTCATAGAAGAAGAAAAACATTGCAGATTGGAAAGGTAAGCACTCAACAAGAAAAATCTGAATTTATTCAACTTTATCAAGAATTCCCAGATGTCTTTTCCTGGACTTACAAAGATTTAAGAGGTTTCAACCCAAAGCTGGCACATCACACTATCGAGTTGGATCTAGGAGCCAAGCCTTTCAGACAGAAGAAAAGGCCAGTAAATCCTCACATTGAGCCTCTCATGAGAAAATAATTGAACAAGCTAATTGAGGCCAACATCATCTTCCCTATCAAGCACTCAAGTTGGGTTGCAAACTTGGTGCCTGTAAGGAAAATAAATGGAGAAATCAGGCTGTGTGTGGATTTTCATGATCTGAACAGAGCATCACTGAAAGATCACTATCCACTTCCATCAATGGAACAGATCTTACAGGTTGTAGCTGGCTCTGAGAGGTTTTCATTGCTAGATGGATATTCAGGCTATAACCAGATAATGGTGAAAGAGGAAGACCAATTTAAGACAGCCTTCACCACCAAATGGGGTACATATGCTTATAAGAAGATGCCATTTGGACTATCAAATGCTGGAGCAACATTTCAGTGAGCTATGGACATGGCATTCAAAGGATTAATCAACAATATTGTTCTGGTGTATCTAGATGATATCACCGTCTTCTCAAAGAATGTTACAGACCATCTCTTCCACCTTAGATAGGTATTTTAGAGGTGTAGAAGGTTCAGAGTATCACTAAACCAAAGAAGTGTGTGTTCTTGGCACATGAGGGGAAATTGTTGGGCCACATTGTCTCAAGAGAAGGGTTAACAATTGATCCTGAAAGAGTTGAAGCCATCCGGACACTTCCATTGCCACAACACAAAAAGTCTCTCCAAAGCTTCTTGGGGAGGATAAACTTTGTTCACAGGTTTGTACCTAATTTTTCCACTCTTGTGAAGCCTTTAACAATGATGTTAAAGAAGAGTCTTGCATTTAAATGGACAAAAGGAAAAGAGAGTTTTGAGGCCATCAAGCTCGCAATATCACAAGCCCCAACTCTCATTAACCCAGACTTCTCAAAATACTTCATGTTATATGCTTTTGGAGGGTCAGACACCATCTCAGCCATCTTGGTCCAGCCCAACAAGGAAGGTTCAGAACAACCCATAGCCTTCTTCAGTCAGATCTTGGAGGACTATGAGGTAAAGTACTCTTTCATTGAAAAACATGTCCTTGCTGTTATTAGGAGCTTGAAGAAGTTTAGACACTTGGTCTCAAACAATAAGATTCAACTACTAGTATCTCATGCTGGTGTCAAGGATTTTCTCCTGAACAAGGACTTGAATGAGAAGAGAGTAGGTTGGATCACTCGGGTAATGGAATATGACATTGAGATCAAGGTGACCAAACTGGTTCATGGCAAGGGTCTGTGTGAACAACTCACCTCCAAGAAACAGGCTGAGTCAGTGGATGAAAAAGAGGTTATCCTATTATTGCAGAATGATCAAGAGCAACCAGCTAATGATGCACCTATTCCATGTTGGACTCAAGCCTTGGTGCATTATCTCCAAATAGGTTTGTGCCCTCCAGAATGGAACAAAGCAAAGAGGAGATACTTTAGGTTACAAGCCATTCCATATGTGCTTGTTGGTGGTGTCTTGTTTAAAAAGGATATCAATAGTGTTCTATTGAGGTGCATTGGGATAGGCCAAATTGAGAGAGTGTTGCATGAGTTCCATGATGGAGAAGCAGGAGGTCACTTTGCTCCCCTTGAGTAACAGCTCTCAAGATCATGAAATCTGGTTATTATTGGCCTACAATGTTCAGGGACTGCTACTCATGGATCAAGAAGTGCAAGAAGTGTGCATTCTTCACAGGGAAAGAAAAGTTAGCAGCCCTGCCCCTTCACCCAATTTCAGTGGATCATCCATTCATGCAATGGGGACTAGACTTCATTGGGGTGATTAACCCAAATTCAAGCCAGGGCCACAAGTGGATACTTACAACAACAGACTATTTCACCAAGTGGACTAAGGTAGTGGCACTAAAAGAAGCAAATGAATCAACATCTTGGATTTCTATGAAGGAATAGCCACCAGGTTTGGAGTCCCTACCACTATTATATCAGATAATGCATTGGCATTCCTTGGTACAAGGATCACTGAAATGGGCAAGTCAGGAATGGTGTATACCTCAACACTTCATCAAACTATTACCCTCAAGGTAATGGCCAAGTAGAGTCCACAAATAAGAACCTATTAAGGATTATCAGAAGGAATCTTGATGAAAATAAGAGAACTTGGCATACAAAGCTCAAATCAGCTCTATGGGCTGATAGGATCACATCCAAAAGATCCACAGGTAACTCCCCATACAAGCTTGTATATGGAAAAGAGGTAGTATTGCCCATATCATTGGAGTTTCCCACTTTGGAGCTCATGAAACAGTTGGAACTGGCCGAGTTTGAACCCATGGCAATCAGGTATGCAGAGCTGATGGAAGTAGGAGAAGCAAGAGAGCATGCAATGCAGAGTCATGGAAAAGGATCAAGCATTGATCAAGAAGATTTTGATAAGAAAGAAAGAATGAGGACCTTTCAAGAAGGGGACTTAGTTCTAAAGTGGGATGTAGATCGGGCAAAGCTAGGAAAGCATTCCAAATTTGATGCCATTTGGAGTGGCCCCTACATGATCACAGGGTGCAAAAGTAGAATTCCTTCCATTGGCTAAATTGGATGGCAAAGAATTACAGATCCCAGTTAATGGATCTATCTTAAACATTGCTACTAAAAGGGAAGGTTCCACCCTTGTAAATATTAGCATAGAATTTTTATTTCCCCTAAGTGCGTATGCACATTGTTTTGTTGTAGCATAGGTTTTGTTTCCCTAAGTGTTGTGGCATAGGTTTTTGTTGCTCCAGGTTTGCATCGTTATACAGTTCAACGTGCCTCCAGGTGAATGCGCCAGGCCCTTCAACATTTTGCAATAGGGAGACCCATAGTTTCTGTAACAGTTGCTCGTTTTAAAATTAGAAACAAATACAGAGCAACTAAAATCGGGTCTCAAAGTGTTCCATTTCTAGAAGAACAGGACCAACGTCAGGCCACCACCCATGACTCCATGCCCAATGGATACAACAAGGTAACTGATCTATTCATCTAGCAGGCAGATGTCCCCATGCAAGTCACCAAATTGTTATCTCAAATTTTCCCTCAGAAAAATTGATCAAACACGACCCTGTGTAGAAAGAAATTCAAGGGACGGTTCCGTCGAATGAGCCCACATTTCAAATCCAACAAACAGGTTGCAGATGGGCTCTAAAATGGAGTAGCAGGGTTGAGGAAGGAAGAAAAACAGTGTCAAAGAAAACCAGAGGCTCAAAGGAAAAGAAATGGAGAAAAACTCAAAGTCTTCGGGCTCTACAAATGATTCAAAATGAGCCCAAAATTGGCTAAGTATGGGAGAATCAGTGGAAGCCTCCACATGCCTCATCGGTGCATCTCCAAGATTAAAATCAAAAAGTAGACTCAAATGAGCACAGGAGCTTCCACATGTCCCAGGCCTGAAAAAGGATAGAGCCATCCTATTGAAAATTCCAAACAAGTGGAAAGAACCATGTGTCAGCTCGGTGCAATTTCAAAATGGGAGCCCAAGGTGGAGACTCAAACTTGCACCAGCCCTCCACGTGGCCAAGGGTCAACAGAGGTCAAATAGAAAGTGGGCCCAAATCAGTTAAGTATAAGAGTGTCAGGGGAAGGTGCCACGTGTCTTAATGGCACACATTCAAAGGCACAGACCCAAAGTGGAGACTCAAATGAGTACAAGGCTTCCACATGTCAGCCCGAATGCACATCTTCAAAGATAAATCTAAAAGTGGGTCCTTAGAACAAGTGTTGGCCTCCACGTGTCCCAGGTCAGATGTATGGCCCTGCCAAACAAAAGGACTTAGTCAAAAACATAAAGGAACAAAGAAAAGGGGCACGTAGAAGGAGCCACATGTCATCCCGAGTGTAACTTCAAAAGAAAAATCCAAAAGTGGTCCCTAAACACGTGCCAGCCCTCCACGTGGCCATATTCCAAGTCAAAGTGGGAAGGCGGGTCTGCCAGGAGTAATTTTTACTTTTGGCTTCGTTCCCAAGAGACATAAAGTATAAAAATGAGCCTTGCCTCTACCAATGCCCAAGGAGCCACATGTCAGGCCTAAATTACATGCGGGCTGGTGGGCCTTGAAGTGATTTTTTTGCCCAAATGAAAAATGTGGACCGACGGGCCCGAAGATGGTTTTTTGACAAAAAGGTATTGTGGGGCTGTGGGGAAAATTTTGCATTTTTGTATTTTTGTGCAAAAAGGGGGGGGGGGGCAAAGTGAATTTTGGGCCCACAGACCCATTCTGCTAACTAGTTTCTGCCATTTTTTGTACGGGCCTGATTCAAATATTCAAATGGGCATATCTTCTGATCCAGTGCCTGAAATCCAACAAATTTGGCACCATTGGAGAGATCTCGACCTCGTCTACACCATGGAGATCTGAAACTTTAATTTTGAAGAAGTTAGGTGGGGAAAAAATGGAAAACATCTTCATGCCATTAATATAGGATCCAATTTCTCCAACAACCAGATCAGATTTCGATCTGATCCATTGTTCTTCCTCCTTCAACACGCGTCGAACAAGTAATCAAGGTAGATATTGATAGATTGTGGGCTGATTTGCAGGGGCATTAATGGCTGGTAGCTGAGTTTCAAATTAGTTTTCCCACCTCTCTTCTCCTTCCTCTCTTGTTGCATCTATAAAAGAAGGGATTCGGGCTCATTGTAAAGGGTTGGACATTTCTGTTTTGCACTCTCCCTTCTTCCCTTGTCTATAAGAGAATTTGTGGAAGCTTTTCCAAACCTCCCATTCAAGTTGTAATGCAAGTTTTGCCTCTTGGCCACTGTAATGCACTGTATCGACTTTTGGAGCAATAATATATGTCTGTGGATGATTCTCAACCCTCTCATGTGTTCATTGTTTCCTTCTGATCTCTCATTGCAGTTTGGTTATCTGTGCATGGCATTTGCATTGCATTCTATGGTCTATGTTAATTGCAAAACAAGTGTTTAACATTCCTTTGGTGCATCACCTCATTAGCTTAGGTTTATTTTCTTCATATCTTCTCAACCCTGTCTCCTTGGTAAGATAGAGTAGGTGTTAGAGTAGATCCTCTGTAAAATTTATTTGTGTGCACCTGAACAGAGGAATAGGAACCAACCTTAATCCGGAGATCTCTCTCACCTCACAAGGTCCCCACACTTTGAGAGATGCTCCATGTTGTTACTTTTAAAACAATTTGACAAAATAAAAAGTGGGTAAACATTTCTTTCATGAGGAAAAGGTGCAATCGAGTAAAAACAACCAAAAAATTCCAAATTTTCAAAATTCCCTTTTGAGGGGAGGGTGGGGAGAGAGGGGAGGGTATATATTTTTTAGTGTTGTAATTTTTTATTGCAATTTTGTACCAATTTCCAAGTTTCCATTAATATACAAACCATTGTGCATGTAAAAACACAACTAGTTCTAAAACATAATAAAGATATCTTTGATTTCTTCAATTTGTTTGGTATTATTCACTTTTTTGGATCACGCTTATGAGTTACACCATCATGTTTTGATCTACTATATCCAATATCTAATATAGAATTGTAACTATGATGTATATGGTATCATCCTTACAAATTATTGGGGAGTAACACAGACACTAAACACATCCATTCCTCTTGTTTCCCATTTTCCATGATTGTTGGGCATAAATTCTGAAATTGGGAAAATTTAGGCTGTGAGGATCCTTCAACACATATTTACAAACTACATAAAATAAAAAATAATGAAATACAATTTGGAAAATAACTTCAATAAATTTTATATCGCAGGCCACTTCGAGGGGGCAACCTCCCTTTGGGAAACTTAGTAAAATAATATTCATGGATACATTTAATGGTCTAAGCATTCCTTAATATACTAGTTCTATTCTAGAAATTACTACTACCCATGCATGTGAGATGATACTTAATAGCTTATGGGACACCTTTGAAAACATATGCGTCCATTGCATCTTTTACATTACTAATACATGGAGAAAGGTTAGATGAAGGGTCTTAACATTCCATCCCCCTTAAAACATCTTTATCCTCAAAATTATAATTTTGGAAATTATCAGTGAATCTGGGGAAGGGGATCCCAAGTTACATCTTCTGGTTGCATGTCATGCTATTGGATCAAGACCTTAGTGATAGAGCGGTTGCAAAGTTGGAGTGCCAACAGAGAATTTTGGAAGGCTCAAGAATGATGGATCCTTCTCTTTCGAGCTATGGTACTATTGTTTGTGCGATAATGTGGTAGCCCAAAACTTTCCTCAAATAAGAGACATGAAAGACATGATGAAATCGTGAGCTAGGTGGAAGCTCAATATTGTATGTAGTGGCACTGATCTTTTGGATAAATTTTTACGGTTCATAAAACTTTGGGGTAAGCTTTTGACACCCTTCGAGTTTCAAGGAAGTTTATTTATAGGGTTGTAAGTATAGAAAAACCATATCTCAGGCTTAAAGTTGTGCTTCAAGCGGTGATGATCTGTAAATTGTTTCATACAGTTTTGCACCATATGGAAATTCTCTCAAAGAGTGTAGAGAATTTGGTCCCATTTGGTGAAGATGGTTTTGATTGGCCTGAACTAGAGAACTGACATGAGTGTAAGGGAGGAGAGGTGGTGGAAGTTGGTGTAACCGCCGCTAAAACATCCATAAATACAACACTTAAAAAATTTGGGATAACTTTTTTTTTTACTTAGTTGGAGTTTACATGTCAACACGAGGTGACCAGAAGGGGCTACGACCAACTCTAAATAAACTTGATGCAATGTTGACCACATAGGAAACAAGGAAATATACAACACCACCCAACATGAAAAATTCAATTTTCTCCTCGACAAGGCACAACGTAAAATTATAAACACAATACATAGTTACAGTTAAGGACATCCAACGGTGCAAAATATTTTAAGGTTATTTATTTACTAAAATCGTCTTTCAAAACTTGAATTACGATCTATAAGATTCATGTTTTGATATCATGCAATTATTCTTACAAAGGTGAACTTATTTCTTGTTTACTACTGACTAATTATCTTAAGATCAAGTTTTCTGAAGGAGAATCATTCTTTAATATGTCGATAACTTTCTTAATTCGTTGATTTAAGAACATTTTCCATTTCTCACAAGGTTAATTAATCTTACTCAAGCCACTAAAAAATTGTTCCACACCTCTATTGCATAGGTGATAAGCAAAATCGTCTGATTGAGGGAAGGTATTGTTTTAGGTTCGAAACAATAATATTCTTTGTGCAAGGATCAAAATTTTAACATTACTTAAGAAATATTACAAAGGAACCAAGGAAAGGGTTAAGGGAAATAGGTCGAAAGAATTCAAGCTTCAGAGTCTCATTGGTTATTATACCAGTCTTTTATCGAGGCTAAGAATTTATCAAGATTGGTTAAGAGTTTCATTTAGACTTTTCTTGATTAAGTTTGAGAAGGAAAAATAATTTATATTTCAAATGATTGAGATAGATTGAAGGGTTTCTTAATCAATTTACCTCCTACTTATATAACCTTATTATCTTCCAAAAACTAAACATTGATTTCACCTTAAGATCATTTAAGAATTCACCATAAAAGGATAATTTTGATTAGTTTTAGCTTCGGGAAAAACAAGGTATATATATTTATTATTACAAAAGATAGTTTCCTCTTAAATCGCTTAAGGGCTCAAAATTTATCAAGTAGATCACATCTACATTAATTTATTCATGTATGTGTGTGTGTGTGTGTGTGTGTGTGGTGTGTGTGTGTGTGTGTGTGTGTGTGTGTGTGTGTGTGTGTGTGTGTGTGTGTGTGTGTGTGTGTGTGTGTGTGTAACTTTTATAAGGATCATCCAACCATTTTATTATGCTTAGAATTACATTGTTATTATGTCTTAGAAGGGTTTACAACACAAAACTTTATCTCAAGAGAAAATTTTACCATTACTCATGTGTGAAAATTATACATGCTTACATAAATTCTTTCTAGCATGATGCACAACCCAAAGGGACAAACCAACTCTATGGAACCATAACTAGGGAACAAGAGAGTAATAACATTGGTCACGTCACGCTATACTACTCTTAGAACTCTTATAATACATTAGAATCAACCATAACCATGTGGTAATCAACTTTTAGATTTTCCACGATAACAAAACAAGCCAAAGTTTCAATAGTCATGACAACATTACTCCACAACACATAATACTAAGGCACTGGTTTTCTTCTAAATTCCCTACATAACATATTCCACAAGTTTTACAACATAAAAGTATTCGTACAAAAGAACTTCACAACCAAGTTTGATGCAATATTCTACAAATATTTCCCTCATCTACTCGCATAAGCCATCTCCAAAAATTATTAACCTGAGTCAGTTTCGTAATAACTGAGCAAGATAAGACTACACAAAGCAACAATAAGCTACTATCTAACAATATCAAGAAAGGAAAACATTCTATTCCAAGAATTGGCTCAAATATCTAAATACTAACAACCCCTTAAGATAAATAAAATTTCCACCATGCCAAATCTAAGAAGAATTCCTTATAATTCAAATTTGAACATTGTCTCAAAGCGACGAAAATTTAACAATCATTTGAGAAGGGGCCATTAGCCTAGTAAGTTAGAAACAACAATCTAGTGTAATGGGATTTCCATGGAATAAATAGTTAGGTTAAAATATTGAGAAATCATATTCAAACCAACAATCTAAATTCATAAAAAAATTACCAAAAGCAAAAGCTATGATACTAAATTTTTGAAATGACAAAATTGAACAATTAATCCAGGCGGAAACACAGGTTTCAAAGGTTAACACGAAAGGTCGAGTGTATTAAAATTTTAATCATGTAATCATATAGATTATATGATGGAATTATAATACAAGACCACCACTCAACATTGTTTAAAAGGGAAGGTAAATAATACTAGTTTCGGCCATTGAATCCAAGGAATTTCACAATCATTCAAAAAGAGGCCAATGGCCTTATAGGCTAGTAATGACACGCAAGAGTAAAAGAGAGTTCTGTCATACAAATTAACATTTTAAACATCAATCCAAGTTTTACCACACTAGGGATTTCCAAACCTTCTCTATAAGTCTACAGTTTCGGTTTAAAACAATGTGGATCATCACTTTCCATCACAAGTCCTTTTAAAGTACCCCTTGTTAACATATCCAAACCATTCAAAAAGTAAAGTTGCATTTATAAGTATCACCAAAAGCCATTAAACTAACATCAACTTCATATATTAAAAAACCATGAATCTATATATATTTACCCCCAAATATCCCTAATGCTCTTAACCGTTCTATCATAATTCAACAAGATATCAATACACATATGTCATCCAAACATCAATAAAAATCAGTGAGATGTAAAATTATAAATATGCCATCAAGAGTCATCACAAGTAGAATTATGCTAAGGTAGTTCTGACAATAAAGGAGTACTATCCATAACTCGCACATGAAACTTCAAATTTCGGTGACAAAATCTTTCGTTACAATTTAAGCTTCATAAGGGACCATCAAAGTGCCGCTTAGGGAAAACCTTAAACATTTTAGACCTACACCATTGATCAACATGAAATTAGGGTATACGCCTAGCATCATACACAATTATGCAGGAATACTCAAGGTGCAATACAACTAGTAATCTAGGTACCTTAGGCAAGATACACCCTCCAAGCATAAATATAATCACAGAAGTCAACCACACATAATGTCTTTACAAACCTACAAGATAATTCGCAGGGAACATTTAATTGGTTCGAGAAAAGAGAACATGGAGGTCTAACAGACCTCAAAAACCACACCACTCCAAGGTTGGGCAACACCAAAGAAAAACTTACATTATAAGATTTACAACATTATCCAAAAGGGTGATTAAGTGTCCATAAAATGATAGTCAACCCAGAATCAGGTTCCATCTAGTAGTTGTTTGCTAAAGCGAGTTTGTCATAGCCGCGTGAACTGCTCAACATACCGCAAACAAAAGGTAAAGCTATAATGGACTTGATTCCACTAATCCATTTTATTTAAGGAAAAACAAAGGGGATCATTAGCCTAGATGATATCCACAAATTGCACACTTGGAAGAGATATTTCGCGGATAAGGTGACTACTTGAATAACCACATCTAAAATTTCACAAAAAAAAGAATAGGAGTAACCCAAATTTTTAGGAATAAATCTAATCCAAAAATGACAAGATTGTAAGAAAAGCAAGAGGTTTGGAAATACAACAGGCTTTCCTTCACAACAGAAAACACCAGTTATACACAGCATGAAAAACTTGATACTCAAACCCATAAATGCAACTAAAAAAGGTATAGGGTTAATCATTCAAGCATGAACACACAACAACCAACGTAGGAGGAAAGTAAATCTATGCTATCCACTTTAACATCGACAACGATTAAAGCCAAAACAAGAAGATTATAATAGGAAGGGAGAGATTTTACGCAAGGTGTCAAAACCCACACAAAACTTGGGAATACCTTCACGTAGCTAACCAAGGAGAAGAAAAAACCAGAGTAGGAAGAGAAAAAAATAAACTAGTAAGCGACCAGCCAGGGAAAAGGTATACAGAGGGGAGCAATTTTAATTACATTAAACAAAAATGGCAGGAGCTTCAACCACTCCCACCCACCAAAAAAGGAATCCAATGCAGGAGGAAAGAAGAAAATAAATACAAGTGTGCCCCACAAGCAAATAATGGTCGGTGGTTGGGAAAATGATTAAGTCCACCACTGACTTATTGTTTTTAAAAAAAAATTGGGCATTATAGTTGGCCATAGATTTCTTCATAAAAATTCATTTTGGTGGAGGTGTGATATGACGTGTTATACCACCATTCAACAAGAGGTAGCCAACCATTTAATCCACTATTTTTGGTGCTCAAAGGTAAAACATCGAAGGAAAGTTTCCAAACATTTGTTAACAATTTCAGTTTGACATATGTTTTCAGGTGATATCCTAAAATCATCCTCAATTAGGTATATGTCTAATGGAATAATTTTGTCTAGAAACGGTTGGTGAAAACAACATCACGGCCTGAGACAATGGAGGTTGGGATACCATGGAGGTGGAAGATTTGGTCAATGAATAGTTGGGTGATGGTTGAGGCCCTATATGGGTGGGATAAGGAACAAAAATGGACATATTTGGAGAGGTGGTCCACTATGATCGAGATTACTGGCTTTCCCCAGATTTAGGAAGTCCTTCAATGAAGTCCATGGAAATATTAGTCCAGATTTAGGTTGGAATGGGTAATGCTTGTAACAAACCTGGGGTTATCACTGTTTCACCCTTGTTGTGTTGACATATATCACATTCCGCCAAAAAATGTTTGGTGTATGCCTTCATGCAATTCAAAAATAAATTCCTATGAACCCACTCATAGGTTTTTGAAAAACTCGAGTGACAGGAAGACGAAGAAGCATGGAGTTCAAGAAGAATTACATGGAGAAACTCATCTGTAGATGGTAACACCAAGTTCCCTTTATATCACAAATATGTTTCATCCCAAGAGTAGCGTAGGGATGAGGTAGGATTAGATGCCAATTTTTGGATGAGGAATTACAGGGTTGGATCTTTGTTCCACTCTTTTCGGATTTATGGAAGTCCATTTTGGTATGGGCACATATACTGCACATAGGGAGACTTGATCCTCCATAGTGTGAGAGAGCATCGGCAACCAAATTATCTTTTCCTTTCTTACAGGTGATCTCATAGTCATAACCCATACGCCTTGGAGACCCAATTTTGTTGAGCAGGAGATTCAAGACCTATATTTCAAGGAAGTAATTCAAACTATGATGATATATCTTGATGTAAAAATGCCTTCCTAAGAAGTATGGATGCCATTTCTATACCGCATGAAAATTGCCAACATCTCCTTCTCATAGGTAGATATGACTAAATTCCTTCTTGAGAGATGTTTATAGTGAAGGAAAGTAGATGACCTTCCTTAAGGAGAATAACACCAAGGCCACTGCTACAAGCATCACTTTCGATGATGAAATTCTTGGTGAAATTTGGCATGGCTAAAACAAGTTTACTGCACATAGTTTGTTTTTGAGGCCTCAAACATCTCTTTAGTCGTCGCATTCCATGTAAAAAAAATCCTTTTTCAACATGTTTTTCAATGGGGCTATGATTTTACCATAATATCGAACACATTTTCTATAGTAGCCTTTGAGACCCAAGAATCCATGAAGGCTTCTAAGTGTTTTGGGGAGTGGCCAGTTTTGCATGGTATTGTTTTTATCTAGACATTCCACGCAAACACCCTCCGTAGAAACAATATGTCCCAGATATTCAAATTCAATTTATCCAAAGGAGGACTTGGGGTGTTTTGCACACAACTGATTCTATGTGAGAAGTTGTAATGTTGGATAAATATGTTGTATACTCTCGGCCCAAGTGTGACTATAGATCAAGATGTCATCAAATAATACTAGGATGAAACGACAAAGGAAGGGATGAAAAATATTATTCATCAAGCCTTGGAATTTTGATGGGGAATGTGTAAGACCAAAATACATGACTAAAAACTCATAGTGACCATCATGAGTGCGAAACACTATATTCATAATATCTTCCTCATGAAGGTGAATCTAGTGGTACCCTGAGCGACGATCTAATTTAGAGAAAAACCCATTGCCATAAAGTTCATCTAGAAGCTCATCCATGACTGGAATCGAGAAATTGTCCTTGATAGTGAGCTTGTTGATTTCTATGAACAAGCAAAATGGGGGAGGAATAAAGGCTGGTGCTAGGGTGAATGAATCCCACCTTGAGAAGTTCCTGAATGATCTTTTCAATTTCTATATTTTGTACAAAAAAGGATACTTGTAGGGCCGATGTTGGGAAGAGAAATTCCTAGGAGGAGATGAATACGATGATATTTTGGGCATGAAGGTGGAAATCCATTGGGCTTGGAAAATATAGGAGCATGTTTTCCCAAAATGGCTTGTAAATCTGTAGGGGTGCTAGAAGTAGGTGGATCCAGTTGAATAGAAAACAACGTAGCAGTGACCCTATGTGACCCTTTCTTTAGAATATTTTCCATAAGATGGGAAATAATAATACTACTGGAGCCTGGAGAAATACCTTTTAAGGTGTGTTTTCTCCCATTGTCAGAGAAATACATTCATAATTCATAGAAATCCCATAGGATGGGTCCAAGTGTGCTCAACCATTAAGCTCCCAAAATGACATCACATCCACCCAAGGGGAGGACAAACTTGTTAGAGTGAAGATTATAATCTCCCATTGCAATATGAACATTATGACACTTTCTCTTATAAGGAAATGTACCACTATTAGCAATCATAATTTTAAATCTAGAACAAGGGTAAACAAAGTAGTTTGTTTGTTTGGCCAACCTTGGATCAATAAAGTTATGTGTGCTACTTGAATCAATTAAGATGGTTAGAGGAATCTTTTTGAAATACCCTTGTACCCACATGGTCTAAGGGGTGGTGACTCTGGCTAGGGTGTGAAGTGAGATATCTAGCTGAGAATCTTGAGGAGTGGTTTCATTCGATGACAAATATTATTCTAGGACTTCCTTAGCATCTTCATAGTTTTATGATTCGGGGGGTGATTCCACACATTGATGCCCTCTAGTGAATTTATCATCATAATTTTAGCATAGGTATTTCTCTTTGCACTCATGCATTTATGCTTCAATAGATGCTTGATTGAGGCTAACAATGGGGGAGGCACCGTTGGAGTATGCTAAGTGACTAGATTTTTGAATGAAGGGAAACCGAAAATTCAACGCTATGTTGTGATTTTGTCCTTTGCCAATTTGGCCATGCCCAATGCTTCCATGATGGAATTAGGTTAAAACATTTTGACTTCTGACTGTATTTTCTCCTTGAGGCCCTTGAAGAAAAAACTCTTGAAAAATTCTTCTGATAAGTCTTCTGTGTGATTGGAAAATCTCTCAAATTTTGTTTGGTAGTCACGGAATGAGCCTGTTTGTCAAAGTTTAGTGAGTGCCCCTGTGAAGTCATCATAAGCACTCGAGCCAAACCTCTCTAGAATGAGAGATGTGAATCACGACTAGTTTGGTTTGTCATCAACTTTTAAATACCAATGATACCATTGTAGGGCCACTTGTTCCAAGTGAATAGAAGTAATGGGGAACTTATTCACATTGTAGGTATTATGGAGATTGAAGAATTGTTATGGCTTGTATATCCATCCAACTGGGTCCATCCCATTAAAACAAGGAAAATCGAACTTGGGGCTGCATGACATATTTGGCGCTGAGAAACTGTGGTCTGAAGTGGAATTAGTATGGATTTTCATAAGGAGGATGGAATTTTGATGATTCATTCCTTGTATCATGTGTGTGAGCTAAGACATGTGTGCCTTCAAGGCAATGATTTATTCCTCCATGTTTTTTGTGCTTACACGGTTGACAATCGTAATTAGCTTTTTTTCAATGGATAGAAAAATGTTTTTTAAGACACAATTAGTAATGGAAAATTTAAATGTGAGTTCAATCGAAAGGGGTAAATGGACTTTTACTAGTTTTTTGGCACCTCCTTATTTTGATTTGAGATTTTGTTTACGTCAATAGTGGGTATGCTTTCACTACTTTTGTATGGCTCTCTATGAGATCTTATTCATCATAAGGATCAAAGATGTGTACCTCTATTCATCAAAGAGATGACCCGATATAAAATTGGTCTTCTCAAAAAGTTCCCACTGCAATTATTCAATGTTCATTTAAACAAACTCATTCACTACCACTTAACCATCACAAATTATTAAGAAAAAATCTCAAATACTTAACTCTTATATGAATTTCTACTACAAACTCTTATTTTGAAATATGACATTGTTAGAATATATATAACGCTCACCCATACCATCCATGGCTCTCACCGTCTCAATCTCACACTCCTAACACATTAGTTCTGACAATTTTATTGAAAATGTTGAAAACTCCGTCCAACAAAATTATAAATAAAAAAATAATAATTGAAACCAATTTTATTCACACATTTCAAAGTTTAAATGTTAATCCAAACACATTTATTTTGACAGTATTAGTTTCCATTTATTAAAGAAATTGGAAACCCCGTCCCAAAGAAAATATTACAGATAAAAAAATATCAAATAGTTTGATGTTAATTCCAACACATTAGTTTGGCAGTATTAATTTAGGTTTTATTTGAGTTTTTTGGGATTGAAAAGCAGAATTTTATCACTATAAACAGAAGATTCATGCGCTGATTATAAAAGATAGGTGGAAAAATTAAACCCCAGAATTCGAATCATATCGAGAAGGAGATCAATTACATTTTAAGTACAATAAAAATGTGTTCATCAATTAAAAAAGACTAACAAAACAAGAAATCAGAAAACTAAACCCAACAACGAAAACTAAACCCAGCAACGAACGGATGGATATTGAAATCTCCATCCATTACAAAATATAGCATGTCCAAAACTTCAAAGTGGGTAAAATTGAAGCCCGATTTACTCAGAGAATTAAAGGCAAATTCAACATCTCCATATAAGCCAAAGCATGGTTTAACATTATTACTGGACTGAGATGACTAGAAATAACATTGTTAAACTTAGGCATCAAACAAGCCTGCTGTTTTCTCCTTCTGATCGTCTTCCATGATCTACACTGGCGCCCTTTGAATCCATATATCCTCCAAATACATATGACACAAAACCCCACATTCCCAACATCAACGCCATAACTTTTATGGCTTCCATTTTGTCATTGAAAAAGATGACTGCCAAGATTGGAACTACAGGGGACCTAAAGTAGCACAACAATACACAATGAAAGAGAAGAGGAAAGAAGAAGGAACATAAACACGTTAGGATAGAGAATAGTCACAAAACGATGCTTCTATTACTTCTAGAAATGCACAGAATGGTTACGATGCTAAGGAGGATGATATCCACATGAAAGAGCCAAAACATGGAGGTACGTAACTCAAAAATATAGAAATTATGGAGTCCTTAGCAACATGTGTAAGGATCTAGAGTGTCCAACCTTTTAAAATGAGCCCTAACTTTGCTTTTTATATATTCAGCATAGATGGAAGAAGGAGAGAGAGAAGTGGGAAAAATTAATTCAAAGCTCAACCACCATCATGAATGCCTCCTATAAAAAATGCCCCAAATCTTTCATGTTTGCATCAATTACTTGTTTGGCATCTTGAGGGAGGAGGAATGATAGATCGAATCAAATCAGATCTGGTGGTTAAAGCAAATCCAATTCTACTTTAATGTCCTGATAGACTTCTCTTCATTTCCTCCCCACCTTAATTCTCCAAAACTAAAGACTCAAATCTCTGAGGTGTAGAAGAGGCCGAGATCTTTCCAATGGTGCCAAATTTTCCAAATTTCAAGCCCCGAGTTGAAAGATATGCCTATTTCAAATTTGAATCACAGGCGTGCCATATTTTAAAGAGGGTTTTTATATTAGGTCCATGTGGCAGTTGTTTGTTTCTCATACATGCACTCGGGTCTTGGATCTCAGACCACTTATACAGCTAGAGAAGTTGCATAGCTATATTTGGATGAGATTGTAGGTTACACATGATTCCGTGGAAGATCATTTGTGACCGCGATCCTTTGTATACTTCACATTTTTGGACTACCATGCAGTATGTCCTCGACACAAAAATCAATTTCAGCATGGCATATCATCCTGAGAAAAATGGACAGACAAAGTGGGTGAACCAGATTTTAAAGGACATGCTCAGGATGTATGTGATGTCAGTGTCTATAGGATCATGTACTAGTCTAAATGGGAGGATTACATGTACTTAGTGGAATTTTCTTACAATAATAGTTTCCATAGTTCTATAGGCATGGCTCCTTTTCAGGATTTGTATGGGTAGAGAGTGTTGGACACCTCTTAGTTGGGACAAATATAGAGGACAGGGTATCTCTTAGACCAGCTCTTCTGTAGGACATGGAGCAATAGGTGGTGTTAATCAAGTAGATATTGCATGAGGCACTGGATAGGCCGAAGAAGTATGCAGATCAGCATAGGATTGACTGTAGTTTTGATTGTGGGCATGAAGGTGTTCCTTTGTGTCAGGCCACACAAGATCCCTATCCATTACAGAAAAGGTTCTAGGTTAGCTCCTAGATTTGTTGGTCCTTTTGAGATCTTGGAGTGTATCATCCCTTTACCTTACCATCTAGCATTGCCACCCCAGCTTGTCTCGCATACATGATGTGTTTCATGTTTTAGTTATCAGGAGATATATTGTAGATCCTTCTCATGTGTTAGGTTGGACTATCATTGTAGGTGTAGGATTATGGGTAGGTGATGGTGGATCTCATTCGCATCCTAGATTGTAGGACCCTGGGCCTTCGAGGAAGAGAGGTTGATTAGGTTTTGGTATAATGGGACAGATATGACGAGACTATAGCTACATGGGAGGATGCTACCTTATTACGAGTTCAGTTTCCACATTTGTTTCCAGTGACTTCCAAGAGGAATTCAAATCTAAGGGGAGGGGGATGTAGTGCCCACTTCCCTTGACACCTTTTGATACTAATCTTAATACTGTTGATCATATCATGGACATTATTATGGTTTTGATTTAGTATGATGTTAGATGTTAGACCATGTATTATTGTTGATCTTGATTTAATTATGATGCATGATGATTATTAGAGACACTTCAGATGTGGATGATGATATACTATTTGACATGGATATATTGTGAATGTTGTTCGGAGCATGTGATTTTGGATATTGTGAGTAGACCTAGAAAAATGAACATTAGATGATGATGATATAGTTGTTGATATAAATTGTAAGTGATAATGTTGATTGCCTTAATGTGTTGTGATTCATATGTATAGTTGAATTTGTGATTATATTTATATCATGTTGGATGTTCTGATATGGCCATGAGGCTGAAGGGGGTATTTGTGTTTTTGAAGGTTAAATAATCACAATGAACATCGTGGGATTGGAGACCAACCACATTAGAATTCTAGATTAATTCAACAAGGTCACCATGGGCAACATGTTTTGTTGTGTGTGTGTTGTATTTTTGTTAGGGATTCCCATGGTGGGGATTCACCTTTGAATGTGACCAAGGGGTTTTGAATATTTTATTAATGTGGTTCTTTTTTATTATTGTTGTATGTATTTTATTAGTGATGTGTGCCTTTCTTTTATTTAATTAAGTTGTGGAGAATTAATGTGAGAAAACATATGGTTAAAAGTTATTTAATTAAATTTGGATATAAGAAAGTAATAATGGTAAGTTGTTGGCTCTTTGTATTAAATATGTAAGGGATGTGTAAGTATGTGTAAGATTTGTGTAAGTTAGATTTTGGATTTTGAAACACTCCACCTCCTTGGAAATTCGAATTTGTCCTTGGAGGCTATTTTTGGAGGCTTGTGGGACAAGTAAAACTTGTCCCATACCTCTTAATTTAGTTTACACCAACCATACCTATGGTTGGAGGGTTGATTTTAGACTTTTTTAATGCTTTTTATTAATCATGTTGCATGTTTTTATTGCACTCTTCTTACATTTTATTTAATCTAGTCCTTTGGGGTGTGGGCTTTTTGGAGTGTACAAGTAAATTGTCATATTTTCACCCACCTCTTTATTGTGTTTTGGAGAATGAAATTTTGACTTTTGTGTTTGAGTTGAGGATGTGTGATCTTTCATCCTAGATGGATCCACATCATCCCAAATTCGTGTCTTACGACCCCTTGTGACCCGCATCCCATTTCGCAACCTAACCTCATTACCTAAACTTTACACAATTATTTATTAATTACCTTGTAATTGATAAATCCACATACCTTACCCGCCACCTCACTTTGCCACCTCATCATGACCTAGCCCTAACCCTAAACTAACCTAATTAAGACCCATGACTTGGTCTAGACTCACATCCATAACTAATGCCTCCTTACTCGCACCCAAAGCCGACCTTCTAGCCACTTGACCAAGCCCGCAACTGATCTCTCGGGAGAAAAGCAGGGAAGGTGGGCTATTTTACTAAAAATAGCCTACTTTTTCCTTACCGATGCCGGTTCCTACTCGACCGCCGTCGGTTACGCAACCGCCATCGGTTCCCTGTAAATGGGCTCCCCAAACCAAAACAACGGATCGGAATTTCATTTTGGAGATCAGTCAAAGGATTTCTGGATCAACAGAGAGCATTGCGAGCGAGGAACAGAGTCCAGATCTTCACTTGACAGAGCAGAGACGAGTGGAAATACCAGAAGTGTTTACAACCAAGGAGATCAACTTGCATCTGTGCCAAAACCAGTAAGTCACATCTTGCATGTCCTTTGTTATAACATTTCTTATGCTTCTTGAATCTCAGTGCTCCTAAATCCGTTTCTGAATCCACTACCCAACGTGCCATTGCATCTAACTGTCATTCTTTTGCTTCTAACCATCCCATTTCCTAATACCATCCAAAAACCAGCCATTACAAACACCATAGCTGCCAAGAAGATCGTAGAACCCACCGCTATCGGTTATCAGTAACCGCCATCGGTTATCAGTGACCGGCATCGGTTATCAGTAACCGGCATCGGTTCCTCTGATCAAAAACCAGAAAACCAGCCTTTCCCCCTACCCAGTTTAACGAAATAATTTAATTAATATTTTGCAGTCTTTTGTGTTAATTCATATTAGCAGGGGAACTGACCACCTTCGAAAGGAAGTTTTATATTTCCTGGGCCCAAGGCAGTTTCCTCATTTATTGTTTAATCAAAATCTTGTGGTCTTGTGTTCTTATTTGCAGGTAGTCCTTCCAAGACAAAAAGGAGTCTCTGCAGTCAGCCTGATCTTTCTCTACGGTACGCGCACACCATCTCGACATTCAACAGGTATTCCTCCTAACCCTAACCTCATCTGTTTCTAAAAGGAATGAAAGGATAGAAGCAACTCTATTCCCAGAAGCCGAAACATTCCGAGTGAAACATTTTGGCACGCCCGGTGGGACCCATTTTGGGTTTCTTTCTCTTGCTTATTTTCATTTTAGGAAGCATATTTGCTGTTGCTGCTTTTTGTTATATATTTCGTAAAGAATTTGTCTTGCTTTCCTAGTTTCGCATTAGTGAAAGTCATCTCTCTTGCTTCATCGAATATAATTTTCGATTTGGGTTTAAAACACATGCATTGCATTCCTGCTTGTTGTTCTTCAATTCTAGTGAACATAGATTAAGTAACAGGTCGTACACGTGGGGGTGATATCCACGGTATTGACAGGAAATTAACCTTAGTTTCACTGCACAACACATACCGAATCACTTCACAATTAACACAACAGCTCAAACATCCCCCCTTTTCCGCGGTATTCCTCCGCCCGATTGAGGTAACCTTATAAGCCAAAACAAACTTGACATTTCCCCTAGGTCTTGTTGTTTAGGATTCTGACATCATCTTACGTCTAAAGGCATAAGCCCACGATAACTAAAATTAACCCTAGGATTAATCTCTAGATTTGCGTGTGCCTCTTGCTTGTTTCCAAATTCTGTTTTCTCTGTCATACTTTGTCTTCTGTGATCAATAAGTTGATAAATATACTCAACGTTGCTAAAAATCAAATTAGCAGCCTTTTATATCTTCTTATCCTAGACTTTTGACACCGGCATCGGTTAAGGGACCGACGTCGTTTTCTCTGTGACCGACACCGGTTAGTAAACCGATATCGGTTACTGTCTTCATCAGCCCCTGACAAACCAGCAACTTGCCAAATTCATCATTCTGAGGTTGTTTTTGTTCTTGATAGATTAAAACTTTCCTGTGTGTTCTTGTCTATGGTTGTCATCACTCGGAAGCAAGCCGCCGCCATGGTTTCACATGCCTGCTCTGTGTCTTTGCCTGAATCACCCCCTTCACATTCTATAGGGAACCCTACGGACACTAGTGAGATCCCCCAAATTCCTGTAGGAGACAAGGACTTTGCCAAATTTCTGGATGCTAATCCCAGCGCTGTACAATACTATTTGTCTCATGCCCCCGACCGTACGCCTGATGGTCAGCTCCTTATTGGCATGCCTATTAGTATAGCTGCTCATTTAGCTCCCACTCCTCCTGATAACAATGCCTTACTTCCTGCATCTCTAGCCCCGTCTCCCAATCCGACAGCTTCAGAGGTTCATACGACCCCGATTAGCTTTCCTTTGGTTAACCTTGGACCCCACGTATCGTTACCACCAACTGCCCCTATCTCATCTCTCTTTCAGACCACTCCATTCATGACTTACTCTCTGCCACCTATTCACACGAGCTTTCCTTCTCAAGCTCCGCCTACCTTTTCATTCCCATACACGTATCCAGTAACCTCAACACCTTATATGGGACATCCCTATTCTGTGGCATCATCATCTCATCCAACCACAGATTTCATCAAACAAATGATGGACAAAATGCAAAACCTGGAGGCTTCCGTTTCAGGAAGTCGTAGCGCCTTGACATACGAGCAAGTTTGTCGGGAGCCCATTCACCCTTCTGTCCCCCTTCATTCATATCCTCCTCAATGGGAGTTGCCAAAGTTTACTCGTTTTAACAGTAAAGAGGATCCTCAACAACACTTGCGATCATTTAGACATGCTTGTTATTTGATTGCCCATGATGACGCCTTGTTACTCCGCACCTTCCCCATGTCCTTATCAGGACCCGCCTTGGAGTGGTACAGTGCTTTAACCCAGCATTCGATCTTCTCTTTTAACCAACTAGCCCAATCTTTCTTGGATCATTTCTCCATTAACATTGCCAAGAAAGTATCTATCACTGACCTCTATGCCATCCGACAATTTGAAGACGAATCTATCGCAGATTTCGTTGGACGATGGCGGGGCCTTATCAACCAACTTACGTATGCCTTGCCTCAAACCGAACTCATTGAACTATTTACGCGGGCCTGCGCTAAGCACATCTCCCCTACCCTCCAAATTCAAACTTTCCGCACATTCGACGAGGCCTTTACCATGGCTCGGAAACTTGAAATTCGAGCCTTAGAAGAAGAGAAATTGCGGTTGCGTAACAAAAACCCCAATTTCCGAACGCCTGATTCTACCAACAAGCCAAACACCACCACTCCTCACGCGTCCACTTCTTCTAAATCAAAAGGAGCTGTCCACGCGGTAATGGTCAAATCTCAAACACCGTCCAATACTCCGCCGAAAACCACTTATAAGTACAAAGCCGAGCCCACCAATTACACTCCCTTGGGAGAAACTTATGGCGTCATCCTGGAGAAATTGCTCAAAGCTGGGGCTATCACCTTGCCCCCTGTTAAACCTCACTCTGGGTTTGACTCCACCCGCGCAATACCTTCCTGGTACAAAGAAAATGACTTTTGTAACTTTCACCGCGTAAAAGGACATAGTCATGAAAACTGCAAGATGTTGAAAAATATAGTACAGGAAATGGTTGACGCAGGGGATATAACCCTCGATAATCCTAACGCCCCTGCTAACCGAAATCTGAAAATTTTCAACAAGCCATTCCCGAATCACTCGTCCAACGGTAACGTGAACCAAGATATCTTAGCCGAGGAGAGTGTTCATGAGATCCATGCAGTCTTCGATTCTCAGCCAAAAGCCTCTATTGAAAAAATTTTAAATCAAGCCTCTCCACCAACACAGGAGTTTGAACCTCCTTCACCACCATCAAGCCAAAGTGAAATCATTCCTTTACCCATAGAAGAGTTAACTGTCCGGACTTCTCTTCTCATCGACAAGTCTTCTTACACCACATCCCTACAAGACTGTGAGCGGATGCTATCTAATTTATCTATTTCCCAAACGTCCCCTTCTACCACTCTTGCTACACAAGAGGAAGGCTCGCCACTCCTTTTGACATCCTTAGCCGAGAAATCTCTTACACTAACATCACCACATTCTTTAAACGTGATAGATCCCCTCGAACACGCCCTCCTACCTATTAGTCCCTCATCGCCTAAATCTTTTCAACGACCGGTTGACCTCTTAACATCTATTGATACAGTGCCTCATCTACCTCCTGTGTCACACCCGCAGTGGACTGGAATTACAACCCACCTTTCTTCCGTACAAAAATTACAAATCACACCTGGAGACTGTCATTCCACAGAAGATAGACAGGCCCTATGGGAACGTTTGAGTACCCCTTTTTCTACTCAAATGCAAATGACTGATCCTGATGTCTCCACCATATACCCGAAGTGCTTACAGAAGCTTAAAATGCCCCTGTTCTCACCTTCACCCCCCTCACCTCTACCAAATGCCCCGTCCACTTCTATCAACTTAACCAGATCTTCCCCTACGCTTGGGACCTCACCAATGCCCAGTCTAACGCACCCGCCTAAGCGACTCGATCTATCCAAAAATAAATCCGTTCCGCCACCTAGGAGACAAACTCAATCCGTGCCCCTATCACAATCAAAACCATCGTCGTCATACCTACCTTCCATATTGGGACCCCATCCCTCTACCTTACACCAATATATCATACCTCCTGCGTTTTCTTCAGAACAACCTACGCCTTCCGCACCTATACAGAAATTCCAGGGTATAGCAACACCGTCACTCCGCGTATCTTGTCCACCTATCAACCCTAAACAAATTCCATCATCAAAAGATTTGTTTTCAGTCACTCCTATTTCCCCGTGGTTGTTTTCTGATACCACGTCATCTGCGGCCTCATCATCCAACATAGCTTCTGCGCCAAAGAAATCACGTTTAGTAAAAACCATGTATCAACACCCCTCGGCTAAACCACCACCCATACGAACCAATCATGCCCAAACATTACCAAAACCCGCACAACCAATACCCTCATCCTCTTCCGATTTTGACCCACTCAAAGGATCTTACGCCAAAATCCTTGCTATGTTGGTGGAGAATGCGACCATTTCCCTACCCCCACTTAGACCTTATGACCCGTCTAAACCTCGACCGATAAGTTATGATGAGTCTAAAATCTGCGCCTATCACCGTACACCAGGACATGATGTGGAGGGATGCAAAGCTCTAAAAACCATCCTTCGCCAGTCACCTCTCCCGGATAGAAAGATTAAGAAAGACAACTTACGAAGGGAGAGACCTTTAGTTTCCATTCCCTCTCCTATACCATCTGTCCCCGCCTCACCAAGATCTGTCATTATTACAACCCCACCTCTTGAAGACCATGAGTTATCCCAACCATCTTCCTCATCTCAGGTCTACGAGATTAATATGATTAGTGTCGCTACTCGAGGGCAGAAAAACAATGGGAAAGCAAAAGAAAACACACCTGCGGCATCTCTTTCTCCGTCAAACATCCCGATTGCACCACCACCTAAAGTGGTCATTCGCGGACCCGCCTATCCCGTCTCTAATGGCATTGCCCACCGAAATATGATTAAACAGCTTCACCAATCACCCGTAAAAATGACACTGTATGATCTCATTCAGACTTCTGAATCTCATCGACAAGCTCTCGTTGAGATCCTTCAAGGGATAGAGGTTTTACCTAATGAAACCTTGCCTGTCGCCTCCATTCTAACACCCAATCACGTTGCTTCTCTCACCAAACAACCCACTGCCCCAACCACTTCTGTCTCTGTACAACAAGCTGCTGCAGTCAGTTTCTCTGAAGATGAAATTGTTGACTTTGGTACAGAAGACCCTGACCCTGCCCTTTTCATTTCCGCTTACGTCCGAGACATTCGAGTACGTCGGGTTATGATTGACGGGGGCGCTAGCCTAAACATCATCTCTTCAAAAGCCTTCCAACAGATGAACATCCCTTCTAGTTGCATGTGTGCCAACCCCATCATGTTGCGGTCATTCAATGACGCTATTACTTCTACCTTAGGCACCGTGATCCTCAACATTCGCGTAGGACCACGTACTTTACCCGAACTCTTCTATGTCCTTGAGGGAGAGTTCCAATATAATATATTGCTGGGTCGTCCTTGGATCCGAGCCATGGGATGCGTTCCCTCAACATTACATAGATGCATAAAATTTGAGTACGAGGGGAAGTCTTACACCGTAAAAGCTGACCCTCCCCCTTTTAAAACCTGCAATATGTTATACCGCCCGAACGATGTGCTTATACCAATCAAGACACCCATACATTCAACCCAACCATCCTCCTCAAATGTACCTCAACCATCCACCTCAACCGCGCCTACGCCTTCAATTGATGAAACCACCATCGCAAAAACCACTTCCCTTCCCGCAGCTAACATTCCAACCTCCGACCCCTTAGTAGATGTTTTTCAGCGCCTTACGCTGGGGGAGTACCGCCTATATAACGTTAGTTCTTTCCCTACCCCGCAGGAGTACGGACAATTACATGCACATCCCACCTACGACCGTCGCGTGGGGGAGATAATCTCTTACGGACCACCCCATTGCCGCACTAACCTAACGTATGGGGGTGTTGACGCATCCTCCATTACCCCTGAACCTCCTCTTGGTGTGGTTCCTTTCCAATCCGATTTTCAATACTTGACAAATCGTCGTTTCGCCCTCACCTTCTTGACTCGCTGTGCGTGGAAAGGCTTTGGTTTTGGCCTTTACGAACAAGGCCGACATACACTCATTCCCGTGACTACCCGTAAACATAATGATCGCAGTGGTCTCGGTTTTCCCGAAACACCTACACAGGAGACACCTCCTGTCAGCTGTATCCTGGAAGAAGAAGACGTCGCCCCTACCAAATCATCATCACCCACTTTGCCATCATCACCCGCAGAATCTATAGACCCTGAATCCATCCCTCCTAACTTTTTTTTTTCATAAATGCTATCTTCATAGGTCCTCTCACGTATCAACGCGATAATGACGACCCATCTTCTTTGCCCCTTCTTTATCCAGACATGATCGAAGAGGATTCGCCTTTGATTAATGTTGTTGAATGCCAGGATGACGACTCCATCCTCACTTACCTTGGCGCGGATGATTCTTATATTCAACGAGCCTTACCATCTGAAACCCAAACTATGCTGAACGAATCTACCATAGAAATCAATATCCACACGGAGGAGGATCCTCACATTGTGAAGATTGGACAATCCCTTAACACATCAGAACAAGCCGCCTTTACTACCTTTCTCCGTGCTCGCAACCAAGCTTTCGCATGGTCTTACGCTGACATGCCAGGAATTGATCCTACCATCGCCGTCCATAACATCACCCTAAACCCCGATTCCAAACCAGTCAAACAGAAATTGAGAAAAATGCATCCACGCATTGCTCTCTTGGTCAAAGAGGAGCTCCAACGACTCCTTTCTGTTTCCTTCATCTTGCCTATTGACTATCCTCAATGGATTTCTAACATCGTACCTGTCACTAAAGCGACAGGGGGACTTCGGATATGCACAGATTTCCGGGATCTTAACCTCGCTTGCCCTAAGGATGACTTCCCCTTACCTAGCATTGACCAACTTGTTGATCTAACTGCAGGTCATGAGATGCTCTCTCTCATGGATGGCTTTTCAGGATACAACCAAATTTTGGTTGCCCCTGCCGATCAACACAAAACTGCCTTCATAACTCCTTGGGGAACCTTCTGTTATCGTGTCATGCCATTTGGCCTTAAGAATGCTGGTGCTACCTATCAGCGGGCTATGACCTACATTTTTCATGACATTATGCACACTATCCTTGAAGACTATGTCGACGATCTTCTCGGCAAGTCTAAACATCGTAGTGAACATCTCGATGTTTTAACCATTATTTTTGATCGCCTGTTACAATATTCTGTCCGCCTTCAACCGAAGAAATGTGTCTTTGGTGTTCTTTCGGGAAAACTTCTTGGCTTTATCGTCTCTTTGCGTGGCATTGAGGTCGATCCATCTAAAGTCAAAGCTATCCTAGAAATGCCCCCACCCAAAAATCTCAAACAATTGCGTAGTTTACAAGGTAAGCTCCAATCTATCCGACGTTTCATCTCCCAACTCTCGGATCGGTGTCAACCTTTCCATCACCTCCTTAAAAAGGATATTGCATTCCAATGGAGCGAAGAATGTCACCAAGCCTTCGAAGCTCTCAAATCCTATCTCTTGCAGCCACCCGTGCTTATCCCACCCCAAGACGACCGCCCTTTCTACCTTTACCTTTCCGCCACCGACCACGCTGTAGGAGCCATGCTTGCACATCGTGACTCTGAGAATCACGAACAAGCCGTTTATTATATAAGTCGTACTTTGGTGGACTATGAGACTAGGTACACACATGTAGAAAAATTGTGCCTTGCCCTATCATTCGTGGCCACCAAACTCCGACACTACCTTCTAAATCACAAGACTTTCGTCATCACCAATACAGACCCCATCCATTACATGTATGCCAAACCTCATCTGAACCAACGCATTGCTAGATGGCTCATGCTTCTCGCCGACCTCGACCTTGAGTTTGTCCACCAGAAATCAATCAAAGGACAAACCATCGCAGACCAACTTGCAGAAGCTCCTTTACCGGGGGAACAATTTACCAATTTCACATTTCCCGACGAACTCATCGCTACTCTTTCCCTCACGGAGGAGTCGTACCCAATGACCCTCTTCTTCGATGGATCTAAATGCCAGCGCGGCGGAGGAGCCGGCGTTGTTCTCATTCCTCTCAACGCTGAACCTATGCCTCTTTCATTCCGACTTGATTTCCCTTGCACTAATAATACAGCGGAATACGAGGCCCTTGTTCTGGGTCTCCAAGTTGCGTTACACTTAGGTATCAAATCTATCAACATTTTTGGCGACTCTCAATTGGTAGTCAATCAGGTTATGGGCGTCTACCAATGCAAAAACGAGGAACTTCAAAAATACAAACACTACGTGGATTCACTTCTAGCCTTATTTACCCACTATTCTATACAAACCATTCCCCGCTCCACTAACAAATTTGCGGATACTATGGCTTGCTTAGCCTCGCAAATTCCCGCCGCGCCAACTGACTCTGAATTATTCGTCGTGGTCCAACAACTTTTTGCCCCATCCTATTCAACCCCGGTAGTTTGTATGATAAATACTGTGTCTACTAATTCACAGGATACCTGGTACCACCAATTTCACGACTACCTTACAATCTCTGTCCTCCCACCTGACCTTACTAGTAACGGCAAACGTGCTTTTCTTAAAAGTGTTTCACGTTATGTTGTCATGGGGGGACTCCTCTATAAACGTGGCTTTGATGGCATCCTCCTTCGCTGTCTAACTGGCGCGGAGGCCACTCATACCATCCAACAGGTCCATGACGGTATTTGTGGTGGACATTTTAGCGGCCTTGCCGTGGCCAAACGAATCCTTCGCCTTGGTTATTATTGGCCTACTCTCAATAACGACTGCTACGAATATGTTAAGCGTTGTGTTATGTGTCAGCAACATGCCAACCTTCAACATACTCCTAGCCACCCGCTCCAGATCGCTCGAGATCTTTGGCCCTTCTCACAATGGGGTTTAGACCTTATTGGTGAGATTCATCCAACCTCTTCACAACGTCACCGTTGGATAATCACAGCGACCGAATATTACACAAAATGGGTGGAGGCTATTCCACTCATTTCAATCAAAAAAGAAAAAATTGTCGAGTTCATTAACCACCACATTATCTGTCGTTTTGGTGTTCCTCATCGCCTGATAACAGATAATGGAAAATCTTTCAAAAACAAGTTGTTGCAAGACCTTTGTGACAACTTTGGTATCAAACTTAGTTTCTCATCACCTTACTATCCACAAGCCAATGGGCAAGCCGAGTCCTCTAATAAAACACTAACCAAAATCCTCATGAAAGTTGTCAATGAATCCGGAAGAAATTGGCACGATCACATTCCCTTTGCCCTTTGGGCTTATCGTACTAGCATTCGTACCTCTACTAATGCCACACCTTTTTCTTTGGTATACGGTACCGAGGCTGTTTTGCCTCTCGAAATACAAATACCCTCCCTTAGAATATCTCTTCAGGATATTCTCACCAACGATGATTTCCGCCAAGAGCGGTTAGCCCAATTGGAGCTTCTTGACGAACGCCGTCTTACAGCTCTTGATCACCTTCAAATCTATCAAAAACGCATTAAACGTGCTTATGATAAGCGACTTCATGAGCGTACCTTTAAGGTTGGTGATCTTGTTCTCAAAGAGAATCAACATGTAACCAAACTAGAAAAGAGCAAACGTGGAAAATTTGCTCCCAATTGGATTGGGCCTTATATAATCACTCATACCTATGGATCTGGTACTTATCGTTTAGCTTCGCTTAATGGTAAACCTGAGCCTGAACCCCTTAATGCCTTGCATCTTCGACCATTCTACTGTTGAAATTAGTGTTATATCACTTCTTATCTACCTGCCGCTCGTCCCTTGAGCTCACTTACCACTACATACACTATGTTTCCTACACTTCATAATAACAATCAAGCTCACATAGTTTGATCCTCACCTCCCCTTGATGATGCCTTCCCCTTTTTAGTCTAGTCCATGACTTCAAAGTATTAAAATAAGCCGTATTCTTATGGGATTTTCTTGAGTCAAACTTCCTACTAAACTAGATGCTTCACGCCAAATGAACATCTAGTCATCTAAATTAAATATAGACTGCTCCCTCGAAGGACAGCTATATGCCGAACTATTGCTGCTATTATATATAGACTGCTCCCCCGAAGGACAGCTATGCATTACAATCATATCTGCTACTATAAATAGACTGCTCCCTCGAAGGACAGCTATACACAGTCAGCCTTTATCAGAAGCTTCTCGCATTGATCAGCTTCGTGAAGACCTCAAGAATAATACAATCAATATCCCTTGTAGACTTCCCGCATCGATCAGTCTGCATTCAATAAAAGAAAAGCCTCATTCAAAAGGACTTTTGAGTCATGGACTTGTCTATTTAGGGTAGGTTCTCTTTCGTCAGAACACTCACTTTGTAATAAGTTCTCCGTACCTCAGCTATATCATCCACCTCACCTCACCATTTGTTTCAACTCAAGGGACGTGACGTATATCCGATATATTGTGATTATACAACTCTTTTCACCTATCGACTTCTCGCCTATGCAAGGTACCTAGGGATTCAAGCTCATCCTATGTTAATATGTGGTTTGTTTAGCTCTTCTCAACTACGGGACACTTTTGCCTCTTTTGCTCGACTCTAGGATTGTGTGTTGACCTTAATCAGGATACGGTTCCCTACTATTTGGGTAAGCTAACTTTCGCTTTACCTATACCTACATCAACATCGCCCATACCTTACCAACACCAACAACATTACCCTATCAACATCAAATTCTTATCAACCAACAAATTGCCTAACCATACCCAAATTGCCTGAATTCACCTCTCCCTGGTCCTAAGGGAGAACTACATCGGTCTGAGGCCCCTCCTTGCTTTGTGCAATGGGCTATGTAGGCAGCACTTCGGAGACATGGGGTCTCCCAAGGTTAGCTCGACCATCCCCTACCATAACCTATCCTGTGTGGTGAATATAAATATTTTTGTGTATTTTTATTTAATCACAGTCCTCTTTATCCTTTTTCAAAACACCGAAAATCAAAACACAAACAATCTTATTATTATCGCAACTCAAATCAACATACATATTCAGTTTTATTTAGATGTTAAACAAATACATCTTCTCTATCATCGACACGCAGGTCGGCATCCTTATTTATTCTTATACCTTGCTAACATTTACTCAGACCCTCACGCCTCATCCCGAACTAGGTGATGATCGTGATCGTCGACCCCTCTCGCCGGGCCTCTCTGTCCTCAAGGGTACCACGGCTATTGGTACCGCCCACTGATCTGCCAATCTCTCCTGTAACATATGAATACGCCCTCTCGCATGGAGGACTCCAGCCTCTAGTCTCCCCGCCCGTGACTCCGCAACCACTAACAATCCTCTTGTCTCATTCACCTGCGTTTGGAGCTGCTGAACCAAACGCTGCAGACGATCCCTCTCTGCTGTAATCACCGCTATGTCAGGACGCTCACGTACACCTCGCAGTTCTGCTACCCACCATAATCTATAGGCCTCTGTCATTCCCGCATCCATTACCCTGCGATCGGCTGCTACCTCTTCAGGCCCTTCTGGAGGTGTTGGCCGGGGAGGTGAGAATGCTGCCTCGGCGTCGATCCTCATATATGGTCTATAAGCCAGGGGTATATCCTGCACAAATCCAAATTGTCGCCGCACGCGATCTATAGGAATCCTCTCATACTCACCCGGCCTGTGCCCTGCGATCCACCTCAATCGCTCTACACCCCTCAACTCCTCAGCTATGCTCTCTGTCACCATATAGTTCCCGTATGGCCTCCAACAGATATCCGCAACCGTCACTCTCTCCCATACCTGCCTGTAATACTCAATATCACCCGTCACGGCCTGGGATCTGGCCTCTTGTTCTGTCTGGACCCATCGTCTGAATCCCAACCTCTGCACTCCGGTTTCTCCCGACTGGATGGGTCGGCCTATTGGTCGCACACAAACAATGTGCTCATAGGCCCAACAGTGTAATAAGTATGAACTATCCAGTGTCGTTCTGTGATTTCGCCTACAAGCCCATAAACCCCTGTATAGCTCCGCCAAATATGCAGGTGCCCATGCAAAAGTCACGTTCCTTTCTATCATCTCCCAAATAACACACATCAATGCCTTTGGAAATCTTCCCCCTTCCGCCCTCGGTAACGCATAATACCCTACCGCTATCATTAATATCACTGCTAACCTTGTCTCCTCAGGGTGTGCTGCATACATTACCCCATATGTAAAAGATAAACCCCGCTGTGTCAAATCTCGTGCGTATGGACCAAATACTGCTGTTATCGCTCCCCGTGCCGCGCTAGGTAGTGCCTGATATACTGGTTCTCCTGTAATAGGGAGTCTCAAAATCCGAAACACATCTTCCAATGTTACTGTCATCTCCCCTGTTGGCAGATAAAAGGTATTTGTCTCGGGATTCCATCTCTCAATCAATGCCTGCAACATAGCATGATTACGTGCGATTCGTGAATAATAGCGGATTCCACTTAACCCCAAACGATTTATCAATGTCCATTCAGCTGGTGTTACATCCGCTCGGATTCGTGACAACAGCGCTGGCACACTATCATTCATCCTCAATCCTGCCTCTGCCTGCATACACCAAAACAACAAACAACCATTCAATCCGTCAGGGTTTTTTCAAACATTCTGGAAATTTCTCCAGTAACCGGTATCGGTTATACATAACCGATATCGGTTGAGTGACCGATACCGGTTATTCCTAACCGCTACCGGTCACTGTCAATTACATACATCTTGCCTAAAACAACCTACCTACGACAATAAATTGATCGTTTATTCCTCTCTATATACACAGACATACCCGAAACCCCGAATTACCTACCACGTAACACTTACCTCACTTATAACCCTTGCTATCATGTTTTCTTCTTCATATCTACCCACTTAATCTCAGCTTATTCATAACACATGCAAAAATCAAATCACAAACAAAATGATACCTCTTGGGTTGCAGCAGCTTGAGGTGGCCCTTGTCTTCCCTCCTGTCCTTGCCTGCTGGATGCTTCTCCTCGTTCTGCCATGATCACCACCCTTTTCAACTTTGTCTTTCTGCCTTCTGAATCTCGGATCACATTCACTTTCCTTGTCTATTTTCTCCTTCTCACCCAAATCTCTCATGCAAATACCTGTCTCAGTCGTCAAAAAGCGTCGCGTTCGCGTATTTAACCTCTTGCATGGCTCTAAAATTAAAACTTAAGTTGCCACCCTAGCTTTTCTATTTTTAGAAAAGCTCATACCTAAATAACCGGTATCGGTCCTACTAACCGATATCGGTCATATAACTACCGACATCGGTTACCTAACCGATACCGGTTACACACCTGCCTTTTTGAAACAGGTTTCTTTTCTTCATTCTTTCATAATTTTTTGTCGCGCCGCCTCTTTTCCTGCATAACCACACCATTTACCACATTTGTTCATCCACCACACATCATATCATTACAATTTCATTAAACATCATTTATTTTATACAAATACACAACCATCAACTACGAATTTCAAGAAACTATCAATCTCTACATCATTTGGATCCAACTCATCAGTTACATATATCACAATGTCACAAAACCAACAATTCATCACATCACATGTCATTCATATATACGTACAAAAAAAACAAAAACAAAACCATCAACATCATCCATCTATCAACATGCCCACTAAACTTATCATACATTATATATTACCAAACCATTAACAAAATATTTAAACACATTTTTGAACACTACATATGGATCAAAACATCATCTATATATATATATATATATACCAGTTTTCAAAAATACAATGTGCCCTACATCGGGGCCTCTGTGATCTCATAATATACCAAAGCCGGCACGCAGGCCGCAATACCTACCAAAAATCTCGACTCGGCTCGCAGGCCGGTCTCTCATATCAAAAATATACTCGGCTCGCAGGCCGGTATCAAATGTACAACCCGTACTCGGCTCGCAGGCCGGTATATAATAAATAAATGAATCAATACAATGAATAAGTGTCAGCACGCAGGCCCCTATCAATATAACCGGTTTGCAGACCGGTGCCCGTGTCCCTATACAAAACCATGTCGGGGATCTATCAGCTCTCCCCCACCGCCCTCGGCACCTCTCCCCGCTGGTCCCTGTGGTGCCTGTCGCCTCCTGCCCATCACGGACACGCCAGCTGTGGCTGCCCCTCCAGCTCCTCCTGCCTGTGCCATGGCTCCAATCCTGATCTACTGGGTCCCTGGCCAATCACCTGCTGCCTGATATCCTCCTCAATCGGGCCCTCTATCAACTCTCCAACTCTGCTCTAACCTGGTTTACTATCCAATACAATAGCTCCACCTCACTCAATCTAGGGCCTCTAATCCCAAGTCTCCATGTCAGACAAGTCGATTTGGATTGCAAATAACAAAAAGTGATAATGACAGGCCGTATTTTTCTTTTTATAGGTTTTTCGACCTTAACCGATGTCGGTTTCATTTTACCCTAAGGAACCGGTATCGGTCTCTTAAACCGATGTTGGTCATGTAGAATCGACATCGGTTCGCTACCCCACTTTCACCCATTCTTTGCCCTTATTTTCTCCTTGCCTCTTTTTCACCCATATCGCCTCTATCCACCTTTGCTGCGCAACATTTGTTCACTTGTCCAGCCTAACCTACGACCTCAACCTACCATTCGGCCCGACCTAAGGCCTCAACTACTACCAATTGGCCCGACCCAAGGCCTCGCCCTACCTATTTGGCCCGACCCAAGGCTGCAAGCATAACCATTTGGCCTGACCTAAGGCCTTAACCTACCAATTGGCTCGACCCAAGGCCCGTTGCCCCGCCTACCTATTTGTTGCCCGACCAAGGCCTCAACCTACCCATTTGGCCCGACCCAAGGCCGCAAACCCTACCCATTTGGCCCGACCCAAGGCCAAACCCTAACCATTTAGCCCCGACCCAAGGCCTCCACCCTACCTATTCGGCCCAACCCAAGGCCTCAACCTACCTATTCGGCCCGACCCAAGGCCTCAACCTACCCATTTGGCCTGACCCAAGGCCTTGCACTCACCATTTAGCCCGACCCAAGGCCGCCACCCAACAACTTGGCCCAACCCACGACCGTACCACTTCCATACCTTACCCAAAATCAACACCATACACTTTATCCACCCATCCGGTAGTTTTTGGTTCAATCGAGCTCACCTGTTCGTGTTTTAGCATGATTAGGGTCCTTGACTTGATCTGTCGACCAGTTTTGCCCAGACCTAGACCATGACGTTATCTCAACCAAACCAACTTTTTGGTACTACCGAACATGCCTAAACATTCCTCTACCTTACCTGTTATATACCCTGGAGCTACTTCCTATGCCTTGGATACCAGGATTATATCACCCTTGTTTGGATAAACTAATCGACCTTTGCCTGTACATCACTGGTTTGCTTGTCAAATCATGTACCCTAGTCGTACTATTACATTTCAACATCCGTCTGCTTCCTTGGACCGCCCCCACCACCTTACCATCCTCTCTACAACATATACCCTGTATCAACCCTATCCCTGATTTCCCGTTCACTCAATCTGTGATAGATTTGAGGGGGATTACCTATATCCTTAACATGAGAAAAACCACTTCATATTATTGTCCACGCAGCAGCTTTACAGAACAAGATACACGACAATAAGGGGCTAATGTAGACACCAAATTCGTGTCTTACGACCCCTTGTGACCCGCATCCCATTTCGCAACCTAACCTCTTTACCTAAACTTTACACAATTATTTATTAATTACCTTGTAATTGATAAATCCACATACCTTACCCGCTACCTCACTTTGCCACCTCATCATGACCTAGCCCTAACCCTAAACTAAAACTAACCTAATTAAGACCCATGACTTGGTCTAGACTCACATCCATAACTAATGCCTCCTTACTCGCACCAAAGCCGACCTTCTAGCCACTTGACCAAGCCTGCCAAACTGATCTCTCGGGAGAAAATCAGGGAAGGTAGGCTATTTTACTAAAAATAGCCTACTTTTTCCTTACGATACCGGTTCCTACTCGACCGCCGTCGGTTACGCAAACCGCCATGGGTTCCCTGTAAATGGGCTCCCCAAACCAAAACAACGGATGGGAATTTCATTGGGAGATCAGTCAAAGGATTTCTAGATCCACAGAGAGCATTTGCGAGCGAGGAACAGAGTCCAGATCTTCGCTTGACAGAGCAGAGACGAGTGGAAATACCAGAAGTGTTTACAACCAAGGAGATCAACTTGCATCTGTGCCAAAACCAGTAAGTCACATCTTGCATGTCTTTTGTTATAAACATTTCTTATGCTTCTTGAATCTCAGTGCTCCTAGATCCGTTTTTGAATCCACTACCCAACGTGCCATTGCATCTAACTGTCATTCTTTTGCTTCTAACCATCCCATTTCCTAATACCATCAAAAAAACCAGCCATTACAAACACCATAGCTACTAAGAAGATCGTAGAACCCACCGCTATCGGTTATCAGTAACCGCCATCGGTTATCAGTGACCGCCATCGGTTATCAGTAACCGGCATCGGTTCCCCTGAAAAAAAACCAGAAAACCCAGGCTTTCCCCCTACCCAGTTTAACGAAATAATTTAATTAATATTTTGCAGTCTTTTGTGTTAATTCATATTAGCAGGGGAACTGACCACCTTCGAAAGGAAGTTTTATATTTCCTCGGCCCAAGGAAGTTCCAGTGATCCCTCATTTATTGTCTAATTAAAATCTTGTGGTCTTGTGTTCTTATTTGCAGGTAGTCCTTCCAAGACAAAAAGGAGTCTCTGCAAGTCAGCCTGATCTATCTCTACGGTACGCGCGCACACCATCTCGACATTCAACAGGTATTCCTCCTAACCCTAACCTCATCTGTTTCTAAAAGTAATGAAAGGATAGAAGCAACTCTATGCCCCCAAAGAAGCCGAAACATTCCGAGCCACCAGAAGATCTGTCATTATTCAACCCCACCTCTTGAGACCATGATTATCCCAACCATCTCCTCCTCTCAGGTCTACGAGATTAATATGATTAGTGTCCGCTACTTCGGGGCAGAAAACAATGGGAAAGCAAAAGAAAACACACCTGCGTCACTCTTTCTTCTCCTGTCAAACATCCGACTTTGCAACCCCCACCTAAGTGGTCATTTGCGGACCGGCCATCCCATCTCTATGGCTTTGCCCACGAAATATTATAAACAGCTTCACCAATCGCCCATTTGTTAAAAAAACCGTAAAATGACACTGTATGATCTCAGTCCGACTTCTGAATCTCATGACAAGCTCTCTTGATATCCTTCAAGGGATAGAAGTTTACCTAATGAAACCTTACCTGTCGCCTCCATTCTACCACCACTATCACGTTTGCTCTCTCACCCAACAACCCCTTGCCCCAACCACTTCTGTCTTTGTAACAACAGCTGCTGCAGTCAGTTTCTCTGAAGTGAAATTGTCGACTTGGTACAGAAGACCTGACCCTGCCTTTTCCTCTCCGCTTACGTCCAGGACATTTCGAGTACGGTTGGTTATTATTGACGGGGGGCGCTAGCCTAAAAACATCATCTCTTTCAAAGCCTTCCAACCTGAACATCCTTCTAGTTGGCATGTGTGCCAACCCCATCATGTTGCGGTCATTCAATGACGCTATTACTTCTAACTTAGGCCACCGTATCCTCACATACTCTTAGGACCACGTACTTTACCCGCACTCTCTATGTCCTTGAGGGAGAGTTTCCAATATAATATTTGCTGGTCGTCCTTGGATCCGAGCCAATGTATGCGTACCTCAACTTACATAGATGCATAAAATTTTGAAGGAGGATGGGGAAGTCTACACCGTAAAAGCTGACCCTCCCCCCTTTTAAAACCTACAATATTTATAAAACATAAACCGCCCGCACGATGTGCTTATAAATACCAATCACGACAACCCATACATCAACCCAACCAACCATCCTCTCCATGTACCTCAACCATCCACCTCAACCACGCCTATGCCTTCAATTGATGAAACCACCATCGCAAAAACCACTCCCTTCTTCCCAGCAGCTACATTCCCAACCTCCGAACCCCTACTAGTAGATTTTTTAGCGCCTTACGCTGGGGGAGTACCGCCTATATAACGTAGTTTCTTTCCCTACCCCGCAGGAATACGACATTACATGCACATCCACTAACGACCGTCGCGGTGGAGAATAAAAGCTCTTACTGACCACCCTTGCCGCACTACCGAGTATGGGGGTGTTTACAGCATCTCCATTACCCCTGAACCTCCTCTTGGTGTGGTTCCTTTCCAATCCGATTTCAATACTTGACAAATCGTCGTTTCGCCCTCACCTTCTTGACTCGCTGTGCATGGAAAGGCTTTGGTTTTGGCCTTTACGAACAAGGACGACATACACTCATTCCCGTGACTACCCGTAAACATAATGATCGCAGTGGTCTCGGTTTTCCCGAAACACTACACAGAGACACCTCCTGTCAGCTGTATCCTGGAAGAAGAAGACGTCGCCCCTACCAAATCATCATCACCCACTTTGCCATCATCACCCGCAGAATCTATAGACCCTGAATCCCTCCCTCCTAACTTTTTTTTTTCATAAATGCTATCTTCATAGGTCCTCTCACGTATCAACGCGATAATGACGACCCATCTTCTTTGCCCCTTCTTTATCCAGACATGATCGAAGAGGATTCGCCTTTGATTAATGTTGTTGAATGCCAGGATGACGACTCCATCCTCACTTACCTTGGCGCGGATGATTCTTATATTCAACGAGCCTTACCATCTGAAACCCAAACTATGCTGAACGAATCTACCATAGAATCAATATCCACACGGAGGAGGATCCTCACATTGTGGAAGATTGGACAATCCCTTAACACATCAGAACAAGCAGCCTTTACTACCTTTCTCCATGCTCGCAACCAAGCTTTCGCATGGTCTTACGCTGACATGCCAGGAATTGATCCTACCATCACCGTCCATAACATCACCCTAAACCCCGATTCCAAACCAGTCAAACAGAAATTGAGAAAAATGCATCCACGCATTGCTCTCTGGTCAAAGAGGAGCTCAACGACTCCTTCTGTTTCATTCATCCTTTCCTATTGACTATCCTCAATGGATTTCTAACATCGTACCTGTCACTAAAGCGACAGGGGGGACTTCGGATATGCACAGATTCCAGGATCTTAACCCTCGCTTGCCCCTAAGGATGACTTCCCCTACCTAGCATTGACCAACTCTGTTGATCTAACTGCAGGTCATGAGATGCTCTCTCTCATGGATGGCTTTTCAGGATACAACCAAATTTTGGTTGCCCCTGCCGATCAACACAAAAACTGCCTTCATAAACTCCTTGGGGAACCTTCTGTTATCATGTCATGCCATTTGGCCTTAAGAATGCTGATGCTACCTATCAGCGGGCTATGACCTACATTTTTCATGACATTATGCACACTATCCTTGAAGACTATGTCGACGATCTTCTCGGCAAGTCTAAACATCGTAGTGAACATCTCGATGTTTTAACCATTATTTTTGATCGCCTGTTACAATATTCTGTCCGCCTTCAACCGAAGAAATGTGTCTTTGGTGTTCTTTCGGGAAAACTTCTTGGCTTTATCGTCTCTTTGCGTGGCATTGAGGTCGATCCATCTAAAGTCAAAGCTATCCTAGAAATGCCCCCACCCAAAAATCTCAAACAATTGCGTAGTTTACAAGGTAAGCTCCAATCTATCCGACGTTTCATCTCCCAACTCTCGGATCGGTGTCAACCTTTCCATCACCTCCTTAAAAAGGATATTGCATTCCAATGGAGCGAAGAATGTCACCAAGCCTTCGAAGCTCTCAAATCCTATCTCTTGCAGCCACCCGTGCTTATCCCACCCCAAGACGACCGCCCTTTCTACCTTTACCTTTCCGCCACCGACCACGCTGTAGGAGCCATGCTTGCACATCGTGACTCTGAGAATCACGAACAAGCCATTTATTATATAAGTCGTACTTTGGTGGACTATGAGACTAGGTACACACATGTAGAAAAATTGTGCCTTGCCCTATCATTCGTGGCCACCAAACTCCGACACTACCTTCTAAATCACAAGACTTTCGTCATCACCAATACAGACCCCATCCATTACATGTATGCCAAACCTCATCTGAACCAACGCATTGCTAGATGGCTCATGCTTCTCGCCGACCTCGACCTTGAGTTTGTCCACCAGAAATCAATCAAAGGACAAACCATCGCAGACCAACTTGCAGAAGCTCCTTTACCGGGGGAACAATTTACCAATTTCACATTTCCCGACGAACTCATCGCTACTCTTTCCCTCACGGAGGAATCGTACCCAATGACCCTCTTCTTCGATGGATCTAAATGCCAGCGCGGCGGAGGAGCCGGCGTTGTTCTCATTCCTCTCAACGCTGAACCTATGCCTCTTTCATTCCGACTTGATTTCCCTTGCACTAATAATACAGCGGAATACGAGGCCCTTGTTCTGGGTCTCCAAGTTGCGTTACACTTAGGTATCAAATCTATCAACATTTTTGGCGACTCTCAATTGGTAGTCAATCAGGTTATGGGCGTCTACCAATGCAAAAACGAGGAACTTCAAAAATACAAACACTACGTGGATTCACTTCTAGCCTTATTTACCCACTATTCTATACAAACCATTCCCCGCTCCACTAACAAATTTGCGGATACTATGGCTTGCTTAGCCTCACAAATTCCCGCCGCGCCAACTGACTCTGAATTATTCGTCATGGTCCAACAACTTTTTGCCCCATCCTATTCAACCCCGGTAGTTTGTATGATAAATACTGTGTCTACTAATTCACAGGATACCTGGTACCACCAATTTCACGACTACCTTACAATCTCTGTCCTCCCACCTGACCTTACTAGTAACGGAAAACGTGCTTTTCTTAAAAGTGTTTCACGTTATGTTGTCATGGGGGGACTCCTCTATAAACGTGGCTTTGATGGCATCCTCCTTCGCTGTCTAACTGGCGCGGAGGCCACTCATACCATCCAACAGGTCCATGACGGTATTTGTGGTGGACATTTTAGCGGCCTTGCTGTGGCCAAACGAATCCTTCGCCTTGGTTATTATTGGCCTACTCTCAATAACGACTGCTACGAATATGTTAAGCGTTGTGTTATGTGTCAGCAACATGCCAACCTTCAACATACTCCTAGCCACCCGCTCCAGATCGCTCGAGATCTTTGGCCCTTCTCACAATGGGGTTTAGACCTTATTGGTGAGATTCATCCAACCTCTTCACAACGTCACCGTTGGATAATCACAGCGACCGAATATTACACAAAATGGGTGGAGGCTATTCCACTCATTTCAATCAAAAAAGAAAAAATTGTCGAGTTCATTAACCACCACATTATCTGTCGTTTTGGTGTTCCTCATCGCCTGATAACAGATAATGGAAAATCTTTCAAAAACAAGTTGTTGCAAGACCTTTGTGACAACTTTGGTATCAAACTTAGTTTCTCATCACCTTACTATCCACAAGCCAATGGGCAAGCCGAGTCCTCTAATAAAACACTAACCAAAATCCTCATGAAAGTTGTCAATGAATCCGGAAGAAATTGGCACGATCACATTCCCTTTGCCCTTTGGGCTTATCGTACTAGCATTCGTACCTCTACTAATGCCACACCTTTTTCTTTGGTATACGGTACCGAGGCTGTTTTGCCTCTCGAAATACAAATACCCTCCCTTAGAATATCTCTTCAGGATATTCTCACCAACGATGATTTCCGCCAAGAGCGGTTAGCCCAATTGGAGCTTCTTGACGAACGCCGTCTTACAGCTCTTGATCACCTTCAAATCTATCAAAAACGCATTAAACGTGCTTATGATAAGCGACTTCATGAGCGTACCTTTAAGGTTGGTGATCTTGTTCTCAAAGAGAATCAACATGTAACCAAACTAGAAAAGAGCAAACGTGGAAAATTTGCTCCCAATTGGATTGGGCCTTATATAATCACTCATACCTATGGATCTGGTACTTATCGTTTAGCTTCGCTTAATGGTAAACCTGAGCCTGAACCCCTTAATGCCTTGCATCTTCGACCATTCTACTGTTGAAATTAGTGTTATATCACTTCTTATCTACCTTCCGCTCGTCCCTTGAGCTCACTTACCACTACATACACTCTGTTTCCTACACTTCATAATAACAATCAAGCTCACATAGTTTGATCCTCACCTCCCCTTGATGATGCCTTCCCCTTTTTAGTCTAGTCCATGACTTCAAAATATTAAAATAAGCCGTATCCTTATGGGATTTTCTTGAGTCAAACTTCCTACTAAACTAGATGCTTCACGCCAAATGAACATCTAGTCATCTAAATTAAATATAGACTGCTCCCTCGAAGGACAGCTATATGCTGAACTATTGCTGCTATTATATATAGACTGCTCCCCCGAAGGACAGCTATGCATTACAATCATATCTGCTACTATAAATAGACTGCTCCCTCGAAGGACAGCTATACACAGTCAGCCTTTATCAGAAGCTTCTCGCATTGATCAGCTTCGTGAAGACCTCAAGAATAATACAATCAATATCCCTTGTAGACTTCCCGCATCGATCAGTCTGCATTCAATAAAAGAAAAGCCTCATTCAAAAGGACTTTTGAGTCATGGACTTGTCTATTTAGGGTAGGTTCTCTTTCGTCAGAACACTCACTTTGTAATAAGTTCTCCGTACCTCAGCTATATCATCCACCTCACCTCACCATTTGTTTCAACTCAAGGGACGTGACGTATATCCGATATATTGTGATTATACAACTCTTTTCACCTATTGACTTCTCGCCTATGCAAGGTACCTAGGGATTCAAGCTCATCCTATGTTAATATGTGGTTTGTTTAGCTCTTCTCAACTACGGGACACTTTTGCCTCTTTTGCTCGACTCTAGGATTGTGTGTTGACCTTAATCAGGATACGGTTCCCTACTATTTGGGTAAGCTAACTTTCGCTTTACCTATACCTACATCAACATCGCCCATACCTTACCAACACCAACAACATTACCCTATCAACATCAAATTCTTATCAACCAACAAATTGCCTAACCATACCCAAATTGCCTGAATTCACCTCTCCCTGGTCCTAAGGGAGAACTACATCGGTCTGAGGCCCCTCCTTGCTTTGTGCAATGGGCTATGTAGGCAGCACTTCGGAGACATGGGGTCTCCCAAGGTTAGCTCGACCATCCCCTACCATAACCTATCCTGTGTGGTGAATATAAATATTTTTGTGTATTTTTATTTAATCACAGTCCTCTTTATCCTTTTTCAAAACACCGAAAATCAAAACACAAACCAATCTTATTATTATTATCGCAACTCAAATCAACATACATATTCAGTTTTATTTAGATGTTAAACAAATACATCTTCTCTATCATCGACACGCAGGTCGGCATCCTTATTTATTCTTATACCTTGCTAACATTTACTCAGACCCTCACGCCTCATCCCGAACTAGGTGATGATCGTGATCGTCGACCCCTCTCGCCGGGCCTCTCTGTCCTCAAGGGTACCACGGCTATTGGTACCGCCCACTGATCTGCCAATCTCTCCTGTAACATATGAATACGCCCTCTCGCATGGAGGACTCCAGCCTCTAGTCTCCCCGCCCGTGACTCCGCAACCACTAACAATCCTCTTGTCTCATTCACCTGCGTTTGGAGCTGCTGAACCAAACGCTGCAGACGATCCCTCTCTGCTGTAATCACCGCTATGTCAGGACGCTCACGTACACCTCGCAGTTCTGCTACCCACCATAATCTATAGGCCTCTGTCGTTCCCGCATCCATTACCCTGCGATCGGCTGCTACCTCTTCAGGCCCTTCTGGAGGTGTTGGCCGGGGAGGTGAGAATGCTGCCTCGGCGTCGATCCTCATATATGGTCTATAAGCCAGGGGTATATCCTGCACAAATCCAAATTGTCGCCGCACGCGATCTATAGGAATCCTCTCATACTCACCCGGCCTGTGCCCTGCGATCCACCTCAATCGCTCTACACCCCTCAACTCCTCAGCTATGCTCTCTGTCACCATATAGTTCCCGTATGGCCTCCAACAGATATCCGCAACCGTCACTCTCTCCCATACCTGCCTGTAATACTCAATATCACCCGTCACGGCCTGGGATCTGGCCTCTTGTTCTGTCTGGACCCATCGTCTGAATCCCAATCTCTGCACTCCGGTTTCTCCCGACTGGATGGGTCGGCCTATTGGTCGCACACAAACAATGTGCTCATAGGCCCAACAGTGTAATAAGTATGAACTATCCAGTGTCGTCCTGTGATTTCGCCTACAAGCCCATAAACCCCTGTATAGCTCCGCCAAATATGCAGGTGCCCATGCAAAAGTCACGTTCCTTTCTATCATCTCCCACATAACACACATCAATGCCTTTGGAAATCTTCCCCCTTCCGCCCTCGGTAACGCATAATACCCTACCGCTATCATTAATATCACTGCTAACCTTGTCTCCTCAGGGTGTGCTGCATACATTACCCCATATGTAAAAGATAAACCCCGCTGTGTCAAATCTCGTGCGTATGGACCAAATACTGCTGTTATCGCTCCCCGTGCCGCGCTAGGTAGTGCCTGATATACTGGTTCTCCTGTAATAGGGAGTCTCAAAATCCGAAACACATCTTCCAATGTTACTGTCATCTCCCCTGTTGGCAGATAAAAGGTATTTGTCTCGGGATTCCATCTCTCAATCAATGCCTGCAACATAGCATGATTACGTGCGATTCGTGAATAATAGCGGATTCCACTTAACCCCAAACGATTTATCAATGTCCATTCAGCTGGTGTTACATCCGCTCGGATTCGTGACAACAGCGCTGGCACACTATCATTCATCCTCAATCCTGCCTCTGCCTGCATACACCAAAACAACAAACAACCATTCAATCCGTCAGGGTTTTTTCAAACATTCTGGAAATTTCTCCAGTAACCGGTATCGGTTATACATAACCGATATCGGTTGAGTGACCGATACCGGTTATTCCTAACCGCTACCGGTCACTGTCAATTACATACATCTTGCCTAAAACACCTACCTACGACAATAAATTGCTCGTTTATTCCTCTCTGTATACACAGACATACCCGAAACCCGTGATTACCTACCACGTAACACTTACCTCACTTATAACCCTTGCTATCATGTTTTCTTCTTCATATCTACCCACTTAATCTCTTATTCATAACACATGCAAAAATCAAATCACAAACAAAATGATACCTCTTGGGTTGCAGCAGCTTGAGGTGGCCCTTGTCTTCCCTCCTGTCCTTGCCTGCTGGATGCTTCTCCTCGTTCTGCCATGATCACCACCCTTTTCAACTTTGTCTTTCTGCCTTCTGAATCTCAGATCACATTCACTTTCCTTGTCTATTTTCTCCTTCTCACCCAAATCTCTCATGCAAATACCTGTCTCAGTCGTCAAAAAGCGTCGCGTTCGCGTATTTAACCTCTTGCATGGCTCTAAAATTAAAACTTAAGTTGCCACCCTAGCTTTTCTATTTTTAGAAAAGCTCATACCTAAATAACCGGTATCGGTTACTTAACCGATATCGGTCTGACAGCTACCGATATCGGTTCCTTAACCGATATCGGTTACACACCTACCTTTTCTCAACAGCGTTCTTTTCTTCATTTCTCACCTAAATTTTTGTCGCGCCCGCCTCTTTTCCTGCATAACCACACCATTTACCACATTTGTTCATCCACCACACATCATATCATTACAATTTCATTAAACATCATTTATTTTATACAAATACACAACCATCAACTACGACTTTCAAGAAACTATCAATCTCTACATCATTTGGATCCAACTCATCAGTTACATATATCACAATGTCACAAAACCAACAATTCATCACATCACATGTCATTCATATATACGTACAAAAAAACAAAAACAAAACCATCAACATCATCCATCTATCAACATGCCCACTAAACTTATCATACATTATATATTACCAAACCATTAACAAAATATTTAAACACATTTTTGAACACTACATATGGATCAAAACATCATCTATATATATATATACCAGTTTTCAAAAATACAATGTGCCCTACATCGGGGCCTCTGTGATCTCATAATATACCAAAGCCGGCACGCAGGCCGCAATACCTACCAAAAATCTCGACTCGGCTCGCAGGCCGGTCTCTCATATCAAAAATATACTCGGCTCGCAGGCCGGTATCAAATGTACAACCCGTACTCGGCTCGCAGGCCGGTATATAATAAATAAATGAATCAATACAATGAATAAGTGTCGGCACGCAGGCCCCTATCAATACAACCGGTTCGCAGACCGGTGCCCGTGTCCCTATACAAAACCATGTCGGGGATCTATCAGCTCTCCCCACCGCCCTCGGCACCTCTCCCCGCTGGTCCCTGTGGTGCCTCTCGCCTCCTGCCCGTCACGGACACGCCAGCTGTGGCTGCCCCTCCCTGAGATCTCTGGCTGTGCGAGGTCTCTGCCCTATGCGCTGCATACGCCTGATACTCGACTCCGGTACTATCAAGAATATCCTGATAATATCGGGCCTCTGCTCTAACCTCCATATAGCGATCTCGCGCCACTGAAGGAGCTGGGGCTGGTCCCCTGGCACCTAACACCAATACCCCCTGAGCCTGTACCTGCACCTGTGGCCGCGGTGGTGCTGCCTGTGCTGCTGCCTGTACCTGCACCTGTGGCTGTGGTGCTGGTGGTGGTGCTGCCTGTGCTACTGCCTGTACCTGCACCTGTGGCTGTGGTGCTGGTGGTGGTGCTACCTGTGCCTGTACCTGCACCTGTGGCTGTGGTGCTGGTGGTGGTGCTACCTGTGCCTGTGCCTGAGCCTGGGCTAGCTGCACCTGTAAGGCCCCTATCTGTGCCTGCGCAGCAGCTAGCTGCCCCTGTAAGAGCTGCACCTGACCCCTGAGCTGATCCCTCTCTCCTATAACTGCAGCCAAGTCTGGCTGCGCAGGCGGTACTATCCTCGCTGCTCTCTGCCCAGCCCACCATACCCTGTATGCTCCCGTGCACCCGGCATCATCCACACCCTCACCTGCTGGTCTCTCCGCTACCCAGTCTGGATCCCAAGGCTGTGGCGCTGGCAGTGGGGCCTCTACATCATCCCTCCTGTACTGAGGGAAGGGAGGTGGCTCGTCCTGTCGTAGCCCCATCTGCCTGCGTACCCTCTCTAGGGGTATCCGCTCGTACTCTCCCGGCCTCCGTCCTGCTATCCAGAATGTATACTGGATCAGGCGCAGCTGTACGCGGGCTCCTCTGCCAGGCTGGTGACCTCTGTAGGGTCTCCATACAATGTCTACTGCTGTAAGGCCCTCTAGCAAGTGTCTATAATAGGCCACATCCCGACCTGCAACAACTGCTCGCGGCTGGCCCACGACTCCCAACCACCTCTGAAAGCCATATCGGTATACGACCTGTGGCCCTGGCTGCTGGGGTAGCCCTACTGGCCTGATGCATACGATGTGCTCGTATGCCCAACAGTGCAACAAAAATGTAGAACAAATACCAAATCACCTCCTCCGGCGATAGCCCCATAACTCCCTGTATAATTGCACCAGATACACTGGTGCCCATGCGAAACAGGTGTGCTCCTCCACCATCTCCAGCAGCACCCCCATCAATGCTCGTGGGAAGCGGCCTCCCTCTGAATCCGGGAGGGCGAAGCAGGTGATCCCTATCATCATCAACACGGCAAGCCGTGTCTCATGTCTGTGTGCGCGGTACATGTCACCATATCCAATGCTCGCGCTATGATACGTAAGAAGCGCGGCTGCATCCCCAAAAACCTGCAGTATGCTGTCCATGGCAGTCTCTGAATCTACCTGGAAGACTGCCTCTCCCTCGATCGGTAGCCGCAGGATGCGATACACATCCTCTAATGTGACGGTCATCTCCCCGGTCGGAAGATGGAACACATTGGCCGCCGGATCCCATCTCTCGATGAGGGCGACCATCAGGCTGTGATCCCTCTCTATCGCTCTGTACCTCTGGACCCCGCCGAGTCCCACCTCGCGCATGATGGCCCAATGCGCCGCAGATACGTGTGGCCTCATCCGACTCAATAGTGGAGGCATCCTATCACGCATCGTCAACTGCTGACGTGCCTGCAAAACCAACCCACATTCTTAGACCTACTCTTTATTATAACATCTACTTTACCATCTAAACCCCCTTTTGTATCCCCCCGACCATACCCTGACTCTCTACCGCCCCCCTCTAACAACCTACCACCCCCACACACCCACACCCAAACCCAAAACCCAACCCAACCTAACCCTTCTCCAAACCCAACCCAAAACAACAACCCAACCCAAAAACCCAAAAACCTAACCCCACACCTAACCCTTCTCCACCCCTAACCCAACCCCCACACCGACCCGCAACCCAACCCAACCAAAACCCAACCCAACCCAAAAAAACCCAAAACCTAACCCCACACCTAACCCTTCTCCACCCCTAACCCAACCCCCACACCGACCAACCCCACTCCCACCCCTAAACCCACAACCCAACCCAACCCAAAAACCCAAAACCTAACCCCCACACCTAACCCTTCTCCACCCCTAACCCAACCCCACTCCCACTCCCACCCACAACCCAAAACAACCAACCCAACCCCACACCCACTCTCAACCCAACCCAACCCCTACATAAACCCACAACCGACGCCGGCCGATACATGACCGACGCCGGTCACCAACAACCCTCCCTTTCCCTAAAATTGTGCGACCGATGCCGGTCGCTTAGTGACCGACATCGGTCACTGTCTTCTCCCGGAGCCGAACCCCCGCGCGGCCCCCAAAACCCATTTTTTTACCTATTTCTACCCATCTACCCACCCAAAAACCCTAAAAACTTACCCACCTACCCACCTTAGCCTATCTAACCTATCTACCCTCTCCCTTTCTCAAATTACCTCCATTTACTCATTATTTCCTACAAAATACAAATTCCTACCCAAACCCCCCATTTAGCCTAATAACCATTTCAATGCATAAAATCACGAGTTTAGAACCTACCGGTACGACGACACGTCGTCGTGGTGGGATGGGTGGTGGCGGTCCAGCTGGTCCAGCCCCTCCAGCTCCTCCTGCCTGTGCCATGGCTCCAATCCTGATCTACTGGGTCCCTGGCCAATCACCTGCTGCCTCCTCCTCAATCGGGCCCACTATCAACTCTCTCCGCCAATACAATAGCTCCACCTCACTCAATCTAGCCTCTAATCCCAAGTCTCCACGTCAGACAAGTCGATTTGGATTGCAAATAACAAAAAGTGACAATGACAGGCCGTATTTTTCTTTTTATAGGTTTTTCGACCTTAACCGATGTCGGTTTCATTTTACCCTAAGGAACCGGTATCGGTCTCTTAACCGATGTCGGTCATGTAGAATCGACATCGGTTCGCTACCCAACTTTCACCCCATTCTTTGCCCTTATTTACTCCTTGCCTCTTTTTCACCAATATCGCCTCTATCCACCTTTGCTGCGCAACATTTGTTCACTTGTCCAGCCTTAAGGCCTCAACCTACCTATTCGGCCCGACCCAAGGCCTCAACCTACCATTCGGCCCGACCTAAGGCCTCAACCTACCAATTGGCCCGACCCAAGGCCTCACCCTACCTATTTGGCCCGACCCAAGGCCTCAACCTACCCATTCGGCCCGACCCAAGGCCTCAACCCTACCCATTTGGCCCGACCTAAGGCCTCAACCTACCAATTCCCGGCCCAAGGCCTCCCAAGGCCTCAACCTACCCATTTGGCCCGACCCAAGGCCGCAACCCTAACCATTTGGCCCGACCCAAGGCCTCAACCCTACCTCGCCCTATTTGGCCCGACCCAAGGCCTCAACCTACCCATTCGGCCCGACCCAAGGCCTCAACCTACCATTTGGCCCGACCCAAGGCCTCAACCTACCTATTCGGCCCGACCCAAGGCCTCAACCTACCTATTCGGCCCGACCCAAGGCCTCAACCTACCCATTTGGCCCGACCCAAGGCCTTGCCCTCTACCCGACCCAAGGCCTCCCTTTACACTTCTGGCCCGACCCAAGGCCGCCACCCAACAACTTGGCCCAACCCACGACCGTACCACTTCCATACCTTACCCAAAATCAACACCATACACTTTATCCACCCATCCGGTAGTTTTTGGTTCAATCGAGCTCACCTGTTCGTGTTTTAGCATGATTAGGGTCCTTGACTTGATCTGTCGACCAACTTTGCCCAGACCTAGACCGTGACGTTTATCTCAACCAAACCAACCTTTTGGTACTGCCGAACATGCCTAAACGTTCCTGTACCTTACCTGTTATATACCCTGGAGCTACTTCCTATGCCTTGGATACCAGGATTATATCACCCTTGTTTGGATAAACTATCGACCTTTGCCTATACATCGCTGGTTTGCTCGTCAAATCATGTACCCTAGTCGTACTATTGCATTTCAACATGCGTCTGCTTCCTTGGACCTACCCCACCACCTTACCATCCTCTCTACAACATATACCCTGTATCAACCCTATCCCTGATTTCCCGTTCACTCAATCTGTGATAGATTTGAGGGGGATTACCTATATCCTTAACATGAGAAACCACTTCATATTATTGTCCGCGCAGCTTTACAGAACAAGCTACACGACAATAAGGGGCTAATGTAGACACCAAATTCGTGTCTTACGACCCCTTGTGACCCGCATCCCATTTCGCAACCTAACCTCATTACCTAAACTTTACACAATTATTTATTAATTACCTTGTAATTGATAAATCCACATACCTTACCCGCCACCTCACTTTGCCACCTCATCATGACCTAGCCCTAACCCTAAACTAACCTAATTAAGACCCATGACTTGGTCTAGACTCACATCCATAACTAATGCCTCCTTACTCGCACCCAAAGCCGACCTTCTAGCCACTTGACCAAGCCCGCAACTGATCTCTCGGGAGAAAAGCAGGGAAGGTAGGCTATTTTACTAAAAATAGCCTACTTTTTCCTTACCGATGCCGGTTCCTACTCGACCGCCGTCGGTTACGCAACCGCCATCGGTTCCCTGTAAATGGGCTCCCCAAACCAAAACAACGGATCGGAATTTCATTTTGGAGATCAGTCAAAGGATTTCTGAATCAACAGAGAGCATTGCGAGCGAGGAACAGAGTCCAGATCTTCACTTGACAGAGCAGAGACGAGTGGAAATACCAGAAGTGTTTACAACCAAGGAGATCAACTTGCATCTGTGCCAAAACCAGTAAGTCACATCTTGCATGTCCTTTGTTATAACATTTCTTATGCTTCTTGAATCTCAGTGCTCCTAAATCCGTTTCTGAATCCACTACCCAACGTGCCATTGCATCTAACTGTCATTCTTTTGCTTCTAACCATCCCATTTCCTAATACCATCCAAAAACCAGCCATTACAAACACCATAGCTGCCAAGAAGATCGTAGAACCCACCGCTATCGGTTATCAGTAACCGCCATCGGTTATCAGTGACCGGCATCGGTTATCAGTAACCGGCATCGGTTCCTCTGATCAAAAACCAGAAAACCAGCCTTTCCCCCTACCCAGTTTAACGAAATAATTTAATTAATATTTTGCAGTCTTTTGTGTTAATTCATATTAGCAGGGGAACTGACCACCTTCGAAAGGAAGTTTTATATTTCCTGGGCCCAAGGCAGTTTCCTCATTTATTGTTTAATCAAAATCTTGTGGTCTTGTGTTCTTATTTGCAGGTAGTCCTTCCAAGACAAAAAGGAGTTCTCTGCAGTCAGCCTGATCTTTCTCTACGGTACGCGCACACCATCTCGACATTCAACAGGTATTCCTCCTAACCCTAACCTCATCTGTTTCTAAAAGGAATGAAAGGATAGAAGCAACTCTATTCCCAGAAGCCGAAACATTCCGAGTGAAACACACCTATTCTGGATGTTGATCCCTTTTTGCGGAACCTCTTCATGTTTTATCTGGTTGTTAGGCCCTCTATGTAAACAGGGTATAGTCCCTTCAAAACTATTTACCAATAATAAAAAAAAAAATTGCTAGATAGATAAAAACTAATTAAAACAAAAATAATATTTAGTTCGAACCAGTCTACATGAGTCCATTATTTCAACATTACTTTAATTGTGAAGGACCAGCTGCCATGATTAACCTAAATAAACATATTTGTTATGGGCAAGGATCCCACACCACAATAACTAGAAGTATACATAGTGCTCACAATGAAATTTCAATTATATAGTGGATCTCACATCTTTTTAATTTGTGGCATGTAGACTATATTGATATGTCGATAAATTACAGCAATTAATTATCAAAAATATAAAATATAAAATATTTGTAATTATTTTATATAATTTAAAATTTATACTGAAGAAATTATTTTATAAATATTTATTTATGGAAGTTTTTACTTTAATTTGTAAGAGTTGAGTGTTACAAATTATTTAACAAAAATCTTCATATAAATTAATTTAATGTTATACATATGATAAATATCAAATTGGTTGACAAAATATTTGAGACAATTTCTTGAATACATTACCATTTATTTCTAAAACCTATAAAAATAATTTTACATCATAAACTATAAAATTAATATTACATCACAAATATTTCAATAGTATGTTTTTAAATATGTATAATGTGAATCACTTTTTATAAAAAAAAAAAAAACCTTAATTTTGATGAGTTGTGTGCATATCCATAATACCCATAATATTTTTGAGTTACTTCATCTTTGAGGAAATTTCAACACAATTTATATCATTTAGCATTTGTTTTTAAAATATTAAAATTTGTTTTCTTGTTTGGAGTACTACATAGTTATGACTTGAATAACAGCTGATGATTCAAGGAGGCTACTTACCAGGTGGCTTGTACAAATGAACGGTTCAATTACATGCTGCTTGGAATTTCCTCATGATATGCTGCTTGGAATTTTACAAAGATTCTTAACTTATATGTAAGTGTTGAGGGATCACTATGATATTTCAGTGACATATTGTGGTATTATTTTTAAGCATCTATGTTTAAAAGGGCTTTGTATTGGCTATCAGTGCAGCATAGAAATTGAAAAGTAGATAACTTTCAATTTTTAATATTTTTTTAATTCATTTATGGACTCCAGTCATATGGTATACAAGAAGGGAGGAGATTGAAGATGTAAATATTCAAGTCCATATATGTGTTTCTTATTATCCTTGTGGCAGATTTAATATAGATTTATGACGAGAAGTAGCTTACATAAAAGAATTATCCTTGGTGGTTTTTATGATTAGCAATCGCATGTGTATAATGTAATGTGAATGCCGAACGGTATATGTTATTTTAGTTAGAGGGATAGTTCTTACTTTTGTAATTGATGTTGATAAGGGGTGTGATTGATTTTGTAAGTGTAGGAATATAGATGAAGCATTACATTTAAAGGTTCTATCTCTACATTTCAAATTTGTTACAAATTCGTACATATACATTTGCAAATCTTATATCATGAGTGGTAGCATTTTGCAGACTATTTTATTTGAACTAAACATGAATACACCAAGACTTCCATACATTTGCATATTTTATAAGTGGATTAATGAAAGAAATAAAGTTTGTCTAATTAATCTAATGTAGTCTAGCTAAGCAAAACAGAGATCGCTAAAATTCATGATGATAAATAACCACAAGCTATTTAAATTAAAGTTAATATTATATGCCTACATTCGAAGGTGATAATTAATTTTGAAGTTAAGATAAATTTCATGGATATCTTTGTTGTTATTTACTACAATTATTGGTTACTACTATATTATTCTAAGTTACAGGGCCCTTTAACAAAAAAACGAGCATTATCATCCTCTAGGACATAGGAACAAACATACAACCATCAAATTCTCAAGGGATAGAAATCAAGTGGCAATAAATCTAGAAAAAATGCAATTCAAGTATTCTCCCTTTTCTTGAAGAAGAGTAAATTTAAGTAATTGTTCTTTTCATTAATTAGTAATTAAGAATATATATAATATGTAATGCCATTGGTCACAATACGTAATGCCATGGCAGACTTTACAGAATCATAAAATATCCTTGTAGTTATCGTATTAATTCAGATGTAGAATCATTTGCAAACATTATTATACATTTATAAAATCAATATTAAATTGATGACCTCTAGTAAATAAACCCACTATTTACCCTTGCATTTGTAATCTCTTAGATAGAATAGATCCACGGTTCCAAGTACATTGGATAAGGCAAGATTAGTACATATCAAACATATTGACACCATGTATCCATGGGTACATTGCCTTGCAAGCCTATTCACCTATTCACCTTTTCTTACATTGGTATAACACAACATCGTCCACTCTTGGATCCCTATTAGGTAAAAGACATAGTCCAAGACCTCGTTTTTAATAATGCATAAATTATATTCGTCCACTATAGTTCTCAAAAATATTGGAAAATTTCTTCTTGTCTCAGTTGCTACGCATATGCTCATATTAAAATGCTAACAAACTGGACATAAGAATACCAAACATAAGTTTAATGCCATTTAAGAAAATCTATGAAACAACATAATTCTATCATATATAACCAATTGAAATATTTTGATAACAGCTGACCTTTAGTGAGGCACATATCTAGTTGTTAGACATACTAAAGATGTAAATGCATTAATGCACCCATAAAATTATAGATTTCTTGAATTCAAATCACGACCCTATTCACATATAATTAATTGACATATCATAGACGAATAAAATGGACAAAAAGCTAGACATTATGACATGGATGAACCTATAAAAAACCATAGAAAACATGGCCGAATAATTGTACAAAAATGGCTATTAGGACCCCATAACTATACAAATATAATTATAGGGGACCTATAACTATCGTTAGAAATGGTTATCGAAAAAAACTATAATACATAGATAAGGAAGGATGATAGAGAGAGAGGAGGAGGAGGAGGAGGAGGAGGAGGAGGAGGAGGATTATGCACAAAGGAAAGACAAAAAAATAAGGAAGTGCACCAATATGAGCCCAATCTAGACCATAATAAAAAAAAATCACGTATACAAGGTAGAATATAATAAACGTTTACTACTAAAAAATATCCCCTTAGTGAAATTAGATGTCTACATGATACTTCACTTTGATGTGTGTGCACATACATATTAAAATGAAATAGACTTCAATATAGAGAAATATATAACATGACACCTATATTTGGTGGAAACTTGAAATACTACACAAAAGTCAATGCTAGAATAATAATAGTGCTCTATATTAATATAAAAAGAAAGGCATACCACCTTATTCCTCCCAAGAGAGTTATAAATATATGATCACATGTGTCATGGGATCTAGATATATGTGTCTCTTAAACATGTGAATAACATGTGCATGTTGATAAGTGTCTACAAATGTACGGAGGTTTTCATGTATACATGTTTAGTTCAGATGTCATGATATAAGATTTGCAATTGTATATGTATGAATTTATAACAAATTTAAACATACACATAGAACAAATCAATGTAATATTTCATCTATATTCCTACACTATCACTATCAATCCCACCCCTTATCGACTGTACAAAAAAGGTTTGTTCATCAAAAGAAAAACCAAACAACCGATGTAGCTAAGCTGCAGTTTCAAAAAATGATTCTTCAATACATCAGATACACATGATTTTCATCATGAAAAAAATAAAATGAACAAGCTAATCATAATTTTCAGGATTTACATCTTTAGTATGTCTAATAGCTAGCTCTTTGTAAGTTCAAAACCATAAAACCCTTCCATGGTATTAAACAAACAACTAGCTCTTTGTAAGTTATAAAACAATAAAGCTCATTTGCAGTTGTGTTTTCTGTCTGATTACATGGAAAAAATGGAGCAAGGTTCATCTAGGGTATGAGGTTTCTAATTTTTGAATTTCATTCGATTGAATCCGATCGAATGCTCATAAAAATCAATTTCCTCATTGTGAATTTGAGTTTGATTTACATTTCCCCGATCACATATCATAGAAAACTAGGTTATGGTTTTTCTAAAAACAACAAAATTGTTTAAAACATCCCCCCAAAAAATAAAACGTCAAAACACCTATTGAAACTGTAAAAAAAGGACGTCAAATTTAATCGCGAATAAAAAAATGTTAAACAGGATGTCAAATTTAACACAGTTGCAGAAACGTCCAGAAGTGCCTTTCCCACAGGGGAACACCTTCAGCGTAGTTATATTATTCTCTTCAAGATATAAATTGGGATAAAAATAGAAGAGTATTTTAAGGTCAAAACACAAGGTAAAATTAGAATTGTTTAATGTTGTGGCAGTTATAGGTGTTGAATCCACACTCATATTAATAGATATAAGATTCTAAAACTTATATCTAATATATGGGGTGGAATTTGTGTTGCTATTACTTTTGCACATTGTTGACACAATAATGCCCTAGCACATCATGAAAGAGTTATGTCTAGATCTAAATAAGGATTGATAGAAAACCACACAGACCAAGGAGAACATAACCCGAGCCAACTATCTTAATTAACCAATGACATCAACCATATTCAATCATAGTCTATTTGATAGGGATCTCTACAAGTACAATTGACCATGGTCAATGTTATTTGCTACAAAGAATCCTTTAAAGGTAAAAGAGATGTGGAGAAAAAAATTGAAAAGGGTATGAAGGAGATTTGAAGGTTATAGTGCCCACTTCCCCTTGACACCTTTTATTATAGATTTTGATCCTGTGGACTATATTATGGACATTATTGTGACTTTTGATTTAGTATGATGTTAGATCATAGACTATAGCTGACTTTGATTTATATATGTTGCATGATGATTGTTAGAGACATTTTATATAGATGTTGACATGCTGTTGGATATGGTTATATTATGGATATTGTTTCGGACATGTGATATGTTGATATATTGAGTAGACTGAGAAAATTGAATTAAATTTTTTGATGATATAGTTGTTGATGAAATTGTAAGTGATATTGTTGAATGTCTTGATGTCGTTGTGATTCATATACATATTGATGATTTTTGTATTATATTTATATTCATTTGGATGTTTTGATATGGCCACGAGGCCGAAGGAGGTATTGGTGTTTTGCAGGTTAAAATATCACAACACACACCAGGGGGATTGGAGACCAACCACATTGGAATTCTAGATGAATTCAACAAGGTCACCATAGCAACTTGTATTTGTTTGTGTGTGTTTGATTGTTGTTAGGGATTCCCATGGGGGGATCACCTTCAATTCTGACCAAGGGACTTTGTGTATTTATTTTATTTGGTTCCTTTGTTTAAGTTAGTATGTGTTTTAAAAAGTGATGTGTTTCCCCTTTCTATTTAATTAAATGGTGGTAAATAATGTGGGTAATCGTATTGTTAAAATTAATTAATCAAATTGGGTCATAAGAAAGTAATTATTAGAGTTGTTGGCCTAGAATTAAAGTGTTGTAAGAAATGTGTAAAAGATATGTAAGTTGATTTTGGAGTATGAAACACTCCACCTTCTTTGAAATTTGAATTTGTCCTTGGAAGCTGATTATGGAGGCTCGTGGGACAAGTTAAACTTGTCCCACACCTCTTAAATTTATTTACCAACCTTGTGGAGAGTTAAATTTAGACTTTAATTATGCATTTTTGTAAGTCAAGTTATATGTTTTAATTGCACTTTCTTACATGCTTTCAATTTTAGTCCTTATGGGGTGTGTGCTTGATTTGAGTGTGTAAGTAAAACTGTCATTTATTCACCTACTTAATTATTATGCCTTGGAGATTGAAGTTGACTTATGAGGTGGAGTTGAGGATGTGTGAAGTGGCATCCTACATGGATCCACCTCATCCTCTTCTCTTCCCTCTTCTATATATTTTAATTTCCTTGGCTTATTTGTGTTACTTCAACTTGCATTGCTTAATTTTGGGTGAATTCTTTTAGTTTTAAGTGTTCTTGCTTTTGGAGAAGATTGGAGATTGTTGCATACTTGTCGATTGTTGATCTCTTGGATTATTTTGCATTGGAGAGCTTGTTGTTTTGAACTTGGAACAAACTCCATCATGGAGAGGTAAGAGTTTAGCTCTTGGAAATGTTCTCCTTTCATTTTCATGCATATGTGAATGGTTGAATGTTTGAATGTGTTGTTTTATTTGTTGGCTAGTTGGGTAGATGGCCTAGGAATGGTGTAGGAGAAGACTATGGGGTATTCTTATAGGAGGCATAAGTGTTTTGGGGAGGTATAAGTGTGGAGGGAGTTGGGATTTGGGTTCCACCTTGTAAAAATAAATAACTTGCATTTCTTTACTTGTTATGGGGTTCCATAAGAGGTTGGGGAGGCATAAGGAATTGTGAGGAATAAGGGGTACTTGGGGGAGTCATAAGGGCATATCAGGGATTTGAAATGATATATTTTTGGTGGTTTGTTCTCAGGTGGTGATACCCATTTCCCCTTTGGGAGGTATAAGCAACATCCCCCATAGTTTCTTGCTCTTTTGGCTTACTTAATGAAGCCTGAGTATTGTTGTGTTTTTATCTTGTGGTTGCTAAAACTACTATTTTATATTGGACTATGTTTTAAATATGAAATTTGTATGTATGTTGTGGAAGCCTATTGTTGCCATGAGTTGAAACACATTTATTATTGTATTGTGGTTGGGGCTCTGGGGCCAATGAAGAAGGATGGATTCTCCTTTTCATTGGATGTCTTGTTTGGGTAGAGAGCGTTGCCTTTACCTCTATTCTATTGTGATCAAATTGGAGAATGATGGAAATTCATACTGTTGTTTTGGAGCTGAGAAAGAAGACAATTTGACAATCCCTTGTGAGATTTATATTTTTAAAACCATTTCCCACTTCAAGTGGATGACAATGTAATATGTTTTTTGGTGAATAGTTACTATGTTTTGGAAATGAAATCCCATTTGAATGTGAAAAGACATACTCTATAATTTTATTCTGTGAAAGGAACATGAAGATTTTTCTTCTGTCTTTTGAAATGGAATGGAAAATAAAGTTGTAAAAGAATTGTCCAAGTCAATAGAATTTATTTTGTTTTGTTAAAATGATATTGTCTTCATTGGAAATCTATGTTTGCAATGCATTATGAAATATCTGTTTGGAAAAATAGAAAGAAATACGTATGAGGGAATGTTATATCATTTTTTTCTTTTGAAATTCATCCTTGTTCTCAAGCTTTGGTTGAAGGAAGATGAAATATGAAGTAAAATAGCATGGAAGGAATTAATATTTCAAAGTTGGTAAATGTAAATGTATCAATTGGATTTAGAAGTTTTAGAGCTTTGTTAGATAATTTTCAAAATGGAAAATTTTAAATAAAAAATGTTCAAAATGACCCTAAAACCTTGGAAAATGAAATGAAACAATTAAATTGAAGTTTCATGATCAAAACGACCCTAATTATACTTTAACACTTAGGAAAATCTTTCAAAAATTTGTAAAATTGGGCTCAAACCTTTTTTCAATCGTTTTGCTGTCAAATTGGGAAATTTTAAAATTGAAAATCAATCTAACAAATTTACTCTTGCAATCCATCATAAATCCCTCCAAGTGCAATCCTCCATGTTTGTATGACATGTTGAGAAAGAAAGAATGTCGAATTTGAAAAACAGTTTTATAAATTAAAAATGTCGGTTCACGTTTTAGAAGCCTGTAGAATGTTTTTTTCAAAATTGACCCTTCAAACTTTATCAAAATATTTTTTTAGGGTTCTTATGCAAAGAGGACTTCAAGATATTTCCAAAAATTTCTTGTTTGCCAAAAACTGAGCTTCCTATTGAAAGTTATGGCCTTCTGAAGTTTTTACTTCATTTGGCTTCAAAAAATAACTAACTGTCAAAATTATATTAATAAAATATTTGCTGGTGGACCCGTTGGCTAAAACTTTCCTATTTCTCTTATTTCCCAAAAAGCACAAAGTCATGAAGTTCCCTGCCACTCCGCTGGCCCATAACCCCTAACTTAGCCTTTTAAATTTTTTGGCAAAATTTCCTAGTTTTCCCCACCTCCTCGCTACACCACAGCCAATCATTGATTGACACGTGGCTTCGCGAGGCAACGACGGAGGCATGTAAGCATTTAAAACCTTAAGCACTTTCAAAAAGTAAATCTATGAAAAATTGGTAAGTTTCTATTTTGCACAGAATGTTTCCATTCTTAGAATAGAGGTGCTTCTATCCTTTCATTCTCTTGAGAAACAGATAAGGGTTAGGGCTAGGAGGAATACCTGTTGAATGTTGGGAGGGTGCGCACGTACCTTAGAGAGAGATCAGATCGATTGCGAAGAACTCCTTTTTGTTTAGGAAGGACTACCTGCAAGTAAGAATACAAGACCACCAGATTTTAGTTAGACAATAAATGAGGGAACTGCCTTGGGCCCAGGAAATATTAGACTTCCTTTCAAAGGTGGTCAGTTCCCCTTTTAATACGAATTAACACAAATGATAGAAAAGAGGCTATTGCAAAATTACAATTTAATTACCTTGTTAAAAAGCAATAGAAGAAAGGCTGGTTTTGGTTTGAGTCACAGTGACCGGTGCCGGTCACTGTACAACCGACTACTGTTTTACACCGGTACCAGTTGTTGATAACCGATACCGGTAGGGGCAGTGATTTAGGGGCTTTCAATGAAGGAAAGCTATAAGGCGGACATGGTGTTTATAAGGCTGGTAAATGATTAGGGATAGGCAATAGGGTGATGGAGAAGACTCAGAGAGTGTAGGGGCTGTTCTTGGGGCAATGTAAGGGTAGAGGAATGACAGTTAGATGTAGGGTGCTACTGGGTAGTAGATCTAGGAGTGAACTTATAATTATTATGATTCAGAAGTTCAAGAAATGTTATTTAAAAATGTACAAGACACTACTTACTAGTTCCTGATGAAGATACAGGTCCAAGGATTGTGATGACGGAGGCAGGGCTCAGGTGGGATGATCTGACAATCAAAAAAATGAGCTATCTTCTCTCCTAATGCTTGGATGAGTGTCGCTGTGCTCTAGTTCCTCAGTTGCAGTCTTGGGCTCGATGTCCTTCTCTGCAAACTCTTTTCTTTTCTTCACTTGTCTCTGCTCTGCCAAGTGAATTCCGGATCTTTCAAATGAATTCCGATCCTTTGTTTTTTGTTAGGGGAGGTCATTTATAGGGAACTGATGGTGGTTACGTAACTGACGGTGGTCGAGTAGGAACCGATGTCGGTTCAGTCAAAGTGGGCTATTTTTAGTAAAATAGCCAATTTTCCCTCCTTTTCTCCCGAGGGATTAGTTGTGGGTTTGGTCAAGTCATGATTAGGTTGGTTTTGGCATGGGTGAGAAGTAATTAGTCATGGGTGTGGATGTAGACCAAGTTATAGGTCTTAATTAGGTTAGTTTAGGGTTAGGGCTAGGTCATGATGAGGTGGCAAAATGAGGTGGCAGGTTTGGAGATGTGGATTTATTAATTATAAGGTAATTAATAAATAATTTTGTAAGGTTTAACTGGTGAGATTAGGTTGCGAAATGAGATGCGGGGCACAGGGTGTCGTAAGACACAAATTTGGTGTCTACATTAGCCCCTTGTTGTGGTGTAGCTTGTCTTGTAAAGCTGCACTAACAATTAATAAGAAGTGCTTGCCCCAGTTAAGGGTATAGGTAATCCCCCTCAAATCGATCACAGATTGAGGTGACGTGAAATCAGGGAGAGGGTTGATAAAGGGTGAATGGTGTTGAGATGATGGTAAGATGGCAGGGTAAGTTCAAGCAAGCAGACGCACGTTGAAATGCACTAGTACGACCAGGGTACATGATTTGAAGAGCAAACAAGCAATTCATAGGAAAAGGTCGATAGTTTATATAAACAAGGGTGATATAATCCTGGTATCCAAGGCATAAGAAGTAGCTCCAGGGGATATAACAGGTAAGGTACAGGAATGTCTAGGCATGTTCGGCAGTACCAAATGGTTGGTTTGGTTGAGATAAATGTCACGGTCTCGGTCTAGGCAAATTTGGTCAGCTGAGAAATTCAAGTATCCTAATCATGCTAGAACATGAACAGGTGAGCTCAATTGAACAAAAAACTACATGATGGGTGGATAAAATTGTAATTTGCGGGTCTTGGGTGAGGTACTTAATTGGTGCGGCCTTAGGTTGGGCCGAGTGATTAGTTATGGCCGTGGGTCGGGCCGGATTGGTTGGTTGCGGCCTTGGGTCGGGCCTGATTGGCTGGGTGTGGCCATGGGTTGGGCCGATTGAGTAGTTGCGGCCTTGGGTCAGGCCAAGTGGTTGATTTTTTGCAGCTGTGATTTGGGCCAATGAAGTCAAAATAATTCTAGTTAGCAAAGTCGGGGGAGGTGATGTGGAGAGAAAGGAAGATTGGTGGATAAGTGCAAAAATCAATAGCAGTGGGACCCGCATCTCATTTCGCAACCTAACCCCATCACCTAAACCTTACACAATTATTTATTAATTACTTTATAATTAATAAATCCACGTCGCCTTACCTGCCACCTCATTTTGCCACCTCATCATGACCTAGACCTAACCCTAAACTAACCTAATTAAGACCTAAAACTTGGTTTACATCCACACCCATGACTAATGCCTCCTTACTCGCACCCAAAACCGACCTTGTAGCTACTTGACCAAGCCCGCAACTAATCCCTCGGGAGAAAAGTAGGGAAAGTTGGCTATTTTACTAAAAATAGCCCACTTTTTCCTAACCGATACCGGTTCCTACTCGACCGCCGTCGGTTACATAACCACCATCGGTTCCCTATAAATGACCTTCCCTAATCAGAAACAAAGGTCGAAGGATTTTTGGATCAATCAGGATCATCAGAAGCGATCAAGAGAATCCAGATTTTTACTTGGCTGAGCAGAGACAAGTGAAGAAACAAGAAGAGTTTGCAGAAAAAGGAGATCAAGCCCAAGACTGCCACTGAACAGAGAGCCCTGTGACACTCATCTGATCATTGGGAGGGAGACATCTCATCTTCTAGGTATCAGGCCATACTACTTGAGTTCTGCCTTTGTCATCATAGTTCTTGGACCTGCATCCTCATCAATAACCAGTAAGTTGCATCTTGTGTGTTCTCATTTTAATATTTCTTATACTTTTTAATCACAACAGTTATAAATCTATTCCTAGATCTACTACCCAGCAACACATTTTACCTAACTATCATCCACTTACCTCTCATCACCCCATTACCTAATCCCGTTCATATACCAGCCTTACAAACAACACAACCACCTTACAACCCCCTTTACAAACATAGCCCCTACCGATATCAGTTAGCAGAAACCGATATCAGTTATCCTGACTATAACCAAAAACCAGCCTTTCCCCCTACTTGTTTCAACGAGGTAATTAAACTGTTATTTTACAATCTTCTATGTTAATTCATATTAGCAGGGGAACTGACCACCTTTAAAAGGAAGTTTTATATTTCCTGGGCCCAAGGCAGTTCCCTCATTTATTGTCTAATCAAAATCTTATGGTCTTGTGTTCTTATTTACAGGTAGTCCTTCCAAGACAAAAAGGGGTTCTTCGCAATCGACCTGATCTCTCTCTACGGTACGCGCACACCATCTTGACATTCAACAGGTATTCCTCCTATCCCTAACCCTTTTTTGTTTCTAAAAGGAATGAAAGGATAGAAGCAACTCTATTCCCAAAATATGAAACATTCCGAGTGAAACATTTTGGCACGCCCGGTGGGACCCATTTGGGTTTCTTTCTTTCTTGCTTGCTTTCATATAGGGAGCATACTTGCTGTTTTCTTCTTTGCAAGATATTCACAAGGTATTTTTTTATTTTGGTAAAATAAATTGCTTTGCTTTTACATCTTGCATTAGTGAAATTCGTCTCTTTTGCTTCATCGATTATCATTTTTGATTTGGGTTTAAAACACGTGCATCACATTCCTGCTTGCTGTTTTCAATTCTAGTGAACATAGATTAAGTAACAAGTCGTACACGTCGGGGTGATATCCACGGTATTGACAAGATATTGATCTTACTTTCACTGCACAACACATACCGAATCACTTCACAATTTACACAATAGCTCAAAACATCCCCCCTTTTCCGCGGTATTCCTCCGCCCAATTGAGGTAACCTTATGAGCCAAAACAAACTTGACATTTCCCCTAAGTCTTTTGTTCAGGATTGACATCATTCCGTGTCTAAAGGCATAAGCCCACAATAATTAAAATTAACCCTAGGGTTAGTCTCTAGATTTGCGTGTGCATCTTGCTTGTTTTCAGTTCTATTTTCTCTGTTATACACTGTCTTCTGTGATTACCTTAGAACAATTTGATAAATGCACTGAGCGTTGTTAACAATCAAATCAGCAGCTTCTTATATTTTCTTATACCAGTCTTATTACACCGACATCGGTTAACTGACCGACGTCGGCTATAGTCTAACCGACATCGGTTATTAGACCGATATCGGTTACTGTCTTTTACAGTTCCTGACAAACCAGGAACCTACCAATTTCACCATTCTAAGGCTGTTTCTGTTCCTAATAGATTGAAGCCCTGCTGTGTATTCTTGTCCATGGTTGTTATCACTCGGAAGCAAGCCACCGCCATGGTTTCACATGCTTGCTCTGTGCCTTTGCCTAAATCACCCCCTTCACATTCTATAGGGAACCCTACGGACACCAGTGAGATCCCCAAAATTCCTGTAGGAGATAAGGAATTTGCCAAATTTCTGGATGCTAACCCTAGCGCTGTACAATACTATTTGTCTCATGCCCCTGACCGTATGCCCGATGGTCAACTCCTTGTTGGCATGCCCATTAGTATAGCTACTCATTTAGCTCCCACTCCGCCTGATAACACCGCATTGCTTCCTGCATCTCTAGCCCCGTCTCCCAATCCGATGGCTTCAGAGGTTCATACGACATAGATTGGCTTTCCTTTGGTTAATCTTGGACCCCACATATCCTTACCGCCGACTGGCTCCTACCTCATCTCTCTTGCAGACTGCTCCGTTCATGACTTGCTCTCTGCCACCTATCCACACTAGTTTTCCTTCTCAAGCTCCGCCTACCTTTTCATTCCCATACACGTATCCAGTGACCTCAACATCTTATATGGGACATCCCTATTCGGTCACCTCGACATATTCATCCTCCATACCTTATCAACACTTAACCCCACCATTGTCTAGCGGAGGCCCTTGGCCCAATTTGCCCCCATTTACCACAACCGCACCATCATCTCAACCAACCACGGATTTCATCAAACAAATGATGGACAAAATGCAAAATCTGGAGGCTTCTGTTTCGGGAAGTCGTAGCGCCTTGACATACGAGCAAGTTTGTCGGGAGCCTATTCACCCTTCTGTCCCCCTTCATTCATATCCTCCTCAATGGGAATTGCCGAAATTTACTCGTTTTAATAGTAAAGAGGATCCTCAACAACACTTGCGATCATTTAGACATGCTTGTTATTTGATTGCTCATGATGATGCCTTGCTACTCCGCACCTTTCCCATGTCCTTATCAGGACCCGCCTTGGAGTGGTACAGTGCTTTAACCCAGCACTCAATCTTCTCTTTTAACCAACTAGCCCAATCTTTCTTGGATCATTTCTCCATTAACATTGCCAAGAAAGTATCTATCACCGACCTTTATGCCATCCGACAATTCGAAGACGAATCTATCGCAGATTTCATTGGACGATGGCGCGGCCTTATCAACCAACTTACATATGCCTTGCCTCAGACTGAACTTATCAAACTTTTTACGCGGGCATGTGCTAAGCACATTTCTCCTACTCTTCAAATTCAAACTTTCCGCACATTTGACGAGGCCTTTACCATGGCTCGGAAGCTAGAAATTCGGGCCTTAGAAGAAGAGAAATTGCGGTTGCGCAACAAAAACCCCAATTTCCGAACTCCAGATTCTACCAATAAACCAAACACCACCACTCCTCACGCATCCACTTCTTCTAAATCAAAAGGAGCTGTCCACGCGGTGATGGTCAAATCTCAAGCACCGTCTAATACTCCACCAAAAACCACCTATAAGTACAAAGCCGAGCCCATCAATTACACTCCCTTGGGAGAAACTTATGGTGTCATCTTGGAAAAATTGCTCAAAGCCAGAGCTATCACCTTGCCTCCTGTTAAACCTCACTCTGGGTTTGACTCCACTCGCGCTATACCTTCCTGGTACAAAGAAAATGACTTCTGTAACTTTCACCGCGTGAAAGGACATAGTCATGAAAACTGCAAGATGTTGAAAAACATAGTGCAGGAAATGGTTGACGCAGGGGATATAACCCTCGATAATCCTAATGCCCCTGCCAACCGAAATTTGAAAATCTTCAACAAACCATTCCCGAATCACTCTTCTAACAGTAACGTAAACCAGGATATCTTAGCCGAGGAAAGTGTTCATGAGATCCATGCAGTCTTCGACTCCCAGCCAAAAACCTCCATCGAGAAAATTTTGAATCAAGCGTCTTCACTGACACAGAGGCCTGAACCTCCTTCACCACCATCAAGCCAAAGCGAAATCATTCCTTTACCCATAAAGGAGTTAACTGCCCAGACTTCTCTTCTCATAGATGAGTCTTCTTACACCACATCCCTACAAGACTGCGAGCAGATGCTATCTAACTTATCTATTTCCCAAACGTCTCCTTCTACCACTCTTGCTGCACAAGAGGAGGGCTCGCCACTCCTTTTGTCATCCTTAGATGAGAAACCCCTTGCACCGACATCACCAAATTCTTTAACCATGACGGATCCTCTTAAACATGCCCTCCTACCTATTAGTTCTTCATCGCCTAAATCTTTTCAGCGACCGGTTGACCTCTTAACACCTATTGATACAGTGCCTCATCTACCCCCTGTATCACACCCACGGTGGACCAGAATCACAACCCACCTTTCTTCCATACAAAAATTCCCATTCACACCTGAAGATTGTCATTCTCCAGAAGATAGACGAGTCCTATGGGAACGTTTGAGTATCCCCTATTCTACTCAAATGCAGATGACCGATCCAGACACCTCTACCATATACCCGAAGTGTTTGCAGAAACTCAAAATGCCTATGTCCTCATCATCACCCCCCGCATCTCTACCAAGTATCTCATCCACCTCTGTCAGCTTAACCAAATCTTCCCCTACACTTGGGACCTCACCAATACCCAGTCTAACACACCCGCCTAAGCGACTAGATTTATCCAAAAATAAAGCCGCCCCTCCACTTAGGAGACAAACTCAATCCGTGCCTCTATCACAATCAAAACCATCATCGTCACACCTACCTTCCATATTGGGACCTCATCCCTCCACCTTGCATCAATATATCATACCTCCTGCGTTTTCTTTAAAACGACCTACGCCTTCTCCACCCATACAGAGATCTAAGGGTATATCAACACTATCACCCCACGTATCCTGTCCACCCATCAATCCTAAACAAATTTCATCATCAAAGGACTTGTTTTCCGTCACTCCTCTTTTGTCACCATTGTTTCCAGATACCACATTATCTGGAGCCTCATCATCTAACCAGCTAAACGTAGCTCCTGCGCCAAAGAAACCACGTTTAGTTAAAACCACGTATCAACACCCCTTGGCTAAACCACCACCCGTACGAACCAATCATGCCAAAACATTACCGAAGTCTGCTCAATCAATACCCTCATCCTCCTCCGATTTTGACCCACTCAAAGGATCTTACGCCAAAATCCTTGCTATGTTGGTGGAGAATGCGACCATTTCCCTACCCCCACTTAGACCTTATGACCCATCTAAACCTCGACCTATAGGTTATGATGAGTCTAAAATCTGCGCTTACCACCGCACACCAGGACATGATGTGGAGGGATGCAAAGCTTTAAAATCCATCCTTCGTCAGTCACCTCTCTCAGATAGAAAGGTTAAGAAAGACAACTTACGAAGGGAGAGACCTTTAGCTTCAATTCCCTCTCCTATACCACCTATCCCCGCCTCACCAGTATCTATCATTATTACAACCCCACCTCTCGAAGACCATGATTTATCCCGACCATCTTCCTCATCTCATGTCCACGAAATTAATATGATTAGTGTTGCTACTCGAGCGCAGAAAAACAACGAGAAAGCGAAAGAAAGCGCACCTGCGTCCTCTCTTTCTCCGTCCACCATCCCGATTGCACCACCACCCAAAGTGGTTATTCGTGGACCCGCTTACCCCGTCTCTAATGGAATTGCCCATCGAGCCATGATCAAACAGCTTCACCAATCACCCGTAAAAATGACACTATATGATCTCATTCAGACTTCTGAATCTCATCGACAAGCTCTCGTTGAAATTCTTCAAGGGATTGAGGTCTTACCTAATGAAACCCTGCCTGTTACCTCCATTCTAACACCCAATCATGTTGCTTCCCTCACTAGACAACCTACCACCTCAACCACCCCTTCTGTCTCTGTACAACAAGCTACTGCTGTCAGTTTCTCCGAAGACGAAATTGTTGAATTTGGTACAGAAGATCCTGATCCTGCTCTTTTCATCTCAGCTTACGTCCGGGACATCCGGGTACGTCGTGTGATGATCGACGGGGGCGCTAGTCTAAACATCATTTCTTCAAAAGCCTTCCAACAAATGAATATCCCTTCTAGCTACATGTGTGCCAACCCCATCATGTTGCGGTCATTCAATGATGCTATTACCTCTACCTTAGGCACCGTGATCCTTAACATTCGTGTAGGACCACGTACTTTACTTGAGCTCTTCTATGTCCTTGAGGGAGAATTCCAATATAACATGTTATTAGGCCGCCCCTGGATCCGGCTATGGGATGCGTTCCCTCCACCTTACATAGATGTATAAAATTTGAGTACGAGGGGAAGTCCTACACCATAAAAGCTGATCCTCCCCCCTTCAAAACCTGCAATATGTTATATCGCCCTAATGATGTGCTTGTACCAATCAAGACACCCATTCATCCAACCCAACCATCCACATCAACCGCACCTACGCCTTCAACCAATGAAACCACCATTGCAAATACCACTTCCCTCCCCGCGGATGACATCCCAACCTCAGATCCCTTAGTGGATGTTTTTCAACGCCTTACGCTGGGGGAGTATCGCTTATATAACATTAGTTCTTTCCCTACCCCACAGGAGTACGGACAAGTACATGCACATCCTACCTATGACCGTCGTGTGGGGGAAGTAATCCCCTACGGACCACCTCATTGCCGCACCAACCTAACATATGGGGGTGTTGACGCATCTTCCGTTACCCCTGAACCTCCTCTTGGTGTGGTTCCTTTCAAATCCGATTTTCAATACTTGAAAAATCGTCATTTCGCCCTCACCTTCTTGACTCGTTGTGCTTGGAAAGGCTTTGGTTTTGGTCTTTATGAACAAGGCCGACATACAATCATTCCTGTAACCACTCGCAAACACAATGATCGTAGTGGTCTCAGATTTCCGGGAACACTTACACCGAAGGAACCTCGTGTCAGTTGTCTTCTGGAAGATGACAACGTCACCCCTACCGAACCATCATCACCCATTTTGCCTTCGTTACCCACAGAGTCGATAGATCCTGAATCTATCCCTCCTAACTTTTTTTTTTCATAAATGCTATCTTCCTAGGTCCTCTCACTTATCAACGCGATAATGAGGACCCCTCTTCTATTCCCCTTCTGTATCCAGATATGATTGAAGAGGACTCACCTTCAATTAACGTTGTTGAGTGCCAGGATGATGACTCCATCCTCACTTACCTTGGTGCGGATGACTCTTATATTCAACGCGCCTTACCATCTGAAACTCAAACCATGCTGAACGAGTCTACTATAGAAATCAACATCCACACAGCAGAAGATCCTCACATCGTGAAGATCAGACAATCCCTTAATGCATCAGAACAAGTCACCTTTACTACCTTTCTCCGTGCTCGCAACCAAGCTTTCGCTTGGTCCTACGCTGACATGCCAGGAATTGATCCTGACATTGCTGTCCATAACATTACACTAAAACCCGATTCCAAACCAATTAAACAGAAACTGAGAAAAATGCATCCACGCATCGCCCTCTTGGTCAAAGAAGAGCTTCAACGACTCCTTTCTGTTTCCTTCATCCTGCCTATTGACTATCCTCAATGGATTTCTAACATCGTACCTGTCACTAAAGTGACGGGGGGACTTCGGATATGCACGGATTTCCGGGATCTTAACCTCGCTTGCCCTAAAGATGACTTCCCCCTACCTAGTATTGACCAACTTGTTGATCTCACTGCAGGCCATGAGATGCTCTCTCTCATGGATGGCTTTTCAGGATATAACCAAATTTTGGTTGCCCCTGCCGATCAACATAAAACTACCTTCATAACTCCTTGGGGAACCTTCTGTTATCGTGTAATGCCATTTGGCCTTAAGAATGCTGGTGCAACCTATCAGCGGGCTATGACCTACATTTTTCATGACATTATGCACACTATCCTTGAAGATTACGTCGATGATCTTCTAGGCAAATCTAAACATCGTAGTGAACATCTCGATGTTTTAACCATTATTTTTGATCACCTGTTACAATATTCTGTCCGTCTTCAACCAAAGAAATGTGTCTTTGGTGTCCTTTCAGGAAAACTTCTTGGTTTTATCGTCTCTTTGCGTGGTATTGAGGTCGACCCATCTAAAGTCAAAGCTATCCTAGAAATGCCCCCACCTACTAATCTCAAACAATTGCGTAGTTTACAAGGTAAGCTACAATCTATCCGACGTTTCATCTCCCAACTCTCGGATCGATGTCAACCTTTCCATCACCTCCTTAAAAAAGACATTGACTTTTGATGGAGCGACGAATGCCACCAAGCCTTTGAGGCTCTCAAAGCTTATCTCTTGCAGCCACCCGTGCTTATCCCACCTCAGGACAACCATCCTTTCTACCTTTACCTCTCCGCCACTGACCATGCTATGGGGGCCATGCTTGCACATCGTGACTCCGAGAACCGAGAACAAGCCGTTTATTATATAAGTCGTACTTTGGTGGACTATGAGACTAGATATACACATGTAGAAAAGTTGTGCCTAGCCTTATCCTTCGTGGCCACCAAGCTCCGACACTACCTCCTGAATCACAAAACTTTTGTCATCACCAACACGGACCCCATCCATTATATGTATGCCAAACCTCATCTAAACCAATGCATCACCCGATGGCTTATGCTCCTTGCTGACCTCGATCTTGAATTTATACAACAGAAATCAATCAAAGGACAAACCATTGCTGACCAACTCGCGGAAGCCCCTGTACCTGGGGCGCAATTTACCAATTTTAATTTCCCCGACGAACTCATCGCCACTCTTTCCCTCAGGGAGGAGTCGTATCTAATGACCCTCTTCTTCGATGGATCCAAATGCCAGTGCGGTGGAGGAGCTGGTGTTGTTCTTATTCCTCTCGATGCTGAGCCTATGCCTCTTTCATTCCGACTTGACTTCCCCTGCACTAATAATACTGCGGAATACGAGGCCCTTGTTCTGGGTCTCCAGGTTGCGTTGCACTTAGGTGTCAAATCTATCAATATTTTCGGTGACTCTCAATTGGTAGTCAATCAAGTTATGGGCATCTACCAATGCAAAAATGAGGAGCTTCAAAAGTATAAACATTATGTGGATTCACTTCTAGCCTTATTTACTCACTATTCTATCCAAACCATTCCCCGCTCCACTAACAAATTTGTGGATACTATGGCTTACTTAGCCTCGCAAATTCCAGCTTCATCAACTGACTCTGACATTTTCATCTTGGTCCAACAAATCTTTGCCCCATCTTACTCAGCCCCGGTTGTTTGTATGATTAATAATGTGTCTGCTACTCCGCGGGATACCTGGTATCACCAATTTCACGACTACCTTACAACCTCTGTTCTCCCATCTGACCTTACTAGTACTGGCAAACGCACTTTTCTTAAACGTGTTTCTCGTTATGTCGTTATGGGGGGACTCCTTTATAAATGTGGTTTTGATGGCATCCTCCTTCGATGTCTCATAGGCGCGGAGGTCACCTATACCATCCAACAGGTCCATGACGGTCTTTGTGGTGGACATTTTAGCGGCCTTGCCGTGGCCAAACGAATCCTTCGCCTTGGTTATTATTGGCCTACTCTCAATAACGATTGCTACGAATATGTTAAGCGTTGTGTTATGTGTCAACAACATGCCAACCTTCAACATACTCCTAGCCACCCGCTACAGGTCGCCCGAGATCTTTGGCCTTTCTCACAATGGGGTTTAGACCTTATTGGTGAAATTCACCCACCCTCTTCGCAACGTCACCGTTGGATAATCACGGCAACCAAATATTACATGAAATGGGTGGAGGCTATTCCACTCATTTCAACTAAACAAGAAAAAATTGTAGAGTTCATTAATCATCACATTATCTGTCGTTTTGGTGTTCCTCATCGCCTGATAACGGATAATGGAAAATCTTTCAAAAATAAGTTGTTGCAAGACCTTTGTGACAACTTTGGTATCAAACTTAGCTTCTCATCACCCTACTATCCACAAGCGAATGGACAAGCCGAATCTTCTAACAAAACCCTTACCAAAATCCTTATGAAAGTTGTCAATGAGTCTGGAAGAAATTGGCATGATCACATCCCCTTTGCCCTCAGGGCTTATCGTACTAGCATTCGTACCTCCACTAATGCCACACCTTTTTCTTTGGTATATGGTACCGAGGCTATCTTACCTCTCGAAATACAAATACCCTCCCTCAGAATATCTCTTCAAGATATTCTTACCAACGATGATTTCCGCCAAGAGCGGTTAGCCCAATTGGAGCTTCTTGACGAGCGTCGTCTTACAACTCTTGATCACCTTCAAATCTATCAAAAACGCATCAAGCGTGCTTATGATAAGCGACTTCATGAGTGTACCTTTAAGGTTGGTGATCTTGTCCTCAAAGAGAATCAACATGTAACCAAACTAGAAAAGAGCAAACATGGAAAATTTACTCCCAATTGGATTGGACGTTACATAATTACTCACACTTATGGATCAGGCACTTATCGTTTAGCTTCGCTTAATGGTAAACCTGAGCCTGAACCCCTTAATGCCTTGCATCTTCGACCATTCTACTGTTGAATTTAGTGTTATATCACTTCTTATCTACCTAACGCTCATCCCTTGAGCTCATTTACCGCTACATACACTTTGTTTCCTACACCTCAAAATAAAATCAAGCTCACATAGTTTGATTCTCACCTCCCCTTAACGATGCCTTCCCTTTTTAATCTAGTCCATGACTTCAAAGTATTAAAATAGCACATTCTTATGGGATTTTCTTGAGTCAAACTTCTTACCAAACTAGATGCTTCACGCCAAAAGGACATCTAGCTATCTAAATTACATATAGACTGCTCCCTCGAAGGACAGCTATATGCCAAACTATTGCTACTATTATATATAGACTGCTCCCCCGAAGGACAGCTATACACTAAAATCACAAGCTGTTACTATAAATAGACTACTCCCTTGAAGGACAGCTATACACAGTCAGCCTTTAGCCAAAAGCTTCTCGCATTGATCAGCTTTGTGAAGACCTCAAGAATAATACAATCAATATCCCTTGTAGACTTCCCGCATCGATCAGTCTATATTCAGTAAAATAAAAGCTTCATTCAAAAGTACTTTTGAGTCATGGACTTGTCTATTTAGGTTAGGTTCTCTTTCGTCAGAACACTCACTTTGTAATAAGTTCTCCGTACCACAGCTATACCATCCACCTCACCTCATCATTTGTTTAAACTCAAGGGACGTGACGTACAATCGATATATTGTGATCATACAACTCTTTTCACCTATTGACTTCTCATCTATGCACGGTACCTAGGGGATTCCAGCTCATCCTGCATTAATATGTGGTTTGTTTAGCTCTTTTCAACTATGGCATAACTCTTTCCTCTTTGCTTAACATCTAGGATTATGTGTTGACCTTAATCAGAACATGGTTCCCTACTCACTCGGGTAGGCTAACTTTCGCTTCCCTTATACCTTTTACAACATCACCAATTCATTACCAACACCAACAACCTTACCTTACCAATATTAATATCAATATTCCACCTCAGACAACTCAAATTGGTTTTCAAATTACAAATGTGACAATGACATGCCATATTTTTATTTTTATAGGTTTTTTACCTATAACCGATACCGGTCATATCGTGCCCTAAGAAACCGGCATCGGTTACCTACCGATACCGGTCATTGCTAACCGATATCGGTTTTGTCCTTATTCACCCAAATTTTTGCCCTTGTTCACTAATCTCCCTTTCTCACCACGTTGCCTATTCACTACATCGCATGTACCCTCCATGGCTCTTTAGCCATTTTTAACTTCACAGGCTCGACCCAAGGCCGCAACAAACCATTTGGCCCGACCCAAGGCCGCAACCAAACCATCCGGCCCAACCCCAAGCCTCACCACAACCCTTTGGCCTGACCCCAAGCCTCACCACCACCCTTTGGCCCGGCCCAAGGCCTCACCCCACCATTTTGCCCGGCCCAAGGCCTCACCCCCACCATCCGGCCCGACCCAAGGCCGTAACCAATTCATCCGGCCCGACCCAAGGCCGCAACCAATTCATTCGGCCCGACCCAAGGCCGCAACCAATTCATCCGGCCCGACCCAAGGCCAAAACCCAACCATCCGGCCCGACCCAAGACCACAACCCAACCAATCAGGCCCAACCCAAGGCCGCACCACTCAACTACCTCACCTACACCCCACAAAGTACAATTTTTCTCACCCACCCTGTAGCTTTTTGTTCAATCAAGCTTACTTTTTCGTGTTTTAGCATGATTAGGGTACTTGACTTGATCAGTCGACCAAATTTTCCTAGACTAAGACCGTCATGTTTATCTCAACCAAACCAACCATTTGGTACTCGCCGAACATGCCTAAACTTTCATGTACCTTACCCGTTATATCCACTGGAGCTACTTCCTATGCCTTGGATATCAGGATTATATCACCCTTGTTTGGATAAACTCTCGACCTTTGCCTATGAATTGCTTGTTTGCTATTCAAATCATGGTACCCTGGTCGCACTACTGCATTTCAACGTGTGTCTGCTTCTTTGGACCTACCCCACCATCTCACCCTCATCTCAACACCATTTACCCTTTATCAACCCTATCCCTGATTTCACGCTACCTCAATCTGTGATATATTTGAGGGGGATTACCTATACCCTTAACAGGAGTAACCACTTCATATTATTGTCCGTGCAGCTCTATAAAACAAGCTACATGACAATAAGGGGCTAATGTAGACACCAAATTTGTGTCTTACGACCCCCTGTGACCCGCATCTCATTTCGCAACCTAACCCCATCACCTAAACCTTACACAATTATTTATTAATTACTTTATAATTAATAAATCCACGTCGCCTTACCTGCCACCTCATTTTGCCACCTCATCATGACCTAGCCCTAACCCTAAACTAACCTAATTAAGACCTAAAACTTGGTTTACATCCACACCCATGACTAATGCCTCCTTACTCGCACCCAAAACCGACCTTGTAGCTACTTGACCAAGCCCGCAACTAATCCCTCGGGAGAAAAGCAGGGAAAGTTGGCTATTTTACTAAAAATAGCCCACTTTTTCCTAACCGATACCGGTTCCTACTCGACCGCCGTCGGTTATGTAACCGCCATCGGTTCCCTGTAAATGACCTTCCCTAATCAGAAACAAAAGGAGAAGGATTTTTGCATCAATCAGGATCATCAGAAGCGATCAAGAGAATCCGGATCTTTACTTGGCTGAGCAGAGACAAGTGAAGAAACAAGAAGAGTTTGCAGCAAAAGGAGATCAAGCCCAAGACTGCCACTGAACAGCCAGAGCCCTGTGACACTCATCTGATCATTGGGAGGGAGACATCTCATCTTCTGGGTATCAGGCCATACTACTTGAGTTCTGCCTTTGTCATCACAGTTCTTGGGCCTGCATCCTCGTCAATAACCAGTAAGTTGCATCTTGTGTGTTCTCATTTTTAATATTTCTTAGACTTTTTAATCACAGCCGTCATAAATCTATTCCTAGATCTACTACCCAGCAACACATTTTACCTAACTATCATCCACTTACCTCTCATCACCCCATTACCTAATCCCGTTCATATACCAGCCTTACAAACAACACAACCACCTTACAACCCCCTTTACAAACATAGCCCCTACCGATATCGGTTAGCAGAAACCGGTATCGGTTATCCTGACTACAACCAAAAACCAGCCTTTCCCCCTACTTGTTTCAACGAGGTAATTAAACTGTTATTTTACAATCTTCTGTGTTAATTCATATTAGCAGGGGAACTGACCACCTTCGAAAGGAAGTTTTATATTTCCTGGGCCCAAGGCAGTTCCCTCATTTATTGTCTAATCAAAATCTTGTGGTCTTGTGTTCTTATTTGCAGGTAGTCCTTCCAAGACAAAAAGGGGTTCTTCGCAATCGACCTGATCTCTCTCTACGGTACGCGCACACCATCTCGACATTCAACAGGTATTCCTCCTAGCCCTAACCCTTATCTGTTTCTAAAAGGAATGAAAGGATAGAAGCAACTCTATTCCCAAAAGCTAAAACATTCTGAGTGAAACAAGTTGTGTTTTGAATGTTTGTTTTGAAAAAAGGATAAAGATGAATTATATCAAATAGAAATACACAAAAATATTTATATTTACAACACATGATAGGTTATGGTAGGGGATGGTCGAGCGAACCTTGGGAGACCACATGTCTCCTAAGTGCTGCCTACATAGCCCATTGCTACAAAGCAAGGAGGGGCCTCAAATCGATGTAGTTCTCCGTTAGGAAACCAGGGAGAGGTGAATTCTGGTAATTTGGTTGTGGTTAGGCAATTTGTTAGTTGGTAAAAATATTGATATTGCTAGGGTAATGTTGTTGGTGTTGGTAAGGTATTGGCGATGTTGGTGTAGGTATAGGTGAAGTGAAAGTTAGCTTACCCAAGTAGTAGGGAACCGTGTCCTGATTAAGGTCAAAACATAATCCTAGATTTGAGTAAAAGAGGCAAAAAGTGTCCCGTAGTTGAAAAGAGCTAAACAAACCACATATTAACGTAGGATGAGCTTGAATCCCTAGGTACCTTGCATAGGCGAGAAGTCGATAGGTGAAGAAGAGTTGTATAATCACAATATATCAGATATACGTCACGTCCCTTGAGTTTTGTTGCTTTGACGAATGGTGAGGTGAGGTGGCTGGTAGAGCTGGGGCACAGAGAATTTGTTATAAGGTGATTATGCTGACAAAAGAGAACCAAACCTAAATAGACAAGTCCAATGACTCAAAAGTGCTTTTGAATACTACCTTTTATTTTTCTCGATATAGACTGATCGATGTGGGAAGTCTACATGGGATATGTATTTTTGTTGTTCTTGAGGTCTTCACGAAACTGAGCAATGTGAGAAGCTTCTGATAGAGGCTGACTTTGTATAGCTGTCCTTCAAGGGAGTAGTCTATTTATAGTAGTAGATGCAGATTTTGTGTATAGCTATCCTTCGGGGGAGCAGTCTATTTATAATAGCAGATGTGTCTTTGCACATAGTTGTCCTTCGGGGGAGCAATCTATTTATAATAGCAGATGTGGCTTTGCACATAGTTGTCCTTCGAGGGAGCAGTCTATGTATAACTTAGAGGTCCAGATGTCCGTTTGGCATGAAGCATCTAGTTTTTGTAGGAAGTTTGACTCAAGAATATCCCATAAGTGTATAATTTAGAACATGTTATTTTGATACGTTTAAGTCATGGACCAGACTAAAAAGGGGAAGGCATCTTTAAGAGGAGGTGATGACCAAACCCCGTGAGCTTGATTCTATTTTGAGATGCATGAAACAAAGTGTATGAGGTGGTAAATGATCTCAAGGGACGAGCGCAAGGTAGATAAGAAGTGATATAACACTAAATTCAATAGTAGAATGGGCCGAAGAATGCAAGGCATTAAGGGGTTCAGGATCAGGTTTACCATTAAGTGAAGCTAAATGGTAAGTGCCTGATCCATAAGTGTGAGTGATAAATGTAAGGCCCAATCCAATTTGGAGCAAATTTTCCACATTTGCTCTTTTCTAGTTTGGTTACATGTTGATTCTCTTTGAGGACAAGATCACCAACCTTAAAGGTATGCTCATGAAGTTTCAGTTATCATAAGCACGCTTGATGCGCTTTTTTGATAGATTTGAAGGTGGTCAAGAGCTGTAAGATGATGCTCGTCAAAGAGCTCCAATTGGGCTAACCGCTCTTGGCGGAAATCATCATTGGTGAGAATATCCTGAAGAGATATTCTTAGGGAGGGTATTTTTTATTTCGAGAGGCAAGACATCCTTGGTACCATATATACCAAAGAAAATGGGGTGACATTAGTGGAGGTACGAATGCTAGTCCAATAAGCCCAAAGGGCAAAGGGGATGTGATCAGGCCAAATTTTTCTAGAATCGTTAATGACTTTCATGAGAATTTTAGTCAGGGTTTTGTTAGAATATTCAGCTTGACCATTTTCTTGTGGATAGTAAGGTGATGAGAAGAACTATGTTTGATACTAAAGTTGTCACAAAGGTCTTGTAACAACTTATTTTTAAAAGATTTCCCATTATCTGTTATCAGGCGATGAGGAACACCAAAAACCACAGATAATGTGATGGTTGATGAACTCTACAATTTTTTCTTTTTTGGTTGAAATGAGTGGAATGGCCTCCACCCATTTAGTGTAATATTCAGTCGCTGTGATTATCCAACGGTAACGTTGTGAAGAGGGTGGGTGAATCTCACCAATAAGGTCTAAACCCCATTGTGAGAAAGGCCAAAGATCTCGTGTGACTTGTAGCGGATGGCTAGGAGTATGTTGAAGGTTGGCATATTGTTGACACATAATACAATGCTTAACATATTCGTAGCAGTCGTTATTTAGAGTGGGCCAATAATAGCCTAGGTGAAGGATCTGTTTGGCCACGAGCAAGGCCGACTAAAATTTCCACCACAAATGTCATCATGGACTTGTTGGATGATATAGGTGACCTCCGCACCGGTTAGACATCAAAGGAGGATGCCATCAAAGCCACGTTTATAGAGGAGTCCCCCCATGACGACGTAACGAGAAACACTTTTAAGAAAAATCACGTTTTTCCTGTCACTTTTAAGGTCAGATGGGAGAATAGAGGTTGTAAGGTAATTGTTGAAATTGGTGATACCAAGTATCCTGCGAATCAGCGGATACATTATTTATCATACCAACATTCGGGGCTAAGTAAGATGGGGCAAAGAGTTGTTGGACCAAGACAAATATGTCAGAGTCAGTTGGTGAGGCAGGAATTTGTGAGGCTAAGCAAGCCATAGTATCTGCAAATTTATTAGTTGATGCGGGGAATGGTTTGGTTAGAAAAATGAGTAAATAAGGTCAAAAGTGAATCCACGTAATGTTTGTACTTTTGAAGTTCCTCATTTTTACATTGGTAGATGACCGTAACTTGATTGATGACCAGTTGAGAGTCACCGAAAATGTTAATAGATTTTACACCTAAGTGTAACGCAACCTGGAAGACCCATAACAAGGGCCTCCTATTCCGCTATATTATTAGTGTAGGGGGAAATCGAGCTGGAATGAAATAGGCATAGGTTCAGTGTCTAGAGGAATGAGAACAACACCGGCCCCTCCACCGCACTGGCATTTGGATCCATTGAAGAAGAGGGTCATTGGATACGACTCCTTACTGAGTGAAAGAGTGGCAATGAGTTTGTCAGGGAAAGTAAAATTGGTAAATTGTTCCCCAGGTAAAGGGGCTTCCTCAGAGTTGGTCTGCGATAGTTTGTCCTTTGATTGATTTCTGGTGTACAAACTCAAGGTCGAGGTCGGCGAGGAGCATAAGCCATCGGGTTGATGTGTTGGTTTAGATGAGGTTTGGCGTACATATAATGGATGGGGTCCGCGTTGGTGATGACAAAAGTTTTGTGATTCAGGAGGTAGTGTCGGAGTTTGGTGGCCATGAATGATAGGGCTAGGCACAACTTTTCTACATGTGTATACCTAGTCTCGTAATCCACCAGAGTACGACTTATGTAATAAACGGCTTGTTCTCGATGCTCGAAGTCACGATGTGCGAGCATGGCTCCTACAACATGGTCAGTGGCAGAAAGGTAAAGGTAGAAAGGGTGATCGTCCTGAGGTGGGATAAGCACGGGTGGCTGCAAGAGATAGGCTTTAAGAGCCTCAAAGGCTTGGTGGCACTCTTCGCTCCATTGAAAGAAAATGTCCTTTTTAAGGAGATGATGGAAAGGTTGACATCAATCCGAGAGTTGTGAGATGAAACACCAGATAGATTGGAGTTTTCCCTGCAAACTACGCAATTGTTTGAGGTTAGTGGGTGGGGGCATTTCTAGGATAGCTTTGACTTTAGCTGGATCGACCTCGATGCCACACAAAGAGATAATAAAACCAAGGAGTTTTCCCAAAAGGACACCAAAGACACATTTCTTTGGTTGAAGATGAACACAGTATTGTAACAGGTGATCGAAAATAATGGTTAAAACATCGAGATGTTCACTGCGATGTTTAGATTTACCAAGAAGATCATTGACATAATCCTCAAGGATAGTGTGCATAATGTCATGAAAAATGTAAGTCATAGCCCTGCTGATAGGTCACACCAGCATTCTTAAGGCCAAACGGCATGACACGATAACAGAAGGTTCCCCAAGGAGTTATGAAGGTGGTTTTATGTTTATCGGTCTGGGGCTACCAAAATTTGATTGTATCCCGAGAAGCCATCCATGAGGGAAAGCATCTCATGGCCCACAGTGAGATCAACAAGTTGATCAATACTTGGTAGGGGGAAGTCATCCTTTGGGCAAGCGAGGTTAAGGTCCCAGAAATCCGTACATATCTGAAGTCCCCCCGTTGCTTTAGTAACAGGTACGATGTTAGAAATCCATTGAGGATAATCAATAGGTAAGATGAAGGAAACAAAAAGGAGTCGTTGAAGCTATTCTTTGACCAAGAGGGCAATGCGTGGATGCATTTTTCTCAGTTTCTATTTAATTGGTTTGGAATCGGGTTTCAGGGTAATGTTATGGACAGCAATGTCAGGATCAATTCCTGGCATGTCAGCGTAGGACCAAGCAAAAGCTTGGTTGCGGGAACGGAGGAAGGTCAGTGAAGGCAGTTTGTTCTGATGCGTTAAGAGATTGTCCGATCTTCACAATGTGAGGATCGTCCTCTGTGTGGATGTTGATTTCTATAGTCGACTCATTCAACATGGTTTGAGTGTCAGATGGTAAGGCGCGTTGAATATAAGAGTCGTCCGCACCAAGGTAAGTGAGGATGGAGTCGTCATCCTGGCACTCAACAACATTAATTGAAGGTGAGTCCTCTTCGATCATGTCTGGATACAGAAGGGGAAGAGAAGATGGGTCTTCATTATCACGTTGATAAGTGAGAGGACCCAGGAAGATAGCGTTTATGAAAAAAAAAAGTTAGGAGGGATAGATTCAGGGTCTATCGACTCTGTGGGTGACGATGACAAAATGGGTGATGATGGTTCAAAAGGGGTGACTTCGTCATCTTCCTAGATACAACGAATAGGTGGTGTCTTCGGTGTAGGTGGTTCAGATAATCCAAGACCACGATGATCTTTGTGTTTACGTGTAGTTACAGGAATGATCGTATGTCGGCCTTGTTCATAAAGACCAAAACCGAAGCCCTTCCAAGCACAGCGCGTCAGGAAGGTGAGGACGAAACGATGATTAGTTAGATATTGAAAATCAGATTGGAAGGGAACCACACCAAGGGGAGGTTCAGGGGTGAAAGAGGATGTATCGACACCCCCATACGTTAGGTTGGTGCGGCAATTAGGTGGTCCGTAGGAGATTACTTCCCCCACATGACGGTCGTAGGTAGGATGCGCATGTAACTGTCCACACTCCTGTGGGGTATGGAAAGTGCTAACGTTATATAGGTGATACTCCCCCAATGTAAGGCATTGAAAAACATCTACCAAGGGATCTGAGGTCGGGATGTTGTCCGCGGGGAAGGAAGCGGTATTTGCGGCGGCGGTTTCATTGGTTGAAGGTGTAGGTGCGGTTGAGATGGATGGTTGAGGTGTGGTTGAAGTAGATGGTTGGGTTGGATGAATGGGTGTCTTGACTGGTACAAGCACATCATTAGGGACGATATAACATATTGCAGGTTTTGAAGGGGGGGAGCGTCAGCTTTTACGGTGTAGGACTTCCCCTCATACTCGAATTTTATGCATCTATGTAAGGTGGAGGGAACGCATCCCATAGCCCGGATCCAAGGGCGGCCTAACAACATGTTGTATTGGAATTCTCCCTCAAGGACATAGAAGAGTTCGGGTAAGGTACGTGGCCCTACACGAATGTTAAGGATCACGGTGCCTAAGGTAGAAGTAATAGCATCATTGAATGAACGCAACATGGTGGGGTTAGCACACATGCAACTAGAAGGGATATTCATTTGTTGGAAGGCTTTGGAAGAGATGATGTTTAGGCTATCACCCCCGTCAATCATAACATGACGTACTCGGATGTCTCAGACGTAAGCCGAGATGAAAAGAGCGGGGTCAGGATCTTCTGCACCAAAGTTGACAATTTCGTCTTCAGAGAAACTGACAGCAACGGCTTGCTGTATAGAGACAGAAGTGGTTGGGGAGATAGGTTGTTTGGTGAGAGAAGTAACGTGATTGGGTGTTAAAATGGAGGCAAATGGGCAAGGTTTCATTAGGTAGGACCTCTATCCCTTGGAGGATTTCAATGAGAGCTTGTCGATGAGATTCAAAGGTTTAAATGAGATCATACAGTGTCATTTTTACAGGTGATTAGTGAAGTTGTTTGATCATGGTACGGTGGGCAACTCCATCAGAGATGGGGTAGACAGGTCCACGAATAACCACTTTAGGTGGTGGTGTGATCGGGATGGCAGACGGAGAAAGAGAGGCCGCAGGTGTGCTTTCTTTAGCTTTCCCATTGGTTTTCTGCCCTCGAGTAGCAATGCTAATCATGTTGATCCCAGTGAACATGAGAGGAGGAAGATGGTATGGATAAGTCATTGTCTTCGAGAGGTGGGGTTGCAATAATGATATTTCTTGGTGAGGTGGGAGACAGGCGGTATGGGAGAGGGGATTGAAGCTAAAGGTTTCTCCCTTCGTAAGTTGTCTTTCTTAACCTGTCTATCCGAGAGAGGTGACTGACGAAGGATGGCTTTCAAAGTTTTGCATCCCTCTACATCATGTCCTGGTGTGCAGTGGTAAGCACAGATTTTAGACTCATCATAACCTATAGGTCGAGGTTTAGATGGATCATAGGGTCTAAGTGGGGGTAGGGAAATGGTCGCATTCTCCACCAACATATCAAGGATCTTGGCGTAAGATCCTTTGAGCGGGTCAAAGTCAGAGGAAGATGAGGCTATTGATTGGGTGGGTTTTGGTAATGTTTGGGTATGGTTGGTTCGTATGGGTGGTGGTTTAGACAAGGGGTTTTGATAATTGGATTTAACTAAACGTGGCTTCTTCGGGCGCAGAAGTTATGTTTAGCTGGTTAGATGATGAGGCCACAGATGATGTGGTGGCAGGAAACAACCATCATGAAGAAAGAGGAGTGACAACAAACAAATCCTTTGATGATGGAGTTTGTTTAAGGTTGATAGGTGGACAGGATACTTGGGGTGACGGTGTTGATACACCCATGGATCTCTGTATGGGTGTAGAAGGTGTAGGTCGTTTTAAAGAAAATGCAGGAGGTATGATGTATTGAGGCAAGGTGGAGGGGTGAGGTCCCAATATAGAAGGTAGGTGTGATGGTGAGCATTTTAGTTGTGATAGAGGCATAGATTGGACTTGAGGGGATTGGGTTTGTCTCCTAGGTGGATGGATGGCTTTATTTTTGGATAAATCTAACCATTTAGGTGGGTGTGTTAGGCTGGGTATTGGTGAAGTCCCAAGCATAGGGGAAGGTGTGGTTAAGTTAATAGAGGTGGATGAGGTATTCGGTAGAGATGAGGGGGGTGAAGATGAGGACATAGGAATTTTGAGATTTTGTAAATACCTCGGGTATATGGTAGAGGTGTCTGGATCGGTTATCTGCATTTGAGTAGAGCATGGTGTACTCAAACACTCCCATAGGACTCATCTATCTTCTGAGGGATGACAATATTCACGTGTGAATAGGAACTTTTGTATGGAAGAGAGGTGGGTTGTGATTCCGGTCCACTGTGGGTGTGATACAGGGGGTAAATGAGGCACTGTATCAATGGGCGTTAAGAGGTCAACCGGTCGCTGAAAAGATTTAGGCGATGAAGAACTAATAGGTAGGAGGGCATGTTTGAGGGGATCCATCATGATTAAAGAATTTGGTGATGTCGGTTCGAGGGGCTTCTCTTCTAAGGATGACAGAAAAAGTGGCGAGCCTTCTTCTTTTATAGCAAGAGTGACGGAAGGAGATGTTTGGGAAATAGATAAGTTAGATAACATCCGCTCACAATCTTGCAAGGATGTGGTGTAAGAAGACTCATTCGTGAGAAGAGAACTATGGGTGGTTAATTCCTTTATGGGTAAAGGAATGGAAAGATTATCATTTTGTCTTGATGGGGGTGAAGGGGGTTTGGATCCCTATGTTAGTAAAGAGGCTTGATTCAGAATTTCCTCGATAGAAGCTTTTGGTTGGGAGTCAAAAACTGCATGGATTTCATGAACACTCTCCTCGGCTAAGATATCTTGGTTTATGTTACTGTTAGAAGAGTGGTTTGGGAATGGTTTGTTGAAGATTTTCAAATTTCGGTTAGCAGGGGCATTAGGATTATCGAGGGTTATATCCCCTGCATCAACCATTTCCTGCACTATGTTTTTCAACATCTTACAGTTTTTTTGTGACTGTGTCCCTTCATGCGGTGGAAGTTACAGAAGTCATTTTCTTTGTACCAAGAAGGTATAGCATGGGTGGAATCAAACCCGGAGTGAGGTTTAACAGGAGGTAAGGTGATAGCTCCCGCTTTGAGAAATTTTTCCAAGATGACACCATAAGTTTCTCCCAAGGGAGTGTAATTGATGGGCTTAGATTTATACTTATAGGTGGTTTTTGGCGGGGTATTAGACGGTGCTTGGGATTTGACCATCACCACGTGTACAGCTCCTTTTTATTTCGAAGCAGTCGATGCGTGAGAATTGGTGGTGTTGGGTTTGTTGGTGGAGTCTTGGGTTCGGAAATTAGGGTTTTTGTTGCGCAACCGCAATTTCTCTTCCTCTAAGGCTCGAATCTCTAGTTTCCGAGCCATAGTAAAGGCCTCATCAAAGGTGCAGAAAGTTTGAATTTGGAGGGTAGGAGAAATGTGCTTAGCGCAGGCCCGCGTAAAGAGTTCGATAAGTTCAGCCTGAGGCAAGGCATAAGTAAGTTGGTTGATAAGGCCCCGCCATCGTCCAATGAAATTTGTGATAGATTCGTCTTCAAATTGTCGGATGGCATAGAGGTCGGTGATAGATACTTTCTTGGCAATATTAATGGAGAAATGATCCAAGAAAGATTGGGCTAATTGGTTAAAAGAGAAGATTGAGTGCTGGGTTAAAGCACTGTACCACTCCAAGGCGGGTCCTGATAAGGACATAGGAAAGGTGTGGAGTAGTAAGGCATTGTCATGAGCAATCAGATAGCAGGCATGTCTAAATGATCGCAAGTGTTGTTGAGGATCCTCCTTACTATTAAAAGGAGTAAATTTTGGTAATTCCCATTGAGGAGGATATGAATGAAGGGGGACAGAAGGATGAATAGGCTCCCTGACAAACTTGCTCGTATGTCAGGGTGCTACGGCTTCCTGAAACAGAAGCCTCCAGATTTTGCATCTTGTCCATCATTTTTTTGATTAAATCAGTGGTTGGATGAGATGATGGTGTGGTTATTGTAAACAGAGGAGGATTGGGCCAAGAGCCACCACTAGACAATGGTGGGGTTAAATGTTGATAAGGTATTGAGGATGAATATGTTGAGATGACTAAATAGGGATGTTCTATATAAGATGTTGAAGCCACCGGATAAGTGTGTAGAAATGAAAAGGTGGGCGGAGCTTGAGAAGGAAAGCTCGTGTGGATAGGTGGCAGAGAGAAAGTTATGAAAGGGGTAGTCTGCGAGAGAGACGAGGTAGGAGGAGTCGGTGGTAATGATATGTGGGGCCCCAGATTAACCAAAGGAAAGCCAATCTGTGCTGTATGAACCTCCGAAGCCACTGAGTTGGGAGACGGGGCTAAGGATGAAGAAGGTAAGGCGGAGTTATTAGGTGGGGAAGGAGCTAAGTGAGCAGCTATACTAATAGGCATACCAACAAGGAGTTGACCGTCGGGTGTACGGTCAGGGGTATGAGACAAATAGTACTATACAGTGCTAGGATTAGCATCCAAAAATTTCACAAATTCCTTATCTCCTACAGGGATTTTGGGAACCTCACTGGTGTCCGTAGGATTCCCCATAGGATGTGAAGGGGGTGATTCAGGCAAAGGCACAGAACAGGCATGTGAAACCATGGTTGCGGTCTTGTTTCCGAGTGATAACAACCATGGACAAGAGTGCACAGCAGGGATTCAATCTATCAGGAACAGAAACAGCCACAAGATGTTGGAATTGGTAGGTTGCTGGTTTGTCGGGAACTGTGAAAGAAAGTAAATGATATTGGTCAGGTAACCGATGTCGGTCAGACTGTAGCCGACATCGGTCAGTTAACCGAAATGTCGGTAGAATAGGACCGGTGTAAGAAGTTGCTAAGAAGTTGCTGATTTGGGTTAACGATGCTTAGTATACCTACCAAACTATTCTGAAGTGATCACTGAAAACAGTGTATGACAGAGAAACAAAACTAAAAACAAGCAAGATGCACAAGAAAATCAAGAGACTAACCCTGGGATTAGTTTTAATTATTGTGGGCTTATGCCTTAGACGTAAGATGATGTCAATCCTAAACAAAATACCTAAGGGAGATGTCAAGTTTGTTTTGGCTTATAAGGTTACCTCAATCGGGCGGAGGAATACCGCGGAAAAGGGGGGATGTTTGAGCTGTTGTGTTGATTATGATGTGATTTGGGATGTGTTGTGCAGTGAAAGTAAGATTAATTTCTTGTCAATACCGTGGATATCACCCCCACGTGTACGACCTGTTACTTAATCTACATTCACTAGAATTGAAAACAACAAGCAAGAATGTGATGCACGTGTTTTAAACCCAAATCGAAAATGATATTCGATGAAGCAAAGAAGATGACTTTCACTAATGCAAAGATGAGGAAGAAAGTGAAATTCTTTTACCAAAATAACAAAATATCTTGTGAATATTTTAGAAGAAGAAAATAGCAAGTGTGCTCCCTATATGAAAGCAAGCAAGAAAGAAAGAAACCCAAGAAAGGGTCCCACCGGGCATGCCAAAATGTTTCACACAGAATGTTTCCATTCTTAGAATAGAGGTGCTTCTATCCTTTCATTCTCTTGAGAAACAGATAAGGGTTAGGGCTAGGAGGAATACCTGTTGAATGTTGGGAGGGTGCACGCGTACCGTAGAGAGAGATCAGATCGATTGCGAAGAACTCCTTTTTGTCTAGGAAGGACTACCTGCAAGTAAGAATACAAGACCACCAGATTTTAGTTAGACGATAAATGAGGGAACTGCCTTGGGCCCAGGAAATATTAGACTTCCTTTCGAAGGTGGTCAGTTCCCCTTTTAATACGAATTAACACAAATGATAGCAAAGAGGCTATTGCAAAATTACACTTTAATTACCTTGTTAAAAAGCAATAGAAGAAAGGTTGGTTTTGGTTTGAGTCACAGTGACTGATGCCGGTCACTGTACAACCGACTGCAGTTTTACACTGGTACCGGTTGCTGATAACCGATACCGGTAGGGGCAGTGATTTAGGGGCTTTCAATGAAGGAAAGCTATAAGGCGGTCATGGTGTTTATAAGGCTGGTAAATGATTAGGGATAGGCAATAGGGTGATGGAGAAGACTCAGAGAGTGTGGGGGCTGTTCTTGGGGCAATGTAAGGGTAGAGGAATGACTGTTAGATGTAGGGTGCTGCCCGGTAGTAGATCTAGGAGTGAACTTATAATTACTATGATTCAGAAGTTCAAGAAATGTTATTTAAAAACGTACAAGACACTACTTACTAGTTCTTGATGAAGATACAGGTCCAAGGATTGTGATGACGGAGGCAGGGCTTAGGTGGGATGATCTGACAATAAACAAAATGAGCTATCTTCTCTCCCAATGCTTGGATGAGTGTCGTTGTGCTCTAGTTCCTCAGTTGCAGTCTTGGGCTTGATGTCCTTCTCTGCAAACTCTTCTCTTTTCTTCACTTGTCTCTGCTCTGCCAAGTGAATTCCAGATCTTTCAAATGAATTCCGATCCTTTGTTTTTGGTTGGGGGAGGTCATTTATAGGGAACAGATGGTGGTTATGTAACCGACGGCGGTCGAGTAGGAACCGATGTCGGTTCAGTCAAAGTGGGCTATTTTTAGTAAAATAGCCAATTTTCCCTCCTTTTCTCCCGAGGGATTAGTTGTGGGCTTGGTCAAGTCATGATTAGGTTGGTTTTGGTGCGGGTGAGAAGTAATTAGTCATGGGTGTGGATGTAGACCAAGTTATAGGTCTTAATTAGGTTAGTTTAGGGTTAGGGCTAGGTCATGATGAGGTGGCGAAATGAGGTGGTAGGTTTGGAGATGTGGATTTATTAATTATAAGGTAATTAATAAATAATTGTGTAAGGTTTAAGTGGTGAGGTTAGGTTGCGAAATGAGATGCGGGGCATAGGGTGTCATAAGACACAAATTTGGTGTCTACATTAGCCTCTTGTTGTCGTGTAGCTTGTCTTATAAAGCTGCACTGATAATTAATAAGAAGTGATTGCCCCAGTTAAGGGTATAGGTAATCCCCCTCAAATCGATCACAGATTGAGGCGATGTGAAATCAGGGATAGGGTTTTATAAAGGATAAAGGGTGTTTGGGATGATGGTAGGATGGTGGGGTAAGTTCAAGGAAGCAGACACATGTTGAAATGTAGTAGTGTGACCAAGGTACATGATTTGAAAGAGCAAACAAGCAATTCATAGGAAAAGGTCGATAGTTTATCCAAAAAAGGGTGATATAATCCTGGTATCCAAGGCATAGGAAGTAGCTCCAGGGGATATAACGGGTAAGGTACAGGAATGTCTAGGCATGTTCGGCAGTACCAAATGGTTGGGTTTGGTTGAGATAAACGTCACGGTCTCGGTCTAGGCAAATTTGGTCCGGCTGAGAAATTCAAGTATCCTAATCATGCTAGAACACAAACAGGTGAGCTCGATTGAACAAAAAACTACATGATGGGTGGATAAAATCATAATTTGTGGGTCTTGGGTGAGGTACTTAATTGGTGTGGCCTTGGGTCGGGCCGAGTGAATTAGTTATGGCCATGGATCGGGCCGGATTAGTTGGTTGTGGCCATGGGTTGGGCTTGATTGGTTGGTTGCGGCCTTGGGTTGGGCCGGATTGGTTGGTTGCAGCCTTGGGTCGGGCCTGATTGGTTGGGTTAGCAGCCGCAGGCTGGGCCGATTGAGTAGTTACGGCCTTGGGGTCGGGCCTGATTGTTAGTTACAGCCTTGGGTCGGGCCGATTAGTTGGGTGCAGCCTTGGGTCGGGCCAAGTGGTTGATTTGTTGTGGCCGTGATTTAGGCCAATGAAGTCAAAATAATGCTATTTAGCAAAGCTAGGGGAGGTGATGTGGTGAGAAAGGAAGATTGGTGGATAAGTAGATAAATCAATAGCAATGGCACCTTTGAGGATGGAGAGGCCATGTGAGCAGCGTCGACGATCACGATCATCACCTAGTTCAGGATGAGGTGCAAGGGTCTAAGTGAATTTTATAGGGGTAGAAGAATAAATAAGGATGCCGACTTGTGTGTCGATGATAGAGAATATGTATTTATTTTAACATCTAAATAAAACTGAATATGTATGTTGATTTGAGTTATGATAATAATAAGAATGGTTGTGTTTTGAATGTTTTGTTTTGAAAAAGGATAAATATGAATGTGATCAAATAGAAAATACACAAAAATATTTATATTTACAACACATGATAGGTTATGGTAGGGGATGGTCGAGCTAACCTTGGGAGACCCCATATCTCCTAAGTGCTTCCTACATAGCCCATTGCACATAGCAAGGAGGGGCCTCAAACCGATGTAGTTCTCCCTTAGGACCAGGGAGAGGTGAATTCAGGCAATTTGGTTGTGGTTAGGCAATTTGTTAGTTGGTAAAAATATTGATATAGGTAGGGTAATGTTGTTGGTGTTTGGTAAGGTATTGGCGATGTTAGCATAGGTATAAGTGAAGTGAAAGTTAGCTTACCCAAGTAGTAGGGAACCGTGTCCTAGATTAAGGTCAACACATAATCCTAGATTCGAGTAAAAGAGGCAAAAGTGTCCTGTAGTTGAAAAGAGCTAAACAAACCACATATTAACGTAGGATGAGCTTGAATCCCTAGGTACCTTGCATAGGCGAGAAGTCGATAGGTGAAAAGAGTTGTATAATCACAATATATCGGATATACGTCACGTCCCTTGAGTTTTGTTGCTTTGACGAATGGTGAGGTGAGGTGGCTGGTAGAGCTGGGGCACAAATAATTTGTTATAAGGTGATTATGTTGACAAAAGAGAACCAAACCTAAATAGACAAGTCCATGACTCAAAAGTGCTTTTGAATACTGCTTTTATTTTTCTGGATATAGACTGATTGATGTGGGAAGTCTACATGGGATATGTATTTTGTTGTTCTTAAGGTCTTCACGAAGCTAAGCAATGCGAGAAGCTTCTGATAAAGGCTGACTTTGTATAGCTGTCCTTCAAGGGAGCAATCTATTTATAGTAGCAGATGTAGCTTTTGTGTATAGTTGTCCTTTAGGGGAGCAGTCTATTTATAATAGCAGATGTGGCTTTGCACATAGCTGTCCTTTGAGGGAGCAGTCTATGTATAACTTAGAGGTCTAGATGTCCGTTTGGCATGAAGCATCTAGTTTTGTAGGCAGTTTGACTCAAGAATATCCCATAAGTGTATAATTGAGAACATGTTATTTTGATACGTTTAAGTCATGGACCAGACTAAAAAGGGGAAGACATCTTTAAGAGGAGGTGATGACCAAACCCCATGAGGTTGATTCTATTTTGAGATGCATGAAACAAAGTGTATGAGGTGGTAAATGAGCTCAAGGGACGATCGTAAGGTAGATAAGAAGTGATATAACACTAAATTCAATAGTAGAATGTCCGAAGATGCAAGGCATTAAGGGGTCCAGGCTCAGGTTTACCATTAATCGAAGCTAAACGGTAAATGCCTAATCCGTAAGTGTGAGTGATAATGTAAGGTCCAATCCAATTAGGAGAAAATTTTCCACGTTTGCTCTTTTCTAGTTTGGTTACATGTTGATTCTCTTTGAGGACAAGATCACCAACCTTAAAGGTATGCTCATGAAGTTGCTTATCATAAGCACGCTTGATGCACTTTTGATAGATTTGAAGGTGGTCAAGATCTGTAAGACGATGCTCATCAAGGAGCTCCAATTGGGCTAACCGCTCTTGGCAGAAATCATCATTGGTGAGAATATCCTGAAGAGATATTCTTAGCGAGGGTATTTTTATTTCGAGAGGCAAGACAGCCTCGGTAAAATATACCAAAGAAAATGGGGTGGCATTAGTGGAGGTACGAATGCTAGTCCGATAAGCCCAAAGGGCAAAGGGGATGTGATCAGGCCAATTTTTTCCAGAATCGTTAACGACTTTCATGAGAATTTTGGTTAGGGTTTTGTTAGAAGACTCGGCTTGACCATTTTCTTGTGGATAGTAAGGTGATGAGAAACTAAGTTTGATACTAAAGTTGTCACAAAGGTCTTGTAACAACTTATTTTTAAAATATTTCCCATTATCTGTTATCAGGCGATGAGGAACACCAAAACGACAGATAATGTGATGGTTGATGAACTCTACAATTTTTTATTTGTTGGTTGAAATGAGTGGAATGGCCTCCACCCATTTAGTGTAATATTCAGTCATTGTGATTATCCAACGGTGACGTTGTGAAGAGGGCGGGTGAATCTCACCAATAAGGGCTAAACCCCATTGTGAGAAATGCCAAAGATCTCGTGCGACCTGTAGTGGATGGCTAGGAGTATTTTGAAGGTTGGCATGTTGTTGACACATAATACAATGCTTAACATATTTGTAGCAGTCATTATTAAGAGTAGGCCAATAATAGCCTAGGTGAAGGATCCATTTGGCCACGTCAAGGCCACTAAAATGTCCACCACAAATGCCGTCATGGACTTGTTGGATGATATAGGTGACCTCCGCGCTGGTTAGACATCAAAGGAGGATGCCATCAAAGCCACGTTTATAGAGGAGTCCCCCTATGACGACGTAATGAGAAACATTTTTAAGAAAAGCACGTTTGCATTTCTCATCATGTTATCCACGGGTATAGGTATATTTCTCACACAATGTTTCAAACAGAATGTTTCCATTCTTAGAATAGAGGTGCTTCTATCCTTTCATTCTCTTGAGAAACAGATAAGGATTAGGGCTAGGAGGAATGCCTATTGAATGTTGGGAGGGTGCATGTGTACCGTAGAGAGAGATCAAATCGATTGCGAAGAACTCCTTTTTGTCTAGGAAGGACTACCTGCAAGTAAGAATACAAGACCACCAGATTTTAGTTAGAAAATAAATGAGGGAACTGCCTTGGGCCCAAGAAATATTAGACTTCCTTTCGAAGGTGGTCAGTTCCCATTTTAATACGAATTAACACAAATGATAAGAAAGAGGCTATTGCAAAATTACACTTTAATTACCTTGTTAAAAAGCAATAGAAGAAAGGCTGGTTTTGGTTTGAGTTATAGTGACCGATGCCGGTCATTGTACAACCGACTGCGGTTTTACACCGGTACCGGTTGCTGATAACCAATGCTGGTAGGGGAAATGATTTAGGGGCTTTCAATGAAGGAAAGCTATAAGGTGGTTATGGTGATTTTAAGGCTGGTAAATGATTAGGGATAGGTAATAGGGTGATGGAGAAGACTCAGAGAGTGTGAGGGCTGTTCTTGGGGCAATGTAAGGGTAGAGGAATGACAGTTAGATGTAGGGTGCTTCCGTGTAGTAGATCTAGGAGTGAACTTATAATTACTATGATTTAGAAGTTCAAGAAATGTTATTTAAAAATGTACAAGACACTACTTACTAGTTCCTGATGAAGATACAGGTCTAAGGATTGTGATGATGAAGGCAGGGCTCAGGTGGGATGATTTGACAATAAAAAAATGAGATATCTTCTCTCCCAATGCTTAGATGAGTGTCGTTGTGCTCTAGTTCCTCAGTTGCAGTCTTGGGCTCGATGTCCTTCTCTGCAAACTCTTCTATTTTCTTCACTTGTCTCTACTCTGCCAAATGAATTCCGGATCTTTCAAATGAATTTCGATCCTTTGTTTTTTGTTCAGGGAGGTCATTTACAGGGAACTGATGGTGGTTACGTAACTAATGGCGGTCGAGTAGGAACCGATGTCGGTTCAGTCAAAGTGGGCTATTTTTAGTAAAATAGCCAATTTTCCCTCCTTTTCTCCTGAGGGATTAGTTGTGGGCTTGGTACAGTCATGATTAGGTTGGTTTTGGCGCAGGTGAGAAGTAATTAGTCATGAGTGTGGATGTAGACCAAGTTATAGGTCTTAATTAGGTTAGTTTAGGGTTAGGGCTAGGTCATGATGAGGTGGCAAAATGAGGTGGTAGGTTTGGAGATGTGGACTTATTAATTATAAGGTAATTAATAAATAATTGTGTAAGGTTTAAGTGGTGAGGTTAGGTTGCGAAATGAGATGCGGGGCACAGGGTGTCGTAAGACACAAATTTTGTGTCTACATTTTCCTCTGTGGCCCCGCCGGCCAGAAGCCAATTAGGTGCTGCCATGTGGCCTCACAAGGCATTGGTAGAGGAGTGGATCATTTAAAACCTTAACGCTTTAGAAAACTTTTGGGAAAAATTTCTTAAGTATTTCTACCGACCCGTTGACCCACAACCAATGGTTGGGTGACACGTGTATCCATGATGCGTCGGCGGAGGTGCGGGGTTTTTTAAAATGTAGCACTTTTAATTACAAAAAGGAAAATTTTCCTAAGAATCCCTGATTGCCCGACGACCCGCAGCCAATGAGGGTCTAACATGTAGCATCATATGGCATCGACAGAGGCCAAGGTGGTTTTTCCACCTTTACACCTTTTAATATAAAAGTCTCAAATTCTATAATTTGACCGTTGATCTGCCGACTCACAGCCAATCATTGGTTGACACGTGGCATTTCCGTGCTTCGGTGGAGGAGCGAACTAAATTAATCCTTTTCACCCTTTCTAATAAAAAGTCTAAAATCTCGTTTTACCTCCGGTGACCACCTCCCCACTTAGGCTTGGATTTTGGAGATGTGTCCCTTCGCGGACTCAGTGAATTTCCCTTAGGGAAAAATTTCTTCCCCAGGCCCACAAGCCTACCTTTGGGAAAATTTTCCTCCCAAGGCCTGCCGGCCCATAACTTTAGAAATATGACGAGTTAGGAGGACTTCATTATATCACTGGAAAGGGAGGAAATTTCCTATCCAACGGGAATATTTCTAGGAATTTTTGAGTGCATTAATAGCGATAAAAATCATGTTGAACCTTATAAGTCAATTAGAGAGTGGGTCAGTGAGAAATTGCCTTTTTATTTTAAATGATTATTTTAACCCTATGTTTTAGACCTTGTGAGTTAAATAGTTGTTTTAATGGGAAAATTTTAGTTGTTAAATATATTTTGACCTTGAATCTTGTTTGTGACTACTATATTATTGAAGCTTGGTTGTAGGTACTTTTAAATAAAGAATAAAAAATATTCCATATTTTTACTACCTAAACCTAGGTTGTTCTTTGGTCTCAAGTGGTTGTTTTTAGATAGGCATTACAAAGGTGCTATAGAAACACAATGGGAAGTCATGATATTGAGGATATCACCTGGTCATAAATTTATGGTAGGAAGGAAGTAGGAAGGCATGCTTGGGAAATCTAGGGTAAGTGGCATTCTAGTTATCTCACTAGGTACTACTAACTAACCAACTCCATTATGGTAGATTAGTACTTCGAAAGCACTTAACGAGTTAAATGTTCCAAAAACATACAAAGATAGATTATTTATAAGAGTGAAAAATAAGGTGCATACATAGGCCCCAACTAAGTATCATCAAATGAATATACACCAAAATTGAGACAAAATATTTATGAGATCATGGTTTTGAAGGAAAATTATATATAGAAGGGTCTTGAACAACAATAATAAAACTTAGTGGCATAAGTCCTTGTTTTTTAGCTTTCCTATTACTTGATTAACTCATGTATATTGAATTCCTTAAATCTTTTATATTCTATAGTCTCGTGTCACAAAGATTATTGGATATTCCATACACCTATTTGATTTTTTTGACTTTGGTACAAGACTGTATAGATTAATATAGACTATAATATGGTCTAGTCCTAATACAAACGATCTTGTGCCATTTTTCTTTTAGGGTTTTTCTACCCATTGGGTTGGTCATTACTATTTTGGATATCATATCTTACATTTTAAGTTGTCATTGTGTGCCACTAGGTTTGAATTTTTAACTACTGGAATCTTATATATGGGTACATGCATGAAATTGGGGGGCCAAAAAGTGGACAAGGATGTGAGAAAAAGAAAAACGTGCTCGCATTTTAGTTTGTTTGGCTCGGGAATCACCATAGCATAACGTGTACATGTTATATAATGCATACGTGTTACATAAAGCGTATGTGTTATGTTGAGTATAAACAAAAAAAAGAGGCCCAAGCCTCTATCATTTTTCCTCCCTCAAACACGAGTTTCAGAGCTTGTTCGTGCCCTCGTGTTTTTCCATTTAGTTGGATCTCAAGCTCAAAGGATTGTTTCTAGATCACCTGGAAGATCTGAATCAATGATGGCACCGCGAAGAAGAGGTAAGCACATTTCTTTTCTCAAAATTGCATTGAAATATGATAATTATATATTACAATTTGAATTGAGTACATATTTTTTATTTCTACAGTTAGAGGTCGAGGGAATCAACCACAACCAAACCCTATAATTCCTGACATCCCTCCCGACACTCCCACAATTGCTTAACATCTTGTTGTTGCAAATCAGCAGCACCCCTAGATGCAAATCAGGTTTCTAAGTTGATGTTTCAGGCATCCAGTGTGATTGCACAACATTGAAACCTCTCTCCAAGTGTGGGACTTATAAAATGAGAGAGGAATCTCTAGATTAGAGGCTGGTTCCTCAAACTCCTCTAATCAGATTTGTTATTTGCACAATTGCAGAGGTTTGAATCCTAATCCTACTCTAAATTCCAAGGAGACAGAGATAGAAAGTGTAAAAATTGAAACTAAACTAATAGGTGATACACCAAAGGAGTGGTGAACACTTGTTGTTCATGAAAATTGACAAAATTTCATGAAATGCAACATGAAACATCATACAAAGGTTGATAAGATGTAATTAGAGGTCTGAAATGAAGCAAGACAATACAAATAAAGGATTGAAAATTGATCACAGAGTCTGCACTGTCATTTTCACTATCAAAATCCTTGCATTTGCAACATCAAAGAGGTAGAAACCTGTTACAATCATGAAGAAGGTCTGATACTTGCAAAAATCACTTGTTGAAGGTGAAAGAAGAAGCTTGCTATCCAAAAAAATGTTCAACCTTAAAAAAATGAGCCAAATCTGGCTTTTACAATGCATGGGTCGAGCCCAAGAGAGAGAAAATGTGTAAAAATGTGGGAGCCATTCCCCATTGAATGAAGATGCATTAAAACAACATGGGCATCCTTACAGACCCATGCCTTGACATTTTTGGCCATGCTGAAGAAGAATGCGACCCATTTTGCATTAAAAATGGTTGTTGAAACGTCATTTCTGGCCATTACCACGTGCCAAAGACATTTCTTGATTTTCTATCTCCAAACTGAAGTAAAATGAAAAAATTACCATAAAATCTTGTAGAGAATTTCACCAGATTTCTATTGATATAAATAATGTGAAAAACCGAGCTTTGGATCAAAAGATATGGAGATTTGAAGTTTTAGGAAAAAACAGGGCCAAATCGGGTCACTTTGATATTTTTGGCGTGGACACGTGGCGAGTTCTGATTGGCTGCAGGCCTTCTAGGGGAAAATTTCCCACAAAACTCCACCGAGCCATAACTTGAAAAATACATGGAGTTAGGAGGAAAACTTTACCTTTATGGAAAGTTGAGAAAGAGCTCTATCCAATGGTGTCATTTCCAAAAGGTTTTGAGTGCCTAAAAAGAAAAATTTTATGACTGAGGCACAAGAGAGGAAAAAATGAGAGGAGTTAGCCACAAAATGAGTAGGGGGCACATTTTGGATAACAATTTTGGCGACTCAGAGGGGTCATTTGCCTACTGGATGAAGTTACCAGTTGCCTGAAGCATCCATTAGGCATGGAGTCATGAGTTGTAGCCTGCAAACTGATCTAAACTTTGAAAACCTCCTCTCTGAGCCACTTGGAAACCCATTGAAATGGACTGTGCAAGAGCAAAACCAGCACCACAAAAACTATGTATAAAACTGAAAATCATACATGCTCCAAATGGAACATGCAGAGTGTGCACAAGCACTTCTTTTACTGAAAGCAAACCTACCTACTCTACCCTAATGGAAATAAAGGTGAGCTAAACAAACCCTGCAACTGGTTGTGTAAAATAGCTTCCTTTCTTCAAAATTGGCAACCATGCAACTAATTTGGCATTGAGCATGGCTGATTGGATGAATGGAAAATCAACAAGAAGCTGGTCTTCCACCCAAATCATCAAGGTATCAGCTGAAGGAAAATTCAATACCTGTCTTAGTTGTTCTGCATTTGGATTGGAGAGGTATGAAAGCTGATCCTTGGTTCTTTGTAGCTCATCCTCATGCTTAGGAGCAAGCATGACTGGTTGTGACTTCTCCTTTGGTTCCAATGAAGCTAGGTACCTGATTGGGCAAGGTATGGTCCTTTAGTATACCCATTGCCCTGATTTTCAACTCCAAGAATGGAGTTCTCTTGTAAACCCTTTTGAATGGATGGTGCAGAAGCAAAGATAGAACCTTTTTTCCCTTTCTCTTCCTCCAATGAAGGACATGAAAGATTAAAATCTTCCAATCTTGGTTCCAAAGAGCTGCTATAAGATGCAGGATGATGCAAATGGGTGCTCTCCTTCATGACAATAGGCTCAGGTGTTTGGAACGTGGATGATGAAAGAGAGAATGGTAGGAACTCAACCGGTTCTTCATCAAAACAGTCCTCCAAATCTGATAGATAAACTACCTCATTGTTTTCCTGCTACAAATGCTCAACTTCCTCCACGGTATCCTCTTGATCTGTAACTTGATCATTATGGTTTCTTTCATCCTCCAACATTGAGTTTGAGAGATCAAACTCTTCTTTAGCTCTAGAACTCGAGAGAGATGAAGTAGAAAGAAGAATTGAAGGTTCTCTTTTAGCCTGCTTTGCACTCAAAGCCCTTGGATCTGTAATTTTCTCCTCCACAACTAGAATGTGCTCCTCTTCTTTTGGATTTGGAGCAGCTTCTCCCTCTTCTACTACTTGAAGACAATCTTGTTCTTGATAGAACTCTTCCTCTCGTACGAAGTTTGTTAAGTCAAACTATTCAATCTGCTACTCTAGAGGACAAGTTGGGACTATAGGATCTTCTTCAGAGCTTTCTTCCTCTATGGCTGATTGTGTAACTTGAATTGAATCAGCATTCTCTTCAAATAGAATGCTAACATGGACACTACTTTATGAGTAAACTGATTGCTGATCTGCTTCTTCTTTTTGCTCTTCTCCTTCTGCAACAAATTCAGTCCTAACCACCATTTGTTTTCAAACTCCAACCTCTTCTAAAGGCTTAACCATCAAGGGGATCTTTGTCATCCCAAATTTAAGAGCCCAACTCTTGACACTTCAAATTTCTTCATCCTTGTTTGGCTTCTCTTTTTGCTGTTGTTTTCCTTGACTAGAATTCTGATTTTTATCCTCCCAACATGGATTTGGGAATGCAAGAGGAAAAGTGGATTGTAACTCAAATGGCTCGGCAATTTTTTGTGGTGGTGGAGGAGGTAGAAACTCTTGTTTCTTTGGAGGAGAGGGTATTTCTATTAGCTTTTGTGGAGGGGATGACTATTTGGAAGGAAAGGGGAAGGAAGAATTGAGATGTGGTGGAAGACTAGGGAATGGAGAAATGGAATTAAATCCTGGGGCAGCATTGACTGGATTTAGAATTTTAAATTCCAAATGAGATGATGCTACTTGAGTAATGGGAAGAGAAAAACCAGATGATGGTGTAGAACTTACCCATTGACAAGGTTGTTCAACACCAAGTGTATAGGCCTCTATTTCTGCTGTCCATTGTGCAAGTTGGGGCAACATCTTCATCATGAAGTCCAGCTTCTTCTGAGGGTTGAAGTGTCTTGGAAAAGGGCCTCCCCATGGACAAGGAGTCCTGCAACCAATTCTGAAAGCTTTCATTTGTGCTTGAGCCCTGGATAGCACCATGTTTACCTCCATCTTTTGGATTTGTTCTAGCAGAACTGCATTTTATTCTTGACTGCCCTCATAACCAACATACCCTTATGCTTGACATGCTTCATAGCCAAATTGACTTTGGCACTGCTGCTCATATGGGTAGACATGCTGATTTTGAATTTGATCAAAATGCTGATTTGGAGGATTTGTAAAACATGTTGGAGGTGTGATATACTGCTGTTGTAAATGTGAATTCCATGATGGAAATGAAGTCATGATTGCAAAACTTCATGGAATGGAAAAGAATGAAAATGATGGAAAGAAGAATGGATGGAAATGAATGGAAAACAGGTCTGCAACTTAGAGAATGAGTTTTTTACTAGATGGAGTCACCATATGTGCTTTTGAAAGTGCCTCCAAAAGGCTGAATCTTTAACAGGAACACACCAACCTGTCAAAGATAAAGTGAAATACCTCTAAGGTCCCACTAGGTGTGCCAAAATTGTTGTTGCAAATCAGCAGCACCCCTGGATGTAAATCAGGTTTCTAAGTTGATGTTTCAGGCATTCAGTGTGATTGCACAACATTGAAACCTCTCTCCAAGTGTGGGACTTGTAAAATGAGAGAGGAATCTCCAGATTAGAGGCTGGTTCCTCAAATTCCTTTGATCAGATTTGTTATTTGCACAATTGCAGAGGTTTGAATCCTAATCCTACTCTAAATTCCAAGGAGACAGAGATAGAAAGTGCAAAAATTGAAACTAAACTAATAGGTGATACACCAAAGGAGTGGTGAACACTTCTTGTTCATGCAAATTGACACAATTTCATTAAATGCAACATGAAACATCATACACAGGTTGATAAGATGCAATTAGAGGTCTGAAATGAAGCAAGACAATACAAACAAAGGACTGAAAATTGATCACAGAGTCTACACTATCATTTTCACTGTCAAAATCCTTGCATTTGCAACATCAAAGAGGTAGAAACCTGTTACAATCATGAAGAAGGTCTGATACTTGCAAAAATCACTTGTTGAAGGTGAAAGAAGAAGCTTGCTATCCAAAAAAATGTTCAACCTTAAAAAAATGAGCCAAATCTGGCTTTTACAATGCATGGGTCGAGCCCAGGAGAGAGAAAACGTGTAAAAATGTGGGAGCCATTCCCCATTGAATGAAGATGCATTAAAACATCATGGACATCCTTACAGACCCATGCCATGACATTTTTGGTCATTCTGAAGAAGAATGCAACCCATTTTGCATTAAAACTGGTTGTTGAAACGTCATTTCTGGCCATTACCACGTGCCAGAGACGTTTCTTGATTTTCTCTCTCCAAACTAAACCAAAATGCAAAAATAACCACGGAATATTGTAGAGAATTTTACTAGCTTTCCATTGATATAAAGAACATGAAAAACCAAGCTCTGGATCGAAATATATGGCGATTTGAAGTTTTAGGGCAAAACAGGGCCAAATCGGGTCGCTTTGATATTTTTGGCGTGGACACGTGGTGTGTTCTGATTGGCTGCGGGCCTTCTAGGGGAAAATTTCCCACAAAAACTCCGTCGAGCCATAACTTGAAAAATACATGGAGTTAGGAGGAAAAATTTACCTTTCTGGAAAGCTGAGAAAGAGCTCTATCCAATGTTGCCATTTCCAGAAGGTTTTGAGTTCCTAAAAAGGAAAAATTTATGATTGAGGCACAAGAGAGGAAAAAATGAGAGGAGTTAGCCACAAAATGAGAAGGAGGGCACATTTTGGATAACACATCCATTAGGCAATCAAGAAGATTTAATAGCCCAAATAGTTGAAAATAAAATTGAAATTGAGGATTTAATCAAAACAATGAGGGATGAAAAATCTACAAACCCCCACCGTGCCTCTCTTATAAACACATTGGAGGCATTACTTGTTCAAATTGACATGACAATGGGGCAAATTGATCATTGGACAACTTATAGAGAGGGTTGTAGGGTTTATTATTCCAAAAAATTGTCATATGTGGATGTAAAGAAAAAATAAATTTCAAAAGAACTCATATGTGCCTTATTCACAGATCCCCGCACTAATCTTACTGTTCTGTTGACATGTAAATGATTTCCCATCCATTGGTGCATTAATAATTTGATTAGAAATAATTTTTGGGACCGATGGTGGATGGTGTTTGATTTTCCACCTTGTAATAATAATGAGGTGCCACTATAATTTCTGAGGAAACTATATTGTGAGTTTATCCTCAACAAGATCCCAAATTATTTTGATTTCTGAGATTTCCAGGGCCGAGGAAAAGGATCTGCACATGATCGACCAGGTGCACAACATGCACCTATTCAATAGGGTAGATTCCCCGCATAGAATCCCCCTTACCCCGAGATTGTCCCTTAAGCAGTGAAGGAGACAGTAGAGATTTATACACTCCATGCACTTCAGGGGCTATCTACGACCCTTGTTCGACATACAAGGGAGATTTATGAGCCAGATGCTCGCGGAGGTACACAGTGTATTCCCTCAAGGAGTACTAGTATGAGGCCACATTTTTGTTCGTCATGTGGTACCATATGCTTAGGGCCCGAGGAGGATGATACTTTCATGTGTATTGATTTTGGTGCACCTGGTACCAGGGATGAACATGATAATGTTACTATGTCAGATTTCCTTTTGAGTGAGACATTTGGATTACATTCATCAGCGTCACCTTCGCAGGTAAATTTTTTATGTTTTGTTATGTGTGTTACAAAAATTTTGGAGCACATGATTTACTTATATATGTTAAATTTTTGAAATAATTATATTTGTACATGTACATGCATTGATATTACAGCGTGCCGGAGGCGCATCTTCATCCCGACCATAGGCGGCGAGCACCATGCATACACATAAATTCACGGAGGTAATTTATAATGTTAATTATGTAAAATTTTCACATACATGTGTGTGTGTGTGTATACATACATACATACATACATACATATACATACATACATACATACATATATATGTGTGTGTATATTTGATTGTATATATATATATATAATTTTTGAAGTCAAATATATGTCTATTCTAACTCACATGATATACATGTTTGATAAAGATGTTGACTTCACTAGACAACCCACCATCTCTGTGACAAGTAGATAAAGGTGTTGTCACTGCGATTTCATCTGCGCAACAACTCACCGAGGTATTCAAACAACACGTAAATTTTGTTAAATTTATCGTGTAATTCATATTATGTTAAATTACATGTTAGTAATGTATTTCATTATAGAATTATTAAATTATGTTAATAATGTCCTTCATTGTGTGTATGCAGGAGTTACCTGCGATAGGGCGCAACCCTGTTCATTTGATTCACTGGCGTGGCGAGGTAAAAACAATAGTTCTATATTGATAAAATTAGTTAAAATACTGTCATTATGTAGATAGATGTACTTAGATCTATTTTCACTAATTCTAATGTTAGATTTTATGATCTTATGTGTATGTAGGGAACTTCAACCCCCTCCATTTTGACTTCAAGGGCACGGACTCCTCCATCTCGTCATCCTCGTAGCCCCACTCGTACTGAAGGAGCTCCCGATGACTCATCTGAGCATGAGATGTAAATTCGACGTGATCAATAACTTGTGGTAAGTTAGTGTATTTATGTAAATACTTTCATTCTAGCATTGTCTTAAATACATGTTGAAAAAATATATAAATTAAGTTTTGACAAAAAAACATTGTTTGCATTCATAGGCTCATCTACAGGCGAGTATTCAGCGGAAGAGAACTTGAAGCATGGGCTTGGGTGATCCAAAGTCATCTCATGGATCTCCATCTTCACCTAAGGGAGGGCCTTCTTTGAGAAAGGCCAAGAGAGGGATAAATTTTGATGAGTAGGAAATATATATATGTCTTACATGACATTGTTTTTGTATGCCTATGTGCACGAAATTGTATGTAAGCCTATATGGTATTTGAACTTGATGGCATATGACCTATTTGGGCATTTTCGTATTTATTATGCACATTAAAATACTATTTGGAACTTGATAATTTTGTATGAGACCTTACATTTCTGAGATTATTTTCGCATGAATCTAATATGATGTGCACTTGACAATATTTAAGACATTATGGATTATTTTTTCATTTATTGGTGATGTACATGTACTAGTATTTCAATGTATAATATGCATCAAACTTTGGAAATTAATATTTATATAATGTATGTATATAAAGAGTTACCTAATTTGAGTAATTATTCATTCAATTTATCAATGTGTATATGTGTATTTACCTTACTTGCGCTTCTTCTTGCTCATGGTCTCTTTGTACTGGTTCCTATCTTATCATGCACTTACTACATTCTTCTATGCTTCGTAGTATTCTCCCTTGTTAAAACACCCGACAGTTGTCACAATTTGATGCCTTTCATCTGTTGATATTTTGAGAATGTCTCTCCATATACATTACTCCAATGCTTGAGAATGTCTCCAGATGTAATGACATTCTGATTTAAACACTCAATGATGCTTGATTGTCTAATTCTGTCCAATTTGTGTTACTACCTTTACATTTGTAGGCATTTTAAGTTATTTAGAAATCACATCACACCCTTCACTAGGCTTGATGACTAGCCATATCCTTTTTAAGGCACTTTTGAAAGCATCCATGGGTTTATAATAACATAAATTATCAATGAATGGAAGGTCACTAAGCCGTAGGCAAGCTGACTCCCATCCAGAACTAAATAAGAAAAATTTACTAGGCGATTGATAACTCTAGTGTGTTCTTAAAAATACCCCTATCAAATTCATTCTTAAGACAATCTAGTCATTCAGGGCTCTTAAGCGACTACGCCCGGATGGGGTGGCCCTACACTGACTCAGACTGCACTATTTATTGCGTTTACAAACAATAGGACAACGAGAGAACCAGATGGAGAGGGAGAAAACCACGTAAGAGGATTTCATAGAGGGCCCCAACATGGAGCTCTCGGATCTGAAGAGATGTCTCTAGGTGCCACGGAGTCTGAGAAATCACCCGTCAAAGATATGGCGTGTTTGGGCCTCAGGGATCCTAAGCGACTACGCCTAGACGGGGTAACCCAAGAGCACGAGGAGCATAGGGAACAAAAATGAAGCCTGCATTAGGATACACTAGGCCATTTGGATGTGTTGGCATAGTTTGTTCGGTCCCACGAGCTTCCGTTTGCAGTAGTATAGCATCTAACAACCCTACACTTACTTAGACTGCACTATTTCAAGTTTTTACAAACAATAGGATAGCGAGAGAACCAGATGGAAAGGGATAAAACCGTGAAATGATTTCATAGAGGGCCCTGACATGGAGCTCTCAGTTTTGATGAGACATCTCTAGGTACCATGGAGTTTGAGAATTCACCCGTTGAAGATATGGCATGTTTAGGCCTCAGGGCTCTTAAGCAACTACGCCTAGACGTGGTAGCCCGAGATCACGGGGAGCGTAGGAAAAAATAAAGCCTCCAATAGCATTCACCAGGCCATTTGGATGTGTTGACGTAGTTGTTTTGGTCCCATGAGATTCCGTTTGTAAAGTATAGCCTCTGGCATGCCTACACTGAATTCAGACTACACTATTTCTCGTGTTTACAAACAATAGAACAACAAGAGAGCCAGATGGAGAGGGAGAAAACCATGAGAGGATTTCGTAGAGGGACCCAACATGGAGCTCTTGAATCTAACAAGACATCTCTAGGTTCCATAGAGTTTGAGAAATCACCCATCAAAGATATGGCATGTTTGGGCCTCAGGGCTCTTAAGCGACTGCGCCCGGACGGGGTAGCCTGAGAGCACGAGGAGCATAGGGAATAAAAAAAATTCCTCCACTAGCATTCACCAGGCCATTTGGACATTTTGGTGTAGTTGGTTTGGTCCCTTGAGCTTCCGTTTGTAAAAAAAATCCTCTGGTACACCTACACTGACTCAGACTGCACTATTTCTCTTGTTTGCAAACAATATGACAACGAGATAATTGGATGGAGAGGGAGAAAACCGTGAGATAATTTCATAGAGGTACCTGACATAGAGCTCTTATATCTAATGAGACATCTCTAGGTGCCACAGAGTCTAAGAAATCACCCATCAAATATATGGTGTGTTTGGGCCTTAGGGCTCTTAAGCGACTACACCTGGACAGGGTAGCCTGAGAGCACGAGGAGTGTAGGGAACAAAAATTAATCCTCCACTAGCATTCACTAGGCCATTTGGATGTGTTGGTGTATTTTTTTTGGTCCCATGATATTTTTTTTGCAAATTATAGCCTCTGGAAGACCTGCACTGACTCAGACTACACTATTTCTCATGTTTGCAAACAATAGGACAACGAGAGAACCCAATGGAGAGGGAGAAAACCACGAGATGCTTTCATAGAGGTCCTTGACATGGAGCTCTTGGTTCTAACGAGATGTCTCTAGGTGCCACAAAGTCTAAGAAATGACCTGTCGAAGATATGGCGTGTTTGGGCCTCAGGGCTCTTAAGCGACTATGCTCGGATAGGGTAGCCTGAGAACACAGAGGATCGTAGGAAAAAAAATGAAGCCTCCACTAGTGTTCACCAGGCCATTTGGATGTGGTGGCGTAGTTGGTTTGGTCCCACGATCTTCCATTTGTAAAGTACAGCCTCTGGTAGACCTACACTAACTCAGACTTCACTATTTCTCGCATTTGCAAACAATAGGACAACGAGAAAACTGGATGGAGAGGGAGAAAACCATGAGATTATTTCATAGAGGGCCTTGATATGAAGCTCTTAGATCTGATGATACATCTCTAGGTGCCATGGAGTTCAAGAAATTACTCGTCAAAGATATGGCATGTTTGAGCCTCAAGGCTCTTAAGTGACTACACCGGGACAGGGTAGTCCAAGAGCACGGGGAGCATATGGAACCAAAACAGAAGCTCTAATAGAATTTACCAGGCCATTTAGACATTTTTTCATATTTATTTCAGTCGCACAAGCTTCCGTTTGTAGTATTACATCATCTGGCACCCTACACTGACTCAGACTGCACTATTTCTTGCATTTACAAACAATAGGACAACAAGAGAACCGGATGGAGAGGGAGAAAACTGTGAGATAATTTATTAGAGGGACTTGACATGGATCCCTTGGTTATAATGAGACGTCTCTAGGTGCCATGGAGTCTGAGAAATCACCCATCGAAGATATGGCGTGTTCGGGCCTCAAGGCTCTTAAGTGACTACGCCCAGATGGGGTAGCCCGAGAGCACGGGGAGCGTAGGGAACCAAAAAGAAGCCTCCACTAGTTTTCACCAAACCATTTTGACGTGTTGGCATAGTTGGTTTAGTCCCATGAGCTTCCCTTTGTAGTAGTACAACATTTGACAGCCCTATGCTGACTCAGTTTGCACTATTTCTCACATTTACAAACAATAGGACAACGAAAGAACCAGATGGAGAGGGAGAAAATAGTGAGATAATTTTTTAGAGGGCCCAAAAATGGAGCTCTTGGTTCTGAAGAGACATCTCTAGGTGCCATAGAGTCCGAGAAATCACCCGTCAAACATATGGCATGTTTGGGCCTCAGGGCTCTTAAGTGACTACGCCTGGATGGGGTAGCCCGAGAGCACGGGGAGCGTAGGGAACCAAAAAAAATCCTCCAATAGCGTTAATCAGGCCATTTAGAATTTTTGGCATAGTTTTTTTGGTCCCATGAGCTTCTGTTTGCAAAGTACAACCTTTGGCAGACCTACACTGACTCAGACTGCACTATTTCTCGCGTTTGCAAACAATAGGACTAGTGAGAGAACCGGATGGAAAGGGAGAAAACCCCAAGAGGTTTTCATAGAGGGCCATGACATGGAGCTCTTGGTTCTAATGAGACATCTCTAGGTGCCATGAAGTCTGATAAATCATCCGCCGAAGATATGGCGTGTTTGGGCCTCAGGGCTCTTAAGCGACTATGCCCAGATGAGGTAGCTTGAGAGCACGAGGAGCATAGGGAACAAAAATGAAGCCTCCAATAGCATTCACCAGGCCATTTGGACATGTTGACATAGTTGGTTTTTTCCCATGAGCTTCCGTTTGTAGTAGTACAACATCTGGCAACCCTACACTTACTGAGACTGCACTATTTCTCGCGTTTACAAACACTAGGACAACAAGAGAACTGGATGGAAAGGGAGAAAACTGCGAGAGGATTTCTTAGAGGGCCCCAACATGGAGCTCTTGAATCTAACGAGATGTCTCTAGGTTTGACGGAGTTCGAGAAATCACCTGGCGAAGATATGGTGTGTTTGGGCCTCCGGGCTCTTAAGCAACTACGTTGACTTAGATGTTGTACTACTACAAACGGAAGCTTGTGGGACAAAAAAAACTACACCAACATGTCCAAATGGCCTGGTGAATGCTAGTGGAGGCTTCGTTTTGGTTCCCTACACTTCCTGTGCTCTCGGGCTACCCTGTCCGAGCGTAGTCGCTTAAGAGCCCTGAGACCCAAACATGCCATATCTTTGATAGGTGATTTCTTGGACTCCGTGGCACCTAGAGACATCTCATCAAATTCAAGAGCTCCATGTCAGGGCCCTCTACAAAATTATCTCACTGGTTTTCTCCCTCTACATCCGGTTCTCTCGCTGTCCTATTGTTTGTAAACGCAAGAAATAGTGCAGTCTGAGTCAGTGTAAGTCTGCCACAAGCTGTACTTTGCAAACGGAAGCTCATGGGACCAAACTAACTACGCCAAAACAATGTTCAAATGGCCTGTGAACACTAGTGGAGGCTTCGTTTTTGTTCCCTACACTCCCCGTGCTCTCGGGCTACCCCGTCCGGGGGTAGTCACTTAAGAGCCCCGAGGACCAAACACGCCATATCTTCGATGGGTGATTTCTTGGACTCTGTGGCACCTAGAGATGTATTTTAAAATCTGAGAGCTCCATGTCGGGGCCCTTTACGAATGTCTCTCTACAGTTTTCTCTCTCTCCATCCGGTTCTCTTGATGTTCTATTGTTTGTAAATGTGAGAAATAGTGCAGTCTGAGTCAGTGTAGGTCTGCCAGACGCTGTACTTTGCTAAGGGAAGCTCATGGCTACCAATCCAACTACACCAACATGTCTAAATGGCCTAGAAAACACTAGTGGAGGCTTCGTTTTTGTTCCCTATAGCTCCCCGTACTCTCAGGCTAGCCCGTCCGGGCGTAGTCGCTTAAGAGCCCTGAGGCCCAAACATGCCATATCTTCGACGGGTGATTTCTCAGAATTCCATGGCACCTAGAGACATCTCATCAGATCCAAGATCTCCACATCGGAGCTCTCTATGAAATCCTCTCATAGTTTTATCCCTCTCCATCTGGTTCTATCATTGTCCTATTGTTTACAAACGCGAGAAATAGTGCAGTCTGAGTCAGTGTAGGTCTGCTAGAGGCTGTTACTTTGCAAACGGAAGCTCATGGGACCTAACCAAATACACAAACACATCTGAAATGGCCTTTTTAATGCTATTGGAGGCTTCATTTTTGTTCCCTACGCTCACCGTGCTCTTGGGCTACCTCGTCTGGGCATAGTCGCTTAAGAGCCCTGAGGTCCAAACACGCCATATGTTCGACAGGTGATTTCTTAGACTCCGTGGACACGTAGAGAAGTATCATAAGAACTGAGAGCTCCAAATTGGGGACCTCTACGAAATCCTCTTTTGGTTTTCTCCCTCTCCATCTAGTTCTCTCGCAGTCCTATTGTTTGCAAATGTGCAAGAAATAGTGCATTCTAAGTCAGTGTAGGTCTGCCAGAGGCTGTACTTTGCAAACGAAAGCTCATGGGATCGAACCAACTACGCCAACACATCCAAATGTCTTGGTGAACACTAGTGGAGGATTTGGTTTTGTTCTTTATGCTCCTCGTGCTCTCGGGCTACCCCGTCCGGGCATAGTCACTTAAGAGCCCTAAGGCCCAAACATGCCATATCTTTGACGGGTGATTTTGCTGACTCCGTGGCACCTAGAGATGTCTCATTAGATCCAAGAGATCCATGTCAGGGCCCTTTACGAAATCCTCTCATGGTTTTATCCCTCTCCATCCAGTTCTCTTGATGTCCTATTATTTGCAAACGTGAGAAATAGTGCAGTCTGAGTCAGTGTACGTCTGCCAGAGATTGTACTTTGCAAATGGAAGCTCGTGGGACTGAAACCAACTACGTCAACACATCCAAATGGCCTGGTTAACACTAGTGGAGGCTTAATTTTTGTTCCCTACACTCCTCGTGCTCTCGGGCTACCCCATCCGGGCGTATTCTCTTAAGAGCCTTGAGGCCCAAACATGCCATATGTTTGACGGGTGATTTCTTAGACTCCGTGGCACCTAGAGATGTCTCGTCAGATGCGAGAGCTCCATGTCAAGGCCCTATATGAAATCCTCTCATGATTTTCTCCCTCTCCATCGGGTTCTCTTGCTATGTCCTATTGTTTGTAAACGTAAGAAATAGTGTAGTCTGAGTCAATGTAGGTTTGTCAGAGGCTCTACTTTGCAAACGGAAGCTCGTGGGACCGAACCAACTACGCCAACACGTCCAAATGTCCTAGTGAATGCTAGTGGAGGATTCATTTTGGTTCCTTTCTAATATTTAATTTTTCTTAGCTTCACTTGGCTTCGAGAATAATAAATTCTCTACTGACAGTGCCAACCACGTGAAGGTGGAAGCTTTTTTGGCACCACTAACCTACATAAACATGTTAGTAAACAATTAAATAGAATTTTAAATCATACAAAATTTAAACAAAATCATTCAAGTAAATATTCAGATTAAATTCATGAAGAACATACCTTTGCAAATTCAATCCAATGAACCGTAAGGATCAACTCTATTCTTGACAGTAGCAAGAATTGCTTCATGATTTGATTCAAAAACCTTCCCCATATTTTTGTTTGATGGCCGACCTCGATATTTAATCAATTTAATATTTTTTGCAAGGACCAAATGTGAATAGTGAAGTATCTTCCGATGTACTTCATAGTCTTCAAACAACCAAATGTTTGATTTTTTGATAGGATATCGTCGGAGCCAAGTTCCAGTGACTACCACTGATCCAGTGGGATACTCAAGGTCTTCACCATCAATGACTGTGGAAGTCAAAAAAATTTCCCCTCTACACAACGAGATAAGAAGTAGTCTGTTCCCTCTTCATTAAATTCTATCACAATAACTGACAAAATGTGCCCTATGTATCACAAAAGTAAAACTGTTCAATCAATTTATAAATACATTAAGAGTTGACCATTTAATAATTTATAAATCTAAAACATGGCATGTACATATATGTATGTACCTTGTTGCACTAAATTAGAGACTTGGTCAAAGTCAGGTGATGTTGTCATTTGATCTGAAGACCCTGAAAGTTGTAATGCTCGTGGAACTTGATGTGTGTCGAGTGGAATTAGAGGTCTACAAGTCCACTCATCCACCCACTGCTATGACTCACATTCATTCCACACAAAATCAATGCATGATATACAAAAACATGTCATGCACCTAGTATAAATAGTCCAAGCATTTGCATCTAAACTACGGAATGAGTTCATATCACTTGATCCTGTAACTTTCATACAATCTTCAAAGTTTGTCAGATGTTGTTGTTCTATCAACCAAAAATATCTATGAACCATTGATCTCTCTTGAGATTCATGGCCCATATTCTTGATACACCAATCAACAATGCTTTTTGCATCTGTAAATTTAGCACCATCCTTGAACTTTAACTCTTCTCTTACAAGTGCTCTTTTCACACATGCTCCTGCACCATCATGCTCTCCTTTTCCATGCCCTGCCTCAGTAAAACTTCAGATATGTTGTAAATTTGTTTCTTTGTGCATCCTACTTAGCCAATAAAACAACTGTGCATTCTTGAGTTGTGATGTGCAGTTTTCCGACCAAATGTAATGTTGATCGAAACTAATGTTCCTCTCATTCAAGTTCGCATAAAACACCTAGAAACACCCTTGTACATATTCTGTAGAATGTGTCTGATCATCACTGATGTAGAAATGATACTCTCTCAATATTTTTCGGTCTTGCTCAGTGCTTTCAGGAGAGTGCATGAATGTTATATGCATGAAAATAGAAACTTGCACTGAGTTATAATATTGAGACTGGACCTCCATTTGTGGCTGCAATGTGTAATTCTCTGCAAAGTCAACTACTGAAACAATAGTACCAAGTGGGAATGTGTCCTTGCTTAACTTGAATTGTTCATCCAACCATCAAGCTCTATGTGTGTGCCTTGCATACTCATAAAAAATTTCCTCTCTGAATTTGACCATATATTCTGATACAGGTAATTGTTTTGTAACAAGCTCACACCTCTTAGATTCTTTTCCATCTTTTAATTGATATGCCACCAATTTATATTTGGTGAAATCAACCAATTATTTTCCTATTGAATATGTACTCTCCTCATGGATACAACTTTTCAGATTTGGCAAGCCACTGCATACATTGCACGTTCCATCCAAACATGCCTTGTTATAAAAAAAATTGTCTTGTTGATTTTTCACAAAATATTGTCGGAATAAATTCCCTTGAAGATTTTTGTGGGAAATTTATTCCACACTCCTGCAACATGATGTCAGTATGCAAAACACTATGTATTTGACAAAAAACATCATAATGCATTGAAAATTCAACATGATGCCTGCAACAACAAGTGGTACGTGAGTGATTGATTTTCACATAAAAGGGTTTGTTCATTTCAAAGAATCTTTGGCTAATGTTAATTTGTGGATTTTCATTTTTAAACTTAGAGAACATTTCTGTTTGAGTCATATCTAAGAAATGTTTTGTACATGATTCACGATTACGAGAACCTATTCTTCTTTTTACTGTATCTCTTCTATTCGGTGACACCCTTGTGTTCTCATTCCAAAATTTTACAATTAATTCTTTTAGAATATCAGATGTATTCTTGTCTTTTTGTGGAAGTCTACTAGAGAAATTACCAATAGTCAGTGTTATTGATTGACTCAAGACGTTTACGTCTCTCTATTGCTTTCATTAGTGTTTTTCTGTTTAGCTTCAAAGCACTGCTTGTTTTTCTAATCAAGCGTTTATTAACTATTTTATCACTTACTATACAATTAGTTAGTGCATGTCGTGTAGCATTACTATCTTTGGTGCATCTTTTGCCACCTACAACTTGGTATGCTTTATGTATGTTTTCAACAATTGACGCATTTTGATCAACAACATTAGATGTTCTTAACCCCAGGGTCTTCATTGTAGGTCTCATCTTAATTAACTTCATCAATGAAACAAATAATTGACATCTTTATGTGTCATTTAAATTCTCAAAGTAATTATCCCATATTCCACTAGCTTTTCTTCTCGCATTTCTTTCAGACATTTTGTTAGGCATTGGTTTTATAATGTTTTCATCAATTTCAATTAAGTGAATTGGTTTTCTTCACAAAATGGAAGGAGGTGTTCTTAGAGGTGAAGATTCATTTACAAGGTTACTTTCTTCATTTAGTGTTTTCATACAAATTTCAGGGTTAACATTTGGATTCTCAAGTAAGGGTTCAACAATTGGATTCATATCAATTTCTTCATCCATACCAACATTATCATTCAATTCAATATCATTATTCATTGCAATATCATTATTCTCTACATTTTCATTATGTATTTCATCCCAATTTTCTAATACATTAGCTACATTTTATATAGCGGATGTACCTTGCCCTACTCGAAGTTTTTGCATTCTCTTCAATTTCTTTATTTTCTTCTCTTCCAATTGCTCAGGTGTCTTATTCTTGACTTTCTTCTTGTCCTTAGCTCAAAATGTTTATCACCCATGATTAGAAAAAATCAACTAGTGGGGTAGGGGACAAAATGAAATACTAAAAATTCATGCAAGAATGTAGAGAATATTGCAGACACAACAAAATGTTTGCAGAATTCCTGTGAAAGAGGTGAAAGGGACGTTGGGGGGACACAAGATATAAAACAAATCAAAACGCGTACGCATTTTTTGTTTTCTCTTTTCCCAAGCCATGCCTCAAGGCTTGGGATCTGGTTTGGATCCCCAAGCCTGAGGCATGGACCTACACAAACACAACAAACAACGAGTTTTTACAAGAAAATGTAAAAATGACACTTCCTCTCTGAGAAATCAAAATAAAACAATCGATCCATTTTTTAAAAAATTATACCATGACGTAGAGCAGAGTCTCTTCTTTCTTAAAATATAATTTTCCAAATTTTCTGACTAATATAAGATATCCATATTATTTATTTTCTAACTATGCCTTTTTATAGCTATTTTTTGAAGTGTAAATATGTCTATCTTTCATGGTGTATCTTTTTTTTGGGTGATCGAAATTAAAAATAAATTATACTAGCCCAAACTAGGCATAATTCTATACATATTCAAAAAAAAATCTAATTTTCAATATTTTTTGAGGTAGTTAGGGGGGGGGGGGCATGGTCGGAGCTCCATTATTTTTCAAAACATAAAATTTTTGTACTAGAAAAATCATAAATAAAAAAATATTCGCTAAAAAAATCTAAAAAAAATGGAGCCCAAACTAGATGCTCCTAGCTATCTTTCTACCAAAGGGTTTTCAAAAATACTAAATGGTGCTCAAAAAATGGTGGGGGGCACGAAAGTCACTCTATTATGTTTTTTAACAAAAATAGGAGCATCTGTTGGTATTTTAGTTGTTTGACCCACTTAAACTTATTTGTTTTCAATAAAATTTAGTAGCTTAGAAACTAGACTCAAAATGCTATGATTCATATTTTTACAACATCTTCCAATTTTGAGTGTAACTATTTAAAAAACTCGTACAAGTTGAAGTTTTTTTTTTCAGAAAAATGCATCCACTTAAGACCCCCTTTTGGCCCCCCAACTTGGTGCACTTACCCATATACAAGTTTGCTCTATAAGCATTTATCTTCTATAAGTCATATATCTATCTATCCATGTACTATCTTGATAGAAATGAATGTTATATAAAATATATATCATGAGTGAATCACAAGGGGGAAATTATTGATCTTCAAGTTCTCTAAGAACACTTACACATAATGGTTTCAAATTGGGACACTTAGCCCACTATATTTAGTGTTAGGCACAAGGGAAAATCAAGGTCAAAGGATCATTTGCATGTAGCCATGATTACTCGCCAACTAAAATAACTATATGAAGTTTGAAATATAGTGCAACACTCGATTTGAATCACATGGGATGAACACCATGGTCTGATCTAATTCAATCACCTAATCATTTCTGTTAATCTAATGTGCTCTTGAATCAATGATTTACACACTACTATAGTTTTTTTCCAATAGAGGTGTAGATGCGATAATTAGAGGGAATGTGAAGGTATTCTTAAGACATGACATAGACTGAAGGTAAAGTGGTCAAAAAAATAACTAGAAGTGCACTGGTTGTAGATTTCAAATTTTACAATATAGATACAAAGGCGTTAGTATGGTCTAGTACATAGCTTTACAATTTGGTCTTCCTACACAACAGTAGGTAGTAAGCTGGCGGAAAAAATAAATTACTGATGACATATTTAGAACACCTTATGAGATAGTTCAAGTCATGTATCAAGTCCTAATAGTGTTCTCTTACTTATTGGCTTATAAGTCTAATTCCCTAGTTTTCAATATGACAAATGTAATATATATGTAATTTTAGTTTCGTTTTAATTTCATATTGAAATTTTTAGTCCTAATATAGTTTAAGTAAATAAACCTAATTGATTAATTCAAGGTTGAAAGGATATGGTAAACCTTATCCATTTGTTCAAACCTTCGCCTCAAGAGCTTTGTTTTCTTAACTAGGCCTTTTGTTTGATAACCCCTAACTCCACTGGTTTCCCTTTAGCTGATAATTGTATGGAGGATTGGCACAATTGTAGGTTCTCTCCTTTATTAGATAATCACCCTTATGAGCAGGAATTATATTTTCACAAATAATAACGTATAGGCTAGATATCCCTCTAGCCCATCTCCCCGAGCCATGCCTAAAATTGATGGAGCTGTGAATAAAGATAATATCTTCATGAAGGCATTCTAGTGTTGTTCATCATTACCAAACTAAAATTTGAAATTTTTTGCTCATAAGCATTCACATGTACCTGGAATTAATGGTTTTCAAAATGAACATAAGCTTAATGTTTACCCCAACATCTAGTCATCGTACAAAGTGCCTATCCTTTGCCCCCTTGAAGACTATTACCCACCAACCTAAGTTAGAGGTCATCTCATAATAAGCTAGCAGAGAGAAGAAATTTATCTACAAACCATCATCATAATGTTGTTCTTCTTGATCAATTTGCACATAGCCTATCATTATGATATACATATAGAGCATGACCATTAATATAATATTACCCTCACATGTGAAATATATCATATCTTCTTAATGGTTGAGATAGTAATTGATGATGTGATCTTCAAAATAAAAAATGAATATTACCACTATGCCCATTCTTGTCTAGATGAATGATAATGTGCAAATAATTCATTTTCAAGAAAAATAATGCCATAAAACCTAACTTTATGTAGATGAGATTATCTCAAAGGTCCTAAGTTGTTTCCCAAACTAATGCATGGAAACAGATTTCTCTTTTGATGATGAGGCATACACATTCATTTTTTTGAGCACAAATTCATTAATCAAATAATTGATCGTATTCATCCCTTATGATCTTTGTTCTCTTCCCTCATTCTAGTATAACGCTGAAGTAAATTAATTTATTACTCAAGAGTAATGATAGAGACCTACAACGAATGACCAAAAATTGCAATAAGATGGAGATTTGTTTGCCCCTAGAATTTTCATGGTGAATCACCATTGCCACATTAGCCTAAGGGACAAAAATAGTTTCCTCTTTATTTCCTATTCCTATGCATAACAACCGAACCTGTACAAGAAGGAATCTAGTAAATTACAAGTAATCAAACTTATATAGCATAGTAGATTAAGTTGTGTCATTTATTATAACTCATATAATTTTATTTTATATTGTAAAAAATCGATACCATTAACCATGAGTATAAATTAAGTAAAATTACCAACATTTTTTGCATCATAAATATTCATTCAATTAATCTAAGGCATTGAGTACAACTAATTTATTATTATGTGCATTCATTTCCATCCAAACCAATAAATTTTGGGGCAGTTGAACATACTAGCAGAATTGCATATAATGATTCATTTATTACTTTGATCATAAGATATATCTAATGTTAATCTACATGTTATGACATAATTATTAACTCCATAATACACAAACGTTGAGCTATAGTTTACATTAATTCCGAACTGTTTCAAAGTGATATAATATTACATAGATTTAGATCTCATAAATCATGTTACAATTTAGTATGAAATGAATAAGTATTTCAATTAACATAATACAAGAATGTATATATTTTATTGTAAATATTTTGACTGCCAAATAATATAACTCTAGAAAACTCAAAACCTATCAAAGCTTCCAAACATTTTTTTATAACAATATTAAAGAAAATATTCTGAAAGATAAATACATCAAAACTACACTATAAAAACACTTCTCTTACTTTTTATATAATGATCCATCTTGATGCAAAACTCTACCATGAAAGAAAGAGTATCATTGCAATATTTTAATCTGAAATCGAGAAAATTTAAATCACTCACAAGCCTTATGAAGTTTTTTTGCACCTCCCACTAAGTGAGAGTGTAGCTACCCTTCGTGAGAAGGAAGATTCCAGTAATCAATAAGGTAAAATTTAGAGTACCATATATAATACAATCACCTAAAATGCAATAAGACCTATGAATAACGTAGGAAGATAACATCCTAGAAATAATAGTAGTAATAAATATGTTTTTAGCTAAAGAGTTAGGATAAGAATAGGTTCACATTCCTAATGAAACTTGTATGGAAACGTATTATGACAAAAAGTAGATGCAACTTTGAAGAGATAATATTGTGTTTTTGACCCTATCAAAATTTGTCATTATTTTTTTTAACCCTATAACATGTTTTTTAAGTAAGTGAAAACTATATCAAATAACCTAACCTATCCATACAGATCATTCCCCTATCCATTAACACATATATTAAAACCTCCCCTCTTACTATAAGTAACTCACAATAGGAGATATATTTCTCCAAAATTAAGTAACTCATAGAAACTAGAACTAGGACTTAAACAATAGTAACCTTCATGAATCTCCCATGCCACCCATTTATATTATTTATTATAAGGAACCTAGTCCTAATTTGTTATCTTCAAAACAAACCTTTTGTGAACATAAAAAACATCAAGGGCCATATTTTTTGCCTAAACAATTAAATAATAAACCACATTGCATCTGATAAGCTTCATTTCTCTATAACTTAATAAATGGAAAATTCTAAACATCAAAAAAGGATCACATTTTTAATAACTATACAAAATAAATTATTAAACATGTTATTTATAGTAAGCCCAAACAAAACTTTCATAAATGAATAAATAAAATTCTAAATCAAAACAATCAAAAAGATGGTACAAAAAAATAGTAACCACTTTCACTTCGACACAACTATACAAAATAAATTATTAAACATTTATTTTTTAACTAAACAAAACTTTCATGGACATGAATAAAGCTAAAATTCTAAATCTTGACACTAGATGCAAAAAATTACAAATGGTTATTGACCACACACACACATATGTATGCATTTGGATATATATATTCTAAACATGTTATATTACATGCACATGATATATTGTGGACATGTTTATATATATATATATATATATATATATTTCTGACATGTGATATCTTTTGCCACACTGTGTAGGCCTTGATGATTGACCTAATGTTGTGATCATTTTGGCATGAATGAAATGTAGAATAGAGATGAATGTTAGAAATTTTAGATGATAGCGTAATTTCCTAGATGAGGATTTGTTTATTTACATATGATGGTAGATTTAAATTTCCTATGTATTTTGGATGTTCTGATATGGCCGCGAGGCTGAAGGAGGTATTTTGTGTTTTGCAGGAATATATATATATATATATATATACACATATATATATATATATATATATATATATTCACAACAACATCGGGGGGATTTAAGACCAACCACATTGGCATTCTAGATGAATTCAACTAGGGTCACCATAACAATGTGTAATTGTGTGCGTGTTAGAATTATTTTGTTAGGGGGAAATTGTGACCAAGGGGTAATGTGTTTCCTTTTCTTAGTTCCTTTAATTGATGTTAGTATGTGGTTCTTTTAGTGGTGTAATTTACTTGTTTTATTTATTTAGATTTTTATGTATGTTTTTACCCTTTATCTTGATGGATCTAAGTGTCTTATTAAAGTTAATAAATCTTTTTCTAAACTAATTAAAGATGTCACCAAAATAAATTCATTTATTAGAGTAGATTTCTCTTGGATTTTGTGTTGTAAGTTGAGTGCTTGGGGATCTTGAGTCTTGTAAACTCTACCCCTTCATGGAAATTCTAATTTGGCCTTAGAGGCCAATTTTGGAAGCTTGTGGGACAAGTCAAACTTATCCCACAGCTCTTAAATTGCTATGCCAACCCTACCTATGGGTTGGGGGGTCAAAATTAGACCCCATTAGGTGTTTTGGGAAGTTAAAAATGTGAAATGTTTATTGTACTTTCTTTCAAGTAATTAATTTTGTCCTTAGAGGGGTGTGGGCTTCATTTGTGTGTGTAAGTAACTTGTCATTCCTCTCACCCACCAATTTATGGTGAATTGGGGTTGAGGTTTTAATTCTTAGGTGGAGTTTATGATGAGTGATGTGGCATCCTACATGGAGCCACTTCATCCTCCTCTCTCCCTTTTCTACTTATTGAAGTTCTTTTGCTTGTTTGGGGGGTTACTTCATTGTTTTGTGCTCTTACATTTTATAGAATTAGAGGATTTTTGGGTGTGCTTATGGATTGTTGGAACTTGTGGATGTCTTCCTGGTTTTGAGGATCTTGAAGATTTACTCTTGGAACAAGCTCTACTATGGAAAGGTAGGAAATTAACATTGCTTATGTTATGCTTTATTTTGTGTTTATGTGCTTGTGTTGAGTATTGTTTTCTTTGGGATGCTTGTTGGGTGTGGGTAGATTGCCTAAGTTTAGAGTAGGAGGATACCATGGGGAGTTTTCATGTTGGGAGGCATAAGAGTTTACCCTTTTGTTTGGAGGGAGTTTGGGTTGGGTGGCCCACCTTGTACAAGGAATGCTTCCATTTTTTTCTTATTTCTTTTATGAGGGAGGCATAAGAGTATGTGGGAGGAATAAGGGGTACTTAAGGGAGGCATAAGAGTATGTAGGGGATTCGAGATATGCTTTTGAGGTTTTAAGGTGGGCACCCATTCCCATTGGGAGGCATAAGTGGCCTCCCCATAGGTATTACTCCTTTGGCTTTCATTTTAAGCCTTTTTTTGTTGGTTTGTTGTTCTTATTTCTTGTGTTGTTGATTTGAATGTGGCTGAAATGGTTGTGAAATATTTGGTTGTGTTGTGGAAACTTTTTGTTTCCATGTGTTGGAATCATCTCCCATTGTAATGTGGTTGGGGATCGGGGGTTAATCGAGAGGATGGCTTCTCCTCTTCATTGGATATCTTGGTTGGGTAGAAAGTGTTGCCTCTTCCCTCATTTTTTTGTGAATCAAAAAAATCTTGAAGGAGCTGTCTTGTTGGAGTTATGAAGCTTGGAGTTTTGTTGGAGACCTTGTGAAACTTACTTTGTGATATTCCCACTTAAACTGGAGGAAATTGAAAATTTTTATATTCTTGTATGATTTACTACTTTAGGTGGATGTCATTGTATTGAATGAGTGAGGGAAATTTTCATTCCATTGTTAGTTATGAAAGTTGTATTATATATTGAAAAAGAAAGAAGTAAGATTTGCATTGTAGAGTTAGTTTTGAGAAATAGAAAAGGAAGTAATTCTCTTTATTTGAAATCTTGGATGTATTGTGAGAAAAGTAGTTCTTTGTGTTAAAAGATATGAACTATATTCAATGGAAAAAAAAAGTTTACTTCCATTATGAATTTGATTTATTATAAATGAGAAAGAAGGAAATATAGCAGTTGTAATAAGTTGAAATTGTATGTTTAGTTGACTTGAATGTAAAGAAAAATTTCCATAGATAGTTTGAATGTACATATGTTGAAGTGAAAATGTGAACAAGCAACAAATTTTGAAGTATAATGTTGTATTGTATGTTTCATTTTGAAGTATGCAAATAATAACATTTGAAGTAGATTTAGATCATATATACTCTTGAAATAGAAATAAATTTAGTTGAACAAAATGGAATATATCTTGTAGTTGTTATTGTTACCATTGGATTTCAAAATGCTTAAAATGAGTAATTTTTAACCAAGAAATGAACTAATGGAATGAAACCCCAAAACTGGAAACTTTAGTAGCATAAAATAAAGTTTAGAATTTATTTTATAACTTTGTAGTAAAATTCAGTTTTGTGAAAATCTTGGATTTTAGGTTATGTTTCTAAGAAACATGACCGTCACCTTGTGTAGAGCGGCGGTCCCGTAACCGCCACTCTGGCTGAGGTGGCAGTCTCAAAACTGTCGCTCAGTAGGGTTGTGGTCCATGGTTTTTCACCTAGGAAGGGTGGTGGTCTGAGGACTGCTAGTTTTCTCTGGGTGTCGTTTTTGTCACTTGCGATAGAACTCTTTGGATCCGAGCCTATGTAAAATTTTTATCTAGTTTATACCAATTTATAAGTTGTAAAAAATTAACTAATAACTACCAGCAAGAAGATAATGAGTAAATCCATTGGATTGGGTAATAAAAACCTCCAAATGCTGGATTTAAAACATTCTTTTCATTTACAAATAAAGGGGGTAGGGTTTGCCCCAAATTTAAAAAACCTAAATACAAATGGCTTGAAATAAAATCAGATTGGTGAAGGAAATACCTCACAATCCTTGAATGCTAGTAGTAATAACAAATAAACTACAATCTAAACCCTCTAAGTTGGATCTCCTTGTAGTATCCTCCATAGTTCTTCTTCCTTTGCTCCCATGGCTTCCTTCTCTCCAACCTGCAATTTTTAACAAAACAAATAGACTAAATGAGGAGAATAGAATGAAGGAATGGCTTTACTAAAAATTCGTAAGGATTTCTAGGGCTATTTTTGATCCCTAGGATCTAGTGGCCAGGATTATTTTGATCTAAGGGTGGAGGATTAACCCTAATTTTTTTGTAGAAATGTATTTTAAATGTTAATTTAAAACCTTAAGGGTATTTGTAGATGGGTGAATGGGGCCATTTAATTACCTTAGAATGCTAGCCTTTTTTAGTTTGTAGCAAGCCTTAGGAAGTCATTGGAAAGGAATCTAAGTAATAGGATAATAAATTTAAGTAAATTAACATAAGGTCAACCTTATTATGATTGAATATTAACTAAAGAGAAGAAAACAATTAACTATGTAAATTAATTTTTGGCACCTTACTAATGAATAATTGATTAATGGACCTTAGAGATAAACTTGATATTATGATAACCTTTTATCTAGACCTGGTTATTTAATCAAATAGTGGAGTTTAATGGTATTAGTTAGTTGTTGTATCCTAGTGGTTTAATATCCTTGTAACTTGTTCTATCCTCTTACCTTTACCTTGTAACAAAAAAAATTAGTCACAATTTTCGGGATAAGTGTTAGGTGTTAGCGTGTTTTTAGATCATCATCTTTGTAGGTGTTACATTTGGTATCAAATATATGGGTTCAAAGCTTGGACCCTTGGGCACACGTAGAAAACACAGAAGATGAACTTTTTACCTAGTGCAAAATTGTTCTTTTAAATCTAGAAAACCACACTAAGCTGATATTTGGATAATTTCAGAAAAATTATAAAACTGAAACAAAACCAAAATGATGAACTAAATCTCTCCTTGGTCTATGCAGAAGGCACAGACTAGATGAGGGTTCTTTTCATATAGACCTAGCCATACCACCGCTACATCAGGCTGTAGCGGCCATCCTTCCTCAGATTTTACAGACGCTTTAGGACGTCAATTCCACTATACGTGGAGGGTCCCTAGGAGGACGACCTGATAGACATGATATGGACCCATCAATTGAGGCTAGGGAATATCCTCGATACATCGAGGAGCATGGTATAGAGAATTTCTGCGTGGAGTCGGCAGAGGCAGAGTCACCTCAGAGAGGGTAGGGAGATAGGATTTCAGGACATAGGGAAAGATCTTAGAGCCATAGACAAAGGGAGGAACATGCGGAGAGACCTAAGGGTCGTCAATCATCGGTTGCAGACCATATTAGGGAGATCTTGAAGCTACGGCCATCTCACTATTCGGGAGATACAAGTGGTTTTCATGTAGAGGCCTGGTTGGTGAGCTTGAGCGGATGCTTCAAGCTCTTCCCTTATACTAGCAACACGAAATATCATGTTGAGATCCATCTTTTGAGGGATGGAGTAGGAGTCTAGTGAAGGACCAAGGAGAAGAAGCTCCATGTTGACTTGGAGATAGTTACCTAGGATCTTTTTGAGGAATGTTTCAGGACCAGGTATTTTCCCAAGAGGTTTATTCAGCAGCAGATAGATGAGTTTCATTACTTCCATCAGGCATCTATGACTGTAACCTCCACTTTTTGAAATGATGTATTTTAGGAATTTATTACGCATGTAATATTATTTCCTTAACCAATTTTCTTGGCCAACACCTTATCCACTCAGTATTCCTAGTCGGGTCACGTTTTTTCTCAAGTGCTTCTTGGAGAGACGAATATTACTAAGTCCTGAGATCCTTTATTCTGCCTTGTGTGTGCACCATGGTTTTTACTAAACCGTTATAAAACCCTAGTCCTATGTGCTTTTCCCATGTGTGTTGTTCTTTATTTACTGGTCCCACATGTGCATGCACCCTTTTTTACTTAGCCAATATTTTGAGGCCCAATAACACACTTGCATGGAAAAATGCACTCTCCTTGCTCTTGCTTAACACACTCTCATCAAAATTCACAACATTTATTACCTTTACACACCACTATGTCATCAGTCCCTAAAATGTTAACTGCATAAAACACCTCTGGAAACATCCATGCTAAAACCTAGAAAGCCAAAATATATTTTTCCCTCACGTTCAAAACTATAGGTTTTGAATAGAAGTGGAATGTCAATCCTAATCCTATTGTATGGATTTGGAGTGACATGTTTTGAGTTAATTATTTTGATTCCACCACATTCTTATGAGTAAATATTCCCCTTAGTTTTCCTTTCATGACACAATAACCTTCAAAATCCTATATAAGAAAGTAAATGATACATCATTTATGATCCTAGAAATTTATGATCTCCTCATGTTAAAGAAATCACTAAAGGAACTCATAAATCCCTAAAACACAAATTAACTGATCTATATCCATTAGGGTAATATCCTCTATAGGTGTGAAGTCTCCTCGTCAATTTAGGAGTGTCCATATTCTTTCCATAAGAAATCAAAGTGACCCTTCCTAGGTATTAATGCAAGTGTGAAACTCAAGAAAAACATTGTCAAAGCACAGTTGTTAAGTTATGATTGCACTATAGTTGTTTCACACAGAATGTTTCAGTTCTTTTAATAGAGTTGCTTCTCTCCTTTTATTCTCTTGAGAAATAGATAAGGGTTAGGGCTAGGAGGAATACCTGTTGAATGTTGGGGAGGGTGTGCGCGTACCGTAGAGAGAGATCGGATCGACTGCGAAGAAGATCGACTGCGGAGAACTCCTTTTTGTCTTGGAAGGACTACCTGCAAGTAAGAATACAAGACCACCAGATTTTAATTAGACAATAAATGAGGGAACTGCCTTGGGCCCAGGAAATATAAAACTTCCTTTCGAACGTGGTCAGTTCCCCTGCTAATATGAATTAACACAAATGATTGTAAAATCACAATTTAATTTCCTCATTAAAACAATAGAGGAAAGGCTGGTTTTTGGTTTTGAATCATAGTGACCGATGCCGGTCACTGTCACCCGGTACCGGTTGCTGATAAACCGATATCGATAGGGGCAATGTTTTAGGGGCTTTTGGTGAAAGGTTGGTTTTCAAATGGTTGTGTTGTTTATAAGGCTGGTAAATGAGTGGGGTTAGGTAACGGAGTGATGAAAAGGACTCAGAGAGTACGGGGAGGGTGTTCTTGGGGTAACGTAAGGGTAGAGGAATGACAGTTAGATGTAGTGTGTTAAGTAGATCTAGGAATAGAATTATAATGGCTGTGATTCAAGAGTTCAAGAAAATGTTATTAAAAGGACATACAAGATACTACTTACTAGTTATTGATGAGGATGCAGGTCCAAGGACTATGATGACGAAGGCAAAACTCAGGTAGGATGATCTGACAATCAGAAGATGAGCTATCTTCTCTCCCAATGTTTAGATGAGTGTCACAGGGCCCTGGTTACTCAGTTGCAGTCTTGGGCTTGATGTCCTTCTCTGCAAACTCCTCTCTTTCCTTCACTTGTCTCTGCTCGGCCAAGTAAATTCCGGATTCTTCCAATGACTTCTGATATTCCGATTAATCAAAAAATCCTCCCCTTGTTTTTGGTTGGGGGAGGTCATTTACAGGGAACCAATGGCGGTTACGTAACTGACGGCGGTCGAGTAGAAATCGGTATCGGTTCAGTCAAAGTGGGCTATTTTTAGTAAAATAGCCAACTTTCCCTCCTTTTCCTCCCGAGGGATTAGTTGTGGGCTTGGTCAAGTCATTATGAGGTCGGTTTCAGGTGCGAGTGAGGAGTCATTAGTCATGGTGTGGATGTAGACCAAGTTATAGGTCTTAATTAGGTTAGTTTAGGGTTTAGGACTAGGCCATGATGAGGTGGCAAAATGAGGGTGGCAGGTTTGGAGATGTGGATTTATTAATTGTAAGGTAATTAATAAATAATTGTGTACTGTTTAGGTGATGAGGTTAGGTTGCGAAATGAGATGTATGGTACGGGAGGTCGTAAGACACAAATTTTGTGTCTATAATAGTAGATATCACATGATAGGAAAATTACATATGATTTTTATCCCTCTTTAGAGTAGTGGTGATGTTAGTGGTTCATAGGGGTTCTAACAACCCACTTAATTTTTTTTGTAGGAACTCATTATTGCACTACAAAGGGTTTGAGGGTTTGAGAAAAGTTTACAGAGCCATTCAGAAGGTGAACAAAGAAGACCGAAACACAACAACATACATTTCTAGGTAGGTGAAGCAATCAAGAAGTTGCAAAACACAATTCCAAGTAGGTCTAAGACCATGCAAAATGGTTAGGATTGCATGGATACTTTTGATCAGGTTGTACATTTTTGACTAGATTCATTTTTAGGTGTCAATTTCATTTACGAAGTATTTCTAGTCTCAGATTAGCTTGTTCTTGTACACAGATCACTAAGTATTTTCTAGATCCATACAAAATTGGGCATGTTCATCTAGAAAGGGGACCAAAAACTAGATAAAACCCACTTTTTGGCCATTTTGACCATAAAGTGCTCACATTATAATGAGATAGTGAAAATTTAGCTTGCATTATGGCTTACATTTTCCAAGCCATAATTTGAGTGTGTTATAATGTTCTTGTGTTATGAATGTAATTTAAAAACATTCATGGCCAAGACCTCACAAAATTATTTCACAAAGAAAAAAACTCTACTGTGCAAATAACACAAACAAGAAATGGGAGATCACATTTTATGAGGTCAAAACTTGTCTGCTACTCTAGTTGACCATGGTAAAGAGTCTAGATGGCAAGCTCTAGTTTATTTTATTGTAATTTTTATTATTAAACTAAATTTTTCTTGCACTTTCTTGGATTTTTTTTGGAGGATCCAGTAGATTCACCTAAAAGTCCTCATTCACCCATAGACTAGGGTGAACCAAATATACCTAAAACACCCCCTTCAATTCTAAGACATCCTCCAAACATGTTTTAAGGAGATTGATAGTAAAAAAGTTAAAATTAAGGGTTTAATAGATACCCTAAAAAACCCCAATGTGATAAATACCCATCACCAAAACCTTCCTGCATCATTAGAGTCATTAATATCTAATATTGATAATTTGGTTGGTCGAATAAACACATGGGAGGGTAAAAAATAATTTTTGGGATAGATGGTCGATGGTTTTGACCAAGCACCTTGCAAAACTTTTGATGTACCACAATGTTTCTTGAGGAAACTCTATTGTGAGTCAATCCTCGATGAAATACCAAACTATTTTAAAATTCAAAAATTCCAAGGAAGAGGCAAAGGATTTGCATGGGATAGATTAGAGGCACAATATTTTCAAAATTGAACACTTAGACCCCTTTCTCACCCATTTATTCACCATGTTTATGTCCCTTCTATTTTCAAGGAGACTGTGTAGGTTGAGACTCTTGATTCTATTAGGTATTTATGGCATTCATTGTTTTAACATGAAATTCATCTCTCGAAGATGATGATGTTGGTCCTTCAAGGAATTCATTGTTATAACATAATTTGGCATGCTTGTAGCATTATAGGAACCTATGTGGTTGATGAGGTAGCTCCACAACCTAGTGAGGAAACTCTAAGACCTAGCAAGGTAGTTCCATAACCTAGTGAGGCTAATCGACATCCTAGTAAGGCTACTCCACATCCTAGAGAGGAAGCTCCAAAGCCTATTCAAGATTCTTCATAGGCGAAGGAAGATTTTTTATTGGAGGAGACACATCATGATTCTATGTTCGAAAATATCATCATCACAGATGTTCTATTGGATTTGACCTTTGGTATTAACCAATAGGTAATTTAAAAGAAGTTAATTACAAATTAGTATATATTTTTCATAAAAAATTATATAATTAATAATATTAATCCATTATGATTGAAAATTAACGAGTAAAGTTTATTTTTTTTAAGTTACATGGTCAAACTATAGATTCAGTATCACATTCCCCTTCTTTACACCTTTTTGAAGGAATGACAACCCCTTGGTATAACTTTGTAATAAATTAGTAATCATTTTTTGGTAGTTTGTTTTCCATATAGAGATGTTATCCTAAAATGACAATTTGATGTTGAACAAGTGAATTTTGGTATTAGTGCACATGTTGGCTAATATACTAATGTGAAATTTATTATTTTTAATCATCATATATAAAGTGAATGAACTATAGTTAACATATGCAGATAATTGCATATAGCCTGTATGTGTGTAACCTTTTTCTTGTTTTTAGTTCAATGTTGTCATTAAAGTCTCTTACTAACATTCAATGATCATTAGATATTGGATTTGTTATGGGCATACCGTTTGTTATTCCTACACATGTATGAACTAGTAATTTAATTTTCAAAATGAATTGATTTTATTAAATAACATCATGTAGTATAATTAAATGACATTCATGTGTATTCTAATTTTTTCATCATGGTTGTCACAGGAGGAGGTGAAAACTCTAGTTCGTGCACCTGAAACTGAGGTGTTTTCCCATGAGTTCAATCTTAAGAGGTAGATTATGATTTTGAGTGATCATGAGATTGCAGTAAGTATGTATTTGTAAGTAATGTCATTTTATATGTCATTCGTTGTATACTAATATGTATGTTGTTTATTTGTATTAATATTTGGAGCTACAAACATCCTTTGAGCGTAGGAGGTCTGATTGACATAAGGTACATTCCACGTATGTGACTGGTTCATCATACCAACATCCCAAGAGAACCAACCTATTTGATGATACCCAATAGTTTAGATATATATAGATTTTTTTGTATATGTTTGTTGCATGTTGATATAGATTTGTAATTTTCAAATGTATATCATTGTATACCTACATATAATTTTTTAGAAATGATTTTTTTCAAATTGTATTTGTTATCAAGGATGTTTGAAATCAATATAATGTATGAGACAATTATTTTTTAAAACTTGTATAGTGTATGAAGAATGTTTATACATGTATCTAAGTGGATTAATATGATTCCATATGTATGTTATGCTAACATGTATTATTAGTGTTAATTTTTTTAATGTTTTAAACATGTACATATATATATATATAATTAGCATACAATGTAACTAATATTATAATCATTCAATGACATCAATCATAATCATATAATGTTAACGCTAATGCCATCCACTTCTTGGAATCTCAATAATTTAAATGAAAAATACGTAATGATACAAAGTAATATTAAATTTTTCAAATAATTCAAATATAATGTGTGTGAGAGAGTGAGAGAAATAGATAGAATGCAAGAGTGAGAGATAGAGAAACAAATAGTGAGATTGTGAGAGAGAGTGGGAGTGGGAGTGGGATTGAGAGTGCAAGTGGGAGTGAGATTGAGAGTGAGAGTGAGAGTGAGAGTGAGAGTGAAAGAGAGATCATGAGAGAGAGCATGAGATAGAGATACAACGAGAGAGAGATAGAGAATGAAAGAAAGAGGGAGAAAAATAGAGAGATATATAAATAAAGAGTGAGAGTGAGAGAAATAGAGAGTGAGTGAGTGAGAGAGAGAGAGAGGGAGAGGGGGAGGAGGAGAGGGAGAGGGAGAGAGAGAGAGAGAGAGAATAAAAAAGTGTGTGTGAGAGTGATACAAAGATAGATAGATAGAGATTAAGAGAGAGATTGAGATTGAGAGAGAGAGATATTATGATAGGAAAAGAGAGGGAGAGGGAGAGGGAGAGGGAGAGGGAGAGGGAGAGTGAGAGTGAGAGTGAGGGTGAGAGTGAGAGTGAGAAATAAAGAGAGAAAGAGTGAGAGTGAGAGAGAAAGAGTGAGAGCAAGAACGAGAGATTAATAGTGAGAGAGGAGAGAGAGATTGAGATATATATAGTGTGTGTGTGTGTGTGAGAGAGAGAGAGAGAGAGAGAGAGAGAGAGAGAGATATTGAGAGAGATAGAGAGATAGAGATAAGGAAAGAGAGAGTGAGAAGGAGAGCGAGAGTGAGAAAAAGAGGAGTGCGAGTGAGACATAGAGTAGAGAGAGAGAGAGCATCTTGGGTTATATTTTGTAATGCAAACATTGTGGTACTAAACAGATGGTTTCCACACATCTGAGAGGGCTATTAGATGTTATTAGTGGTTTTGTTCCACTCCTAAACTATCCCTATCCTTCCGGGTTACGCCAGTCTTACAATGTCTCTTAAGCACCTTGAGAGAAAAAAGTTGTAAAAATATTATGGATCATAAATAGAAAACCTTGGCACTTGGTAATGTTTTGTTTTAACCTATAGATGTGCATCTATTACAGTTACAAAATCCTATGTTATATTTTTCCATATCTTTCTCATTTTTTCGTGGTGGTAACTATGGAAATGTGACAAAAACCTTCAATTAACGTGAGTGTCAGATATAACAATTATTTTTAAAAAGTTAATACAATATAGGAACATCATGGCACCAAACCGATGGTTCCCACACATCTGGGTGGGCTGTTAGATGTTATCGATGGTGTATTTCTAGAGCCAAACCATCCTGGTCCTTCTGGGCTACGGTGATCTGACGATGTCTCTTAAGTGCCCTGAGAGCATAAAATTGACCAACATTGACATGTCATAACTAGAAAATTGTGGCACTTGGTAATGTCACGTTTAAACCTACATATGTGCACATGGTCTGGCTACAAAATTCTATCTTGTTTTCTCTCATCTCTTGCCCATTTTTTCATGGTGGAAACAAAATAAATGTGGCAAAAACCTTCTATTAACACTAGCATCAAGGCATCCAGGGTGATATTTTCCAATGGGTGCCTCATGGCACCAAGAAAATGATTCCCACATGTCCATGTGGGCTATTAGATACTATCGATGGTGTCTTTCTAGTGCCAAATTTTCCCAGTCGTTCTGGGCTATGCTAGTCCATTGATGTCTCTGAAGGGCTCTAAGAGAAAAATCTATAAAAATTAAGTGTCGTTGTATAATTTCTATCCAATGAATTATCTAGGTCCAATCTAATTTTTAGGGATTTGAGTATTACCTCATGTGGTCGGACTTAAGAAATTTTCACAAGCTCTTATTATGTGGTCTACCGCCATATTTAATCATTTGAAAATTAGATGCAAAAATAAGGTGAGAATGATGAATCATATTTCTATGAGTGTCAAAGTCCATCGAACATTGAATTTCTTCATTGGGTATCTTCTAATCCATGTTCTAGTAATAACCATAGACCCGTAGGATATTCTAGGCCTTCTCCATCTATGATTAGGGCTATCAATTTCATTTTTGCCTCAACACAATGAGACAAATAATAATTTGTTCCATTTTTATTATTTTCTTCTACAACAACTGCATAAACATGCCCTACATGACATTGTACAAAAAATAGTTAAATTCAATAATGTTTCATAAATAAGTTATATAATGAGAAAAAACTATTAATTTTAACAAAATAATTCGGATATATAATACGTAGTTGTACTAGATCTGAGATATAGTCAAATTCGATTGATGATTAATTCAAAGTGAGTTGTAGAGATCGTGGAGGTTGATACGTGTCAAGTTGATATAATTTTCTACAACACCATTCATCAACCCACTCTTTTGAATCACATGTATCCCAACATGAATACATACATGAAGAGAAAAATTATTTCATTTTCCTTGTATGAAAAGTTCTTGAACATGCATTTGAACTAGTAAAAGCATGAAACTCACTAGACCTTATTAGTGTACAACAATCTTTGTATTTTTTATAAATTGTCTTCTTCTACTAACCAAATAAAAATATGAACTATAAAATTACCCTCATTACCTAGACCCATTGTCTAGTTATACCATTCCATGACGAATGTTGCATCGATCAACTTTGCACCATTTGCATACTTCAATTCTTCTCTTCCAAGGAATCTTTTAATGCATGATCATGTACCATAATGCTCTCCTTTTCCATGTCCATTTTGATTGAAATTCCAAAAAAGTTGAACATCACTCATCATATGCATCTTTCTCAACCAGTGGAGCATTCAAACATTCTTGAATTATGATGTAAATTTATCTGATGATATGATGTGTTTATAGTATTTAATGTTTTTGTTATTATGTCATGTGATCTAAAATATCATTATAGTCTAAAGGCCACAAGTTAGTGTGCCATGGGATCTAACATAAATGTTTATTCTACACTGTGTAATCAAAAATTTACTATGAGCACTATGTCTCGCTCAAATTATTTTGGTGTGGGATCTATGCCCATAACAAAAATGTTTATTTAGTGCTGCATAATTTACATAATGCTTCATTTATGAGTGAAGTATGACATGCAATTATTGATTCTATTTAGTGCATTTTGTCTTGTTTGGATAGTGAGAGATGAGGTTTTGTTTAAAAGGAATTCATTTAAGAAATATTATTTTCCCAAAGAAATAACACTTCCAAAGAAGTTTAAGATTAATGTAGTAAGGTTAGCCTAAAGAATAATTAGGTTAAACATGGCAGCTGGCTCTTCCTAACCAACATAGCTATGAAATAATGGATTTATGTAAACTGGTGTGTGTGTGTGTATATATATATATATATATATATATATATATATATATATATATATATATAAAACATGGATTAATTTAGTTGTTTGTTATTTTTTCTATCTACCAACAAATATGTATCAATAAAAACAAATTTATACATGTTAAGTGTCCTTTTCCATCCAACAATAAGTTGATGTCAATAAATATAACCAATAATAGGACATGGGTTACAAATTATGCCAAAAGGGATGTCAAACTGAAGTGTATGATGATCAAGTAAACAATGTAGATGAGTAATGGAGTTTTGTGAGTGATCACACTATTCGAACCCTAGTTAATATCAATCAATCTTTATAATATCTATTTTTTCCTTATTTAGTGGCATACCTCGTGACTTATGTATTGTTGGCCCCTATGTTATATTGAGTGACATTTTTTTACGATTGTCATTTGTAATAGGAAGAATTGGAAAATATGTCATGGGGTTGATGATATTTCATGATGGGCTAGAGTATTTTTCGAAGTTAATAACTACATAAATACATAGTAATAATTGATCATGGAGGTCATATGATTCAAACACAATAAAATCTCACAAATCATGATAACCTAATATGTAATAGCTAAAAAATGTTATAGTTATCTAACCATTTAGTTATGCTCTACAATTTAGTATATTTAAAACTATATAATTGAAAACAATTGTAATACAAAACATGATTGAAACTCATTATAAAGTGATTATTACCCATAAGTGTGATGTCAATGACTTGTTATAATAATGTAGGGGTAGACAACAAGTCTAGATCAAGATGCTTTGTGGCACCCTCTCTATCGCTATTGTTATTCTAAGCTAAATAAAGAAACTGTCACTTTATTGAATTATTATATTTATTAACATTTAGTACTAGGGATTTCCTTTTTTGGAATGGATTTCCTAATCCTTGGATGTAGAGGAGGGGTTAACATCACAAATTTTATTTCCTTTAATACAATAATACTTCTATTCAGATGACTATTTTCATGACATAACTGTTAGTACAAATCAGCAACACCCCCTAAATGACCTTCAGATCTGCAAGTGATGATTGGGTCATTTAGTGTGATTGCACAACTTGGAATATTTTCCCCAAAGTGTGGGACCTTTGCAAATGGGGAAAGCTCTCCAGAGAAGGCTGGTTCCTCTTCCTAAACTACCTATCACAAGCTATTCCAGTGCAGGCAAGCTAATCTAATCCTAATCTAACTATGCCAAGGAGACGGAGAGAGAGAAAAGAGGAAAAAAATGATCCTACACTAAAACGGTGATACACCAGAGAAGGAAAATGCTGAACATCTATCAAAACTACCATGGAACAAGAAGAGGGGAGCAATGGGAAGGATGGACTGGTGCATCATAGGCCCAAGGATAGATTTCACATAGAAAATGTTCCAGAACTCCATGAAAACAGCTTTGAACCTGCAATGAACATTCAAACATGCACAGATACCTGTAATGAAGAGAGGAAAGAAGAAAACAAGCAAAAAATGGATAAGGATGGACATATGCATCATAAAACATGTTTTTTGTTGCTCCATAAGTTTACACAGAACATCATTTTAATCGTAAAAAGAAAAAAATTCCATTACAGAGCATGGGAGGAGGTTCTAACTCCATTTTCAACCCTCGGGAAGAAAAGAAGAGAGGGCAGAGTAGAAAAGATGAACCACCTTTTTCAAATGAGCCAAAACTGGCTTTTATCACGAAGCAGAATGAAGAATTTTTTGCAACTCCAACCACCGAAAAATCCTTCTAATTAGGTTGAAAAATGATGGGTTCCCATGGAAAATCCCATACTTCTAAGTACATTGCTCTGCAGATCCAGAAACGACCCATACTTCATTTAATTTGGTGGTTGGGAACCATTTCTATGTTTTTTACATGCCAGGGACGTTTCTCCATTTTTCTCCCACAAATCTCCATCAAAATAAAAAAATTAAACCCTCCATCGTGTAAAGAATTTTACCATATTTCCAATGACACCAAAAATGCAAAAATCTGAGCTTTGGATCAAAAGTTATGGCCCTCTGAAGATTTAGGGAAAAATTAGGGGAAAAAATGGATTGGCGGGCCGAAACTTTAAAATTTTCCCTTTTTTGAATTTTTGAAATATTTTCCAAAGATCTCTGAACCTCTGCCACCCCGCTACCACATGTCATCATTGTATTTGTTGTAGGCATGTGCTCCAAATTTTTCCTTTGACGTCGCTGACCACTTTGGAAAAATTGCCAAATTCTCCCCACCCCTCGACCTCCGCCGAAAACAGGACACGTGTCATCATCCACATTGCTCGGTGGGATTTCAGGCTAAAATTTTCCTTTGCACCATCCTTGGAAAATTTTCAAACTTACCTCCACCGGCCTGCCATTCTACCCTGTCACGTGGCACTCTCTGATTGGTCAATGGGATCGTGGGTCCAAATTTGCCTTTCACCCCTCCGATTTTCCATTGGGAAAATTTCCCAACTTTACCCCATGCTTTGTTGCCTCGGTGACACATTTCACTTCCTCATTGGTTGGTGGGGATGTGCTTCTAATTTTTACTTTGCGCATTTTGTAATTTTGGAAAATTTCACCAAAACCCTCCGCGCCTCTGACTTCTGCCTCCGCTGGACACGTGTCGGCCTCCGGTTGGTCCGCGGGCCTTCGTAACTTTTTCCATCCTCATCCACGGACATGCGGGCTAGTTTTTTCCTTTTCACCATCCGCCAACCATTTGGAAAAATTCCTAACTTCACTCCACTCCCCCGACTTCCATTGCCACGTGGCACGTTTCTATTGGTCACGGGCATGCTCAGGGAAAATTTCCCCCAAAAACTCTGCCGAGCCATAACTTGAGAAATACAAGGAGTTAGGAGTAAAATTTTACCTTTCTGGAAAGGTGAGGAAAAATCCTATCTAATGGGATCATTTCCAAAAAAAATTGACCCCTTGAAGCATGTCAAAAATTCAATTAAGTTCCAGAAAAGGAGAAGAAGGAGGAGTTAGCCAAAAATAAGCATGGGGATTATTTTGAATAACAATTTGGCGACTCAGAGGGGTCATCTTCCTGCTAGATGAATTATTAGTAGCCTTTGAAGCACCCATTGGGCATGGAGTCATGAGTTGCAGCCTGCAAACTGATTTGAACTTTGAAAAATCCCTCTCTAAGCCACTTGGAAACCCACTGAATTGGAGTTGTTTTCACCAAAATGCCATTGAAATGGACTGTACAAGAGCAAAACTAGTAGCACCAAAAACTATGTACAAAACTAAAAATCATACATGCTCTAAATGGAACATGTAGAGTGTGTACAAGCACTTACTCTACTAAAATAAAACCTACCTACTCTACTCTAACTAGAAGCAAAGGTGAACTAAACAAACCCTGCAACTGGTTGGGAGAAATAGGTTCCCTTTCTCAAAAATAGCAGCCATGCAACTAATTTGGAGCTAAACATGGCTGATTGGATGAGTGGAAAATCAACAAGAAGCTGTTCTTCTACCAAAATCAACAAGGTGTCAACTGAAAACAAATCCAATACCTCTTTCAGTTTCTCTACATTTGGATTGAAGAGGTATGCTAGCTGATCCTTGGTACTTTGTAGCTCATCCTCATGCTTAGAAGCAAGCATGACCAGTTGTGACTTCTCCTTTGACTCCAATGAAGCCAAGTACCTTATTGGGCAAGGTTAGATCCATTTGATAGGCCCATAGCTCTGATTTTCAACTCCAAAAATGGAATCTTCTTGTAGACCTTCTTGTGTGGATGATGTGGAAGCAACGGTAGAACTTTTCTGTCCTTTCTCTTCCTCCAATGAAGAACATGGAAGATTTAAATCTTCCAATCTTGATTCCAATGAGCTATCAAAAAACAAAGGCTATTGTTTTTTAATGTTATCCTTTGTGGAAAAAGGCTCTTGATGTTGGAGAATGAATGGTGAATAAGAAAATATTGTAGTTTCAGCTAGCTCTTCATCCAAACATTCTTCTAAGTTTGATGGAAAATCAAACTCTTCAATGTCCTACTACTGTAAGGTCTCTCCTTCTTGTATGGTGGTTTCCAAATATGTGTTTTCTTCACCATGTATAGCTTCATTTTCAAACATGAAACTTGTCAATTCAAATTCATCCAAAAAATCATATTTTTTGGAGAGATGAAGTGGGAGAGAAACATGAAATATCTTGTGCCTCTTTCTCACAATTTGGACCTTTTTTGTTCACCTCCATAATGGCTTCATCAATCAAATCAGGCCCTTCAAATGAAAGCAAAAATGTATCAATAATGTTTCCTTCTTCTGATGTTGTAAAAAATGACTTGATCTCATCCATTTTTTCCTCTTCAATGGGATTTGGAGCTGGTTTTTCTTCCTCTACTGCTTGAAGACAATCTTGCTCTTGAATGACCTCTTCCTCTAGCATTAAGTATGACAAATCAAACTCTTCAATCTACTGCTCTAGAGGAAAATTTGGGGCTGCAGGATCTCTTTTAGAGATTTCCTCCTCCAAGGCTGATTGTACAACTATTGGATCAACATTATCTTTGGGTAACGTGCCAACATGGACACTCAACTCATCACAAACAAGCTGTTGTTTTTCTTGCTTCATTGTTGTTATAAAATCAGCCTTGTTTTCCACTTGTTCTCCAACTCCAACCTCTTCTGTAGGCTTAACCAGTAAGGGGATATTCTTAATTCCACATCTAAGAGCCAAACTTACTAAGCTCTTAATCATGCCTTCTTTGCTCTACTCTTTCTCTTGTTTTCCTTCATGACTGATTTTTGCAATTTCTTCTTCCCCACATGGAATTGGGAATGCAAGAGGAGGGGTGGGTTGTGACTTAATTGATTTGGAAATTATTCTTGGTGGTGAAGGATATGAAATCTCTTTATTTCTTTGGAGGAGAGGGTATTTCATTTAGCTCTTGTGGAGGGGATGACTGTTTGGAAGGGAAGAGGACAGAAGAATTGAGATGGGGTGGAAGACTAGGGAATGGAGAAATGGATTCAACACTTGGGGTAACATTGACTAGACTTAGAATTTTACATTCCAAATGAGATGGTGCTGCTTGAGGAATGGAAAGAGAAAAACCGGATGATGGTGTAGAACATACCCATTGACAAGGTTGTTCATCACCAAGTTTATAGGCCTCTATCTCTGTTGTCCATTATGCAAGTTGGGGCAACATCTCCATCATGAAGTCCAGCTTCTCCTGAGGGATGTAATGTCTTGGAAAAGGGCCTCCCCATGCACAAGGTGCTCTGAAACCAATCTGAAATGCCTTCATTTGTGGTTGAGCCCTTTATTGCACCATGCCAACCTCCATTTTTTGGATTTTTTCTAACAAATCTGCACTTTCTTCTTGACTACCCTCATCATATGCGTATCCTTATGCTTGATGTGCTTCATAGCCAAACTGATTTTGGCATTGCTCATATGGATATGCATACTAATTTTGAATTGGATCAAAATGTTGATCTAGAGGATTTGAAAAACATGTTGGAGGTGGAATATATTACTACTATTGTAAATGTGAATTCCATGATGGAAATGAAGTCATGATTGTACAACTTCATGGAATGAAATAAGATGGAAGAGATGGAAAAAATAATGAATGAAAATGAATGGAAAAAGGGTCTGCAACTCAGAGAATGAGTTATTTACTAGATGGAGTCACCAAATGTGCTTTTGAATATGACTCCAAAGGTTGAATCCTTAATAGGAACACACCAACCTATCAAAAATAAAGTGGAAGACCTCTAAGGTCCCACCGGGCATGCCAAAACTATTAGTGCAAATCAGCAGCACCCCCTAAATGACCTTTAGATCTGCAAGTGAGGATTGAGTCATTTAGTGTGATTGCACAACATGGAATCTTTTCTGCAAAGTGTGGGACCTTTTAAAATGGGGAAAACTCTCCAGAGAAGGCTGGTTCCTCTTCCTAAACTACCTGCCACAAGCTATTCTAGTGTAGGCAAGCTAATCTAATCCCAATCTAACTATGCCAAGGAGACGAAGAGAGAGAAAAGAGGAAAAAAATGAGCCTACACTAAAATGGTGATACACCAGAGAAGGAAAATGCTGAACATCTATCAAAACTGCCATGGAACAAGAAGAGTTGAGCAATGGGAAGGATGGATGGGTGCATCACAGGCCCAAGGATAGATTTCACACAAAAAAATGTTCCAAAACTCCATGAACACAGCTCTAAACCTGCAATGAACATTCAAACATGCACAAATACCTACAATGAAGAGAGGCAAGAAGAAAACAAGCAAAAAATGGACAAGAATGGACAGATGCATCACAAAACACATTTTTTGTTGTTCCAGAAGTTTGCACAGAACATAATTTTAATGGTAAAAGACAAAAAATTCCATTATAGAGCATGGGAGGAGGTTATAACTCCATTTTCAACCCTTGGGAAGAAAATAAGGGATGGCATAGTAGAAAAGATGAACCACCTTTTTCAAATGAACCAAAACTGGCTTTTATCACGAAGCAGAATGAAGAAAAGTGAAAAAACGTGGGAAAATTTGATTTGTAACTCCAAACACTGACAAATCCTTCTAATTAGCCTGCAAAATGATGGGTTCTCATGGAAAATCCCATACTTTGAACTACATTGCTCTGTAGATCCAAAATCGGCCCATACTTCATTTAATTTGGTGGTTGTGAACCATTTCTACGTTTTTTACATGCCAGGGGTGTTTTTCCAGTTTTCTCCCACAAATATCGATCAAAATACAAAATTGAACCCTTCATCATGTAGATGATTTTACCATATTTCCAATGACACCAAAAATGCAAAAATATGAGCTCTGGATCAAAATTTATAAATTAGGGCAAAAAATGCATTGGCGGACCGAAACTTTAAAATTTTCCCTTTTTTGAATTTGGGAAATTTTTTCCAAAGATCTCCGCACCTTCACCACCCTGCTACCATGTGTCACCATCCTATTCATTGTCAGGCACATGCTCCTAATTTTTCCTTTGATGCCACTAACCACTTTGGAAAAATTGCCAAATTCTCCCCGCCCACCCGACCTCCACCAAAAATAGGACACGTGTCATCGTGCACATTTCTCGGTGGGCTTTCAGGGCCAAAATTTTCCTTTGTGCCATCCTTGTAAAACTTTCCAACTTATCTCTACTGGCCTGCCATTCCACCCTACCATGTGGCACTCTCTGATTGGTCAATGGTATCACAGGTCCAAACCTGCGTTTCGCCCCTTCGATTTTCCATTGGGAAAATTTCCCAACTTTTCCCTGTGCTTCACTGTCCCGGTGATACATGTCACTTCCTCATTGGTTGGCGAGTGATGCGCTTCTAATTTTTTCTTTGTGCATTTTGTAATTTTGGCAAATTTTTTCCAAAACCCTTAGCGCCTCCGACTTCTGCCTCCGGCTGGACACGTGTCGACCTCTGGTTGGTCCACGGGCCTTCGTCAACTTTTTCTCCATCATCCTCCGCTAGACATGCGGGCTGGTTTTTTCCCTTTCGAACTCCGCCAACCCTTAGGAAAAATTCCTAACTTCACTCCGTTCCCCCGACTTCCGTTGCCACGTGGCACATTTCTATTGGTCACGGGCTTGCTTAGGGAAAATTTCCCCCAAAAAATCTACCGAGCCATAACTTGAGAAATATAAGGAGTTAGGAGGAAAATTTTACCTTTTCTGGAAAGGTGAGGAAAAATCCTATCTGATGGGATCATTTCTATAAATTTTTGACCCCTTGGAGCATGTCAAAAATTCAATTAAGTGCCAGCAAAGGAGAAGAAGGAGGAGTTAGCCAAAAATAAGCATGGGGCTTATTTTGGATAACAATAACCTCCTAATCAATATGAAAAATATGAATGGTTAATTTGTTATTTATTGCTGGTAGAGTGTTAAATTGTTTTTATGTGGCCTCAATTCATTCCAACAAAGAAAAATATCTCTCTTCTCTTTGAATTTTTTTTATTAAGGATAAAGGTTTTTTTGGCTAGGGACCCTACCCATATACAGAGAGGCAAAATCCCAAATAAAACATTATAAGGCCTAAGAAAACAAAAACAAAATTGAAATAGAAAAATTAATTAGCATGAAGCCAAAATACAATGAAAACGAGGCACAGAGATAACACACACTAAGAAAAATGCCATCCTCATAACTAAAACACAACTCCCATTCTAGATACAGAAACCAACGTGAGAATCAAAGAGGTGCTAGATCTAGATCAATTTTGTATCTGCTCCTTGTGATTTTGTTACACTGCGGGACTGAATCCTTGTGTTTATCCCTTCTGCATCTGAACCATGTTCCACCCATCATCAAATTCTTTAGCAATTCCACCCCCCAAAATTTGATTTGATATATTCCCTATAGTTCTTGCCCTCCTAGAAGTATAGAACCTTGAGGGATTCTAGATCAAATTGGGGGTGAAGCACTCTAAGTGATACCCTCATATTGACATTCTCAGTGGTATTCCTTAAAACCACCTCCAAGTTGCCCATGGGGGATTGATTTTTAGCTGCAACAAGCTTTGAGGTCATGGTTTATGTTTGTGTGCTTCTTTGGACTTCCAAAGCCCTTTTTTTTAGAAAAAAATATCCAACATTCCTCTTTATATGATTTAGCAGCCCTAAATAGACTTTTCAAAAAAGCAAGGGATGTCGCTTCAGAAATATCATCTTTCTCAGCCCTCTCTATTATTATTTTTGAAATAGGGGGTGCCTCAACCATATTTTCATTAGGATTTAGCTCCTCTGGTTCAGATAAGGAATGATCCTCATGTTCTTCTTCGCCAGAGTCCTCATCGTGTTCTTGTTTGCTAGGGTTTTCTTTGTTTTCTTCCTTCCTATTTTTAGTCAGTACCCTCCTTACTTCATTCAGAGTCATCTGGCGTAGAGTGGTTATTCTCGGTAGGATCAACAGGTGGTGAGAAAGGTGTCATTTCTTTGAATGTTTTTATATTGCTTCTATTACTCTAAAATTCATGTTATGTTTAGGCTAAGAAGATTGGCTTCGTCAAGAGTAACAAATAAACTCCAATATATAATGTTCCTTATGGTAATGGAGTAAAATGACAATAGAAGTGGAACTTTTACTAATATAATAGTTTAATGATTGTGGTTGATTGGTTACAGAATCAATATGTTTTCTTACTCAGTCTTCTCGTCTCCTCTTTTATAAATTTAGCTAACGAAAAAAACACTTTAATTATTGTTACCTATGTACCCTACTACACTAAATCAATATATACATTACAATCCTAATTATTGACTATTTTTTAATAAAACTTTCTATCACGTGCATTATTTGTTTTAACACATACATTATTACACTGTTGCTTTATTATTGTGGTTCCGATTTTAAAAAACCAAAACTTTAATTAGATACCTAAACCTATCCAATTTTTGATAAGTGAAAACTATATTTCTTTAATATTATGTATCAACTTATGAATTGCATCTTTTCTTCAATTGATATTTAATTTTTTTATGGGTTCACATTGGTAAAGTAATACATTTAGTAGATGTTTTCTTGTACCTCATAGAAATAGGAAATATGGGTGTAATAAAAAATAGGATCCCCCAAGTATTATTAGTGGTTATTCTTCATGGTGCAAGTTTATGTTGAGATATTTTTTGTTGTAACTTTTAAGATTAATTTTATTTCCTAAATCTATTTTGATTAGAGAGTAAAATGGTGTGATACTAATATTCAAGTGATAAAATGATATGTAATAGATAGTATTGGAGGAAAATAATTAAATATTAATATTCAAGTGAGAATATGGCATAATATAATTTTATTTCCTAAATGTATTGTGATCGAGAGGGTACAATGGTCCAATACTAATATTCAATTGAGAAAAGAATATATAATAGATAGTACTAGAGGAAAATAGTTGAATACTACTATTCAAGATAGAATATGATATAATATATAACTATTGGAATTTATGAGAAAAATTTATATATACATGTACATGCACACACAAAAATTTAGTAGTTGATGTTAGGAAAATGTATAGATACACACTAAAATAAAAATGATAGCCATGCTTCCTTAAAATGAATATTAGAACTTGATTTTGTTATTGGGCATGACAAGAGGGGAAATTTCCAAACTTTGATGCAAAATTTTTTTAGGAAAAATAACGCAACTAACTTTTTGTACAAAGTAAACCCATAAATAATAGGTAACACATTACTGATTCATGTAACTCACTGCAGGGTCAATTTTTTTTCCACATTTTTATGAGCTATCAAGCCAACGACCAACCAGTAACACCCATGACCACTAAAAATAACATTTTCACCTCCTTGTCCTCTATTATAAATGGTTTTTTTTTCCAATCATTGATGTTAACATACCTTGAATGGTTGTAATGGAAGTAATGAAGTAATTCTCCCACTCTTTGTTGAGAAGGAATGATAACCAGATCGTACCAAGCTAAGAACATAGATGCTAATCAAACACCCACGATCTATAAGATGAAAGCAATTCACTAGAATAACTTTACATAAAACCTTTTCAAATAAATGAGAAGCAATGTCATATATTATTATGGAACTCAATGCAATACATTGATAATGGGCCTTGCTTAAATAGGCAAGGAATAAAAATCTAAGAACCAGTCAAGGTTGTAGATCAAGCCATAAATCAAGGAAATAACTAGTCATCAAAGAACTAGTCAAGACCATAGATTTAGGAGAGAACTAGACATCAAGGATCTAGTCAATACCATAGATCTAGGAAAAAACTAGTCAATACCATAGATCAAGGAAAAAACTATACCTAACAACTAGATAATATCTCCTAATATCTAAATAAGATAAAAGAAATATCCACACACATAAGTGAGTGAGGATAAATACAATAAAGGTAAATAAAGTACCTAGGTGAACATGAGCTAAGGTAAATACCTACTCTAACATCCTTGTCCTCTATTATAAATGGTTTTTGGTGCCAATCATTGATGTTAACATACATTGAATGGTTATAATGGAAGTAATCAGGTAATTCTCCCACTCTTTGTTGAGAATGAATCATTCCTCTATAATCATGATTCCTTCTCCCAATCATGCAACATTGAATTCAAAAATATTTCTCAAAATTCAGTATGTGATTACATCTATCTCCATTCTACAATAATTAATAAAACTCAAATATAATTTTTTTTTTTTGTGCTCCACTGTTTGCATCTATAAAAATTGAGGCAAAATGAAAATTGCATTACAATCTAGTAATTTTGTCTTAGGTTTTGTCTTCTTCATTTCTCAACCTTATGCATTAATGGACTATTCTAGTATTACAAAACTTTATTGGCATATTTTATCCCAACATTTTATGTTATTTTTCATTTACCATGCTCTCCAATAGTGAGTTTTTTCTATGTGGTAATCACCATTAATCAACATCAATATTTTATTTTCCAAGATTAGTGACAATTTACAAGATGCCACATAGTACATAATAAGAAAATTTTTAGAGGAGTTTATAAGTGTCTCCTTGCAAAGATGTTAATATGACCGTTCCAAGTGGTCTGTGGAGGAGTGGAGGAATTTATAATATGTACAAGGGGAGGTATTAGGTGGTGATGGGGTATGCTTTCACATAATGGATGTGACACAAATGACCAAACAAATCAATGGTTGCACTTATGAATGTACAAAAACTACCTAACGAATTTGAATCATTCATGCCTCTGTAATCTGTCAGAATTTGTCCAATTCTTGATTCTAATACGGAAAACACCTTCCACATAACTACTATGTCTAGTACTATACCCCAACAAATAATGTTGTACATAGAAACAAAGAAATAGTGTACGACATCGACCAAGCCTTTAGAAAAATCACAACTGTAGGGGTCAAATTTGACGTCTATTTAAACGTTTATCATAAAGTATTAAACTTATAGTATATAAATAACCATGAAAGAAAAGGAGATTAGATAATATTTTTATCACCATGGGAAAGTAAGAGGTAGGGACAATAATAATGAATCTTGAGGGCCATGGGTGGGTGAGGAATATAGTTAGGAGGATGGTAAGAAAGTAATATTTTAAATAATTGTTTGTAAATAAAATATAAAACCCAAGAATTAAGTTATGAGGATTGATAAACATGCATAATTAAGATGCCAAAATTAAGTCTAATTGATCTTATTAATTCATAAATAAATAAAATTAATTACGTGCATTGTACATTATTTCAAATGATGAATTATTCCACTAAAATGTGTTGAAATGTGTTAAGATTCCTTCAGGATGAGGTAACCTAGACATCTTATTTTCTAAAGAAAGATGAAAAACATAGTATTGAATTGACTTTTAGAATGTTATCTTTATTTAAGTATGGATATGTAGGAGACTACTATATTAAAATCGAAACTTTTGTAAGAGTGTTTTATGTATTATACACATCAAATATGGAAAAAATATATATTATACATTATTTTATAAATCTTTGGAATAAAAATTAATGTACTTGAAAATCATTTATTCATTGAATTTACAACTAAAAATTATCATAAAAATTTTTGTAAATCAATTCACATACCATCTATATAACAGATTTATAGTAGATTAAAAATTGTTCCCCTATAATTATATTTGGTAACTATGATCAAAACTCTGAATTATGTAACTTTAATTCCCACAAAATTTTCAAGCCATCTTTCTATTATTACCTTCTATAATGTATATGCTGAATATTTTACTGATATTAACATATAGTAACGTCCAAAATTAAAATAAATAAATAAAACGTTATTAAATGATGGGACAATTAGGGACAATTAGTTTCTGTAAACCCACAAACTATTCTACACCATACAATTGATACTTCACTTTGACCACTATGTATTCCTCAACTTACTGTGGTGTGGAATCCATGTTTATTTAGCACTAGATATTTGTGAGTGGAGTATGACACTATTGTCTAGTGCAATCTGACTCGGGAGGACGGTGGAAAATCAGGTTTCGTTGGATGGCATTCATTTAAATGGAAGAATGGTTTAGCTTTTGGAATAAGTTTCTTCACAAACTAGAAATACCACTTCAATGAAGTTTAAGATCTATGTAGCAAGGTTAAGCTAAATAATAATTAGGTTAAACACGGCAGCTGGTCCTTCACAATTAAATAGCGGTGAAATAGTGGATTTATGTAGAATGGTTTTAACCATATATTATTTTTTAAAATTACATTGATACATCTATATAACTTTGACTCAATTTTATGTCTATTGTCTGTTTCTATCCACCAATAAATAATTCATGTTAGATATTTTTCGTTCGGCAAAAAAATTGATATTATTAAATATAAAAAAATTAAATTAAATCATTTAATTATAACAATAATAATAGTAATCAAACAATTTTACTTAAGTGAAGAATATATTTCTTTAATATTGTATATCGGGTAGTGAAATTATGGGTTCACATTGTTAGCATAGTACATTTAGCATACATTTTTTTTACCACATTAAAAAAAATAGAGGTCTAGTGATAAATAGGGTCCCCATATAATACTATTAATTTTTTTTACTAAGTAAACCTTAGATAATAGTTAACATATTTTAGCTGAAAGATGTGTATTATTTCTGACAATTACCTAATATACTAAGCATGTATAACGATATTTGAAAGAGTTTTGTATATATCCCATAATAACTAAATCTATCCCATGCATCATTGTAAGTTTTATAAAAATTTAATAATCATATCCATATTGTATTTCAATTGGGTTTTATAATTGAAACCCTCAAAATCGCTTTTTGAGAATGGGAGATCAACTTACAATCATGAAAATCAACTTGCGAAAAGTATAAAAATGGTAACTAACAATCACTTACAAAATCTAGAAAACAAATTAGGGTTTTTCCTCAACCTCTCAATGAAAGTATATTCACTTTGTTTGGATAGTTGTTTGAAAATCAACTTGCAAAAAAGTATGAAAATGGTAAATAACAATCACTTACAAAATCTAGAAAACAAATTAGAGTTTTTCCTCAATGAAAGTATATTCACTTTGTTTAGATAGTTGTTTGTAAAGCTTCTCATTTCCAAAAACAAACAAAAAATCTAATCTTTTTGTGATTGTCTTGAATTGAAAATTGATGTGCAAGGGATTGATTTCAAGTTTATGGTTATATGATAGTTATGATTCCTTAAAAATAGTAACATCGATTCTTCTGTAATTTAATATTATAACAAAAAAAAATCTCTGGTTGGAGGATAGGGCATTCCAACTCTTCTAAAAAGGTTCTACTTTGAAAAAAGGGGAAGCAGCATGTGATTCATCACTCTCTTCTAAAAGTTGGATGGCCTATACTAATCATTTCTCTTGCTTTTTTTCTAGAAATCATAAACTATGTAACACCCGCAAAGAAAACGATCTAAAAACACGCTAACACGTAACACTTATCCCGAAACTTGTGAAAATTATTTTCTTCTCTTTAGTTAATATTCAATCATAATAAGGTTAACCTTATGTTAATTTATTTAAATTTAATATCCTATTACTTAGAGTCCTTTCCACTAACTTCCTAAGGCTTGCTACAAACTAACAAAGGTTAGCATTCTAAGGCAATTAAATGACCCCATTCACCCATCTACACATACCCTTAAGGTTTTAAATTAACATTTAAAATACATTTCTATCACACAAAAGTAGGGTTAATCCTCCACCCTTAGATCAAAACATTCTTGGCCACTAGATTCTAGGGTTCGAAACTAGCCCTAGAAATCCTTATGAATTTTTAATAAAGCCATTCCTTCATTCTATTCTCCTCATTTAGTCTATTTGTTTTGTTAAAAATTGTAGGTTGGAGAGAAGGAAGCCATGGGAGCAAAGGAAGAAGAACTATGGAGGATCATATAATGAGATCAAGCTTAGAGGGTTTAGATTGTAGTTTATTTTTTGTTATTACTAGCATTCAAGGATTGGGAGGGATTTCCTTCACCAATCTGATTTTATTTCAAGCCATTTGTAATTGGGTTTTCAAATTTGGGGAAAACCCTACCCCCTTTGTTTGTAAATGAAAAGAATGTTATTGTATTTCAATTGGGTTTTATAATTGAAACCCTCAAAATCACTTTTTGAGAATGGGAGATCAACTTACAATCATTAAAATCAACTTGGGAAAAGTATAAAAATGGTAAATAACAATCACTTACAAAATCTAGAAAACAAATTAGGGTTTTTGCTCAACCTCTCAATGAAAGTATATTCACTTTGTTTGGATAGTTGTTTGAAAATCAACTTGCAAAAAAGTATGAAAATGGTAAATAACAATCACTTACAAAATCTAGAAAACAAATTAGAGTTTTTCCTCAATGAAAGTATATTCACTTTGTTTAGATAGTTGTTTGTAAAGCTTCTCATTTCCAAAAACAAACAAAAAATCTAATCTTTTTGTGATTGTCTTGAATTGAAAATTGATGTGCAAGGGATTGATTTCAAGTTTATGGTTATATGATAGTTATGATTCCTTAAAAATAGTAACATCGATTCTTCTGTAATTTAATATTATAATAAAAAAAAAAATCTCTGGTTGGAGGATAGGGCATTCCAAATCTTCTAAAAAGGTTCTACTTTGAAAAAAGGGGAAGCAGCATGTGATTCATCACTCTCTTCCAAAAGTTGGATGGCCTATACTAATCATTTCTCTTGCTTTTTTTCTAGAAATCATAAACTATGTAACACCCGCAAAGAAAACGATCTAAAAACACGCTAACACGTAACACTTATCTCGAAACTTGTGAAAATTATTTTCTTCTCTTTAGTTAATATTCAATCATAATAAGGTTAACCTTATGTTAATTTATTTAAATTTAATATCCTATTACTTAGAGTCCTTTCCACTAACTTCCTAAGGCTTGCTACAAACTAACAAAGGTTAGCATTCTAAGGCAATTAAATGACCCCATTCACCCATCTACACATACCCTTTAAGGTTTTAAATTAACATTTAAAATACATTTCTATCAAACAAAAGTAGGGTTAATCCTCCACCCTTAGATCAAAACATTCTTGGCCACTAGATTCTAGGGTTCGAAACTAGCCCTAGAAATCCTTATGAATTTTTAATAAAGCCATTCCTTCATTCTATTCTCCTCATTTAGTCTATTTGTTTTGTTAAAAATTGTAGGTTGGAGAGAAGGAAGCCATGGGAGCAAAGGAAGAAGAACTATGGAGGATCATATAAGGAGATCAAGCGTAGAGGGTTTAGATTGTAGTTTATTTTTTGTTATTACTAGCATTCAAGGATTGGGAGGGATTTCCTTCACCAATCTGATTTTATTTGAAGCCATTTGTAATTGGGTTTTCAAATTTGGGGCAAACCCTACCCCCTTTTTTTGTAAATGAAAAGAATGTTATTGTATTTCAATTGGGTTTTATAATTGAAACCCTCAAAATCACTTTTTGAGAATGGGAGATCAACTTACAATCATGAAAATCAACTTGGGAAAAGTATAAAAATGGTAAATAACAATCACTTACAAAATCTAGAAAACAAATTAGGGTTTTTCCTCAACCTCTCAATGAAAGTATATTCACTTTGTTTGGATAGATTGTTTGAAAATCAACTTGCAAAAAAGTATGAAAATGGTAAATAACAATCACTTACAAAATCTAGAAAACAAATTAGAGTTTTTCCTCAATGAAAGTATATTCACTTTGTTTAGATAGTTGTTTGTAAAGCTTCTCATTTCCAAAAACAAACAAAAAATCTAATCTTTTTGTGATTGTCTTGAATTGAAAATTGATGTGCAAGGGATTGATTTCAAGTTTATGGTTATATGATAGTTATGATTCCTTAAAAATAGTAACATCGATTCTTCTGTAATTTAATATTATAACAAAAAAAAAATCTCTGGTTGGAGGATAGGGCATTCCAACTCTTCTAAAAAGGTTCTACTTTGAAAAAAGGGGAAGCAGCATGTGATTCATCACTCTCTTCCAAAAGTTGGATGGCCTATACTAATCATTTCTCTTGCTTTTTTTCTAGAAATCATAAACTATGTAACACCCGCAAAGAAAACGATCTAAAAACACGCTAACACGTAACACTTATCCCGAAACTTGTGAAAATTATTTTCTTCTCTTTAGTTAATATTCAATCATAATAAGGTTAACCTTATGTTAATTTATTTAAATTTAATATCCTATTACTTAGAGTCCTTTCCACTAACTTCCTAAGGCTTGCTACAAACTAACAAAGGTTAGCATTCTAAGGCAATTAAATGACCCCATTCACCCATCTACACATACCCTTAAGGTTTTAAATTAACATTTAAAATACATTTCTATCAAACAAAAGTAGGGTTAATCCTCCACCCTTAGATCAAAACATTCTTGGCCACTAGATTCTAGGGTTCGAAACTAGCCCTAGAAATCCTTATGAATTTTTAATAAAGCCATTCCTTCATTCTATTCTCCTCATTTAGTCTATTTGTTTTGTTAAAAATTGTAGGTTGGAGAGAAGGAAGCCATGGGAGCAAAGGAAGAAGAACTATGGAGGATCATATAAGGAGATCAAGCGTAGAGGGTTTAGATTGTAGTTTATTTTTTGTTATTACTAGCATTCAAGGATTGGGAGGGATTTCCTTCACCAATCTGATTTTATTTCAAGCCATTTGTAATTGGGTTTTCAAATTTGGGGCAAACCCTACCCCCTTTGTTTGTAAATGAAAAGAATGTTATTGTATTTCAATTGGGTTTTATAATTGAAACCCTCAAAATCACTTTTTGAGAATGGGAGATCAACTTACAATCATGAAAATCAACTTGGGAAAAGTATAAAAATGGTAAATAACAATCACTTACAAAATCTAGAAAACAAATTAGGGTTTTTCCTCAACCTCTCAATGAAAGTATATTCACTTTGTTTGGATAGATGTTTGAAAATCAACTTGCAAAAAAGTATGAAAATGGTAAATAACAATCACTTACAAAATCTAGAAAACAAATTAGAGTTTTTCCTCAATGAAAGTATATTCACTTTGTTTAGATAGTTGTTTGTAAAGCTTCTCATTTCCAAAAACAAACAAAAAATCTAATCTTTTTGTGATTGTCTTGAATTGAAAATTGATGTGCAAGGGATTGATTTCAAGTTTATGGTTATATGATAGTTATGATTCCTTAAAAATAGTAACATCGATTCTTCTGTAATTTAATATTATAACAAAAAAAAAATCTCTGGTTGGAGTATAGGGCATTCCAACTCTTCTAAAAAGGTTCTACTTTGAAAAAAGGGGAAGCAGCATGTGATTCATCACTCTCTTCCAAAAGTTGGATGGCCTATACTAATCATTTCTCTTGCTTTTTTTCTAGAAATCATAAACTATGTAACACCCGCAAAGAAAACGATCTAAAAACACGCTAACACGTAACACTTATCCCAAAACTTGTGAAAATTATTTTCTTCTCTTTAGTTAATATTCGATCATAATAAGGTTAACCTTATGTTAATTTATTTAAATTTAATATCCTATTACTTAGAGTCCTTTCCACTAACTTCCTAAGCCTTGCTACAAACTAACAAAGGTTAGCATTCTAAGGCAATTAAATGACCCCATTCACCCATCTACACATACCCTTAAGGTTTTAAATTAACATTTAAAATACATTTCTATCAAACAAAAGTAGGGTTAATCCTCCACCCTTAGATCAAAACATTCTTGGCCACTAGATTCTAGGGTTCGAAACTAGCCCTAGAAATCCTTATGAATTTTTAATAAAGCCATTCCTTCATTCTATTCTCCTCATTTAGTCTATTTGTTTTGTTAAAAATTGTAGGTTGGAGAGAAGGAAGCCATGGGAGCAAAGGAAGAAGAACTATGGAGGATCATATAAGGAGATCAAGCGTAGAGGGTTTAGATTGTAGTTTATTTTTTGTTATTACTAGCATTCAAGGATTGGGAGGGATTTCCTTCACAAATCTGATTTTATTTCAAGCCATTTGTAATTGGGTTTTCAAATTTGGGGCAAACCCTACCCCCTTTTTTTGTAAATGAAAAGAATGTTATTGTATTTCAATTGGGTTTTATAATTGAAACCCTCAAAATCACTTTTTGAGAATGGGAGATCAACTTACAATCATGAAAATCAACTTGGGAAAAGTATAAAAATGGTAAATAACAATCACTTACAAAATCTAGAAAACAAATTAGGGTTTTTCCTCAACCTCTCAATGAAAGTATATTCACTTTGTTTGGATAGATGTTTGAAAATCAACTTGCAAAAAAGTATGAAAATGGTAAATAACAATCACTTACAAAATCTAGAAAAAAAATTAGAGTTTTTCCTCAATGAAAGTATATTCACTTTGTTTAGATAGTTGTTTGTAAAGCTTCTCATTTCCAAAAACAAACAAAAAATCTAATCTTTTTGTGATTGTCTTGAATTGAAAATTGATGTGCAAGGGATTGATTTCAAGTTTATGGTTATATGATAGTTATGATTCCTTAAAAATAGTAACATCGATTCTTCTGTAATTTAATATTATAACAAAAAAAAAATCTCTGGTTGGAGGATAGGGCATTCCAACTCTTCTAAAAAGGTTCTACTTTGAAAAAAGGGGAAGCAGCATGTGATTCATCACTCTCTTCCAAAAGTTGGATGGCCTATACTAATCATTTCTCTTGCTTTTTTTCTAGAAATCATAAACTATGTAACACCCGCAAAGAAAACGATCTAAAAACACGCTAACACGTAACACTTATCCCGAAACTTGTGAAAATTATTTTCTTCTCTTTAGTTAATATTCAATCATAATAAGGTTAACCTTATGTTAATTTATTTAAATTTAATATCCTATTACTTAGAGTCCTTTCCACTAACTTCCTAAGGCTTGCTACAAACTAACAAAGGTTAGCATTCTAAGGCAATTAAATGACCCCATTCACCCATCTACACATACCCTTAAGGTTTTAAATTAACATTTAAAATACATTTCTATCAAACAAAAGTAGGGTTAATCCTCCACCCTTAGATCAAAACATTCTTGGCCACTAGATTCTAGGGTTCGAAACTAGCCCTAGAAATCCTTATGAATTTTTAATAAAGCCATTCCTTCATTCTATTCTCCTCATTTAGTCTATTTGTTTTGTTAAAAATTGTAGGTTGGAGAGAAGGAAGCCATGGGAGCAAAGGAAGAAGAACTATGGAGGATCATATAAGGAGATCAAGCGTAGAGGGTTTAGATTGTAGTTTATTTTTTGTTATTACTAGCATTCAAGGATTGGGAGGGATTTCCTTCACCAATCTGATTTTATTTCAAGCCATTTGTAATTGGGTTTTCAAATTTGGGGCAAACCCTACCCCCTTTTTTTGTAAATGAAAAGAATGTTATTGTATTTCAATTGGGTTTTATAATTGAAACCCTCAAAATCACTTTTTGAGAATGGGAGATCAACTTACAATCATGAAAATCAACTTGGGAAAAGTATAAAAATGGTAAATAACAATCACTTACAAAATCTAGAAAACAAATTAGGGTTTTTCCTCAACCTCTCAATGAAAGTATATTCACTTTGTTTGGATAGATGTTTGAAAATCAACTTGCAAAAAAGTATGAAAATGGTAAATAACAATCACTTACAAAATCTAGAAAAAAAATTAGAGTTTTTCCTCAATGAAAGTATTTTCACTTTGTTTAGATAGTTGTTTGTAAAGCTTCTCATTTCCAAAAACAAACAAAAAATCTAATCTTTTTGTGATTGTCTTGAATTGAAAATTGATGTGCAAGGGATTGATTTCAAGTTTATGGTTATATGATAGTTATGATTCCTTAAAAATAGTAACATCGATTCTTCTGTAATTTAATATTATAACAAAAAAAAAATGTCTGGTTGGAGGATAGGGCATTCCAACACTTCTAAAAAGGTTCTACTTTGAAAAAAGGGGAAGCAGCATGTGATTCATCACTCTCTTCCAAAAGTTGGATGGCCTATACTAATCATTTCTCTTGCTTTTTTTCTAGAAATCATAAACTATGTAACACCCGCAAAGAAAACGATCTAAAAACACGCTAACACGTAACACTTATCCCGAAACTTGTGAAAATTATTTTCTTCTCTTTAGTTAATATTCAATCATAATAAGGTTAACCTTATGTTAATTTATTTAAATTTAATATCCTATTACTTAGAGTCCTTTCCACTAACTTCCTAAGGCTTGCTACAAACTAACAAAGGTTAGCATTCTAAGGCAATTAAATGACCCCATTCACCCATCTACTCATACCCTTAAGGTTTTAAATTAACATTTAAAATACATTTCTATCAAACAAAAGTAGGGTTAATCCTCCACCCTTAGATCAAAACATTCTTGGCCACTAGATTCTAGGGTTCGAAACTAGCCCTAGAAATCCTTATGAATTTTTAATAAAGCCATTCCTTCATTCTATTCTCCTCATTTAGTCTATTTGTTTTGTTAAAAATTGTAGGTTGGAGAGAAGGAAGCCATGGGAGCAAAGGAAGAAGAACTATGGAGGATCATATAAGGAGATCAAGCTTAGAGGGTTCAGATTGTAGTTTATTTTTTGTTATTACTAGCATTCAAGGATTGGGAGGGATTTCCTTCACCAATCTGATTTTATTTCAAGCCATTTGTAATTGGGTTTTCAAATTTGGGGCAAACCCTACCCCCTTTGTTTGTAAATGAAAAGAATGTTATTGTATTTCAATTGGGTTTTATAATTGAAACCCTCAAAATCACTTTTTGAGAATGGGAGATCAACTTACAATCATGAAAATCAACTTGGGAAAAGTATAAAAATGGTAAATAACAATCACTTACAAAATCTAGAAAACAAATTAGGGTTTTTCCTCAACCTCTCAATGAAAGTATATTCACTTTGTTTGGATAGTTGTTTGAAAATCAACTTGCAAAAAAGTATGAAAATGGTAAATAACAATCACTTACAAAATCTAGAAAACAAATTAGAGTTTTTTCCTCAATGAAAGTATATTCACTTTGTTTAGATAGTTGTTTGTAAAGCTTCTCATTTCCAAAAACAAACAAAAAATCTAATCTTTTTGTGATTGTCTTGAATTGAAAATTGATGTGCAAGGGATTGATTTCAAGTTTATGGTTATATGATAGTTATGATTCCTTAAAAATAGTAACATCGATTCTTCTGTAATTTAATATTATAACAAAAAAAAAAATCTTTGGTTGGAGGATAGGGCATTCCAAATCTTCTAAAAAGGTTCTACTTTGAAAAAAGGGGAAGCAGCATGTGATTCATCACTCTCTTCCAAAAGTTGGATGGCCTATACTAATCATTTCTCTTGCTTTTTTTCTAGAAATCATAAACTATGTAACACCCGCAAAGAAAACGATCTAAAAACACGCTAACACGTAACACTTATTCCGAAACTTTTGAAAATTATTTTCTTGTCTTTAGTTAATATTCAATCATAATAAGGTTAACCTTATGTTAATTTATTTAAATTTAATATCCTATTACTTAGAGTCCTTTCCACTAACTTCCTAAGGCTTGCTACAAACTAACAAAGGTTAGCATTCTAAGGCAATTAAATGATCCCATTCACCCATCTACACATACCCTTAAGGTTTTAAATTAACATTTAAAATACATTTCTATCAAACAAAAGTAGGGTTAATCCTCCACCCTTAGATCAAAACATTCTTGGCCACTAGATTCTAGGGTTCGAAACTAGCCCTAGAAATCCTTATGAATTTTTAATAAAGCCATTCCTTCATTCTATTCTCCTCATTTAGTCTATTTTTTTTGTTAAAAATTGTAGGTTGGAGAGAAGGAAGCCATGGGAGCAAAGGAAGAAGAACTATGGAGGATCATATAAGGAGATCAAGCTTAGAGGGTTTAGATTGTAGTTTATTTTTTGTTATTACTAGCATTCAAGGATTGGGAGGGATTTCCTTCACCAATCTGATTTTATTTCAAGCCATTTGTAATTGGGTTTTCAAATTTGGGGCAAACCCTACCCCCTTTGTTTGTAAATGAAAAGAATGTTTTCAATCCACCATTTGGAGGTTTTTATTACCCAATCCAATGGATTTACTCATTATTTACTTAATGGTAGTTATTAGTTTAATTTTTACAACTTATAAATAAGTATAAACCAGATAAATTTTTTGCATAGGCGTGGATCCGATGAGTTCTGTTGTAAGTGACAGAACCGCCACCCAGAGTAGACCGACGCTCCTGGGACCACTGCCCTATTGAGCAGCGGTCCTTTTTCTTAGAAACAGAACATAAAATCTGAGATTTTCACAAAACCAAATTTTACTACAATGTTCTAAAATACATTCTGAACTTGATTTTATGCTCCTAAAGTTTCCATTTTTGGGGTTTCATTCCATTAGTTCATTTCTTGGTTAAAAATTACTCATTTTAAGCATTTTTAAATCCAATGGGAACAATAACAACTACAAGATCTATTCCATTTTGTTCAACTAAATTTCTTTCTATTTAAAGAGTATATAGGATCTAAATCTACTTCAAATTTTATTATTTGCATACTACAAAATGCAACATATCAATACAACATATACTTCAAAATTTGTTGCTTATTCACATTTTCACTTCAACACATGTACATTCAAACTATCTATAGAAATTTTGCTTTACATTCAAGTCAACTAAACATACAATTTCAACTTATTACAACTTCTATATTTCCTTCTTTCTCATTTATAATAAAACAACTTCATAATGGAAGTAAATTTTTTATTTTTTTTCATTGAATATAGTTCATATCTTTTAACACAAAAAACTACTTTTCTCACAATACATTCGAGATTTCAAATGAAGAGAATTACTTCCTTTTCTATTTCTCAAAACTAACTCTACAATGCAAATCTTATTTCTTTCTTTTTCAATATATAATACAAGTTTCATAACTAACAATGGAATGCAAATTTCTATCACTAGTTCAATACAATGTCTTCCACTTAAAGTGGAAAATCATACAAGAATATTAGCAAAAATTAAAATACAAAATTACAAGTTCCTCCCCTTTAAGTGGGAATAACAAAAAGGAAGTTTCACAACGTCTCCAACAAAACTCCAAGCTTCACAAATACAACAAGATAGCTCCTCCAAGATTTGTTTGATTCACAAAAAAATGGGGGGAGAGGCAATGCTCTCCACCCAACCAAGATATCCAATGAAGAGGAGAAGCCATCCTCTTCATTAGCCCCCAAGCCCCAACCACATTACAATGGGAGATGATTCCAACACATGGCAACAACAAGCTTCCACAACACAAACAAATATTTTACAACCATTTCAACCACATTCAAATCAACAACAACACAAGAAAGAAGAACAAAAAACCAACAAAAAAAACAGGGCTTAAAATAAAAGCCAAAGGAGCAAGACCTATGGGGAGGCCACTTATTGTTGATCAAAGAATACTTTTCAAAGATTACACAAGGAGTCCACACAGGATAGAAGGTCCAGAACCAAGGGCAAAGAAGGATAGGAAGGACCCGCACGTGAAAGGTAAGTTCATATTTTAGGACTTAGCCAATTTTGAGCATAAAGACCTATTTTTAGAAGATGGTGTGTGGAACACATCAACGATGTAGAGACATGCGCGCCATGCATTGTCTATCTTTGGAGAAGTGGATTCAAAGTTTATGCATGGAGATAAGCTGAGAATGAGAATTGACACTTCAGTTAACTGTAAGAGGACTATAGATAGCACACTTGCATGTGTGGTTATGATTGTAAATGGCATGTGGCTATTAATAGCATGCAACCTATTTCTGGAATAGATAAATGGTGAAGGGCAAGTCCCCACCCTATATATATGATGTTAGGTGCATAGTAGATGTGATGATAGAGAGTTGGATGTATGTATGTGTAACAGAGAATATACACATATGACTGAATCATTGTATCAGTTCCATACGCACATTGATATAGATTGACAATATTGTAAGGAGCTTTTGTATTTACTAATAGATGGAAGATATTGGCTGAATCTAAGTGTCATTCTGTGTGTAGTTGAATAGTGCATGTTATTAATTCAATCATGATTATTGTTTAAGCTTGTTCTTTCATAGATCTGAGGGTAGCATGCATTGTAGAATGATGGATTAGTTATGAATCTATATGTTTCTTCCTTCATCATGTTAACATCCTGTTACAGCAACCCTAAAGAGGGACCTGGTACCTTTGCGTACTTCAGGTGAGCGCTCAGTCTAGGCTGAGTGATGTGCCAGTGCAACTAGGGTGTTATCTGGTAAATTCTAGGTTGCATCATTAGTTCCATTGTTTGGACCTCTTTTTAAGTTATTTTCAGGATGGTTCATGATGAAGACGTACTGGTTAACTCTAGCAAGTATTGAGGAATGGATCTGGAGGAAGAATATGCACAATGGTTCAGTGGATCCAAGTTTAACGCATGCACTTGGGTAGAACAAAACCTGTATGATAGCTTATATGAGATCTTTTTTGCTATCTTTCAGTAGAACTATACGAGTGGCTTATTGCTTATTCATCTCAGTAGAATTGGAGGTATCGCACACTTGTCTGGACACAGGAATAATTTCAGGCCCTCTATGATGCTGATATGATCTAGACTCATGTGGTGGATACGTGGTTTCGTGGTGTTCTAAATAGTTATATTTGGAATATTCAATTTTGACGTACTCTTTCCCAGAGGTAGATGAATTCCAGTTTTTTTGGTATCCAAGAGGAACATATTTGCACAGGTATTCCACTGGCGATCAAGATCTTAATGGTAACTTTGAACCTGGAGAGTAAACCGATGGCTAACTAAACTTTTCCACATGCGAGGGTAGGAACATGTTTGGTTTAAGATGGCAGACTAATGGTAGAGAAATAAAGAGAGGAAAGGTGACTTAAGTATAATGAGGTGGATAAGAGGGAGATAGAGAAGCAGTGTTCCGTTGTAGAGAGTATGGCATGGAGGAGAGAGATGGCTTGTGAAGGATTTACAGCTCACGTAGAAGATGTGGAGCTAGAGCATCAGGAACTCCCCCATCTTGGAAAGCATGATAGAGATCCCCCCTCGGCCTCACACATAAGTGCACCAGAGAGACTACCTGGACTGTGGGTGCACATCTTAATCCACCTGGTGACCTAGCCCTTGCGCTTGGTTTTTTAGTATCTAGTATGACAAGTAACCAAAAAACTAACTTGGGAAGTAGGAGAGCATGAGTAAGTCAGGGATCAAGTACATCAATGGCAGGACAGATGACTTCAATGTCATTTGGAGGAGCATTCTTAGGTGCATCATCTGCATAGAATGTGAGCACGTACAGAATGTTGGATTCACCTCTAGAAGTGGAACTACCTCACAGACTGTAGGGGTACAATATAGTACTACTGTTAGAGCACAGGGGAGTACATCTACAGGCCCTATTCCAACTATACGTGGTGGATCAGGAGGTATAGGTGGTTCTAGTTCCAGTGTATCTGGTGGTTCTTGAGGTAGTGGGAACACAAGAAGTTCCAGATCAAGTGGTCAAGGTTTGCAGCAACCACAGAATATCTATATGGAGATGTCTCTTCATCTCCCAGAGTATAGAGGTATAGAGGATGCTGCCAAACATGTGCATATGTGTGAAATCTTGTGGCGCACTAAGGGGATCATGACTACTGAGTGAAAGGAAAGTCAATTCCCCACTACATTATAGGGGCATGGACACAGCTGGTATAGGAAGTTTGACCCTGATCAAGACTTACATGGATTATGCAACATTGAGAGATGATTTCTTAAAAGAGTTCCATATCCCTGAGTTTGAGAAGAAGAGTATAAGTACGCTCAAGGATATCAAGCAAGGCACTACTGAGAGTGTACATGGGTATGATTCTCATTTAAGACACTTCTATCTAAGCTATCTTATGATATTCAGGCTAGCTAGCATGCACAGTGGTTCGTTGGAGGATTGATTACACCTTTTAGAAGGGCACTATCACATAAGACATACATTGATCTGTGTGAAGCACTAGAATTAGATTTGCATGCTGAGGTAGTTGGGAGCATTGACACTGGCGTTAGTCCATTCCTAGAGGCACTAGATTACAACTATGGTAAAGTAGTTAGAGAAGCTATCAACAAATTCAGCCCATGAAACGCGCTTAGGAATTTGGTGTACAGATTGTGAAGTGGAAGGTCACACCAAGGATAGTTTCCCTCACAGATCTGTATGATCATTACTATTGGACTGTGAAATTTTTCATTTGAATCATGATGCTAGTCACTGTCCTTTGTTACAACACATGATAAGGAAGAATGTATCTTTCTTTTACAAAATTTGCAGGTCCACGACCCATGATACTGAGGATTTTAAGCTGATTGGTCAGATCCAGGATGTTATAGACCTTGGGGTATGACATACAAGTATAACAGATAGTTCTAAGGGTAAGAATGAGCACCAGGATCGGGATCATAATCAAACTCACTATGACAAGAATGAGGGGCATTTTGAAGGAGGTCGTGGAAGGGGACGTGGATATCATGGTGAATATGGAGAACGAGGCCATGGTGGAGGAAGAGGAGAGTTCCCTCATGGAACATATTATACGTGCGTATCTCTTGACCACTATAGGCATGAAATGTCCTCAGAATATTACATGTTCTTTCTGTGGGAAGAACCATAGCTATGAAGAGTTCCCAGACTTATATGAACATCTGAGTAAACAACATAAGCAAAAAAATAAAGGCGTTGGGATGGTTAGAATCCAACACATGGTAGAAGATCAGTGGATGCCCAAGATAGCAGAAGGACCTAAGGCATTAATAGTGAAGATTAATACACGCCCTGAAGTAGCTACGTGCACAAGAGAGGCATTCCACCAGAAGCCTACGATCACCAAGGAGGAGGTTTTTCATGTGAGGTACCCAGATCCTTCTCATGAGAAATAAGTTTACCAGGATACCATGGAAGTGCTAAGGAATCTTCAGGGTGGGATACAGTACCTAAAGGAGCAAAAGAAAGCATCAGAGATAGTCTAAACTGATATTGATGATCTGCGAGAGGTATGCAAGATGTTGCGCTAGGAGAACATTATTCCACTATTAGGAAGTTGGTTAAAAGGGAACACTCCGCATGCAAGTCTTGAGACTGGATGATAAAGTTTGCATGTAAATATTCCCCCTGATAGCATTGACTATGACAAAGAAATTACTCTGAATGCTATTGTGGATGGGTGGTTGTTGAGAAACATATTGATTGATACAGGTGTGGAGGTAAATGTGCTTACATTAGATGCATGGGTACAAATGGGGAGGCCTCCATTGCAGCCATCATCTAATGTGTTATTTATGGAAAACTGGACTAAGGCCACTCCCATAGGGGTTTTGAAATATGCATCTATAACTATACAAGGGGCCAAGTTTACTAGGGATTTTGAGGTATTAGCACTTGCAAAAGTAGAAAATTTTCCAGCCCTTCTTAGACACCCTTGGTGTTATGCGAATAATGTTGACTTGAGATTCAATAAGGGGTATACCAGCTTTGAAAACAAGGAAGAAAGGGTTATGATACCTTTGATAGATGGAAATTCTATGCCATATATTGAGTCTCTAAGTGAGGAGGATTCAAATAGAGTCTATGTACGTGTTATTCAAGACCCATAGGTCAATGAGCCATCAAAGGAAGGCATCCTACAATGGGAGGATTATCATTCTATTAGTGATACTACAAGTATTTCTTGTGACAATCAGGCTCATGGTATATATGAATTAGTAAGGTGTGAGGTGAAAAGTGTGGTTGCATGCAAGAATGGACTTCATTCAATTTGACGGATAGGTAGCACAATACCTTAGTATATCTTCCTGCATTTTTGAAGGACATGGAAACACAGTGGACTGATCAAGTTAAAAGGATAGATATGTTAGTATATACACTATGTAGGACATCAGCGTGCTGGTGGGTAGTCCACAGAGATAATCTTATAAACTAGGAAGAGATTGGAATAGTTTTGTCTACTAGGTTTATAAGGAACAATGCACCTACGCAAATATGCACTTATCATGGTGATCAACCTGTTCAACATCACATTCAACAGTGTGAGAGACTCTAGACAATAGGATAGGAAGCATTACCACCTTCACTCTGGGTGCATATATTGTATTCTACACTATAAGGATGCACACACGCTTGGTATGTATATGCAGAACTACATCTAGAAACTGCAAACTAGCAATATTTGACTATAGGTATGATCTAGACTTTTGACTTCTTCTCGACTAAACCTCATGTAGCAAAGGCATTAAATTTTTTCAAGAAATTAACTATGAGAGATAGTGCAAAATTCAAAGAGCATATACAAAAATTATTCAGTGAGGCAGAGTTTGGTGCATGTTTTGAAAAGGAAGAAGAAATGGACTCCTTACTACTTGAATGCGCTTGCCTTGAGAAAGAGAAAGGAAATATGGTTTACATCGTGGAGGACGAGGAAGTTGAGAACCTAGATATTGAACATTCACATGAGGTGCGCAAGGTCTTGGATAGTGTAGATAAGGATACACACACCTACCACAAACCTATGAAGACAAAGAAGGTGAATATAGGTTTGGAGGTTGAGCCTAAGGAGGCCATAATTGGAGATTATTGGTCAGATTCGGAGGTAGAAAAGATCATCGAGTTACTCGGGGATTTTTAGAATTTATTCCCTCAAGGATATCATGAACCTAAAGGCGTGCATGAATCACTTGGGGAAATGAAGATCAAACTTAAGTATGGTCCATGACCAGTTAGAAAGAGACCTTATAGAATGAATCCTAATTTGTACGAAAAGGTAAAAGAAGAAATTGATAAAATGTTGAAATATGGAATTATCAAGCCCCTTGATGAGTCAGAATGGGTTACCCCAATGGTGATCAGTATCAAGAAGAATGGATGGATTAGGATATGTGTGGACTACATGGAGCTGAATGCCACATGTGTCACACACCCATTCCCTATGTCATTCACTAAGGAAATACTAGGAGTCTTAGGGCGTAAAATATATTCCTTCACAGACAAATTTTCTGGGTATCATCAGGTTAGGATTGCTCAGGAGGATCAAGAAAAGAAAACATTTACTACTGAATGGGGCATTTTTGCTTATACTGTGATGCCCTTTGGATTGAAAAATGTTCACTGCTATTGTATTCTCATGCATAGTTGTTCAGGCATTTAAAGATTTTATTCATAACTTCTTACAGGTCTACCTAGATGATTGGATAGTATATGGGCTTGTGAAAGATCATTGTGACAATCTGCACTTGATGTTTGAATGATGTAGACAATTGAGTATCTCTTTGAACATCAAGAAGTGCATATTTGCTATGCCATTTGGGATACTGTTAGGACATATAATCTGCAAGGAAGGTTTGCTAGTTGATCCAGCCAAGGTTGCAGTCATTTTAGGCCTGGAAGCACCTACCAGTCAAAGTGAGGTGCAGTATATTTTCAGGTCATACATGATATTATAGAAAATTCATAAAAGGGTATGCCAAAATTGTCTACACCCTTGGAAGAATTACTAAAGGGGAAAGGTACATTTTATTGGGGAGAACCACAACAGCACACATTTGAGATATTAAAAGAGAAACTTACTACCGCTCCCATTCTGTGCTTTCCCTCATGGGATAAACCATTTCATGTGCATGTGGATGCTTCTGGCAATGGCCATTGGTGTTGTGTTAGATCAACCTAATGCGAAGGTATTATAGATCATCCAATCTGTTTTGCTAGTAGGAAGTTGACTCCTGCTGAACGGAATTATACAACTACATAGAGCACAAAGCTTTGTCAATGATCTATGCATTGTACAAGTTTTGACAGTACTTGTTAGCAACACCATTTGTGTTTTATACATATCACATGGCATTGAAGTACTTGGTAAACAAGCCCATCTTACAGGGGTGCATATACAGATGGGTGCTCCTATTTCAAGAGTTTGACTTCACAGTTGTGGTGAAGCTAGGGGAAAAGTAATTCTAGACCAGATCATTTATCTAGAATCAATTCAGGAGAGGATGACACATACAATTGAAGAGACAATGTTGGATGCATAGTTATATAGGTTACAACGCGCATCCATGGAATTAGAAGACATTGTTTTCTTTCTATGAATAAGTATGACACTAGAAGGAATGAAAGCATTATAAAAGAAGTAGCTTGTTATACATGCGTCACCATTTATGTTAATTAGTGGTGACCTCTACAAGCTAGGCAGAGATGAAGTATTATGCCGTTGTGTATTAGAGCATGACCGTAAGGATATTATGGAAGAAGCTCATGGTGGTATTGTAGGAGGCCATTATGTAGGTGATGCGAATACCTAGAAGATCCTACTTGTTGGATTATGGTGAGAGACATTGTATAAGGACTGTAAATAATATTGTAAGGCGTGTGATCATTGTCAGTGCCTAGGAAAACTAGGGTGAAGAGATGAGATGCCTTTGAGACCAATTACTAGTGCCAAACCATTTGAGAAATGGGCCATTGATTTTGTGGGACCTATTTCACCAGACGCATATAAGGACTGGATCATGCTACTATCATTAGTACTTGCATAGATTATCTCACGCAGTAGGCAGAAGCAAGACCTACCAAGGAATGTATGATAGCTACAACAACTAGGTTTATGTGGCAGAATTTTCTTACAAGATATGGATGTCCTTTAATCTTGACATGTGATAGAGGTACACACTTTTCGAATGAGACAATTAGGATCCTATTAGATGAGTTTATGGTTGCACACCATAAAACTACACCTTATCATCCTTCAGGTAAATGGAACTACTGAGGCCTTCAACAAGATTTTGAGCCAGACTTTGACAAAAAATTGTGATGTTTGGAAGAAAGGATTGGGATGAAAAAGTGTTAGCTGTTCTTTGGGCATATAGAACAACTTACAAGAGATTAAGAAAAGCCACACCATTTCAGTTGGTGTTTGGCACGGAAGTTTTTCTCCCTATAGAATTTATGTTACCTTCTTTGCACATTGCACGCGCTAGAGGTCTAGTTGATAAACAGGCTTTAGAAGAGCGTATCAAAAAGATGATTCAACTGGATGAGTGCCAAGCCATAGACACGATGGATTCAGAAGCAGGAAAAGGCTAGGTAGAAGGCATGGCATGATAAAAACATAAGGGATAATAAGTTTGAGATTGGACAAATGGTACTTCTTTATTACTCAAAGTTCTTGCACCATCCAGGAAAGCTCAAAGTACATTGGTTGGGGCCGTATGTTATCACTTCTATACTTGAATCAGGTGCTTGCCAGCTAGAAGCACTTGATGGAACATGGCTACCCAGTTACTTTAACGGGAGTAGGCTGAAGCCCTACTATAAATAAGTCTTCTTGGTGTTTGTAATAAGGAAGTATTGACATTTAGTTTAGGTTTTCAATTCTATATTTCTTTAATGTATTTCCTTCATTGTCGCTATGCTTTGTCAATTTAGTTGTTGTTCTTTTGTAATAAGCACACTTGCATGCATGAAGCTAATTACTGGTATGAAGAATGTTTATGCGTAGAGGACTGCACATACTTTTAGTGTGGGGTGGTTGTAGTTATCCAAGAAAAAGATAGAAAAATACTGTGGGAATTGAAAGGTGAAAGGAATAAGCTGCTACGGGTGTGCTTTAAGTCAAAAGAAGATTGCTTCTCAAAAGTGACCAAGGATGGAGATGAATGAAAGAACACATATAATGTGAGGTAAGCAGAGGCCATGATAGCTACCAGGAGAAGGTACAGTGATGAGGTACTCGAGTGACATAGGAGCATGCACTGAAGAGAAGTCTATGACCAGAGGGTAGGAAGGCGCGCTAGAAGGTTATAATTGGGCGTGCAAAGATGTACCACATGGAATGAATGGATTTGGTCAATGAATGAGGGGATATTTGGTAGGTGAAGGAGCAATAAATGCATCAAAAATTTGAAAAAATTATATAAGGATGGGATGCGGATTCATTTTTACCATTGTAACTAAGAGAATTTGAAGAAAGAGCCAAGTGCGAAGAGATGAGTTATCGAGTTAAGGTGTGAAGGGTGTGAAACCAAGCATGACAACTAGATCTGTGTGACAAGAAGCTTGCGTCCCTAGTGGTGAAGGGTTTGAGTGAAGCAGGGAGATAGAAAAGAGTTAGGTTATGAAGTTTCCACCTAGGGCATAATTGAATTGAGCTAGGGTTTGATTCGCAGAGTTGCAGAGTTGAAGAGGAGACATTTGCAAGGTAAAAATGGCACTGAAGAAGGCATCTACAGTAGTAGTAAAAGGAAAGAAGAAGGTGGTCATCGAGGAGGAAGAGATGGCACCCGAAATCCATTTTTTAGAGATGCAATACCCAGAATGAGTCATCATTGGCCAAGAATGGGATTCACCCATCAAGAAAGAGTAAACGTGAGTGAATATAATCACAGGACTTTGAAGAACAAGAAGGAGCTCGATTCCTTGCTCACTGCTATAGAATGAACAAGCACACGGAAAATGACATGCCAGTATATGATGATGTGGGTGAAAATATTTTGAAGAGAATTGGGGTCTACCAGTTATATGAGATTCTATATTTCGGGAAGTATGATCCCTTGTATTAGTGGCTCATGAGCAGGGTGCATGAAGACTTCTTCTACTTTGCACGACGCAGAGTTAGAATTTCATCTATACTTGTCTCATCAGTTACAGGTCTGAAGGCCATAGGAGAAGACATAAAAGGTGATCTTGCAAGATAAATCCGTGATTGTAAAGATCAAACATAGGATTTGGGATACCTAAAGGGTCTACACAGAATGGACACAGACAAATTAAAGAACTGTCCAGTTGTACAAGTTGCAGCCCACCTTGTTACCAAGTTGAATGATCAGGAGCGGTGGTCACAGGTAAATACTATGTGGTTACATGTGGCACGTAAGATGTTAGAAGGTACAATCTACAACATTACAGGCTATATTGTAGAGAAAATAGTCGAAGAAGTGTGCACAAGAGGGAAGATCAACTTTAGGGTTGTTCTACTATCACTGGTATTTATGGAGATCAGAGTACCAGATGGACTGAAGGAGAAAGTATGGGAATACCCCATGGAGAACAAGTCCCCAGCTGAAATATTTAGGACAAGTACCTATGCAAGGGGGCCATGATAGATGATGTAAAGTAAAGGGTGGAGAAGTGGTATGATAGGCTCCATGCAGACATTTGGGGAAGAGTGGCACATCCCAAAGGACCTACCAGTCAGTGGTAGGGAAACAAGTTTAGTTTGTTGTATATCAGCATTTCTACATCGCACGCTTCCCAATGAAAGATGGAGTCTTATAGCCCTTGGTGCAAATTTCCTTACGCATTCACTGTAAGGTATTTTCAAGCATCTGTTCATAGATTTACAGACACTGACACCGAATGAGTCTTCAATGCGAGATAAGGTAGAATGTGACTACCATACATTGAGGAAGAAGTATGTGTATCCTAGTAGAAGTGTCTTATATAGAGAGGATCATTTCAGAGGTACTGAATATCAAACCAATAAGTTTGGCTGTAGTAGATGTGGGGGTGGCATTGGTGTATCTCCAGATGAAGCCAAAAATGGAGAATAAAAAATATGTGGAAGGTGAGTTCACACTTCCAACACCACCAAAGGGAAAGCATATAATGGAGAACATCCCAGTGCCTAAGCCCACAGAGCCAATTGAAGTGTAGGATGAGGAGGAGGAGCATGAAGATAGTGGTGGTTTGGAGCATAGGGGTAGGAGACATCCTACAAATAAGGGTGAAGCTAAGTGCATCATTACACCACCTCAGCCACAAGAGGGGGATGATGAGGACTTGAATGTAGTCTAAGGGGATCACAGGTTTAAAAGGGTATTTAGGAGAACAAGGACCCAAGGTGCTACTCCAACCACTGTGCATAAATCACCAAAACTCTCCCCATAGAAGGAGGTAGACCGCACAGAGAAGGAGGAAACTAAAGTTGAATGAGGAGGCGGAAGAGTCAGAGGAAAGCACGCCTAATTCTCCTACACTTCTAGAGGACACAGAAGAATAGGGTGAGGCATCAAAGGAAAAAGAAGAGGAAGAGAAAAGACCAGAGGAGATAGCCAGCAGAGGATGTTCAGGACATGGAGACACAAGTCCCAAATTTGGAGGCTAAAGTTCCTAAGCAGAAAAGGTCTAGAAGGACAAAGTGGAGAGCACATTCCACCAGCCATGGGGTATGCAGAGGACACAAGAAAAAATTGTCTGTGCCTGCTTCCAGAGCATGATAGTGTAGAAGGATTTATTTGAGCTGGGAGTTAATGGATGAGGATATGGCAACTGTGCACACTCAAAAGAAACTATCGTGGTCAATGCACACCCACATGGATGAGCCTGACTTTGATGTGTGCGAAGAGTCATGCATTTTGAGATGACTGAAGAAGGCACCTCAAGCTAGACACATGACAGTAAAGCCTACTGTCATGTCATAGATGAGCAGGTTAGTAAATGCATTGGTGAAAGTTTCTACTGAGGTGGCTAGAAGAAACATGGACAAAGCTACCATGATCAGAGCGTTGCGTGAAGAGTTGAAGACAAAGGACACAGAGATAGCGTGCATAACATAGGAGAGGGACTTCATGCAGAAGAAGAATGAAGGTGTTTATAAGCATCACAGAGGAGATTGGAGGACAATGTAATCAAAGTAAGGCCACACTTAGAGGCCAAGGTACCACAGACATTTCCTTCAGCAATACACTATGTGGGAAAGTTGGTGGACTTGGTACTCGAAGATGAAACTCTACGTATGCAAGCGCCAGAACACTCTGAACAAGATGTCAATTGAGAGAAAGCATCTGTGATGAGAAAAAATTGCATCTTATGAAGGGTTGTTGCAAGCATTACAGGAAGTATTGAAGAAAGAAGACCAGGCTTTAAATGTATGCACAGCTCCAGAGGCACTTATCAACATCAAGACCCTCAAAGAGAACAATGAGGTCTAGAAAGTGATGAAAGATGAGACATTGGGCCACGTAGAAAGGTTGTCAATGGTTAAACAGAAGCACGAGGCCCTAGAAGCAGCACAAGAGCCACACAAGACTCAGCTGGAAGAGCTTGGAAAGCTGATTACGTGCAGAAGATGGACCTTTTAGAAGGAAGAATGACATCAATGTCCAGTGTTGTGTTGGTTCTACAAAATGAGAAAGGGAGATTGTGAGGGATGAGTTGGAATCCATTGCTATGGACATCCCAGAAAAAGCAGAGAAAGCACTCACTGACTGGCAGGTATTGGAGGCCGAAATAAAGGAGGAGTATCCAGAGTTGATACTGCAAACAGATACAGAGGAGGTTGCCTAATAACCTTATAAAAATTCTTTATTTATCTACATTCTTTCATTCTTATTCTTTCCATTCTTCTATTCTTTCCTTCAATTTTTGGAGATACCCATTGTCGGGATGACAATGAGATTAGTGTGGGGTAATGTTGATCAAAGAATACTTGTCAAAGATCACACAAGGAGTCCGCGGGATAGAAGGCCCTAGAACTAAGGGCGCAGAAGGACAGGAAGGACCCGCATGCAGAAGGCAAGTTTAGATTTCAAGGACTTAGTCGATTTTGAGCATGAAGACCTATTTTTAGAAGATGGCGTGCAGAACACATCAACGATGCAGAGACGTGCGTGCCATGCATTTTCTATCTTTGGAGAAGCAGTTTGAAGCATTTATGCATGGAGACAAGCTGAGAATAGAATTGACACTTCAATTAACTACAAGAGGACTATAGATAGCGCACTTGCATGTGTGGCTATGATTGTAAACGGCGTGTGGCTATTAATAGCATGCGGCCTATTTCTGGAATAGATAAGTGGTGAAGGGAAAGTCCCCACCCTATATATATATGATGTTAGGTACATAGTAGAGAGATGATATTAGAGTTGGATGTATGTATGTGTAACAGAGAATATACGCATATGACTGAATCATTGTATCAATTCCATACGCGCATTGATATAGATTGACAATACTGTAAGGAGCTTCTGTATTTATTAATAGATGGAAGATATTGGCTGAATCTAAGTGTCATTCTGTGTGTAGTTGAATAGTGCATGTTATTAATTCAATCATGATTACTATTTAAGCTTGTTCTTTCATAGATCTGAGGGTAGCATGCATTGTAGAATGATGGATTAGTTATGAATCTATATGTTTCTTCCTTCATCATGTTAACATCCTGTTACAACAACCCTAAAGAGGGACCTGGTACCTTTACACGCTTCGGGTGAGTACTCAGTCTAGGCTGAGTGATGTGCCAGCGTGACTAGGGTGTTATCTGGTAAATTCTAGGCTGCATCACTTATGCCTCCCAATAGGAATGGGTGCCCACATTAAAGCCTCCAAAGCATATCTCAAATCCCCTACATACTCTTATGCCTCCCTCAAGTACCTCTTATACCTCCCTCAATCTCTTATGCCTCCCTTAAGTACCCCTTATGTCTCCCACATACTCTTATGCCTCCCTCAATCTCTTATGACTCCCTCATAAAAGAAACAAGAAAGAAATGCAAGCATTCCTTGTATAAGGTGGGGCACCCAACCCAAACTCCCTATAAACAAAAGGGTAAACTATTATGCCTCGCTACATGAAAAATAACCATGGTCTCCTCCTACTCCAAAATTAGGCAATATACCCACACCCCACAAGCATCCTAAAGAAAATAATACTCAACACAAGCACATAAACACAAAATAAAGCATAACATAAGCAAGGTAAAGCTCCTACCTTTCCATAGTAGAGCTTGTTCCAAGAGTAAATCACCAAGCTCTTCAATACAAAGAAAGCATCCACAAGTTCCAACAATCCAGAAGCACTCCCAAAAATCCTCTAACTCTTTAAAATGCAAGAGCACAAAATAATGAACTAACCCCCTAAACAAGCAGAAGAACTTCAATAAGTAGAAAAGGGAGAGAGGAGGATGAGGTGGCTCCATGTAGGATGCCACATCACTCATCTTTAACTCCACCTAAGAAGTCAAACATCAACCCCAATGCACCATCAATTGGTGGGTGAGAGGAATGACATGCTACTTACACACACAAATGAAGCCCACGCCCCTCTAAGGAAAAAATTAGTTACTTGAAAGAAAGTGTAATAAACATTTCACCTTTTTAACTTCCCAAAACATCTAACAGGGTCTAATTTTGACCCCTCAACCCATAGGTAGGGTTGGCATAGCAATTAAGAGGTGTGGGACAAGTTTTACTTATCCTAAAAGCTTCCAAAATTGGCCTCTAAGGCCAAATTCGAATTTCCATGAAGGGGTAGAGTGTACAACACTCAAGATCCCTAAACACTCAACTTACAACACAAAATCTAAGAGAAATCTACTCTAATAAATGAATTTCTTGTGGTGACATCTTTAATTAGTTTAGAAAAAGATTTATTAACTTTAATAAGACACTTATACCCATTAAGATAAAGGGGAAAAAACATACATAAAAATATAAATAAATAAAACAAGTAAATTACATCACTAAAAGAACCACATACTAACATCAATTAAAGGAACTAATAAAAGGCAACACATGACCCCTTGGTCACAATTTCCCCTTAACCAAATAATTCTAACACACACATAATTACATGTTGCCATGGTGACCCTAGTTGAATTAATCTAGAATTCCAATGTGGTTGGTCTCTAATCCCCTCCATTGTTGTTGTGAATATATATATTCTTGCAAAACACAAAATACCTCATTCAGCCTCACCGCCATATCAGAACATCCAAAATACATAGGAAATTTAAATCTACCATCATCTCTAAATTAACAAATCCTCATCTAGGAAATTATGCTATCATCTAAAACTTCTAACAGTCATCTCTATTCTACATTTCATTCATGCCAAAATGATCACAACATTAGTTCAATCATTAAGGCCTACGTAGTGAGGAAAAAGATATCACATGTCAAATATATATATATATATATATATATATATATATATATATATATATATATATATAACCATGTCCACAACATATCAACATCAATATAAAATGTCTGTATTAATCCAAATACATCGTATATGAATCAAAATCAACAACCATCTAGAATCTCTAGTATCAAGCTAAAACAAAAGCTACAACCATGTCTATAAGTTTAGTTGATAGTATCATAATCAATAACAAAAGGGTGTCGAAGGAAAGTGGGAACTACACCCCCCTTCCCTTAGACTCAACTTCCTCCTAGAATTCAATGGAATAGGTGTGGAAACTAAACTCTTAGTAAGGTAGAATCCTCCTATGTAGCAGCAGTCTCGTCATACATGTCCCTCTGGACCCAAACCTGGTCAATCTCTCTTCCGCAAAAGACCAGGGTCATACGCTCTATAATGTGGATGGGCTCCACCATCACCTACCCCTGATCCTGTACCTATAATGTGGTCCAATATAATACTTGAGAAGGATTAGAAACATATCTCCTAAGCACAGAAACGTGAAACACATCATGGATGTAAGACAAGATAGGTGGCAATGCTAGACGATAGGCCAAGGGACAGATGCGCTCCATGATCTCAAAGGGACCCATAAACCTAGGAGCAAGCTTATAACCTTTTCCATAATGGATACAACTCTTATGTGGTCTAACATGAAGGAATACCTTCGCACCCTTCTCATAACTACAATGTGTCCTATGTTGATCTGCATAGTTCTTTTGCCTATCCTGTACCTCCTATAATCTCTGTCTGAACAAAATAAGTTACCGCTCCATGTCCTGAAATAAGGCTAGCCCAAGAGAAACCCTATCCTCTAACCTGTCCCAACTAAGAGGTGTCATGTACTCTCTGCCATATAGTTCCTGAAAAGGGGCCATTCCTATCGAACTCTGAAAAATATTGTTGTAGGAAAACTCAACCAAGTATAGATACTCCTCCCAACTCGACTTGTTATCCATAACATACATCCTAAGCATGTCCTCTAGGATCTGATTCACCTAATCAGTCTATTCATCTGTCTCAGGGTGATATGTCATGCTGAAATTGATCTTCATCCTGAGAGCATGCTCCAAGGTGGTCCAGAAATGGGAAGTTACAAAGAATCGTGGTCGCAAATGATTTTTTGTGGAATCTTGTGTAATATGACAATCTCATCAAGATATAACCATGCCACAACACTGGCTATGTAGGTTGTCTTCACTGGAGAAAAATGAGCCACTTTCATCAATTTATCCATCGTGACCATGATGACATCGTGGTGGTATCTTGACATCGGTAACCCAATAATGAATTCTATGAAAATGGTGTCCCATTTCAACTTCAGTATAGCATGAGGAAAAATAAGGCCAATTGGATGTTGATGCTCGACCTTCACCCTCTGACACTCTAAAAAACATGACATAAACTAAGCCATGTCTCTCTGAAGTCCTCTCTAATGGTACAATTACCTCAAAGTGGCGTGCATCTTCTTCACCCCAAGATGGGATGAATATGGTGCACGATGAGCCTCCATGAAAATGTCATGTCTCAAGCCCCCATCTCTAGGAACATATATCTGACCTCTGTGTCTAAGAAGACCATCTTTCTCTAATGAAAATCCATCAAACCTCCCTCAATGGGTCTCTGGGACTCAATCTCTACTCTGGCTGTAAGGTAGAAATTGTCATGAGGAAGTTACTACAAAATCCGTCTCTGCAAATCTATACCCACTGAAGTAGCCATAGCCACGTGTCTCCATATACTCAAGGAATCTACAACCAAGTTCTCCTTCCCCTTTGCATGCTTTATATCCATATTGTACTCATAAAGAAAATCCATCCAACATCATTGATGAGCATTGAGATTGGGTTGCATGAAGAGGTGGCGAAGACTCAAGTGATCAGTCCTGAGTGTAAATCTCTGGCCAAGAAGAAAATGTCTCCACTGCACTAAGACATGTACAACTGGTACAATCTCAAGATCATGAGTCGGATAATTGAGCTCATAATCCTTGAGTTTTCAAGACTCAAAAGAAACTACTCTACCCTCCTGCATCAACAAACTTCTAAGTCCTGCCAAAGAAGCATCTGTGCAAACGTAGAACTCACCCTGAGGATTTGGCACTGATAGAATATACACTGTCATGAGACATTCCTTCAGTTTCCTAAAGGCCTTCTCACATCTGTATGACCATAAAAACTTCTTCCCTTTCTTCTAAAGGGAAGTGATGGGGTGCAAAATCTAAGAAAAATCCTGAACAAATCTCTTGTAATATCCTTCCATACCCATGAAGCTGCGCACCTCGATCACATTGGTGGGTGCTAACCAATCCATGATAGCTCAAATCTTGGAAGGATCAACTGCGATGCCTTCCCATGAAATGATGTAGCCTAAATATTGTACCTCTGTCTGAAAGAATGCACACTTCTCCAGGTTCCCATAAAGATGTTGCTCACGAAGACACTGAAGAACCTGGCAAAGGTTCTCCTCATGCTCCTCACGTGTACGTGAGAAAATGAAAATGTCATAAAGGAAGATGAGAATGAAATGATCTATAAAGGTCCTGAATACCCCATTCATCAAGCTCATGAACATTGTGGAGGCATTCGTTAGACCAAAAGGTACCAATGTGAACTCGTAGTGGCCATATCTCGTACGGAAGGTGGTCTTATGAATATCTGCCTCCGTGATCCTAAGCTGATGATACCTTGACTTAAGATCAATCTTGGAGAAAATTGTGGCCCCCTTCATTTGATCAAATAAATCATCAATGCATGGAAGGGGGTAACGATTCTTGATCGTTACTTTGTTTAGGTGGTGGTAATCAATACACAACCACAGAGATCTATCGTTCTTCTTCAAAAAAGTCACCGGTGCACCCCAAGGGGATACACTAGGATGGATTAAGCATTTCTCCAGAAGGCCCTCAAGCTACAACTTACTCAGGTATATAGTCAACGTACTGGAGTAGGTCCAGAAATCAAATCTCATACTTGGGCATGTCAGTGGGTGTTAAACTTATTTATAGAGATGCTCTAGAGAGAGGAACAAACAGAGAGATACACCTGAATGGAGAGAGGTTGATGAAGGGAAGCTTTAGGATCATCACAGAGAGGATGAAATGAAAAGATTTTTAGAAAAGAGTAGGATATTTTAAGGGTTGGGGTTACCATTAGAAGGCTGTAGGAATGATATCATATCTAAAGAGATGGGTATGTGAAAATTTATGTAATATGGGAAGCATAGCTAGGGTCTCTGAGTCATGAGTCATGTCTATCTACAAACATTTGGTCTATTATGACCCTCTTGGATGTAAAGTGGTTACTAGAACTATGATCAATATAAATATATTTTCTGAATATATTATTCATGGGTACAAACTGTAGTATCTTTTATTTATTCCATGACTTGAATATGCTTTCTATATGATGTTTCTCTTATCTGAATGGGTATATTGATATAATAACTCATCCTATTCCTTCAAAATGTATGCATGATCATTTACTTTTCTGCATTTAATCTGTTATCAATGACATCTTCTCATAATGCTCACATAAAAGAGGGTCTTGGTGCTCACATGTGCCTCAGGTGAGCATCCAGTTCCCGCTGGGTGATAGGCCGATGTGCATGGGATTAGAGTGTTATTCTAAGGGCACATAAAAATTACTACATTTTTTTTTTTTTTTTTTTGCGAGGCCTCTTTTTAAAGCTATTGTGAGAATTATGTGTGATGACAGAGTGATTGACCTTGGAAAGTGTCGAAGCATGGTTTCAAATCACAGAGGATGAGTTTTCCCAAATATTTAGTACTAGACTTGAGTTTGATGCATGCAAATGGGTAGAAGAAAACTTATATCATGAGTTGTATGAGACCTTTTTTTTACTATTTTACAGTAGAATTATATGAATGGATATCAAAATATGCATCCAAGTCAAGATGGTATTATAGATCACACGTGTGGACCCTAGATGATTACAAGAGGCTACAGGATGTAGATCTGACTTGGACACATGTTGTTGATCACTGGTGGAGAAGAGTGTTAAATAGTAATACCGTGGAATAAGCCATTTCTACATATTCTTGTCTAGAGGTTACAAAGTTTGAGTTCCTAAGGGAACATAGAGGATCATTTTTGCAAGCTATCCCATTGGCCATGAAGATATTTAGTTGGAAAACTAAGCGCCAGGGGTTGGTCACCAGGTGGGTTAGAAAACAGAACCAAGATGTAGTAATTTTATATGCCCTTATGACAACAATCTAACCCCATGCGTGTCGGCCTATCACCCAGTGGGTGCTGAGAACTCACCTGAGGCATGCGTGGGCACCGAGCCCCTCCTTTATGTGAGCATTGTGAGAATATTCCATTTACAATAGATTAAATGTAGAAAATTAAATGATCATGCATACATTCTGAAGGCATAAGATGAGCTATTATATCAATATGCCAATTAAAATAAGAGAAACATCATACAGAAAGTAGATTTGTGTCATTTCATAAAGAAATGATACTAGGGTTTGCACCCATGAACAATATATTCAGAAAATATATTTATACTGATCATAGTTCTAGTAACCACATTACATCCAAGGGGGTCCTAACAAACCAAATGTATCAAGAAAAAAATGATTCATGAATCAAAGATGCTAGTTATGCTTCCCATATTACATAAAGTTTCACAGACCCATCCCTCTACATATGATATCATTCATATAACCTTCTAATGGTATCCCCAGCCCTTAAAATATCCTACTCTTTTCCGCAAGGATTTGCCTTTTATCCTCTCTATGATGATCCTAAAGCTTCCCTTCATCGACCTCTCTCCATTCAGGTGTATCTCTCTGTGTGTTCCTTTCTCTAGAGCATTTCTATAAACAGGTTTAGCACTCACTGCCATGCCTTCCTCTAGGAGTAGATTGTTTTCCAAGTGTCCACGTGGTCCTCTAATGGAGTAGATTATTTTCCAAGTGTCCATGTGGTCCTCTAATGGAGCATGTTTCTTCTTATTCAAGATCTCCACTTTCTATAATGATGTCTTTTGGGAATCTTCTACACGTGGAATATTATTTCCTTGAACACCAATTTGCCAAGTTAGCACCTTATCCACTCAGTACACCTACTTGGGTCACTTTTTTCCTCAAGTGCTTCTTGGAGAGTCAAATATCACTAAGTTCAGAGATCCTTTGTTGTTCCTTGCACATGCACCGAGGTTTATACTAAACCCTTATAAAACCCCTGTCCTGCATGCTTTCTCCCCAACATCCTTCTTCTTTACTGGTCCAATGTGCGCATGCACCCTTTTTTACTTAGCCAATATTTTGAGGCCCAACATCACCCCACATTAAGCTTGTTCTCCATCCTTGGAAACATACTCTCTCCAGATAATAAAGAATGGCTGGACCTTGAATGGTTGGAATAAAGAATGAAGGAATGAAGAATGAGAAATGGAAGAGATAAATAATGGAGGAATGAAGAAGAATCTGTTTATTGCTAAAGAATGAGTGGGAAATCCTTCCTTATGTCTCCCTCAATATTTTCCCAAGCATCCACTTCAAATTGTGCCTACTGGAGAAAGGTCACCTACTAGAGTCGCTTGCCTCATCAAAACTTATTTCATCATCCTTGGCATTCAACATAATCACAATTTCTTCCAACTATTTTCTGAGGTCATCCAACGCATCCATCCTGCAGGTGATTTGGGGATAGAATTCCTTAAGTTGGTTTTTGATCAAGCCCCATAAGGTCTCAGATGGCTTCTGAATTCTTCTCTACCTTGGCCAGGATTTTATCCTAGCTATGCCCTATTTTCCTTATTTTTCTCATGAAATTCCTTGAGATCTACCTCATGTGTAGCAACTAGAATGCTTATTACTCTATCACTGTAAGTGCAATTGTCATAAGCAGCTTTAGCTATTTGCGTGGCAACCTTTACAGTAGCAAGGAGATTAGTGTATCGAGTGACTATCTCCACAACCTTATGCTTTTCCTCTTTCTCCTAGTGCGCCAGCGCCTCTTATGTTGACTCCAAGGAGAGTGGTCACCTTTCCATAGTAAGGATGTGAGTCAAATCTTCCAAGTATTACAAGGTCAACTCATATTTCTTTTCAGGCAGGTTCAAGGTCTGGATGTTTCAAGAAAATAGCATCTGTAATCATTTCAATTTTCTTATATAACTCACACACCTTTACTTCTTCCTCCCTCATCTCATACCTTAATTGTGTGCTGATCAGATTATCTCTTCTTGCTTTAGATCCTTACTCTTTCTCAATGAGCTCCTACTTTTTCTTCTCCAATTCTCCTTCCAGGAATCTTACCCTTCTCATTCCTCCCAAAACATTCTTGCCTCCACCTCAACCGACACCTTGTTGAGTGCATTAGATGACCTGCTCATTGGACAACTACTGAAGCATTTACCAGTGGGTTTATTCCTTTGGTCTTCGGAACCTTCATCAGCACCGCTCTAGTTAACTTCAAACTTAGGCTCATAGAACATGGCACTCAAATTCCTAAGATACCATTTTCCTAGTTCATGTGGGTATGTGCCTTCTTCTTCAAATGAAGACATTGCCAAGGAGTTGTTCTGTAGGCACATTGCTTTGGAAAGGTGTACGTAGTACCTTGTTTAGATCATTGATATAACCCATTCCACTTCCCCTGCACTACTACCATGCTCTTTTCATCCTATGCGCGCTATCTTTGGAATGCTCACTATGCTAAGTTGGGATCTCCACCCATGCTTCCATACTCCTTTCCTACACTCTCTTCTTCTATCTCCTTGAGTATCTCATCAACACTTCTACTCCACTTCAACTACATGCTACTAACTTCTCTATCGATTCCCATTACTGCTCTCTAGCTGTAGAACTCTTCTATTTTCTCCTTAGAAAGGCTGGGAGTCCTCTGATCCTTAGTATGGTGTACTTCTGCAAGCCTCCCTATTCCTTGATGTACCTTCCTCTTCTTCACTCTAGTTCTTCACTCCTTTCTTCCTCTGAGTCATGTACATCATACACGGGATGATCCTGAACTTCTTTATCCTCACCATTGTCTCTTTTACCCTTGTAGGCCTCAAAGCTCTTCATCTCTTCTAAGTCTTCCTTCGCACACTGCCTTCTTCTTCTTCTTAACTAGAGCTTATTCTTCCTCATGATAGCTATTAGGTGAATAATTCCTGTGCCTGACTCCTCTCACTTTGGATAGCTCTTCCTCAGGTTTCTTTTCCTTCTCCATAAATTGGGACTTATTCCTACCTGCATCATGTTCTTGGATTGGTAGCATACCTCCAATGCACTCAAAGATTGTGTTATTTGCACACTAAATATTATCTTCTAGGGCATCTATTCTCTCATCCCTCAATCATGGTGTGGAAATATCTGTAACTATAATTGGTGTAAAAAAATCCTTACTAGATGTAGACATCATTCTCCAAGCATGCACCCTTTCCATACTTTGTCCAAATGTGCAACTATACTTCTTCTTTGACCTGGTTCTTACTACTCACCTGGACCTGTCATGGGTTTGGTCATGCACACCTCATGGGAGAAATACTACATCCTTTATACGTGTGCTCCTTGGGGTATAAGCTATTTCTCCTGACAAGTCACCATGGTCCTCATCCACCTTTTTCCACGTCACAAATTAGTCTTTTATCTACCTTGATGCACTTTTGATCCCTACTTGGATATACCCAGGCCATTAAAACAGAAGGGTACTTTACACTTTCAACTCTTTATATCACTTCACTCTACTCCACCTACCACATGTAAAACTGTTGATAGCAAATGAACTCATCTTTTCATACCTACAACCCTTGGAAAGTAATTCAGGTATACTCGACGTACAAGCCCTGAAAAAAATAACACAATAGAAAGGACCATTTCTCCAAGCGTGCCTTGAAAGTGGAAACATCAAGGAAAATAACATGTTTATTAAGGGAAATCTCTTAATGAGGGAGGGGTCTATCCATCCATAGGGAATACTCTCCATAACTTAATTCTCTAGCTGATAAAGCATCTTCAATAGCCAATGGGATAGCTCATCAAAAATGATCCTCTAGGTTCCCTTAAGAACTCAAACTTAGACAACCTCTAGGACAATAATATTTTAGAAATGACATATTCCAGGGTATAACTGGTCAGCACTCTTCTCCACCAGCATGATCAACAACCATGTGTCCAAGTCATATCCACATCCTGCAGCCTCTATTAATCATCTTGGATCCACACGTGCATGATCTATAGTACCAACTTGACCTGGGTACATATGTTGAGAGCCATTCATACAATTCTACTTGAAAACAAAAAAATAAACTCTCATACAACTCATGATATAGGTGTTCTTCTACCCATTTGCGTGGATCAAACTTAGGTCTAGTACTAAATATTTGAGAAAACTCATCCTCTATACTTTTAAACGCATGCTTCAACACTCTCCAAGGTCAAGCACTCTATCATCACACATCATTCTCACAATAGCTTCAAAAAGTGGTCCTGACAATGGAACCCAGATGGTAGTCATTTTTATATTCCCCTATAACAACACTTTAATCCCATGCACACTAGCCTATCACCCAGCGGGGACTGGGTGCTCACCTGAGGCACGCATGTGGTGCCTTGAGCCCCTCCTTTATGTGAGCATTGTGAGAAGAGGATGCCATTAATAATAGATTAAATGTAGAAAAGTAAATGATCATGCATACTATTATGAAGGCATATGATGAGTTGTTATATCAATATACCCATTCAGATAAAAGAAACATCCTACATAGAGTAGATTTGAGTCATGACATAAAGAAAAGATACTAGGTTTTGCACCCATGAACAATATATTCATAGACAAATACATATTTATATTGATCATGTTTCCAATAACCACATTACATCCTAAAGGTTTATAACAGACCAAATGTATCAAGACAGACATGACTCATGTATCAGAGACCCTAGCTATGCTTCCCATATTACATAAATTTTCACAGTCTCATCCCTCTAGATATCATATCATTCCTACAACCCTCTAAAAGTAACTCCAAGCCCTTAGAACCTCCTACTCTTTTCTGCAGGGCTTCACCTTTCATCCTCTTTGTGATGATCCTGAAGTTTCCCCTCATCAACCTCTCTCCATTCATTTGTATCTCTCTGTGTGTTCCTCACTCTACATTATCTCTATAAATATGTTTAGCACCCACCGCCATGCCTTCCTCTAGGATTATATTTCTTGCCAAGTGTCCATGTGGTCCTCCAATGAAGCATGCTTCTTCTAATATGATCTCTTCAAATTTCTTCAATGATGTATTTCAGGAATGTGTCTAAACGTGAGAATATTCTTTACTTGACTACCAAGTTGCCAGGACTGGCACCTTATCCATTTAGTACAATGCCTAGTTGGGTCACATTTTTCCTCAAGTGCTTCTTGGAGAGCTGAATATGGCTAAGTCTTGAGGTCCTTTGTTTTTCCTTTCTCACAGTATCTTGGTTTCTGCTAAACCCTTCTAAAACCTCATTCCTGAGTTTTTTTCCCACGTGCTCCCTTCTTCTTTACTAGTCCCATGCACAAACATGCCCTTTGGTTCTTGGAAAATATTTTGAGGCCCAACATGTATAATGTCAAGATTTGAAGTGTCAAATGATAGATTAAAAAAAATTGAGTTTATACAACTTGATGGTGCACTAAAAAATTCATAACAATTTAATGAGGCCATAAATAAATTACAATTAAAAAATTGTGAGCCAAATAACATCCACTACAATTAGTAGGAGTGTGGCTATTCATGAACTCGTTATGGAAATCACTAGAAAGAATGAGAGGCGACTTGTGTAATAAGTTTTCTAACCAATATGGTGGCACATTTGGGGGGAATGCATGCCCTTCTATAGGGTACAAATAGCTATTTTCAGGTGAAACAAGGGGAAAATGAGTAGGGTTTTGGAGTTTCTACCAAATCATTTGTTGTGGCTGTTTCTAAATAGGAAATAGTGAGTTCTAGGATTGTTGAAAACCCTCTAAATCCCTCACATAATACTCTAGTACTAATTTTTTTTGAGGATCTACTACAAAATGTTCACAGGGTGGAGGAGTATCTCTCCCATATTGGCCTCATCTATAAATTCCAAAAGTTTTGGCCTAAGCTAGCTAAGCTCCATGACTGGATAACACTAACATGGAGGGAAAAGATCAAGGGTAAGATAAAACTTTACACATGTGCTAAAGCTTACTTCATTGCCATTTTTGAATCCCCTGAAGACAAGGATTTTATTTTTTTATCAATAATGGGTTTGGGGTGAAGAAAGACTCATGTTCAAGCTGTGGTATCCATATTTTGACCCTCTAAAACAATCCTTTGATAACTACCATGTTTGGGTTCAGATTTCAGGGATTTCATTACAACTATGGAGCAAAGCATGCCTCATTACTATAGGGGATACCCTAAGGTCCATTATGAAAGTTGATGATATAATTTTTGGTAAGAATCATACAACATTTTCTAGAATTTTAGTATATCTTAATACTTCCCACACTCTTACAGTAGAAATTAATTTGCAAATCATGTGAGAAACATTGGGTGCAGAGGTTAGACTACGAGGGTATAGATTTTAGATATCATATGTATTTTCAAACATGCCATATTTTAGATGATTATGATTATTCTAGATACAAGGAAATACCAACATGGTTGAAGGACTCTCTTGTAGAACATCTCATGATCAAACCTCAATCATACTTGGTTAAGGAATCATTAAGCCCCTCATGGAATGATCACCATGATGGATTCCCAACCCCTTAAGAGAAGGATCTAGAGAACTCTAATAATCTCACCTTTGCTAGAATGTGACAAATTCTTCAGCCTAAAAGGGATTTGGTGATTCTTCAAAGGTTTTTTACCTGCCCCTCTTTGAGGGCCACATTCCTATCAAGAATTTAGTAGTTGTTCTTCTGATTCTCATGGAAGTAGGTAATGAGGATTGGATGGTGGTGGATAGGTGAAAGAAAGGTCACATATTGTAGACACTAAAATTAGGTCACACTCCCCCTTCGTCCTTTCACATATTTAAGTACCCTTCATCACTTTCACCTAGCCATGGCCCCCTTCACCACACTAGTATTAATTTAATTAAATTAATGCTTTACCCTCACTATATTTATTATTTCAATATCTTATCTAAATAATATCTACACATATAGTTCACTTAGACACCTCATCAAGCTAACTCACCTTAAGACCTATTCTTAGAAAGTTACCATAACTAACTAAGACTTACCCAAACCCTAAAAATCAATGCCTACACTACCTCTAACCACATTCCTGCATGCTCATAGAAGCTCCTAGTCTAATCTGTGGGATAATGACACAAGATCTAAGGAAATCAGGAGGATCTCCCCTAAGTTTGGTAAACCTAAAAAATCCCGCCTTGACCGACGTCAGTTTCCCCTAACTGTCGTCAGTTACCCCTTTTTAACTCCTGAACTACCTTATTCTCAAGGTTGGAAAACATTGGGAGAAAGTGGACAAGTAAGAATGAGAGCTCAAAAAGATAATGCATCTTCAGAGAGCCAATTCTAGCAAGAACTCACATCCAAGGAAGGAGATTGAGCATCTTCTCCTACACAGCCATCCTAGCCACCTTCTGAATTATCCAAGCAAAAGAGGAGTGTGCATGCAGCCAATGCATAAGATTTTCTTCATTTTATAATCACTTGCATCCTTCAAATCCATCACCAGAACCTCCATCCATCACACACAAGCCTTTAGGAATGAAATCCAAGTAAGTACAATATCATACTTTCCTAGTTATTTCATTTCATCATTGTTTTATCACTTATTGTTTATCTTGCTCCTTATTGACCTTCTCTGACATTTTCACCTCCATATACCCATCAAAACCTCACAAAATCCCACTCCATCCACCCAATACCTTGTCTCAACCAATCAAATTCCTTTGTGCAATCACAAAGGAGGCCAAAACCCTGTTCTGTGACATTTCGAAATCTCACAATAACCGGTGCCGGTTATACCTAACCGCAGTCAGTCACCCCTGACTGACACCGGTCTCTGTATTTTCCTACACAGCCTAGAACAGAGACCCACTCACCTAATTTCATCTCACCCTCATTCGCTGGTGACCTATCCGAGACCTTTATCAGACCTGTAGAACCTAGAACCAACCATTTGACCGGCAGATTCTATTCTAGCTTAGCCTATTAGATTAGATTTGTTTTCTTATTGTGTTTTAAGTGAGATACCTAAATCATTTTAAAATAATAATAGGATTTACCTTGTTTTGAGTATTAATTTGTTTAAAATAGTGGACTGACAGCCATCTAGGAAGTACCACACTTCTTGGATCTAGTTCACACTAGACAGTTCACTACCTATATGTTTTAATTCTTTTTGGTGGTCTTGCTTTCATTACAATTAGTTCCTCCTAGCCAAAAGGAAGCTCTCACAGTCATTTGTGGATTCAAAAGTCATACACGTACAAAAACCTATCAACCAACATTTGAATAGGTATTCCTCCTACGCCTATTACCCTATCTATTTCGTCAACGATTCAAAGAAACAATCTAGGAAAAAGGTGAAACATTTTGGCATGCCTGGTGGGACCCATCCGGGGTTCCTTGCATTTCATTCATTCCTAAGAAAAAATTGTGTGTTTTTTTCCCTTCTAAAAGTGTACACACTAATTTTCTTCCCTGGTAATCCACTCCTTCTTTCTATTTCCTCTAAAGGAAACTTTTCTTTTTGTTTAATTAAAAGGAATCATCTCTTCATGTTTTCTGCATTTTAGTGAAAGAGCATCCCTCTTCCTATTCATCTATTTTTTGTCATCGAATATCATACTTTCAATTTGGGTTTAAAATAAGTGCATTTCATTTTGATTTTCTACATTAGCTCACATTAATTGAGGGCAACCTATACACTGGATGTCATTACCAACTGATGGTTGACAAACGAATCATAGAAAAACACTTCTATCCTTTTCTCTTTCTCTGAGTCTTACCAAACCACACAAAAATTCAAATATATACATTCTTAAACATATTACATGGAAGAATTTTTAGGTGATCACATGATCATGACACAGTGGGCACCCAGCTTGCTACTCTGTCGAGTCATACTTTAGAGCGTAGCCTACCCCCACCATAACAAACCTGAAACCTCACCCTTTAGATCTCCTTCTTTGTAGGAAGCCATCCTCACCAAAAACTCTACTTCACAATTCATGTGTCAGTCCCTAAATAGCATAAGCTAAACAAACGTAATAGAATAGGCACTCTAGGAATGTTCTTTCTTAGTGTTCTGTTTGATTTGTGTTTTGAGGTGAGAGCTTTCAATCATTATTTTTGTCTTTCCTCACACACTCCCATTCATAGTCAGTGTATTCTGACTTCATCTGAGTGTGTCTGGACCACATCTTCATCATTCTAAGACTTCTGGGTTTGATTCCACATCAAATTCTAATTCACAACCACTTTTTCTCATCACTGTTTCAATTTCACAGTGACTGTCATCGGTTACATCTGACCGCCATCGGTTACGCCCAACTACCGTCAGTTCCGGTTCCTTTTGCTAACCTATTCAAAAGGACCGTTTCACTTCACTTTCTTCCACTTTCATAGTCTCTGTCACTGTCACTTTTTCCATTGACATTTTACACATTCCCAGATTTGGCATACTTGTCAGATTTCCCCTTTTGCTTCACTGTTTACTCACTGTCTATTTTCCACAGTAACTGACAGCGGTTACCCCTGACCGATGGTAGTTTTCCCTAACTGGCATTGGTTACCCTATTTCACATTCCACTCACCATTTGTTACTTCATCCATTTTTTTATCACCAGATTCACCTATTTCTACTATTCTCTGTATTATTTACAGAGAAGCAACCTCACCTGATCAGTACTGGTTCACATGGTACTAACCCGAAGACAAGCGAACACCCTCGTGTTCCACACCAGTCGCCAACCGCTCCCACCTAGTCCTTCACCACCCTCTATTTTATCACCAGCCATGGATCCCATCCAGCCTACCAATATCACTACCGGAGATGAGGAGTTCACACGACTCCTTGACCAGAACCCTGCTGCCTTGCATTTTTACCTCTCCCATTCATCCACTTGAGATGCCTCAGGTCAGTTGATATACGACATGCCCGTATCTATCCCCCCAACACTTGCACCCACTTCTACATCAGCCCCATCTGGCTCCGTGCTACCTGCATCCACTTTATCCCCAGTTGTTTCATAGTTAGGTCCTATACCCACTATGACTGTTGTGTTTGTTACCCCTATAGCACCCATTACATCTACCATACCCTCGTTGATTACCCCAAACACAACCTCATCCATCCCTCATGTCTCACATATACCTGTAGCTACATTCCCACCTCCAGTGTCAGTGACCCCTACCCCATTTCAAAATGTAGTCCTTTCTATTCCACAATCATTAGCCCCTATTGCCACTAGGGTTACCACGACCCTTCCTCCCCCATATACATACTACCAACAACTGCCTGTTTCATCTATTATTCATTCTGGGTATGTACCCCCTATTTCTTTGCCTTCTTCTTTGCCACCTTACATGGCAGCCCCGTACACTGGAATGCCCCACCCATTATACACCCAAAACCAACCTCCTCACACTATAGGAGGCATCCAATCATCACAACCCACCAATGACCTAATTAAATTGATGATGGATAAGATGCAAACACTAGAGGCATCAGTTTCCAGCTCCCACAACACTCTCACTTACGATGAGATTTGCAATGAGCCTATTCACCCATCCATTCTCATCCGTTCATACCCTGTGCATTGGGAAATGCCAAAATTCAATCGTTTCAATAGTAAGGAAGACCCACAACAACATTTGCGCTCATTTAAACACGGGTGTTATTTGATTGCTCATGATGATGCCTTACTTTTGAGAACTTTTCCCATGTCCCTCACTGGACCTACATTAGACTAGTATAGTGGGTTACCCAAACACTCCATATTTTCATTTAATCAGGTAGCCCAAGCTTTCTTGGATCATTTTTCCATCAACATCACCAAGAAAGTTACCATGACCGATCTATATTCCACACATTAGTACGAGGATGAATCTATCACAGATTTTGTCACTCGCTGGCACAACCTGATCAATCAACTTACCTTTCAACTGCCACAAACTGAACTCATCGAGCTCTTCACTCGAGCTTGCGCCAGACATATCTCCCCAACCTTGCAGGTCCAAAATTTTAGAACATTCAATGAGGCATTCACTATGGCACAAAAGTTAGAGATTCGGGCCATCGAAGAGAAGAAAATCCAATTACGAAATAAGAATTCGACATTCAAGTTGAATGAAACCTCTTCTTCTTCTAAACCACCAACTAGTTATTCAAAGGCTAAAGGTACCACTAACGCAGTGGTACTCAAGGCCAGCCCAGCTCATCCATCCAATCAAGCCATGCCCTCATCTAATCTATCACTTGTACAGGCTTTTCAATTCAGACAAGAGCAGTGAAAATATACCCCAATTGGGGAACCTTACTCTTCTATTTTAGAAAAGCTGATCAAAGCTGGTGCCATCACCCTTCCACCCATAAAACCACACACTGGTTTTGACCCTGCTTGCCCCATGCCCGCATGGTATAAGGAACAAGATTTCTGTAACTATCACCGTGTAAAGGGTCATAGTGATGACAACTGCATCACTTTTAAGAATATTGTCCAAGAAATGCTCGAGAAAGGTGAGTTGACTATGGATAATCCTAACGCTGCCCCTAACCAAAATCTACAAATCTTTAAAAAACCATTTCCCAATCATGCCCCTTCATCCAATCAAACCGGTGAGACATCCACTCACGATACCCATACCTCGTGAGGTTCACACAATCTTTAACGAGGTACCTGCCGCATCTCAATTACCTCACATTCCTTCCATAGAGGAAATCCTAGCCCAAAATCCTCCTTCCACGTCTGAACCAACCATCACTATTCCTTCACCAATAGAGGAACACCCTTCATCTCCTACAGAGGAGTCTTTTGCTGACATTGAGACCCTCTCACCCCTAGCTTCTCCACTTAGTGAACCTTTACCTACCGTAACTCCTCCACCCATAGCGGAGCACCCATTATCTCCTCCACCCACATAGAGGAGCACCCATTATCTCCTCCACCTACAAAGGAGCACTTGTTATCTCCTCCACCCATAAAGGAGCACCTATCCATTCCTCCCCTCATAGAGGAACTCCCATCATCCATTCCACCCATCATAGACCCAGTAGGGATACCTTGCCTCTTGGAAAGCATTCTCCATCCACTACTCAACATCCAATAGACCTACTTTCAGCTCTCTTACCCATGGAAGCTGAAACTGGCCGATTCCCGTCTCCAAGATTCATTTTATGGGAATTCCCATTAGGTCTTCACCAGCTCCACCCACAAACATGCCATTCTCACATTTGGCTGATCACTTAGAGTATGTGGATAGAGCCTTGTTATGGGGGCACCTCTTACTCCCTGTCTCAACACAAATGCAGAGATCCCTCGATGACACCTCCACTATCTACCCAAGCACATTTCCACCCATTAAACCACATACAACCACTGCTGTTGCAACCCCTTCTACGATACCCATTAGCACTCACACCACACCCTTACCCGTAACCCGACCTATGCCTAAACCCAAACCCATACCCATAATATTTACCTCCACTAAACCTATTACCACTTTAGGGGTTACCCCGACCACCAGCCTTACTCATCCACCTATTAAACTAGATTTAGCTACATCCTCCAAAATCCACACCTACTCTAACACCCAAGCTAAAGAAACAAACTCATCAACCTCATACCCTTACCGCACCAATCACACCCACACTTGTCCCATCTACCTTAAGACCTCAGCTACCTAACATGGTCAAGCACCCCTCACCCATTCATAACCCAATACCACAATCACCCATTCCTACCTCACAAATCTCTAACCTACCTAGTCACACAACACAACTCATACCCGCACCTGCAGCCTCTTTACCACCAATACCTCTGATACCTTCAGCCATTGCTTCACTACCTACTACACTTCAGTCATTGTCCCTCACACCCCAAGCACGACCCGTACATCATCTACCTTCATAGCACCCCCGTTATCCCCATGGGTAACTCACCCTCTTCCTCCATCTACTTTTCCTTCTAGACCTCGTACGCCCACATCACCTTTACCCAAGAAGGTGCACCCCAAAAAAAAAACCCCACTACCCCTAACAAGGTAGTCAAACCAAAACCACACCTTCCTACCCATCCATCTACTGTACCCATACCTAAATGAACTCGACCGATACCTCAAACCACACCGGCACCTAAACCCATAGTTCGACATGTTCCTACACTTCCAAAAATAATTCCCAGACAACCAATCACACCTACGCCCAAACCCACATTCACTTCCCATTGTGATCCACTAGTAGGATCCTATGCCAAGATTTTAACCAACCTCCTCGAGACATCTGTTATTACATTACCACCACTTCGACCTTATGAACCCCCTCAAACCCAAGCCAAAAGGGTTTGATGATACCAAAATTTGTGCATACCATCATGTGCCAGGGCACGATGTGGAGAACTGTAAGGCTTTGAAAACCATCCTTCTCCAATTGTGTCCACCTAAAACCAACTTTGATGAAGATGACCTTCTTGACGAGGATCTTGCTTCACCTACCCCCATTCCCACACTACATACTCAACAACCACAACCTCCACCCTCACAGCTCCCAGAACCACACACAAAATTTGAAATTAACATGGTTCACATTAGAGAACTTGCCACGCCACCACCCAAATGTTGTTGTGCCCAACTGACCTCACAGGGATTTTCTCCTCCCATAGGTTTTTTCCCTTCATGTCATTATACCACTTACCCTACACCCTCTCCCTTTGAAAAATTCCCTCAAATCAACATGGTACACGTTACTACACATGCGCAGAAGGGTAAAGAAAAGGAAGTTGACCCACCAACCAATCCTATACCTAACATACCATCTGCACCTATACCTAAGATAACTATCTGCGGCCCCACATACCCCATTTCTAATGGTGTCACACATCGCACCATGCTCAAAAAATTACACCAATCACCCCTCAAAATGTCCTTATATGACCTCATCCAAACCTCAGAATCCCATCGGCAAGCCCTCATGGAGGTTCTTCAATCTATCGAGGTTTTACCCAATGACCCTACACCCGTAGCATCCATTATCACACCCCATCATGTAGCCTCTCTCACCAAATTACCACCTTCATCCTCACCTCACCTTGTTCACCAAGTGGCCTCCCTTAGCTTCTCAGAGGCAGAGATCGCGCCATACCAAAATGATGACCCGGACCCAGCCCTCTTCATCTCTGATACACATTGATGACATACGGGTACGCCGTGTGATGATTGATGGAGGCACTAGCATTAACATCATTTCATCCCATGCATTTGCTCAAATGCGCATACCTGACAATTACATGCACAAACATCCGGTCATGTTGCATTCATTCAACGACGCTATCACCTCCACACTAGGCACTGTCATCCTTCACATTCGCATGGGCCCCCGCACTGTTCCAGAATTGTTTTATGTTTTGGAGGGGGAATTCCAATATAACTTGTTTCTTGGTAGACCCTGGATCCATGTCATGGGTTGCGTTCCTTCCACTTTGCATCATTGTGTAAAGTTTGAACACGAAGGACACACTTATACCATTCCAGCTGACCCATCACCTTTCAAAACATGCAACATGCTTTACCGACCCAATGACGTACTCATACCGGTCAAGCCATCTACTTCCGCAACCAATACCACTTCACCTACACCTACACCCACACCTACTAGTATGGCCGTTGCTTTCACCACACATACCTCCTCCATGCCTACCACTGCTATAACCTCCATGGCTGACCCATTAGCTACCCAATCCATTAACACCACCTCCGCATCGACCTCTGACACATCGTCCATACCAGCTACCCACATACCAACCACTGATCCCTTGGAAGGTGTTTTTCAATGCCTCACTCTGGGGGAGTACCACCTATATAGCATCAACACATTCCTTACTCCGCGTGAGTATGGAAGCCTTCACCAACACCCTCGCTATGATCACCATATAGGAGAATGCCTCCTTTATGGTCCTCCTCATCTTCGTACTAGTCTCACCTATGGGGGACTTGATACTACCACCTACACACCTGAACCACCTTCACAACCCCGCCCATTTTCCGCTGACTTCCAATCACTTACCAATCACTGTTTCACCCACACCTTCCTACACCACTGTGCATGGAAGGGTTTTGGTTTCAGCTTTTACGAACAGGGTCACCATACCGTTATTCCATGTACCACCCGCAAACATAATGACCGTAGTGGTATCGGCTTCCCCAAACCTTCTACCAAATAGGCCTGCATTGAATTCATTGAGGACCCTAGCCCTTCTCCACCTTCATCACCCCCCTCACCGACGGAGTCTATGGATCCTGAATCTATCCCTCCTAATTTTTTTTTCATAAACACCATTTCCTTGGGGCCTCTGACTTATCAACGCAAAGGCAAGGCCCCTTCCACCCTTCCATTCCTGTATCCTGAGATGATCGACGATGACACACCAACCATTAACATCATTCAATGTCAGGATGATGAATCCATACTCACCTACCTTGGTGCAGAAGACTCATATATTCATCGGTCATTACCCTCTGAGATGTAAACCATGTTGAATGAATCAACTATCGAGATCAACATTCATACTCAGGACGACCCGCACATCCTAAAGATCAGACAATCTTTAGATGCCGCTGAACAGGAAGCCCTCACTTCTTTTCTCTGAGATCATAACCATGCTTTCACTTGGTCTTACATCAACATGCCTAGTATTGACCCCACCATAGTGGTCCACAATATCGTAACCATTCCCGATGCCAAACCTATCAAACAAAAGCTGAGGAAAATGCACCCTCGCATTGCTCTTCTCATCAAAGAAGAACTTCAGCACCTTCTTTCAGTTTCCTTCATCTTACCCATTGATTATCCTCATTGGATTTCTAACATTGTCCCTATCACTAAAGCAACAGGGGGACTCCACATTTGCATGGACTTTCGTGACCTCAACCTCGCCTACCCAAAAGATGACTTTCCCCTGCCCGGTATTGATCAACTGGTAGACCTTACCGCGGGTCACGAAATGCTCTTGCTCATGGATGGTTTCTCAGGGTTATAACCAAATTTTGCTTGCCCCAGAGGATCAGCACAAGACCACATTCATTACCCCTTGGGGGACCTTCTGCTATCGAGTCATGCCTTTTGGCCTTAAAAATGCTGGTGCTACATATCAGCGTGCTATGACTTACATCTTCCATGATATCATGCATCACATATTGGAAGATTACGTGGATGATCTCTTGGCTAAATCTAAATGCCAAGCCAAGCACCTCGCTGTCCTCAAAACCATCTTTGACCACCTCATTAAATATTACATCCGCCTTCAGCCTAAAAAGTGTGTCTTCATGGTTCTCTTAGGAAAGCTCCTGGGATTTATCATTTCCTTACGTGGTATAGAAGTTGACCCAGAAAAATTCAAGGCCATTCTGGAAATTCCTCCACCCACGAACCTCAAACAACTCCATAGCCTACAAGGTAAATTGCAGTCCATTCACCGATTTATTTCCCAACTCTCTGACCGTTGTCAACCATTTCATCATCTACTTAGGAAGGACGTCTCTTTAAAATGGGATGATGACTACCACAAAGCTTTTGAGGCCTTAAAACAATACCTTCTCCAACCACCCGTACTTATCCCACCTAAAGATGACCAACCTTTTTACCTATACATATCAGCTACCAATCACTCTTTGGGAGCCATGCTCGCTCATCATGATGAACAACATAGGGAGCAGGTGGTTTATTATATAAGCATACCCTTCTAGACTACAAAACCCGATACACTCACCCTGAAAAACTGTGCTTAGCCTTAGTTTTCATTGCCACCAAACTCTGCCATTACCTACTCAACCACAAAACCTATGTTGTGACCAACACCAACCCTTTACACATCATGTACGCTAAACCTTATCAAAATCAGTGCACCACGTGATGGCTTATGCTTTTAGCTGATCTTGACCTCAAATTCATCCACCAAAAGTCCATTAAGGGCCAGGCTATCACCGACCAATTGGCTGACACACCTATTGCCAGGGACCAACCCTTGAACTTTGATTTCCCTGACGAATCCATTGCTCACCTCTCTTTGGATGACGACCCTTACCAAATGACCTTATTCTTCGACAGTTCCAAATGTCAGTGTGGGGGTGGTGTAGGAATTATCCTCATTCCTCTTGAGGGTGAACCCATGCCCTTATCATTTAAACTCCACTTCGAATGCACCAACAATATCACCAAATACAAAGCACTCATATTGGGTCTCATGACTGCCTATGCCTTAGACGTTAAGTCCATTAATATCTTTGGTGATTCTCAACTGGTAGTAAACCAAGTCAATGGTGTTTATCAGTGTCATAATGAAATACTTCAAGAATACAAATGCTACGTCGGCATCATGTTGACTACCTTTGACCGCTATAAAATTCAAACCGTTCCGCGATCCACCAATAAATTCATGGATACCATGGCCTACCTCGCTTCTCAAATACCCACTTCACCTGACGATTCAGACATCTTTGTTACCATAAAATGCATACCGAGACCTTCTTATCAATCTTGTTGTATTAACCTCATCCAAACTACCTCACTGAACACACACGATCTTTGGTATAAGTAGCTTGCAGATTACCTTTCCCTTTCTATATTGCCTCCTGATCTCACACGTAATGGACAGCGCACCTTTCTCAAAAAGGCCTCTCATTATGTCATCATGGGTGGCCTTCTCTATAAATGAGGCTTTGATGGTATTCTCTTACGATGCCTCACTAGCTCTGAAATCCCCTATACCATTAAAGAAGTTCACGATGGCATATGTGGAGGTCACTTCAGTGGCCTTGCTGTTGCTAAGCGTATTCTTCACCTAGGCTATTACTGGCCAACCCTTAATCATGATTGTTGTGACTATGTCAAATGCTGCGTGAAATGTCAACAACATTCCAACCTTCATCATACACCCAGTCATGCCTTACAGGTCACTCGTGACCTTTGGCCCTTCTCTCAATGGGGTTTGGATCTTGTCAGAGAAATCAATCCTCATTCTTCCCAATGCCATCAATGGATCATAACTGCTACCGAATACTACACAAAATGGGTAGAAGCCATACCACTTATCTCCACGAAAGCTGAGAAAATATGTGAGTTTATTAACCATCACATCATTTGTCACTTCGGTGTCCCTCATTGCCTCATCACTGACAATGGAAAACAATTCAAAAACAAAACACTGCAAAAACTTTGTGATGCCTTTGGCATTCAACTTAGTTTCTCCTCACCTTATTACCCACAAACCAATGGCCAAGCCGAATCCACTAACAAAACCCTCAATAAAATTCTCATGAAAGTGGTTGACGATACTGGGAAGGATTGGCATATGCACATTCCTTTTTCTCTATGGGCATACCATACTAGTATTCGCACTGCCACTATGGCTACACCCTTTTCACTGGTCTACGGTACCGAGGCTGTTTCTACCTCTCGAAGTCTAGATCCCCTCACTCTGCATTTCTCTCCATGACATGCTTACTGATGATGACTTTCGTCAGATCACTTAGCACAACTAGAGTTATTAGACGAACGTCGTCTTAATGCTCTGGATCACCTCCAAGTCTATCAAAAACACATCAAGCGTGCCTATGAAAAACGTGTTCATGAACATACCTTCCAAGTTGGTGACCTTGTTTTGAAAGAAAATCAACACGTAACCAAAGAAGAGAAAAGAAAATGGGGAAAATTTTCTCCTAATTGGCTTGGACCATACATTGTAACTCATACCTATGGATCAGGTGCCTATCAGTTGTCCTCGCTTGAGGGTAAACCTGAACCTAAGCCCCTTAACACATTACATCTTCGACCATTCTACTATTGACCTCTAGTCCTACATCACTATTTATCTAGTTCATGCTCATCCCTTGAGCACCATTTACCTTTTCCATACCTCATCTCCAATGACTAAACAAGGATCATGTGATTACCCGTCACCCTTTTTCCTTTTCTTAAATATGTGCACCACGGCTCTGCACATGGCATGATTCTCATGGATACTTTTCATCTTCTTTTTAGATGAGATCCCATGGTCGTTCACCTTTGCCTTCTCAACAAGAACCAAATGCTTCGTTATAGTCTCGTCCATGACTTAAAAGCCAAAAAACAAAACAAACAAGATGAATCCCTCAGAAGGACATCTTCCAAAATAAGGGATCCACTCCTTGAGTCAAACTTCCAATATAAAAGATGAATCCCTCAAAAGGACATCTTCTGCCTTCAATTGTCGCTATAAGTAGACTGCTCCCTCGAAGGACAGCTATAAAAATCTCACAACTCTCTACATAGTTTTTCCAAAGAGAAGACTATGTTCTTAAAAATCAAAATTCAGAAGCTTCCTGCATCGATCAGCTTCGTGAAGACCTCAAGGAGCCATGTATTCATCCCATATAGACTTCCCACATCGATCAGTCTATCTATAAAAAAAAAAGAAAAATAAAAATAAGCTTTTTCATCATGGACTTTCCTATTGTGATCTTGGCTCTATTGCCCAAGGCATTCTACTTCCCATTTTATGACCCAATAAGCTGCACCTCATTACCCGTTGTCTTTTCACCTCATACTACCTCAAGGGACCCACTACACCTACGACATTTGGTGATTCTGTGACTATTCATCACTCTTAGAGTAATCAATCATGTAATGTCTTTCAGGTCTTACGTTCATTGGCCTCTCTAAAGATGTGTTTCATACATTTTGATCCTTTCCAATTGGGTGGCTTTCTTGCCCCCTCTTATCCCACCTTCATCAACCTCAAATCACCTTTACCTATCTACCTATTCTCAAACCCCAACGTCAATGCCCTTGACCTAATTATACCTACGACCTAAAATCACCCATACCTATCTACCTATATTCCACCTCACTTAATTGATCTTGACCTCATCATACTTATGACCTCAAACCCAACCTAACTATCAACCGCCCTACCTATTCTTCGATCTTATCATATTCTTCCCTAGCTTATGGGAGAACTACATCGGTCTGAGGTCCCTTTTCACTAGGACTATGTAGGCAGCACTTCTAGGGCATGGGGCCCTAGAAGGTTAGCTCGACCACTCTTTACCCTAACCATTTTCCTCACCCTTACCTAATTTCCTGTTCATCTCAAAAACCTCGACATTTGAACCATATCCCACATACCTTTTACCACTTATATTATTTCACATTCTCAACATTTTTCACATTTTACACTATCTCATGCATTTACATTGCCATTTGTTACCAAAATACCGAAATAAACATCCATGCCTATCACCTGACTCAATCCATGCCTAAAACAACCTGACTCAATCCATGCCTAAACCAACCTGACTCAATCCATGCCTAAACCGACCTGACTCCATCCATGCCTAAACTGACTCTATCCATGCCTAAACCAACCTGATTCCATCCATGCCTAAACCAACCTGACTCGATCCATGCCTAAACCAACCTGACTCAATCCATGCCTAAACCAACCTGACTCGATCCATGCCTATGACCTGACTCTACCATATAGTAATAAAGTAAAACTCATACACATCACAACAGCATCACCTGAATATCATCTATCTCCTCATATATACATGTGTGTATCAATACAATGTACATCTGTATCACATAAATGTGTATCTCCAAAATAATCATCATTGGCTCGGCTGATATACTATAACTAATCATCATCAGCTTATAGGATGCTAAACCGCTATCATGAACAATACAAAAATATCTCTTCGGCTCGCAGGCCAGTCTCATATATCATACATACAAAAATGACTCGGCATGCAAGCTGGTCCACAATAATATGTGTCTCTCCCGTCCCCTCTGCTCACCTGTCTGGGTCTGGCACCTAACTCACCTCTTGTTGATGGCCCCTCATCTGGAGCTAGGCCTCTACACACTAGTGACCTCACCACGACCCTATCCCTGGGCTCACTGGCCCCCTGTACTCTCCACAATATGAGTGCTCGATCTAGTCCTCTCACTGGAGGCCTGTTGTGCTCTGTACTCAGCATAGGAGGGCACATCTATCCTGACAGCTAACAAATGATCATGGTAATACTATGTCTCTCCTAGGGCATCTCTGAATCTGGCCATGGGCATTGTCTGTGGAGGTGCCATGGGTCCCGATACCTGTGTAGGTACCTATACAATGGGACCCTATCCCTGAACCTACACTAACCCTGTACTGGTGCTAGAGCCTAAGTCAGCCCTGGAATCTATGCCTGTGCCTGTAGCTGGGCCTTCAGGGTAGTAATCTATGCATGTGCTACTGTCAGCTGGCCCTGCAGACCCATAACCTGTCCCTGTGCCATGGCCAACTGGCCCTGTAAAGCCTGAACCTGCACCTGTAGGTGGCTATCTTCCCTCCATCTCTACTTACCTCCTCTCCATCTCCATCTCCCCCTTACCTCCTCCTATGTAGGTACCTATCCCCTACCCGGCCTGAGCCTGCAACGTCACTATCTAGGCCTGTAATGTGGCAACCTGTGCCTCTGTCCTCTCAGCTGTACCTTCATGATCCCAAGCTACATCACCAATGTAGCTACCTGCCCCTGAAGGGCGTCTCTCTAAACTATAATGGTGGCTAAGTCTGGCTGCCACTGGCCTCGGTATGCTCTCACTGTGCACCCACCACTACCTGTACCCATCTGTAACCCCAGCATCATCAATCTGAGTATCTATAGGCTACTCCTCCTATCCAGTCGGCACTGTGGGTCATGGTGGAGACATAGGTCTCTCCACATCATCTCTCCTACTTCGTGGGAATGGAGGTGGTACATCCTACACCAATCCAAACTAACGTCTAACCCACTCTATGGGTATCCATCTCATGCTCTCCCACTCTCCTCCCCTCTATCCACAGATGTATCTATAGCCCAGCTAGCTCCATGGCCATCTTTCTGTATGAAGGGAAGCCCACATATGGTCTCCAAATGATGTCCACCCTGGACAACCCCTCCAGTCCTCCTAATAAGCTACATCATGCGTAGCTGTAGCCCTCGAGCCTCTCCCATAGCCGGTACCCATCACCTGTACCCCACTCTCAAAAATCTCTGTGGGAATGCATCTACCTGGGGCAGGCCCACTCAGTCAACACAAATAATGTGCTCATAAGCCCAACAGTGTAGAAGGAAACGATGCAAACAGATGTATACCTCTGCAATCACCCATAGGCCCATAACTCTCTATATACCTATGTCACCAATGAAAGCTGGTGCCCATGAAAAACTCGGTATGATCAATCATCATGTCATAGAAGGACACCCATCAGTGACCTGGGAATCTCCCACCCTCTGCATCTGGCAATGCGAAGCAGCACATCGTCTCCATCATAAGTACTACTCAACCTCATCTCCTCTCGATGAGCTCTATACATCTCCATAGCTCATGTTAGGTGCTATGGTAATGTCACTCACCTACACCTCTCTCCAAATACCTCAGTAACTCCTCAGATGACCTCAGAAGAGACTAGAGTAAACTTGGGCCCCACAATATGGGAGTCTCACATATCCTATATATATCCTCCAGGGTGATGGTCATCTCCCCCATCGGCAAGTGGAAGGTATTGGTCACCGAATCCCATCTATTGATGAGTATGAAACCATCAAGACTCGCTCTCTCACAACTACCCATACCAGTAGATCACCCCTATCAATCCCACCTCATCCACATGCTGGCTCCACTCCTCTGAAATCACCTATCCATGTAGCTCTCAGAATAATAAGCGGCTCCCGATCCCTCATCCGCAGCTCATCTCTCGCCTGCATCCCACAAACACTATATATTAGTATACCTGTTCCCAAATTACCCATTTGTACCCCCCAACCACCCTGACCCTCTCTAATCCTTAACCTAACAACCCATCCCCTCTCTCTTACACCACACCTTTACATATCTACCCTACCCATCTGACCATCCTATCCAACCTAACCCATTTTTGCCTAACCTACCCCACCTTATTTTCAACCGACTCCGGTTACCATAACCACGGTCTCCCCTTGACTGGCATCGGTCACTGTTCTTGTGACCATACCACTTCTACCCACCGACGTCGGCCATAAGCTCGACCATCACGTCGGTCACTGTCGCACACCAAAACCCCCGACTTTCCTATTACTTTTTCCCTTCCCAAATCAACCTCTACCCAACCAAATCCCTCTTTACTACCCTTCCCATTATTGACCTACATTACCCTTTTTTCCTCCCCCTACCATTTCAATATTACCTTTTCCCTCTCTTTTTCCCATTTTGAAATTCAAAACTTCCCCCCACTCCCCATTTTTCTTTTATATTTTACTACATTAATTGCATCACATCATTAAGAAATCACAAATAGAGCTTACAAATCCTTCTGCCTGATCTCGGTATATGCCGCTGTACGGGTGGACCACCCGCCCCCTCTCCGGCCTCTGCCATCCTCAACTACACAACCACTCCTCAGCCACATGAATCATGCCACCTGTTCTCGTGGCCCCACCTCCCACTCACCCACTCTCACCTATGTGGCTCACCAACCAAGCTCTCTGCTATACTCTCTTGTCCTTTTCCTCTTTTCTCTCTTCTTTTCTACCTTTTCCACATGCACAAATGAATTTTCAAAAGTGGGTTTATCCACTTTTTATACCCTACCTGACCTCGACCGACGTCGGTTAACCCTTAACCACTGCCGGTCTGTTGCCCTAGACTACCACCATCGGTTACCCTACATCGTCATCGGTTCATTACGACTGATGTCGGTTACCCTGCATACTCATTACCCCATCATTTTACCTCATTTTCCTTACCTCCCTTTTCTTTTTCCATCCCTACACCTACTTGAACCACTTTTCCTTCACCTCTGGCCCTCCACCTTCTTCAACCTTCATGCATCTATTGTTGACACTTTATTATTTTACCCCTACCTCGGCCTTACCCATGCCGTGATCTCGATATTTGGACCTGGACCATCGCTAGTGACCTTTGACCTCATGTGTTCGCTATACCTTGCAGCACTGTTACCTGTGTTGATGACCTAATGACCTTACCTAGCCTATTTCCGTGACCGTTTATCCTGACCCTACCTTTGGTGTACCAGAACATACCTAAATGTTCTTGTACCTAACCTACGTTGTGTTTCCTGACCTTATCCTATACCTTGGATACCGGATTCACTTCACCCTTGTTTGGATAAACCTATCAACCTTAGATGATGTAGAGTTTGCCTACTCTTCAACCCGGTAGTGTGCTGCAGTTTATACATGTGTGTGCATTTTGACTGCTGCTACCTTTGACCCTGACCCATTACCTAGATTTCCCAAGTAGACCTTTCACCCTCTTCCCCTACACCCATTTACCTTTCCTTCACATTTACCTTTTATCAAACCACTCACCGCTTTAGCCGGCTGCTTCGTCAGTTCCTGGTTTGAGGGGGATCACCTTCACCCTCACATGGGCTAACCACACCTTATTTTTGTTAGCATCGCTTACCAATACAAGCTACACAACAAAAAGGGGTAAAATGTAGACACTAAAATTAGGTCACACTCCCCCTTTGTCCTTTCACATATAAGTACCCTTCATCACTTTCACCTAGCCATGGCCCCCTTCACCACACTAGTATTAATTTAATTAATTAATTAAATTAATGCTTTACCCTCACTATATTTATTATTTAAATATATTATCTAAATAATATCTACACATATAGTTCACTTAGACACCTCATCAAGCTAACTCACCTTAAGACCTATTCTTAGCAAGTTACCATAACTGACTAAGACTTACCCAAACCCTAAAAATCAATGCCTACACTCCCTCTAACCACATTCCCGCATGCTCATAGAAGCTCCCAGTCTAATCCATGGGATAACAACACAAGATCCAAGGAAATCAGGAGGATCTCCCCTAAGTTTGGTAAACCTAGAAAATCCCACCTTGACCGACGTCGGTTTCCCCTAACCACCGCCGGTTAAGCCGGACCGCCATCAGGTTACCCCTTTTTAACTCCTAAACTACCTTATTCTCAAGGTTGGAAAACATTGGGAGAAAGTGGATGAGAAAGAATGAGATCTCAAAAAGATAACACATCTTCAGAGAGCATATTCCAGCAAGAACTCACATCCAAGGAAGGAGATTGAGCATCTTCTCCTGCACAGCCATCCCAGCCACCTTCTAAATTATCCAAGCAAAAGAGGAGTGTGCATGCATCCCATGCAGAAGATTTTCTTCAGTTGATAATCACTTGCAGCCTTCAAATCCATCACCGGCACCTCCATCCATCACACACAAGCCTTTAGGAATGAAATCCAAGTAAGTACAATATCATACTTTCCTGGTTATTTCATTTCATCATTGTTTTATCACCTATTGTTTATCTTGCTCCTTATTGACCTTCTCTGACATTTTCACCTCCATATACCCATCAAAACCTCACAAAATCCCACTCCAGCCACCCAATACCTCATCTCGACCAACCAAATTCCTTTGTGTAATCACAAAGGAGGCCAAAACCCTGTTCTTGTGACATTTCCAAATCTCACAGTAACCGGTGCTGGTTATACCTAACCACAGTTGGTCACCCCTGACTGACACCGGTCTCTGTATTTTCCTACACAGCCTAGAAAAGAGACCTACTCACCTAATTTCATCTCACCCTCATTCACTGGTGACCTATCCGAGACCTTTATCAGACCTATAGAACCCAGAACCAACCATTTGACCTGCGGATTCTATTCTAGCTTAGCATGTTAGATTAGATTTGTTTTCTTATTGTGTTTTAAGTGAGATACCTAAATCATTTTAAAATAATAATAGGATTTACCTTGTTTTCAGCATTAATTTGTTTAAAATAGTGAACTGACAGCCATCTAGGAAGTACCACACTTCCCGGATCTAGCTCACGCTAGGTAGTTCACTGCCTATATGTTTTAATTCTTTCTGGTGGTCTTGCTTTCATTACAGGTAGTTCCTCCTAGCCAAAAGGAAGCTCACATGGTCAGCTATGGATTCAGAAGTCATACGTGCGCAACAACCCATCAACCGACATTTGAACATGTATTCCTCCTTATGCTCGTTACCCTATCTGTTTCGTCAACGATTCAAAGAAACAATCTAAGAAAAAGGTGAAACACATCCATCTAAAAACCATCGTTGTTCCAGAAAAGGTATATGTCTTATCTTTGATCTTATTGTTTTATCTAGGTAGGAGGCCTACTATTTTTCCACTGAGTTCAGGTCGTTGGTTGATTGCGAGCCTTCTTTGTTCATGTTTTTTTTCTATTGGGCAGCTTGGTTTCTATTTTCTTGGACCTTCATTTCTTATTTGGGTTCTTTGACCCTCTTTCTTAAGCTCTATATTATAATATCTTGGTTTTTATTCTTTTGTTGTAATGGGGTATGGTTCCCTTCTTAAAACCATTTACCAATAATAATAAAACATAGTTTCTAAATAAGAAATTGATTGATCAAGAAAAGGTAGCGTATACTAACTCTTATAAAACTCTGATTTCAATTGTGGATATCAAAACAATAGATGAAGACTACACAAAATAGTTGGTGTATAAAGAGACATGAAATTTGAATTTGGAAAACACAAAGTTATATGTTTAGAGGTATTTTAATGATGAGAATATTTATAGGCTACAGTTGCATGCCCTCTCATTAGTGTAAATAATACTATATTGTTTTGGAAAGTCCCAAATTAGTTTTGAAAAAAAAAAACTAAACATATTTTCAGGTGTATTATTTTTATTTTATCTCTGTTATATTATTATTATTATGCATGGAGAGAAATATGTGGTTGTGTCTTATTTAAATTCACTATAAATATAGTAATGGATCTCTTTTTAAGTTATATTTGATTTTAACAAGAAAATGAAGAAGAATGGTGTTATAATGTAATATTGTGGAGTTGTGTATGGTATTTTCTCACTCATATGAATTAATGTTATATTTTGAATTATATTTATATGAAATGCTAATACTTTTAATGCATTAATGAATGAAAATAAAATGAATTTTAGTTTGTATGTGACAAACTAGATGTACTTAAGTAATCCATACATAACATTACATGAATTAAAGGTTGAAGTGTGATTTTGGAACAAGTTCATCAAAAATACATGCGACATAGATGGAATTGAAAAAATTATTATTGTAGTCATGTTTGATGACTTGTAAGTTGTAAGGAACTAACTCTTGTTTTTCTTGGTATTTAATCTTATGGATAGAATAAATTTGACCTCCTTATACTCTTTCCTAAGATTTATGAGAAGTTGAGCTTTATGCTAGGTTTTCTAAATGTTGGTTCCCATCATTTCAAGATGCTTGTGTGTCCTTTGATTTTTTTAGGACATGAAAGGAGTTTTAAGTTCTTTTTCCTACCATTCTCTCCTTTTTGAGTATTTTTGTTATGAAATCCAACTCACGTAATTCAAGTTTGGTATCATTTTGAATTATTATAGGGTAAATGAGAATTTTAGTTATCGATATCGGATGATGAAACTATTAGCAAGTAAAAAATGTCATATAGTTCCAACCACACTATACATCTATATTATTTCATACCTTAAATACTAGATAATAAATCCTCTTCTTTTAATAGATAATATGTTAATACATGCATCAACAATATCATCATCTAATATTTCACTAAATATATTATATTCCACTAAGTAAGCATAGTCATATATCTTATAGATACTCCAATTTTTCTTACACCATTTTTTTACCTCACCCTACATCATTATATCAGTAACAATATTCATAGTTTGATATTCCGAGTGATTCGCACACCCAAAGTAGTGCACACCACCATGGAATCAAAAATAGGTTGAACTTTCCCAACCTCTATTCTATTTCTACAACATCATATTTTTACTTTTTTAATAATCATACAGTTTCATTAGATCACTTTAAGTTGAAATAAAGTCATATGGACAGTTCGGGACTGTCCATGTACCATAACCCTAACCAAACAAGTGTTTTTGTTGGTGAAGGGAGGGAACTGGGTGCTGTTGTAAGAGGTTTTAGGTTTCATGGTGGTGGAGTGGGTGAGGAGAAAAAATATTCAAGGCTCGTGTCATCAAACCATGGCACCAAATCAGCCACCACTCCTTCGGTGGGGAAAATTTCTAGATCTGGAGATAGAGACACATATTTAGATAGGGTTGGGGATGAAACTAAGATTCATAGGGCTAAGGGCTCTACTATAGTCTTAGCCACATAAACATCTATGACATCCTCATTGACACCTTTAGGGGAGGGAAATTATATTACAGGGGATTCTACCTTAGTCACACCTATGCAGGGCATTGGCGGCAACAGTCAGGGGAGACAACATATCTAATTTATAAATTGTGAATAAATTGTGCATTATTTTTTAGGAGCCATGATAGTGTTGACGATTATCCTTGTGGATGATCTATTAGAGTCGTTGGATACCATAGGTTAGTAAGACGTGCACCCTAAAGTAACCTCTATATTTTAAAGAAGTTGGCTCTTCTCTATGGTGTGAGATGAGGGTTAGAGAAAAATGAAACATAATACAAAACTAACAGAATTGATATGCCAGAAAAATAAGAAGTTAATGAAGAATCTAATAGCTTGAAATGGTGAAAAGGTGAGCAATGGAAAGGGTGGAAGAAATACACCACAAGCCAAAGCTACATTCACATAGAACACCAATTAAAACCCATTAAGCACAAATTCTTAAATCAATAGTGAACATCAGAAATATGCACAGTATACAAACAACAAAATAAAGGATATTAAAGATGATAAAACATGCAAAGGATGGACGAAATGCATCACAAGACATATTATATTACTTCAAAATTGTGTACAGTATGAAAATAAGTAGGTAAGAGGAAAAAATTTGATTAAAAATCATTAGGAAGAAGGTTTGAGCTCCTAAATCATCCCCCTAGCAGAGAATAAATAGGGACATAGGGATAAAATGATTAACTCACTCCTTGAGAAATGAGACCCATATTACAATATATAGAATCACAAAGAGAGAAGAGTGAAAACTCGAAATTGATTCTCCAACCACTTGTAAGATGCAATAAATGGGTATAATTAATGGCATATTTCTTACAAAAAACTCCCCATCTTGTCCCATGACCTGCAACAATGAAAGAATGATGGCCGTGCTCATTAAATGCATTCCCCAACCACTTTCCAAGTGTCTCTTTGAACAAGAATCATTTTCCTTAAAAATCACCATTAAAGATTCATCAGTTTCTGTATTTCTTGATTTTTGTGTGTTTTTCTTGGAGTCATGATTTCGATGAGACCAATTTTACAAAAATCTGTTGAGAATTGCAAAATTTATGGCCTTCTAAGTGTGAGAAGACATTTTGAGTTTGTCAGGGATTTCCTACATTTTATGAGAATGAGCATTTAATTTATTGGATCTAGAGATGTTTCATTTATTTTCACCCACCTAACCTTACTAAAAATAATAATTCCAGCTTTTGTGGTGTAGAGGATGTCGAGAGATTTCCAAAAAGTCCAATTTTGTGAAAATCAAAGTTTTGGGTCAAAAGTTATGCTCATTTGAACTTTGGGGTTGGGCATTCCACACGGGCTCTCACAATATTTTAAAAGATATGAGCATTTGTAATTCCTGGTGGGTTTCATGATTAATCCTTCATTGAATTGACTTACCACCAATCTTTTACAACCTGCTCTAGGTTCAAATTCTATCTGTGCTTAGCTCCACGTGGAGGCCAAGAACATCTCTAGTGTCTTCACTTTTCTTGCACCTTTTGAAAGTGCACTGAGTTGACATGTGGCTCCTTCCATGAATTCTTCTTTCCAATTCATCCCTGGCTCAGTTTTGACTCGCTGAGTCAGCTTCCTTTATTTTTTAACCATGATTTGGCCAAGTCTTTACAAAAATGCCAAAGGCTTGACTCATCTAGCATTAGTCTGATATTCTCAACACTATCTTGATTAATCGTAGAAGTAATCTTCTTGTTATCTAATTTTAACGGGTGGTGGAGGAAATTAGGTAATAGGTAGGTTTTAAAATTTCTTTGTGAACTCCCATCTTCTTCAGTTTATGTGGGGGCTCATATTTCTGTATGTCTTCATTTTACTAATAGGATTGGGAGGAATGAAGCTTCATGTATTCATATTCACTACACAAATGAATAACTAAATACAACACCACATGCAAAAATAAGAATATAAGTAAATTTAATATGTTATATGACAACACTAGTAAACATCATCTTATAATTTCTCTTCGGTGGGCGGCTTTAAAAACCTCTGCGCAACACAGTATACCACCCAAAACTATGGGCGTATCGATGTAGCATCCTAAGGGGAAAGCCCCTTCAACATGCAATGATTCCTATCTTTGTAATAGGCACTTGCCCCCATATACCAAAATGAGAGTGAGAGTATGAAAACAAAGAATTTTTTTAACATCAACTTACATCATACGTTCACAACCTTACAATTACGAATGTATAACAACTAATAAAAATTTTTTATGTATACAAATGATCCACACGTTAGCTATATTTACAAATATAATGAATCCAAAAAATCAAACTTATTATAATGTTATTACATTTAACACAACTCAGAGAAATGAAATTTCAAGTAAGAGCTAGGACATCACATGAAAATTTAATTGTATTTTTTATATTTTTTGTGATAGAAACAAGTCAACATGCAAAAATTATGCTCATAGATAATATTAAGAATCATCTCAAACAATTATAAAATTAGTCACATTCATTTTGTTTAACTATAATTGTATTCATGTTTGAGTTATAATTATATTAATGTTTGAGATAAGATTTCAAGACATTTATTGTTAAGGTTCTCGTTAAAAAATATAAATACAAATATTAAGGTCATACTAGTGTGACTTGAAATTTTTTTATTTCATAATTGACAACATGTGGAAAACTGTCGTGTTTTTCAATGTGTTGAAAAATAAATTACGCTTTTTAGCATGATGAAAAACACAAAGGGTTTCCACATGTTAATCACTAGATATTAATTACATCAATCAAAAAATGATCAAAATCACAATGTGATTTTCATTGTGTTGAAAAATAAAATGTGATTTTCATCGTGTTGAAAAACACAGTAGGTTTTTCAACGTGCTGAAAAACAAACTATTTATTTCAACAATATGAAAAACACGTTTTGTTTTTCAACACGATGAAAATCACAATGTGTTATTTAATGATATTTTAACTGATGTAATTAATTACTATCTTATTATATTATTTATGATTGTGACTACCAACACACCTCTTAGTGCCTTTGTAAGGTAGATAACAAATATTTTAACAAAAAAAATGTTGGATCACGTCAAATTTAAACCTATATAGAAATTTTATGTACATAAAATACCAAGGGTAAATAGTACACATTTCTTAAATTGGATGCTGAGATATGTCCTTCAAACAAGTTTTGTAAAGATTGTAATTTTTTATTTTCTTTTAAATTATGTATAATAATATTATTATAACAATAATAAAGATGAAAAGTATCGTGGTTGGAAACTTTATAATTTAAAGAATTTAAAAATATGTTTATTAAATCATTTGTCATGATATAAATCCCTTAACTATATGACATAAAGTTAAATAGATTTAAACAAATATAATTATAATATATGAAATATATATTCTAACATATAATTAAAAATATGGTATTTGTATAATTTTAAGATTAGCCATCAAAAACTCGATTTTAAATATATTTTTACTCACTCATTATAATCTATTATATGAAGTCCAAAACATGAACAATAATATTTTTATTATAATTAAGTCAATGAAAATCAAAATTGGAGCCGAATCGATAAAGAATTACAAATAATATTAATGCAAAATGGTTTATAAATTTCAATATGTATCTCTTCATAAAACTACAAGATAATTATTAATTTGGTAGAAAATAATTAACAATATCATCTTTTCGGTAACCATTTAATTACATATTCACTTTTAAACCTTTTTTATTTTGTTTAATTAGATTACCGTCTCACAGGAAACCACTTCCATTTTTAATTAGGTGTTATCTTAGAAAGCAATGATCTCTTCAACTTCTCACTAAACACTAAAAAAAAAATTATTGGAGCTTATGAATTTCCACAAAGGAGTCTTGGAGCTTAGACAAAAAATATCCCTTTCATTATGATAATTTGAGAGAGTAAACTAAACTTGCCATTAGAGTAAAATATACATTTTTTCTCAACATTTCTCAACTTCCATTTAAAATACACACTACAATTTGTTTCTTCTTCACATATTTTCTTTCTTTTATGAATTTAATTCATTGTAATTTAATTATTGTTCTCAAATTACCTGGTTGCTCGTTGTGGTGGAGTGTTGGTGAATGTATAATGCATGGAGGAATTGTTGTTGGGCCTTGAAATTGACGTAGTCCTAAAGAATAAGTCAGCACGTGCAGGAGGCAATAAAGAAGGAAGGAACTTAGGAAAAAGCATGTAAGGGAAATGCGTGGGGTAGAAGAGGTTGGCGCACGTAGGAGCAGAAAGGTTTAGGGACTTGGCCATATTTTGAAGGAGTTTTCGTAGTAGAAATTCCATGTAAGGGATATTCCCATGATGATCATTACAGGTAGTGGAGGAATTTACAGGTTGTCATAGGTATTTGACCATGGAGGACCACACTTCCGCTTGGCATGTGATATACTCATGAAGGAAATCAAGGCAGTGCATCTAGATCCTATTTAAAGGAGTGTTTGGGTCTGAAATGAGGAGAGAAGAGAGTGAGAATGAAGTGCTAGGGAAATGAAGGATTAAGGAGGGTTTTAGGTAGTGAGAAGGTGCTAAATAAATTCTTGCAAGAAAGTTTTTAAGCATATTAGGCATGGATTTGGGCATGAACAAGGGTTGTAATGATTAGAATAACTAAGAAATCTCTCTCTGCAGAGTATCTTTTTAGGGTTTAGCATTATATCCCTTAATGTATTTGTTTTGTATGACCCTCATGATTTAATGGAGCCATTGCAAATGTTTATAAATCAATATATGGTGTGTGATTCTATTTATTCATGCTCAAAATTGTAAACCCTTATGTTCTTCATATTATTAGTATTTGGATCTAGTTTCATTATGCTTATTTACAATGTTTATTTCTATTTATGATGCATCTGGGCACAAATCTGTTGTCTGTATCTTCTATTTTTGAGTGAGTGTTTATGTTTCCATTTTTACAACTCGTTCTCCATAAATGTCGAACCATTCTTGCAAAGCTCAAATAAAGGAGGGGTTCGGCACCTACACGTGCCTTGGGTGAGCACCCAATGCACATTGGGTGATAGGTTGACATGCTTGGGGTAGAAAGAAGGTATATGAAGAAATGACTACATTTTGGTTGCTTTGTCGGGACCTCTTTCTGAACATGTTGTGAGAATTATGTGTAACGACGGAGCACATGACCTTAGAAAACATCAAGACTTGGCTTAAAAACACAAAGGATGATTTTTCTCAAAGGTTCAATATTAGATCTGAGTTTGATGCATGAAAATGGGTGGAGGAGAAAAGGTATCCCGAACTCTACGAGACATTATTATGTTGTTTCCCAGTAGAGTTATATGAATGGCTCTTAGCATATGCATCAAGGAAAAGTTTGTACTATAGATCTTGTATTTAGACCCAAAAGGCATATCAGAGGTTGCAGGATGTTGATCTGACATGGACTCATGCTATTGATCGTTGATGGAGTAGAGTGCTAAATAGTTATTCCTTGGAATATGTTATTTCTATGTATTATTTCTCATATATTTTTGAGTTTGAGTTCTTGAGGGAGCCTAGAGAATCATTCTTGCATGATATTCCACTGGCTATCAAGATCTTGGTCATTACTTTGTGTTTGGAAGCCTTTCCCATGGCTGGCTAAAAATCTTGTTAGACACAGGGCACAAAAGCTGGTGTGGTAGAGGATGGAGGACCTTAGGGCAGAAATGGAGAGAGAGGAGAGACAACTCAATTATAATAAAGCTCGGGAGAGAGATTTGACAAGACAAAGTGAAGTTGTAAAAGTGATGGATTTATGGAGGTAGATGTTACGGGAAGGATTTGAGGTTTGCGCGGAGGACATAGAACCTGAGCAGTCTGAGCTACCCCATCTTGGAAAGTGAGTAAGAGAAAATCCCTTGGATTATGGAGAGAGCTCGTCATATAAAGAAAGGAGGACAGTAGTAGGTATGCATCTTAACCCACATGGTGATAAAACCCTTGCACTTAGTTTTCCAGTTCTTGAGATAATTTTTGATAATCAAGTTGGTATCAGTATTGGTAGTCGAGTGACACCTAGGAGGTATAATTTATCATTTGGTACATCTATAGATACACATTCATTTCCTGTGTTTGGGGCTATTTTGTCTAGAAAAACATTTGGGCAAGGTGTGGGATCACAAGGTTTGAGTATTGTGTATGGGAGCGGCGTGAGAAATAAATTTGGGAGTGGTTCGGTATCATATATTATCGGCGTACAGTTTAGAATGATTGTGGGATCATAGGGTGTAGCTACATTAGGCTCCTTACCTATGACAAGAGGAGGATCTAGTGGATATGAAGGAGTTGGCACTAGTGGATCTAGTGGGTTTGGTGGTGGAGGCAACACCAGAGTGAATCAAGGTCCTAGATATGGTGGATAAGGTCCACAACACCATCAACAAGTGTTTTTCTGAGATATCACTCCACTTACATGGTAAGAAGGGCATTGAGGATGTTAGGAAACATGTACACAAGTGCACGTTACTATGGTGTGCAAAGGGAGTCACTACCCCGAAGAAGAAAGAAATTCAGTTTGTAATCACGTTGCAAGGATGCATGCATAACTAGTATAGAACGTATGACCCACACTAGATAGTGGTGGATTACATTGCACTACATAATACCATTTTGGTGGAGTTCCATAAACCTGAGTTTGAATAGAAAAACATTAGCACGTTGAAGGAGATTCAACAAGGAATGGAAGAGAGTGTGTAGGAGTATGACACATGTTTCAAGACTCTCCTATCCAAGTTATCTTATGACATTAACCCTTCAAATCATGCTTAATGGTTCATCAGAGGAATGATCACACCATTCAGGAGGGCACTTTCACATAAGACTTTCATAAATCTACATGAGGCCTTGGAGGCTTCCTTACATGCTGAGGTAGTAGGAAGTGTTGATACAAAAATAGTTCATTCTTAGAAGCCCAAATTGTTGCAATGGAAAAGTAGCTGGAGAAATTGTTTGGGAACTCAGCTCATAAGACACGTAGTGGGTTATGGTGTATGGATTGTGAAGTAGAGGGTCATACAAAGGAAAATTTCCCACAAAGGTTAGTTTGTGCCATATCGTCAGACTATGAAATTTTCCACAGAGATCATAATGAAGGAAGGTGTCCACTACTGCAGTGCATGATCCAAAAGAATGTATCATGCTATTGTAAGATTTACATCTCTACTACTCATGGCACCAAGGATTGTAGATTGATTGACAAAATACATGATTCCATTGATACTGGTGTGTGCCAAACCAATGTTGCCAATAATTCCAAGGATGATGGTCATCATTATAAAGGGTGTGTGGATGGAGGAGGTCAAGGTAGATGATTTTGAGGAGGATTTAGAGACTATGGAAATCATGGGCGCAAAAGGAGTGAATTCCCTTGGGGAATCTTCTATAATTTTGGATCTACATAACATTACAAGCCCAAGTGACTCGATTTATTGTAATGCTCTTGGTGTGGGAAAAAGCACAAGTCTGAGGAATGCCCAGAATTATTTGAACACGAGCCAGAAGAAGTGGAAGGATAAGGGCATTGGGGTGGTGACCGTAAAGTCTGCTGATCAAAAGTGGATGCCAAGGGTGGAACGTGAGTCAGAGTTAGAACCTATACTGGTGACGATGCAAGTTGAGGTTGTACACACCAGGGAGATACCAAAGTAGAGACCGTTGATTACAAGATAAGAAGTGGTACAAGGGAAGTATATGGACCCTACACACCAAAAGGAAGGGTATCAGGAAATCATGGATGTTATTTGAATCCTATAAGGAGAAATCCAGTTCATGAAGGATAAATCGCAACTGTTAGAGAAGAATAAGATCATTGAGGCTCCACTTAAGGATATAGATGAAGTAAGAAAACTATGTAAGATGTTGAGACATGAGAATATAATCCCTCTATTAGGAGAGTGGATGAGGGGAAAATTACCAAGTTCCAGAGGAGAGCACGAGAAGCAAGTTTTGCATGCTAATCTACCTCCTCACAACCTTGACTATGATAAGAAGATTACGTGGAATGCAATTGTTGATGTATGGATCTTAAGTAATATTCTTATTTACACAGGAACAGAAGTTAATGTTCTCACCCTGTATGCATGGAATCAAATGGGAAGACCTCCATTACAACTATTTTCAAATGTGGTGTATATGGATAATAAGACAAAGGCAATGCCCATTGGTGTTTTAAAGGATGCTTCTACCACTATCCAATGGGTGAAATTCACTGGAGACTTTGAATTCTTGGTGCTTGCTGAGGTGGAGAACTTTCCAGTGTTTTTTGGGCACCCTTGGTGTTAAAAGAACAATGTTGACTTACGTTTCAATAAGGGGTATATAAGTTTTGAAAACAAGGAGGAACATGTTATCATTCCTTTGATGGATGGAAAGTCAGCACCCTATACATAGCCCTTAGGAGAAGAAGACCTAGATAGAATCTGTGTGCACTATCAGGGACCTTGAGGTTGTGTAACGAATAAAAGAAAGTGTTATTCAATGGGAAGATCCTCAATCTATAAGTGATACAAGTAGTGTGGCAAGTGCCAATTGGGCGCATGGGATATATGAGTTACTCAGAAGGAATTTAAGAGGCTCTGTAATGAGAGTAACCAAGGCACACTTAGTCAGACGCCTAGGAGGAAACTAAATACCAAGTTACACTAGGGGAACCAAACCTAATTTTTTCCTGTGAACAATGGAGACCCAGTGGAGATGTGAGATCGACAAGAGAAGTATGTTTAGCTATACTTTACTTGGGAACACAACAAATTTGTGGGTGACCCATTGTGATAACTTTCTAGAGCGGCGTGAGGTGAGAATCACATTCTCCATTAGGTTTCTCTGAAGCATTGTACCTACTGCTATACAAGACTATCATGGCAAGGAACCTGCCTCATTTCACATCCAGGCATGTGAGAGGGCTTGGATGGAAGGCGCAAAAGCCTTGCCTCCATATTTATGGGTACATAAGATTTAATCCACCTTACAAGGTTGTGCACGTGCATGGTACATTCACTTAGAGTTGTGTCATCAGACAGGAAACTGGTATGAGTTGACGACTGATATCCTTCAAGATTTTGAGTATCGGAGTACTAAACCATCAGTGAATGAAGGACTACAGGTTTTTAAGCACCTAACAATGAGAGATAGTGCTATAGAAGAGGGCAACGTACTGGATTTTTTGGGTGAACCTCACTGGGAAGGGCACTTTGACAAGGAAGAATCATAGGAGGTACAATTTTAACGCACATGCATGGAAAAGGAGAAAGGAAAATTGGTCTATGTAATTGATGGTGAAGAGGAGGAAAACTTAGAATGTTAACCATATTGTTAGTATGTGTGACGTTATGGATAGTGCTGATGAGAAAGTGTGCATCTACCATGATCCCTTGAAAACTAAGAAGGTTAACATTGTTTTAGAGGTGGAACCTAAGGAAGCTTCTATTGGAGATTACTGGACTGAAAGGGAGGTTTCAAATATTATTAATTTATTACATGAATTTCAGGATTTATTTCCAAGTGGGTACTATGAGATTAAAGGAGTTCACCACTCCTTGGGAGAAATGAAGATCAAGTTAAAGGAGGGTGCACGCCCAATTTAGAAGAGACCTTATTAAATGAATTTGAATCTACGAGTCATGGTCAAGGAGGATATTGACAAGATGATTGCATCAGGAATCATTGAGGCTATTGAGGAATTAGAATGGATAAGTCTGATGATCATCAACATTAAAAAGGATGGAAGGATAAGGATTTGTGTTAATTATAGGGATTTGAATGTGCTGTGTGTCATTGATCCTTTTCCAACACCCTTCACTGAAGAGATCCTACAAGGAGTAGCAAGGCGCGATATCTATTTTTTCATAGATTGATTCTCAGGATATCATCAGGTTAGAATTGTAAAGGAGGAAGAAGAAAAGACAACCTTCGCCACTGAATGGGGAATTTTTTCCTATACGGTCATGCCTTTTAGACTGAAGAACGCGCTTGTTGTGTTTTTTGTGCATTGTGGTTAAGGTGTTTTAGGATTTCATATATAACTTTCTATAAGTCTACTTGGATGACTGGACAATAAATGGATTAGTGAGGGATCATTATGAAAATTTGAGGTTGATGTTTGAAATATGTCAGTAGTTGACTATATCTCTCAATATTAATAAATCATTTTTCATTACTCCATTTGGCACCCTGTTAGGACATATCATATGTAAAGAAGGATTACCGGTGGATCCTACTAAAGTTGTCATTATTATGGGATTGGGGGAACTTACCAGCTAAAGCGTGTTGCGCAGATTCCTTGGGCATATGGGGTATTACTGGAAATTTATTAAGGGGTATGCCGAGATCACCATGCCATTGGAGGAGTGGATGAAGCACAAAATTACATTTCATTGGGGAGAGGCACAACAAATGGCATTTGACACATTGAAGAATAGGCTTATCACTGTGCTCATATTACACTTTACCTCTTGGGATAAGCCATTCCATGTACATGTCAATGATTCAGGGATGGTGATTAGATAAATATTAGCACAACCTAGAGAGGGAATTATTGACCATACCTTTTGCTTTGCTAGTAGGAAGTTAACCCCAGTAGAATAGAATTATACTACCATGGAGCGCGAGGCATTATTGATGATCTATGTGTTGCACAAATTCAGGCAGTATTTGCTAGCGAAACCTTTTATCTTTTATATGGACCACATGGAATTAAAGTACTTGGTAAACAAGCTTGTCTTGCAATGGCACATATTTAGGTAGGTTCTATTGTTTTAAGAGTTTGAGTTTACAGTTGTTGCAAAACCAGGTAAGAGTAATTTGGGACCTGACCATTTATCAAGGATTGACTCAGGAGAGGACACTCCAAATATTGTGGATACAATGCCAGATGTAAAAATCTTTAGATTACAATGCATGCCCTTTGAATTGGAAGATATTGTTGTGTTTCTCAAAATGAGTGTGGCGTCGGAGGGAATGAAGACTTTGGAAAGTAAGCAGTTAGCCATACGCGCCATGCCCTACATGTTAATTAGTGGAGACTTATACAATTTAGGTTGTGATGAGATTTTGTGTAAGCGTGTGCTTGATCATGAGTGCACTATAATCATGGAAGAAACTCATGGTGGAATTTAAGTGGGGCACTATGTGGGGAATGTGACTGTGCACAAGATCCTCTTAGCTTTCCTATGGTGGGAGACAGTTTACAAGGATTGTATTGAATATTTTAAGGCTTGTGATTATTACTAGTGCCTTGGTAAGTAAGAAAAAAGGGATGAAACACCATTGAGAGAAATATATAGTGTTGAACCATTCAAGAAATGGGAAATTGACTTTGTAGGCCTTATTTCACCTACCACGTGAAAGACAAGTTTACGCTATATCATTACTTGTACTGGTTATCTAACATAGTGGGCGGAGGTAATGCATATAAGGGATTACACGGTGGCTACAACAACAAGATTCCTATGGGAAAATATAATCAATAGGTATGATTTCCCTTTGAGTTTGACAAGTAACCGGGGTACTCATTATTTGAATGAGACCATTAGGATTTTGTTGGTAGAATTCATGGTGGCTTATCATAAGATTACCCCTTATCACCCTAAGGAAAATGGGACTGTTGAGGCATTTAACAAGATATTGAGTCATACACTTACCAAGATTTGTGATGTTTGGAGGAAGGATTGGGATGAGAAAGTCTCATCTGTTATATGGTCTTATAGAACAACGTACAAGAGATTAAACATAGCCACACCATTCCAATTGGTGTTGGTGTCAAAGCTATTTTACCAGTAGATTTCAGGCTAACCTCTCTAAATATTGTGCATGCAAGAGGATTGGCTGACGAACAGGCGTTGCAAGAGCACATTAACAAGTTGATGTAGTTGGATGAAAGATGGTCCCTTGCTAGATGGAGTTAGAAGACTGAGAAGGCGAGACAAAAGGAATGACATGATCATCACATAAAGAATAAACAATTTGAGGTTAGGTAGATGGTTTTACTTTATGATTCTAAGTTCCTATGCCATTCTGAAAAGGTCAAGGTCCATTGGTTGGGATCATATTATATCACCCATATACTTGATTCAGGAATTTTCCAGCTACAAGCGCTTGACAGAATGTGACTTGCTAGGGCATGGGCTTCCTTGGAAATTTCACAAAAGTAGAGCCAGGGGTTTGTATAGTAATAGAAATTGATGTAAGGGAGAAACTACAGAGGACCGAGGAAGAGAATAATGACACCAAGGAAAGGAGTGACCACTTCATCAAAGAAGGGAAGGCCAAGGGAAAAGGAAAACCAGCCATTTCCACATGTTTCAACAAAGAATGGTATGCATAGATGAAGTACCCACATGGTGTGTTGTTAGGGAAAGAGTGGGTGTCACATACAAGGAAGATGGCTATGAGTGATTACAATCATTGCACAAGCACCAAAGAAAAGGAGATGACCCTAGAGTTGGTTTTCCCTAAGGAAGAGAGGACACCAGACGGGAAACCCATCTATGATGATGAAGTAAAAGTGAAGTTAGAAAACGTTGGGCTTCTGTAACTTTATGAGTTTCCCTATTTTGGAAAACTGAAGCATCTATACCAGTGGTTAATGTCACACGTACATGATGACTATTTCTATTTCGTAAGAAGGAAAATCAAAGTTCATTGGCCTGATCTACAAGAGCGATCTACTAGATGAGGACTTGTGTGATAAGGAGGCCGTTAAGAAAATGGTTGAGGTACTAATTTCAAGAAGGGTTCACGATACTTTGACATCATTGCAATCACCAACCCTATTAGGAGGATGGCCGCACGCTTAGTAAAAAAATGAATGGGTAGGAGAGATGGACGTAGATAAACAAAAGTTGGTTGAATTTCTGCCGAAAGATATTGAAGGGCACCATTTATAACCACTCATCTTTCATTATGGAGAATATTATTGATGTTGTGTGCGACAGGGAGAAGATCATGTTTGGTAATGTCCTCTTTACCATTATATTTTTCAAAAATTGGAGTTCCCGATGGGTAAGATAAGTTTTTTTAGAAGTACCTGGATGAGAACCCCTCTCCTATGTAGAGGTTTGAAGTTTACACTTGTGAGACCATGAAGACTGATCACAAGGCGCACTTGGTGAAATGGTATAAATGGATGTGTAACGCATTTGGAGCTAAATGGAGGATACGAGAATAAATTCTTGCACTAGTGGATGGAGAAGATGAATTCACCACATATGAGAACTTTTGTATCGACAGGTTTACCTTGGCAGATGGCACCAAGAGTCCTTGGTGTAAGTTACCCTTATATTTCATAGTGCAATATTTTCAAGGTGCGGTAAACAAGCTTAAGGAAGTGAGGAAGTTGAGATTTGATCTAAGTGTTGTAGATCAAGATCACCGTGAAATGCGTCAGACCTTGGTGTATTCCAAAAAGCACACATATGTAGAAAATTACATATCTCTTGAAACACATGGTAAAATCGGTGACGTTTCCTATTGTAGGTAGGATGATGATAAGGATGTATCTACAGCTAAGGCCCAAGTTTGAGAAGGGTTATTATGTTTAGGATGACATCTCAAACCCTCAGGACCCCACTGTGAGGAAGAAGAAGGTACTAATTAAGAAGAGATAATGGGAAGACACTCCTGCAAAGAAGACACCAAGCCCATATACAGTGTAAACTGTAGGGGAGTAGGAGTCAGGCATAGGTACAAGCACCTACATTCGATGAAAGAAGTCTCTTGTCAGGAAGGAGACCATAGAAAGAAGATTCTCCTAGGAGAGAAGAGTCTCCTGAGAAGGAGAACTCCCCTATGTTGGAGTCCCCAGTAAAGAAAAATAAAAGGGTGGCACAAGGTTCGGACTTGGAAATCATAGAGAGCATCAAAGATGATGATTCTGAGGAGAAAAATGAAGGAGACATTGAAGAGGGAAAGGAAGCTTAGAATCCTTCTATGTACAATGTACACGAGTCTGACGAAGAAGGGGATGGAGAAGAGGAGTATGAGGAGGGTACCCATACCAAAGGAGGAAGTGAGGAGCTAAACATACATGATCAAAAGACCCCGAACCTAATCGAGGTGCAGATAGATAACACTGTAGAGAGGGAGGTGGTAGGTATTATCCAATAGTTGGTGGAGAAAGAAGTAGAGAGAAGCGCCGAAGAAGTGCTGAAGCAAACTAAAGAAAGCACAAGTGTAGGAAAGGATTATAAGAACATTGATGGACTCCCCAACTTAGGAGTAAGCTTCAAAACGACAATGCGCATAGGTGGGAAGGGCACAATAGTGGCCCATGAACCCACTATGACTTATATTAATGATCCAAGCAAGGTACTGCGCACGTTATTCTAAAGTATTGTGCCCACCATCCAAATCCTTGCTTGGTCCTCTTTTGACGAAGAAGGTGCATACCTGCACACGAGGAAAATGCTATGATGGGATTTTGAGTCCCACATTCATGAGCCCAAGTTTGAGGTAAATTTTGATGCATTGATGAAGACACTAAACACCAAGGGAATAACCTCTCTTGAAAATTCCTAGCAATTGTTGAATGAATAAGTTAGCAACATGCTCAAAAAACATATCGATAGAGGTGGGAGAAAAACTCTTTGATACAAATGATAAAATAAATTTCTTGGAGGAAGAGCTTGAGTAAAATAATGAGGATATCATTAAGAGGGATAGGGAGATAAAACAAAAGGAATTGATCAGTGCATAGTTAAGGCATGAACTGAGGGGTAAAAAGGTGAATGTGTGCTAAGTCCACAAGAATATAGAGGCCATTTTAGATGCCATTATCTTAAAGCACCCAGAGCTAGCCCTACCTAAGCAGAAATATGAATTAATCATGCATTGCTTTGAAGACTTAGTGTGCATACTCACCATGGAGAGGAAGCCACTTGCATTATAATCAGTGGAAGAAGTAATGGTGTGCTAGAAGAAGGAAGAATATTTGAATACTGGGGAGATACTAACTCGGTACTCCAAGATCCTTGCCTTAGTAAAGACCGTGATGCAAATGGAAGAATTTGTATATGAAAACAGTGGCATCAAGGAAAAAGTAGCAAGAATATTAGTTTCCATCCATGAAGCGGATCTGAAAACATTTCAAGAGAAAAATAAGGGCAATAGGGTAGAGCGAGACAAGATCTTGGCCAAGGTAGAGAAGAAATCAAAGGAAATTGAAACCTTAAGGGTTTTGATTAAAAAAACTTCCTATCAACTAGTAACCCGCTTGGTTCCTATGAAAAATGTGTATAAGGCGTAATTTTTGTAGACTAGTCAGGTATAAGGTGGAATGAAAGGTGTATCAATGTTTATTAAACCGGATGAACCAGTTTGGGAGGTAAACTCACCTCCTAAAATGAATTAATGCTACCATCAACGGTCTTGTTGTCACGGAAATACGATGTATTCAGAGAAATATTTAGCCAAAATCTCACTCCAACACTGATAAAACTTCATCTGGCACTGAAAAACTCCCTCCAACAATCCTTTCCTTGCCATGCCATGTTTTTCATGGTCATCTATGTGTTGCATGGTCTGTTTTTATGGGGGGCACACCATACATAGGTACATTTTTTTGTGGAGGGTAGCTCTCGCTTGTTGTTGGCCCTTGTGCCTAGTTCTTTAGTTATGTGATTTTCCACTAGTGCCTAGTGTTGCTGCCCCTTGTGCCTAGTTCTTTAATTATTTGATTTTCTGGTTTTGTGATTTCCTTTTTGTCATTTCTCATGCTTTGTTGGAATTTTGATTTTGGACCATGAGTTTTTGGTCACCTCGATGTTCTAATGCTTTTTCATTATTAATATAAAAGAATGATGCAATAGTAAAGTGCAATTTAGGGTTCATTTTAAGAGACCTCTAGGAAATTAAAGGTGGAAAATCCCTGGTGAATATCTCCAGAACCACTTTCGCGAAACAAGTGAATTTTCTATGGTTTGTGAGCAACATTTTTTCTTGAATTTCATGACATACAATAGGAAGGTGGCTATCATGCGGCAGTAATTTTACTATCATACAACAAAAACCTTTATGTCAGGTGAAAATAAGGTCACTGTCATGTGACAACAAGGTTGTTTTCACATGGCAGTAACCTTGTTGTCGTGCATAAGTAAGGAAGTTGTCAACCTTGTTGTTGCGCATCAGCAAGGATGTTTTCAATCTTGTTGTCGCATGATAATAAACTTATTTTCATACCACTATAAATTTTAAATCTCCCATCGTGCATTTGTAGCCTACTATCGTGTGTCAACAACCTCATGTCCCGTGTCAACCGATTCTAGTCACACGTCAACAAAGCACCCTTGTCGTGAGTAAAAAAGCTCCCCTTTTCGTGCGTCAGTAGAAATTTCTTGTCATGCCTCAACATAAATTAGTTATTGGGTGTTAGTGATCAAAATGTGTCGAGATTCAACAAATAGCCCTTGTCGCGTGTCAGAAAATAATACTTGTCACCTGACTAGAAGTCTGATGATGGTCTATAAGACTATACTTTGTGTACTAAACTTCGGTGCTTCACAAGTTCACTGTACTCAATATGCTTATAGAGGTATGGTACCTTAATATGAGTATTTTATAGTATTCTACCATGTGAATCACCTAGGTTTATATAGGGGATGGTTTCAAGGGTAGGTGAAGCCGACCCCTAAAATATTTATTATGTAATTTTTAGGCAAACATGACACTACCCTGTTTCAAAAAAATTACCTTTTCAAATTTTCCTAAAATGGAATATTCACCATATTACGAATATTCACCACTAAAAAAATCCCTGGTGTAATTGACATTTTATAAGGAACAACTTATTAAATGTAAGTTTTTAAATTAAATTATAAATACACTGACATGTGTTTAATAATGGTAATTGGGAGATTGGGAGTATATATGATATTTTGTTCATTATTTTTAAAAAATTTAATATTAAATTTGATGTTCATTTGATCAGCATGGGACAATTTCAACCTTAAATTTGTTTCCAAACCTGGAAATTGGCAGGCGGTGGGCTATTTTTTTCTGATTTTAACTGTATAATACCGGTAAAAAAATTAGGTGGCCGTAGATAATAACAAGCTAAAAATTTATAAAACCATATAAATTTTTAAATAAATGTTATTAAATATATATAAAATATGTGAAAATATATAACTTGTTTGTATATATGTGAGTAAGTCATAAAAATAAGTATAGTAAAAATGAAATTTACAACCACCTCAAAAAGTTATGTCATCAATAAATTTTGATCTAACAAGACAAGTAATTTGAAATTCCAGGCATGTTTGTTACTCATTTGGCTTTCACTTGAAAACTTTTTACTTTCACTTTAATAATTTAATTGGAAGATAATAATTTCTTAACCATATGATATAGTTTTATGAACCATTTTTCCTCAATAATATTTATGTGGGACTAACAAAATAACACCTTCATTAATTTCATTTGTCAACAATCATTAGAATCACAGAAGAGAATGTAATAGAGTTAACAATCAATGTGATATCATGGTATTAGAGTCATAAAATAAATTCCAAAATGCACTTAAGAAGCATAACTGAATTAGGGTGGTAAAATATACGAAACTTCAAGACAAGAAACTTGAAATCAATATATCTCAATGTATTTCAAATAGATATATCTAATATATTTTTCCTAGTTGTATTATTAAAAAATAACATATAATAAAAAAACAGAATCAAGTAGATACTAGCAAGTTTATATTTACACAATTAGTTCAAGACAAAAAAAGCCTTATAAGAAACCACCATTGATTATGCATTTAACCTTAAAACATTAATATTTTGAATGCTATACTAACCAAAGAATATTTTTTTGATATATAAATGCTTTTGACTAGAGCTATGAATCGAATTACAATCACCTGGAAAAATTTCAAAAAACCAACCCCAACACAATGACAAAGCTAAACAATAATATGCGAAACAAAATAAAACCCTAGCTAAAATACTCCTCGAGTGAGAGATAATAATAAAGAAGATTTATGAACTGCCCCTTTTTACGTTTTTTTATTTTTGACCTCTTTCCATTGACCCGAATCAGAGGCAATAACCATCATGCAATTATTAGAGTCCATCGGGGACTCGAAGCGACCAAAAGCTTACTCTTGATCTAAGTCTGATTTTTTAGATTTATAGGATTCATGACCCCTCTTCATTCCACCTACTACTTTTAGATATTTCCTTGACCTGTCCATAGAGACCTTATTCTCAATTAGCCCAAAATGTTTCTCTGAATATTTGACACTAGGGTCTGCCATGCAGTCTTCATCACAAGCCTGAACCGGAGAGGGATTTTCCTAGCCACCTCACGATGACATATTATTTCTCCTTTAAGCACTCTTATTTTTTCCTTGTGGGAAATATTCCTACAAGTGACCAAGATTTCTAAAGATGTGACACCAAAATGTTGTATTTTCATAGTCAAGGAATTGAACATGCTAAAAATTCACCAATTTCATCTAAATATTGTCAGGCAATCCTTTTCTTAAATCAATCTTTGTGTAAAATTTTGAAAAGGTGCAGAGTCCTGCCACTTCCCTAGCATGATCCACCTTTATTAATTTACGAAAAACATTACTGATATCCTCGAGAGCATACCAAAAATAAAGTGAAAGGTTTGGGCGAAATACCCACACATACATTTTTGTGTTTGGCAATGTATTCAGATCGAACTCTAGGAACCAGGGTGTGAAAAAAAAACCCACATTACCTCAAAACCAAGGTCCATTTGATAAGAATTTTTTATATTCTTCTACCTCCTTGAATTATACTACAAAAAAAACCTTTGGAGCAGAAGGAGATTTCACATTTTTTTGACCAGTTATTAGAGACCCACTCTGAGAGGGTTGAGGAATCTATAAAATATCTGTTGAATCTTCCAATGACTACTATTTGAGACAAGGAGTGAATATGGGTGGACACTATAGGGTGATCCAGACTAAGCTACAACATTTCCTCTGCTAAATCTACAATATACGCACTAGGGCTATTCAGTCTAGGATCAGTTTGATGCATGACATCCTTAAAAGAAACTAAGTTAGGGATGAATGCATTCAAGGTCTCCTCTCAACCTCTCTACTTACCATGAGTAGCTCCAACTCCTCTAGATATCCCTATGCTCGAACTGCCGACCGGAACTAAGGAGATGTCCTTACAATCAATGATAGGGGAATTGTCCAAATTAGGATTTCACTCGGCTCCTGGAAGGGTTTTAACAATCCTTGAGCCTACATTTGACTAATATATTCTAGCCGATTCTCTCTACTCATGGAGAAAAAATCCTGAATGGCATTCTGCTCCACCTGGTCACTTGTGGTGTTCTCATCTCCTCTCTTATTTTTGGATCTATCCCTTCCCAGATCACTCAATCCATTATGTGAACCTCTAACACCAATTTTTCTAAGCCATCATCATGGCCAAATGCAACACCATTCCCTACGCAGAAGCTGCCATGGCCACCCTTAGGGTTTTGCATGTTCAATGCTTCCATTGTAGAAGTTCTATTTGACCTTAAATTTAGATGGAGTTGCGGAGGATCACTTTCTCTAAGTGGTACATGAGGGTGGGCTTAGGTCCTTAATGTCCACAAAGCAATCTACATTCAGAGCTCCCCACTATGTTCCGCTTGGTCCATATGGAAAAGTTTGATCCCTACCTCAAGGAGTCCCCATGGCCACTTATTGAAAGCATTTAATGAATTAAATGGGAATGAAACTTGGGTTGATGATTACAAACTACTTGTAACTCATAATTAGCCAATACCTTGAGTTCACCAACCAAAGAACATTGAGCTTCATATTTATTATTAGTATACTAATAATTTCTATAGAAATTTAGGTATTGTTTATTTGTCTTTTAATAAAAAATTTCATACAATTAAAATCATTGAATCTATATGATACATGCATGGATAGGGGATAAAAAATAAAAACATTAGACCATGTAATGTGAAGAACACACATGTAACACCCCCTAAAATCTCCCACTTGAGACTCATGAACAACCTAGGTTTAGTTACAAATTTATGGAATAATTTTGTTTTTAAAGTGTTAACAACCAAAGTCTCAAGGAAAATTAAATTCAATTGATAACTTTTCCCATTATAATAATTACTAATTCCACATTATAAAGCAACAAGTGTAATAATTCCACACCTAGCTCAAATCTCCTTAGGGATTAATTTAATCACTGATTACATTGACATTTTAACTAAATATTCCCTGATTAAAATTTTAGGGTTAAGGGACCAAAAAAATTAAATACCCAAGGTATTTAATTCCACAATATATAATAAAAGAGAAAGGTTTAATTACAGTGGGGGAAAAGAATACATATTTAAAATCATCAGAGTAAATTCTTACTTGCCCACTCCAAGAACTTGGTTAAAGATTCAATTTGATTTTTCCCATTATTAACACAATTCAAACTTCCTGAAAAAATTCCCATTAGATAGGGAATTTCCTCAATTTTTCGGTGATATAAAGAAGTCCTCCTAACTCCTCATATTTCTCAAGTTATGGACCGATGGAACTTGGGGTGAAAATTTTCCCAAGAGCGGGCTTGCAGTTAAGGAAAACATTAGACCATGTAATGTGAAGAACACACACAACATAGATTGACTAACATCCTAGAAAATGAAATAAAAATTAATAAAATATTAGTTTATTCAATTTCATTAAGCAAACACAATTTGCACATGAAATAGACTAGTTCCAAGAATATACATTTTCTAACAATATTTAATAATGTGCATCTGAACTAACCATATGATTAAATCAACCTCCCATTACTTTTTCAACTTATATATTATTAAATAATCCCTCTAAGAAGCAAAAAATTTGAATCGTTAACATGGATTTATAAAAGTACATGATTCACCTACTTACAATATTGCTCTCAGCTACATCCCAATTGTATATCATTAAATGGATCCTTCAACCCATGCCCCCATTAATAAATGTGTTACGATTATTAAATTCAAGATAATAAACAAATGATTCATAATGCATCACAAGCATACCAAGACTCAAAGAAACATAATTCAACTCAATAACCAAAATATTGAGTTGAGTAAACCCTTTATGTTGGATCTTTATCATTATATGAACCTTAAAGTTTTGAATAATGTTTTAAGAATCTTGCACCCCCTGAGGTAATGTGCACACACCACACATTTGTACAAAGCAATTCACTAGAGAATTTCCAATTTATTTTCCTATGCATATGTTCTAATGATATGTTTGGATTAGTAAATAGATGCATACCAAGAATACTGAGTTAGGTAAACTATATTTATTAGCTCCCTCTGGTTAAATTCCCTATAATTCTTAATAATTGATTATAAACTCTTTCACTCCTTGATTTCATGTCTGCACATCACACATCTACATAAAGAATTTCATGGTAAAAGTTGCAAGTTTTTTCTAGTGCAAAATTCCAAATCATCTTTAGATATTGGTAGATATATGCACACCACCAAGATAAGGTTATGGACATAATATGACCCTCTAACAATGAATATGTTTATTATGTGCATAATTGATAACTCTTAGGATTATGTAGTGTTTCAATGAATCTATTGAACGTTCCCACCCAACGTCAAGCATAAAATTACAGAGATAGTGAAAAACATTATTTATTCCTCACTTAAGACTATAAAATACATGTATGTACAATGAAGAGGTGCCACGATGCATTATTAATGTTCTTTAGCTACACAAGACTTTAAGATTCCATATCTCCATTTTTACATTACACTATGAAATATATGGTTGCATTGACTACTAGGAAGTATTTATGAATTAATAAACTACTAAAAACCTTATGGATCATTATTTCAATGTAATAAAAAAAAAGTATGAAAGCACATAACACTAGTTTTTCCTACTTGTGGCCATAACAAACCATTACACCAAAACCTTGAGTTGTCAATGAATCCACACATGAGAATCTTAACATCCCACCATGCTTTTATAGCTTGTACCAGAGGCTAGATTTACACCCATATGGTGGGACCACACCCTACCTTATACAAGCCACTGGTGAAAACTGCAATGTTGGCGTAGCCACCTATACTGAGACTCGAACATATGTGGTTGCTATGATACAAAATGTAGCAAACTATTACACCAAAACCTTAAGGTATTAATGAATTTGCACATCAGAATCATAACATCCCACCACACTTCCATAACCTATACCTCGGGATAAATTTAAACCCATATAGTGGGACTATGCCTTGCCTTATACGATCCCTAGGAGAACACTGCAATGATGGTGTAGCCACCCTTTCCAAGACTTGAAACTAGTGGTTGAGATCTGATACCAAATTTAATGAACCATTACACCAAAAACCTTGAGGCATTAGTGAATCCACACATCATGATTGTAACATGCATTGTAGTGGTTTCCTAGGGCCTGTATAGGATTATGTGTAGTCTCTCTATATATAGGAACAAATTTAACAAAGGGTATGTGCTACATAAGCAAGTTTGGATGTTATGATCCTCATGTGTGGATTCACTAATGCTTCAAGGTTTTGGAGTAACGATTCAAACCTGGGTTTTCACTCTGATACCAAATGTAACGAATTGTTACACCATAACCTTGAGGCATTAGTTAATTCATACATAAGGATCATAACATTCATAAATTTGTCTCCTGTTAATATTTTAAGAAGTTAAATTATTCTCTTAAGGGTTATGTCTATATGTGGTCTTTCATAGACGGTGGATGGATTTGATTTGTAGAGGGATTTCAATTGGGATTACATCCTTTGTTGAATTAATTGATTGGATCCATTTTGAATTCAATTGTACTATGTACATGAGTGATAGGATTCATTAGAAATATCATGTAGGTCACAAATTATCAAATATTACATCATCAATTTTTGCGTTATCGCTAAAACATTTTTTCTTCTTTCTTTGTTAAATTTATTCACTTTATGTAAGGCCAAAAATGCATTTAACATATCATATCTAAAAGAAAATAGGCCTCATGAATGGCCAAAAATCCTCATGAAAAATGCATACAATTCCTAATATTATATTAATCATTTTTATATTTGGTTTATTTCATAGCGTTTTTTAATCAAAATCCTAGAATTGACATTAAAAATGATGTTGCATTGGTGTGGATTGCCTCAATTTTTTCTAATTTATGATTTGATTGAATTTTAATTATTGGTTTTTTGAAAATTATATTAATTTATTATCAGTATACTTCTTTTAACTTGATGTGTGTGTGTGTGTGTGTGTGTGTGTGTGTGTGTGTGTGTGTGTGTGTGTGTGTGTGTGTGACTTTATCTCCTACTAATATACATGTACATATTATACTATTCTATTAAGAGTTATGTGTTAATGTGGTATTTAATAGATGGTGGAGAGATTTGAGTTGTTGGGGGATTTTAACTTTTCTTACCACCTCTCATGACTTCATTTTAGATCCATTTTGATTCCACTCATATTGTGTACACCTCAATCCACATGTGAGAGGATTCATTAGAAATATAAAGCAGGGCACAAATTCACAAACCTTGCATAATCAAATTTGTCATCGTCTCATGTCAAATGCCCTGAAACATTTTGTTGAGGATTATATGTGTACATATTTTTCGATAAATAGTGGAGGGAGATAGTAGGATATTTCAACTAGGTTGACCACCTCCAATGAATTTATTTATTTTATTCCTTCTTAATCCATTCCTATTGTGTGATATAGGTAACAAAATCTCAAATATTACATCATCAAATCTGTCATTTTCTAATTTCATATTTGAAAGACAAAATTTATCATGAATAGCCACAATACTACTAGAAAATTAATACAATTCATAATATTATAAATATTATATTTAGATTAATGGTTTCTTCATGGGACATGGTATAAAATATTTGTAGACTATAATGATGATTATTTTTTAATGTAATGTCCAAGTTGTTGAAATCAACAACCGAGATTCCTACACACACACACACACAAATAAAAAATAACATCAATAAATCATTGATTAGTGCATTTTATTTGGAAAAATATACAAGATATAAACCCTAACTATAGTCGTGAAATTTTTGTCTTTGGCTAAGAAATAAGACAATAACAACAACAACAGCTCCAAGTCATGTGTTCATTCCTTAACAATAATATATTTTCTAAAAAATAGATCCCATCATTTTTGCTTATCAAATTCAGTATTGCACACGAGGGGTAACCTTGGAGATATTATCTAAGGATAAAATTATCAATCATTGTGCCAATTTTGTAGGTGCCCAATGTCAAATGCCTTAAAAAATTGTCACTTTTTTCTTTGTTTGATTCAACAAAAATTGTTTCTCAAAATATATTGTTTCTCAAAGATTCAAAAGATAAACCAGGCGCATGCTTATTATTCATCCCTATATTAGTCATGGTGTCAATAATTAGAGGAAATACAATTTATTTCATTCATAATTTATTAGCACTCATAACAATAACAAAACTTGCGATAGATATAGTAGTCCTTGGGCCCCTACAATTAACACTCCATATCCACATTTAACATAGGTGACCTAAATTTCTATGTATGCGAGGAAAATAAATATTTTTAATATTCCCTCATGCACGTATAAATATTTCCTCTCTTCAAAATAAAAATGCTATCTAAAACACATAGGTACTCAATTGAAAGGGAAGGAAAAAAATCAATAGCAATATTTTTGTTTTAGGTCCCGTGATTTGTGATTTGTAATGGTTTTGGCCTCAAAGCTGGTAGTGATGATCCTAACAAATAAAAAACCAAAATAAAATAGAGTTTGAGTATGAATTTACATCTTTTCAAACACTATCCATACCATTTTTTCTCTTTTGTTACTTCATTAACAAATCTAATTTCTTCTAGTAATAATAGTAATAATTAGGAGAGAGAGAGAGAGAGAGAGGAGAAAGAGAGAGAGAGAGAGAGAGAGATATATAAATGGAGATTTATGAAGCGAAACATTTTATAGGAGGAAGAGGATAAATGAAAAAGAGGATTGAAGGAGGAGAAGTTTAGAGCTAGGGAAAATGTTGGGGGGAAATATGTAGTACTCTTCTTTCTTGTTACAAGACACATAAATAATGTGGAATTTTTTTTTCAATCCTTTGAAGGAAAAATGGGGTGTAGTGATTAGATCATAAAGGAAAAGTACTTAGGTAATCTATAAGAAATTTTGACCTCGTCGAGAAATACAAACAATGGACAGTAGTTATTGTTTGCAATGTTAGCCCTTTTGTTTTGTGGGTAGTTGGAATACTTGACAATTTTAGGGGAATTCTATTTTGAGGACACGAGGAAGGGTTGTTACATGATAAAATAGAAAATATAAAAACGTGTGGAGTACATATAAAAACATGGACATGCTCAAAATGTGTTGACCTTAAGATCAACAGTCCATTGATCATGTACAACATCATTCTTCCTTTAAACAATATTTAATGAAAAAAACATATTTCATTATTATTGTGGCTATTGATGACACCATTAACGATTCAAACATGGGACCTGAAGATATGTGGAGAACTTTTTCATAAGGAAATTTAAACTTTATGGAGATAACATTTTGATTGGGGGACCTAAAATTGTATAATAAGGTTTTTTTCAGACAAGTATTATTAGCCAAAAAAATTATAATAAGAATGTTTTGTAAGCATCTTATGTTATATGAGAACACAACATGATCTATGAGAAATCTATTGTATTTTGATCCTATTTGAAATGGAGGATCTCACATATGGCACAAGGTGAGCACAAAACGAGTGGATTCAAAGGGGGTTCCAATAGTTGAATTTAGGGGAGATATTCATCCCAATCACAATTTGTTAATTTGTAAACATATAAACATGAATTATGATTATGTGTAAACATATGTAAAATGAACAATTAAAAAATAATATTTAAATTATGCCAGCAAAATAAATATAATTCAAAATAGATATTTAACATGTCCATTTCACTTGGCCTAATGAGCACACTAATATTTAGATTAAAATTATTTTGTGACCACACAATTACAAACTTAGATACCAATAAGTGATACAAAGTATGGTCCTATTTTATGAAATATTTTTTGAATATTAAATATGTATTAATAGAGGGGAAATGATTATTTTTAATGGGTTTCTAACAATTTGAGATTGCTATAATTACATCACTATATTTGTTTTCATTACATAACCATAAAATTTTGTGAGGGTTGTAGAAATGTTGGACACGTGTTGACCAAGGAGGTAGTACCAATTGGAACTAAAAACATTCTAATAAAAATGTTGGTGTCCACGATAAGAGGGTTCCTAGTGGATGCATTCATAGTTTCCTTCATCGTTGCCTCTAGATAGGGAAAGTTGCATATGTTTGAATTTGTCATAATTTTTCACATGCACACCACCCTACACAATAATGTTCATGAATTAATTCCTGATGAAAAACAATGATAGTAGAAAATTAGAAATAAAAATAAAGAATATGTTTTATTGTACCCCAAGATTAGAGATTGTTTTCCCATCTTCCATGTTTTTCTCTCCATTATATTGATTTATTTCTAGGTTGTGAATCATTGGGTTCCTTCCTCAACAATCATTAGTTCAAGAACCTAGATTAGTCATAGTCTCATTATGTTTCAAGTGAATACAAGGATGTTGTGTATGTGCTCAAGAACCATGCCCCCTTCTCTGTCTTGTACTCAATAATGACCTGGGTTTTTTCTAGCAAACCTCAACCATGGAGAAGTGATGTTGTTTTTGATATTGATAAGCTTGACATGTGAGGTATTGATGTAGGACAAGGAAAATAAACATTGATAATCATGATTTTTTTTTCAGTAAACTCAAATGTAACATATACAATGTTTTGGAGCCCAACGGAAATTCATGTATGGCCACCCTAAAATATACATACCAAGATTGTGATGTTAGTACAAGGGAAAAATAGATATATGTATAGAGCCTTGTGCTTGTTCAAAACATTATATGGTGGTAAATATGTGTACACATGAGATTCTATATGAATCTTTGAGTAACGCTAAAGATTCAATTTGTAAAATAGTACTTTGGGAATTTCACAAGTTATTTTTTTAATTTATTGTGTCTGGAGTTGATGTCCCCTGTATTCTGATGTATTCAACTTATTTTAAATTAATTTTACCTAAAGTTATGGAATTTTGTGACCCTTACAATATCTAACAAAAAGTATTCTTCATATACAATTTTTTAATGTTTTGACGTATTTTTTATTTTATTGCATTTAATTTTTTTTTTATTGTATTAACTCTTGACAATTGTAATAATGTAACTGCAGTAATCTCAAAAAGTTACAAAACTATGGTGGAGGTTATTAAGACATTTAATACTCAACAAATTGAAATATTGCATTAGATAGAAAAATCATTTGTAATAATTATTAATATCTAAGATTGTAATGACGTTGTTACGAATAATTTTTTATCTAAATATTGTACATGAGGCAAAAAATGAGCAATTGGAATGGAAATTAATTGGAATGAAAATTTTAAAAGTGGGAAATAAAGACCTGAGGTTTTCAATGTTTGTTACAATATTAAAAATGTTTTTTTTGCTTGTTTGTATACTTTGTCAGCAGTCCATGTGTTTTTAAAATCAATATTTTTTCATATAAAGTTTGATAGATTTTGCATTAAATAAAATTAATATTTTTTATGTTAGATTTTGACGATTGCATTTTAATTCTTGAGTGCAAATATATGTTACAAAAAACCGCATAACCCTTTTTCATATGCTTACATAATAAAATATTGTCTTCCAGACTATTTTTTTTACATGTTCTTTAACAAATGGCATCCAAAAGAGATATGGGCTACTATGGGATTTCACTACGTTGTACATCTCCTCTAGTTTCAACTAATGCATCCCATTTGAATCCATTTGTGTTGTGCATGTCTCCTGCCACACGTAAGATACTATTATAAATTTAGTCAAATGCACACATTTGAATCCTTTCGTTAGTGAATTTGTAGTTGTCTATTTGTAAATGCCTTGATAATGCGCTACTTATTTCTTCACTGGATTTAATGCAATTATGAGGTGGAAGATGAGTTCTGAAGCATGTTTTGTTCTCATGTAGAAAAATATTTGGGAATGATAACCGAGTTTCTATAATGAGTAGCATATTTTATATCTACATAAATACATATGTAGGATATTAACATTTTTTACATTCAAATTTACCACTTACTAACATTTGTTATACCAAATTGCATTGAAAAATTTAACTATAATTCTTTCTTCCATTACATATAATCTACTTTTTAAAAAAATACATTATACCTCAATCATGAGACTAGATTTTCCCATAGCCCATACTCCAACTCTATCCACTATAATGGAAACTTTCATGAATCAATTTATTACACTGAGAGGCATTCCTACAATGGTAGTAAAGGTTGTAATGGACTGAATTGTTCACTTTTATTCTTGACATTAAATTTGATGTTCATTTGAATGTCACGTTGTCATGCCCCAAAATTTTCCACCCAAAAACCAAACTTTTTTTTTGCGTTGTTTTGCGTTGCTATAAGGGATTGTGTTTCATTTAGCACACATGCCATCCTTACGCAGGGGCCATGCTAATATTCTCTCCATCGTTCAAATTTTATCATATGTCTCTGAACAGACTATACCCCATGTTGGTTCCACTATGAATAATTCTATATATATATATATATATATATATATATAGTTATAGGTTATAAAATAATAAGCTATGGAAAAATGTATGGTAGTATTTGATTATAGACGTTACAGTTATTTTTATGATGACGTATAATCATTACAACAAGATGACATTATTCCAACATTATAGCAATGGTATATTACAATTTTTTTAGCAACCTTATAAGCGTTAATAATAATACAATACTATTTTATAAAGGCTATATTAACTTACTAAGTATCCATTACTATAGACGTTATGTCCATGGCAATGCACCTATAACCTTATGAGTATTATAAGTCTTAAAACATTATAACCAATACACTAAGTAATACATTAATTATAATAATAACATTGTATAATGTATTATTGCATGATAAACTATATAATTATAATATTGAAATGGTTATAATATTTTGAATAATAATATTTACAATTAATTACTTTCAAAACAAACTAGTGGCCCCATTCAAAAAGGAGACCCTTGTGATCAAATGATCACCTCACCTACCTCACTTAACTTTTGTAGGAGGCATTTTGGGCCATTTGGTGAATCCAATCTAGACCATTGGATGAAGGAATTCAAAACAAACTTTAAAATATCTAAGGAAGGATTTATTTCATTTCTCTTTTGTTTATTTCATTCATTCTTTGTTTTTGTTTTGGAGGTTAATGGAATATGGAAGAGGAGGAAGCCATGGATGAGAGGGGAGAAGCTTGGGGATGGATAGACACATCTCCCCCAATGCTATTTATTTTATTTTCATTATTTTCCCTTGTACCCTATCCAAGGGATTGTAATTGTTTCTAATTTGTTAAAGGCAATATTGAACCAAAAATACCCATTTGGGTATTCTACATTTTTTTCAAAAGAACCATCTTTTTTTGTTGCATTTCCTTTATCTTTTTATGTTAATATACATACACAAATGAATTTCTTATATACATATATATACATACATATATATATATATATATATATATATATATATAATTTATAATGTTGAAATTAAAACTTTCATGGCCGCGGTTTTAAAGTGTAGTGCCTGAAGCAATGGCCGACCCAGCAAAAAAAATGCGATGGAATAAATAAGGAAAAGATAATCATAGATTAAATTAATTCTTCTATTTAAATATATTTTTATCTAATTAATTTTGTGACGATCGTTTATTAACCTATGGTTTAGCTTAACGTGACATTCGTCCTAAAAAAATTAAAATTATTTTGTAATTTTTCTAGTATAATCTATGTTTGGTTTTGGGTTTCATGTGCAAAAGTTGTGGGCGTTACATACGTGACAACTCATCCATAAAATTGACTTCTATTGATATTTCACTTAAACAGTATTTTTATTGTTTCTTGGAGAGGTCAATCAAAATATAATAATATTTTGGGGATGTGGTACCATTTGGGCCCTTTTCTCTTGAATAGGATTTTTAATACCAATGCAATAGTATAGCTAAATGATTACATTTTCCACAAGTCAAGGGGAATTTGAGAGAGAATTTAATGAAGTGGTCGATAAAAGTGGTATGTGAAAAATCTAAGCTAATAAGCTTGAAATTGATATATATTCATGCATTTCATATAGATACATTTATTATAATATATTCACTATATTATATTTATTTTTACTTCTTATGTTTTTATTATACTTATACTACACTAACATAACTAGATATAAACCAATGGGATGCAGGGGATGGGAATTAGGAATGGGGGTTTTCCGGATTATAAGCAATAAAAACTAATGACTTTTGCAAAATCTACCCCTTCTATTTGTTTTGGAGAAGAAGTGATTCAATCTGAATCTTCATTCAAGAGGAATGGTTTGATCTACAGATTCAACAACTTTTGTCCAAGGCTTCTAGTGCTTAATGCATGGATTTTGAGGAAATTGGGTCTACTCTTGGAAGGTAGGTTGGATATCTTTCCCAGTGCTCGTGGTTATTTCATTGTATCATTTGTTGATGCTTCAAATAGGGATCTTATTTTTTAAAAAAGATTGGGAACATGAATTCCATATGTTATTGATGAAACCATGGTTTCCTTTGTTTAACCCGGTTACGGATACATTCCATGCTAAGCCACTATGGATCCACTTACCTTATCTTCCCGTCTAAATTTGGTTGGATAGTTACTTGATTGCTATTAGTAACACTTTAGGAAAATGTTTGGATATCAACCCAAAAATTGAAGATTTTGAGCACACCACGTATGCTAGAATCTTGGTTGATATGGATACATCGGTTGACTTCTCTGCCACCATTGAACTTAAAATAGAGGATAGAATTTGGATTCAAAATCTGGACTATAAAGGTTTCCCTTTCAAGTGTACAACATGTTTTTTCCTTGTCTATTTAGCTTATGATTGACATTTGATTAGAAAATATATAAAAGGTATAAGTTCATGGTGGAAGAATTCTAATCCTGTACACCTGATTGTGAATGATCCATGTAATGCCCCGCCTCGAGACACCGGAAAAAAGAGCAAAAAAGGTGGTAAAATTTTTTTTTTTGATAGTGTGAACTAATGTTTCACCTAACTCTTCCCACTAATATTTAAGTTTATTAAAAATTTATTTACCCAAAATTTAAATAAAAACTATTCTGTAAATGGCTTAATTATTTATTCTTCTTAAGTTAACTAGGATCATGAAATAATAGTCTACTACCCCTTTTAATTTATTTTCCCAAACCCATTTAAATGTTCATGACTTAAAGGTGAGTAGGGTGGTTTGTGAGCCCTTGGATCAAATCTGATCTTGACCCTTGGTTGTGAAAAGAACCCTATAGTTTGCCCTAATCCTCTCTTAGTTATTTTCTTCTCTTTCTTTTCATTCTATTTCTCATTTTGTTTGATTTTGTGTTTTGCAGGTGCAAGTTGGAAAGGAGCTTGGAAAAAATTGATCCCATGGAGTTTTTTTTTTATAAGAGTCTCCATATTTGTTCAGGTATATATATATATATATATATATATATGTGTGTGTGTGTGTATGTATGTATGTATGTATGTATGTATGTATAACTTATTATAGAAATAAAGAAAACAAATTTAAACTTGTGCCCTTGGCCGCAGGGTTTAATGGAGCCACGGATTTTTTTTCTTTGGAAGGGAAGGTGACTTTGGTGGGTGGAAGAGGAGTGTGGCAGAGTGGGGAACAGGCACGGCGGTTAGGGTACTAGCATGGCACGAGAGGGGAGACAGTGTGGAGAGGCCCGGGGGGGGGGATAGCGGGGCGACAATGTGGCCACGGATTAGGTTGTAGGAAATGGGGAAGGGGGAGGGTTCAGCCTCGACGAATCCTTTTACAAAAACAAACAAAAAAAATAGTTTTATTTTTTTGTTTTAAAATTTGTTAAAATATATATATATATATATATATATATATATATATATATATATACTATATTATATATAACTGTGTGTGTGTGTGTGTGTGTGTGTGTGTGTGTGTGTGTGTGTGTGTGTGTGTGTGTGTGTGTGTGTGTGTGTGTGTGTATAACATTTTAAGAATATCCTAAATAAGTAATTATTGATATATTAAATAGTTTGTTAATAATCTAAATAAATGAATATATATATATATATATATATATATATAGGTAGTAGGTATATTGTTTTTTTTTTTAAAACTACTCACGGAAGGGAAACTAAAAATATTCTTCATTTCATTCATTTATATTACTAACAATTACAAGAAGAGGAAAATGGTAAGAAAAAGAGTATTTTTATCTAATATTATTCATGAGATTCAATGCTAAAAATTAAATTTCATTCCCAATGTTTTAACAAAACATATTTCAGATTTACACACAAATAAAAATATCCAACAATTAATATATTTTCTTTTCAATCTAGCTCCACTTAGTTCTCTAAATCCATGATAATTTACAAGAGATGTATATTTCAAAATGGTAATAGTTTCTTTCAATATTAAATAGCAAACTTCATATAACCAAATAGATTTTATTTCCAATAAATGATCCTTTTTTTGTCAAAACCATATTCTAAAAGAATTCATGTTAAAGAATGTAAATATATTCTACTAAGTGTATTTTAAAGGAGTAAAACATTGTACAAAGCTTATTTTGCAAAAAAATCTCAATACATCATACTTCAAAATCATGCTAAAATACCTAAGAAGACCACCCAGCAAAATCCTTCCCAAGTTGAAAGAAGGTTTGCAAATACAAATGAAATATAAATCTTACAATTTATTTTCCAATACAAAAAGGGAAGAGGAATTTCAATAAAGAGGAATTATATATTTTTTTCTTCAAGCCATATCCCAAAAGGGGTTACAATGAGGTAATATCCACAAATAAATGAACATGACCAAGAGCTCCAACCAACATCCAACTTTGAGATCCAAATGCACATGCCTTCAAGGAATACATACAAGGAGAAGAAACTTGTTTTGCCACCCAACCATAGGCATCATTACATGCCTTTCCCAAGGTTGGGATACATGCTAGCCTCCCCTTAGTTCATTGGAAAGAGGACAACTAACCACAACTATACACAAAATTTTTTGTGACAAACAACATTACAGTCATACAAAAAAAAAAAAAAAAAGGCAATGACTAAGATAAGACTACAAATTTTACAAATATGAACAAGAGCAGAAACCAAGTTCTACCTCTAAAATGGGGAAGAGAAAAGAAATTTCTCCAAAAGTTTGCGACCATCATTATTTATACAAATCAAGATCTCCATATCTTCCTTATTTCTCCATTTTCATTCAATCCCTCCTTATTCCTCAACCCTTTCACCAATCCTTCTTGGAAATATTTTAAAACCCCAAAGGGATTTCCTTACCAAGAATGGGGAAGGGGGTTCATGCCAAATGACCCACCTTCCCCACCTCAACCATTTGAGGGGAGAAACTAAATCCTACAAGACTTGCCCATCAAGCCTATAAGGATTGAGAGGGAAAAATTCCCCCCTCTTCCCCCACAAGCTCCAAAACTCCATCATGCCATATGATGGAAGGAGCAAAATCAAATAAACAACAAACCAAATTCTCAAACATCAACAAAAATTTCCAAGAGAAAAACTAATATCTAACATGTTATAACAAATAAAAAGAAGCTCAAGAAGCCTACCTCAAATAAAATCTCTCCAAACTTCAATCTCTTCCACTTCTTGACCCAAGAAATCTCTAGCTCCAAATCCACAAGAGTCCAAGCAAAAGCTCCAAAAAAAAGTTTTCTTCTTTTCCCATGATGGGGAATTTGAAGAGGAGCAAGCAGAAATCCTCACAAATGAGGGAGTGACATGTGTCACCCCTCTCCTCCTTCGAGGTCAAAGATGCCAAAATAAAAGAGAGAGGATCAAATGACTTTTAGCCATCTTCTCCCAAATTACCCTAAATGATAACAAAACAAATCTTGTGTAACTTTTAAAAAGCACAATAATCCATACCCCTTACATGGATGTGACCAAAGGAGAGGAAAAATAGAGGAAAAACTCCCTCTAGCCTTGGAAACAATCCCCCCCTACCTATTAGGTAGGATCCAAGGGATCATTTTCATATTAAGGGAACTCCCAAACTAAAAAGGGGTCCCTAAAAATGCCCAAAATAACCCAATTTCGGGTTTGAAAAATTTGGCACAAGGTTAGAGGTTGTGGGGCCCACCCAAGGGTTCACATGTGACCCTAAACCCTTTAGATTAAGTACATCATTAAACTAATTCAAGACTTAATGCAAGTGGGGTCATTAATTCCCCAAAACAAGTTTACAACACAACTAGACACCCTAAGTAAATTAATAATTACAGGAAATATTACATTACAAATGAGGTTCACCCCTGATGCCCAAAACAATAATTCTAATGCTAAGGCCTCAAGCAATAAATATGGCTAGGACTTAGCCTGTGGGCTGCTTGTGAAAAGTTTCGTAGCTGACCTAAGTCCCACGTTCTCCTGTGACCTGTGACCTGCACACTCATTGCACACATTAAACACACATGTCTGATAAAATATAAATCAGCTACTAAATAAGATATCAATGAATTCTAGACTAACATATCATCTTTATGGAATTGAAAGTGCAACAACGTGCATAACTATACATAATTCACCATAAGTTAGTCATAATGATAAAATGACATGTATCCATAGAATCCCAACATGCAAAAAACTGAGTATCCATCAATAAAATTTTGTTCCAAAACAATATCATATCAATTAGTATCCATGACATCATAAGATAAAGCAACCAACATAGTAATCAAGCTAAATCGGAGTTATACGCCTAACTGTCCACACATGTCTAATCAGATCAAATCTCCTAATGTAATGTCCAAAACATATCAAATCCCTGTCAAAACATGTCTAATAGTAAGAGAAACAACAAATAATTGAGCTATAAAAGTGTGGGCACTACATCCCCCTCTACTAAAATTAGACTTCCTCCTAGAAGTTATTGAAAGAGATAGGGATATCTAGCCCTCAAAGGTGTCACATCCTCCCAGGTAGCTGTTGTCTCATCATATCGGTCCCACTGCACTCTAACCTAGTCCAAGTCTCGACCCCAAAGGGCCAACCTCTGGTGCTCTAGTATACGTACGGGCTCTAGTCTCCACTGTCTGTCGTCCTCTACTTATAATGCCAACCAATCCAAAACATGAGAAGCATCTGGTACATATCTACGTAGTATAGAAACATGAAAAATATCGTGGGTCCATGCAAGGCATGGTGGAAAAGATAGGTGGTAGGAAACTGGACTGATGACCTCCAAAATATCAAAAGGACCCAAAAATGAGGTGAAAGCTTAGAACCCTTTCCATAGCAGATTGGGATCTTATGCAAGTGAACTCTCAAGAAGACCTTGTCACCCACTAAGAAGTGACGATTAACTCTCTTGGTGTCTACATACGCCTTTTGGCATGCTCTAGCCTACTCAAGACGTTGTCTAATCAGAACAACCTACTACTCTAAATCCTGTAGATAAGCTGGTCCCAAAATAATCCTATCATCTAGTTTGTCCCAACTGAAAGGTTTCCTACAAGGTCGTCCATACAAATCCTGGTAAGGAGCCATACAAATGGAACTATGATAACTGTTGTTGTAGGCAAACTCAACTAAATGCAAATAATCTTCCCATTTCTTCTACTGGTCCATCACATACATCCTCAACATGTCCTCTAGTACCTAATTAACTCTCTCTATCTGTCCATCTGTCTCTGGATGATAAGCTAAGCTGAAATTAATTTGAGTACCCAGAGCAGTCTGAAAGGAATTCCAGAAAACTTAAGTGTAGATGGTATCCCTATCATTGATGATAGTCTTTGAAATCCCATGCAACCTAAAAATGTCCTTCATAAATACTTTGGCGATGACATGTGCATTATAGGTGACCTTGGTCAGTGAGAAGTGTGCAACCTTGGTCAACTTATCCACGGTGACCATAATTGCATCATGATGATAAGAAGACATAGGAAGTCCGAATATGAAATCCATGGAGATCACATCCCATTTCCACTGGAGAATATCATGAGGATGTAAGAGTCTTGCGGGATGAGAATGCTCTGCCTTGACCCTCTGACACTCAAGGCAATGCAAAACAAAATCTGCTATGTCCCGTTGAAGACCTGGCCAATAATATAACTCCCTCATATCAGCGTGCATGTTCTTCACTCCTAGATGTGCTGCATATGGGGCTCGATAAGCCTCTATAAGGATGAAGCTATGTAGATCACCGGTCTTAGGGACATAGATGTGCCTATGGAACTGAAGTAAACCATCTGTCTCTAAAACACACCCAAAATATCTGCCCTCTAATGAACCATGTGACTCTAACATCTGTCTAGCTCCCTCATAAAACCTGTCCTCTAGAAGATGCTTAAGAATCCTACCTCTCAAATCAGACTGCAATGTCAATGAAGAAAGGACATGTCGTTGTCTACTAAGTACATCTGCAACAACATTTTCCTTTCCTTTGATATACTGCACTTCCATGTCATACTCACATAGGAACTCCATCCAACGTCATTGATGAGCATTGAGGTTTGGCTATGAGAAGATATGCTGCAAGCTATGATGATCTGTCCTCAAAATGAAAGGTCTACCCAAAATGAAATGTCGCCAATGCACAAGTGCATGAACAACTGCTGCAAGCTCCAAGTCATGAGTAGGATAGTTAATCTTGTAGTCCATAAGGTTACGAGACTCAAAGTCAATAACCCTATTCTCTTGCATAAGAACTGCTCCCAAACCCTCTAGTGATGCATCAGTATAAACAAAAAAATCCTCTGTTGGGTCTGGAATTGCTAAGATGGGCGTCGTGGTTAACCTTTCCTTAAGCAACTGAAAGGCATGCTCACACTTTTCTGAAAAATCAAACTTCTTCCCTTTTCTCTGAAGAGAAGTAATAGGGTGAGAAATCCTAGAAAAGTCCTGTACAAACCTGCGGTAATACCCTTCTAAACCACTAAAACTCCTCACCTCAGTAACTGATGTGGGCACTGGCTAGTCCATGATAGCTTGTATCTTAGAGAGATCTATGGAGATACCCTCACCTGATATGATATGACCCAAGTACTGAATCTCTGTTTGAAAGAAGCTACATTTTTCCAAGTTCCCATACAACTTCTGCTCTCTCAAAACCTAAAGTACCTACCTCAAATGCTCCTCATGTTCCTCGTTAGAACAAGAATATATCAATATGCTATCAAGGAACACTAAGACAAAGTGATCCAGAAATGTCCTGAATACTCCATTCATGAGGCTCATGAAGACAGATAGGGCATTAGTCAAACCAAATGGAACAACTGTGAACTCATAGTGCCCAGAACATGTGCAAAACGCTATCTTATGAATGTATGCATCTGATATGCGCAACTGAGGGTACCCTAACTTGAGATCGATTTTGGATAATACTCTCACTCCCTGCATCTGATCAAACAAGTCATCAATCCTAGGGAGCGGATAATGGTTCTTTATTGTGACCTTGTTGAGCTGCCTGAAGTCAACACAAAGCCTGAGAGAACCATCCTTCTTCTTCACAAATATGACTGGCACTCCCCAAGGAGAAACACTAGGGTGAATGAGACCCTTATCTAACAACTCCTCTAACTAAATATTGAGCTCATGAAGATCTAGAGTCGTCATTCAATAGGGTGCCCTAGAAACTGGTGCAAATCCAGGTACTAAATCAATGGTGAAATCCACCTCTCTGCAGGGTGGTATCCCTGGAAGCTCGCTTGCAAACACATCGGCATACTCCCTCAAAACTGCATGATCATCGAAGGGTGAATTCTCTGGAGTGCTCTCTGATCGATCACTGATGGTGATAGAAAATAACTGACAATCCTTATGCATGCTTCGCTTGAGTTTCTTAGCCAAGATCATGAGCAAAGAGATAGGCCTCTTCATCCCTAAAATCAAAACTGCACTACCAAGATCATCCTGACACTCAATGACCTTATTTCTACAATCCACCTTAGCTCGATGAGCCTCGAGTGAATCCATACCCAACACTACCTGATATGATCCTAGAGGGATAACTCAGAGGTCAAGTGTAGTGGAGAAGGATCCTAAATCAAGTACGCAACTCTCCACATACAAGTCCATGGTGAGTTTGGCCCCAGAGGCCAACTCAACCTGCCAACTATCTCGTTACCTAGCCACCACTAGCCCACACTAGTCCACTATAGAAGGTGATATAAAAGAATCTGAAGCACCTAAATCAAAAAGTACTGACACATAAATACTCCTGATAGTACTTGTTGTCTCAATGACTGTGACCTGATGCTCGGCCTGGTGGTTGTCAACTGCTGCATATACACGATGGGCGCATCCCACATCACCCCACCATCTACTCGGATCTAGCGGCTCTATATGCATTCATGGTATTGGATTTGTGCGGGCACATACGCACATAGTGATAAGAAAATCTAGAAATGAAACATCCTCCTGTACCCCTCTGAGATGGGGTCCCTCCTGTACTCTAGTGTACTGATCCTACTGGTCCAACCCTAGCAGACTGCTGGTGTGCAAGCTGAATGTACCTACTGTGTACCCTACCTCCTATCCCCAGGCTCCACCAAAACCTCCTTTAGTGTCACCTCTCTAAAATCTCTGAGTTTACCTAGCCCTCTGTCTGTTGGTGGCCATGATGCTACGTCTGTTGTTGTAGGTTGTGGTGGAGCCCTCAGTGGCTGCTGGCGGAGGCCAGAATCCTCCTTTAGGAGGATGGTGTCTGTACCCCATGACCTCTGACTCTGAAAGGCCTGAATCCTCTCCTGAAACTTTCTCTTGTTTCTATCTTGGTGCTCCTGTGCCTTGGTCATGTTCTCCTTAGTTAAGTAGGCCTTCTCAATGGCCTTCTCAAGTGTGGGAGGAGATAACATCCTGACTACTCCTACCATATTTTCATTAAGCCCTCGAATAAACCTATTAACCTACAATTTCTCATCTTGCAGGTAGTCCACATACTGTAGAAGATCTAGGAACCTGCTCTCATACTACGCTACTGTGTCTAGATCCCTGTCGTAAATCGTAAAACTCATTGATCCTCTTCTGCACGAAATTATTCTGACATATAACGAGCCCTCAATCACTCCTCAAACATCTCCCAGGTCACTATCTCTCGAGTCAGATGGATCTTCCGCTTCTCATTCCTCCACCAAATGCCTGTTGCGTCTCGGAGGAGGTGTATGGAAAACCTTTCCTTAATGTTTCTCTTGTAAGAGTGCAAGCCAAAGTAACTATCTAAGCTAAGGATCCATGACTCAGCCCCAAAGCCATCTGTAGAGCTGGTGTAGGTGGGTGGCTGCAAGCGAAGGAGATCCCTGATCACACTACATGTATCCCGATCCTGACGATGTAGTCCAACAGGTGAAAGGGGTCACCTATCCCCATATGGTCCCTCGAGACTGTGTGAGCGACTACGACAGGACGAGGCTATACTCTCATGATGAATGGAAGGGCTACGTGACCTCTCCTACCTCGGTGTATCATGCTCTGGTAGCTCTGAATGTGCATCCTCACCTATCAGCTCCTCGTCTCCCAATGGAATCTCCTCTCTTGACTCCTACGGTGGTGGAAGACCCTACTGCATAATGCCTATCAGCTGCTGCAGGACCTCTAATATCTGAGGCCAAAATTTGGGTGCCAGCGGCTCTTGCGTAGGTGCACTATGCCCCAAGCCTCTAGCTGATTGTCCCCTCTTGGGTGTCGTCCTGTACACGAGGGGAGCGAAGAGGTCATTAAATGGTTGCGGAGAATGTTTAATTATTTTATTTATTTATTTACTTTTAATGTTATCACCAATGTTGTTAATCAGTTGATTGATTACCCAAAGTGTCTGCGTGTGTGAACCTCCGCTCTAATACCAAATGTAATGCCCTACCTCAGGACACCGGAAAAAAGAGCCAAAAAGGCGGTAAATTTAGTTTTTGTTAATAGTGTGAACTAATGTTTCACCTAACTATTCCCACTAATATTTAATTTTATCATAAATTTATCTACCCAAAATTTAAATAAAAACTATTCTTTAAATGGCTTAATTATTTATTCTTCTTAAGTTAACTAGGATCATGAAATAATAGTCTACTACCCCTTTTAATTTATTTTCCCAAACTCATTTAAATGCTCATGACTTAAAGGTGAGTAGGGTGGTTTGTGAGCCCTTAGTTCAAATTTGATCTTGACCCTTGGTTGTGAAAATAACCCTAAAGTTTTTCCCTAATCCTCTCTTAGTTATTTTCTTCTCTTTCTTTCCATTCTATTTCTCATTTTGTTTGATTTTGTGTTTTGTAGGTGCAAGTTGGAAAGGAGCTTGGAAAAATTTGCTCCCATGGATTTTTTTTTTACAAGAGTCTCCATATTTGTTCAGGTGTATATATATATATATATATGTATGTATGTATGTATGTATGTATGTATGTATGTATGTATGTATGTATGTATGTATGTATGTATGTATGTATGTATGTATGTATGTATGTATAACTTATTATAGAAACAAAGAAAACAAATTTAAACTTGTGCCATTGGCCGCAGGGTTTAATGGAGCCGCGGATTTTTTTCTTTGGAAGGGAAGGTGATTTTGGTGGGTGGAAGAGGGATGTGGCAGTGTGGGGGACAGACACGGCAGTTGGGGGACTGACGCGGCACGGGAGGGGAGACAATGTGGAGAGGGGGGAAGCACGGGCAGGATGTGGGACAGGCACGAGGGACAGCGGTGTAGTAGTGTGGACATGAAGTAGGTCATAGGAAATGGGGGAGGGGGAGGGTTCAGCCTCCCCAAATCCTTTTACAAAAACAAACAAAAAAGACAATTTTATTTTTTTGTACATTTTTTTTTGTTTTAAAATTTGTTAATATATATATATAACATTTTAAGAATATCCTTATTACTTATTTAGGATATTCTTAAAATGTTTTATATATATATATATATATATATATATATATATATATATATATATATATATATATATATATATATAAAATAAGGTAGTAGGTATATTGTTTTTTTTTTTTAAAACTACTCATGGAAGGGAAACTAAAACTATTCTTCATTTCATTCATTTATATTACCAAAAATTATAAGAAGAGGAAAATGGTAAGAAAAAGAGTATTTTTATCTAATATTATTCATGAGATTCAATGCTAAAAATTAAATTTCATTCCTAATGTTTTAACAAAACATATTTCAGATTTACACACAAATAAAAATATCCAACAATTAATATATTTTCTTTTCAATCTAGGTCCACTTAGTTCTCTAAATCCATGATAATTTACAAGAGATGTATATTTCAAAATGGTAATAGTTTCTTTCAATATTAAATAGCAAACTTCATATAACCAAATAGATTTTATTTCCAATAAATGATCCTTTTTTTTTTGTCAAAACCATATTCCAAAAACAAAGCATGTTAAAGAAATGTAAATATATTCTACTAAGTGTATTTTAAAGGAGTACAACATTTTACAAGGCTTCTTTTGCAAAAATTCCTCAATACATCATACTTCAAAATCATGCTAAAATACCTAAGAAGACCACCCAACAAACTCCTTCCCAAGTTGAAAGAAGGTTTGCAAATATAAATGAAATATAAATCTTACAATTGATTTTCCAATACAAAAAGGGAAGAGGAATTTTAACAAAGAGGAAGTATATTTTTTTTTCAAGCCATATCCCAAAAGGGGTTACAATAAGGTAATATCCACAGATAAAATGAATATGACTAAGAGCTCCAACCAACATCAACCTTTGAGATCCAAATGTACATGCCTTCAAGGAATCCATACAAGGAGAAGAAACTTGTTTTGCCACCCAACCATAGGCATCAATATATGTCTTTCCCAAGGTTGGGATGCATGCTATTCTCCCCCAAGCCCATGGGAAAGAGGAAAAATAACCACAACTATGCACAAGAATGAGGGTGACCAACAACATTACATTCATACAAAAAAAAACAAGGCAATGACTAAGAAAAGACTACAAATTTTACAAAGATGAACAAAAGGAGAAACCAAGTTCTACCTCTAAAATGGGGAAGAGAAAAGAAATTTCTCCAAAACTTTGCAACCATCATTATTTATACAAATCAAGATCTCCATATCCTCCTTATTTCTCCATTTTCATTCAAGCTCTCCTTATTCCTCCACCCTTTCACCAATCCTTCTTGGAAGGATTTTCAAACCCCAAAGGGATTTCCTTACCAAGAATGGGGAAGGGGGTTCAGGTCAAATGACCCACCTTCCCCACCTCAACCATTTTAGGGGAATAACTAAATCCTACAAGGCTTGCCCATCAAGCCTATAAGGATTGAGAAGGAAAAATTTCCCTCTTCCCCCACAAGCTCCAAAACTTCATCATGCCATATGATGGAGGGAGCAAAATAAAATAAACAACAAACCAAATTCTAATACAACAACAAACATTTCCAATAGAACAACTAATATCTAACATGTTACAACAAATACAAAGAAGCTCAAGAAGCCTACCTCAAAGAAAAGCTCTCCAAACTTCAATCTCTTCCACTTCTTGACCTAAACAATCTCTAGCTCCAAATCCACAAGACTCCAAACAAAAGCTCCCAAAAAAAGTTCTCTTCTTTTCCCATGAGGAGGAATTTGAAGAGGAGCAAGAAAAAATCCTCACAAATGAGGGGGTGACATGTGTCACCCCTCTCCTCCTTCAAGGTCAAAGATGCCAAAATAAAAGAGAGAAAGGATAAAATGACTTTTATCCCTCTTCTCCCAAATTACCCTAAATGATAACAAAACAAATATTGTGCAACTTTTAACAAGCACACTAATCCATACCCATTACATGGATGTGACCAAAGGAGAGGCAAAAAGGGAGGGAAAACTCCCTCTCGCCTTGGAAACAAGCCCCCTACCTATTAGGTAGGGTCCAAGGGCTCATTTTCATGTTAAGGGAACTCCCAAACTAAAACGGGGTCGCTATAAATTCCCAAAATAACCCAATTTCAGGTTTGGAAAATTTGGCACAAGGTTAGAGGGTGTGGGGCCCACCCAAGGATTCACATGTGACCCTAAACCCTCTAGATTAAGTACCTCATTAAACTAATTCAAGAATTAATGCAAGTGGGGTCATTAATTCCCCAAAACAAGTTTACAACACAACTAGACACCTTAAGCAAAATTAATAATTACAAGACATATTACATTACAAATGAGGATCACCCCTAGTGCCCAAAACAATAATTCTAATGCTAAGGCCTCAAGCAATAAACATGGCTAGGACTTAGCCTGTGGGCTGCTTGTGCAAAGTTTCGTAGCTGGCCGAAGTCCCAAGTTCTCCTATGACCTATCACTTGCACACTCGCTGCACACATTAAACACACCTGTTCGATAAAATATAAATCAAGTACTAAATAAGATATCAATGAATTCTATACTAACATATCATCTTTTTGGAATCGAAAGTGCGACAACGTGCACAACTATACATAATTCACCATAAGTTAGCCATAATGATAAAATGACATGTATCCATAGAATCCCAACATGCAACAGACTGAGTATCCATCAATAAAATTAAGTTCCAAAACAACATCATATCAATTAGTATCCATAACATCATAAGATAAAGCAACCAACATATTAATCAAGCTAAATTGGAACGTTATACGCTTAAATGTCCACACATGTCATAATCACGATCAAATCTCCTAATGTAATGTCCAAAACATATCAAAACCCTTATCAAAACATGTCTAATAGTAAGAGGAACAACAAGTAACTAAGCTATAAAAGTGTGGGCACTAAAATCCATCTATTGGTGTATCTGACTCTGATTCTAAAAAAATGGCTATTCCAGAAATGGTTGAAGTGCAACTAGCTGGAAACAATAATGTGGATGCCTTATCAGGATCCCAAAGTCTCAAGGAGTATATTGAAGTCTTGATTCAAATCCTTTATAATGAAAATGAAAATCTAAATTCGAAAGAGGATTGGAAAGTTGTGTGTAGGAAAAAGAAAGGGGCTATTTTCCCCCTTAAGATGCAGTTAAGATCCAAATGAAAGGGGCGTCGATGTTGATATAGTTAGATGGTTTTGTTTTTGATGATGTTAGTTTGATGTTCTATTTTTTTAGTTGTTCTGTGCCACTGGAAGAGGCTACTTCTTTTGATCCTCAATGTCTTATCTCTTTCTCCACTTTTGTATGGGGTAGGGAACCCTTAACCCTCCTTTACCTATAATCAAAAGGAAAAAACTAGATAGATTCCTCAAAATTGATATCTCTTGATATCTATACTTGTAAATAAAACAACAAATCCTTTCACAAAATGATGCTTCCCTAGACCAACCCCAGCATTCTTCTATGTTCCATGTACATTAATAGCTATAAGTTGCAGACTCAGAAACATTTAAAGAGATAAATTACCAAATTTTTCCTCTTGACTTGGTTGCTCCTTGTCCTTGTTTTCTCACTCTGTTTATGTCAGTAAAAACTGACAACATATACTAACTTTAATAAAGTGTATTTAAAAAAATGACCACCAGTGTTAAATCATACAATACCCTATTCAAAAGAGTCTTACCTAATATCTCTATCTGTCTCGTTTGTCCATTTGGGCTCAAGAATTCCTTCCACGTCAGCAGTATCTTGAGAAGCTCCCACGCCATTTTTGCATTATTATTAATTGTTGCTACTTTTAGGAAATGTTCTTCATATTTTTTCATTTCCCTTTTAATATAGTCTTTAACATATTTTGCATGTTGTTCTGCAGTGCCAATTACACCTACAGAGGCTCACAACAAAACTAACCGCTTAGAAGAACTTCTACATTTCTCTAAGAGTTCTTCTTTATGAATCACTCAATTTTCTTAGATTAACCAATCTTTAGGTGATATACTAAACACAGTATGCCTTCCACACAATGCATATTATACACTTGTATTGTTTCGTGTAGCCTTTAAATCACCCAAAAAAATAAAACACTTTTCAGTTGTAAGATTGCACCCTTGCATACACATACTTGTAGAAATGTTGTTTTTAGTTGCCTTTTAATATTCTGACACTTCAATGTGGATATTTACGGGATGATAAACATTGTTTGACACTCATAGTGTTAAACAATGTGCACTTCCATAGTGTTAAAATGCATTCTAAAATAAAGTATACCACGTACTCACAACTTGTTACAGTAACCTTCCAGCAAATTTACAGCTTCTGCAATTCTACTTTGTCCCTACACACAGAATTTTAGTTTCAAACAAGCATACCACATCACTCACATCTACTACAATATTGTGCTAACTCACATCGTAATATTCATAACTTATGAAATTTTATTCATTGTCTTGTAGCATTTACAACATCTTGCAATGTTGTATAGTATATTGTAACCTTAAAACACTCCCACATGCTTGCATCTTACTTCTCATCATAACCTGAAAATGCAACCATTATTCGAGAAGAAGATAAACAACTCTTGTAACTTTCCTTAAGAATTTAAGTGTTGATTTTTTTGTAAGTAATTTCTTGTAGAATGTTATATATTGTATCACATCTAGTATCCAAATGCATAATATAGAATTGAGAATGTTACAAATATATCCCTACATACTTTCATGTATCTCATGTCCTCAGTGGGCCATCTCTCACACATGTTAGCATGTTCTACAATTTGCCAAGTTTGAATGGTCATATCACAATGTAGACAAATTAGTTATGTTGTGTCATCCCCCTTCTTGGTCATATGAGTTCCTTCCTTGTATTTTTATTCACTTGTGGTCGCTTATTTCATCAAGGAAGAATTATTTTATGGTTATAGAAGCTCTCTCTCCTGGAATCACAAATGCATATGCTCCAAGTTAGCCCACACCATCTAATTGTCTCATCTTGGCTTGATTGCATCACATTGAACATTTCATTTTTGACACCCCACTCAATTGGCTTACCCTGAGGTAGAACATGACATAAATTCCATAAATAACACATAGTTTGATCTTCACCAACATTTGCGCCATAAATCCAACATATTGTTTCTTCCCTAGGAATCAGTCAAATTGGTTAGATCACCCCAATTTGAGGTGATATACTAAACACACTGTTCCTTCCACACAATGCCAAACAAACTTGTGTGCTTCCATGTAGCTTTTGCATTGCCAAAGAAACCATTGTATTTTATAGCATTGCACTTTGTGTACACATATTTGCATAAATATTTCATGTTTAATTGCCTTGTAGTATATTAGACATCAAAGTGGATCTTTCTAGGGTGGTCGATAGCCTATGACATCTATATAGAGTATTTTCAATTTTTTGCACTTCCATAGTGCTAAGATGCATTCTATATGAAATTATCTCACGTACTTGCAACTTCTGGTAGTACTACACAACATCACCTTCCCTTAGAGAATTCAAACTTATGTAATTATGCATAGTTGCATAGATATGCATGTAGAACTTAATTTTCCACACAAGTATACCAAATCAATCACATGTAGTACAATATTGTGCTAACTCATATCATATTATTCACAACTTCTACAATTTTATGCATTGTCTTATAGCATTTATAACTATTTGCAAGGGTTTATAATATATTGTGGCTTGAAATTTACACTCCCACACATTTGCATCTTACTTCTCATCATAACACATGTATTTACAAGTTTACATAGAGCCTTTTGTGACCATTATCCACTTGTCAGCATTATGTTGCCACATGATATGTCAGGTGGCATTGTCCACACATATTTGAAGTTAAAGCACATGTAGGTGTATCTGACATTAGAATGTTAACCATTGCATCTTCAGCAATTGTGGCCAACATTTAGGAATACGATGAACCACTCTTGTGATTGTACTCTTAGTAAATTGTCATTTATTCTAACTGATCTTTATACAATTTTATGTACGGTATTGCATCTAGTATCCAAAGTCACAATATGGAATTGACAATGCTACTAATATATCCTTGAATACTTTCTTGCACCTCATATATTATATCAACTAACCCCATCTCTTGCACATGTTAGCATGCTCAAAAAGTTAACATCATAATGGTCATCTCAAAATGTAGATAAATTACTTAGGATGTGGCATCCACCTTCTTAGTCATATGAGCTTTCTCTTTATTTTTTCGGTCACTTGCGGTTGATGAAAATCATAAAGGAAGAATTATGTTATTGATTAGATAAGATTTCTCTCCTAGCCTCACTTTGATTGTATGCATATGTACATTACACTATTATTTCATTATATAGATGTGGGATTATTCTTCTAATCTCTAGTGTTTGCATATGTAATGGTTTTCTTCACATATTTTATTATATGATACATTGTTTGCTTTATAACTTGCAACTTTGTTTGAATAGATCCAACTAGTTTAAATAGATGAAGCATTGTGTCCTGCACAATCTTGTGGGCTCCTTGTGTGTCATAATGTAGAGAAAGCAAGCTAGCTTTATGGAACCCTAAAGCTAAATATCAAATTTTTCAAGTTAGATTTGTAGTTGCACAAGGGATCTATTTCTGTAATACAATTTATTGGGGCCCAATTCATACTTGTACTATTTTGGTTGAGGCTCTTGAATCTATTAGTTCCTTCGCATTTTGTTTCACCGTGTGATATATAGACAATGTCTTTCATTGTTTGTTACTTACGACTATTTCCGCATTTGTGACGACTTAGATATTAATCCTAAAAACCTAATTGTCTTCACCTTTTAAGGATTATACTCTTATTTTCTATGTAATCCTATCATTTCTACTAAAAAAATTAGAAATCCAATTTATTATAATATATTTAATCAATTCTAATTACCCCTAGATCATGGATAGGGGAGTGCATTTCATACCATAAGCCACTCCCCATCGCTAAAATAAATATGATATAAAATAGGATTGATATAATGGTGAACTACAACATATATAGGGTAGCGTATTTTATAGCATAGACTACTCTCCATCAGTAAAATTTATATGATGTAAAATACGATTGATATAATAGTGATCTATGACATAAATATTGAAGGAACATCATTTTAGTCTCTTGTAGTTTGGGTGATGGTTTTCTTGACACCAAGATGCACTTTTTATGTTAAATTACACATTCACAACATCTCCTTCATAGATCATCATTCACTTATTAAATTTATAACTTAAATTTTATTGTGGTAAACGCACACTATTTAACACCAAATTTATACCTTAGCATTTATTTGTAGTAAACATTGTGTGTTTACTACAAAAGTGTGATTCAAACTCATGACCTACCATTATTACTAGTTATATAACTACATAACAGCATATGGAAATAATTGCCACTCATCATATTTATTTGAATTAAAATACTTGTTTGACTTTTCAACTCAGCTAACATATATGTATGACATATATTTTACAAGATCATGCACATGAAAACTACATTCTCGCACTAGATATACATTTTTTCATGTACTTTGTCCTATCAATGCTAGAATTTTGTAGGAACATAAACACACAAAATCTCTCATAACAAAGAAAAGAATGGAAAAATCTTCACAATAATTACATGTCTATAGTCTATTAAAATAAGCTCTTTCATATAAGAAGAGCTTATAAATATAACAATTATGTGTGTGTACACACATACACACAGATATATATATGCACTTAACGTTAGAATTTTACTATAGCACATGGTTTTTGGCAAGATAACAATGGGACCACACAATGTTATGCGTAGCCATAGAATTGTGATTGAAAGATTAGTTACAAACTTTGTAAGGCATGGGAGACATTTATAAGGTTCTTACAGTGATATGACATGAACATTCTAAATGCAGTTTGAGTTGGTATTAGGTCACGGTATTGGTGGTATTGCTTTCGTCATACACAAGGCACGCTTCTTCCTGTTTTGTGGAATAATATCATTTTCATTGTGTGGAGGCATGGCTGGCATCCATTCAGCTTGGGGTAGTCGTTTTCTTTGGCCATGCCTTGCAAAAAATCGTTGCTCTTTATACCAGTTACGCATAGTATTGACTTTTTTAAATTTGTTTATTAATGGGATATAATTTTATTACTTTGAAAATAAAAATCTGCGAGACTTGCAGTGAATCGTTCACTAACAAAACTCCTCTCTCTCCAATGCGCTTTGCCAAGGTTTTTCTCTTGTTATACATTTTAAAAATATGATAATTTTCAATAATTAAAACAAAATTCAATAATTTTCAGTAGTTAGATTTTTTATTTTTTTTATATATTATAATATTATGAAGTTCAAAATATTCAGTATTTTATATGGTAGAAATTAAAAACGGAAAATGTTAACTATTGCACCGTATTTGAAAACTGTGATATCTACTACAAAAAAACACAATTCAAGAATCTTGTTATAGGAATTTCTTTTCCAATTCACACAAGCACTCTTTACTTTCATTTTATTTATGATAGTATACTTTTTCTTCATGACGATGTAGAGGAGAGTGTCCATGTCCCCATTAAACCCTTTTCTCTCCCATGTTCCATTCATTAAGGTTGTCATCTTGCTTCTCACGTGTATGTCTTGGCCATGGATGCTTTTAGGTATTTTCTACTCAAAGAAGATGCCAATAATCTTGTTAAGAGAATTTCTCTTTTCAATTGACACTTGTGCTCTTAAATTCCTGCATTTTGATGATGATAGTATGTTTTTTCTTTGCAGTAATGAAGACGAAATTTTTCATGTGATGTATGTGCTTTTGTTGTACTATGTTATTTCAAGTTCTAATTTTTTTATTCATAAGACCAAATCTATTACAATTTTAGTTAACTCTACACCCCATGGTTTTTTTTTTTGGTTGCAATAACTCCAATATGGCGAAGTACAAGAATATATAGGTATTCCTTTTAGTTTTAGGATCTTCCTTATTGTCCTGAATAAGTTTTCGATAAGCTTAGTTGTTGAGAATCCAAATTTTTATCCTTTATAGAGATAATTGAAGAACTGCTAGTAAGGTCTTTTTTGCAACTCGCATCTATTACTCGCGTTGGTTTCCTTTTTAAACATGATTGAATAGATTCATCTAACTTATCAGAATATTCATCTGGGCCATATGGGATGACGAAAGGTATGCATGGTGTTTTTGAGAAGAAATGCAATCAACCCAAAGATAAACGAGGCCTCAGCATCATGGATCCTTAGATGCAAAGTAAATATTTTCTCTCTAAATGAAACATTTATTATTTTCAAGGTTATGAACCATGGAAAGTGTTTTATCACCATATGATGTACATTGCAACTTAAAATTGGAATAGAGATAGGTGCATATGATTGACAAGGTGTTTCTTGATAGATAATCCAAACATTCAACCTCTATGTCAAGCAATAGTATGTGTAAAGTGTGACGAGAAATTTCTAGGATGTTGGAATGGAGTGGAAACTCCCTTAGACATAGTTTTATTTATTGCACCTCCTCCATTTTGAGGAATAGATACATACTAATTAATTAGTAGCACTTTCTCTATACTCTAGGATAAAACAAAAATTCTTGTCCAAAAAAGAAATATGTCAATTATCATATCTTTAGAATTCATCAAGTTTCCAATGGAAGCATTAACCATTTTTAAAGGATTTTTTTCACTTACAAGACACATAGAAGACTATTATAGTTGAAAATTTTAAATTCATGGATCATAATTAACCAATTTTGAATATACCCACTCTTATTCAATTCTACTTTGTGAAGGACTAAAGATGTCTAAGAAAAATAAGGTTAGACCACTTGTTGGTCAAATTTGTTTATCAGAATCTCATCTAGAGGTTATCATTATAAAAAATACTCAACTCAAAGTGGAAATGTAAATTCATTGAAGATAAATGATATCACCTTGGATCTACCATTTTGAAATCCAAATATAAGGTGATGGTTCATGTCATTGTTTGGATGTTTTTATTCCACAAGAATCTTATTAGTGACTACATATAATTTCTAGTGGCCATACCTTGTAAATGTATAATCTACAATCTTCCATGGTTTATCATTAACATCTTTTGGAGATGTAATTTTATAAAATATACATGGGATAATGTTCATTATTATCTTTTTCCTCTCTTTGACAAACATTGTGTTGGAAAAAAGATATTTTGGGCCTTAATACTTCACTTAATGTGATTGAAGAATATTTTAGAACAATGGTTATCACCCCGTTTTGAAAGAGAAAATCCACAGTTGTTTTTATCATGTCATGTATTTAATTTTCAAAATTTCCATTTAAAATATTTACTTATTGATACCTAAATCTCAACCTATTGTGTTCATGTTTACATCATAAAAAATATAATGTGATGAGAATGTGATGTACACACTAATATATAGGATGTAAGTCTTTGTAAAAAGAGGTTATTCTAAATTAATTAATTCATAATGTACCATGCATAATTATAATACAGCATTAATACTTATAATAATAATAATAAATGATAGAACAATAACTCAAATACATAAGAGGAGGCAAAGATTTAGTTGTATAGAGCATAATAAAGGATATTTGGATGTGTAGATTAGGTAAATAAGAAGATTTGAACCTAAATATGCTTTATATTTTAGACTGGAACTAGAAAATGACCTATTACAGGACCATACAACTTCTTAATGGTCTTTCCCTAAATTTTTATGGTCTTGATAGGTAGTGTATAGTCTTTGACTCTTTTGTACTTAGCTGAACTATAACTTAATGTGAGATTTTTTGCATAGAAATGTGCTTCATTGCATGTCACTCTTATTTTCACAACCTCGACACAAGTTGTAAAGACCTTCAAAAAAATAGAAAATCTAGATAAGTATAGTACCCTTCATCAAATAATTAGATAGTAGAAGTCATAGTGTGGTGAGGTAACAATACCCTTGGTAGTCAACTCTTGAAAAACTAACAAATGCATGCAAGCATTGAAACACAAAATGTAATCAATAATGGGCTATGTCTTTCCTTGATGTAATCCAGGTAAATGATCATATGAGACTCTACGGCAATTTTTAAGTATAAAGCATTGAAGGAAGGCCTCTTCCATCTCACAATAGGTACTAATAGATCCAAAGCATAGATGTGGGTACCATTGGAGAGCATCATTAGCAAGGCTATGATGAACACCTTTTAGCAATAATCGATCATTAAAATAAGAAGCCATAGCTAGAAGATAATGCTTTAGATGTAAATAGGGACTTCCAGTACAATCAAAGCATGAAAATGTAGGGATACTGAAATCCTGAGGGAATGTTAAATTGTGAATCTTTTTCGGAATAGGGTTTCCATGTAAACTAGAATTGTTATCAATAGAAGCATAATAGGCTTTTGCTTTCAAGCGTGAGAGATTGGACCTGAGATTGTAATTGGCCAACAACATGCATGAGTTATAAGATATCATGTGAAGAAATAGTAGGAGATGTAAATGATGTATGGATTGGTTGAAGCTTGCCATTATGAGTGATCATAGGGATGTCAAGAGAAGAAGTAGAAAAATTTGATATTGAAGGCACACTAGATATAGGTGTCAAGGAAGTAATGAGTGGTAAATAACATGAAGTACTAACAGAAGTAATATGACTAGCATAGGAAGCGTTATCAAGAGATGAAGTAATAGAAGGAGATGGATCATGCATGTTACTAGAGACAATCTTAGAAGAAGATGAAAGCGGAGTAGCAAATTCACATTTAGCAGTATACAAAGAAGTACAATGTTATGCGTAGCCATAGGATTGTGATTTAAAGATTAGTTACAAACTTTGTAAGGCATGGGAGACATTTATAAGGTTATTACAGTGATAGGAAATGAACATTCTAAATGCATTCTTAAGTATGCAGTGTGAGTTTGTATTAGGTCACGGTATTGGTGGTATTGCTTTCGTCATACACAAGGCACACTTTTCCTTGTTTTGTGGAATAATATAATTTTCATTGTCCTACCAAAGCATGTGGATCACCAACTTAACAGGAGGCTTGAATCAGTGGTCCTCTAGACATGGCTGGCATCCATTCAGCTTGAGGTAGTCGTTTTCTTTGGCCAAGTCTTGCAAAAAAAAACGTTGCTGTTTATAACAGTTACGCATAGTATTATCTTTTTTAAAATTTGTTTATTAATGGGATATAATTGTATTACTTTAAAAATAATAATCTGTTAGACTTGCACTGAATCGTTCACTAATAAAACTCCTCTCTCTCCAATGCGCATTTGCCAAGGTTTTTCTCTTGTTATACATTTAAAAAATATGATAATTTTCAATAATTAACACTAAAAAATGCTAAGGCTGGCCGTTTTCTACAAGTCATGCATTAAACTAATCATATATAATAATAACGTGTGTTTTAAATCTAGGTAGTTAGATTTTTTTATTTATTTTTATATATAATAATATTATGAAGTTCAAAATATTCGGTATTTTATATCGTGGAAATTAAAAACGGAAAACGTTAACTATTGCACCGTATTTGGTAACTGTGATATCTATTACAAAAAGCACAATTCAAGAATCTTGTTATGGGAATTTCTTTTCCAATCCACACAAGCGCTCTTTACTTTCATTTTGTTTATGATAGTATACTTTTTCTTCATGACGATGATGTAGAGGAGATTGTCCATGTCCCCATTAAACCCTTTTCTCTCCCATGTTTCATTCATTAAGGTTGTCATCTTGCTTCTCACTTGTATGTATTGGCCATGGATGCTTTTAGGTATTTTCTACTCAAAGAAGATGCCAATAATCTTGTTAAGAGAATTTCTCTTTTCAATTGACACTTGTGCTCTTAACTTCCATTTTGTTAATGATGGTATGTTTTTTCTTCGCAATAATGAAAAGGAAATTTTTCGTGCGATGTATGTGCTTTTGTTGTACTATGTTATTTCAAGTTCTAATTTTTTGATTCATAAGACCAAATATATTACAATTTTAGTTAACTCTACACCCCGTGGTTTTTGTTTTGGTGGCAATAACTCCAATATGGTGAAGTACGAGAATATATAGGTATTCCTTTCAGTTTTAGGATCTTCCTTATTGTCCTAAATAAGTTTTTGATAAGCTTGGTTGTTGAGAATCCAAAATTTTATCCTTTATAGAGATAATTGAAGAACTACTAGTAAGGTCTTTTTTGCAACTCGCATCTATTGCTCGCATTGGTTTCCTTTTTAAACATGATTGAATAGATTCATCTAACTTATCAGAATATTCATCTAGGCCATATGCGATGACAAAAGGTATGCATGGTGTTTCTGAGAAGAAATGCAATCAAACCAAAGATAAACGAGGCCTCAGCATCATGGATCCTTAGATGCAAAGTAAATATTTTCTCTCTAAATGGAACATTTATTATATTCAAGTTTATGATCCATGGAAAGTGTTTTTTCACCATATGATATACATTGCAACTTAAAATTGCAATAGAGATAGTTGTAGATGATTGACAAGTTGTTTCTTGATAGATAATCCAAACATTCAACCTCTATGTCAAACAATAGTATGTGGAAAGTGTGGCGAGAAATTTCTAGGATGTTGGAATGGAGAGGAAACTCCCTTAGACACAGTCTTATTTGTTGACACCTCCTCCATTTTGAAGAATAGACACATACCAGTTAATTAGTAGCACTTTCTCTATACTCTAGGATAAAACGAAAATTATTGTCCAAAAATGGCATATGTCAATTATCATATCTTTAGAATTCATCAAGTTTCCAATGGAAGCATTAGCCATTTTAAAATATTTTTTTCACTTACAAAACACCGAGAAGACTATTATAGTTGAAAATTTTCAATTCATGGGTCATAATTAACCACTTTTTAATATACCCACTCTTATTTAATGCTACTTTTTGAAGGACTAAAGATGTCTGAGAAAAATAAGGTTAGACCACTTCTCGGTCAAATGTGTTTATCAGGATCTCATCTAGCGGTTATCATTATACAAAATGCTCAACTCAAAGTGGAAATGCAAATTCATTGAAGATAAACGACATCACCTTGGATCTACCATTTGGAAATCCAAAGATAAGGTGATGGTTCATGTCATTGTTTGGATGTTTTTATTCCACAAGAATCTTATTAGTGACTACATATAATTTTGAGTGACCATACCTTGTAAATGTATAATCTAGAATCTTCCTTGGTTTATCATTAACATCTTTTGGATATGTAATTTGATAAAATATACATGGGATAATGTTCATTATTATCTTTTTCCTCTCTTCGACGAACATTGTGTTGGAAAAAAGATATTTTGGGCCTTAATACTTCACATAATGTGTTTGATGAATATTTTAGAACAATGGTTATCACCCCATTTTCAAAGAGAAAATACACAGTTGTTTTTATCATCTCATGTATTTCATTTTCAAATTTTCCATTTAAAATATTTACTTATTGATACCTAAATCTCAACATATTGTGTTCATGTTTACATCATAAATAATATAATGTGATCAGAATGTGATGTACACACTAATATATAGGATGTAATTCTTTCTAAAAAGGGGTTATTCCTAATTAATTAATTTACAATGTACCATGCGTAATTAGAATACAACATTAATACTTATAATAATAATAAATGATAGAACGATAGCTCAAATACATAAGAGGAGGTGAAGATTCAGTTGTATAGAGCATAATAAAGGATATTTGGATGTATAGATTAGGTAAATAAGAAGATATGAACCTAAAGATGCTTTATATTTTAGATTGGAACTAGAAAATGACCTATTACAAGACCATACAATTCATTCTTAATGGTCTTTCCCTAAATTTGTATGGTCTTGATAGGTAGTGTTTAGTCTTGGACCCTTTTGTACTTGGCTGAACTATAACTTAATGTGATATTTTTTGCATAGAAATGTGCTTCATTGCATGTCACTCTTATTTTCACAACCTCAACACAAGTTGTAAAGACCTTCAAAAAAATAGAAAATATTGATAATTATAGTACCCTTCATCAAATAATTAGATAACATAAGTCATTGTGTTGTGAGGTAAGACATCCCTTGGTAGTCAACTCTTGAAAAACTAACTGATGCATGCAAGCATTGAAACGCAAAATGTAATCAATAATGGGCTCTTTCGTTCCTTGATGTAATCTAGGTAAATGATCATATATGACTCTAGGGCCATTGTTAAGTATAGTGCATTAAAGGAAGGCCTCTTCCATCTCACAATAGGTACGAATTGATCCAAAGGTTAGATGTGTGTACCATTGGAGAGCATCATCAGCAAGACTATGTCGAAAAGCTTTTAGCAATAATTGATCATTAGAATAAGAAGCCATAGCTTAGATGATAATGCTTTAGATGTAAATATGGACTTCCAGTACCATCAAAGCATGAAAATATAGGCATACTGAAATCCTTAGTGAATGTTAAATTGTGAATCTTTTTCGGAATAAGGTTTCCATGTAAAGAATTGTTATCGATAGAAGCATAATAGGCTTTGCTTTCAAGCACGAGAGATTGGACCTGATATTGTAATTGGCCAACAACATGCACGAGTGATAAGATATCATGCAAAGCAAATAGCAGGATATGTAAATGGTGTATGGATTGGTTGAATCTTTCCATTATGAGTGATCATAGGGATGTCAAGAGAAGAACTCGAAGAAGCCGATGTTAAGGGCACACTAGATATAGCTGTCGAGGAAGTAATGGGCAGTAAAGATCATGAAATATTAGTAGAAGTAATAGTACTAGCATCAGAAGTTTTATTAAGAGATGAATTAATAGAAGGAGATGGATCATGCATGTTACTAGAGACAGTCTTAGAAGAAGACGAAAGCGGAGTATAAAATTCACAGTTAGTAGTATACAAAGAAGTAGAATCATTACTAGTATGAAATATGTCATCAATATCAGACAAATATTCATATGCAAGGATTTCATTAAGCATATCATCAACATATAATGGAGGAGGAGAACTAGTATGCGATGAATTACTAGAAGATTTTTCATAAATGTAATGAGTATGAGATGTAACTATAGAATCATCTTGACAAGTATGAGAAACAAAGTCATGCACATATTTATATTCATCTTATTTTAAGCTAGCATGATCACAAATATTAAGCATAAAGCTAATAATAGCATCATCTAAAGTCTCAGTAGAAATAGACGAAGGTGGAGTATGAATGACTGAATAAAAAGGTCTATAACCATAGAAGCTTGTTGGATTAGATACAACGCTAATAGTAGAATGATCAAAGTTAATATGAACATTACATTCATGAGCTAACAATTGCATTTCAATATCATCTGGAAGAATAGTGTCGAAATTTAGATAACTAAGTTTAGTTATGGTTTCTTCATCATAAATAGGATTAATGCTCACATGAGGCGTGGCTAGCATAGGAGGAGAAGAGATATTCTTAACCGTTAGGGTTTTAGTGGAACATAGTTAGAAAGGATTTCTAAGATATGGGTTCACCAAAATGATATAATAAAATATGAATATTTTATTAAAATCTAAATGTAAAAGATCTGTTATAACTGATCTAAAATCAAACACAAGTGCTCGACAATTTATTTGATCTTTATATGAAATAAAATGCAAGAGACATGGAACTTACTGTTATCTATTATTACCCTCGGTAAAAATAGACAACTTGGGAGGATGGGTTTGAGCACTGGACATGGCTTCATGAAGCAATCTAGAGTGATACATGTGAATTTTCAAGTTTGGGGAGCATTTCAAGTGGTTCATGGAATTTTTGGAGGTTTTGGAACAAATTCATCAGAAGCGGGCTTTCGGGCCTAAAGGAGCATGCATCGTGAAAGAGGACCTGAAATTCAAATAAATATTATGAGATTCATGCAAGGAATTATAAGTCAAAAAAATTTCCTATGGAAATAATTTTTCATGCCCTACATGGTAGAAAAGACATGACATCTTGAAACATCATACACTTTTCGAGGCAACTCATTCTTTAGGCGCACTACCGGAAATCCCGAGAAATATGGGGACATTTGGATGTGTTTCAGTAAAAATTATATCTTAATACCATCACCATATTTGGGTTGTTTCTAGGTGGAATAATATAAAATTTCACCCCAAAATTCATCCAAGAGCTCGAGATATCTATCGCCTTTGCAAGTTGGCCCTTGGGAGTTGGACGACCTGAGGGCTTGACATCCCGAGGGTTGGAAGGCCTGGGGGTTGGATGACCTTAGGGTTGGATGGCATAGGGGTTGGATGGGTTGAGGGTTAGATGACCTAAGGGAAATTGATGACCTGGGGGTTGTACTACTTGGGGGTTGGAAGGCCTGAGGGTTGGATGACCTGGGGGTTGGGTGACTCATTGACATGGTTATATAGACTAGAGGTTAGAAAACCATCTAACCAATATGGCTGGATGGATGACAAGTCGAAGAGATTATTTTCATGGTTGGATTCTTGTATAATTGTATTTCCTAAACGTTGGATGACATTCTAACCAACATGGTTGAATCGGATCGAATGTCAGAGGTGAGAGTAGAACATTAATGATCGATAGTTGAGGTAGTTCAAATACCTCTCAAGTTTTTTAATGCTATCTGTCATGTATATAATGCAGGGTAGGTGAGAAAAAATTACTATATAATATAGTCGACCCCCTCATTTGAATGAGATACATTCTGTGAGTTGTGAAAACTCTTGCAAGTTTGTTCCTCAACTACATTGAGCCGCAAGCCTTCTCTTGGGCATGTCAAATGTAATTATACATTTTTGCATCAAATGTAAATGGACTGTGTATATTATGGAGTAACACAAATTGTATTTTGTGTTTTTTATTCAACCCTTTCTCATTTTTATTATGTTACCTTACCTCTCTATTGTGTTGTTGTATTTTGTGTATGTATTTCTCATTTGTAGGTGTAGGATATTGTGTTTCATGGAGATTTGGTGATAGATTAGGATCTGGGTTTGTGTCACATTTGTTTGGCCTCTCTCAACTCCTTTTTCCCCTTTTCTCCCTCAATAGAGTACCTCACCCCGTTTTCTTGGTATTATCACCTCCTTAGTGTAGGATTTCACTTTTATGCATGGTCTCTCTCCTTGTCTCCCTGACATGGTTAGTTTAGGATTAGTTGGCTGTATTTTCCCTTTTAAGAGTAGTGTTACCATTAGCATTATTTAGAGGAAGTTTTTCCTTCTCTAGAGGTCCATCTCAAGTTGCAAGTCCCACAACTTAAGAGATGGACCCATGTTAGCATTATTACACCGATTTCACCACACACATCATGATCAATCGAGGGTACTGTAATTTTGTGATAAAATTTTTGGCACAAATGGTGGGAAAAGACTGAAAATATTTACAACTTCATTTCAACAAGTTGGTGTGCTCTTGTTGGAACCTCAACCTTTGGAGTCACATGCAAAGCACACCTGGTGACTTTTTCTACTCAACAACCCATTTTCTTATAAGTTGCCGACTTTCCATTATTTCAATCTTATTCCACCCATTTTTCCTCTGACACCTTTCCATTTTATTCCATTCCATGAAGTTTTGCACTCATGAATTCATTCCCATCATGGAATTCACACTCAGAACATCACAAGTGCCATTCATGCATGTCTCCCAATCTAAAAAATTCATCTCCAATCTATTTTCACCCACATCCATATCTATATTATAATGAAGATATGTAGTACGCATACCCATCTGAGAAAGATGTAGATCGGTTTGGTCATCTGCCGAAGTATGGAGTTGTTGAAGAGTAGGAGTATGCAAATTTTTGATTTCGTCATGTATTTGGAGATGCCAAATTACATCTCAAGATTCAAAGAATGGAGGAAAATATGGTGCAGTCAAGGGCTACAGCTCAAATGAAGGCATTTAGGATTGGCTTCAGGGCACCTTGTTAATGGGTTTGCCCTATTCCAAGATACTACAAATCATAGAAGAAGCTTGATTTCATGATTGAGATGCTCCCATAACTTACATAGTGGAATGAGGAGATAAAGGCTTATGAACTTGGTGTCAGGGAACCTTGTCAATGGGTAAATCCTACACCATCATCTCATAACCTTCTCCCCATTCCCCAAATAACACCATCTCATCCCAAAATTTAGTTTCCAAGATTCTCCCCTGTTACCCCTATTATGGAATCCATTTCTCCATCTTCTACTCTACCATCCCATCTCAATTTCTCTACCATTTTCCCTTCCAAAACCAATTCCCCTCCACCAGGGAAAATATAATACCTTCTTCTCTATCAAAACTAATGTAAACATCAGTTGAACCCCAACCCACCCCTCCTTATGCTTTCACAAATCAATGTTGGGAAGAAACCCAAAAAACCAGTCAAGAGGTTCTGACCATAAGAAAAAGAGCCCAACAGAGAAGAAATGACAATTTTTTTGAATAATTGGGCTATCCAAGGTTTGGAATAGAAAAATCCCCTTGTTGGTTAAACCTTTGAAGGAGGCCAAGGTTGAAGAATAGGTGGTAAAATCTGATTTGGTTGTAGCATAAGTAAATTCAGAACAACAAGAAGAAGAAGATCAACATTTAGTGTGCTCTGAATGCAGTGTCCGCAGTGACACTATATTTGAACCAAGTTTTGATCATTCATCAGCTGCAAAATTAGTAGGGGAAGAAGAAAAAAATCTAAATCCAAAATAAGAGGATCATGTTCATGCTATGGTGGAGAACCACATAGATCTAGAGGCCTCGAATTTAGAGTTTTCCACACAAGAAGCTTCAAGCCTTCATCCCACTTCATTCTCTTCAAATTTTGATGTTGATGAGAAGTTTGAACTCTCAAACTTCATGTTTGAAGATGAGGGGAACCATGATGAACTAGTTACAGATTCAGATACGTCATCATGGAGGAAGGAGAACCTCATGACAGTGGGACAATGAAAAGGCATATTATCTTTCTGACTTATAGGAGTGTTTCAGTGGGGAAGATCCTATGGAATTGGTTACTTTCATTGTCCCATCATTCATCCTCCAACATCAAGATCCTATTACCATAGAGGAAAACATTCAAGAACAACCTTCTTTTTTCAAACAGTCCTCTTGGACTAGGATTAGAGGAATTGAATCTTCCAAGTTTCTCATTAGATGAGGAGAAATAAGGAAATAAGGATGACACCCATTCCAAATCAGTCACCAGGGTAGAAAATCAGTTTTATGTAGAAGAGAAACAAAGAAAAAATCAGCTCACAGACAACCCCACTTTCTAAGAAGGCTTACAAGAAAACTTCTTTGCTGAAGTTAGAACTCAGAGAAGTGAGAAAATCTAGTGGATCATACCTTTCCCAATCAGGTACTTTTCTTCATTGGAGCCAAAGGAGAAGCCAAAATTGGTCATGTTCACTTCCTAACATGAGGAAGATATTTAAAGAACCAAATGTCATCATCAAAGCCTCCAAGATCCAAATAATGAGTAGTGTGAGGAGGTATTTTTTATTAATGTTGATACTTTGGTTAGTCCGGTGGAGTATTGGCCTCTTTTCAGGTCTTCACTCATGCATATGGCCATGCCTATTGCAAAATAAATTACATGGCTGAAAATTTTGAGGAAGGGGAATTAATTTTCTCTACAAGTATCTGGGTTCGTTAGAATTCTTCCTTTTCTCTGGTTAGCATAGGGTAGGTAGGTATTTTTTAGTATAACAATTTCTTTTTCACACTCTACATGCTCCACTTGGGGTATGTATGATCTTCCTTTTTCACATAGTTTTTCTGTGGTGGTTTCTCTTGCATAGTTCATCATTTTACTAGGAGGAGATGTGTTGCAGTAAGGGGTTCAATGTTGCAAGAAACAATTGCTATCTTCAAGTAAATCCAAATGTAGAACAAGTAAATCAGATTGAGGGACTATTTTCAATGTTTTCTTCTCTTGTGTCTCTCCAGATGAATCACAGTTGAGCTCTTATGCCTCTTCTTGCATCAAAAAATCAGTCATAAGGGCATTTCTATCTTCAGAATTTCATTCAAGGTATGTTCATGAGGGAAAATTAGGTTCTAATTAAATCTTCTAGCTTTCCAAATCAGCTTGTGCCACTAAAATTTCTGCATGTTTCGTCCTTAGCAAGAAATCCTATGTTGTTTGTGCTTCACACTTGAGAAGAAATAAGGTTTAGGAACGTTTCAGAGAGCTTCATCCTTCATCCCATAGATAATATTTTTAGAGAAAGAGAATTCCAGGTTCAAGAAAATTTTCCACTCTCACAAAACCTTAATTTAGATAATCTTGTGAATGAGATGGAAAATCTAAGCAATAGCAGACAGTTCTAGGTTCAAGCAACATTTTTTCAATGGCTCAAGGGTAGAATTCAGTTTTAGGCCAATTACGGGATACTATAATGACTCTATTACCCAATGGATGTTATAAGGCTACTAGAAAACTACATGTAGTAGACAGATGTACCCAAGAGGTTGCCAAATTGTTATCTATTTTTAACCCCGGTAAAAATAGACAACTTAGGAAGATGGGTTTGAGCATTGGACAAGGATTCATGAATTAATCTAGAATGATACATGTGATTTTTCAAATTTGAGGATAATTTTAATTGGTTCAGGGAAGTTTAAGAGGTTTTGGAGCAGATTCATCAGAAGTGGTCTTTCAGGCTTAAAGGAGCATGCACCGTGAAAGAGAACCTGAACTTCAAAGAAAGATTTTGAGATCTGTGTGAGGATTTATAAACCCAAAAAAGTTCCTATGGAAAAAAAATTTCATTCCCTACATGGTGGAAAATATGGGACATCTTGAAACATTATACACTTTCTAAGGCAACTCATTCTTCTGGCACACAAATGGAAATCCTAAGAAAGAATGGGCCATTTGGAGGTGTTTCAGTCAAAAATGCATCATGAGACCATCAAAATTAGATTCAATGGGTTGTTTCTAGGTGGAATCATATAAACCTTTTTCCCAAAATTCATCTGGGAGATCGAGATATCACCTTCGCAAGTTAGCCCCTGGGGGTTGGATAGCCCTAGGGTTGGACAACCTGAGGGTTTGGACGGCCTAGGGGTTGAAAGGCCTAGAGATTGGATGACCATCTAACCAATATGGTTGGATTACCATCTAACTAATATGGTTGGATGGATCATAATTCGGAGGGCAGATGGTTGTCATGGTCAGACACTTGTCTAGTTATATAACCCAAAGGTTAGACGATAGTCTAACCAACATGGTTGGATGACTTGCAGGTCAGACGTGCGAGAAAAACATTAACAGTGGTAGTTGGGGTTGTTCAACTACCTATCATATTTTTTAATGCTACCTATCAGGTATTTAATGTAAGGTAGGTGACACAAATTTTCTATATAATGTAGTCGACCCCCTCATTTGAAGGAGAGACATTCTGGGAACTGGGGAAACTCTTGTAATTTTGTTCCTCAACTACATTGAGTTGCCAACCTTCTTTTGGGCCTAGAAAATGTAATTATGCATCTTTACATAAAATGTAAATGGACTGTGTATATTATGGAGCAATAAAAATCTTGTTTTGTGGTGTTTCTTCAACCCTTTCTCATTTTTATTGAGTTCCCTTACCTCTCAATTTTTTTGTTGTATTATGTGCATGTATTTCTCACTTGCAGGTGCAAGATGTTGTGTTTTATTGAGATTTGGTGGTAGATTAGGATCTGGGTCTGTGTCACATTTTTTTGGCCTCTCTTGTCTCCTTTTTCCCTCTCTTTCTCCCTCAATAGAGTATCTCACCCCCTTTTCTTGGTGCTATCACCTCTTTAGTGTAGGATTTCTCTTTTATGCATTGTCTCCTTAGCATTATTAGTTTAGGATTAGTTAGCTACATTTTTCGCTTCTAGTAGTAATTTTAGCATTAGGATTAGGTAGAGGAATCCGACATTCTCCGAAGGTCCATCTCAATTTGTAGGTCCCACAACTTGAGAGATGGACCCATGTTAGCAGAATTACAGTAATATCTCGACGCACATCCCGAGCAATCGGGGGGTGCTATAATTTTTTGATAACACTTACCTTAATTTTTTTATCCTTAAGTGATTTTGGACTGGAGAATGTGATGGAAGAAGAGCACACATAGTCACAATTAGGGTCAAAAAGATGCAGAGATGCTCACAATTCCTAGATATGGGCACCTAGGCAAGGATAGGGGAAAGCAGACACCCAAGACCTCCGTGGGGGAACTAAAGTCTGTAGAAAAGGTCAGAACCTGGTTCCAATACTATCGCTATGGTTTCATACTTGTTCACATTTTGTCTCTTGTATGTTGCGCATGAATCACCGAGGTACCTGTAAACCTGCACAAAAATATCTTCTTGTAAAACCCTAAAAAAGACATCAAATATTAAAAATGAAAGATGTAAAATGAGGAGTAGAACATCCTCAGTTGTCAAAATGGTGAAATTACAACTAATCATTAGACTACATCTCATACCCAATGTAGTTCTAAGTTCTTGTGTGTACAATAGTGCTCCTAGGTCGCCTTCACGCCAATAATGCCAAGATAGTGGGAAGTATTTAGATAAAATGCAAATTTGTGGATGGAATACAATGAACTCCACTTCCTATGTAGTGTGTATGCAAATTAGTAATCCTAATATGTAGTCCCTTTTATATGTAAATAGATATCCCTTGATAGAAATTTTTCACCGTTATAATGGTATGTATGTTGCGTTTATATAGGGATCTCTTGCTTGAATTTTGACACTAAAGACCCGAAATTCCAAGTAGTACCTATAGATATGAGTGGGAAAATTTAAAATACCAACCTCAAGTGTCAAAAATAAGATCAAACATAAAGAGGGCACATGTAGCCATGATGGACAGGAGCACCTAGGCACTAGTGTCTAGTCCTGAGCACTAATGTCCAGAGAAAATGATGATAAATGAGTGGAGACTGACTGACAGGAATCCCTGTGATCTTACCAAAAATAGGTGTATGAGTGACAAGTGCGAAAGATAAAACAATAGAAACAAGAAAAATAAACCCATATACTAGACTCTGGGCCATTGGTGAATACATTTCTTACACAAGATCTACATATAAACAACATACTTTGCAGTATATTAAATAGTAGTAAGTGCGTGATTTTGTGTCTACAAATACAAAGAAACTTTCTCAAGCTCACATATAATTTCTAATTCTTAGAAAGCTACATAGACTACTTATGGTAATCTAATGAAACATACATGAACTTAGATAAAATTATTTCCTAAACTACACAAACTAGAGTATGTTCAATCTATATTCATTAATTGAAAAAATCATACAATGATTTACTCTTTTAGTTAAAACTAGAGTATGATATATGTCTAAAAATGCAGGAGAAAAGAAGATACAAAGTTACACAAGTGAACATAGTGAATTCAGTGAAGCTCCTTTCTTACTCTTGCAAAATAAAGTCTCATCAAATGATACAAGATGCCTCACATAATTTTATAGAAAAACTATGATGGGAAACCCCCTCACAATTCCTACAAGTAGCTAACAAATTCAAATCACAAGTTATTTCCAAATGTCTTTTAGATTCTCCTTATTAATATATAGGATAGATTACACTGGAATCAATAAATTTCTCTTTTTAATACCAAAAAAAAAATAAGGTGTTATATAAATTTCACATGGACATGTTGCAAAAATCCTTCACAAAGATTAAGTAATTCAACATAAATTATGACATTTAAGAATTGCCAACCAAAACAGGCAGGAGTATATACAAATAAGGTTAATAATTCCTTCTCTTTCATTGTTTTTATCCCTTTTTCCCTCTCTGAAAAATAATTGGAGACTGTGCATGCCTCTCAAAACTCAACGCATACCCAAAAATGTGCCTCTAAATTTTCCAACTCAAGTTTGCAATAGAGATTGCAATAAAAATGGCTCCCATAAACTTCAAACTTGATCTACTCTTCACACGTGTTTCCAAACCTCTTAAGAACCACACCAAATTAAATTGATTTCCAAGATCTTTACAATGAGAATTTCCTTTCATTATCATGAGATATTTCATGAAATGTATGCCCTTATAAAATTTCTTAAGTCATGTTTCCATGTATACTCTCCCATTTTTTGATATCAAATTTAACTTGTTACCCCTGGGACGTGTCTAAATTTTTATTTTACCTCCTCTCACATGGTTGGACCACATGCCACCCATTAGGGTCCCTCAAATCCTAATTTACTTTAGGAATATGAGAAAATGAGCATTCGTCATTTGTCACTTTTTACATACCCATGGTTGGCCCCACATATCTCTTATCCTGGGTTGTGACTAGACCACTGATCATCTTCTCTCCTCTCTATGGTTCCCAAGTTCTTAAGTTCTTATGCCCTTAAAATTCTTAACTCTTCAACTATTCACTATGTTTCCCAAGTTCTTGAGTTCTTATGCCCTAAAAATTCTTAACTCTTCAACTATTTTCATTGTGATCTCCCCATCATCTCATGATTGGCTCAAAATTCCCATCCATGGTTAGGCCACATGGATGTTGTTATGTTCTTTCACATTATAAAAACCTATGACCATTGTGTTCAAAATTTCATATTTATGATATACTCAAATTTCATAATTTCTACCATGTGTCCCTTCCCAGCTATAAAACACAAACATAAAGTTAACCATGAAAATCACATTTAAGTTAAATAAAAATTACATATTGAATCAAATCAAATTGATATTATGCCAAGTGTTTCCAATTATGTTCTTTAGACATCAAACATTTTAAACCAAGTTAAAACATAAAGGGGAAATGGCATGGGGACTTAAAAAAAAATATTGGCTGGATTTTTGGTTGGGTTTTATCCAATGTTAGGTATATAAAGGGATGTTCCAAATTTAATATAGACTAAGGTTCTCGGTGGTGTTTTAAAGAGTTTTGTATGAATAAATTAATACAAAAGGGTGCCAACTTTCACATGTTTTTATTTTCAACTTCTCTAAGAGGGTCCCTAATTCTTGTGAAGAAAGAAGGGGTGTGTTCTGCACAACAAATAGGAATACACGAGTGAAAATAGTTATACACACACATGCACCTGTATATTTATTTTCTAACATGTTTAATGTTAAATTTGATTACTTGTATATCATTAAATAGGAATTGAATGACGGAAAAAACAAGAATGTGAAAGGCTACCTAATTTCATGTCTTTGCACTCTATTATGACCATCTATATTAGTAATTGGACAATATGTACAAATTTGTATTCTTGTTTCTATTATGAACGCATGAAAAAAAACATATACAAAGTACCAAAATCAACAATGTGTTCATGTAAGTGATTAGGAGGAAGTTCTTCTAGTTGTGGATATTTATATGGGTTGGATGAGGATGATAATTTTGAAGATGTGCCATTTATTTTAATAGATTATGACCACATATATGGAATTTTAAACTAATTTATTTTCATAATTGGATTGTGTGTTATCATTGCATTAATTTTTGAATTGATAAATTTACATTACTGATTTAGATAACTAAAATATCTTAAACATTGATTCTAACAATAAAAAAAATATTTATTGTATTGCAGGAGATGTTTTCATAGTCATTACAGAAGAAGGAAAACATGAACATGTAGAGTACTTATTGTAGTACACAAAAGAGAGAACCAAGTCAACGATTGAAATAACAAGTGATGACACAAAATTTTTTACTGGCTTGGTTGTAGTCCAGGGAATATATTTGAGATAGGTGAAAATCCTTCAAAGTTCTATTCATTTTTTTATTATGAACTAGACTACATGATATATCATAGTATGCATCATATAATTTCTACATAGTTACATTTTTATCAAGTGAAGACTATATGTGGATGCAAAAAATGGAAGCTACATATAAAAGATCATGGAAAATGTTTACATTTTAGGGAACAATGAGCTAAACCAATTGTTATGATCCAGTTCATTAAACATGTGTACATTTATTATAGTGAAAATTATTTGAATACTACATAATACACTAAATTTGGTTCATTGTTTGGTATGGTCTAGTTCATTAAACTACATTGTATGTTTCAATGTGTTCCATAGGTCTATATTACACTTGGTATTTTATTTTATTCAAGGGTTTGATTCCACGTTAGGCATGCATGAATAGTTATTTATATAGTACCTTTATTTTTTCTATCCATAATCTACTTAAAATGAGAATGACAAGTCCAAACTTAATGGTATTTTCATTAAATTACAACAATCATTTTTTAATATTTAATAAAAACTTAAATAATGGATGTTAAGGAAATGAAAAAGTAAATTTAAATCCATTTTTTATTATTTTCTTCCAAAAAAATTTCTAATCCACTTTTACTTTCAAGATCTTTGTGATTGTATTTATAAACTCCCCTTAATAAATTACATTCCTTTAAGTCACCATGATCCCTTAAGACATTAACATCTCCTTTAGTCATTATACATTCAATTAGTTTAGAAATTAAATTGGTGGTAAGAAAAAATGTGTCCAAATTAGTTTTATGGTGCTCAATTAACCTAAATTACATACGAAATCTCACCCTTTTAATACAATCACATCCTCTCTATACAATTATATAATATTTCTTAACTAACCCCAATGTTGAATGATTTTGATAAGTATAATTTTCAATTGGTGTGAAATCCATGCTCTAATAATTCTTTTTTTTTCAATTGTGTTTGTAAACTTCTATTCTCACCAATTACGCAATCATCGGTCTTAGTTATGCACTTGATAGTGGCTTATTTATTTTGAATATGGTATATATTTTTTAACTCAACTTGTGAGTCTTTTATAGCCATTTTTTCTTATCCGTTTGAATAAATTAATTTATGGGCTCAATAATATGTGTGAGTGGTGGAAAACATGCCCATAAATACACTAAGGATATTTCATTAGGATTTTTTTCACATGTGTATTTATTTTAGATTATGTGATGTACTTATTTTCTAGATCTATGATTCATATTTATACAATAATAAATATATTAACCATAACATATTTCCATTGAAATACACAATATAAACACATCAATAAGCATTGAAATTGATAACATTCATATATATAATGTCATAAATCAATACTATAAACTTATTATTAATAGTTTCAAATACATATCTGAAGAGAAAATTCTTTAATGGCTAATTTGTCTAGGTAAGCCAGAATGTGATCACACTCAACAAAAAGGAATCATATGTAAATTTTTCATCACAATGCAAAAAAACATCAAATTAGCCATGACTAGGACACTAAGATGTGCACTTCATGTCATCCCTTGGAATCATTCAGTGTACCCCGTCTTGTTGTTATTTAGAGTGTTACAAGTCTCCAAATCTTTACTTTATGGAAAAATACATAATTCCCTTGTCTTTTTCTCAAACAAAATCTCATTATGTTCATGTGATTTCCACATACTTACACATATATGCCATACAAATGAATTCACTTCCCTTTTATAGTGTTGATAAGGTTTCTATTCACAATGGATACACCTTATGACTTTAATTAATATAACATTTTATTATTTCCAAAATAATTTTTTAACATCCTTTATCTTCTTAGGAATATATCTTTTATGTCTCACTTTAATTATATTTATTCTTCACTCACCCATAGTTGGGAAACTCTTAAATGTTTTAATATTTTTTATCTATGAAAATATTTCTATGGGTATTTAGTCATGTAAAAAATATATGTATTTAACATAAGAACACTTTAACTTCTAGTTGTGTAGTATTAGAAAATAATTAAATATTCCATTAAGTGTAAGTGGTGGATTATAAGTGTACCAAATATAATTAAACATAAAAAGGGTTCTAAAAATCATACAAAATCAAGACTTTAAGTACCTTGTTAGGAATCCCCTATTGGTATTTGGTTTACAAGATATTTTATATGATTTTGATAGAATTTTAGACTTGTCACTAAAATAATTTGAAAGAATATAACCCTGAATGAAGATAAGTTTATAACCCTGAATGAAGATGTAAAACATTCCACATTTAATACTTTAATATCTCTAAGTGAAAAAAATTGGTTACCTAAACAAGGTGAACACATTGAGCCACAAGTAAAAGGAGAGCATGAGCATGTACTTATAATTTACGCTAAAAATCAAGGGAAATAATATCAAGGATCTTAAGTCCCTATTTTGTTTCATGCACCAACCAAGAAAATATTTCACAAATATCCAAGGAAACTATCCAATATTATGTGAGAGAATTACATACAATTAAAAATATTAATATATAAGAATACATTCTTATAATATTATGACATGCTTTTCTTAACCCTATATCATCTATTTCATCCTCATCAAGTATTATGATAATTTTCATTTCATACTTATGGTCATTTATCATTTTTTCTTCAAACTCAATACATTAGAGCTAGCATTATTATTGGCCATATATTTCTATGTTATTACATCATTTTAGTAAAAATATATAATTTATTATTAGAATTCATTTCATTGAACAATTTTTCAAAAATCTAATTATAATATGGATGACCCATATGCTACATGACAATAATGATATTCATATTGAATTTTTTTCATAATAACATCTTATGATGATAGGTTTTTTTCCCTCCAAAAAATTTTCGTAGAATTTCTACTTCAATAAGTGGTCGATGTTGACATCCAAATTTATCCCAGTCTCACCTGCTATTCTCATTATAAACCCTAAGAGTTATACATTCTCCATAATTGAGAGTATATTATTTGTCTCATAATTACATGCTGGTATCGAATGTGGAATTGACACCATTTTGGAATACCAAATTTATGATTAGAAGTTCAAGGAAATAAGTGGAAATATATATTATCCAATCTCTATATCAACTCCTTGTATAGGATAAAATGGAATTGAAATGTACTCCTACTCTTAAATAGGATTAATTATACAAAATCCTTAATTTAGTCTTCCTTAAAAATCAACACCTAAGTGTTTTCCAAATTATTTATACATTCATGAGGTAGAAAAAATAATTTGTAATACATTAAACAAAACTAGATTTATATGGATCATTATTGCAACGACATAATTTACTATAATGTTTCATCGAACTGATGTTAAGGATGTGATGAATTCATTATATGGTATATTTGATTTCTACACTAAGCTTCAGTGTTATAATATCATTTGTTACATTTTTATATATAGTCATTACTTTAATCATGTTGTATTTACCTCAATATCTCATATTATATAATTTATAATTGTACATTGTGCATATTTTGGCCATTATCTAGGAACAATGGGTAGATATTATGTTAACAAGGATATACATATAATAGACACATAATCTCATATTATATAATGGATTCAACATGTTACTATTGACCACTATAACCATACATCACATACAATACCATAGTTTACTCTCCTTGATAGGTTACATTAATTATTGATTCTATATACCTTTTTTTCTTGTAAACTTATATTGATTATTGATTCTAATATATTAAACTCAAATGAATTGTTATTGAGATAGGTCCCTAGTTTTATATGAATTTTATTATAACTACTTATAAACAACTTCTTGTATAATATTTTCAAATATTTTTAGTATCTCATAATATATTTCTATATATTCTAATATTTTACGATTAAATTATATGTATTGATTTACATATATTTATATGTAATTGTAATGTCATGTGGTTGTTTAAGTGGAATTATAAATGTAAAACCAATGTCCATGTGTGTACAATTATATCCATTTAAATAGATGGAATGAGTGCTAATTTTTTTAATTGTAGACCCATGTGCCTCCGTGCAAACACACGTGCGTGCACACACACACACACACACACACACACACACACAAAGAGTTAGTAATAATTTTGAGTTAGTGCTTGCTTTAATTAGCGAGAAAATATATACATTATTGTGTTAATATTGTAATGTGAATTTTAAATGAGTAATTATTCACAAGTAGATATATTAGATGAGTTGTTAGTAATAATAACCCATGTAAATAGGTTGCATATATGTATGAGATATATTGTTTGTATGTGAATAGTGGTGGTTGAAACCAATCAGGTATATAAGTATAAGATATATTTGTGGAGTGAATAGGCGAGTCAAACTCCTTAAATATAGGATAATTTTCTCATATATATTAGTTTGTATTATGTTATGATATAATGAAAAAAACAGAAAGTTTATTCTATGTTTATATTATCGTATGCAACTTATGTTTAAATTTTATCAAGAAAATATGAACCAAATATTACATTTGGTATCAGAGTATGAAAATTATACAACATTGCAACAATGTTAGATTCTGAAGTGGCAACCCTCTATAAATTGCCCCTTTGTAATGGTGTTTATTATGAGGATAATTGTTTTTTTTCTAATTTAATCATAATAGCATAGAGGTGTTTCAACGAGAAAAATCCATTGAGAAATATTGGAGCATCAAAATATCTATTGATATTTAACATCTGCTTAAAGATCTAGTTGCAACAACTCCATTCATAGTTGGCTCATATATTTCATTGAAAGTACATCCATGTTCCTATGAGATTCATCTTAATCTTGCATTAATATTGGAAGAATAATGCTATCATTTTCTAGTGTCCCAAATTATTTTATTAAAAAATAACACAAAAATTTTAATCATCGTCTCTTTTTAGGTTGCAATAGAATATATTTTGTGTATTTGTATTTTTCTCTCTTTTATCCTAATACAAGTTACAATAATATTTATATTCATTCTCAATCTCCTTGAAGTCTATTTATAGTTACATTCCCTAAAAAACTGAAATTCAAGTATTGTACATTTCAATATAGGTGAATTATGATTGAGGTCTTCATCACAAATTATTTTGAGATAAAATTTCCAAACACTAGCTTTCATGCATGAATCTAATCATTCACTTATCTCTCATGCCATATTTCACATGTTGGTAGCAGTGAGCAGTATTTTGTTGGACTACAAGAAGAACTCAATTAGATTCATACATCTGGTCATATTGGTAGATCTTTTTATAGTTGATTAGATAAGAAAATGGAGGCATGAATAGTTAGAATAGAGGCTCATCCAACATCCAAAGAAAATTATAGAGCAATCATTTTTTATGTTCGAGTTTTGTTCATTACTAGTTCTTCCATTTAGATATGTTTCTTCATGCATGTGGTTTGGAGCACAAACTATTAATACTCCATTATTTGTTTTTTCAACTTTATCCTCACCAAACATTGGTTTTATAGTGCCTCTTCCTATTTTAGTTTTTCATTCCCAAGTTTGTGAATTGTTCTAGTTTGATGTAGTTATGTGGCTAGCTATCACAAGGTAAATTGAAGCTTCCATACTTAGGAAAGAGAAAAACATGTCATAACCTCCTTCTCTTCATACCGAGATCATTTTTGGTGTCAGGCCATGTTATGAAGTTATCTTTGGACAATAATTTTAATTGTAATAGTTGGCCATATGGTGGAGATTTGACCTGTTCAAGTTTGTCTCTCTTTTTTTGATGAAAAATATCTTATATTATATTAATGCAATAATATACAATATATCTTTCAACAAAAAAGTGAGAGGTATGAGAGAATTGCCCCAAAACCATGAACATACTAGGTCAAGCCTAGAACAAAAAAATTCAAACTAGGCTGAGCCTAAGAAAGTACAACAAAATAAAATAGCATGGCTCCTAAAAAAACAAATACAAAATCAAGCAGCAGTTGCAAACATGCCCAAGGCAGGAAGATCCTTGATCATCTAGCCACCCCGAACCAGGAAGATATTTTTCATCATCTAGAATCTCCCAGCCAGTAGAAATTTCTTCCTCATGGTTTTCTCCCCATGTGTGGTAATGGTGAGGTTGAGCCGAGGAAATTTTCCAGAAGATGGCAAGGGTGGCAATGGTTGCCAAGTGGCCTGGTGTGAATTAGCATGGCAAGAAGGAGAGCCCCAGCTCTAGTAGTGAGTTGATGAATGCGGCAGAGACCCCAACCCATGTTACTGAGGTGGTGATCCCCAACCTTTCTAGTGAATTGAGGAGTATGGAAGTGAGCCCTAACCACGACAGTGCACTAAGGTGAATGACTATTCTGATGACTCAGTTCTGGAGAGAGGTGGGTGCAACTAAAAGCACGACGCTGGAATTAGCTACATCGGCCTCCATAGGATGAAGGCAAGGAGCGCGTGGTGGGAGATGGAGGCACTCAGGAAACATTGTAACGAGATTTCCCCTAGTGTCACATTAGATTCTTGAGGTAGCCCACCTCCATCGCCACCTTGTTTTCTTGAACTTGAATCTGTAACAGTACATTAGAGATCACCATAGATTTATTATAAATTGAGAGAGACTGATCAAATGTATAATTAGCAAAGAAAAAAATATTTATTTCCATATCCAAAATAAAATACCCCTATGAAAACATGCCAAATCTGGGTGAACATAGGAAGAATTTTGGGATTGTCTCCCAAGAGGATATGTTGCCAAGTGAAACAGTAGGGCCGTGAGGGAAAGAAAAAAGTATGGATCCAGTTCCAAGAAATTTGAGCTTTGGGATAGAACCAAAAAACATGCAAAAGAGTTTCCAAATGCCCAAAGAAGGGGCATTTGGGAGCTAGAATCCCAAATTGAACAAGACAAGCTCTGATAGTAAGGCCTTGGTGTAGAATACACCAAAGAAAATGAGAAATTTTGAGCTCCACATATATATTCCAAACAGTCTCAAATTGTCTACCCCATATAGATAGAGTGACATGGATTTCCCCAACAAGTATTGAGTTTTTCCACCATGAGAAAATAGGGCGAGAGCCATTGATAACCCTTTGTTTTCTTTGTAGTTGTAGAACGAAGTATCAACATACCACTTCTAGTTTTTCCACCAAAGGAGAGAGGAACGCACAACAATATTATGCAGCATGTGATCAGGAGCTGAATTGATCACAGTATTGAAAGTATCTTGATTTTTGTTAGAAAGCCAAAACAGAGCTTTAAAATCTGGCCAAGATAACCAGGATTGCATGTTCTTGTAGAAGAAGTCCTCGATGGTGTGAATTTAGTGCTTGAAGAATTTGAGTACAGAGATTCCAGGATCTCTTCTAAGCATTGATCTTGGGATTGAAAAATTAGCGACCACTAGAGAGATTGTTGGTTAAGAGATAACCCATTACGAAATCCATCCCCTTTCCATAAAATACAGGGTTTGACACATTCCCATGCTTTCCAAATACTTTTCAGCATGAAATTTCCAACAATTTTAATAGGCACAGGAGTGATGAGAAAATTGACAAACCCATAAGCCTTTCCATGCAGGACAACCATAAGGAGAGCCTTTTGTAATGCCATGTCGTATGATAAATTTCCAAGCTTCTTGGCCATTTATGCTTCTAATAATCCACTTAGCACAGAGATCTTTCCACATGTGTTGAATTTGAATAAGCCCAAGGCCTCTAGAGTTGCGAGGCATACAACATATATCCCATGATACTTGATGAAAACCTTTTCGAGTAGAGGCATTAGCCCATAGGAAATATTTGAGAAGCTTTTCTAGATTTTTAATGGAGGCCTTGGAAGGAACCTAGCAAGATGAGTAGTAAACATGGGTAGCAGCAAGAACTTTAGAGAAAATTTGGAATTTGCCTGCCAGAGACAAAGGCCTAGTAAGCCAATATTCCAATGTTTTTTCCATCCGTTGAATGACATAATTCCATAGATCAGTCGGGGAGGCTTGAAAAGAAAAAGAAATACGTAGAAATTTTAAAATCTCACCATGCTGCAAAATTTTGTAATCAAATATGGCAAGCCAGTCCAGTGCATGAAGGAAAGCTTACCGGTATCATTGAGTTTTTCACCATTGAATGGAAGAAATAGAAGCTAGGAAAAACTTATCCAAGAATTTCATAGCATTACAAACGTAGTTTTCATCCTCAATAAGCATAATGAAGGAATTTTCTACAAAATCCCCATTAAGGAGCTGAGAATTGGGCTCATCAGGAAATGAGATTCCATGAACAAGACCTTGCACTTTGGCATGGGCTAAGAGATAACCAAAGCATTCGGCCACCAACACATAAAGTGTAGGGGCAAGAGGAAAACCTTGTCTAATAGAACAAAAAATTCCAAAGGGCTTTGAGTTAAGGCCATTGTTAGAAATTTGAACAGATGCATCTGCAAAGAGGATATTGACAGATTAAATAAAAATGGGTCCAAAGCCAAGGGCCTGAAGCATGGTGAGAATGAAAGGTCATTCAATTCAATCAAAATCCTTCTTAAAGTCAATCTTGATAAACATGGCAACTTGATGAGATCTGCAAGCCCATTCCATGCCTTCCTAAACTGTGACGATGTTATCCAAGATGAAATGCCCATGTATGAACTATGTTTGCTCTGGCTGAATAATAACAGGAAGAAGATTGTGTAACCACAAAGCTAACACTTTGGAAATTTTTTTTAGGAGACATTCCCCTTGATCCCTTGTCAAATAAATACCTTGAACACATTTACCTAACCATGGCCCCTTTCATCCCACTCTAATATTAATTTAATTAAATTAATTCATTATCTCACAATATTTATTATTTTAATATCCTAATTGAGATAATGCCCACATATCCACCTCATCTAGCCACCTCACCCTAAGACCTATTCTTAGTAAGTTGCCATAACTAACTAAGACCTACCCAAACCCTAAAAATCAAAGCCTATATTCCCTCTAACCACATTCCCGTCTGTTAGAAGGAAGCTTCCATTCTATTCCATGGAGAAAAAATGGGTGAGATCCAAGAAAATAAAAAAGGATCTACCCATTTTAGAAAACCTAGGAAATCCCACCCTAACCGATGCCGGTCACCCTAAACCACTGCCAGTCAACCCGGAACCACCGTCAGTTACCATTTAACCCCAAAACAACCTTATTTTGAGGTTGGCACATTTCTGAGAGGTTAGAGACATCTTCTGAGAACAAGTGATGAAACTAGAGCTGCATGCAAGTAGAACCAGCACCCGTACACATATCAGAGCATCCATAGCCAGCACCTGAAGCAACCACAGAGCCATCTGCCTTCACTGGAGCATCCGGGGAAGTGCCAACACCACATCAAGTTCATTCCATTTGATCACCTACCATTACCAACTAGACGTCAAGCTCGTACAAGTGGTAAGTGCTTTGTTAACCAACATTTGTTCATTTATCATCTGGTAGATTCTTTTGTTGTTGTTACTAGTTTCTACCCTCATTTCATTCCACCACCATTTTACCTCCATGAAAACTTGACCATCCTTTTCCCATACCCTTGAACTACCCATATCCATATTTTAATCATTCCTGTGCATACCTGAGACCCACACGAACCCTGCCATTTCCCTTCCATTCCCATCTAGCCTCAGATCTGTCACCCCACCCCATTTTACTAAGTTTCCTGTACCACAACCATACCGACACCGGTTACCCACAACCATCGCTAGTTAACCTAAACTGACATCGGTCATACTAGACCGACATCGGTCTCTGTGTATTTTACCAGAAACCAAGAACAAAGCTTCTAAACCTCCACCAAATACCCAAAACCACCCAGAATCTCACCCTGACCCGTACCAGTACCTGACCAAGACCTTGACCTTCAGATTCAGTCATAGCTTAGCCTGTTGTGAATGAATTTTCTTATTGTAGATGAATGAGATACCTAAATCATTTTAACTACAGTAGGATTTCTTTTATTGTTAGCATTAAGTTGTTTTAAACAGTGGGTTGATAACCATCTAGGAAGTATCACACTTCCCGGATCTAGCACACACTAGGTAGTCCACTACATATACTGTTTAAATGTTATTTGGTGGTCTTGTTTTCCATTTTAGGTAGTTCCTCCAAGAAAAAAGGAAGCTCTCATGATCAGCTGTGGATTCAGAAGTCATACGCGCGCAACAACCTACAACCAACATCTTAACAGGTATTCCTCCTAGCCCTTTACCCTTATCTGTTTCGTCAACATTTGAAGAAACACTCTAGAATCAGGTGAAACATTTTGGCACACCCGGTGGGACCCATTTGGGGTTCTTTGCATTCTTTCATTTTCTAGGTGAAAAGGTTGTATGTTTGTTTCTTTTCTAAAAAATTTCTTACATTAAATTTTCTCCCCTAGAACCTTCTCTTCTTCTATTGTCTAAAAGCAATCGTATTTTGGTGCTTTAAAAAGAACACTTCTTCCCTTTCATTAGTATCACATTAGTGAAAGAGCATCCCTTCTCCTCTTCATCTTTTTGTCATCGAATGCAACATTTCAATTTGGGTTTAAAACTCATTTCATTTCATTCCACTTCTCTGCATTAGCTCACATTAATTGAGGGCAACCTATACGCTGGAAGTCATGCCCAGCTGATGGTTGACAAATGAATCATAGAAAATCACTTCCTTTCTTTTTCTCTCTCTGAGTCTTACCAAACATCACAAAATTAAAATATATACACATTCTTAAACAACATCTCACCCAGAAGAAGCTGTAGGTGATCACACGATCACGACACAGTGGGCACCCCGCTGGTTATCTCTATCCAGTACCCCATCAGAGGACGGCCCACCCCCACCATAACATACCTGAAACCTCTCCTTGTAGATCTCCTTCTTTGTAGGAAGCCATCCTCACCAAAAAATTCTATTCTAAAGTTCATGAGTCAGTCCTTAAATAGCATAAGCTAAACAAACATAATAGAAAAAGCACTCTTAGGATCATATTTTTCTTAGTGTTTCTGCTTGGCTTGCATTTTGAGGTGAGAGGTCACGTTCTTCATTTTCTTATTTCCCCTTGCACACTCCTCATCATAGTTGGTGTATTCTAGCTTCATCTGAGTGTGCCTGGACCATATTCTCATCATTCTCAGAATTCTGGGTTTGATTCCACATTTAATTTTAACTCACAACCACATTTTCTTCATCGTTGTTTCAATTTCACAGTAACCAGTGTTGGTCCAGTGACCATCATCAGTTACCCTCTGACCATCATCGGTTTCACTCAACTAGCGTCAGTTTCACTATTCCTTTTGGTTAACCTACCCAAAAGGACACCTATTCACCTTCTTTGACCATTCAGAGTCTCTGTCACTCTTATCATATTCACTGACCTGGTAATTCCATCAGCATCTTGCATACTAGGTAAAATATTGGCCTTTTCCTTGTTTTGACCAACTGTCCACTTTCCACAGTGACCGACAGTGGTTAACTGTGACCGACATCAGTTTACCCTAACCAGCATTGGTTAGCCTGTGTAATTTTCCAGCTGACATTTTAACCCCAATTCACCTACCACCACCTATTTATCCTATCTCTGCTATATTTCTATGTCATTTATAGAAAGCAGTCTTGCCTCGTTAGTGCTTGTTCACATGGTGCTGACCCAAAGCCAAGAAAATGCCCTCATATTCCATGTCAGTCATCAACCACTCCCACCTAGTCCTTCACCACCTTCTATTTTATCACCCATGGATCCTACCCAACCTATCACTATCATCATAGAGATGAGGAGTTCACATGACTCCTTGACCAGAACCCTGTCCACCTTGCAGTTTTATCTTTCCCACTCATCCACTCAAGATGCCTCAGGTCAGTTGATATACGACATGCCTGTATCTATCCCCCGACACTCACTCCTACTTCTGCCCCAGCCCCCTCTAGCTCCATGCTACTTGCATCTACCTTGCCCCCAGTCATTTCTCAGCTAGGCCCCATACCTGCTATGACTGCCATGTCTGCCACATCTATTGCACCCACCACATCCACTATACCTTCGCCAACCACCCAGAACATAACCTCATCCACACCTATTGTTTCATATATACCCGTAGCTACACAACCACCCCCGGTGTTCAGTGACCCCTACCCCTTTTCAAAATGTTTTTCTTTCTATTCCACAATCCTTATCCCCCATTACCACCAGGGTCACCACGACCCTTCCACCTCCATATACATACTATCAGCATCCTCCCATTTCATCTATCATTCATTCTGGGTACATACCCCCTATTTCATTCCCTCCTTCTCAATCTACCTATATGGCAAGTGCCATATACTAGAATGCCACCCTCATCATATGCCCAACACCAACCCTCTTACACTACAGGAGTCACCCAACCATCACAACCTACCAATGACCTAATCAAGTTAATGATGGACAAGATGCAGACATTGGAAGCATCAGTTTCTGGCTCCCACAACACTCTCACCTATGATGAGATTTGTAATGAGCCTATCCACCCATCCATTCCTATCCATCCATATCCCATGCATTGGGAAATGCCTAAATTTAACCACTTCAATAGCAAAGAAGACCCACAACAACATTTGTGGTCTTTCAAACATGGGTGTTATCTGATCACCCATGATGACACTTTGCTTCTGAGGACCTTTCCCATGTCTTTAACTGGGCCTGCATTAGACTGGTATAGTGGGTTACCTAGACATTCTATCTTCTCATTTAATCAGGTAGCCCAAGCCTTCTTGGATCACTTATCCATCAATGTCATTAAGAAGGTTACCATGACTAACCTCTACTCTACATGTCAGTATGACGACGAGTCTATCATAGATTTTGTTGCTCGTTGGCGTAGCCTGATCAATCAACTCACATTCCAACTACCACAAACTAAACTCATAGAGATCTTCACATGGGCTTGTGCTAGACATATCTCACTGACCCTGCAGGTCCATAATTTCTGAACCTTCGATGAGGCATTCACCATGGCACGAAAGCTAGAGATTCGGGCCATCGAAGAGAAGAAAATCCAACTACACAATAAGAATTCAACATTCAAATCAAATGATGCCTCTTCTGCTTTCAAACCACAGAAAAATTATTCAAAATCCAAGGGAACCACTAATGCAGTGGTACTCAAGGCTGGCCCAGCTCATCCATCAAATCAGGCTAGTCCCTCATCTAATCTTTCTCCTGTCCAGACTTTTCAATTCAGACGGGAACAATGGAAATACACCCCAATTGGGGAACCTTATTCTTCTATCTTAGAAAATCTCATTAAAGCTGGGGCCATCACCCTTCCTCCCATAAAACCACACACTAGTTTTGACCCTGCTCACCCCACACCCACATGGTATAAAGAGCATGACTTCTGTAACTATCATCGAGTAAAGGGTCATAGTGACGGCAATTGCATCACTTTCAAAAACATTGTCCAAGAAATGCTTGAGAAAGGTGAGTTAACCTTGGATAATCCTAATGCACCTACCAATCAAAACCTACACATCTTCAAGAAACCCTTTCCTAATCATGCCCCTTCTTCCAATCAAACTGGAGAGTCCTCAACTCATGATAGCCATACCCGTGAGGTCCATGCTATTTTCAGCGATACATCCATTGCTACCCAATTACCTCATATTCCTTCCATAGAGGAAATTTTAGCCCGAAGTCCTCCACCTACACTTGAACCCACTTCACCTACTCCTCCACCCACAGAGGGACACCCTTCATCTCCTCTCTCACCCATGAAGGAGACTCCTGTTAACATCAAAACTACTTCACCTTTGACTTCTCCACCTAGAGATCCGTCACCCATAGTACTTCTCCAGTCCATGGAAGATACTTGTCCACCCATCCATCTCCTCCACTCATTATCTCCTCCACCCATAGAGGAGCACCCATTTTCTCCTCCACCTATCAAGGATCCAGTAGAGATACCTTTTCCTCTAGGTGACCATTCTCCATCAGCTACCCAAGATCCTGCAGACTTACTTTCAGCTCTCTTACCCACAAAAGCTGAAGCTAGCAAATTCCCCATCTCTAAGACACATTTTACAGGAATTTCCATTGGATCCTCATCAACCTCACCTATAACAGTGTCATTTTCACACCTAGCTGATCACCTAGATTATGTGGATAGAGCCTTACTTTGGGGGCATCTTCTACTTCCTATCTCAACACAAATGTAGATGTCACTTGCTGACACTTCCACTATCTACCCAAAAATATTTCAGCCAATCGAACCAAACACAACTACAACTATCAAAAATTCCACCATGATACCACTCATGGCTCAAACCACACCCCTACCCATAACCCAACATGCATCTACATCCAAGCCCACACCTACATCATCTTCCTCACCTAAACCTAGTACTACCTTAGGGGTCATCCCAACCGCCAGCCTTACTCATCCACCCATCAAATTAGATTTAGCTACATCCTCCAAGGCCAATACCAAACCTACTCTAACACCCAAACAGAAGAACCAATCCCATAAATCTCATACTCCAACCTCACTGATCACACCTTCATCACCTTCACCCTTTTCATCTGTCTTAGGACCTCACCCTTCCAGCACGGTTAAGAAACCTCCACCCGCCGGTAAACTAAAAACACAGCAGCCCATTCCTCCATCGCAAACCTCAAACATACCCAAGCACCCGCCATGACTTCCACCCACATCTGCAACATCTTTACCACCCATACCTCTAATACCATCGATCACTCCTTCACTACCCATGACACTTCAATCTCTTTCCCTCACACCTCTGGCATGACCTGCACCATCTACCTTCACAACACCTCTGTTATCCCCATGGGTAACGCACCCTCTTCCACCATCCACCTTTCCCTCTAGATCTCATGTGCCCATATCACCTTTACCCAAGAAGGTACAACCTAAGGACAAAAATCCACTACCCTCCAATAAGGTGGTCAAACCAACCACATACTCTCTTTCCAGTTCATCTACCATACCCCTACCCAAGAAAACATGACCAACACCCAAGATCACACCAACACCTAAAACCATGGCTCGATCCACTTTACCTCATGTAAGGACCATTCCTCTACAATCAGCCACACCTACACCCAAACCCACTTTCACTTCCCATTGTGATCCACTAGCAGGATCCTACGCCAAAATTTTAACCAACCTCCTTGAAACTTCTATCATCACATTACCGCCACTCAGACCTTATGATCCTCTCAAACCCAAACCAAAAGGGTTTGATGACACCAAAATTTGTGCCTACCATCGTGTGTCAGGACATGATGTAGAGAACTGTAAGGCTTTGAAAACAATTCTTATCCAGTTGTGTCCTCCTGAAGAAAACTTTGACGATGATGACCTTCTCGATGAGGACCCCATTTCACCATCACCCATTCCCATAGTTCTTCCCTCACTACCTACTCAAAAACTAAGACCTCCACCCCCACAACTCCTAGAGCCACCCCCAAGATTTGAAATTAACATGGTTCACATTAGAGAACTCACCAAACCTCCACCCAAATGTCGATGTGCCCAGCTCATCTCACAAGGTTTCTTCCCACCACTTGGATTTTTCCCCTCTTATCGCTATGCTTTTCATGGCTCACCTACCTCACCTACCTCCCCACCTCAAATCAACATGATCCACATTGCTACCCGTGCCCAGAAGGATAAAGGAAAGGAAAAGGTAACCGACCCACCAACCAATCCTATACCCAACATACCATCTGCACCCACACCTAAAATCACTATTCGTGGCCCCACATATCCTATTTCCAATGGGGTTACACATGTGCACCATGCTCAAACAATTACACCAATCCCCCCTCAAAATGTCCCTATATGACCTCATCCAAACCTTAGAATCCCATCATCAAGCTCTCATGGAGGTCCTTCAATCTATTGAAGTTTTACCCAATGACCCTACACCCGTGGCCTCCATTATCACACCCCATCATGTAGCCTCTCTCACCAAATTACCATCTTTATCTACACCTCCAACTACTCATCAAGTAGCCTCCCTTAGCTTCTCAGATGAAGAGATCACACCACACCAAATCGATGACCCCAATCCAGCTCTCTTCATCTCTATCCACATTGATGATATACATGTATGACGTGTTATGATTGATGGGGGCACTAGCATTAATATCATCTCCTCCCATGCATTCACTCAAATGTGCATACCTAAAAATTACATGCATAAACATCTTGTCATGTTGCATTCAATCAATGATACTATCACCTCTACACTTGGCACCATCATCCTCCATGTTTGTGTGGGCCCCCCGCACTATTCCATAGTTATTTTACGTCTTGGAGGGGGAATTTCAATATAACCTGTTGCTTAGTAGACCCTAGATTCATGTCATGGGTTGTGTTCCTTCCAATTTGCATCGTTGTGTAAAGTTTGAGCATGAAGGACACACCTATACCATTCCAGTCTGATCCATCACCTTTCAAAACTTACAACATGCTTTACCGACCCAATGACGTGCTCATACCCATCAAAGCATCTACCTCCACAACCACTACCACATCACCTACACCTTCTCTCACCAGTGCAGCCGCTACCTTAACCACACACTACATCCTCCATTCCTACTGCTGCCATAACCTTCATAACCGAACCATCAGCCTCCCAATCCATTAGCTCCACCTCTGATCTGACCTCCGACACATCATCTATTCTAGCTACCCACATACCAACCATCTGATCCCTTGGAAGGAATTTTTTCAATGCCTCACTCTGGGGGAGTATCACCTATATAGTGTCAACACATTCCTTACTCCACAAGAATACGGAAGCCTTCACCAACACCCTCATTATGATCACCATATAGGAGAGATGCCTCCTTTATGGTCCTCCCAACCTTCATACCAATCTCACCTATGGGGGACTATGATACTACAACTTACACACCTGAAACCACCGTCCACAAACCCACCCATTTTCTGTTGAACCTCCAGTCACTCACCAATCGATCGTTTTGCCCACACCTTCCTGCACTGATGTGTGTGGAAGGGTTTTGGTTTTGGATTTTATGAGCAAGGCCACCATACTGTTATTCCATGTACTACTCACAAAGCATAACGACCATAGTGGTATCAGCTTTTCTAAACCACCTACCAAGAAGGGACGCATATTGAACTCATTGACAGACATCCAGCCCTTCTCCACCTTCTGTCACCTGCTCCATCTTCATCACCACCTTCACTGACAGAGTCAATGGATCCAGAATCCATTCCTCCTAAATTTTTTTTTCATAAACACCATTTCCTTGGGGCCTCTGACTTATCAACGTGAGGGCAAGGCTCCCTCTTCTCTTCCCTTCCTGTACCCTGAAATGATAGATGACGATACACCTTCGATTAACATCATTCAATGCCAAGATGATGAATCTATACTCACCTACCTTGGTGCAGAAGACTCATATATTCATCGGTCACTATACCATCTGAGACCACAAACCATGTTGAATGAATTGACTATCGAAATCAACATTCATACTCAGGACGGACCCTCACATTCTAAAGATCAGTCCAAATCTTTGGAATGTTGCTGAACAAGAAGCCATTCACCTCTCTTCTTAGACACCATAACCACATTTTTGCACTTGGTCTTATGCAGATATTCCCGGTATTTGAAATCACCATAGTGATCCAAAATATTGTAACCATTCCCAATTTTAAGCGCATAAAACAAATGCTAAGGAAAATGCACCATCGCATTACCCTTCTCATCAAAGAATAACTTTAGCACCTTCTTTTTCTTTCCTTCATCTTACCTATTGATTATCCTCGTTGGATTTCTAACCTTGTCCCTGTCACTAAGGTGACATGGGGACTTTGTATTTGCACAGATTTCTATTGACCTCAACCTAGCCTACCTAAAAGATGACTTTCCCTCTACCCTGTATTGACCAATTGGTTGACCTTACCACTGGTCATGAGATGCTATGACTCATTGATGGTTTCTCGGATTATAACCAAAATTTTGTTTGCCCCAAAAGATCAACACAAAATCACATTGATCACCCCCTAGGGGGACCTTTTGCTATCGATTCATGCCTTTTGGCATTAAAAATGTTGGTGCCACATATCAATGAGGCTATGACTTATATCTTACATGACATTATGCATCGTATATTAGAATATTACGTGGAAAATCTTCTAGGCCAAATCTAAATGCCGCTCTGAGCACCTCACTATCCTAAAAAACCATCTTTGACTGCCTTGTTAAATACTGCATTCGCCTTCAACCAAAGAAGTGTGTGTCTTCACGGTTCTCTTACAAAAGCTCCTAGGATTTATCATTTCCTTATGTGGTATAGAAGTTGACCCTGCTAAATTCAAGCCCATTCTTGAAATTCCTCTACCCACTAATCTTAGGAAACTCCATAGCCTGCAAGGTAAGTTGTAGTCTATTCGTCTGTTTCATCTCGTAATTTTTTGATCAGTGTCAACCATTTTATCATCTTCTCAAGAATGAAGTATTCCTTAAAATAGAATAATGACATACCACAAATCTTTTGAGGTATTAAAACATATACCTTCTCCAGCCACCTGTACACATTACACCCTAAAGAAGATCAACCCTTCTACCTATACATCTCAGCTATCGATCACTCCTTGGGGGCCATGCTCTCTCATTGCAATGAGCAACATAGGGAGCAGGTAGCTTTATTATATAAGACATACTCTTTTAGACTACTAAACCTGATACACCCATGCCAAAAAAAATCTGCTTAGCCTTAGTTTTTGTTGCCACGAAACTCTACCATTACCTACTTAATCACAAAACTTATGTCATGACCAACACCGACCCCCTACACTTCATGTATGCCAAACCCTTACCAAAATCAACGTGCCACATGTTGGTTTATTCTCTTGGCAGACCTTGACCTCAAATTTCATCCATCAAAAGTCCATTAAGGGCTAAGCCATCGCTGGACAAATTGGCAGATGCACCTGTTTTTGGGGAACAATCCTTCTAACTTTGACTTCCTAGATTAGTCAATTTGCTTCCTTTTCCTTGGAACGAGCTTGCCTACCAAATGCCACTCTTCTTTTAACGGTTTTAAATGTCAGCATGGGGGGTGGGGCTAAGATTTATTCTCATTCCTCTTGATGGTGAGACCCATTCCTTTGTCTTTTAAACTTGATTTTGATTATACATAAAGAATATTTCCGAATATGAGGGCACTTGTATTAGGTCGACAAGCTGCCTATGCCTTGGGGTGTCAAGTCCATCAACATCTTTGGTTACTCTCAGTTAGTTGTAAACCAAGTAAATGGTATATAACAATGCCGTAATGAGACACTTCAAAAGTATAAACATCATGTGGACATACTTTTGACAACCTTTGACCACTATGACCTTTAAATTGTCCCCTGTTCAACCAACAAATTTGCAGACACCATGTCCTACTTGGGCTTCTAAAATACCTGCTTCACCTACCAATTCTAAAATATTTGCCACTGTACAAATACTCTAATCACCCTCTTATTTACCTCATGTGAAGTTTAATTTGTCGGAGACCACTACACCCTAACCCGAGTGACCTTTGGTATAAACAATACTCAGACTATCTTTCACGTCTCCATCTTTCCTCCTAACCTCACCCGTAATGGGACAATGAGCCTTCCTTAAAAATTTATCTCGTTATGTCATCATGGGTGGCCTCCTCTACAAATGCACTACTTCCATGGTATTCTCTTATGGTGCCTTCACAAGTTCTAAAATTCCTTGTACCATCAAGGAAGTTCATGATGACATATGTGGAGATCACTTAAGTGGCATTGCTGTTGCTAAGCATATTATTTTCACCTAGGCTGTTATTAGGCCGACCCTCAACCATGATTGTTGGTGACTACGTTAAGCATTTTGTAAAATGCCAACAACATACTGACCTTAATCATATACCCCATTCATACCTTACAGGTTGCTCATGACCTTTGGGCCCTTCTCTCAATGGTGGTTTGGATCTTGTCAAAGAGATCAATCCCCATTCTTCCTAGTGCCATCAATGGATCATCACCGCTACCGAATACTACACAAAACTGGGTTAAAGCCATACCAAGTCATTTCCATGAAAGCTGAGAAAATATGTGAGTTCATCAATCATCACATCATCTGTCACTTTGGTGTCCCACATCTTCCTCATCAGTGATAACGGTAAACAATTCCAAGAATAAAATCCTTGTAGAAAACTTTTTGATGCGCATTCGGCATTCAACTAAGTTTCTCATCACCTTATTACCTAAAGAATAATGGCTAAGCCAAATCCAACAAAAAAAAATATGAACAAAATTCTCATAAAAGTGGTTAACAATACTGGGAAAGACTAGCATACACACATTCCTCTTGCACCGTGTGGGTATACTGAACTAATATCCGTACTTCCACTGTTAACCATGCCCTTTTCTCTAGTCTATGGTACAGAGGCCATTATGCCTCTAGAAATCCATATTCCCTCACTTTGCATTTCTCTCCATGACATGCTCACTGATGATGACTTTCGTTAAGACCGTTAGCACAACTTGAGTTACTAGAGGAATGTTTTCTTAATGCTCTTGACCATCTACAAGTTTACCAAAAACATATCAAACATGCCTATGAAAAATGCATCCATGAACAAACCTTCCATGTCAGTGACCTGTCCTAAAATAAAATCAACACGTAACCAAAGAAAAATAAAGTAAACGGGGTAAATTTTCCCCTGATTGGCTAGGACCATACATCGTGACTCATACTTACAGATCAGGTGCTTATCGTTTATCTTCACTTGATGGTAAACCCCAAACCTCATCCCCTTAATGCCTTGCATCTTCGACCATTCTAGTGTTGAATTTTAGTCCTACCTCACATTCTACCTCTTTCCATGCTCTTTTCTTGAGTGTTATCCACTTCCTATGCCATCACCAATGATTAAATAAGAATCATGTGTGTACCTGTCACTTTTTACATTCTCTTAATTATGTGTACCATGGCGCTGCACATAGCATGATTCTCATGGATACTTTTCATCTAACTTTAGATGAGATCCCATGGCCATTTCACCCTGCTTTCTAAACAAGAATCCTATTCTTCACCTTGATCTTGTCTATGACTTAAAACCCCTCACATGGGATCCAACTCCTAGAGTCAAAATTCAAATAAAAAGATGACTCCCTCAAATCACTGCTATAAATAGACTACGCCCTCGAAGGACAACTGTTTACAACTCTTAAAAAAAAAAGAGACAAGAATCTAAAGCTTCCCGCATCGATCAGCTTCATGAAGACCTTAAGGAGTTACTTTCCTCATCCCATATAGAATTCCCGCATCAATCAGTCTATCTCAAATACAAGTTAACTAAAAACTTTTTCATCATGGACTTGCCCATTGTGACCTTGGATCTCTTGCCACAAGGCATGATACCTACTACCATATAAAATACCACTTTTCACCCTATCACCATTCATACTCTCATTTCCTACTGCCTCAAGGGACCTCGTGGAACCGTGACATTTGGTGGTCATGCAACTACTTTACACCTTTAGAATAATCAATCATGCAATGTGTTTAGGATCTTATGTTCATCAACCTATCTCAGGTATGACTTACTTTTTATGATCCTAACCAATTAGGTGGCTTTCTCGCCTCCTCTTCTCTTTTAACCTACCTTATTACATATTGATTTCCTTATACAGGACTTGGTCCTTGACGCTTACCTTTGGGTCATCTTCTCCTTCCACCACACTCAACATCACTTCTACCAATGAGCCCACAATTCACTCATACCTAATATACCTAGATTCAATCATGCCTATAACACACCCACCCATACTCTTACCTCCTCATATTCTTCCCTAGCTTATGGGAGAATTATATCGGCCTGAGGTCCCTTTAGTCAGGACTATGTAGGTAGTACTCCGAGGGCATAGGGCCCTTGGATGTTAGCTCAGCAACTCTCTACCCTAGCAAATTCATCTTTCATTTTCCTAAATCACATTCTACCCCACTTAGTTTCCTTTTTATATCAAAAATTGGAAATTAAACCACACAAACAACAAGTTGCTATACATTTTATCATCATCAAAACATACATTTATTATGATTACCATTTATTTACCATCATCATGCATGTATTATAAAACACCTTAACCATGACCCATATCATCATTCATTGCAAAAATTAATGAATTATAACCTAACTCACTTCACCCATGTCTAAAACTTGACTCAATCCATGCCTAGACCACAACCTGGCTCAACCATGCCTACAACCTAACTCCACCATGCCTAAAACCTGACTCAATCCATGCGTAGACCACAACCTGACTCAACCATGCCTACAACCTAACTCGATCCATGCCTATAACCTTACTCAATCCATGTCTAACATACCCATCCTAAAATCCATCTATACATAATAATAAAGTGTTATCGACACAAACACATAATGCCCATAATCATCATCGTCTCTATAAATACAAATATCCAATCATGTGTATCCATATACATAAATATCTTTGGCACATAGGCTGGTACAGATAAAAAAATCTCTAAAAAATCTCATATACAGCCTTACCATCTTTGGTGTGCAGGCCGGTATATGCTCAAATATATATATATAGAGAGAGAGAGAGAAACACACACACACACACACAAAACTCTCATACATCATCACCGTCTTCAGCACGCACACTAGAATATATATAAAAAAGAAATGACTAAAATACATCAAAATACAAGGATGGTCCTTAAGCCTCATCCTACCGGACATCCTCTAAATCAGTCTCTTTGGCCTCCTCCTTGGCTCCTATTTGATGACCTGATATCATCTCACTACCCGCCATAGGTCGTGTTCAGCCCCCTGCTAATACATCAACTAGAGCTTCCCTCCATGAGATGGTGGCCTCACCCTAATCATGTCTTGGGGCCCGATGTCCCCTTGTACTCTCCACGCTTTGAGTACGGGATCTTGTCCACTCACTAGAGGCCTGTTGTGACCTATACTCTCCATAAGATAGAAAATCTATCCCAACCGCTATCAACTGATCATGATAGTTTCTAGCCTCACCCAAGGCATCCCATAACCTAGATAGGGGTACTATCTGTGGTGGCCCCATCAGCCTCAGCCCCTATACTTGTCCTGTGGGACCCTATCCTACCCCTGCCTATAAATTAGGACCCTGTCTTGGTACCTATGGAGGTGCTATCAGCCTCTACCCTTGTGCCTGTATCTAGGCCTGTATGGTTTGGATCTGTGCCTGTGCAGTGGCTAGCTAGCCCTATAACCATGTGACCTGCGCCTGTGTAGTGGCTAGTTGCACCTATAACCCTGTAACATGCACCTATAGAGTAGCCACCTGACCATCATCACCATCCCCATCTCCACCCTGGGCCATCTGGACCTGCAGACTTTCCACCTGTGAATGCAATACCGCCACCTCTGCCTCTGATCCTTCTAGTTGCCCTTTGTACCATCCCCAACTATGTAATCAGGGTCACCACCTACCCTTGTAAGGCATCTCTCTACATAGTGATGGTGCCTAAATCTGGCTTCCAGGGCCTGGGAGGTACTACTCATAGGTGGGCTGCCCACCACTGTCTATACCTGTCTGTCACATCGGCATCATCAATCCACCGGTCTATAACCTGCTCTTCCTACCCAATACGTACTTTTGGCTATGGAAGTGGCAGTAGTATCTCCACATCATCCCTCTAGCACTGTGGGAATGGTGGTGGTATATCCTGTAGTATTCCAAACTACTGTCGGACCCTATCTACAGGGATCATCTCGTGCTCTCCTGCACGATACCCCTCTATCCATCTAAGTAGATAAAGGCCAGCTAACTCCTCATCCATTTTTCTATATGAGGGATAACCCACATACAGTCTCCATATAATATCTACTCTGGACAATCCCTCCAATAGACACTGGTAGTATGCTACATCATGTGTAGCCTTGTCTGATCACCGCTCTCTAATAACATGCACCCATTTCCTGTACCCCACTCATACCAAACCTGGCTAAAAGGCATCTACTCAGGGAATACCCACTGGATGCACACATATAATGTGCTCATAGGCCCAACAGTAAAGAATGAATGTACAACATAGGCTGAACCTGCGCAGCCACCCATACACCCACAAATCTCTATATAACTGCACCAGGAATGCTGGCACCTAGGTGAATAGGGTCCCTCTCCATCATCATGTCATGTATCACTCCCATCAATTATCATGGGAATCTCCCACCCTCTACATCTAGCAGTAAAAAACAACAGAATGTCTCTATCAATAGTACTACTAGCCTCGTCTCCTCTAGATAGGCTAGGTACATCTCTCCATAGCTCAGGCTCACGCTGTGAAATGCTAGCTCCACCATCCCCTCACTAAATATAGTCAGCATCAACTCCTCTGATTCCTATGAGGAGATCAAATATACCTGCGTACCCAATATAGGTAACCGTAGGATCCTGAACATGTCCTCCAGGGTGACTGTCATCTCACCCATCGGTAGGTGGAACATGTTGGTCACCAAATCCCATCTATCGATGAGGGTTACCATCAGAATCAGCTATCGGATTGCATGTTGGTAGTGTCAAACCCCACTCAGTCCCACCTCATCAACATGCCGCAACTCCTCAGTTGTCGTTGTGCCTCACACTATCACAAGCAGGGGTGGTACCCTGTCTCACATCCTTAGCTGATCTCTCACCTGCATCCAACAAAACAATCACATTATTCAAGCTATTCCATACCCACAATCACCTACACCCATTAGCCTACCTATTTTAATTCACTCCTTACTTCTTTATCCCATGGCCTAACTAATTACCCAACCCAACCCAAACCTACTCACCCTAACCTTACCCAACCCAACCCGCACCTACTCACCCTAACCTTACCCAACCCAACCCACAACTACTCAACCTAACCCTAACCAACCCCATATCACCTTCCTACTTACCCAATCCATCCCTAACCTACCCTAACCCTACCCAACCCAGCATCACTTTACCTATTTTCATGCACCCCTCACCTACTTCCATTTTGACCCACTCCTCGACCTTACCTACCTACCCATAAGTCTCGACACTTGGTCCAAACCGCCTAGGACTTTCCTATTCCACATTTTTTAGGAGAGTGTTTTATCCCCCAAACCAGCGTTAGTACTCCCAGACCAACCATAGTTTACCCATAACTAGCATCACTCACCTCATCTGTGACCGATCCCGGTTATACACCACCGACGCTTGTCAACATTCGACCAACATCGGTCACTATTGCATGACATCCCATGGCAAGGTGCCCTAGCTTTCCCATTTATTTCTCCTTCCTTACCTCCCCACCCCCCATTCTAACCTACAATCCTCCCCACCTATAATACTACCTATTCCCACCCTCCCTTGTCCCTCTTTTTACCCAATTTCCCCCCCTCACATTCAGATTTAATTACCCCCAAAACCTATCTTTCCCCCCAAACCCATATTTCCCCCCAACCCAACTTTCTATCAATTTCTTTAAAACAAACATGAAAATGATTTGAACCTTACCTCATCTCAGTGCCATTTTCGTGGTGGCACCTCCGGTCACTACATTGGTGGTCCCCTCGATCCCTCTCTTGCCTTTGCTGTCACCAAATGACTTCTCACTCTCCAACCAATCAATCCACTCCAATCGATCCAACTCAGCTCGTGGATCCACCTATCACCAAACTATCCTTTTCCACGACACTCACCAAATCAGCCTTTAGTCTCACCTTATCACTTTTCACCTTTTCCTATCTCTTCTGTCGTTTTCTCCTCTTTTACAAAAGATAAATGAGTTGAAAAATACATCATTTTTTTTTCTTTTTATAACCTACCCGACTTGACCAATGACAGTTTCACCTTGACCGACATTAGTCCTATGCCCTATCTTACCTTGGTTTGTCCACCTTGACCGGCATCGGTTTGTTTTAACCATCATCAGTTTAGTCGCTTAGTAATTTTCCTACCCCTTACCCCTAATTTTTGACCTGAATCATGTTTTTTCACCTCACCCACACCTCCCTGGGACACTAAACTTGATCTTCTTGACCTTATCATTTACTACCTCACCTCGTCCTCTTTCAGTGACTCATTATTTTTCCCATGCCTCAGCCCTACCCATACCATGACCTAGATACTTGGACCTAGAGCATCACTTGTGACTTATGGACCTCATGTGCTCGTTATACCTTGCGGCACTGTTACATGTGTTGATGAACATACTGACCTTACCTTACCTCTCTGTCGTGAATTTTTATCCTGGACCCTACCCTTGGTATACCAGAACATACCTAAACGTTCTTGCACCTGACCTATGTCGTGTTTCCTAACCATATCATATACCTTGGATACCGGACTCACTTCAACCTCGTTTGGATAAACCTATCGACCTTAGACAATGTAGAGTTTTCCTGCTCTACAACCTGGTACTATGTGCTCCAGTTTATACGTGTGTGTGCATTTTTTCTGTTACTACCTTCTGACCCTGACCCATTACCTGGATTACTCTGAGTTGACCTTTTTCCCTTTTTACCCGTTACCCCACTTCTTCTTCATCACATTCACCTTTTATCAAACCACTTACCGATTCTGCCTACTACCTCATCTATTCCTGGTTTGAGGGGGATCACCTTCACCCACACATGGGGCAACCACATCTTATTTTTGTCAGCTGTCGCTTACCAATACAAGTTATGCAAAAAAAAGGGGGAAAAATGTAGACACTAAAATTAGGTCACACTCCCCTTGGTCCCTCGTCAAATAAATACCTTGAACACATTTACCTAGCCATGGCCCCTTTCATCCCACTCTAATATTAATCTAATTAATTTAATTAAATTAATTCATTATCTCAAAATATTTATTATTTTAATATCCTAATTCAGATAGTGCCCACATATCCACCTCATCAATCTACCTCACCCTAAGACCTATTCTTAGTAAGTTGCCATAACTAACTAAGACCTACCCAAACCCTAAAAATTAAAGCCTATATTCCCTCTAACAAAATTCCCATCCATTAGAAGGAAGCTTCCATTCTATTCCATGAGGAAAAAATGGGTGAGATCTAAGAAAATCAAAAAGCATCTGCCCATTTTAGAAGACCTAGAAAATCCCACCCTAACCGACGCTGGTCACCCTAAATTGCCGCCGGTCAACCCGAAAACACCGTCAATTATCATTTAACTCCCAAAATAACCTTATTTTGAGGTTGGCACATTTCTGAGAGGTTAGAGACATTTTCTAAGAACAAGTGATGAAACCAAAGTTACATGAAAGTAGAACCATCACCCGTACATACATCAGAGCATCCATAGCCAGCACCTGAAGCAACCATAGAGCCATATTCCTTCACTGGAGCATCCGGGGAAGCGCCAACACCACATCAAGTTCATTCCCTTTGATCACCTACCATTACCAACCAGATGTCAAGCTCGTACAAGTGGTAAGTTCTTTGTTAACCAACATTTTTCCATTTATCATCTAGTACATTTTTTTGTTGTTATTACTAGTTTCTACCCTCATTTCATTCCACCACCATTTTACCTCCATGTAAACTTGACCATCCTTTTCCCATACCCCTGAACTACCCATATCCATGGATTTTAATCATTCTTGTGCATACCTGAGACCCACATTAACCCCGCCATTACCCTTTTATTCCCATCTAGCCTCATATCTGTCACCCCACCCCATTTTACTAAGTTTCCTTTACCACAACCATACCAATGCTAGTTACCCACAACCATTGCTGGTTAACCTAAACCAACATTGGTCATACTAGAATGATGTCAGTCTCTATGTCTTTTACCAGAAACCAAGAACAGAGCTTCTAAACCTCCACTAAATACCCAAAACCACCTAAAATCTCACCCTGACCCGTACCAATACCCTGACCAAGACCTTGACCTTTCAGATTCAATCATAGCTTAGCCTGTTGTGAATGAATTTGCTTATTGTAAACGAATGAGATACTTAAATTATTTTAACTACAGTATGATTTCTTTTATTGTTAGCATTAAGTTGTTTTTAAACAGTGGGTTGAAAACCATCTAGGAAGTATCACACTTCTTGGATCTCGCACACTCTAGGCAGTCCACTACACATACTGTTTAATTGTTATTTGGTGGTCTTGTTTTCCATTTCAGGTAGTTCCTCTAAGCAAAAAGGAAGCTCTCATGATCAGCTATGGATTCAGAAGTCATATGCGTGCAACAACCTATAACCAACATCTTAACAGGTATTCCTTCTAGCCCCTTTACCCTTATCTGTTTCGTCAACATTCGAAGAAACACTCTAGAATCAGGTGAAACACATTCATCAACGTAATCAACCACCAAAAATTGATTTTTTCGGGATCTCCTTTCTTAGGGATAAATTAAATTTTTCCCTTATTAATGTGTGGACCTAGGGATTAGTTTTGAAACCCTTCAAGATAGATTTCAAGAAGGTCTTTCCCAAGAGAATCCCAAAGATATTTATAGAATTCACAAGGGAATCCATTGCAGCCCAGTGCTTTCTTATTAGCCATTTTCATAGTGGCTTCATGGAGGTTGTCAATGGTGAGCGTTATTTTATAGTTCACCTTCTGAGCCTCTGAAATCTTGCATGGAGAAACCAACAAACATTAGTCAAGAGTGGTTGGGTGAGTTGTGGAGGGTGGCTGAGCTTGAAAGAAGAGTTTGTAATGGCACACAAAGGCTTGAAGCATAAGTTGTGGAATCAAGTAATTCAAGCTTCATTTTCCATACTAGCTCAGATCTTTTGAGAAGGTTTTTTGGCCTAGAGAAAAAGAAAGAATTATTTTGATATTTGATCTCCAATCTTGAGCCAATGCATTCGAGCACTGGATCTAAGCACCTATGACATTATAGTTTTTTGCAATTTGGATTCTGATTCCACAGTGTTAAAAATTGCAGTTGCATAGCGTCATAGAAGGTATCACCTTGAAGCGCCACCATCACCTAGCTGAGAGCTGAGGTGTTAGCATTGTATGAGTAGTGCTGAATGTTTTCCAACTAGCAGTCATAGATTTTAAGAAATTTGGTAGTCTGAGTCAATGCATCTTCCCACCATTGTAAGTAGCTTGTTTGCATAGGTGGATGAAATCATTGATAGTGACTAGCTCATGGAGTTAAATTCCAAATCTGCTTGATACTGATTGACAATGGGCCCATGCTGCATCAAGGCAATATTAAGAAAGAATTTGCCTTTATGACAAACTGGCGGTGCACATCATGCCAGCAAATATGAATTCATATAGGAGAGTGGTCCTAAAGGACAATGTCATACATAACCTCTAATGACATGGAATAAATGTTATCAAACTCAATAAAGTTTTGAGCTGACATCATGGCCCTGTCAAGCCATTTAAGGACACGATCTATCCCTCCATAAAGATTGGACCATGTGTACCAAACTCTAGAGGTGGGAAAGCGATATGCATTAGGATCAAAGAATCAAAATTTATTTCACATGAAGTACCATATTTCCATTTTACCATTTTTCCATCTCATATGCAAGTGGCCACATTTATCATTTGGGGATTCAACCATATTAAAATTTCCACTTATTACCCCAGTAGGCATTGGGAATAGAAGTTGGCTCTCCACCGCCATAGATTGACCCTTTTGGCTGCAACGTTCAAGGCATAAATATTAATGATCCCAAAAGGGAGGCCCTCAATATTAAAGAGGTCCCATATGACACGGTTGGTTGGGTCAATTCCATATTCAATTAATAATGGCCATGATTTAAGAGCAAAAATAGATATTAATCCCCCGTTCCCTACTTCATGATTGCTACATAAAGCCAAGTTGTTAGGCCAAATGGATTTGCATACCATCTACAACTAAAAATCTATAATTTTAACTTTCTGCAAAAATAAAACATCCAGATTTGCATATCGTTGCCGAGTTTCATGCACCACATACTTACGATAGGATTCCATGAAACCCCTAACATTCCAAGATAAAAAATTCATGGGAAATGTTGGTCAAGAGCTATATCCCCATCCTCCAAGCCATCAAGCGCATCATATTGATTGTGTAAGAAATGAGTAGCATTATACTGTAAAAAATCTTGCAGATCAATTTTTTTCCATTCAGCATACTCAATGTTGTATTCAGCTTCAGTGGAATCCACATTATGTGTTGGGATATGGTCTCAGGAGATGTAAAATGGCCTTCGAGTTCATTTGGAAGGCCCTTGTGAGTTTCTTGGTAGTAGCAGTGAAACTGAATGCGGGATGAGGATGTGAGAAACAAAAATTTTCTGGTCCATGAGAACCAACGTTGTAAGTGGCATGCTGGAATACTTTAGTAATGGGGTAGGTGAGATGGCAACAATAGTTGGTTCCTTAGCAGCAGAAGTTAGTTCCTTAGTAGTAGTTGTAGGCTCCTTAGCCAAAATATTAAGAAATTGTTCTTTAACTGCTGGTTCCCGATGTCCATGGGAGCCAGAGGCTTTAGATTTCTGGGCTTTGTTCTTTTTTCTCTAGCCCCTGAAAACTTTCCAACCTTCCTCCTTCTAGGGTTTGACTGGATTGGGAGTTGTTTTGGCCATAGTGCGGTTACGGGGGACATAAAGCAGACGATTTTTGATCTTATGATCAGACACTTGACAACAGAAGCAAGTGTTGGGTAGATTGATATACATGACCTGCTAGGAGTAGCATTTATCTCCCATTTGAATATTCACAAATTATTTGAGATCCTACAAAAGATCAATCTCCATGCATACTCACTTCTAGGGATAAGAATGGTAAAAGTTATTTTCTTCTAGGCATACTACCAGCCTAATAAAAGTGGTAATTTATGGAAAACAATGCACGCATGAAAGAGGAAGACTAGGAAATTCAATCCAAATAGGCACTTTAAAGGTGCAATATATTGAGATACCACAAAATCCTTGTCTAGGGTGTTAACACAAGTAGTGAGTTACAGATATACCAAGTGGCTTGCTTAGCCAAAATATTGTGTACATTAGCAGGGTTAGAGAAACGAAAAAGAAAGAAACCATTGGTCATGTTTTGAATGCTATCCAGGTAGACCCCAAGAGGGATAAAAACTATGTTATCCTAGGATTTGAGAAGGATTTCAAAGGGGATTTGACCCAAAAAATACCCAATGAGGAAAAACTATTCTAACAATTGACAAGAAACATTAAATTCAGGAATGGGTTAAAATACATCTGGAGGAGAGAGATTACCTTGTGAAAAACCTTCAGGATGAACTTCTTGGGGCACTTTGCCAATGGTGCCATTACTCGCTCCACTATCTCCTTCCGCAGTTGAAACAACCTTGTTTGAATATGGTGAGGTCATTATATAGGGGACACCCGAAAGGAGAGAAACCCTAGGAGAGACTATAGCAATAAATTCCCATGAATCTCAAAAAGGCCATGGTATGACGGTTAGGAGGGGGAAACTCTAAGAAGAGCCAACTCCACTTTTCGCCAGATTTACAAAGCATTTTTTTTCCTTCAATATATTAGATCTTGTTTGTCTCCTTTTTGTAAGGAAGTAAACATGGTATTTGTGAGATCAACATAAGAACCTTGAGATTCATATCTCTTGGTGTAATATGATGTATTTAAGATATCTATACTTTGATATATATATATATATATATATATATACATAACAAAAAATTAAAATGAAATTAAAGAAGGGGGGTATTAACACCAAATTTAATGAATGAGATTTTTTTTTTAAAATAATAATAAAATAAAGTTAAATCCCTTAAGGAGGAAGTTTCACGTAAAGAAGATTTTTTGGGGCTTTTGGAGCAACAAGATAGAGGTTTTTTAGGGCAGTCATGGAAAATTGAAAAAAAAATGTAGTTCATAGGTTTAAACCTAGATCCCATAAATTTTTTGAGTTCCCTCCCAGCCTTCACCATAAATGGGAGTTGTTAAATAGGCATGGATTTCCATCATAACATATTGGAAGGAGATTTCATTTAGATGTTATGAGTTACAAGTTTTCTTGGTAGATATGTAGGAAACATGTGGGCACAGAGAATAGAACTGACCCTGTAAGCTTCCTTTTTGTGTTATTTTCTTGTAGACGCACATGTCCAAGGGTTGAGGGTTGCAAATAGGTGGATAAAACGAGTGCCTCGTATGGAAATATTTTTGAAAATCATCATTTGATTTGTGTGATTATCACTATGGGCCAAACCTATCATCTTGAGGAAAATCTAAACTATATCACCAATGTTCCTATTAAACATGTGGTGGTTTTTTGTATGTGGTTACCCAAGGTGATTTTAGATATTCATTCCCATCTTGTTCCAAAAATGTGGTTGTTTGGTAAAATTTCTTAGAGAAGGGTTTAGACCACGGTGTATCTTTTATTGAAATGTTTTTATAGAGCATGTGGAAGATGAAGGAAATGATTATAGGAGACAAACAAAATAGGTATGTTGAATCGATCATGGAGACCTCCTAGCATGGCTTGGTTTTAATGCATTGGAATACAATATGGTTTTGGAATTGTATGGCTAAATATATGCTCTTGATTTGTTTCAATTTCTAAAAGTGTGTTTTGGTGATAATAGATTTCATCCACGAAATCAATGGAAATGAGATATAGTGAAGATGAGGAGATATTTTCATCTCTGTCAACATTTTCCCAACCCATGTAAAATGAGATCCTTAAAAAAATATATGTATGCATTTGTGGCAGCCTACAAAAGACATGTGATCCACTTGATGAAATACCTCAGAGTCAGCAAATATGGGCTCTTGATGTGAATCCAACTACTAGAGGCTGAAATACCTCCAAAACACACATAAAAAACTTTGAGAATAAAAAAAATAGGAGTTTCAATATATATTTCTTCTAATTCTCAAATCCACAATGATCTTTTACATCATTACAATCCTCCTTTTATTTCACGTCTACTTTAAAACTCTGAAATGCAAAAAATTACCTACCAACAAAAAAAATTGGATTAGCCCAAAAATTTGCATGCCAAATATGCCTTCATAAATTAAGGCTCACGTGAACTTTTGACTTATTCTAACAAGCACAACAAAATTTATTAAAGTTCTAAGACCTAGTCAAAAGTGAAAAAATGTTCGAAGCCAGTTTTAGGCCACTAGATGAATGGATCCGCGCCCAAAAATGTGCCAAAATGGCCACAACCTTGCAAGAAAATTTGACCCTAGCATAGTACTAATGTATATCTACCACCCTATTACATGGATTTTTTTAGTGATGAATATTCGTACTATGGTGAATATTTCATTTTAGGAAAATTTGAAAAGGTGATTTTTTTGAAACAGGGCAGTGTCCTATTTGCCTAAAAATTATAGTATAATTTTTTAGGGGTCAACTTCATCTACCCTTGAAAAAATCCCCTATATAAACCTAGGTAATTCACTATGTAGAATAATATAGAATACTCATATTGAGGTACTGTACCACTACAAGCATGTCAAGTACAATGAACTTGTGAAGCACCAGAGTCTAGTATATAAAGTATAGTCTTACAGATCATCATCAGATTTGTAGTTGGGTGACAAGTATTATTTTCTAACACATGACAAGGGATATTTGTTGATGCCTAATAACTATTGATCATTGACACCCGAAAACAAATTTTTCTTGATGCACAAAAAGGAATTTCTGCTGACGCATGACAAGGGGAGTCTGTTGATGCACGATAAGGGTGCTTTGCTGACATGTGACTGGAATCGATTGATGCAGGATAAGAGGTTGTTGACATGTGAAAAACCTATGTTGTTGACACATAATATGAGGTTGCAGACGCATGATGGGAGATTTACAATTTACAGTGGTGCGATAATAAGTTTGTTTTCATGCGATAGTAAGTTTTCTATCATGCGACAACAAGGTTGACAACACCCTTGTTGATGCGCGACAATACGGTTTTTGTCTAGTGACAAAAACCTTGTTATCATGTGATAGTGACCTTATTGTCACCTGAAAGCAAGGTTATTGTCATATGACAGTAAAATTTTTGCCACAAAACAATAACCTTAATGTCGAATGTCTTGAAAATCAAGCCAAAATTTTTCTCAAAACCCCTAGAAAATTCATCTATTTCACAAAAGTGGTTTTGGAGATATTTGTCAGGTATTTTCCACCTTTAATTTCTCAGAGGTCTCTAAAAATGAACCCTGCCTTGTTAAATTTCAAGATGATCCAATGATCAGATCAAAATTTATGGTCTCTGTAAGTTATGCTCCCGCATCATCTCTTGGAGCCCATGTGCAATGGTTTAGAGCACCTTTCAAACCTTGTCTCATTGACTCGCATGCATGTATTCATTCATCCTTTCCTACTTGCTTTTAAATTCTCACTTCGTTTACAATATTTTAAATGTTAAATCTGAAAAATAAGCTCGTTATTGATGTTTTGTTATCAAATCATACTATAAAATGCATTTACAAATTTTCCACCTCTGGTTAAACTAGTGTTCTAAATAGCCACCTTGAATGGTGTGACATAACACTAGGCCTTGAACTTGATCAAAATAAATTGTGAACAATTTTACCATTGCTCCTATTTTTTTGGTAGTTAAGCTAGATTTATAAATGTGATTTATAACGTAAACTATAAATTTTAAGCATCCCTCAATTTGTGCCAAACACCTTCAAAACTGATATGCAAGAAGCGTTACTAAACCTTGTTTCCAATTTTAAACTATTATAACCTCTCCTTTATAGTATGGTGACTTCATTAAAATATGGAAACATCACCAAAATTCTTGATGGTCATGGTTTTGAAGTAGGCTTCTAACCTACTTGGGAAAACTTGTTTCTAGGAGCAACTGCTTACTATGATCGAACCCTCCCAGAATCACCTCTAATTTTATGTCTATGGATTCCCGAAGTAAATTTTGACCCTACAAACCTCTTCATTACTACATGGTGAATATTGTAGATTTTTTTCCTCATTACCTTCTATATGCATATTTTTTGTACCCTTGTTTTGGATCCCACTTGGCTTAGTTTATTAGGGAGAAAATGGTCGATTTCATCTAACTGGCTCTAGAAATTTGTTGCAGTTTGAGCCTTGGTTGCCATTTTTGGACCTCGTCACTTTATTTTTATTCTCTCTATAGTAGATAATAGGTTAGAGAAATTAAACATCCCATTTGGGGGTCTTGCATCATTTTTACATGCCCATTCTGTAGTCACTTGGGCTAGATCATGCAATAATGCAATAAAGACCCATGGATCTGCGTTGACCTTCCAAGGTTTTTTCAATTATTGATGTCAGGAATGAGAAATCTGCACACCACAAACATATTTTTTTATTAATCTAATTTTATTTTACAATGTAAGGAATGTTAATATATAGCCAAACAAATAGGAAAACCTCTTCCTATGAAATAAGAAGTGATCTAAACAACTTACCCATGTAAATTTTTTATGGTTATAACAATATAACCACAAAAATAGAAAAAAATATATTATTTATAAAAATATATTAAATTAACTAACCTACTAACCATTTACCCACTGTATTTTAATATTTGTTAAATACCCGTGTAAATACTAAATTACTAACATTCCCCCCCTTAGTGTTTACATGGTAGAAAAACATTCACACTTCCTCTGTAGCATGTCGCCTCTGTGCGCTCAAGATCTTGGCACATACTTGAACTAAAGGTAGAAGAAGGAACATTTCAACTTCTTATCAACCAAGCATTGTTGGGCACACATACGGGAACCATATGCTCATCAACCAATCACTATAGGGAAAAAAATTTACCTACTCAGTGTGGGAACTCAAGCAGGAACCATCTCTACATCCTTCAATGGTTTTACAAAGGTTTACCAAAAACTTGGGTAAGAATAGGAACACATATAACTATTCAACCTCTTCAAGAATCGCGATGTTGCATTTTACATTGCTATTTGTTCTTCATTATGTTATTACATCAAGTAATTATGTAGGAACAACCACATATACACAGGAATAGGAATGAACATCTGCTCTTATTTTGCACACCACACAACTGACAAAATAAGTCACCATACTAGAAGTACGTCCCCATCGTCGGTGAATAACGAGAGGTTATTGATTGACATCCAACCTTCGATGCCTCCATCCTCTAGTAATTAGTTACTTAGTAGAGGTAGTATTCATCACTTATATTTTCGGAATGAGAATATTTTTCTTCTTCTTCATTCTCTTTTTCGTCATCAATTACCATGGCATTTTTTTGTAATTTAGCATCTAGCAAATCCAGTGCTCTTTTCTTGCATTTCATTACTAAGTGGCTAGATTATCTGCAATAGTTACAAATGAATCGTATTTGTTTACTTTTAGAATCAGATCCTTGATTAAAAGAAGATATAGATATCCTTTGAGCATATGATTTATCTTGTTTTCCATATGATGAAATTTGTTTTGGTTTAATTTTCTTTGTTCTTTTTTCTTCCTCTAGCAAAGAAGAAATTAGATCTTCTAAACCAGGATTAATTTTATTCAATGTAAAAAACCATGTTTGAATAACTAGATGCCATGCTATTAAGTAAAAAAAAATTACATCATCAGTACGTACATCAATTTTAAGTCCAACTAAGTGATTTGAGATGGATCAAAACTTACTAATGTGCTCCACCATGTTGTCACCTTCTTCCATCTTGAGACTAAAAAACCTTTGTTTTAATGATAACACTGCGCTTTCAACTTATGAACCAAACAATTTGTTTAGTGTCTCCCAAATTGTGTGAGAGGATGTAGACAAGTTTATATGATGCAAATAAGCATCTGATAGCCCTAATCCAATAATTGATGTAGCTTTTCATTCTTTTCTCTCCCATTTAGTTTCTTCATCTACATCTGTTGGTATCTTTTATTTTTCGTCAACAATATCCCATAGATCCTTGTTAATCAATAACAATTCTATTCAAACTTGCCATGTGTGAAAATCCTTTCCATAAAAATTTTCAATATGACTTAATTTATCCATTATGATTGACTTGACTCAATGAATGTCGAATAATTTGATAATTCATTCGTTACAATGTAAGAATTTTTTTTAAGATGCAATAAAACCTAATTCTCACCTAGACAAAACTCGTGACAATTTTTGTTTACTCTTTAAAATTACACTATTAAAAAACCAATTATGAATTCCAACCTAGTATAAAATCTAAAATACTAAATTCATATTTCAAAAATAAACTCCCCATAGGCATGAACCGACTTTAACATTAAAAAAAATGAAAAGTAAATTAAAGTAAAAATCATATTTGTGAAGACCTCGGATTTCAATTTGGACATCGATGGAGGGGATTTTGGAGGAAGAATAGTGGCCTAGACACTCACTTTTTATTTTATTTCGGATCTTTTCCACCATTGCAACAACCAAGCATTGAGATCCCGTTATAAGTCGTAGTCAATGGTTTCATCATATCTCCTTAACCTATATATGGTTTTTTCTAATATTTTTAAATAATGTTTTCATTATCGAAATAAACAAACTACAAAAATCATAATTTTGTAAATCTGGGTTTTTGAGAAATAATCAATTTAGCAATCATTTTTTAATGATCAAAATCCATTAATTTATATATTCAAGAACACTTACAAACAACACTTTCCCTCCATAATCATTATATAATTCCATCTATAAAATAATCAACCAGCACTAGCTCTGGTGCCAAATTCCATGACCAAGCAATTTACACTTCACAAATATATTCTTTGTATTAATCTAGTGTATTTTTACAATGCAAAGAAGGCTAATATATAGCCATAAAACTAGGAAAACCGCTTCTTACAAAATAGGAAGTTATCTAAACAAGTTACCCATTTAAATGTTTTATATATGTAGCAATATAACCACAAAACTATAAAAATGTATATTATTTATAACAATATATTTAATTTACTAACCTACTAAGCATTTAGCACACCGTAATTTACTATTTGGTAAATACCCATGTAAATACTAAATTCCTAACAGTTGAAACTAATGTGATGTTTACAAATATGTGTGATGACTATAAATATGTGGTTTGGTATACTCAAACAAGACTGTTAATGAAAATTTATAATCTTGTGATTCGACACATTTGCATAGACTCGTATAGCAACAACGAGAAATAAAAATTATATTAGAGGTCGTAAAGCTTGTTACTTTGAAATATTTTGAAATGTGAATTTCATAAATCAAAATTATTTGTGTCATCTCTCACCCTCTCTAATTATGGAAATGTACCCATTGACTTGTGCAAAATAAAATGAGTATTTTCTCTCTTTATTCTCTCTCAAAACTCTGAAAGTTGCTTTCGTTTGAAAAATATGGAAAGGAAATTATTTTATCATGCTCTAACCTTGAATTTATGGTGTGAATATTGATAGCATGTTAGATAGGAGGGGTGTTTCCATGCCATGATTACATGGTTTTCTAGGTTCAATTAACAGGGTAGTATGGAATGATTGATAAAGTTGAGTACCAAATATGTATATGGTTTCTAACATGGTTGTTTTACTAAAAATGGAAATTTCATTATTTTATTTTCATAATTGGTTGTACTTTTGTATGTTTTGAAATTAACATATAATTGTATTGTGGGATATCGTGTTGGTTACAAGGACTAAGATTTACTTGTTATAGTATCTTCTTTTGCGAGTAGCATGTATATCTTGAAATGTATGTAGTTGTTATGGAAATTTAGGACCTTGTCTAAGTAGTGATTAATGAGAATTTCATTATTGTATTAATTCAAAGTGAGAACTACTTTTCACGTTGTGGGTAAATGGTAATGGGATTGTATTTAGAAAATATTTGACTGATACTCTTGTATGACTAAAATATTCCCCCCAAATTAATTATAGATAGTCATGGAAAGGGAAAAAGTGTTAGCAAGGTTGAAATAGAATATCATGAAAATCTTGAATAATGGAAAGAAATTTAATGTCACCACTTTTGTAAAAGAATAAGATTTTTTTATCTAATGGTGTGTGTGTGTGTGTGTGTGTGTGAAATTGAAACTAAACTTCACTACAACCATTTTTAGGTCATGTAATCTATGCATAACATTAATGATTATATGTAATCCATAATACAAAGGAAATGTGTGTATAATTAATGAAATTTAACATAAGCATATAGTTAGTGCACATAGTGATATATGGTCACAAGTATATAAGTTTTGTACTATCTTGAGGGATTTGTTGTACCACACATACAAAGGATTGTTCTCGGCGGGATGGATGAATTAAGATTCATTGTTGTATAAGATCTAATAGAAATATCTTATCCAAGAGAGACACAAGTAAGTTTTTCATGAAAATATGTTTATCCCATATAGCACCCCATATTATTTTGTAAAACTCATCAAAAATTTAGACTTAGGAGACTCCATTCTTGAAAACCCAAAGCACTTCAATACAAGTCGAAGGTTTGTGGCATATGGAAGTGTGTATCAAGAACATTAACATTTTTTGAACCTTTGAATTGGAGATTTGCATTTTTAAGTTCAAAAATTGGATAATGAATAAAAGTCTTGAAATAATAGTTGTAAAAATTTAGCATTCCGTGGATTTTACATATAAGATACACAAAATAAAAAATTTAAGTTTTAGTTGTCAAGGTGGTGGTAAAGTAGTCAGTGCTTCATGACAGGAAATAAAATATGGTTTCCCCTCAGGATAACCAAAAATGCAAGAAGAATATGACATGTAGGGAAACAAATAAAGGTAAGTACGTTATAACGTGACTTAAGTTGGAATCCATGAATCACAAACTCACTGTCTTGTAGATTTCCTCAAAATTTAGTGTTCCATGAAATTTGAAAGTACGTGGAACAAAGGAAAATGGTCGTAGGTAAAAATTTCATGCAACAAGGACTAGCCGTGAAGGCTAAAATTGAGGCTATATAGATTATCTACACTATTATGTGGGTTGGAGAAACCTAGTATGCAGCGAAAAATTCAAAATATGTGTGACAAGGATCTCTTGGAGGTCAGGAACTCATGGATTGAGGAGAAACTGTCAAATGGCCTTGTAATATTTTGACTTGTAAGTTGAAATTTATAAAATTCACTTCCATCCTCATGGCCAATCAAATGCTTCCCCACAACAGTCCCCAAATCTTGCCAAGGAAAATGTAGTCTTACATTTGCAATTTTGTACATTGCAAACTACAAAAGCATTTTCACCCCCAACTGTGCATTGGTTTCATGGGCATAAATTTCGACTAGGAGTTACAAATTGCAATGGAATTGTTGAATTTACTTCATCTCTTAAAGGGATAAATTTTAGCATAAAGAAACGAATAAAGGATGTTGTTTAGAGGGAGAACTATAGAAAAAAAAGGATTGTGAACAAAAATGCATCTTGCTTAATTTTTGGCATTCAATAACTTCACCTACCGAAATTTATTACTTAATGGAGCCCATGCCTTGTCTTGTAAGCCCAATGGCATGCAAACTGAAAAGGGAAGGGGTTCCCATCCTTTTTTCCACAAAATGATGGCATTTCATCCTTCGTAGGTGGAAATGGGCCATTTATGGTTGTTTGGTCATTTCCCTTTATCCCTCTCTCCCATTCTCTATATACATAATTGTTTATGCATGAAAAAAGGTTCTTTTCTATTGATTTGAAATCTCTTCTTTTTAATTTTTGTATTTCCTACCTTTAGACATGTATAAATCACATTTTTTCGATAATTCTACACCTTTACTCTATAAATATAAATGGATTTTTTTGAATGTCAAAAAACTATGCTTTATCCCTTTGAATGTCTCTGTATTTGATGTGAATGCTTCACCCTCTTGTTCTCCTCAATTTCATTCACTTATTTCCTTAATATATTTATGTTTTCCTTATTTTATTGTATGTGTGATTATATTTATGTCTCTTAAGGTCAGAACTAATCCCTGCTCTAGTTTTGGTGCATCACCTCCTTCATTTTACAACATTTTCTCTCTCTCTCTCTACCCTGGGTCCATAAAAATTTTCAAAATAGATTTAGATAGCTACATTATAAAGTTGTTTAGCTTAGTCTGTAGTGTGTTATAATAGAAGGAACCAACCTTTTCTGAAGGTATATCTCAAGGATCATGGTCCCACACCTTAGAGACATTCCTTTGTTAGCCAAATGTATTGATCTTCCATGATTAGGTTTTAGGGTGCTAATTTTATGCATTAACAGTTCCGACATGCCCAATGGGATATGGTTTGAGTTTCCTCACCTCATTTTTATTTTTTCCCTAATATTTGGTGTGTATCTTAGTGGGTTTTAGAATTTGGAGTCAATATTCTACACACCTGATGATTCCCAAGCTTGGTTTCTCTAACTTCAAATAGTTTAGTTTCACCCCTTTATGAGAAGATTTGAAATAGGGAAAATATTATCAACTTAAGGGTCCTTTGATTATCTAAAACTTTTACAAAGGATAAGAAGAGGAAGATCAACACAAAAATCTCCATCACCTCCAAATAAAACTCTTTCTACTCCTCCCGGTATCCCTTTCTTATCATCTTCCAAGGTTCTAAGGCCCATCACCTTCATGTATCGTCAAAGAAACCAATATTTTTTCACCTTTGATAGAGGAATCCATTTGAATTTAGCTCAGTATGATGATATACCAGATCCATCTCTTAAAAGTGTTCCCTTATTTATTGAATAAAATGCAACAACACCCATTAAACACAACAAAGATAGTAGAAAATATATTCTCACTATATCATGTCACACAAGAAAATGTAACAATTAGATTATTGGTTGCTTCTTTCACAGAAATTCTATTATCAATTGGGATAAATTAGGAGAGGCATGTTGTATCCAATTTGAAGATAAACTAGACCATTTATCTTTGGTAGAGAAGCTTACTATAATAAAGAGGGCATTGCATGAGCTAATGTTTGATTTTAGTATCAAATTTCAAAAAACATGGGATATAATACCACAAATGGTAGTACATACACCTTAGTATGCCTTTTTATATTAGTAGAGACATTTGAATAGTGACTTTTTTTTAAGATCCAATCCATGGGAGGTAGAACAATCTCTTATTTTTATAATATTTCCATTAGGTCGGAAAATAGTCTTATTGAGGTACGGAAAATTATACCAAGGCCTCCATTGACTATTCTCCTAGAGTTAAGAACATATGTGCCTTATTGAACACCTGAATTAGCTCCTTTTCCAACACCAACCAGTCTTTCCACAAGACAATTCACTACTTCCTCTAGTACTCCTAATGAATTGTAATTACACAAAGTTATGAAACAACTACAAAACTTTGGTGTCAATGAGTTAGCAACCTTGAAATGGAAAGAAGCATATAATTTTAAACCTTATGAGCCCCCATATCAGGAAAAACATTTCTTGGAGCAAGGCAATGAACGTTATCTTAGTCAATGATCCTTCAATGCAGTTTTGGCATGACAAATAAGGCCTAACTCAAAGGGAGGACACTTTCCCAATATAAGATCTGATGCAACGATGACTCGACCCTCCTTTCATCTCACTCATCCAACTTGGGATTAACATAAAACTTGATGACTTGGGACATATGGAACTATAATCTAGTCTTTTTGGCTTATTAAAACCTTCAACTCATCTACATAGTGTAAGATAGGACTTGACGGTGGGTGTATGGACTTGTCGATCTACATGTCAAGTAACTCGAATCATTCTGATTCTTTGTATATCTCGTCTTATAGCTTGGTTTTGAGCTCAGTTCCCTCACAATACAACTCACATGAGATACTCTCAACTCATTCTATGCTAATCCCATTTAGAATGCAACTCGATCCCTTTACATCATAGTGTAAATTTTGGAAATGCTTCTAGAGTTAGTTACAACTAACTATGTCAATAAGTTTAGTGACAAAACCCCTATTCGGGGAAGAAATTTTTATTTTTTATTTCTTTGAGCCATATTTATTGTAGGAAATATTGGAAGAGGAGGCAGCGCCTGGGTGGCTACTTCTTTCCTAGTTCTAAAAACATGTGCCTTATATTTTCATGGAAAATGAAATGGAGGTTGTAGGGATACAGGGTGGGTTTGGGAAGATACTAGAGGTAGCATAGGATCTCCAAGAGTATTTTTCTTCTCCCAAAACCTTTTACACTTACTTCAGCCCTCCTACAACATCTTCTGCTTATATGGGCTCTCCAAAACTCATCTCTAATACCAAATGTTGAGGACATAAGGAAACAAGGAGGTAACTTGTGTAGATTTTTTTGATCTGGAATAAAGTATATTACAAAATGAATAGAAGGGTTAAAATATATAAGTATTTCATAGCCTAAATATTAAAAAATTAGGTTTCATAGGTTCAATAATAAACCTCACAAATGCACAATAAAATATTATTAATGGCTATAACAATATAACTATGATAATAACTAATAAACAACTTATTTACCCATAATAGATAATCTACCACAGTAATAAATACTTACCTATGGTAAAATAGTAAAATGGTAAATACAATGTTAAATTACTTACTAAACTAAGTTTTACATAAAAATGAAACCATTACAATCATATAATCATAATGCATCCAACTCATCTTAAGAAATGGTTCCAGTTTAAAATAACGTAGTGTAAGATTATGAATGGTATTTCCCTTAAAATCAACCTCATAATCAATCCACTTACCCAAATGACATCCTAAACCAAGCATTGATGGTAAAAAATTCTTCTTTCTCCCAAGTTTCATTAGGAGAAACATCTCTACCACAAGAGGCTACTCCGGAGCTATAAAATGACATTTTGTTTGTGAATTAGCAAATGGATAAATTTTGTAGAATGAATCATCTTCAGTGGCATAATGAATTTTCTTATTTAGAAGTAGCAGGTAATACTAGGTTCAAAAAGAGACAAATATAAGTGAAATGTCCATCTCCTACCTCACCAATTATGCATCTCATAAATAGACAACCTATGGATTTTTGAACCTTGGTGGATTGGTGTTGTCATTGATGTCATATGGTATTGATGGAAAAGGTGTGATTGGTGAAGTGAGGATTATTCATGGGAAAGAATTTTTATTGGTATTTCCTTCTCTATGAGGTTTGGTGTTCACAAAGCGGCTTCATGATGCTTCTTTGAGAAAGAATTGTAGTTTCACGATGTTAGGTACTTGGTTAGTGTGGTTGGTGCCCACTGGAGATATGGAGTTTTTTGGTGTAATATTTTAGGTGTTATATAGATCAAATTATGCTTCAATTATTTACAATACCTTCTAGGGTGATCATCAAGTCATGTATTGTAAGTCACAATTGAAACTAGCTCATTTAGGCCTAGTTCTAGAGTCTAATGAGGTGTATGAGCTCAAATAAGGCCATGATAATATTATATAAGCATGGTAATATCCTACGAAAACTTCCTATATAATTTATGAGAAGTTATAGGGAATATTGTATGTCTTGGAGACAAATTTTAAGTTTTCACTAAAACGGCCTTGGAGAACTACCAGTGGAGGCATAGACAAATGAGATTGGTTTTGACTATACATGATAATTTATGCGAAATAAATCCATGTATCATGTATAACGAGGTATTGTATTTATCTAAGTAAATTTTCATGAAACTTTGAAGAATATTGTTAAGGATATTCAAGTTTTACTAAAATCGTGCAAAGAGAGAAGGGCTAAAACAATGACCTAAATTCTTAGCACTCAAAAAAAATGGAAAGGATTATTTAGATAAATCATAAGAGGATTTTTTTAAGAGCACTCCAATACTAAAAGTTTTTAAAATACTTGAGGTTAAAAGGTGGAAGAACAAGAAATTTCACTTCTTTTTTCTATCATTTTTCATACCCTGACCAAGCCTTCTTCTTGAAGTGATAGACATGATATGAGCTTATTTGCCTCCAAATCAATTTTGCTAGTTGATTCTACCAATCATGTTTGTATAATACTTCTTCCATGTCAAAATGGTGACATTTTTACTCTTTGAGCATTGCTATAGCTTACAAGTCTAACTCAATCTTGCAAGCCTTATGTATGCATTCATGGTGTTTGAAAGGTGATTTTGTATATAAAACTAATGTTGGGGTGAAGAATGGATGTGAACACCTTATAAAATTACAAGATAATTTTTTTGAGCTCTAAATGCCTTTGGTTAAATGGAATGATGTGTTAGTTCTCATTGGTCTTCAACTGTCACATAGGCCTAGTCAAGAAGAACATAAATCTGAGGTGTATTTGTGGTTTCCACTTCATAACCAATTCTTTCAAATAGTTGGAGATGGTATAGTGATCTCATTTTAAATATTGGTGGCTAGGGTTGGTCATTTCTATGAAGTTATTTTAGAAATAATCCTTCACATTAAGACTTTCCTATGGTGACTAAAGAGACAGTGCACACAGTCCCTAAAATGCTTATTTTTCATGACTATATTCCTTGAAATGGCATTTGTTTTAGTGTGGAAATTCGATTAAGGAAAATATATTCACAAAAAGGTTTATTATATGCCATGGATAAATGTTCTCTCAGGTAAAATCCATCTTCCTTGAAAATTGGGTATGATTCTCGTGACAGTCTAAAAAGATAGTGATAGTGGCGTTAATTATGAATTTCTCCTATAAATACTTGAAAAAGAAATCTTGAACATATATTAGGAGTCTCTAATGAAGTCACTCTTCAATTTCATTGACATAAAAATTAATAATATATTGTTGAAAGACTTCAAATACATGACTAGGATTTTGAGCCTTAAAACCCTAATTGAGAAGTGTGTGGAGATAAATTAAATTTTATCTACTTACCCTCTTATCAAAATCCAATTAAACCTGGGAAAGTTGTAAAAAATCAACACTCCTCTATAATTTTCTCTTAAATTCATGGTTGAATAACTTTGGGCATAGTTTGGTTCAATTATTGAAGACACGGTATTGTACATACAAATCAGTTATTATCTTATTCAATAACATACTCCATGAAGTGAGTAAGAATACACTACCTCCTCTTGATAGTAAAGGGTTTATGCAAACATTTAATGTCATGCTAGAACCTTGATAAACCATTGAATTCTTCTACTTGGGGATTTCCAAAATTTCTCATGAATGAAATATAGACCTCCCTGTCTAGGTGTTAATAGTTGTGAAGAAAATATTGAACAAACTATTTCATACCTTGTATCAGTGTATGTTTCATGAATTACCCTGATTCTTTGATATTTTAAGATATCATGTAGTTCAAAAAAATCCTTCCTCATGCTTGAAATCACATTAAAACTTTATATTTGCAATCTCTCAACTCAACCTTGACTGTGATCTGATATTTTCATATGTGTGCATGCAAAGAGTGTTGTGAGTAGTTGAAGAGGAGACTTCAAGATGTGATGTCTGTAATGCAAGATCTTATTGATGTGAATAACACCTAAAAATTTGGTTCAAATAAATATTTGTAAAAATTTAACTTCAAATGCTCCTTCAAACAACTTTCTCAGGACTGTGGTTTTTAGCTCAAGCATCTAGTGCCCAAATAGGTTCTCAAATAAGTGTTTAAGGATACATTGTAAGTGATGAAGAATACGAAAATGATATAATAATTTCAGACCATGATTTTTACATCCCTAGTTGATAATAACACCTTGTAACTGTCCCTAATGGGCCTCATATAAGGTTACTCACCAAATACTGAGACAAGTCAGAGATGGAAGTTACAAAAAATAAGGTCTAAGATGAAAGAAAAGTGTCATTTTGTTTTGAACTTCCCATATGTCATCATTTGAGTAAAGTGAATCTTGATAGGTCTAAAAAAATTATGCAAATAACTGAAATAGGTCATATGAAACGATATCTCTTATAGGAATATTTTTTGTATAAGTTGTTTATCTCCTTTATGCCAGCTGTCAAGTGAGTCATGTGAAGAGTCTTTGAATATGAAGTGGAAATTTCATGTGTAGAGTCATATATTTTTTATGAAATATTTTTTATACATTAAGTAGTTGTTGAAGACATGGTGAGCTATTGATGTAGACAAGACTGTTAATGAATCTAGAATGGTATTTTAGTGAAGAAGAGAATGCATGAGAATAATTTGTTGATGACCATGTTTTAAAGGAGGTTAGGACCATGAAATAGAGGTGTATCAAGGTGAGAAAGAATTTTTTTCTTGACTGAGATATTACAGAATGTTGAACACATGAAAATTAGGTGCTTGTTAAAGTGGTTCAAGAAGTGAAGTATGACATGAAGATGTGTGTGGAATGAGCTTTGCAGTTGATTAGGTTATTAGAAGAGAGGTGAATTATGAGGGTGAAATGGGAAGAAGAATGATTTTATTTAGTGGTCACAATTTTTTGTGTGATATAAAACCAATATAGATTGATCAAAGCCTCTCAAAAGATTAAGTTTTGACTTAGAAATAAGGGATTTGAAGTTTCCTTGTAATGTGAAGCTTAAATAATGTCATTGGGGGCTTGAATAAATTTTGGAGTTAAGTCATCCATGAAAGTAGAATATTTCTAAAAATCAAGTACATGTTTGGTTAAAAATTTGGAGTTGCAGCTCCATGTTGAGTTGATGTTCAACTGTGAAATCATTGTAATCTTTACAGGACATTCTTGGCCAAGTTATTTTTATAATTTCCATGGGTTTTTATCCCTTGAAGGGTTTCTCACATTTAATCTTGTCTGTTTGTGTATACTCTCATGTTGACTTCTTGTGAATGATAGTTTGGATTTATTAGAAAAAATTAAGTGAATTGAATTGTTTGTCAAAGTTTGAATAAACATTGATTCAACCCCCTCTCAGTGTCCTAATTTATAACAATTGGTATCATATCATGGTGCTCTTACAAAATTTTTAACAAATTAGAGGATATATTGGAGGCACAAACATGGGAAACCTAGATGAAGTAGTTCTGAAAAGGAATTATGAGATTTCTCAGTCCCTGATTGATGGATTATAGAAGGAAATAAAACTTATGGAAGATGATCATAGTCAAGCCCTCAAAGAGATGGAGTATATACTTGAAAGTGTAGAAAAATAACTTAAAGTAAAAATAAGATTATTTCTTTAAGAATGAAGAAGAATTGAGAACCATGAAGGTTGAATTAGAGGATGAAAAAAACATACGGAAGATGTATGGAAATATGGAGAAGAGTAGTGAATTTATGGATGAAATCCTAGAAATTCAGAGAGCAACAGGTGATAAAAATAGGTCTAGGATTCAAAGGAGAATATATGGAAAAGAGAGAGGATGAAAAGGTTGTTCCGAACATGCAAACAAACATGAAGATGACCAAGGAAACAAACACAAGAAGGTCTAAGTCAGTTATGTAACCAAATGCATACAGGTCTGAAAGTACTTTCAATGACTATTTTTTTCTTATCATAACTATGGGCATAAGGCTAAGGAATGTATGAATAATTTCATTTATGACAACCCATGGAGGGATAATAGAAGTGAGAAAGAAAATAATATAGTTTACTTCAATTTCTAAGAAAAGGGTCACATTGCCGAGTACTTCTTGGAAGAACCATCAATTCAATTTTGGAAAGAAGAAGACTCAAGAGGCATGAATAAGGTAGTATGTTACAATTACAAAAATTTTCAACATTGTATTAGGAAATTTCATGATCTTAAGGTTGCCAATCATAGTTGAAAAATTTCACACCAATCCAGAGGTAAGAATAGTGTCATGTGTTATAATTGTCATGATTTTGTGATCTTGCAAAGCATTGATGTCACAATGAACAATATAAGTACAAAAATAGGCATCATACCTTCGAATGGAAATTTATGAAGGTTTTCAACATGAAAATAAATCCTAAAAACGATTCCTAGTCAACTATGTCTAAGAGATCTTGTTATCAATTTTTGCACACTAGAGGCAAAAATGGACAACGAGGGTACATCGGACCCCAGGACTGATAAAGCATTTCATAGAGCTTGGGGCATATTGGTAATTTTTATGTTTTAAGATTTTTCATGGTATTCTGAGAGGTTCTAGAATAATTTTGGGATATTTACTCATGTTTTTTGATCTTGAATGATCAATGTTTGCTTAGAGAAATGAAAGTGGTCATCAAAGGTATAAATTAACCAAAATTGATAAAATATGTTTAAAAGCCTTATTGTATTACCATTTTCCTCCATGGTTGATTAAAATCCATGAGGGTCACATCCAAGGGAAAAAAATCATGATATAAGGAGCTCGTGCGTTCAACACATGATCGAGCTTGCACCTAATGGTATAGCTCATTAATCGAGTCCATAAAGAAAAAAATGTGGTAAAGTAAAATAAAAGGTTCAAACTATGGGAGACATGTCTAGATCATGTGTAGGATGGATTGATGTGGATTTAAAGAAGTAAAACTGAGATAACACTAAATCATGAAAAATGTGATGAGATCACAATAAGGAATAGCTCGGGTGGGAGCTTGTGATGAGCCAAATTCACATAGCAGCTATGTTGGAGTTGATTTGTTTGATCGACTCAGTCAATAAGAGGAAACAGAGCTCGACTATTATGATTCAAAGGAATGCACAACTCGAGCTCACATAAAAAATGGTAATAGTGCATGGACAAATACGAGCTTAAAAATAATGAAAGCGTCATTGGAGACCGAGAAAGTTTCATGAGGTTACGCTTGGCTGAGCTAATATTAAAGGCTTGGTGTAGGATGGAGCTCGAGAATCCATTATAGGATGAAGAAAGATCAAGCTGAGCTGGTGGAAAATTATGAGGTTTGATCCATAGTGGGGATTATGGAGAATGAAAACCAAATTTTTGAGCTCCATAATAGCATATCTCATCAAGGATTTCGAGGGGCCTACAGCCATGGTGGAAATGTCAAGATGGCATACCAAGCTGATAACTCCACGTGCAGGGGAGGTTTAGGAAAACATTGCCAAGTGAGATTTTTATGATGGAAAACTGAGGAAGATGTTACACAATGCGGAGGTTCATGTGATAATGGTCAAGTGGGGATCACGCAATGGTAATCCATAATGAGAATTCCACACAGCCAAGAGTGGTCTGAGTTGTTGTGTGATTCACTAGAGGAATTAAAGTGGCGGTTGTAAATTTTGTGGTGATTCATCCTCCAAGTGATGACAGAGGATGATGTTGAGACCAGGAAATGTGGAGCTAGTTGAAGAAAGTTGCAGGCTCACTAGTTTAAGTGATGCACGAGAATCACAGAAAGGATTTTTTTTTATGTTGACACATAAGGAAGAGCTTAATGACCTGTAATCATAACAACATGCCAAGTAACTCAGCTCAATTACAACCTCCGCTGAAATGAAGGTGAAGAGATCTCGATAGATGAGCTCAGTTGGTTTTAGATGAGAGACTCAATATTGGAGCTCATGGTTGAAGGTATCAAATTCAGCAAGATCATGGTTGCATAGGCACTCGAACATGTGGTGAACTCGTGGAGATTACATTGTTGGTAATGGATCATATTTATTAACTCCATGACTATTGAAGGTTTTACTCAAGGAGTAATAATCGACGAGCTAGGATTGATATCATTCTAAATGCATCTAAGTTCCTATTAGTATCTTAGAACGGATGTTGACATAGTTCATTCAAAGTGTTCTAGCTTTACATTGCAAAGAGTTTAGGGTTGGTTTAATGGTCTAGACATCAAACCAAATAAAAGACATTTCGAGCTCATGGTTGATGTAAATCATCTCGTAAGAACATGGATGACATTAAAATTAGGAGGTTTGAGCTCAAGCTTATAGCTCTATGGACTCTTCTAGGTCATGCCAATAGAGAGGTTTGAAGAGCTCGACAGAGCCCAAAAAATATCTCAGTGGCCAATGCATGAGATGTTCATAGTCACTAAGGCATTAGCGAATTTGAATCAAACGCTAACGTACAAGTGATAAAGGAATTGACGAGATACATCTGAGCTAACTACATATGTCATAGGGATATGTTGAGAGATTGCTCACCCAAACTAAATCAAACCATATAGTAAGAGGGCTCAACAATAAGCTCTGAGGGCTTGTTCGAGTTACACTTAAACAAAGGGATATCAATAAACATGAATAGAAAGTTATCTTTAAATGGGATATCGAGACCGAGTTATCCCTAGCTAGTGGGGAGTTGAGCAACACATAAAGATCTAACTTGAGTGAAAAATAGTTCAGTAACTCACCTAACAAGTCAGGGAACATTGAGGGATTATCCGAGTTGAGGCCAAGTAACTCTATGGTAATCTTGCAAGAATATCTCATGGAGTAGAGACATATGAGGAAGTTTGTAGAGAGTGTAGGGTAAATATGGTTGGAAGACTCCATGTTGGCTCAGCGAACCATGGAAATGAATCCTCGTTGAATGAAATAATGAACTCAGCACTCGGTGGAATACCCAAAGGAGCTCAATATATTTGTATCGATGCATGAATCAAAAGAGGATTATGATGCAGAATGGTGATTCGAATTCATGAGTGGATGGATATCGACACGATATCAAAGGAAAGAAACCCACAACTATGAGTCTATCCTGACACACTCTTATATTTGAGCTGGATGTAATTTCCTACGTGAGCTCATTATGACTTCATAGACAATAAAGGAGGTAAACTTGGTGTGATATTTGAGGAGATAGTGAAGTGATCTCACCTGCATGATCTGAGAGGTGAGCTCGGTGCATGCTCACCATGAGTTGGAAGGAAATATCGATATAATCCATTAAAGTGAGGGATTGTCAAGAAAATGAATTGAGTTATTTGCAGTTAATATCATGAGATTGAACCCAATGTGTAAAGACTCAGTGAATAAGATAAGTTGTAGTTATGTCTCTTAACATTGGAGATGATTGGTTTAGTGTAGAAATAAATCGAGCTCGTTGGCAATGGTTGGAGCTTAGCATAACATTGAAAAATCAAGTCATATCGTGGTGTGAATAAGATTTTGAGATCTAACTTGTAGTATATGCAGGTTATACTGAAGTCAATGAGGAGCTTGAACAAAGACATGAGCCATTAAGAGACATGTGAATGGGAAATTGGTCGAGCATTATTGCCAAGGGAGGAAGGAACCTGAATATTAAAGGTTGAATTCAAGCATCGATTGCCAAGTGAGGTTCTTGAGGTCATGTATGGATTGATTGAATCAATTACGAGGAGATCAATAGGTAAGCCCAATGGGAAACCAGGTGAAAGGAGAGCTTGGGTCAAGTGGTGGAGAGATCATTTTGTGAGATTGACGTGGTGAGCTTGATTATGGTGGATGGTTGTACCGAGCCCATGATGTACTTAGTTGATATGAAGGGGAATAGCTTATGAGATCAGTTGGTATGATTAATGTGAAGAGACTTGGGATGAGTCGATTTGGGGCCGATTCACTTGGCATTGAGCTAGTAAGTGAGAGCTCATGGAGTCGAGCCATTCGAGAAGATACACAAGAGTTTCTTGTAGTAGGTTTGTCTGGGTTGATGCGATGGTGATGGACTCGGCAAATACACAGGTCAAAGGAGCTCAGACCCAACTTGGTGAGTTGGCTCTGGTGAGCCAACCACCGAGTTGGGCTCTTTTTGGCCTTTTCCTTATGATTCCCCCCTTCAACACAAACCGGTCAACAGGGGGTCCCACCATTAGTAATTTTAATTAATTATAATATTTTTATTATTATTATTTAAATATTTTTTAATTAATTAAGGAGAACTAGGTCAACTAGGTATTAATGATACATGATGGAACCTTCTCAAAGTGGTTCAACCAACTATAATAAATACATCATGTACCTTCAATTTAGGAAGGTAATTTATGACTCCTTCTCTCCTCTCTCTCAATTTCTTCTATAAATGTAAGTTGGAAGCTCATTCCAAAGGGGTTCCAATAGGTCAGATAGGTTGGAAAGTTAGATATCTTAGGCAAGTGTGTATTTTTCAAGAGTCCTCTCTCTTCTGCAAGTTGTCCTTGTATGTTGAGGGAAAATTCAAGCCTCCTTTTCAAGACTGTAATGGAAACCATTGCCTCTTCTGAATGTATGATGCATTGTGCACATGTTATTGAAGCAATAAAAGTGTGTGTTTTGTGACTAATCTCGGTCCTTTCATCCTTCTATACTTCTTTGTGCCTTTTCTCATGCTTACAGGTACATTGTGCAAGTTCATGTTTCTATTGCAGGTTCTTGGAGCTTTGTGCTTATCAAGTGGTGGAGCATTACATGCAGTTGAGTTGTGGTGCTTGTTCACCCTTCTCAAGTTCATCCTTCTTCACTGGAAGACTGATAACTTGTTTTTCTGATCAAGTTTAACAAAGGGAACATGTGCTTCCTAGTCTGTGGTATTTTGTACCCTCTCTAAGTTGCAGTAGGTGAAGTTGACTTGTGGTGCACACACCCTCTTCAAATTAACCCTTCCTGAGTCTGGAAACACCCTTTATTTGGTGCATCACCATCCCTAGTATAGTTTCATTTCTACAAATATCTTTCCCTAAAACCCATGAAAATGTTAGCATAGGTCTAGATAACCATTTTATTACACTAGGAGTAGTACAACACTTAGTTTAGGAAGAGGAAGCCAACCTTCTCCGGAGGTTCACCTTGAGCCCAAGTCCCACAGCTTGAGAGGTGATCCCATGTGTCCCAATCACACCAACATCCTGTTCACATTTTGGCCATTTGGAGGGTGCAATGATTTGGCGACAACATTTTTTGGCATGCCCAGTGGGATAGAGTTGGTACTTCTCTTCTCACTTACACAAGTCAAAGTACCTGGTGACTCTATATCTCTGGATTCCAAATCTCAGTGTGTTAACTTATGTGAAGAATTCAGACAAGAGCTTCTTCAAAGCAAGGAAATTATCAACATATCAAACTTTCCTTGTCTCCTCCAAAGAGAAGAAGAAGAGGCATTTCAACATCACCAGTTGCAGCTCTACCTCATAGGGGTCATTCAAATCCTCCATATGGAAGGTTTCCTCCACCAAGGAACAATCAACCTCTTGCTATTATGGCACAAAACCAAGTTTTTCCCCCTTTCAATGTAAGCAGTCCTCTTCTGTTGGCTCAATGTGACCCTATACCTATTGCGGAACTCAAAATTTTACCCTTTTACATAGGGGAAACTCACGTTACTCTAGTGGAACATATTCTTGATGTAGCCAACATTTGTGTATACATAATATCATGGAGGACAACATTGCGGTTAGACTTCTTGCTACCTCTTTCAAGGGAAAATAACTTCAATGGTTTCGAGGGTTAAGTGTTGTAGTATAACCACTTGGGATGAGTTAGGAGAAAATATCTATAAATAAATTTGAAGACAAGAGTGATCACCTATCACTTTTGGAACAACTCACTACCATGAAGAGAGCTCCCCAAGAATACATGAGTGATTTCAACTTCTAATTCCACAGAACCTGGAATAGGATTCCGGCACTTATAAAGCCTTCTCCACATAATGCATTCTTGTACTATTTGTGAGCCTTGAATAGTGATGTAGTAGTTATGATCTAGTCCATGGGAGGGGCTACATTACCTGATGCCTATGACATTGCCATAAGAGTGGAAAATTCCTTGATTCAGGCTGGAAAGATAGCTCCATGACCACCAATGTCGTTGTCTCCAGATCTTACAAACAATCAGCCTATCATCACTCCTATTCCAACAGCCTCTAATCAACCAGCTCAGTCTTCCCTTCCTCTTCAAATGATCTATTTGAAGTCAAGTCACTGCTGTAAACTTTTGGAAATGAGCTTGTTGCACTCAAGAGGTGAAATTTTCAATACAATCGTCCATATCAGCCACAAAATCAGCAGTATCAGGCTAACCATCCTCCTTTTCAAGGGAACAATCAGCCGTAAAATCAAGCTACAAATCAAGCTACGAATGTCAGGCCTTTGAACTTTTGGAACCCTCTTGCTGCTAGCTCATCTAGAGCCATAGTACCTATCTAGAATAATCTAGTTCAAGACTACGAATGGTGTTATCCTTGTTCTCAACCCCATAATAAAAATATTTGTCCCAATGGAGTTCTTGGCTAGGCCCTTATGGTTCAAAGTGTATCTTCCCATTCTGAGCTAACAGAGAACACATCTATGCAAGAAACAATAGATCAACCGTAGGCACCTGAAGAAACCACTTTGCTAAAATGGCAAGCAGAAGATTTTTGTGGGTTGAATACAGATTCCTCATCAGTGGTTGGAAAACACTCATTCCAAGAAGAGAGAAATGGAACCTCAAACTTCCAAATCTGATCAAGCATCCACTTCACAACCTTAGACACAAGCAACAGTTGATAAAGATGTGGGAAAGAAACTACCAGAAATAGCCTGTTAGCCAAGTTGTAAGGAAAGAAGGTTCTTCAGGCATCATGATACCCAACAAGAACTTTCTAAAGGAGGATCCCAATGCCCAAAGAAGTGTCAGTAAATTTGGATCTATTCCCTTCAGCATAGTAGAACAAATGAAGAAAACCAATCTGAGCATTACTATGTGGGACGCACTCTCAATTCCTTCTCAAAGAAATTTGTTGCGAGAGGCTCTAAATAGTTTTGGTACAACTGATGGATCATCAGGTCATGGAGCAGTAGTTGCTACAATTTTGTGTCAACCGGAAGGGAAAAGTATTCCTAAAGCCAAAAAACCACCACCATTCTATATTTCCTTGATCATTGGCAACCACCTGGTGCATAATTGCATGATCGATTTTGGTGCCAGTAGCTCAGTCATGCCCAAACAAATTACAGATGTACTAGGCATACAATATGCACCAGTTGCAAGAGGAGTTGTTCAGCTGGATGGAACAACTGTTAAGACTGTTGGAGTTATCAAAGGACTTCAACTTACCATCCATGCATGCCCAAGTTTTTCATTCACCCAAGACATATCAGTCATTGATCTTCCTCCTCTCTTCACCATCTTCCTATCATGAGATTTCACTGCCAAGATGGGTGGTTATCTATCAGCCAATTGGTCACATATGATTCTCAGGACTCGATACAGAACCAAAGTGACTATAAGGGTGGAACCAATCTTCCATAATCATGTAGAACCCTACACTGCTAGTCCTATAAATGGGAATTACACCATCGAAGATCTGGAAGAAGAAGATGTTGATCATGAACCAACCACTCTCATTGAAGAAGTCCCTGATACTGTGCTAGATGAAGTAAGTGGAGATCATTAGTATGATCCCTATGCTGATGTGTTGGTAGAAGAAGAAGTTGGTTTTCTACTTTTGGAAGAAACATGATTGGGTACCTACTGTATTCATGAAGAAGATACGATCATACCACAACTTTTCAAAACACCAAGTGATTTAGAAGGACTGTGGAAATTGTTCTTCAATGGCTCAAGAAGTAAGAATGGATCTGGTGCTAGGTGTTATGTTAATTTCTCCAGAGGGAGATAATTACTTCTCATCTTTCTAGTTGTACAATTCAGTTGCACTAACAATGTTGTTGAATACGAGGCCCTTGTACAAGGAATTCAACTAGCCCAAAAGAAGGGGATCAAAGCCCTGACTATTTTTTGGAGACAGTGAGTTAGTTTTTCATCAAGTGAAGGCATGTAGTGCATCCAAGAATGATATTTTAAGATCATACAAGAACCGAGTCTGGGACTTGATTGAAGATTTTGAAGCTTTTGGAATCCATGCAGTTCCTAGAAATCAAAATCAAGATGTTGATAGGCTTGCTACAATTGGCTCACAATATGACATACCTGTTGATATCATGAAAGAAGGGAAGAAATTTGTCAAAATAGTGGTTCGACCTGCAGTCCCTGATAATGTGAGTAGTTGGCAAGTGTTCGATAGTGAAAAAAAAATTGTCCTTTTCCTACAAGAAGAGGTGGAGTTTGTTACAAGAAATCAGGATAAGTTGCAAGAGTCATATGGTGATCAAATTATACAATTGAAAAGAAAAAAACTACCAAAAGGCTTAGTCACTCTGGAATCCATTTTCAATTCAGATGATCAAGCCAAAAGATAAAGCTCTAACATGGTGGTCAAAGAAGAAGATTTTGAGGAAGTCAAGGTAGCGCATGAGAAGTTTTTGAAGATTGGAAAAGTGTGTACTTCCAAAGAGAAAGAATCTTTCATCAAAATTTTTCAAGAGTATCATGACATTTTTGCATGGAGCTATAAAGACCTACATGGTTTTGATCTAGGCCTGGCACAACATACCATCAAACTAGATCCTAATGTTAAGCCAGTTCACCAGAAACAGAGGCCCATTAATCCCAAAATCAAGCCACTAATGAGAAAGGAGCTAACCAAACTCATCGAAGCATGTATTATTTTTCCCATCAAGCACTCCTCTTGGGTAGCCAATCTGGTGCCTATAAGGAAGAAGAACGGAGAGATTTGGTTGTGCGTAGATTTCAGGGATTTGAACCGTGCCTCATTGAAAGACCATTATCCTCTCCCATCAATGGAGAAAATTCTTCAAACAGTGGCAGGAGCCCAAATATTTTCTTTTCTCGATGGATATTCAGGTTATAATCAAATTCTAGTCCAAGAATCTGACCAATTCAAAATGATTTCACTACCAAGTGGGGCACGTATGCCTACAACAAAATGCCATTTATATTGTCCAATGTCGGGGCTACTTTCCAAAGAGCCATGGATATGGTGTTTAAAGGACTAATCAATGATATCATCTTGGTTTACCTAGATGACATAATTGTATATTCTAAGCATGTAAATGATCACATCGCACATCTAAGGAAGGTTTTCCAAAGGTGTAGGGAATTTGGGGTTTCACTTAATCCCAAGAAGTGTATTTTTGTAGTACACGAGGGAAAGTTGTTGGGGCATGTTGTTTCAGTTGAAGGACTATCAATCAATCCTAGCCAGGATTCATTCAATTATGTCCTTATCTCTCCCAAGTCATAGGAAGGGCCTCCAGAGTTTTCTGGGAACCATAAACTTTGTGCAGAGATTCATCCCTCAATTCACGACATTGGCTAAACCACTAACAACCATGCTGAAGAAAAACATGCCATTCTCATGGAAAAAGGAAGGAAGAGAGATATTTGAAGCCATCAAAATGACCATTTCTCAAGCTCCCATGATGGTAAACCCCAGGTTTGATAAAGACTTTATCCTTTATGCTTTTACAGGTCAAGAGAGCATTTCAGGGATCCTCACCCAACAAAATGATGATCTGATGGAGCAAATAATTACTTTCTTCAGTCAATCCCTCAAAGACTACAAGCTCAAATACTCATTCATTGAAAAACAAGTCTTTGCGGTTATTCAAGCTTTGAATAAATTCAAGCACATGTTGTCCAACAACAAAATTCATCTGATGGTGTCTCATCCAGGTGTCAAGGAGTTTTTACTGAATAAAGAGATGAACAAAAAGCATGTGGATGGATCATGAAGGTGATGGAGTATGATGTGCATATCAAGGTTACCAAACTTTTCAGAGGTAAAGGTTTGTGTTAACAACTTGCTTTAGACATGGAATCAAAAGGTGGTGAGGATGCGATGCTCCTAAACACTGATGAGAGTGATGAGCAAGTTGACTGGTTATCCAAAATGAAGAATTTCCTCTTCTCAGGAGTATATCCTATGAACATGGATAAAAACCAAAGACATACTTTCCTTCTTCAATCTATTCATATGTTTTGGTAGATAATGTTCTCTTTCGAAAGGATTTGAATGGTGTTCCTCCTTCAGTGCATAGGACCAGAATAGGTAAGTAAGATACTAGAAGAGTTTCATAATGGTTTATCTGGAGGACATTACTCTACATGAACAACTGCTACCAAGATCATGCGAGCCGTTACTATTGGCTAGATTTGTTCAAATATGCCCATCTCTGGGTAAGGAAATTTAAGGAATGTGCCTTTTTCATAGGAAAGCAGAAGTTGGCAGCTCTTCCGCTGCATCCAATCCAAGTGGATCAAACCTTTGTTCAATGGGGGTTGGAATTCATCAAAATGATTAATCCTCCATCCAGTGATGAACATAAATGGGTCCTTAATGCAGCATACTATTTTACTCAATGGACATAGGTGGTAGCATTGAAAGAGAGCAATGAAAAGGTAGTTCTAGATTTCTTGGAAGGTATAATGACAAGGTTTGGTGTTCCTTTTACAGTCATTTTAGACAACATGATGGATTTTCTTGGTATGAATTTGAGTGAATGGGTTGTTAAAAATGGGTTCTACCTCAAGACTTCACTCAATTACTATCTGCAAGGAAACATATTGGCTGAGTCTAGTAACAAAAACCTCATAAGGATTATTAAGCACATGATGGAAACTAACAAGAGGACTTGACATACACAGCTTAAGACCGCCTTATGGGCAGATCAGATCACACCTAAAAGGGCCTTCAGAAATTCTCCTTTCATGCTCATATATGGAAGGGAAGCAAAAACTTCCACTCTCCTTGGAGTTACCTTCTTTGGAGTTAGCTCATCAACTAGAAGCTATGGAGAGTAATCCTTTGACAGTCAGGTTTTTTGAACTCATGGAGTTAGAAGAAGTACGTAAACAAGGATATGAAGACTTTGGAGAAACATCAGGCTCAGGTTAAGAAATATTTTGACAAGAAGGCATCCAACAGGAATTTTCAAGAGGGAGATTTAGTTCTAAAATGGGATGAAGATAGGGCCAAACCATGCAAGCACGCCAAGTTTGACACTCTCTAGAGAGGTCCATACATCATCACAAGTTGTAAAGAGATGAATTCATTTCATCTATATAGGCTCAATGGAGAAGAACTGCCCATTCATGTGAATGGGATACATCTCAAAGCTTTTTTTGAGAAGCATTCCACCCCTGTATAGTTTAGTTATGTGTTTTCCTCTAAGTGCTTATGCACATTGTTGTTGTGATTTGTTCTTTTGTTTTCCTCGTTGTTGTGTTTTGTGTTGTTCTGTACAAATTTTCATCATAAGAAGGTGTCATGGAGAAGGAAGGTTCAAGGTTTCCATAAGAGTTTCATGATCTTCCTTATTCAAAATTCTGCAGTGTTCCATAGATGTCAAACATTCAACAGATTAAGTATACTTCATGTTTAGCATTCCAGAGAGGTCTAAGATTGACAATGCTCAAGGAGACTTTGGGATATATCACAGAACATCAAATAAATTTAGATATTCCAATATTGACTCCATGCCCAATGGATGACTTAAGGCTACTGGAATCATGCTTATTAGGAAATCATCCCCGAGAGGTTGCCAAAAATGTTATCCATTTTTGCATGCTTTAGGAAAAAATGGACAACAAGGGTACACTGGACCCCAGGACCGATAAATCCTATCATAGAGCTTGGGGGCTATATGTAATTTTATGCTTTAAGAGTGTTCATGGTATTCTGAGAGGTTCCAGGATCATTTTGGGCTATTTACTCCTATTTTTTAATCTTGAATGATCAATGTTTTCTTAGAGCAATGAATGTGGTCATCATAGGTATAAATTAACCAAAATTGATAAAAATATGTTTAAAATCCTTATTGTATTACCATTTTCCTTGAGGGTTGATTAAAATCCATGAGGGTCACATCTAAGGGAAAAAATCATGATTTAAAAAGCTCGTGCATTCAACACATGATCAAGATCACACCTAATGGTATAGCTCGTTGATCGAGCCCATAAACAAAAAATCGTGGTAATGTAAACTAAAAGGTTTGAACTAGGGGAGACATGTCTAGCTCATGAGTAGGATGGATTGATTTGGATGCAAAGAATTAAAACCAAACCAAACACCTTCTCATGAAAAATGTGAGGAGATCACAATAAGGAAGAGATCAGGTGAGAGCTTGTGACGAGACAAATTCACATAGTGGATATGTTGTAGTTGAGTTGTTTAATTGAATCAATCAACAAGAGGAAATAGAGCTTGACTATTATGAGTCAAAGGAATGCACATCTCCATCTCGCATGTATAATGGTAACTGTGCATCGAAAAATGATGTTGTTTGGAAATGATGTAAGCATCATATGGAGACTGAGAAGGGATCTGCAATGAGGTTATGCTTGGGTGAGATAATATTTAAGGCCTGGTGTAGGATAGTGCTTGAGAAGCCATTATAGGATTAAGAAAGATCAAGCTGAGATGGTAGAAAATTATGCAGGTTTGAGGCATAATGCCACGATTATGGAGAATGATACTCCATAGTTTCCTAAAGCCACGAATAGCATAGCTCGTCAGGGATTTCGAGGGTCCTGCGGCCATGTTGGAAATGTCCAAGATGGCAGACCAAGCTGATAACTCTGCATAGGGGAGGTTTGGAAAAACATAGCCAAGTGATACTTTTATGATGGAAAACCATGGGATATGTTCTACAATGCATGAGGTTTATGTGAGAATAGCCAAGTGGGGAGAATATAATGGTAATCCATCGTGAGAATTTCATATATCCAGGAGTGGCTCTAAGTCGTTATGTGAGTCACTAAGGAGAATTAAAGTGGTGGTTTTGAATTCAGTGAAGCGAGTCATCCTCCAAGTCGATGAGGGAGGATGATGGCGAAGACTGAGAAATACAGAGATGACTGAATATGGGAAAACATTGGAAAAATTATCAAGTTACACAGCTTACTAGATTTGAATGATGCACATGGGAATCACATAAGGAGTTTTCCGATGTTGGCATTCACAAGGCAGAGCTTGGTGACCTGCAGTCATAACAACATGTTGAGTAACTTGGATCGATGCCATGAACTATGTGGAAATGAAGGTGAAGAGAGATCTATTGATGAGCTCGGTATGGTTTTAGATGAGAGAATCAATATTAGAGCTTGTGGTTAAAGGTATCAAAGTTGGACTAGATCACGGTTGCAAAGGCACTCTAACAAGCAGTGAAGTCATGGAGATTTCATGGTTGGGAATGCCTCATATTTATTGATGCCATAACTATTGGATGGTCAAATTAAGGAGGAAGAATGATGAGCTAGGCTCGATATCTTTCCAAATTCATCTGTGTTCCTATAAATATCTTAGAAAAGGTTTTAAAATAGTTCGTTTGAAGTGTTATATCTTTCCATTGCAGAGAGTTTAGGATTTGTTTAATGGTTAAGACATAAAACCATAGATGAAAGACATGTTAAGGTCATGGTTGATGTAAATTATCTGGTAAGAACATTGGATGGCATTAAAATTAGGAGGTTTGATCTCAATCTTGGGGCTTTAGCGGATTCGTCAGGTCATGCTAATAGAGAGGTGTGAAGATCTTGAGAGATCCTAAGAACTAACACGGCGGACCAATGCATGAGATGCTCATGAGTTCAGTAAAGCATCAACGAATTTGAATCAAATGCTCATAGCCAAGTGATAAAGGAATCGAAGATCTCATCTAATCTAAACACACATGCCATAGGGATATGTCGAGATCTCTCTCACCCGATCTAAACCAAACCATGTAGTAAGAGGGCTCCATGATAAGCTCTCCCTAGGATTGTTCGAGTTATGCTTTAACAAATGGATATCAGTTAAAATGAATAGAAAGTTCTTGTTAAATGGGAATCGAGATCAAGTTGGCTCAAGATAGTGGGGAGTCAAGCAATTCATGAAGATATAACTTGAGTGCAGAATAGTTCAGTAACTCACCTAATGAGTCTGGGAACATTGAGGGTTGAGATGAGTTAAGGCCAAGTCAGTCTGTGGTGAGATTGTAAGTAGAGCTTGTGGAGTAGAGACATATGAGGGAGTTTGCAGAGAGTGTAAGGTAGATACAGTTGTAAGAATCCATGTTATCTTAGAAAACCATAGAAATGACTCTATAGTGAACAAAATAATGAACTCGGAACTCAATGGAATACCTAAAGGAGCTTGGAAAATTTGTATCGATGAATGAATCGAAGGAGGAGAACGATGCAGAATGGTGGCTCAAATGGATGCATGGAGGGAGCTCAACATGATATCAGAGGAAAGAAACCCACGACTATGAGGAATCCTGACACACTCTTATATCTAATCTGGATGTAATCTTGTATGTGATCTTATTACAACTTCATAAATGGTAAAGGAGGCAAACTCAGTGTGATATTTGAGGAGATAATGAATCGATCTCAACTTCATGATCTCAGAGGTCATATTGGTGAATGATCACCATGGGTTGGGAGGAAAGCTTGATGTAATCCATTTGAGTGAGGGATCATGAAGAAAATGAATTTATTTATTTTTTGTGAATAGCTCGAAATTGAACCTAATGTGAAAATCACTAGAATAAGCCGAGTTATAGCTATGTCGTTTGACATTGGAGATGATCGGTTTAGTGTAAAAATAAATCAAGCTAGTTGGTGACGGTTGGAGCTTAGCATGACATTGAAAAATTGAGTTAGAATGTGGTGTGAAGAAGAGTTTGAGATCAAGCTCATAGTATGTGCAGTTTCGACCAAGTTAGTGAGGAACTCGAAAAATGACATGAGCCATTGAGAGACATGCAAATGGGAAATTGGTAGAGAATTGTTTCTAAGGGAGGAAGGAACATGGCTATTAAAGGTTGAATTCAAGCATCGTTGCCAAGTGAGGTTATTGAGGTCACGTATGGCTTGAGTGAATCAATTGTGAGGAGCTTAGTAAGTAAGCCCAATGGGAAACCAAGTGCAAGGAGAGCCCAAGTCAAGTGGTGGAGAGCTCGTTTTGTGACCTCAACGTGGGGAGATCAGTTATGGTGGATGGTGGTAACAATCCCATGATGCACTCAGTTGATATGGAGGGGAATAGATTATGATCCTGGTTCATATGATGCATGGGAAGAGACTTGGGATGAGTCAAGATGGGTCCAATTCTCTTGGGATAGAGATAGTAAAAAACTCTCGTGGATTCGAGCCAATGGAGTAGATAAGCCAAAGTTTCTCATAATAGATTTGTGGGTCAATGCGATGGAGATGGAATCAAAAAATACACAGGTTAGAGGATATCATACCCAACTCGGTGAGTTGGCTCAATGACACAACCACCGAGTTGGGATTTTTTGGCCTTTTCCCCATGATTCCCCCCTTCAGCACAAATGAAGCGGTCTCAGCTACATGATCTCAGAGGTGAGCTCAGTGCATTCTCGCCAAGATTTGGGAGGAAAGCTCGATGTAATCCATTGGAGTGAGGGATTGTGTGTGTTTTTTTATTAATCTCAGTCATTTCATCCTTTTATATTTCTTTTTGCCTTTTCTCATTCTTGCAGGTACATTATGCAAGTTTGTGTTTCTATTGCAGGTTCTTGGAGCTTTGTGCTTATCAAGTGGTAGAGGGTTGCATGCAATTGAGTTATGGTGTTTTTCCACCCTTCTCAAGTTCATCCTTCTTCATTGGAAGACTGGTAATTTGTTTTTCTGATCGAGTTTAACAAATGGAACACGTTCTTCCTAGTCTTTGGTATTTTGTACCCTCTCTAAGTTGTAGTAGGTGAATTTGACTTGTGGTGCACACACCCTCTTCAAATTAACCATTTCTATGTGTGGAAATACCCTTTATTTGGTGCATCATCATCCCTTGTATAGTTTCATTTCTGTAAATCTCTTTCCTTAAAATCCATGAAAATGTTAGTATAGGTCTAGTTATCCATTTTATTGCACTAGGAGTAGTACAACACTTAGTTTAGGAAGAGGAAGTCAACCTTCTCCGGTTGGAAATGTTTGGAGCTTAGCATAACTTGAAAAATTGAGTCATACTATGGTGTTAAGAGAGTTCAAGATTGAATGCGCACTATGATAATTCTTCACTGGGAACTCCTCGTGCTATGATTATTTACTAATGCACAGCCTTTAGTTTGGTGGATGTAATCTGGAAACAAAACAACAACATAACACAAGAATACCATCGACTATGATAAGACAGAATGATGACAAATCTGAAATATCAAAGTAAATTATAATATTAACATGAAATTGTTACAATCTCACCCATGAGGTACTTCAAGTGTTATTGACTTCACTTGCCTTCCACCAATACTATGGGAGAAACTTTACAATTACACCTCTTAATGGACTTCTTCAACACACCTTTAAACTGATGGCTTCCTTTACACACTTCATACAATATTTCTCACTACTTCCTTCTATGCTAAATGAGGGGGGGTGGCCTCTTTATTTATAGAACTTCCAGGCTTATCCATCTTATCTCTAAGATAGGATAAGAAATCCACTCTGACGAATCATATTCCATACCTTAACTCTTATCTGTACATGTAAGCTTATCTTTTAAGATAAGATAAACCTTATCATTTCACATGGGTTCCACATTTTTAGACTTTTTACAAATAAAATACACAAAATATTTATGACCTCACTCCTTGTCCTTATTACCAATATAATATTTCTAATTCCTAATCATGTAGACCCTACTTCTCTACTTATCCCAACTTTGACATTTTAACATTACCGGACCACTTACGACAAATATTTACTTTTTACAACATTCCTATTGTACTTTGACTGTTACCGTACTCTACATTATTGGTGGCACCGTACTGACGGCGCCGTTATCTTCTATCAGACGCTACTACTAATTACACTTAACAACATCCTATTCCTAATACATACATTAATGAAATAGAAATTACGGAGGAAAATTTTAGTGTCGACATCTTCCCCCTTCCTAGCTTCTACTCCGTCCTCGGAGTAGACTATTCTGGTGCTTGGAAAATCTTCAACTTGTCGTGGTTGACCCATTTCGTAATGGGAGTGCCATCCAATTCCTCCAGTCGGTACGTACCATTTTCATGCACAGCTGCTATTTTGTAGGGCCCCATCCATTTTGGAAGAAATTTTCTCTGTCTTCTTTTTTTGTATCTGGAATCATATACTAGAACCAAGTCATTCACATGAAATGGAGACCAACGGATCTTTTGATCAAAGTATTCCTTCTGCTTCATTTTCTTCTTATGGCTTGTATCCTTTGCTATTTCCCTCATTTCCTCTAGCAAATGAAGATGTACCAACCTTTCTTTTACTGAATCACTTTCATCCATCCTTTCATTTTTCATAACTCTCACAGTGGGAATATCAAACTCAATAGGAAGAACTGGATCAATGCCATAGGCCAACTGAAATGGGGAGTATCCTGTTGCTGACTTTGATGTTGCCCTATATGCCCACAATGCTGCATGAATCCTTTTATCCCACTTATGTACCTGCAAGGCTGCATCTTTTGCTAGAATTTGACACAACACAAAATTTGTTCGTTCCACCTGTCCATTTGTGCTTGGCTTGTATGTTGTTGCCTTCCTGTGCTTAATAGAAAATTTATTGACTAGGGCTTCTACTACCTCATTAATGAAGTGGCTTCCTTGATCTGTTACAATTTCTAATGGACAACCAAATCTGGTGACAATGCGTTCATATATGAACCTTGCCACTTCATCCATGGAAGTTGTTTTCAATGGCCTAGCTTCAACCCACTTGGTTAAATAATCTGTGGCAACTACAATATACTTATTTTGGCATGAGGTAGTTGGAAGTGGACCTACAATGTCTATTCCCCACTTTTCAAAGGGACCAAGTGGAAGAATAGGACATAATGGAGCTGATGAAGTCTTACGGTTACCATGTGTTTGACAAATATCACATGTCTTACAATAATTATAACAATCTTTAAAAAGAGTGGGCCAGTGATAACCTGCATCCAAGATCCTTCTTGCTGTAAGTTGTCCAGAGAAGTGCCCTCCACATGTACCATTGTGGAATTCTTCTAGCAGTTCCTTCCCTTGATCACGTCCAACTGCCCTCTTGTACTGTCCATCAGGTCCTATTCGAAATAATACTCCATGCAGAATAGAATATGGACGACTGGCTTGAGTAATCTTTCTCTTAGTCTTTGCATTGGCACCATCAGGAAACTTGAATTCATTCAGATAATTCCAAATATCTATGTATTCACTAGGGATTGTGTCAAGGGATAACAATGCTGCATCGGGAAATCATCATCATCACAAGATGATCCTAAACCATCATAGGCTCGAGAGAGTGCATCTGCATTGACATGCTTCTTTCCTGGCCTATCTATAATATCAAATTCAAATTCTTGTAGCAAAATTATCCATCTTGCTATCCTCCCTGATGGGTTAGGCTTATTGACAATATATTTTAGAGCCTGATGATCTGTTACAACTATAAATTTCTTCCCTAGCAAGTAATTTCTAAACTTCTTTACAGCAAAAATGATAGCTAGAGCCTCTTTTTCAGTTACAGTATAATTTACCTCAGCACTACTCATTTGTCTGCTCCCAAAGTAAATTGGATGTTCATTCCCATTTTCATCCTTTTGGCTCAAAGTACTTCCTAGTGCTACATCTGAGGCATCAGTGTACACAATGAATGGCTTGCTCCAATCTGGATTCTTTAAAACAGGTGAAGACACTAGGGCTTCCTTCAGTTGTCCAAAAGCTTCATGTGCCTTATTTCCTGGTTCATAAGTAACATCCTTCTTCAAGAACTGGGTTAGTGGCTGTGCAATCTTTGAGAAATTCTTGATGAACCTTCTATAGTAACCCACATGGCCTAAAAATGATCTCAACTTACTTCTATTCATAGGAAATGGTAAATCTTTGATTTTTGAAACTTTATCAGGATCAGTACCAATACCATCTCTGGATACAACATGCCCTAACAAAACGCCTTTAGAACATCCAAAGACACACTTTGTAGGGTTTAGTGAGGCTTGTGCTTCATCTAACCTTTGAAATGTTGTCTCCATCTGGTGCAGGTGGTCCAACTTGCTCCCATAGATGTAAAAATCATCCAGAAATACTCTGATGAAGGTCCCAATGTAGGGTTCGAACACCCTATTCATCAAATGCTGGAATGTTGCTGGAGCATTACACAACCCAAAAGGCATAACTCTATAAGCAAACGTTCCCCAAGGAGTGGTGAACGTGGTCTTCAGCTGATCTTTCTCCGCTATACGGACTTGGTTGTATCCGCTATATCCATCAGCAAAACTATAACACTCCTGGCCAGCTACTTCGTCCAAGATCTGATCTGAGAATGGAAGAGGGTAATGATCCTTCTTTGTTGCCTTATTGAGCTTCCTGTAATCAACACAAATGCGTAGCTTCCCATTCTTTTTTATTGAGATCACAATGGGAGAAACCCATTCTGAATTCTCCACAGCAAATATGAATCCTGCATCAAGCAACTTATCTATTTCTTCTTTTACAGTCTTGGAAAAATTAGGATTCATTCTATATGGCATTTGCTTTATAGGCTTAGCACCATCTACCAGCTCAATAGAATGTTCTACCCAACTTACTTGACGGAGTTCCTTGTAATCAAAAGTGAATATGTGTATGTACCTTCGAAAGAGCTGGAGGTAGGATTCCTTCTCACTCTCCATCACAGCATCACCAATCTTTATTTGTTGGAGACGATCATCAACTTCTTCTTCAGATAATTTTATGGGGTCATGAGTCGGTGTGACTGGAAGGATATCCATGACTGAAACATCAACCTCACTTTCTTCATCTTCAGTGTCCACTTCACTGGTACTAGAGTAATCAGAGGATGTCCAATCATCAGTTTCATCACTTGAATCCACAGGTTCTGCCTTATGATGTCGAGGGATCACGTTTATCTTCACCCTCTCTCTACCACGTCCAAGTGTCATGAAGCCTTCATTCCAGTAGTTTCTTGCATGAACTCTCCTTAGCCATGGTCTTCCCAGCAACATTGGGTACGCAACAGTACCATTTTTCATCACCTGAAAGTCTACCACACATACAACACCCATAACAGATATTGCCACATTTGAAACTACACCTTCTGGTTTAGTTTTTCCCTTATTTAATGACCTTAACATAAGTGTTGAAGGGCGATCAATTTTTAAACCCAACATATTCATTACAGACTCGGTCATTACATTAACTGTAGCACCTCCATCAACTAAGACATCATGAATTGAAATACCATTACATAATACCTCAGCTTGTGGAGCATAGGGATCCGCCTCTGCCTCCAAAACAGGGACCTCAACCTCCTTCCTTCGTCGAGCATTGAGTCCACTTCGCAGCTCCCCGCCTCTTCTCAGAAGACATAGCCAAGAGTTGACCATATGTAATATTTGCAGGCCTTTTGGACAGATCTTCCAAGATGGAGTATGGTCCTTGCCCCTGTGAAATCAGAAAATCCTGCACACCCAACTTTCTTCTCCTATGTTTCTTACTAGTTTCTCCTTTCATCTTCTTAGGATCATTTCCATCTTGATTATCTTTTTCTTTCTTTCTTTTTGTTACAAACACATCTACTTCATTATTTCTACTCTTATCTACTACATCAAAAGAATTCACAGGTGCTTTTCCTTTATCATTATCTCCTTTACCAGATGTAGAAGCTCTATCTGGACAATTATACTTATAATGACCCTTTTTATAACAACCATAACATACAACTTCAGAAATATTTCTTTTTGGACCTCTATCTCCTCCCTGAGAACTAAATTCTTTTCCTTGAAGAAGATTAATAGTTAACTGACCCATCTTTTTGAGCAGATCTTCATACTCAGTAGATGTACTAGGAGAAATATTTGTGCTCACCGAGAGTGGTTGTGGATTCTGGAGCAAAGGTGCTGGTGTAGGTTCTACTTTAGCAACAATTTCTTTGGGCTCCTCTTCCATGCTTTCTTCTTGCCTTCTTGCAATCTCCTTTGCTTGTTCAATGGTAGCTGGGCGGTCATACTTCACTCGTTGTCTGATCTCTGGCTTCATCCCAAGAATGAAGTGCTTACATAGGAGATTATCCACGCCATTCATCAACCCATCCGCTAATCCTTCCTTCCGGATCTGGGCATCAAGCTTCCTCCTTAGCTCTAGAACACGAGCATGATAATCCCTTATCTTCTCCTTCTCTCCTTGGGATAGCTTTGTGATATCGATCATGAGATCTGCATATCTCTGTTGTTCACCAAATTCTTCAAGAAAACTTTCAGTTAATAAATCCCATGAGTTTTTCACATTATCACCTAGTGTTTCAAACCACCTAAGGGCTGAACCATCCAAAAAGGTAGGAAAAAATTTAGTCCATTGTTCCCTTCTTATAAGGCCATTACAAATACAAGATCGTTTAAACTCTTGAATGAAAGAGGAAGCATCTTCATTAGATTGGGCTGAAAAAACAGGAATCTTCCCCATTTTCAAAAGTAACCACAGTGAAATACCAACCCAAAAGTACAATCAACAAGACTTATGTGCACCAATAATTAAAATAGACTATAATAGAAAATAGAAATGACCACGGTAAACTATGGTAAAACTTGACTTACTGTGGTAAAAACTGACTTTACTGTGGTAAACACTATTCACAGTAAAAAGTGAAGTTACTGCGGTAAATACTATTCACGGTAAAAAGTGACTTTACTGTGGTAAATACTATTCACAGCAAAAAATGACTTTACCATGGTAACTACTATTCACGGCAAAAATGACTTTACCATGGTAACTACTATGCACAGTAAAAACAAGGTTACCCTCCAATTGATTTTTGACTAAGTGGGAATATCTCTCCAGAAAATCCACCAACGAGGAATGGTCCCGGCAACGGAACCAAAATGTCATCACCAATCCGGCACTATGATAATTCTTCACCGGGAACTCCTCGTGCTATGATTATTTACTAATGCACAACCTTTAGTTTGGTGGATGTAATCTGGAAACAAAACAACAAACATAACACAAGAATACCATCGACTATGATAAGACGGAATGATGACAAATCTGAAATATCAAAGTAAATTATAATATTAACATGAAATTGTTACAATCTCACCCATGAGGTACTTCAAGTGTTATTGACTTCACTTGCCTTCCACCAATACTATGGGAGAAACTTTACAATTACACCTCTTAATGGCTTCTTCAACACACCTTTAAACTGATGGCTTCCTTTACACACTTCATACAATATTTCTCACTACTTCCTTCTATGCTAAATGAGGGGGGGGTGGCCTCTTTATTTATAGAACTTCCAGTCTTATCCATCTTATCTCTAAGATAGGATAAGAAATCCACTCTGACGAATCATATTCCATACCTTAACTCTTATCTGTACATGTAAGCTTATCTTTTAAGATAAGATAAACCTTATCATTTCACATGGGTTCCACATTTTTAGACTTTTTACAAATAAAATACAAAAAATATTTATGACCTCACTCCTTGTCCTTATTACCAATATAATATTTCTAATTTCTAATCATGTAGACCCTACTTCTCTACTTATCCCAACTTTGACATTTTAACATTACCGGACCACTTACGACAAATATTTACTTTTTACAACATTCCTATTGTACTTTGACTGTTACCGTACTCTACATTATTGGCGGCACCGTACTGACGGTGCCGTTATCTTCTATCAGACGCTACTACTAATTACACTTAACAACATCCTATTCCTAATACATAAATTAATGAAATAGAAATTACGGAGGAAAATTTTAGTGTCGACAGCACCAAAAGGTGATGATCAAGCCAAGATGAAGGAATAAATTCCTAATTTAGGTTATGGATAATTTCTACATCATTTTTTGTTAGAGAAGGTGTATGAGATGCAACATGAATGTTTGATAGGCATCTAATTAGAATAAGAAGATAAAGGTGATGAGGTTATCACACCTAGAAGTGCATACCAAAATATTGATAAGGTTTCAAAGGCAATAAGAAAAAGGATAGAGTCATCATGTGTCTTTGATGACTATCTATTGTTCTAAGATGAGTTAACAAGCATGATGTTCCTTATATAGGATTCTAGAAGGCATGTATCACTTGAAGGAAGCATGTTGAGATTTTAGAGGAACATTATCATATTTGGTAGCTGTCAAAAAAAGTCTTCTCCATGATGATTCTGATTGAATAGTCAAATGTATGTTCTTAGAAGGAATTTGTCATCAGTAGTTGTTGATTGGAGTCTTCATCATATTGTAAAGGTATGTCCAATTAAAGGAATATTTTTTTAGCCTCCTATTAAAGTCTTATTGCTTATTGAAGTTATTGAATGTTCTTCTTGAGTATTCATGCAAAGAGAGTGTGCACAGTAGATTACAAGGCCTTTGTTTTTTCCACTATGTTGTCAAAAATAAGTCATCCTTCCTATATAATTATAATAGAGGTCTTCAAGAGAGTATAAGTTGTAGAAAAGTGTCAAGAGTCTTGATTTTATATCATGGTGAGTGATCATAGTCTATAGTAGGTCTGATTAAGTATTGATAAAAATTCCTCTCTTAAAGGAATGCATAAGTAAATTATCATGTCCTTCATGGATTTCTTAAGCTTTAAGTCATGAAATAAGTACCCCCATTTCAATCAAGGCCTATTAACCAATCATCATCAAGTTGAACTTGATTCAATTGTTGGTTCTAGTATTTTCAATTTTTATAAGTGTAGTATCTTCCAAGGGGGAGTGTTTCATGAATAAAGTGTCAATGTTGAATTATAAAGGAATAAGAACATTGTTATTTGACTCCTTTAAAGCCTATGAAATTCAATAAAAATCATCATGAGGTGTATTCTTGCCAATCATAATTCCATATCAATCTATGGAGTATATTTCAAGTGGTTTTATGGAATTCTTCGGGTCTATAGGCTATGTTGAGGTCAAAAAACATGCTAAAGTAATAAGGTACAAGTACATGAAGATTCATTAAGATAATATGAGTTAGTGATAACTCTCAATCAAATATGATGAAGATCTTGCTAAGAGAATTCCTATGTTGAAAATGTAGTAAAAGTTTCAATGCTCTACTTCATCTTAAGAAAGATATATCCCATGTCATGACATCAGCTACAGGAATTTGAAAATGAAGTGCTCCAAGCATGAAAATTTTTCTAAGCCAAATATTGAAGGTGTCTCATGGAGATGAGAAACTTTTATTTCTTACATAGAATCTTGAATGAAGAAGGTTCTTGTAGAAGTCTAAAAATTGCTCAATTTGAGTAAAGAACATGTTATGAACTATAAAGGTGATAATTGCATGCTACATGTCTGGGAACACCTATTGAGAAAAAGAGAAGATGTTAGTTACCCTCAAACAAGTGTTCTCAATGGATAATAAACTGAATGAAGCTCTACAATATGGTGATTATACACCAAAGTCAAAGACTTATCAAATATAACTTTTGTATACTTAAAGGTCTTCCCTAAGTTGTAAATAATAGTACAAGTGTATAGATGCAGTGCTACAAGTTATGCATGGGTTTTGATGATGGTATAAGGAAAAATAATAATCTTAAATGGTCACAATCTTGTGAAAAAAGAGGTAAAGATTGGTTTGAAGATCAATAATGAATACTTCATGCATCATGAGTATATTACAGGTTGTGTTGGGTCAAAATTAGTAACCTAAAGGTCAAAAGGATGCATTTAGGGTAGAATAATATGGTTACAGTCTTCAAGAAAATCTTTAAGGCATCAAGTATGTCAAGATGACAAGTTTATCAAGGTAAAATGAGAAAGAGAGAAATTCAAATGATAAATAAGTCGTTTTTCAGGGTCGTGATAGAGTAACTACAAAGGTAAGGAAGCATGATTGAGAATTTACAGTATGCATGAAAAAGCATAATAATAATGATCAGCTTTGTAGGACGGTCATGGTAAATAGAAGCCAAAAGACTCATAGTAAATATGCTACATGCTTACATAGCATCTTACATTGTAAAGTGGAAAGAGCTTCATTGAATCTTATGGATAAAAATAATCAGCTACAAGCCTTAGAAGGATCATTGGGACAAAGGAAATGGTTGTGAATATACAAAAGGTGAATATGAGGTAAGTGCATACTTAAATAATGAATACAATATGGTATACTTAAATGGGGGGAAAGTTATTTTACTCATTCATTGAATGGACAAGAAACTAAAATAGAAATTACTCAAAAATTCCTATAGGAATGGTTTGATTTGATTGACCTATCTTTATGATTCAAATGTAAGGTAAGTGCATGATTTATTGTAGCTTAGATAAAGGATGATACAATGATTTCAGGGGGACTTTCATGAGCTTTTTTCATTATGTACATAGGATTCTATGGATGGCCAAAGTTGGGCTAAAAGGCTCTGAAAAGTGGATTCAAGGATCTAAGCTCCAAATATCACAATCAACTAACTTAAGGAATAATTGAACTTGTTTTTTAGCATGGTGAAGTGATATATTTGAGCATGAAAATAATAGGTTTATGGAGAGAATTGAAGCTGATTATATGAGAAATCCATGCATCTATTCAAGACATAGCTAACAAGGTAGTAAGTCTAATCTAAGGGGGAACTTCTTGAGGTAAGGTTATGCTTTGTCAATGATTACTTGCATGTTGTTTATGTTTTCTAATTTATGAACATTTTTCATAGATTTTAAAGGAGAATAAAATGTTATTAGAAACAAGGTATGAATTCTTTAAATACATTGGTTTTTTTGTTTTCCATCAAGGTTTCTAAGTTTGTTGTCATCAATGACAAAGGGGGAGATTGTTAAACCCTGGTGCATTGGTGTTTTCATTGATGTCACATAGATTGACCAAAAATGTGTGATTGGTGAAGTGAGGATCAGTCAAGGGCATGAAGTTTGATTGGTAGTTCCTTATCTATGAGGTTTGGTGTTCATAAAGTGGCTTCATGACATTTCTTTGAGCAGGCATGGGAGTTTTAGGGAGTTAGGTGTTTGGTTAGTGTGGTTGGTGCCCACTAGAGAGATGGCGGTGCTTGGTATAATTCTCTTAGGTGTTATAGAGGTCTGAAATTATGGTTCAAGGATGTGCAAGATCTTCTAGGGTGATCATTAGGTCAGGTGTTACAAGTCACAGTTGAAACCAACTCATTTAGACCTAGTTCTTTAGTCTAATGAGGTGTATGAGCTCAAATAAGACCATGACAAGCCTATATAAGCATGGTAGGAGACTAGGAACACTACCTAGAGAATTTATGAGCAGATACAGGGAATACTTTGTCTCTTGTAGGAAAATTTGAAGTTTTCACTAAAACTACCTTTGAGAAGTAGTATTGGAGGCAAAGATCAATGAGATTGGTCTTGACTGTACAGGATCATTTAGGATAAATAAATCCATATATCATTTAGAGAGAGGTATTTAAGTACTCTGGTTCAATTTTCATGAAATTTTGAAGAAAATTGTTCAATAAATTCAAGTTTTACAAAAATCAGGTAAAGAGAGAAGCGATAAAACAATGACCTGTCTTCTTAAAATTAAAACAAAATTGGAAAGACTTACTTAAATAAATAATAATGGGATTTTTTGATGATCACTTCAAGACTAAACTTTTTCAAAAAATCTAAAGTCAAAAGGTGGAATAATAATAAAGTTCTCTTTATTTTTCTATCATTGCTCATATCATCACCAAACCTTCTTCTTGAAGTGATAGGCATAAAATGAGCTTATTTGTCTCCAAATCAATTGTGTGAGTTAATTCAACCACTCAAGGTTGTAGAATAGTTCTTGTAGGTAAAAATTCTAACATTTTTACTCTTCAAGAATGATTTTACTGTACAGGTCTAACTAAGTCTTGTAAGCCTTATGTATACAATCATGGTGTTTGAAAGGTGCCTTTGTGTATAAACCTATTGTTGAGGTGAAGAATGGATGTGAAAAATTTATACAGGTCCAAGATGAAAATTTTTATCTCTAAATGGGTTTAGTAAAGTGGAATGAAGTGATAGCTCTCATTGGGTCTTAAACTATCACAAAGGCCTAGTCTAGAAAAATTGAAATCTGAGGTGAATTTGTGATTTTTGCTTCATAACCCATGCTTTAAAAAAATTTATTGATGGTATAGTGATCTCATTTGAGATATTGGTGGCTTGGGTTGGTCATTTTTATGGAGTTTTATTAGCAAGAATACTTCACATCAAGAATGTCTTACGATGACTAAAGAGACAATGCACACAGTCCCTGAAATGCTTGTTTTTCATGACTATAGTCCTTGAAATTGTATTTGTTTCAGTGTGGTAATTTACTTAAGGAAAATATATTCAAAAAAAATTTGATCAGATTCCATGGGAAGAAGTTCTCTAAGGTAAAATACTTTTTCCTTTAAAATTGGGTCTGGTTCTTGTGACAGTCTAGAAGGACAGTGACAATGGCCTTAATTATGAAGGTATCCTATCAATACTTGAAAAAGAGGCTTGAAGGTGTATTATGAGTCTCTGATGAAGTCAATATTAAATTTTACTGACATAAAAAAGAAGAATAAAATGTTGAAATCCTTCAAATATATGACTAGAGTTTTGAGCCTTAAAACCCTAACTAAGTAGAGTGTGGAGATCAAGTAAAATTGATTTACTTACCTTCATATCAGACTGTGGTTGAACCTGGGAAAGTTATACAACATCAATAATCCTCTATAATGTGCTCTTAAAGTCGTGGCTAACTGAGTTTTGGCATATTTTTTGTTAAATTCTTGAAGTTATGGCATTATACATGCAAATCGGTGATTATCTTGCTCAATAGAATACTCCATGAAGTGAGTAAGGATACGTTGCCTCCTCTTGTGAGTAAAGGGTCTCTATAAACATTTAATTCCATGGTAAAATTCTTATAAACCATTGAATATTTCTAATTGTGGCTTTCTAAGCTTCCTCATGACTAAAACACAAACCTCCCTATCTAGGTGTTGATGGTTGTGAAGAAAATATTAAACAAACTACTTCATGCCCTATCTCAGTGTATGTTTCATGAAGTAACTTGTTTCCTTTATAGTTGAAGATGTCATATAGTTCAAAAACATCCTTCCTAATGCTCTAAATCACATGAAAACTTGATATTTGCAATCTCTCAACTTAGCCTTGACTGTGATATGAGATTTTTCATATTTTTTATTACAAAGATTATTGCGAATAGTCAAAGAGGGGAATTCAAGTTGTGATGTATGGAATGCAAGCTATTATTGATGTGAATAACACTTGCAACTTTGGTTCACATAAGTATTTGGAAAAATTTAACTTCAAATGTTCCTTCAAACCGCTTGCTAAAGACTGTGGTTTTTAGCTCAAGTATCTAGTGCCCTCATAGTTCTCAAATAAGGTTATAAGGCTACATTGAGAGTGATGAAGAATATGAAAAGGATATAAAGCATCTCAATGCATGATTATAATTTCCATACTAGGCTTTAAGTTGGTTTTTTCACAAAATACTGAGACAAGTCAGAGATGGAAATGAAAAAAAGGAAGGTTGCAGATGAAGGAAAAGTGTTAGTTTGTTTTTAACTTCCCATTGCTCATCATTTGAACAAAGTGATTCTTGACAGGTCTGACAATATTATGCAAGTAATTGAAAGAGGTAAGATGAAAGGATATCTCTTATAGGCATATTTTATGTATAAGTTTTTTAAATCCTTTGTGTGATATTTCAACTGAGTCATGTGAAGTGTTGGGAAATGTTTCATAACTTTTTCATTGATGTCAAGTTCTACATTCATGTCAAATTGTCCCCAACGTTTCCAGGTGGTTCCATGAGATATAAAGTCATGTCAAATCATGAAGTTGGTGCATGGTTAGGAAAGTAAGGTGTGTGGTGGGTCTCAAGGTATTATGTAGACTTACCAAGGTAAAACATGGTCAATCATATGTGTTTCAGGTGTTAACAAGTCTATAACAAGTCTCCATGGTCAACAAATGAAGTTTCAAGTAGCTCTAGGCCTAATCCTAGTCCCAGATCAAGGAAGAAGACATGGAAACATGAGAAATGGATCAAGGAAATACAAGAAGAGCGAGGTTTGAGAAGTATGAGCTAGAATATCATGTGTGGAAGTAGTTTAAGGTCAATACTCAGGATTATAGGGCATGAAGGTAGCCATTTTGAGGCATTTCAATGAAGATAAGGCTAGTAGGCAAGTGAGATGGTTGAGACAAGGCATGATGATGCAAACCAAGTATTTAATCAGCATAATATGATGATACATGAGGTTTTTAGGGATTCAAAAAGTTCTAATCATGTAAATCAAGCAATTACCTAGGTTAGCATAATACACCCTTCAATACTAAAGAAAAAAGTTGAACAAATGAGATGGTTAAGATATTTCTAGAGAATACCATCAAAAATTGGACATTGAAATACATGTAGGGGGTTGTTGAGGTGTGGTAAACATTTAAGGGCCTAAGGATGTGTTTTGAAAAAGTTATGCAAGTTTTACCAAAACGAAGTTTTTATAAAATGCAAACTAGGTGCTCTAACTTCTTAGTTGTCAAGAAAAATTGACAAGACTCCTTCAGATAAATCATAGAATATGTTTTTGCAGGGAATTTTGATAAAAATCAAATGTAATTTTTTTATATCAATTGGTCAAGTACTAAAAATTTATATCCATTTTACTGACAAGGTTTTTCTCTCTCTAGATCTTTCTCCTCAAGCGATAGACATAAAATGAGGTGTTTTAGCTCCAAATAAATTATTCAAGCTATGAAACCTTATTTTACATAAATATAACTCTCTCAATAATAATTTGGTGTTCCTCTGTTTCTCAAGCATGATGGTATAGTACACTTTTTCTAGTATTTTGAAGAAATCTTCCTGAACAGTTAGTAATGGCAGAGTTGTAGAGATTAATTTTGATGTGACAGCATGTTCTTGAGGTAAGCATAATGTGCATGAATAAATCCAAGTGGTTTTAGTATAAAATTTTTGTTAATTTTTCCAAGTTTTGAGTCCTACCTCCAAGGGCTAAAATTGACTAAAACCAATCAAGGGAACTTCAGAGTTTAGTGATCAAATTGCATGATTTGAAGTGATTTATAACCATGAACATGTCAAATAGATTCCACAAAACATGACAAGGCTAGAAAAATTAAATGGTGAAATATAAATTAATGTTTGATGGGTCTATTACAAGGAAAATCAAAATTGTTTTTGTGGAGTTGTGACAGTTAAGAAAGACTATATTTTTGAGCTTAAACAATGAAGGTTCCTCCATTTTTCTATGAAAAGGAAAGCTTGAAAGTGGTGTAAAATCTCTAATGAATTTTTCAGTCATATTTCATGACATAGAAATGAATTATGAGTTGGTGAGATCCCAAAATTATATGCCTAGGGTTTGGAACATGAAACCCTCATAGTGCACAGTCTTGAAGATCATGAAATATCTAATCACTTGTCCATGAAGTTGAGCAAGATACAAGCATAGGAGATGAGAAACATTTGAACCATCAATGAAATGTGATTCTAAAGCTATGAAAAAGTAAGAAAGGGTGTGTGGTGGTTCAAATAATGAATATATTGATATATACCTACAAAAATAGAGATCTCCTTGTTCACATGCATGTCTCATGAAGTAAACAAGATCATTATACCTCCTATTAATGGTTTAAAAGTATCTACAAGGTGTGAACACCATGTTCAAGCATTAATAGGTTTATGAAGAACACTTTTAGGTCTATTCAAGCTAATCTAAGACTGGATTACAGTCCTCCATGACTGTGGATTGATGTTTGTGAAGAGATGGATGTGTAGAGATTTTATACTCTGATTTGAAGATTCTCAAATCCTTGTTGGTGATGAAGGCTACCATATAGATCTATTTCTTGCGTAAGCTAATCTTATAAGTCTCCTTACCTTTCTTGCTCAAGTTTGTGGCAACTTTCCAACTTGTAAAGCTCACATGTCCTCAAATGAAGTTGTGAAGAATAAATGGAATGAATGTGGAGTTTATGGGAGTTATAATGAATATATAAAGTGTTTGAAAAAAATGCATGCATGAGCCACTTGGAAAATACTCCAAAGTCTCTAGAAGAAAAATTAGATCTCACTTACTAAAGGACAAAGTTAGATTTGATAGTTACAAAATGGAGATACTTCAGAGGTTTTAATGGAATTATCAGATGTGGAAGCTTGTCAGGATGTTTTGGAAGCTTTAAATGTAATTATTTGTTTCCAAGGAATATTAAAAGAAGTTTTTATATCATGCAGATGTAACTGACATATGTCAGGTAGAAGAAGACAAATTTGAGGTAGCCTTATGTGAATTATTTTCATCTACTTTTTACATGAGAGAATAAGGGATAGTTGAAGAGTTATTACATCCGAAATGTCAAAGGTCACATTTAGGAGACAAAAGTTTTCATAAAATCTCAATTTAGAGTATGTATTTGTTGTTGAAAGTGAGGTAAGCTGAGTGATTATATTGAAAAATAAGGATAACATTAGTGTGTTAAAATAATGGAAACTTAAAAGAGGAGAATAGAAATAAGGTGAGTTAAAACAATGATCACATCATGTTGATGAAAGAAACAAAATGGTGAAGGTGATAAAAAAAAAATTGTAATAAAATTATGAGTTGTAGCTCAGTGATTTGGGAGTGAGCTTCCTAGCAATTAGGTGCTTACAAAACTACCATACAGGCGATCTAAAGATTCTTGAATCCTGGTTGGTGATGAAGGCTACCATATAGATCTGGTGCTTGCATAAACTAATCTTATAAGTCTCCTTTCCTTTCTTTATCAAGTTTTTGGCAATTTTCCAACTTGCAAAGCTCACATGTCCTCAAATGAAGTTGTGAAGAACAAATGGAAATAATGTGGATTTTATGGGAGTTATAATGAATATATAAAGTGCTTGAAACATTTTTCCATGCATGAGCTACTTGAAAAATACTCTAAAGGATCTAAAAGACAAATTAGATCTCACTTACTAAAGGAAAATTTCAGATATGATAGTTACAAAATGGAGAGAATTCAGAGATTTAAATGGAATTATCAGATGTGGCAGGTTGTCAGGATATTTTGGAAGATTTAAATATAATTATTTGTTTCCAAGGAATATTAAAATAATTTTGTAGATCATCAAATGTAATTGACATATGTTAGGTACAAGAAGACAAATTTGAGGTAGCCTTATGTGAAGTCTTTTCATCTACTTTTTAAGTGAGAGAATAAGGATCAGTTGAAGAGTTATTACATTTGAAAGGTCAAAGTTCACTTTTAGGAGAAAATATTTTTCATAAAATCTCAATTTAGAGTATGTATTTTTTGTTGAAAGTGAGGTGAGTTTAGTGATTTTATTGAAAATAAGGAGATAATTAGTGTGTTGAAATAATGGGAAATTAAGAGAGGAGAATAGAAAGAAGGTGAGCTGAAACATTGATCACACATTGCTGATGAAAGAAAAAAAATGATGAAGGTGATAAAAAAAGTGGTAATAAAAATCTGATTTATAGCTCAACAATTTAGGAGTGAGCTTCCTCGCAATTAGGTGCTTGCAGAACAACAGTCAAGTGGGTTCTTTACATAAAATTTAAGTGGATGCTTCAAAAGTAAATTTATAGCTTCAGGGTGAATGGATGCTCATCACTTGGTGAGATCATTGTAATTATTGATGGATAATTTTCCTTGATGTTTCTTTTATTTCTCCTTTTTTACGGGTTTTCTCCCTTATTTCCCACCTTAAATACTATCTCCCCATGTGTACATGTGTGTTTTATACTATTTATCTTTCATGGTTGCATTCTCATTGTCTTCATGATTAACTTAGGTAAGCTTGGTTGATTGGCTCATTGTAAATTGCATCAACATTTTAACAATAACTAATTCACCCCCCCTCTCAGTGCCTAGAATTTCTAATAGAAGTTAAAAAAAGGAAAGTTGAAGATTCAAAGGAAAATTGTAACTTTGTTTTTAACTTCCCATTATTAATCATTTGAACAAAGTGAGTCTTAATAGTCTGAAACAATTATGCAAGTAACTAAAAGAGGTAATATAAAAGGAAATATCTTATAGGAATATTTTATGTACAATTTTTTTATCTCCTTTGTGTGATCTTTCAAGTGAGCCATGTGAATAGTATTTGAATATGAAGTGGAAAGGTCATGTGTAGAGATCTATGTTGTTTATAAAAAAATTTATGTATACGAAGTAGTTGTTGAAGACATGGTGAGTTTCTGATGTATACAGGATTATTTATAAAGCAAGAATGGTATTTGAGTGAAAAAGAGAATGCATGAGAATGAATTTCCTATGAATATGTTTTGAAGGAGGTTAAGACCATGAATTGGAGGTGGATCAAGGTGAGAAAGAAATATTTTCTTAACTGATACATGTCAGAAAGTTAAACACATGAATTTTTTTTTCTTGTTAGAGTGATTCAAGAAGTGAAATATGACATGAAGATGTGTGTGGAATGAGATTTGTATAGCAATGCTTTGTAGCTGATTAGGTGATCAAAAGAGAGGTGAATTATGAGGGTGAAATGGGAAGAAGAATCGGCTGATTTAGTGTTCATGATTTTTTATGTGTGACAACTAATTCAGAGTGATCAAAACATTTCAAAAGACAAAGTGGTGAATTCTCAATTAGGGAGTTGAAGATTCTTTGCAAGTTGAGGCTTACAGAAGGTCAGTGGGTACTTGAATAAATTTGGGAGTTAAGTCATCCATGAAAGTAGAAGCTTTCTAAAAATCAAGTAGATGTTTGGTTAAACTTTTGGAGTTACAGCTCCATGTTGAGTTGATGTTCAACTATGAAATCATTGTAATCATTACATGACATTATTTTCCAAGTTAATTCTTTAAGTTTAGTGGGTTTTTCTCCCTTGAAGGGTTTCCCACATTAAATCATGTTTCTCTGTGTATACTCTCATGTTGACTACTTGTGAATGGATGTTTGTCTTTATTATAAAAAATTAAGTCAATTGAATTTTTTTTCAATGTTTGAATATGTTGGTTTGAAAATCTGTCTCCTGGGTAGATTTATGGATAGATGAGCCAATAGTGTGCAAGGCATAGCCCCTCTTTGAGTCAGCAAAGCAAAACTGGTTTATTATTATTCTACCAGCAGGAATCTGTGCAAGTCTCACAATATTCCGCCTTCAGGGGTTTGGGATCTCATCCCAGTAGGAGTGTTTCCAACTGCGAAAAGAAAGGAAATGAAGTAGAGGATGAAGAAAGATCAGGTCCGAAGGGAGAAAAGAAATGAATTCCAAAGAAGAAAGGTTAGAGGGTTTATGTTTTGGGATTGGTAGTAAACAGAGCCAAACCTACTTGCATAAATGAACAAAGCAATACTAATGAATAAATGACAAAAAGGTAGAGATAGATCTAACAGAATAAACACATAGATCTGACATAAGAAAGATCAGATGCCCATAACACACATATTCAACACAAAGTCTTAATATTTGTATTAATATTCTCTTCTGTTACAAAGAGTACAAAGCCTTTTCTCCCTACTTCTATTTTTCATCTAAAAGATATACACACCTTGAATACAATAAGTGTTCAAGTATATATAGAAGGAGAGAAGAAAAGAAGACAAAAGCAAACAAACCACTTATTTACAAAAATATCTTACAATACATTACAAAGTCATTTGTTGACTTTTGACAACTTTGGTGGATGACATCATCCCATGGTGCAACATGGATGATGTCATTGTTTGTGTCAACATGACTTAGATATTTTATAAAGAGAAAGATGAGAAGAAAGAAACTATTTGTCATCATCCCACAGCTAGAAGGGGTATCCTGCTTTTGCTACTCGGGTGACGAGATGTGGAACTGGGCACGGTACTCCATGAACTTGCTGATTATAGGTTGAAATTGATCCTCGGAAGGATCCTTGTGTCTATTGCTGATAGCTTCGCAGGTCTCCCACTCATCTATGAGCCTTTTCAGGAGTTTAGAATAATCATTCTCTGCCTCTATCAGGTACCCGATGAAGTCACGACATGCCAACAGGTTATTGATAGATTCGGCGTTGAATGTAACTTCTGGCCCCAGTCACTGTGAAACGATCTCCTTGAAGATATAAATAGTTTCCTCCACCTTTCTTAAGGTGAAAGAAGGAGTGAGTAACCCTAGAGACATTGTGAGAATAATTTGTTCCATTTGATGCATGGCATCTAGGGCTACCTCCTTTACCTTGTCGATCTTTTCCAAGACGAACTCCAGATGATCCACCCGATAATCCAAAGTGGAAAGGATTTTATTCAGTGCTCTAGGGTGTCCAAAGATGCCAAACTTGACCAGATCATCAAATGAACAGTCGAGGATTCTCTGAAAGGTCTCGTGTTGCATCTTGGCATGATCAAGCTCTTCGGAGATGGGTCCCGCTATCACCTAGAGTTCTCTGTTTGTTCGATTGATATTCTGATACAAATCCGTGAACTTAGCGATAACTCCCTCGCTTTCTTTGAGGATTTGGCTCCTCCATGCGGAAATGGCCATGCCCTGCTCACCAATTTTAGCATATTCATTGATATTTTCCTAGCTCAGAGGCTCAGGAGTTTCGGCGGCAGTCGTAGGAGGTGCACTACCCATTTTCTGCAAGGCACAGAGAAGATATTTATTTTTCTCCTTTAGCTGCCTTTTCTCTTCCTTTGCTTCTTGGAGCTTCTTACAAAGGGTGTAAACTGTAGATAGGGCCTCTCCTTGTAGGCTTTCTGAAGATGTCCCCATTGTGACCTGAGTCACAGTAGAATCTGTCGAAGACAGATCCTCCTTATCCTTCAAAGGATTGGGGTATGCTATCTCCATCACTCTCTCCCCTATTGCACTATGAGAGAAGTGGGTTATGGGCTTTTGATTCTTTGTCCCTTTTGATGGGATCATGGAGAAGTCCATCAGTGCGATGGGAACTTTCCTTTTCTACTGACTCAGGTGCTAGGAGATCCAGGCTGGACTTATGGGAGAAGGACCAGAAATAGAGAAGGGGGCAGCTGCAGTAGTAGAAGGGAAAAATGTGGAGACACTTAGAGGTGGCATTGAGAGGGAAGCTGAGGAAGTGCTCAGAGGAGGAAGGGGTACTGTAGGGGAGGAAGACATAGGAAGGGAAGGGAGCTCAGAGATAAGGGAAGAAATGGAGGGGGATAGCTCTGCGAGAGAGGAGAAGATGGAGGAGGAAGAAGGGGGAACAGTAGAAGAAGGGGGAGAGGACACGAACAAAGGAATGGTCGCTTGGGTCACTCGAGGAGGGGAAGGAGGAGAAGGAGAAGGAACAGAAGGGACCTCAATTGTTACAATCGTGGCCACATCCTGAGTGGATGTGCTTATTGGAACATCTTCCGCTGCTTTTTTTTCAATGATTTTCAGGATTACAACCCGTTCTTGTGAAGCGGAAGGAGGGCTTTCAGGAGCTTCCTCTTGGGTGGAGCTGGACTCACCCTCTTTTCCTTTTCCCTTTCCTTTTGTCTGCTATTTCACCCGAGGAGGTGCGTTGCCCAACGGAGAGGTCATGAAATCAACTCCGAGGTAGATGAGCTCGTTCATTCAGCACCAATGCTCTGTTCTGCGCAGAGTTTCCTTGACCCTTTGCTCTATTGTTTGAGCAGCTTTGGTTCTATCAATCACCACGAAAGGCCAATCGTCCCCACCCGTGTCAAGATACACTTGATCCACTTCTTGCTCAGTAGTTTGGTAGCCTTTTGGGACGATGGCCACCCCGTACTGGATGATTTTTGCTAAGGCCAAGTGGGAATGATCCTTCCTCCTGAGCTCAACCTCATGATATATGTGGATGTAGATATCTTCGATCTGAGGGATGTGGATTGGATCGAGTTTGGCCCTAGGCAGAAAATTTCTCGGGTCGAAGGTGGGCCTTGCTGGGAAGTTATGTTTTAGATTCAGCATCTCTAGTTCTGTAAACATGTCCTTTGCTTTGTGGTGAGTGAGACATGTATACCTACCCACTGTGAGGGGGAAAGGATTCCCACCCTTCTTTCTCTTTAGACACTTTTCGTGGTAGGTGATTAGGTTTCTCGACAGCTCCAACAGGATCAACTTGGGACCGGCATACCTTGGCAGTTTAGTTGGTTCTCCCAAGAAGTTAACTGCCCTCAGATAGGTAAATGTGGGGAATTGAGTGAATAGGGCCCCCCATTTCTCTGTAGCCACTACGATGCTCTTGGTTGTGTGACCGTGAGTCATATTTGGCCTCAACAGGCAGATGCTAAAATAGAAGAATGCATCGTTGATTTTTGTGAATTAGGGAATGCTATTTTCCAACTTCAGTTCTGGATAATATTCATATATTTTAACTTGGGGCCAAACCCCACACCGCATCAGAGCTGGATAGTCCCTTTCTGAAGATGCAGCATAGACTACATAAGAGTTCATATAGAACCTCCCCGTTGTGTTAAGTTGTTGGAGCTGTTCAGAGATTGTGCTGCTTATGATTTATGCCCACTCAAAGCGTTGATCGGGCACATTTTTATTCATTGTTTCTAAATATCGCAACATCAACTTGTGAAAATAATGAGTGTCAGGAAGCCCAAAGACTCTACTCAGGAATGTAATTGTGTCACTGAGTTCCTCTTGAAAATTCACTGCGATGAATGACTTGTGGCCACCAAGTCACCACCTTTTTGTTCTTCAGATAAACCTTGTTCATCAGCTGCATGCACTGATCTTCATTTTCGTCCCAGGCCTTAATGCAATCTTCCTGGCTGACGGCCACAAAGTGTCAGTGGTGAGGGATGCCGAGCATTATTTCAAAGTTCCGGGCAGTGAGGTTGATTATAACCTTGCCCTTCTCATTGTGGACACATCTTGTGTCTTTATTGTAGCATCAGGAAACAACCATCATGAATTCGTTGTTCACAACGCTAACTGGGATTCCTCTAGCAAAGTGTAGTGCACTTCCCATCAGTTTGTCCATCCATGGACTTCTTATGACCCTCTGGGTTCTGGCCCAGAAATCTTCCATGTCAATATGACCCAGTTCTGAGTCTCTGATGTCTAGGTCACACTCTGCTTGGGACTCGGGCATCCTGACCCTCTGATACTTGTACTTCATTTCTTCTTCTGTGAGCTTGGCTTTGCCCTTGGATTTAGTAGGTCTCTTGCTTGATGTTGACATATGTGACTCTGAACTTAATTGCTGATCTGCAAGAATAAGAAGTGAAACCCAACGCAAGAAATTCATATCAACTGTTTGATCTTCCATTAAAGCGTCAACAGATGAAAGAGTTAGTGATTTTAAGGCCTCAGGGCACAGGGCGCATGAATACTGCAGGTTACAGGGCTAAATAATAAGGCACACAGGAAAGGGCTGCTGCAAGGGATAAATCAGCGCCAAAGGGGGCATGGCGCATGGGCACTGCAAATTGCATTTTTTGATGTTGTAAGCATAAGTGCGCCTACGCCATATGTATACATTTTATAAAGGGCATGGATATTTTTCATGTTACACAGGTGCATAGGACGTGCACCAAAGGATGCATGAGTTTAATGCATGTAACATCATTTTTTCATGCGCCACAGGAGAACTTGGCGCGGCGCATGGAAGGTCTGCATAACATGATGTTGTTGTAAGCATGGATGCGCCTGCGCCGTTTAAAGTTTTTCACTTGGCGTAGATTTTGTTGGTGTTGCATAGATGCAGGGTGTGCCAAAGGGCGCAAGTTTAAGCGATGCAACAAATGAGTTTGGTGCGCCAAAAGGGGCACAAGGAAAGTGTTTGCAACAAACGAAGGAAGTGCGCCATGAGGGCGCAGCTATTCTTAGTGTAACAGGCAGGGAAAGTGCGCCATTGGCGTGACTGTCTATCATGTTGCAGGCGTGACAGATGCGCCAAAAGGAGAAAAACAACAGTGTTTTCTTTTCAAGCCATGATCTTTCTCTGAGGGGTTTGTATGTGGTTAAGCTCCTTCTGCAGGGTCATTTAGGTGATGAAGAAGCTACAAAATGAGAGTTCCAAGCTATTTTTTAGGACAGAGCCCCTTTACCAGCAGATCTGGAAAGAGGGGGGAAAATACTTTGGTAGAGAAAAAATAACAAGGAGGGTGGGGAGTCCATGTTTTGACATATTTTTTATTAATCCCAATCCAAACCAGCAAGCAGACAAAGAACCAAAGCACAAAACACACAAAAGAAATGAGGACCTCTTACCAGGATAATATAACGGAGAAAAGTGAAAACGGGTCCACGAAGTGATTCGAAAATGACAGGGCAGGTGCACTGACAGGTTACAGAGGTGAGAGAAAAATTCATGTGATTGTGTCGGATGACAATGACAGTGCAGATGGCCTATATATAGGCGAAGTGGTAATAAATGCACCAAACTTTTTCAAGTGGTGCATGAGTGTCGACACTAGAAAGCGTGCGCCCTTGGCGCACTGAAACACTTGCCAACATGAAGTTATGTGTGCCCTAGGTGCACTGAAAGTGATGTTGACATAAGAATATGTGCGCGCACCAAAAAGTGGTGCAACAAATGTATTGTTGACATGAAGGCGGCCTTGGTGCATGCAAGGAAGACTCAACATAGTGAGGCGCATCAAAATGCCTGTTGACACTTCAAACCATGTGCCAAAGTTATTAAAATATGGGGCGCATGAAAGCTTAATGTTGCATAGTCATTATGTGCGCCCGACCAAAAAATACCAAAAATGGCTAAGTTCGGAAAACTAGATTTCCCGGGGAGGGATTTTGCAACGTTTGAATGTAAGGGGCCCCTTACGAGGGACCAGAACAAAATTTTGGTAGGGTTATCTGTAAAATTGCCCTTGCCAATTTTACAGGATAACATGAATACTTGATGTTGCATAGACATTCATGTGCGCCCGGACCAAATTATTTTACTAATTTCCAAAATGGACATAAGTTCAGAATTTAGGCTTCATCGATTGATCTGCAGGAAGGGATTTTGATAACATTCTGACCATGTAAGAAGAGTCCTTTCTAGACGAGGGACAATTGAGGAACAGAGAATTTGGTAGGGTTAATCTGTTAAAAAAATACACAAGTACCCCCTTGCCACATTATTACGGGAATAAACACATTCTTGTAGTCCTTTATCTTTAGTCTATGGGGACACCTCCTAGGAATCCATACGTCTTCAATTCTTGGACAGATATATTTTACAGGTCACTATGATTGACCTGTTCTTTTATCGAATGAGTTGCCCAAGAGGAAACCCACCATTGTGATCACTAATGCACCTCAAATCATTTTATTATCAGTCTACTTAATATTCTGAAACCACCACCTTTCTATGTGTCTTTGATTATTGAGAAGTCACGTAGTAGGTTATAGGAAACTAAAACGGTTTCCATTGAGGGGCTCAGTAGCTCAATAATTCCAAGAGCTCCAAAGATTACAGAAATCATCTTAAATTGAAATATTAAAGTCTCTAGAATCAAACATTTTGATTCAGCAAGATGGGACATAAACACACCCATAAAGTATGGCGTTATCAGAGTGTAGAAACATCTTGCATTAGGGGAATTCCTCAAGCTTCTCTAAACAAAAAATCCATGTTTACATGATAAAACACATTGCATTAATTGAATATAAGACTCACAAAAGATCATTATAGATCAGGGATAATATGAATCTTGATAAAAAAAAACACCTAATCATTCCTTATCAAGAAAATCTGCATAACATTGTTAGGATGAGATATTCTTATCAAAGTCGAATTTAACTATTCCGGTCCCACTTTTTAAAAATAAAAATAAGCATAATGTACCAAGTGTAGTAAATGCAAATTGCTCAAAAACCTTATATCAAGAGGTACCACCCAAGATCACAAGAAATACAATCAGGTCATTGTATACACATGGATCTTCTTATCTTCCTTTTACTTGCTTCTTCTTCTGCCATGTTCTTCCTACCATTTTCATCCCTTACACGTGATATTTTGGAAGTTAGCCACTTCAATCGCATTTTATTGACATTTTTCTCTGAAGAAGTATCCATTTGGCCTTTGTATTTTATCATCCTTAATAAATTAAAGAATGACTGGACCTCTTGCAGAGATCCTATCACACTCAATCTGTCTAGTATACAACTTATTAGGTGAAGAAATTTTGTGATATATTTTTTAACACTATCGCAATGTCTTCATCACAATCACTTCTATCCTCCTTCCAATTCTAAGCTATCAGTAGTTACTCTAACCCCCTTAGTCAAACAAGAGAGCTCTGATCCATAAGTTTTTAGTAGGTAAGCAAGGAAGAATCAATCAAATCAATTTATAAGCACAAAGCTGAAAGATAAACGCTAATATTAGAATCAAGTAACAAAGGTTGATATATAAATCTCTCTTGAGGTATTTTTTAATAATCTCTACCAAGGATATGGACACATGGCTGGAAGCAGATAAATTTACAAATCTCCTTCCACAAATGCATTCACAAAAAAATCAACTCTATCCCAAGAAAAGATTAATTCCTACATCATTGGCTATAGGTGTATTCAATTTTTGTCTATCACAATCTGATGTCCTTCAAGAGGTAATCAAATTTACACTTGCACACATTGACATATCTATGAGAAATTATCAGGATTAGTATTTTACCAAGTTTATTTTTTTAGACCTTGTTCAGACTCTTACTCATAGTAACTATACATCTTGTCTCACGATTCATGCCTTTAGCTAAGGGGTTGACTTCTTCATCACTAAGGAATCTTAAGATACATTGCAACAACAATATGGAGAGCATATTGTTCTTTATACTAAGATCCAAATACATTTCCATGATGTATAATCATTTCATTCGAGTCCATGTTTGCAGACACCCTATATGATCATGCTTCACAAAATCAGATCTTCCAACTTCTTTCTATTATGTGCATCCTAATGCTAAACCTTCCTAGCACATTGGCATTGGGTTAACGTCTCAATCATTGGTAATGTATGAACCTCAAAGGAAAAAAATGAATTTACCTTGATCCATATTCTGTACATGAATATTTTGATGTCCTTTGTATATTCCCATGCTGAACGTTGGGAGAATTTTCACATCTTCACTTAATCTTGTGCAATGCGCATGGCATTTGAGCCGTTGTACCCATCAACCATCTGTCACTGGGGGCATCCACAGTTTCCTGTCATTTCCTATACATAGCTTGAGAAACTAATTATAGACGGATCTAAATAAATCATTCAAAACATATTTTAAAATCTTCCTCATCAAACATTCAAATATGGGTTCATAACTCCAAAAGCATTCAAATATGTTAATAAAAGGAATGTGGAAATTACATTTTTTATTAAATATAAAAATTTGAACCAAGGCTTTCTTGCAAAAGAAAATTATCAAAAACCTTCCATGGAGCAGATATTGGTAAGATGGTATTCAAAAACCCAGAAATTTATCTTATCTATTTTGTATTTCACTTCGACACCTAGTTGCAATGAGAAACAAATGGAGTTGTTTCAAGGTCAGGATTCAAAACAAAGTTATTGTACTTCGGAAGATATGTAGTGCATTCATGTGCTTGCATAGGTGTCCAAACACCCATGTTGCAGTCAAAAATTCAAAAAAATGCAACAATTCATGCCAACACAGGTGCCCATAGCACACATTCTGTAGTCAAAAAATTCAAAAAATGTAAAATGCATGTTCAAAATAGGTGCCCAAATGCCATGCCCATACAGTTCGTAAAAAATTCAAATGATAGACTGTAAAATGCATGCTCAGACAAAGGTGTCCCATCAGCGCCCATGCTAAAGTAAAAAATTTCAAAAAATGCAAAAGAAAGGTATCTTTTCAATGCATGAGGGTAAACTCCAAGTGCCCATTTTGTCTCAAAGTAAAGGGCTTGAAAAATTCACAAATGCCTGCCAACATAGGTAAGCTCCCCCCAGTTTTGCCCTAAGTTTTTCCCAAAAACATGTCGTTCTCTCCCACATGAACTCCAAAGTTTCTTCTGTGATGTGTTTCTCACCTTTTTTAGGTGCCCTAAAACCATCGTTTTTCTTCTAAATTTTTTCTAACACTTTCCACAATGATTATTTTTAATAGAATAATTATGCCTTAAAGTGCCCATTTTTGGTATGTTAGGGCATGTTTTTGACTTCTCGACAGCCTTTTCTACTACTTGTGCCATATTTTTGCACTTGCGAATACACTGTATTAATCATTGATTTCACAAATTATTTCATTTTGTATGCCTTTGGAGGCATGAACACAATATCTACAATATAGGTACAACTAAATGATGAATATTTGGAACAACCAATGCATTTTTAATCCAAATCCTAGAGTATTATGAGGTAAGGTATTCATTTGTAGAGAAACATTCCTTATTTTTCATAACAAGTTTAGAGAAATTTAGACATTGGTATCCAGTAACAGGGTCCATTTAAAGGTGTCACACCCATGTGTGAAGGATTTTCTGTTGAATAAGGAACTGAATGAGAAAATATCTAGTTGGATAACAAATTTGATGGAATATTGATGTAGAGATACTATTAACACCCCCAATAAATGAGATTATAGCACTCAAAAATCCAAAAACATTGTCCTTCTACAAGCAAAATACTCAATTTTCAAGGTTAGAATACTTCCTTCTTGAGAAAAATTTTACCATAAAACCCTAATTGGGCTTGGAATTATTTTGTTCCCTATTACTAGACCTTATTCAAGGAATAAATAACCATAAAAATGAAACAAAACAAACACTAGTTTCAATTTTCTTACCTTTTTCCAAAACTACCTTCTCAATGCTTTTTAAGAGCATTCCACATGTGAGTTAGTGGTTAGACCAAATTATAAACTTCTAGATCAAACTAAAAACACTTTTCAGCACCCATTATCCTCCTTTAGGTTTTTGTCAAAATTCTTGGCTAACTCCCTTGCTAGATAACCTTTTAACCTTCACTCCTTTTACACTTGTTTAAGTTCCTTGTAGCCCTAGCTATAGTATTTTTCACCCCTACTTTTTTAGAGATGCAATCATTTAAGAAAATAAAACCATTCTAGGATACCCATTTGGCTCTTCTTCTTGTGTACAAAATTTCAATGTCAATTCCTTTACAAACATTCTTCCAAATCCAAAGTTGCATTCTTTCAATTAGGTCTTCCATGGCTCATTACAATTTTGCTAGTAGACTAACACTTTTTCCCATCAATTGCGGCCTCTTTAGGAAATACTTTCTTTAGAATCCTAATGTGTAATTTATGTGGATGATTTGTAAATAATTTAGTACCTTGTTGAGAGGTTTAGAGTGCTCAAAACCTGATTTCTTCTCAAAACCATAGGAGGGTTTCTAAGATAACCCAAGTAGGATAAATTGTTTACCAAATAAAAATTACTCACCTTCAAATCTATAAAACTGTATAGTAGATATATTATATATTTTTTATCCTCCTATCCCTAACAGTAACTCTTGATTATGTCAATAATCCTCAAGGTAATGAATGTATTCACCTATTTGCTATTAAAGTAGGTTCATGGTTTCTTGAGGATGCAAAATAGGGCATTTATATTCAGGATGCCTTTAAACCTTTTGAATAAAAAATTTCACCACTTATAATATGTTCTCAATAATTAATACCTTCTTCTTGTTAGAGTAGGTATTTACCTTAGCTCATGTTCACCTAGGTACTTTATTTACCTTTATTGTATTTATCATCACCCACTTATGTGTGTCGATATTTCTTTTATCTTATTTAGATATTAGGAGATATTATCTAGTTGTTAGATATAGTTCTTTCCTTGATCTATGGTATTGACTAGTTCTTTGATGACTAGTTATTTCCATGATTTATGGCTTGATCTACGACCTTGACTGGTTCTTAGATTGTTATTCCTTGCCTATTTAAGCAAGGCACATTCTTAATGTATTGCATTGAGTTCCATAATAATATATGATGTTTTTTCTCATTTGTTTGCAAAGGTTTTATGGAAAGTTATTCTAGCGAATTACTTTCATCTTATTGATCATGGTGTTTGATTAACATCTGTGTTCTTGGCTTGGTACGATTTGGCTATCATTCCTTTCACTTATTTGATCTTGTATGGTCTTAGACCTTCAAATAATATATTGACTTTAACAATGAGTTATACTTACAACTTGTTACAAATCAAGGTTACGATGCAATCATTTTTCAAATTCTACACATGCAAAGTTCTCTATAGACGGTCTCTGTAATAAATTCCCTCCTTATACAAATGAATGAAATCCTTACTCGATACCAGTTTCATTCATAAAGTGGACACTAATAATCCAAAATATCTTAACTTTATGGATCTTACATAAGGTTGATTGTTACAGGGTTTATAAAGAATACCAAAGCAAACATATAGACAACATCAATGAATACAAATATGTATCAATAGGAATTTGAAACTATCATTCATACTCACATGGAGTTTTCACCATCAACAAAATTTATAGTTTGAACTCATGCAATGCAATCTTCTAAAGTAAAAAATATAGAATTAGACTATGACACGGTTAGTTTTGTAAACTAAATTTCTTCCTTCTTCAAATCTTGGATCTCCTTTTCTTAAATACCTTTCCCATTCGAATGATGAATGATAGTTAGTTACATTTTTGCATTTTATATCCTTTCAATTAGTTTTCAACCGAGTAGAAGCCTTTAATACCTCTTGGTCACATGATTATCTTTTGGCACATCACTGGGATTCTTAGCTAGAACTCCAAGTCCTTAACTCCTAAGCACACATTATGATTCCTAGTCCTCTATAGATCTTATTACATGTTTGAAATTCCATATGTGTCCCAAAAGTACATTTAAACTCCTAACCCAAGCCAAAAAATTCCCTCAAAATTCAAATTTGCACTTTTGGAGGGAAAATGCACAATTCAAATTTGTGAAGGACTACATACTAACTAACAACTCTAGATGACTCTAAATGACCCCCTAAACCTAAAAACACACTATAAAACCAAAATTTCATGTTTCAAGCCAAAATTTCATGTTAGGAGAGATGCTCGTGCATCATAATCACAAGGGAATGAGAAGTATTCCCTATAAACTTCTGATTTACATGATTTTTTTTCTTCTTTCTTTGCTTCTAGTTTATGATGATTTTCTTTAGGTGGATCTTGAACGAATACCATTCCTTTCATACCTTCATCATCTCCTTCATACTTCTCGCATGCTTATATGTATCTGAAATAGTCATGTTCTTGAGTAAAATGATAGTTTTAGGATTGGTTTTGATGTTCTCCACCTTTTTCTTGGAACTATGTACCTAATCCATATTTATATGATATGAATCTTCATTAGACATGATAGTTAAATTATGCATATCATCATGTTTTTTCCCTTTTTGATTCATCTCATCCTCAAGATTAGAATATACTAGCTTTTTCTTACAATAATCATCTTCTATTGACTTTTCTACCTCCATCTTAGCTACTAAACCTATATACACCTCACTCAAAGAAAGATTATATTGAAAACATTGATTCTTATCCAACATTCCCATCTCATACTTTCTTCCCTCTTGATTTTGAAATTTCTTTTCTTCTTGATCTATATTTGCACATCTTTTAAGAAAACTTATTTCACTAAATATGGACTTATTCCAATCTGAGTAGAAAAAAAATACTACGTCATTATTGGAATCCAAAATTAATAGTTTTTGATTCCAAAATGTTAAATATTGGAATTATCTACACTCTAAAATCACACATATTCGATTCCAGTATCACATATATTGGAATCTAGAATCACATATATTTGAATCCAAAATAACATATATTGGAATCCCAAAATCACATATATAGGAATTTTTTGCACTCTAATGTCCCATATACTGGAATATGAAAATCAAAAGTTTGGAATCAAACAATGATATGTAAAATAAAAAAATAGAAAATGTCTCTATTCTGTATGAGGAAGCAGCTACGTAGCTTTAATTCTTCCTTTGTAATTAATGTTCTTATCAGTTTTAAAACTTATTTGATATTAAACTATGTATTTGTTGGAAAATTGTTTAATGATTTCAAGGAATCCAACAATGATTTTAAAACACATAAATATAACATGTTTCTATTTTATATGGGCTGGTAGCCGCTAGGCTCTAATTTTTCTTTAGAATAAGGTTCTTATCAATTTTAAAATGTCATTAATAATAAACCATGTAGATCTTGGGAAAATATTTTAATGATTTAACAAAATCCAACATTTTTTTGTAAACTTATAAAATAGTCTTGTTTCTTTTTATAAAAGATAGTGGTTGCTAGGCTAATTAATTTCAAGTGATCAGAGACACTTTCAGGTTAATTTACTATGATTTTATTAAACCTCAATGTAACTAGATAATTACTGAAGATCTTCTAAAGAAACTAGAAAAGGGCATTGATCTGGACTATGAGAATATAATAAAATGTAATCCATCTTCTTATACACATGGTAGTGGTGCGAACCACATTCTAGCCCTTATCATTGTTCTTTTATTTGACAATATTCTTCATGCATCCCGATGTTATTCAATGGTGAAAGAAAAAATTCTAGATCTTTACTATCCTCCTATTCAATATCCCCACATCTCACTCTATTTGACATCATCACTATCATCTCTAACTCAAGAAATATGAAATTTCAGGAAATCCTCAGGTGTCTAGAGTAAATTTTAAGGGTCTGCAGACACACAAATAACCATATAAATAAAATTAAAAACATGTGTTCATTCAAGTAGACACATGCTGAGATTAATCAATAGTGGATAATTATGATAGGTTTTCAATTACTAAAAAACAAATAAATCATTATATTGAATGAGGCAATTCAAAATAAAATGAGAATCATTATGTTCAAGTGAAACAAAATTGATTCAAAAACCCAAATGCCTGTCTAAACTTACTTCTGATCTATGAACACATAGAAATGCGTGATATGTCCAAATAGCTTGAAAAAAATCATGTAGATTGACATCCATAGTGGTGCTTGGATAGAATGGTAAATCAAAAATATTTGTTGTCATTTTTGCGGCACATGTTATTGAATGAGCAGGTCCATGCCACCCCGGAGACTGAGAGGTTCCCAGTAGTGGAGGTAATAAAATCGTAAAATCGCCGTGATGTATCCAGTGATATTTCTACTAGAGGTGAGGCCCTAGACGGTATTCTTCCTTGTGAAGGTGACTTTGGCATGTGTGGGGCTAAGATCCTTATAAGGGAATTTTGATGTGCAGTTATTCCCCATCTTACTACATATACAAAAAACTATGAGCACCACACTTCTCTTCGAGTGAGAGAGGTCAAACAATGCATCTCTTCCATAATTTGAATCATTGGCCATAGATCGTGGTGTGAGGGGTCACTCTAATAGATTTCCTAACTAGTAGGGATGCAAAAATTGCACCATTTACATCACTCAAGAGTACACTTATTAAGGAATGCTTTGGTCACTTCGTAGATGTGTATGGTAGTGGTGTGAACCACCTTCTGGCCCTACTATTTGAACTTGTATTTGACAATATTCTTCATCTAGACTTGATGATATTCGATGGTGGTTAAAATAAATTGTAGATCTTCATTATCCTCCTATTGGATCTTCCCACATCTCACTCTTTTAGACATAATCATTTTCATCCCTAACTCAATAAACAGGAAAATTTGGGAGATCCTGACACACACGGAGTAATGCTTAAGGGTTTACAAACACAAAAATCTCCTTAGAAATAAAAATAAACAAATGTCACCATGGTAAAAAATATCAACATGAATTTTAAAAAATAAATATTTGATAGGTTTTGATTAGTGAAAAAAAAAAATCATTAAACTAAATGAGACAAGTCAAAATAAAAGGATAATCATTACGTTCAAGCTAAACACAACTAATCATATCAACACTAATAACCCTACAAAACCTAAATCACATATAAGTATTAGAATCTATAAAAATAAAGAAAGATACGTACTTTTAAGTCTTCCTTTGATTAATTTTTTTTAAATTCTTCCTTGGAGTGGCCCATTTAATTCAGAGAATAATATTATCATAACCATAGGAATTCAACTTTTTGATAGCTCTCTAACCATCCTTCCTATTGAAAAAATTAACAAATCCAAATCCCCTATTAATTTCTTTTCTAATCCATGGCCACAAAGCACACGTGATGTGTATAAATGACTTGAAAATATCATGTAGATTGACACCCCTAATGGTCATTAAAAATACTTGTAACTCAAAAAGAATTTTCATCATTTCTAGGGCACATACTATCCCTAGAGAGGTCCATGCTTGCCACTAATATTGAGAGGTCCACACTAGTGGATGAAGCAAAATCCTTTCTATCAAATGTTTCCATCAAAGGTCAGGCCCTCGATGGCCTTATCCCTTACTAAGGTTTATGTGGCATGGGAGGGGGAGAGATCATTGTAACGGAATTTTGACATGAAGTGATTGACCTTATTAATATAGATATGACAAACTATCGTCGCCAGACTTGGAATCATCGTCCTTGGATCCTAAGACATGGGGTGACTCCATTAGGTTTCCTATTTGGTATTGACACTTGCGAGACTCGAGAGTGCAGTTGTATGGGCTAACATCTACAAGGCTTTAATTTATAATTTTAAATAAAGGCTCTTATCAATTTTAAAATTTATTTAAGATTAAAGTATGCAGTTGTTGGAAAAGCATTTAATGATTTTATGGAATCCAATACTAATATGCAAAACCATAAATACAACATATTTCTAATTTAAATACCGGCTAGTAGCCGTTAGCACTTTAATTTAGTTTTTTGGAATAAGGTATTTATCCGTTTAAAAATTTCAATAACATTTAACCTTGCGGATGTTAATAAAATATTTGAATGATTTCACAAAATCCAACATTTTTCTATAAAATAATAAACTGACCATGTTTCCTTTTTATACGGGCTAGAGGCCACTAGGCTAATGAATTTCAAGAGATTTGATATACTTCTAGGTTCATTTACTATGATGTGATTGAACGTTAGTGGAACTAGAAAACTACTGAAGATATTCTTAAAGAAACTAGCAAAGCGAGATGATCAAGACTATGAGAATATAATTCAATATGAGTCATCTTCTGATGCACATGGTAGTGGTGTAAACCACCATCTAGTCCTTCTCATTGAACTTTTATTTGATCATCTTACTTCATGCAACCCAATGATATTTGGCATTGGTAGAAGAAATTCTATATCTTCATTATCCTCCTATTCAAGATCCCCACATCTCACTCTATCATATGACATCACTTTCAGCCCTAACTCAAGAAACACCTAAATTTAGGATAATCCTCAGGAATCTAGAGTAAATTTTAAGGGTTTGCAGACACTCAAATTTCCCTATAAATCAAATTTAACAAATGTGTTTGTTAAAGTGGATACCTATTAAACGTAATCAATAAAGGATAATCTTGTTTTCTGAGCAACTATGTAAGAATATTGAAGGGGAATTTGATCTATGTGGACATGTCAACAAGACTCTCTTAAGAGAACATGTTTCTTAGAAAAAATAAATAAACCAATTCAATTCCTTCATAGCGCATCTATGTATTTGCTTCTTATTTCAGTACAGCCTTAATTTTAAAATAAAATCCTTTTATTATGGAATCATTATTGGTGGGGGAACCATATTATAACTTGTAGAACAAGTAAATATGCTTCCACATCATATTCAATTAAGAATCATACATTTAAAACCTAAGCTACTCACCATAGAGAGAAAACAAAATAATAATTGAATTTACAGTACTTTATTATTTTATGTGATTTGATAAGAAGCATGTAAGAGCCAAAGATAGTTTGGTCTCCATTCAAGTAATGTTGAACTTAATTTTAGATAAAATCTTTATTTCCAAGTTTTATGTTAAGAATTTTTTCTCAAAATATATATTATTAATTGACAGATAAAGGAACACAAGTTTTTTGTAGGTATACTAATGATTTATAAACAGTAAAAGGTAAAATTAAAATTTTAAATTTTAATTTTCTAAATTATACCATTAGAAAAAAATGTCATGATGATTTTTAAAAATTAAGATTTGATTGGTTTTTCTTTAGTGAAATAAAATAAATCATTATACTAAACCAGGGAAGTCAAAATAAAAGGAGAATGGTTGCATTCAAGTGAAATACATACTAATCCTATTAATAAATAACCTAAAGCGGAAATAAGTAAAAGACTTCGTAGAAAGAAGGAAAGATTCACTCTTTTAAGTCTTCCTTGTTTCATTTTTTTAAAAAATGTTTTCGTTGGAGTGGACTATTCGACTCTGAGTGTAAGATTATCTTAACCATAAGCATTGAGCTTATTGATAACTCTCTGAGCATCCTTCCATGTTAATGAAATTAACAAAACAAAATACACTACTAATCTATATTCAGATCCATGGGAAGATAGACATGTGTGATGTATAAAATGACTTAAAAAATTTCAGTGCAGATTGACATCCCTCATGGTACTTATAATGACTGGTAATATCAAATAGAATATTACACTATCTCTCCAGTGTATGTAATTTCCATACAATTCCACATGAACGCCTGAGATTGGGAGCCCCATCAGTAGTAGAGGAAGTGAAATCCCCACCAACAATACTTCCACCGAAAGGTGAGGTCCTCGATGGTATTATCCATTGTTAAGGTGTGTGTGGAACATCCAAGATGTGATATCTTTATAAGGTAATTTTGATGTCTAGTGATCACCCTTCTTACAACACATATGATAAACTACTGAGCACTACACTTCCCTTGGAAAGTGAGAGAGAGCAGACATAGTATCTCCTGCTAGAACTTAGAATCCTTTTCCTTATATCCCATTGGGTGGGGTCGCTCCAGTAGCATTCCTTGTTTGTAGTGACATTGAACTTGTGCCAATCGCATTACTCAAGATTGCAATTGTAAGGGCATGAGCTAAAAACTCAGACTCATAGAGAGGAATAAATGTGCATTAACATCCCCTTAATATTTACAAACCCAAATTTCAAAATAGGAATAAACCCATATTACAAAAACATTAACATCTCATTAATATTTATAAATGCACCACAACATTCATCATTAACCCCATGTGTCACCTTCCGCCATCCTTGTGTGCCTCGAAATAATGGACATGAAATCACTAATGTAAAATTTCCTCCCACACCTCACACTTTAAATGACAATCAAAATTATCCTTACTCTCCTTATCAAGAGGACATGTTTTTGTAATTAAATATACATCTAAAAAAAATTAAAACACCTTTTCTAAAGGTAGAATTATGATAAATGAATTTTTAAGAAGTATTTGAATTTCATTATAAAACTACTCATCATGTTGGTATCCCAAATTCACAAAATAAATCATAGCAAATTAAACTTTATTTCACAATATCTATAAACATATTGATTGTTGAAGAGGCTGAGAATTTTTGAATTCTTTATATTCCTTAAACCAATGTGAAATTTGTTTGCAATGGAAAGTTTGAATTCATGAGGATAATATGACTTACAAAACAGTTTGAGAGTTAAAACTTAACCCTCGCTAGGTAATGTCAGTATAGCTTATCTAGGTAAATTAACATTAATTAAATAAGAAATCACTAGAAATAAAAATGTTATCTACATTTTTTAATATATTAACATATCTATTATCATTTAAATCCTTTTATTGTATTATAAAATTACTAAATATAGTCACACATATTAAAACATATAAACATTATTAAGATAGTCACACACATTATATATAAACTTGTTCTCAATTAAATTTAGGGACAAATTACATAATTTGGTTTTTTAGATAGTTAAATGCTTTTGACCAGAGCTATAAACCAGAGGCTTAATGGGTCCCCACCCTACAAGTATCAAAATATTTAATCAATGAAGGGCTACATAAAAAAACCAAAAACCAGTAGGAAATATTGTAAATAACAAGGCCAAAATGTAACATGAATAACTAGGTTTGGAAAAAACATAGAGCGGTGAACACAAAAACCATAGGGGGAATGATAGAGAAACCCTACGGTTCCACCTCTAATTGGTCCACCGAACCAAGTGTTGCAATCTTCCTGAGAAAGGAAAAGGACCAGCCAACAATAATCTTCAAGTAACCACATGATCAGGAAGAGGTGGGGAAGGTTTTGAGAGCGTGACCAGGTCCAGGGATGGTATGCTGGAGATAGATGCCCCATTAGATCGAAATATTCTTTGAATAGACTTAGAAAAATTGATGGAGGGCCAATTTTTCAATTCCAAGGCATCAAAAATCCTTCTTTCAACCCAGAAAGGAGAGGGACAAGGATATATATTGGAAAGCATAATAGTAAGGCATTCTTCTAGCAGAGCTTTGGCCAAACCCACAGGATGATGTGGGTAAATAAAATGGGATGTCGATCACCATGACCACTTACTTATCTACACATAGCACCATGAAAATTGAACATGAAGATGCCTGTAATATCATGGAGTTGACACGAGCTCTCCCAGTGATCTTGAGATAATCCATGCCTAGGAATTTCTCAATCGGATTCAAAATAGGTGTGGAGCCTATGCGAAAGACATTTCAAAGATGAGTGCGAGACATAGGAGAGTGGAAATCCATTTTTTTGGATTTTTTCCATGCAATAGGATGAAAGAAACATAGGTAGAGGCCATGAGAGGGAATGGGAAAAAAAATAGAGAGAAACGTGAGAAAACGAGTGAGGGAGGGAGAAATCAAAACCCAATTAAGTAGTCCCTCGACTCGTGTGAGGCAAGTCAACATAGTAAAAAATGGATGGTGTCATCAATATTTTCCCATGCATTAGATAGATTATGAATAAAGGATGTTGTTGATTGATAAACACACATTATACACAATGACATTACTAAAGATCATCACACACATTATAAAGAAAGGTGTGTTATCAATTACATCTAGGGACAAATTACAATTTGTAATTGGGTTATTGATTTAACAACATTGTGTACGTCTCCACGTCATCTTCCACATCCTTCAATAGTTGTTATACATGCAATAATTCATTAGTCAAGTACAATTGTAATATGCATTATAGGCCATGATTCATCCTTCAATAGGTATATTTTTACAATTGTAATATGAATTACACTTGCTCTAAACGACACTAAGATTTTTGAGAAATATGTTTTGATTATTGGATCCTTGATAAATGGTAAATTTGATGATGATGCAATCTTCCTGTATGATCATGATGCAATCTTCCACACAAAAATAAAAAGAAAATATTTAAAATAATTATCTGCAAAACATTAAATAGAAAATGTTTATGTTTTATACATGTTAACGGCCGCTAGGATTCACTTTTCATTTGATTAAGGTTAAATCATTTTTAAAATTTTATTAAGATTAACATATAAAGATCTAGTAAAAATCATTTAATGATTTCAGGGAAGCCAGCATGGATCTGCAAATCAATAAACATAACATGTTTCTATTTTATACGGTCGAGTAGCCGCTAGGATTATTTTTTTCTTTGGAATAAGGTTCTTATCATTTTAAAAATGTCTTTAAGATTAAGCCATGCATAACTTTGGAAAAAATATTTTTTGATTTCAAAGAATCCAACATCTATCTCTAAAACATTAAAAATTATATTTCCGTTAATTAAGCCTAGTGGCCGCTAGGCTTAATATTTTATTCTGAATAAGGTACTTACCTTTTATTAATTTTTTTAAGTTTAAACTATGTAGATCTGGGAAAACTTGTTATTTTATTGGTCCATTATCCATGATTGTCTCTTCACCCAAGTTATAAAAAAAATGTTCTTTCCAAAAAAAGAATCGGAAAAAATGATTTTGCGTTGCGAATTTTTAGAACCTTAAGGTAGTTATTTTATTACATTAAAAATGCACAATACATTATTTGATTTGGAAGAAAAGTATACAATTCAAACTCCAATGGTGTATTTTTTTTTTCAATGATCTAAACATGTTCTTTTGTTCTCCTGCATGTTTCAACCATGTACATAATTCAATGTAAATTTTCAAACCAGTCTTATGGTTTCCATCAAATCTCTAGTATGTTGGGGTTTTGAGAGTAATTTCTTCTTTGACTTTGTGCAACAAGAATATTGCATCATCAATCAAAAGTATATATTTTTCACCATATACATTACCATAAATGTCTAATATCTGTTGACTGGTATTTGTTTTGAACTTACATTGGCAGCATCCCCAAATGAACCTGAAGTGAGTATCTCGCAGCCAACTAATTTTTTTATGAACATGTACTTCACCATTCTTGAATCCATAAATTAAAACCATAAGGCAATGTCAAAATATTTTGTTGAAGTACTTATCAAGTCAGCACTAAGTTCTCATTCAAAGTATTTAGTATTCTCAGTTCTAAAATCTGGAACCATATTACGAGGTATTTTGTTGCCAATACCAAAAATTCCAAACAACAAACCTTCAACTCCCAAAATAGTAATTTCTGAGGCTTCCCGATTGGATCTAATAAAAACAAATCAGAATTAATGTAATATTTTAAAAGTGATTAAAAACAAGTTATCATATTATTGTGATAGTATTATATTTGGGTAATTCACACAAACAACTTATAAAACTAAATACCCCTATTTTGGGGAACATTACCTCAATCACAATGAAGATAAAAATATTGTGAAATTTTAAATTTGTAAACTCAACATATAAAATAAAGATTGATAAATATGACTGTACAAATAATATCAAAAATTTTTTTTTGAAATAATTAATAGTGAAGATATTTTCTGTTTGTAAAAATTTTGGATGCCATCTACAAAAAAGTTTTAAGACAATATTGTGATATGTTTGTGTAAAAATTGTTCATCAACCACTAATCTTTGAAACAATTTTCTTCATTAGATTTCCTCCCCAACATAAAATTTTCTGGAGGTTTTCCCTTTAGGCCGGTGAATACCACAATGTGTCTCTAGGGCCGAAAATAATATCCTCTCTACTCCATGATTTTTTTGGAATATTTTACTGCACTTTTGTCATTGTAAAGCAGTGGATCTTCACCCAAAAAATATTTTAACCGCTATTTTTTTCAAAGCCTTAATCAACTTTTCAAACTTTAGTGGAAGATAGATACTCTAGACCAAAATATTATCTATTTGCTGCTAGTATCTTTAAAAATACCTTGAGCCCACCTTGAAAGTTAATAGAATCCTTATCAAACTTGATTGCCAACTGGGATTGATTTTTCTCATAGATATCAAACTCAATCACAGTGAATCTATAAATAATTCCAAATTTTAATCCTTTGTAAACTCAACTACAAAGAAAGTATTTTTTATGACTCAATTGTATAATTTGATAAAAACCAATTTTAAAATAATTAATAGTTATATATTGTTCTATTTTCTGTTTTTTGGATGCCCTCTGCAACACTCAAACTCTGTAGAAAGTATCTGTGATATGTTTGTGTACAAATCGGTCATCAACCACTTATATTTGAAACATTTTACTTCATTGGATTTCCTCCCCACCATAAAATTTTCTGAAGGGGTTCCCTTTAGGCCCATTGTAATAAACAATGTGTCTCTAGGGCCAAAAATAATATCCTCTCTACTCTAAACATTTTGGAGATCTTTTATTGCAATTTCCTCTTCTACACAACAATGTTCTTTACCCCAAAAAATAACTGGTTTTAATTCAAGCGTTATTTTTTTTCAAATCCTTAATCATCTTTTCAACTTTGACAGAAGAGAGATAGATAGACCAAAATCCCACTTCACATTTTACTACTAGTATCTTTAAAAATTCCTTGATCCCAACTTGGAAGTTGATAGACTTCTTACCGAACTTGATTGCCAACTCCTTAAGGGATTGGTTTTTCTCATAGAGAAACCCTTCCAAATCTAAAATAATTAAATAATCCTTTTGGCCAACTGCAAAGAAGTAAATTTTTCTCAATTGTTCACAATTTGATATTAACCAATTCAAATAATCAAAATTTAATATTGTTAAGACTTACTTATTGAGACTCCTGCTTGGATTCCCTTGCACTCCCCCTCTGTAGGTTCTTGTGATGCATGTTCTATTTTTAAAATAGTAATCAAATCAAAATAAATTTTAATTCGATGTAAAAAAATACGTGATACAACTTTCTTTTATACAATATTGCATAGATGTAGTTGTAAATTAGCGACCACTAGGCATAAGCCATTAATGCTTGGACTATGTTTAGGTTGATTTTCTTTTATGGGCTTAGCGACCTCTAATGGCCAACTGCATAGAAGTATTTGTGTTTTCTATTCTTGACAGTTTATTGTCAAGTAATAAAAAAATCATTAATCAATTAAAAGTAAATACCATGGCACCGTAATTCAATTCGTGATATAACTTGCTTCTATTCAATGGAAAAACCTTTGATGGACAATATTACATAGATATTGATGTATATTAGTGTATGCTAGGATAGCCCATTATTTCCTGGACTATGTTTGGTATGACATACTTTGATTATCTTAGCGGCCCCAAATATCCAACTGTACAAAAGTACTTTTTTTCAATTTTCTAAAATTTAATACTAACCAATAAACCCAAAATTTACTCAATTCAAAATAAATCTAATTAAAATATGTATGTTAGCAAACACTAGGGTAATACATATAATAAATAAACTACTTCGTTATAGGTTCCTACAATTATGAGGGGCTTATAAATGGTCTTGTTTATAATTGTACATGACCACCATACCATTTTATGTCAGTGAGTTTGTGCATGACGTGCCAATAGCCTCCCCATTTTTCATTAAATCTGGAAAAAACTAAATTTTTATTAAAAACATGTAAACAATGAAAATCAAAAACTTCTTGTAGTGATACATTTATAATATGAGTATTTCCCACTCACCTTTTATAGATTCATTGGATAGATGGTTAGAGACATCTGAGGTAATAAGTTGAATTGGTTGCATCATGTTAAGAACATGTCTTCATCTCCTTTGTTTTTATGTGGAGAGGAAGAGATAGTGTCTTCCTCTACTAATTGGTTGTCTGCATAAATATTGTATGTATCAGTTCAAATGCATTAAACAAATATAATTATTTTAAGTGATCTTAATCAACGTACCTTTTTCAAATGAGAATAGTAATGTTTTAAAACATTTCTTGATCATGCGATTCAACAATAAAAATTACAGATAGACCCGAGTCAACTAAAGCATGCACTGCAACACTACCGTCGTACAGTACTACAACTGGAGAATTTTTTGAAGTGAGTCGATTGAACATATGTGACCAAAACCCATAAGATCTCTCATAAAGAAAAGGGTGTGTCTTTCCTCATAGGCCATTTTTCTTGCAGTCACAAATTGTTGTGGAAGTTTATCCATCTAATCCATGGCGATTTCTACTCTATCCCCATTTTCAACATCACAATTGTGCACATCATTTATTGTGTACATAAGACACAAGCTATTAATTTCCACTAGTGTCATAAAATATGTAACAACCTTCCACAACTGATTCCCCCTTGTCTTTAACTTTTTACATGTATTTTTTATCATCTCTCTTAACATTTTTGAAGAAGAAATAGGTAAGAACACAATAATAACACAATTTAAAAGACTAGATCTGACAACTGTAAGAAGGTCCATTATTGCATCAGAAGTTAGTACACTAGACAAATTATAGAAACCTATGATCACACATTCTACATTGAATGGATTAGTTGATGGTATAGAAGATAATGTTGACTAGAGCTGGAAGGGATATGCACATTGATAGGTAAAGTCTTATGTGTCTTCCATCCTTGCTAGAATTTGTTCTTCCATTGAAATCACATAGTTATCAATAATTGGTTGAGCTACCACTGGGAGAACCTCTACCACTTCAGTATCAATTTTTCTTTTTGATGATTTTTCACTTCCTCCAGAATCAAATTTTATTTTTCCTTTATTGTCTTCTCCCAAGAGTACACACAACTGGAAGTAGTGAGATTCATGTAGACCAATATTTTTTTAAATATTATTTTTATTGCATTCTGCCAATACAATATTACCTGGATATTTAGTTTTTATATATTTTAGAAATTTTCCTCTCATTCTTCTATCATCTTTTACTCTTTGGCAGTAAGAATCAAAAGTCTTCGCTATGATGCCTACTTCAATAGATTCAGTTAGCCATACTTTCCCTAATTACACTTTATCTACTATAATTGATAGCTCCTCATTGGTCATTCCTCTTGTAGGCTTAAAGGAATTCTTCGTGAACCTTTCCAGTGAATTTTCTTAAAATTTAGGTTGGTTATCCTTATAAGGAGAACAAGCGAGCCCACCTTATTTAAATAACTCAAAGGTTGTTGTCCATTTTTTCCATATGTCCTTGGGTAAAAATAGAAATTTCATTTTGTTAGAAAGACTCTCTTTAACCACTTTGAAAATAGCAAGACATTATTTCTCAAAACTGTGCATTGAAAGAGAAAGTAGTATATTTATTTTCTACATATTACAAAATTAAATTTTAAGAAAAAATGCGTTAAAATTAAGTATCACTACCTTCAACTCGTGTGTCTTTGCATTTCCTACTCTAGGATTCTGAGGACATCCTAGGGATCTCCAAATCATTCTAGCCTTGTACAGTATATCAATAAAATTGGTATCAATCCAATTTTTGTTTACCTCATTTTGATTCCTGCAAATATTAACAATGTCTCCGCTCGGTCCGTTTGAAGAAATAATGTGGAGCCTTTCTAAACTGCATCTTAGTATGTAATGAATTATATTTTCTTTCAGCCAAAATATTTTTTTGGGCACAAATGGTATGTTGGCCTAGTCTAGAATGTAGAATTGTACATCATCCCTTTTCAGGTCATCCAGATCCTCAAGTAGCACAAGTTCCTTTGTAGATGGTAAAAAGGGAAGAAGAATTGCATCCCTCAGTGTAGGAATAACATTAATCAACATTGAATGGACAATAAGGTCAACATATCTCTTCATGCACAGGAAAGAATTGATATTGTAGAGACAACACATGTCACCTAGAAACTTCAACTGGAAAAACATCACCATTGAAAAAAAAAAATTTAATTGTTCAGCGTTTGTAATTTTTGTTTGCTCAAATATACTGGTCACTTTCTTCAACAACATAGCCGATTTGTTATTCTTTTTAAGCCCTTAAAACTTTGACTTAAAGGGATCTATCTCTATTTAGAAAAATAAGATCACCTCAGCATTGTAAATAGCTTTGCATGTTTCGGTGGAGAAAGAAATTTTTTTCTATTCAAATAATGAAAAATAGAAGAGGTATTCTCGGTTCTATACATTTTTTTGAATACCAAATTCATGTTAGTATGAATTTCAAGGGCATTTTCATAGTCTTATTTTGTATGACTATATCAACAACCCCAAATTCCAACCATATTTAAAACAAGAACATGTTTTATTTTCTCTAGAAGCCTTCATTTCTAGTTTCTTGAACAATGAAACTTCCAATTCCATGTCAAGAATAAGGAACTTATTCATTACAACATCAATGTGTTCAACCTGAATACATAATGTTTTCTGATCAATAACCTTTGAATTTAGTACCATACCAACTTCTTTGACAACATCTTCATCAACAAAAAATAACCACAAATCACCGTGGTAATTTTCTGGGGAATGCATTTCTACAAACCATTCATCGTCTATATTTTTCAATATCCTCTGCTCCTTCAATCAAGGGAATTTGTAGGAATGGAGTGCGACCAATGGAAGACATATTTCCTGAAAAAAGGAATTAAACAAATTAATAATTTATAAGTAATTGGAAAGGATAAATATTGTTTCTCAATAGTGCAAAAGCAAGGAGATGTTGTATCTTGATGTCATTATTTTCATAGAGTAAAAGTCAATAGGAATAGATATTTATAGGTTAGCGGTCACCAGGCATACTTCAACCCTCCTTTAGTTATAAAAAAAAAAATCATTAATAAAACTTTTTGTTATCCTTTGCACTAAGAAATTTAAACAATTAATCGATTTTAAATTTGGTTTTTTTCAAGTTATCAATTTGTTGCTAGAAGTGAAGACTAGCGGCTGCTAGAATCTATATATTCCAGGATATCTTTTCGTCAATGTAAAAAACAATATGTATAGTTTTAGGATAGAGGAGATATTAGTGGATTGATGGCTATCTTTCCATCACTGTAAAAACATATTTGAGTTACACTACTTAATTATGGAAACCTAGAATCCAACATGAGTGATAATGGTTGAGAATTGAATATTTAATAATAAGAAATCTTACATGTCGTTATGTGATTAGGTGTTGTAAATAGGTACATTTTTTATTGTTCTCATAAGATATATCATGTATATCACATAATTGAAATTGGATAGTAAAAAGGAAAATTCCTAGCAGCCGCTAGGTTCAATTAGTAATTGAAAGTAATGGTTTCCCAGTCTCAATCCTCAATTGTTTCTTATTTTAAAATTAGTGATCGAATAACAAACAAAACATGGACAACCCTGGTGTCTACTAGGATCCTAGAAGGTGGCTAATATACCTAGCGGGTTCTAGGCTTAATATTATGTGTTTGACTACATATATTGTATTCTCTTGAAATTAGTTTTTGAATTATGTCTATTCGGAAAAAGTTGTAAATAATTTTCTTGTCTTGGAGTATTTTTTGTCTTCTCGTGTCTTGGAACATCAAATAAATGTAGTAAGCATCCACCCTAGTGGTCACTAGTCTTGAAAAATATAAATACAATAATGGAGCATAGTTAGTTTTTTAGTGGAGTCGTTAATACTTGTCATGTATGCAAGACTGCAGATCTCCTAGCGGCCGCTAACATGTAATAGACATCAAATATCATATTCAACTCAACGCCCACTAGGCTTAAAATTTTTTTTAATTACGTGTATTCAGGAAAGATGTAAATATTTTTCTTGTCTTGGAATATTTTTTGTCTTCTCTTATCTTGGAACATCAAAGAAAGGAAAATCCTTGGTGACCGCTAAGCTTCCTGACTTCCCTTAGGTAGTTTCCTCTCTATTTTTTCAGAATCCATTTTAACTTGGAGAACAACAATTAGAAGGATGAATCCTTATGTATTACTAGTTGGATATATTTTCATATCATGTAATTCATGTCATTTCTTATCAAGGAAAATGCTTAGTAACCACTAAGCTACATTACTTATTGGAAGGAGTGGTTTGGCACTCACTAGGTTATACCTTTTTTTCAAAAATATCAACCTAATAAAAACTCATTGTCTACCTTAGCGACAAATGTAAGTGTTAGAACACAATAATAAAAGTACATATTTTAAACCTGAAGGTGTATCCTGATCATCTTAGCCTTGCATATTTCAAGAAATTACCCATTAGAAAAAATAGTCCTAAACAATTTACTAAAAATTGAGGGCGTAGATGAAGACGAATATTTCTCAGGAATAAATGATCAGAGGCTAAGATAAACAAGTTATGGTAATAGACATGGCCACATAGCTAGGTAAGGTTAGATCATAGTAGAAGAAGTAGATCATAGTAGAAGAAATACCATCGAATCTTGTATGGAAAGGTAGATGCAAAAAAATAATGGTTGTGCCTCTTCTAGAGGCTATCCTCATAATTAATAACTTGACTAATGACTAAAAATTTAGTAAAGTATTAAATATATAAATCAGTAAAATTAAGTGTTGGAATGTTGTCGGTCCCTGGCTAATTACTTGAATAGTAATGAATTAATTATTCTAGGAAACTATCCATATTATTGTTCACACCACCATAAAAATGTAGACCTTGTCAGGAAAATCAATCTTGTGTGAATAAATTTCCCTTTGTATGCTCTATATTTTATTTGGAATTCATTTTAACTTTGAGAATAACGATCCATTTTAACACGAATCTTGCTCATGAATAAATGATTTGTTGATGAGAAGGCTAGCGGCTTCCACCCTCCACATTGTCGAGGAATCCATTTTAACAATGCAAAAAAAATTTGAACAACTTTTTTGTCATTATTTGTAATTATATTATGTTTACTAGGACTATCCCTGACATAGCCAAGTCCTTGAATACATACCTTCGAGAAGGATGATTCCTTATGTAGTTCTCATTTGATATATTGTGTAGAAAATGTAATTCATATCTTTTCATATAAATAAAAATGCATGGAAATTGGTAAGCTTCATTAGTTAATGAAAGGGAAGGCTTTGTTATTACAAAGATAAATATTTTCTGGTAACAAACATAGCCACATAGATAGGAAAGGTTAAATCATAGTAGAATATCATAGTATCCTCAAAGCTTGTATGACAAGGTAGCTGTGAAAAATTAATGGGTGAGCCTCTTCCAGAGGCTACCCTCATAATTAATTTCTTGACTAATGACTAGAAATTTAGAAAAGTATTAAATGTTATAAATCAGTAAGTTTAAGCATTGGAATGTTATTGGTCCTTGGTTAATGAATCAAATTGCAATGAATTAATTATTACAGGAGACTCCCATATTATTGCTAACGCCACCATAAAAAATCAGACCTTGTCAGGGAAAATCAATCTTGTGTGAATAAAATTCCCTTTGTATGTTGTCATTAACTCCAAATTGAACCTTTAATCTAATCTATTAAGATAGCTAATAAATAGGAATATTTTGTAGAAAATTGAGGGAATGACCAAGCATTTTTTGATAAGATTGGTAATAAATATGTTGATTGGCTATAATCATCACCGTTTCTAATAAAGGTTGATATTAAAGCCACTAGCAATCTTGTATTAATTACAAGCATGCGATGGACATATTCACTCCATATATTTATCTAGTCAATCTCCCTTATTTTCACACCTTTTGGGTTTCTCTCATGAGATTTCATTTATTCTATCATGGCTGGACCAATGTTTCCTTTCATGCAATTTTCTGCATCCATGCATGAAATGGGATTTTATACCAAAATTTTGTGTCGTCGTTTGAAATCCATTTTTTGGATTGAATTAGAGAAAGACCTCGTTGCTATTGAGGGATTTCTTGGAGATGATTATATTTCTCTGGAGGGACATCTGAGGGTGAATGCGGAAGTTTCTTTGAAATTTTATTTATCATCTTCTTATCATACATCTGGAAAATGATTGGGATTTGGAGATGGGTCATCACTGGATCAAGCCAGCTTATAGGGTTGACATGGAAGTGGAAATGGACAAAACCTTGAGTGTGTCATGACCCTTTGCTTTCTTATGCTCACTATAAATAGAAGGTTTGGTGGATGTGGACATTTTTTTAGAGTTGCACAAATGGTTTCACGTCCTAAATCATTTCTTATATGAAGTGGAGAAATGGGGTGAGACATCATTGGCAAGAGGTAGGTCGCTCCACTTACCTGACCTGGATGTTATGTCTTCTCTACTGCAATAGGAACTCGCTCGTTGGGATCTTCTTCACTGGAAAGATCATGAGGCATACGATTGGTTAAAGAGTTGAGATACTGTTGCTGGAAAAGAGCATCTTTTTCCAGAACCACCAATGGAAACTTTTTTCATGCCCATTAAGGTGGAGGTTACAAAGGTGTCATCTGATTCAGATAAATAAGTGGTTCTAAAATCCTTCAGGATGTATCTTTGTTTTGGTTGTTATATAGCATTTCCAGTTCCATTGTTATCGAATCATATTATCTGGCTTACTGGTTCAGGGTTTTTTTATTCCCAACCACTTGTGTTTTTTGGCATTTTCCCTTGCATTTTTTCACCAAAGTATTGCTAGATCATTTGGGTTTTTAGACTGATCCTCTCATTGTATCTATAATGTAAAGGGAAAGGGACCCTTCAACCCTCCTTTAATTATAAAATACAAGAAATCATTAGTATAATTTATGTTATGCGTTTCACTAAGAAATTTAAACAATTAATCACTATTAAATTTGGTTTGTTTTAAGTTGTCAATTTGTTGGTATAAGTGAAGACTAGTTGTTGCCGTAGTGTATATTATATATATTCTAGGATATCTTTCTGTCAATGTAAAAAAAAATCTTTATAGCTTTAGGTTAGAGGGGCTTGAATGCAAGACAATAATTATCCTAGCAGCCGCTAATCTCAAGACTTTTTTATGTTACACCAACACGACAGGATAATCTACGACCTTAGAACCCACTATCCATTTAATATCATGTGGTGGAATTCTGAATAACATATTGAACTTAGCGGCCTCTAGGCTGAAAATTTCATTTTGGAATATGTGTAATCAGGAAATTTGTTAATATTTGTTATGTTACACGATGGGAATATAATAAGCTTTGATCTTAGGGGCTACGTGTACTCTAGAAAATCATTAATATATGTCATGTATCTTGAATATTTGTTGTCTTTTCATGTATTGGAATATCCAAGAAATGATGTAAACATCCACCCTAGCGGTCATTAGTCTTGGAACATCATTTTCTAAATTCTAAATATAATAATGGAGCTTAGTTCATTTTTTTGTCAATTCATTACTAATTGTCTTGTATGTAAGACAACAACTATCCTAGCGGTCGCTAACCTCAAGCCTCTTTGATGTTGCAACAACGCTAATTAATAATATTTAACCTTAACAACCAATAGGTTATGAATATCTTGTGATAAAATTTGAATAACATATTGAACCCAGCAACCGCTAGGCTTAAAATTTCATTTTGAATTCATGCGATAGACTTTGAATATCTTATTGAGCTCAACGACCACTAGGCTTAAAATTTTGTTTTGAATCATGAGTATTCACGAAATAAATGTAGTGAGCATCCACCCTAGCGGTCACCAATCTTTGAAAATAATATTTTAAAATTTAAATATAATTATGGGAGCATAGTTATATTTTCATTCGAGTCATTACTACTTGTCCTGAATACAAGACAACAAATATCCTAGTGGCCGCTAACCTCAAGTCTTTGTATTTTCCTCCAACTCTATGTAATTATATTAGACCGTAGCGGATGCTAGGAATATCATGTAATAAAATTTAAATAGCATGTTGTACTCAAAAGCCACCTGGCTAAAAAATTGGTGTTGGATCTTAGTTCAATTTTAAGTTTTCAATCGGTTCGTTAATAAATATCTTGAATGCAAGACAAGAATTATCCTAGTGGCTGCTAATTTTAAGTTTTTGTTATGTTACACCAACACAGTGGAATAATCTATGACCTTAGCGACCACTAGGCTTAAAATATCATGTGATAGATTTTGAATAACATATTAAACTTGGTGGCCACAATGCAGAAAATTTCATTTTGGAATATGTGTATTCTAGAAAATCATTTAAATTAATCTTGTCTTGGAATATTTGTTATCTTGGAACATCAACAAAAGAAAGTAAACATCCACCCTAGTGGTCACTAGTCTTAGAAGGTAGTATTGTAACATCCAAATATAATAAAGGAGCTTAGTTAGTTTTTCATTCGGTCGTTACTAATTGTCTTGTATGCAAGGAAATAAATATACTAGTGAATGCTAATCTGAAGTATTTGTTATTTTGCACCAATGTTATTTAATAATCTTCGACATTAGTGCATGCTAGGCTTTGAATATCATGGTAGGATTTTGATATCATAATATGAAAATCTAAATATAATAATGGTGCTTAGCTCAGTTTTCAGGCAAGTCATCCTAGTTGTATTGTATATGAGTCAACCAGAATCTTAGTGGTCGCTAGTCTCTCGTTCTTGTTTGAAAAATGTATTCAGAAAAATCTTTAATATTTTTCTTGTCTTGGAATATTTGTTTCCTTATGTTGTCTTGTAATAGCTAGGCAATGATGTAAACATCCATCTTAGCGGCCTATAGTCTTGGAATATGTTATTTTAGAATTTAAAAATTGTTACTTTAGATTGGCTCATTTATCAAGTAATTCGTTACTAACTGTAAATGAAATATATGTTTGTAAATAGAATGATTAACATTTATATTTAATAATATTTATGAGTACATATAATGTGCTTACCTTTTACTAAACATAAAAAAAATTGTAAATATGTGCATTTAATTATTTCTATGTGGGAAAACAAATATAAAAAACTATATATATCAACGTGGCAATCAAGTGAGAATCGAATATTGAATAATTAGTCATGACTATTTCTTTCATATTAAAAAATCATTAAAGGAGGTCAAAATGATTACCTAAACTATACAAAAGCAAACCATTATGATTTTAAAAAATATATGTGACTCATGTTTTGCTACTAGGGATAGATGTTAGCACTTACGGAAAAAATAAATGGAAAAAGAAGAATGAAAAATCAACAAAAAATTAACTAGAGAAATAGGTATTAGGGTTAAAAAGGGAACCCGTTTAACAAATATGAATACTTGAGCTACAAATGAACATAAAAAAATGGGTTTTCAGAAAGAATAAATATTGTAAAAGGGATTACAAAATCTTCAGTCATCGGCGGAAAAAAATGTTGGTTTCAAACAGAGCAACGAGTTTTGACAAGAAGATGAAATAGAACTGCAAAGGTGCCAAAGGGAAAGGTAGGGACGGAATTGGTGCAAAACAAAATAACTAGGTGAATACAGAGTGGCTGTAAGTGCCCACCATCAACTACGGTACACATACAATAACATAGATGCTTTTGATAAATACTTGTTTTAGTTGTATCTGAAATTTTTACGTGCTTGATAATGTTTGTTAAAGCTCTGTATTCTCTCTAAAACACAGTATCTAAGAGATTCTATCTACAACCTATTTTTCTTGTCTCTTTTGATTCCATCCTTTGTGGGCCTCCTGATCTGCACTTGTACCCATGATCTATCCACAATCACTATTTTTTTTCTTCATTGTGCGCCCCCAAAGGCGATTACAATCACTGCCTTGGCTTACCATTCAAAAAAATGACCAGGAATCAAGCACTCAGACCATAAATTAGTGCATGTGCATGTTGTATTCTGATTTCAAGAGCTAATTTTCTGTGATTATAAAATGAAAAAGAAACCCTAATATATATTTCTCCGGTGTATTTAGTTTTTTTCCAAATGCATTCAACGAAAGAAATTCCGAAAACTGAAAAAAAAAAGTGGGAATAGGAAATTTCAAAATTTGAATTTCCCCTTCTTAAAGATAAAGTGTGGGATTTTGATATTTCAAATATTGGCATTTAATGCAAGGGGATTTCACATATCGTACTTTGAATTCACCCATCATTAATATTTGTATTTAATTTGGGGGATATCGTGGGATACGGGGAAATCAAATTTATTAATTTTACCTACTTTAGAAACAAGTGGGACAACGACAAAATTTTCTTTGTGAACACACGGGAAAATGACAAATATTAATTTAAGCATAGTAAAAAAACCATTTAGAAAATAGAAGTGAACATTAGGAAACAAAAAAAATTAATTTTAATAGAGTGATATATGCCTCGTTAATTATAAATTTTTATCGAGTGCGACTTTGATATTTTTAAAATATAATGCGCGTTAATTCGGGGATAGCGTGGGATACAGGGAAATCAAATTTATTAATTTTACCTACTTTAGAAACAAGTGGGACAATGATAAAAAAGTTTTCTTTGTGGACTCACGAGAAAACCACAATTATTAATTTCAGCATAATAAAAACCATTTAGAAAATAGGAGTGAAAATTAGGAAACAAAAAAATTATAAATTTTAAGAGAGCGATATACGCCTTGTTAATTATTAATTTTTATCTAGTGTGAATTCAATATTTTTAAAATATAATGCACATTAATTAGGGGGATAGCATGGGATACATGGACATCAAATTTATTAATTTTACCCACTTTAGAAACAAGTGGGACAGTGTCAAATTTTTCTTTGTGAACTCACATGAAAACAAAAAATATTAATTTAAGCATAATAAAAAACCATTTAGAAAATAGAAGTGAACATTAGGAAATAAAAAATATAAATTTTAAGAGAGTGATATATGCCTTGTTTATTATTAATTTTTATCGAGTGCTAATTTGGTATTTTTAAGCTATCATCCGCTTTAATTAAAAAAAAATCCAATAAAATGTGGCATCTTGCAAGTTTGAACTAGTTAATTACACAATTATATAATTGACACATTTATTAAGAAATTTTTAATTGGCGATAGAACTAAAAAATATTTTCTTACCTGATAAAAATACGCATTATTAAGTTGTAACTATAATCCATTAAAATGTTGACACATGGCATGAAATTTCTAATATATCTCGTGATCGTCAATATTTTGGTGTTATTTACGTTTTACTCTAGAAAAACTAAAACATAATTTTACGCTTCACCCAAATTTGAGAGTACCTTATAGATAGGAAAGAAAATAGCAACCACTAAGCTCCATTAGAATGATATTTTTGCAGCACTAAATTCAAAATAATAAATACTTAGATTGTATAGGGGATCAGGGTATTCTCTTTAGTACCTGTTAATGAAAAACTCTGCATGTCGTATGTTGTCCATCTATTTGTTGACTAGAAGCCTAGCCGTCGCTAGCCTCTACAACTCCTAGGTTTTATTTCCATCAATGTAAATAAATATCTCTACAATTTTTGATCACTAGTATTTTCATTAACTATAATCTTATCTTATTGACTATACATTCCTTACATAACCAAGTGTGGCACTACATACCATTGAAAGATATCATAACTTCTATATTACTCATAATTTTTTTTGTGTCTAACACATAATTTATATCAGTTCATATCAAGTAAAATACTTAGTGACCGCTAAGTTCCATTACTTGAACAAGATCAATCAAATAGTTTTTGTGAAAGAAAATGCTTAGCGATTGCTAAGGTCAAATACTTACCGAAAGGAATGATTGTGCGGAAAATAGGATAAAAAGTTTTCTTAATTTTAACGTTGCGCTAGAAGAACAAATCATAGTAATAGATATTAGCAATTTCTAGGCATTTTCTATAATAAATTTTGATGACAAATATGGACATTTTTTATTGTCGAAAGTTATGGAGGTATTTGGATAGTTGGGAAGAAATATGGTTACTAAAAATGTTTTTAGGGTGCTCCTATAACATCATAGGGATTGTTAGGCACACACATTTGCATCTTTTCTTTTTGTACACATAGGTGTGCATCAATGAAAATGCTTAGTGACCGCTAAGCTTCGCTACTTATGAGGAGTATATTAGCAACCACTAGGCTCAACTAATTTTTTATTTTGAATCTAGAGATCAAACAAAAATTCTTATTAAAGAAAATTCTTAGTGACCGCTAAGCTCGAATACTTACAAGAAGGAATGATTTGGCAGAAACTAGGCTAAATAATATCTTATTTCAAACTATAGCACTCTAATAACAAATCCTAGTAATAGATATTATTCAGCGCTAGGCATTTTTCACAAAAAAAAATAGATGAAAAATATGTTAGATATGAAAATTGTTTGGTGTCGAAAGCTATGGAGGTCTTTGAGAAAGTAATATATTAGCAGCCTCAAGGCTAAAATGTTTATTAATTTCAAAAATAGAAATAAAAAATAGTTCATATAAAAGGAATACCTAGTGACCACTAAGCTCGAATACTTACAGAACATAGCTCTCTATGCTTATTGTTTATTTTTAAATGAGAAAGGAATAGACTAGTGGCCTATAGGATAAATTGTTTCTTAATTACGAAAATAGAGATTAAAAAAAGTTAGTATTACAGAAAATGCTTAGCGACCGCTAAGGTACAATACTTACAGAACATAGCACTTAGATAATAGATTATATGAATGGATTAAATGAGGTTGTAAGAAATATTTTATGTTGGTTCATACCAAAGAAAATGCATAGTGACCACTAAGCTACATTACTTACTGAAAGGAGTGGCTTGGCACTTACTAGGTTCTATTGTTTCTATTTTTTAAAGAGATCAACATAATAAAAATCAATGTCTTCCTTAGAGAAAAAGATAAGAGTTAGAGCATAATAATAGAAGTGCATATTTTAAACCTGAAGACGTAGCCTGATCATCTTGGCCCTACATATTTCTATAAATAACTTGTTAAGAAAATTATTCCTAAACATTTTACTAAAAATGGAGGGTGAAGATGAAGATGAGTCTTTCTCAGGAAATAATTATCCAAGTTCGTGAATATAAATTCATGTTTTATGTTTACCAATTATTCGTTGATGAGAATTCTATAGGTGGTTATCTTCTATATTTTCGACGAATCTATTTTAACAATGCAAAAAAAAAACTCAACGGGTTTGTTGTCATTATTTTTTATTGGATTATAATCGATTGACTATCTTTGTAGATCCAAGTCCTTGAATAAAAACCTTTGAGAAGGATTACTAATAACTAGAATTTTTACAACTGGTAAGCATCGTCAGTTAGTGAAAGGGAAGGCTTTGTTATTTCTATGATCGAAAATTTCTTGTAATAAACATAGCCACGTAGTATGCCAATGTTAGATCATCGTAACTAATATAGATCATTTAAACCTAAAGACATGTCATGTATTTCTTTGCCATGTATATTTTCTTAAAATCATCCTTCAAATAAAATAGACCTAAATGATCAACCACATACGCAGGGTGAAGGTGAACAAAATTCTCACACATTATTAAATGATGAAATTTTATTACATCAATCAAATCTTTCTAATATACTATTTTTTTATTTCCCATATTCATCGTTTCTATTCTGAGTATCCCCAATGGTGTGTTTGATAAAATAAAAAAACTTTTGTTGGCCTAGGAAAAACAAAAATTTGGGTATAAGTGTTATATGTACATGTCAGCCTCTCTCCAATCCTCAAAGCTAGTTTGGTAAGATAGCCGCGAAAAAAAGGGTGACCTTATTCCAGATGCTAATCACATAATTAATAACATGACTAGTGACTAGAATTTTTATGAATTAATAAATGTATGAATCAATAAATCAAAGTGTTGTAACATTGTTGGTCTATTGCTAATGACTTGAATAGTAATGAATTAATTATTAGAGGTGACTCTCATATTATTGCTAACGCCGCCATAAAAAAGCTTGTGCAAATAAAATTCCTTTTTTATTCTTTCATTAAATACAGATTGGACCTTAACTATTAAATATTGGGAGGCTACTAAATAGGTGGATTTTATATAAAATCATTGGTCTATCAAAGCATTTTTTGATTAGATTGGAAATAAATATGTTGACCACCCAAAATCATCACCTTTCACAATAAAGGTCAATATTAAATCCCCTAGCAAGCTTGTATTAGTTACAAGGATGTGATGGCCTAGTCACTCCATATATTTACTGATTCGCTCTCCATTATTTCACACCTTTCAGGTTTATTTCACTGGAATTCATTTCATCTGTCATGGCCTTTCCAATATTTCCTTTCATGCAATTTTCCACGTCGGTGCATGAAATGGGATTTTATACCAAAAATTCATGTTGTCGTTTGAAATCCATTTTTTGAATTGAAACGGAGAAAGACCTGGTTGTTATTGACATATTTCTCGGAGATGATTATATTTCTCTATAGGAAAAATCTGAGGGTAAATGTGGAATTTTCTTTGACATTAATTTCTCATCTTCTTATCATACATCTGGCAAAGGATTGGGCTTTAGAAATAGGCCATCACTAGATCAAGCCAGCGTATAGGGTTGGAATGGAAGTGGAAATGGAAAAAACCATGAGCACGTTGTGGCCCTTACTTTCTGAGGCCCATTATAAACAAGAATGTTTGGTGGATGTGGCCATTTTTTCAGAGTTGTGCAAACCTTCAGTGTTGAGCCCTTACATTTCTTTTCCCTACCAACCTTCGGTTCTGAGCCCTTACATTTATTTTCCCTACCAACCTTCGGTGTTGAACCTGCATCTCTTACTAGTGATGTAGGGTTGGGAAAGGAGAGAAATTCCCTTACTCGTATCTTCCTTGTCTATGGTGATGAGCCCATGCTTCCTCCTGGTAGCATGGGGAAAGGAGTATGGGGTCTCATTGACAAACTTGAAAGTTACAAATAATTCATTCAATTATTGTGAAATCATAGGTCAAAATCAAAGTGCGTTAGATTTCAAAAATTCCAAAAGAGTTTAAAACCCCAAATATAAATTTTTTCAACCAAGTAGCCATCAATGGATCTAATTCTAGATAAACTGGAAAGTAAATCACATTCTAAGCTATGAAGTAACTTGAGTAGGTTGAAGTTGTAGTGTCCCAATTTGGTCATATCAAACCATTTTCTTTCCCTCATCATTACCATTCAACAAATTTTCATAACCCGTGCCCTTCCTGGATCTTGGTGTTGAGCCCTTGCATCATACTGGTTGCATGGGGTCATGAGTGGGCTAAGTACATCTTCTTATCATATCATTTTATTACCACGTTTTTCCAAGACAATATGAATTATTAAAGGTTGCTTAAATAAGATAAAGTTAAAATATCACATTGTGTTCACATTATCATGTATCAAAATTATGAAATACAAAAATAAATCATTTTTTTATCATTTCATATCCACTGCATACATTCTAAAAAGCATAGATGGAGCCAAGTGTCAACATACAAAGGATGACTAATCGTCCATCTTTCTGAGTAGTTGTTGGACTCTCCATTTTGATGGATCTAGGTGTCGTTTTGGAGTCAAGGCAGGCGCAATCCTTACTTCTCCCAAAAGAAGGATTCTACCTTTTTATTTCAAGTTGAATTTCGAATGCACAAACAATGGGGCTGAATATGAGGATCTCTTATTAGGTCTCATTGTAGCTAAGAGAATGGGAATCCTCAATATTAGGGTGTTAGGTGATTCACAACTAGTCACAAATCAGATATATGAAGTATATGAGACTAGAGCTGAGCATCTACAACTTTACAAAACAATAGTTATAGGTCTGAAGAAAGGGTTCGAATTCATCTCAATTGAATCAGTTCCATGAAAATAGAAACTTCTTGCAGATTTTATAGCAACTTCTGCTTCACACTTCACCCCAAGTAGTGACCTGGAAGATACCAACTTCATGGTTTCATTTCATGTTGAACCCTTGATTCGTAAAGCACCAATGACCCCAATGTTGACATACGTAGAAACCAAGAATCAACCAGATTGTTCAGAGCACATTAATAGTGATGAATCGAATTTAAGTTATTTAAATTCTTTGGCATAACTGCATCTTACCTATCATGGGATAGACCTTTCCTTAATTTTGTGTTCCTCTTCTTATTTTTGGAATCTCATTATTGAATCCTCCCCGGGAAGGGTTCTTGAGATTCAAGAGGTAGAAGAAGAAGGGGATTTAGAGTTACCTCTGTCCTCACTTGAGTTTGAGGAGGGAAACACCTCCTTAATTGAGGGAATGATTGATATAAATATTGGAACAGAGGAAGAACCAAATATTTTGAAACTCGGATCTTCCTTAACTCTAGAGGAGGTGGAAATACATACCCAAATCCTCAAGGAACATCAAAAGGATTTTGTGTTTAGTTACAAAGAAATGATGGGAATTTCACCACATATCGTGGTGCACAATCTCATCACCAAACCGGATTCAAAGCCGATTAACCAAAATTCGAGACCCGTGAAGCCAAAAGTGGCCCTCATGGTGAAATAAGAATTAATGAAACTTCTCCATGTGGGATTCATCAAGCCAGTTGATTATTCACAATGGGTACCTAATATCATCCCCGTTCTCAAAAAGAATGGAAATATATGTATTTACATAGACTTCCGAGACATTAACAAAGCTTGCCCCAAAGATGATTTCCCATTACCATCCATCGATGTTATTATTGACGCAACAACTGGATTTGAATTGTTGTCTCTCATGGATAGGTTTTTGGGATATAATCAAAGAAAAATATCTGAGGAGGTTCAAGCCAAAACTATGTTCATAACTCTTTAGGGAACCTATTATTATGTTGTCATGTCATTCGGTCTTAAGAATGTTGGTGCCACGTACTAACGAGAAATGAAATATATATTCCATGACCTTATTCATATGATTGTGGAGTCCTACATAGATGAACTAATGGCCAAGGACAAAAAGTGTTGTGATCACCCAGAGGTGCTTCATATCATCCTTTCAATCTTAATCGAATACGGTGTCACATTGAATCTAGAGAAATGTGTATTCGGCGTAACAGGAGGCAAGCTTCTAGGTTACATTATATCTTCACGAGGGATTGATGTCAACCCAACCAAAATATAGGTTGTGCTAAAAATGGTTCCACCATCAGACGAGTCCAGTATCATATATTTTCTTGGGAAACTTGGTGCAATCTGAAGGTTCATCCCTGACTTGATCTTTGCTATTCATCTAATCAACAATTTGCTATAAAAGGATTATAGCATTGACTAGATGGAAGAGTGTAATGAGGCCTTCGAGGAAGTTAAACGATCCTTTTTGTCTCCTCTCATGATAATGCCGCATAGATCAGACCGCCATTTGATCTTGTATTCACAAGCTATGAATGTTTCGTTGGCCTGCATGTTGGCTCAAGAGGATGACGATAAATGAGAACATGTAGTTTATTTCATTAGTCAAACATTGCTTGATTATGAGACATGTTACACACATGTTGAAAAATAATTCCTTTACATAGTCTTTGTAATAAAGTGTTAAGGAATTATATTTTGAATCAAGAAACAAGGGTTATTATTAAGACAGATCACTTGTAAACATTCCTCATGTAAGGATCCTTGTCTAAAAAGGTCAGGTGTTTCATAACCTTAATGGGAGAGTTTGAAATAACATTTTTAAATCAAAAATCCATTAAGGGACAAATCATTGCAGACTGGTTGGATGACAATCCATTGGATGGAAGTGATCTAGTAGATTTAGACTTTCCCGATGAGTGTGTGTAATTTTTCGAGACCAGGCCCTCTATATTTGTATGTCCTTCGTATACCAGCATTTTCAATTTCATCATGGACCACACATACCTAGAAGGGGAAACATCGCAACAAAGAAGGTGGTTATGCATTATTTCCTCTAAGTACATTATTTTGAAACAAGTGCTCTACCGTAGAGCCTTTGACAAAATGTTGTTAAGATGTGTGCCCTACCAACTTTCGGTGTTGAGCCTGCATCTCGTACTAGTGATGTAGGGTTAGGAAAGGAGAGAATTTCCCTTACTCGCCTATTCCTTTCTCTTGGTGATGAGCCGATGCTTCCTCCTGGTAGCATGGTGCAAGGAGTAGGGGGTCTCATTGACAAACTTGAAAGTTACAAATAATTCGTTCAAATATTGTGAAATCATAGGTCAACCAAGTAGCCATATTTAAAACCTCAAATACATATTGAGTCAACCAAGTAGCCATTTACAGATCTAATTCTAGATAAACTGGAAATTAAATCACTTTCTAAGCTATGAAGTAACTTTAGTAGGGTGAAGTTATAGTGTCCCAATTTGGTCATGTCAAACCATTGTCTTTCCCTCATCATTACTATTCAAAAAAAATTATAACTCGTGCCCTTCCTGGCTCTTGGTGTTGAGCCCTTGCATCCTACTAGCTGCATGGGGTCAAGAGTGGGGCAAGTACATATTCTTATCATATCATTTTATTACCACATTTTTCCAAGACAATATGAAGTATCAAAGGTTGCTTAAATAATATAAAGTTCAAATATCACATTGTGTTTGCATTATAGTTTATCAGCATTATGAAATACAAAAAGAAATCATTCTGTTATCATTTCATAGCCACTGCATACATTTTGAAAATCATAGAAAAGTAGAAATTCTAAATATCTAGAGTACACATGAGAGATAAACCAAAATAAAGTCAACTCAGATACGATGGGATACCAAACCAAAAATAAGAGTCAATATATATCATGGTGAATCAAGTTTGTATACAATGTCACCATGCACTAGGCATGGTTAGAACGCTCGCAATGAACATGAAACATATAAACAAAAATCATGTAAATAAGTGAAAAAATGTCTTCAAAGAAATAAAAAAATGGCCCAATGTCTTGTCAATCCCTGTGAGATCCCTCAGATTGCACCCGATTACATCTAGGGCTCCTACTGCGGCTACGACAATGTTGGGAGTGAACAGAATGATGTGAGTGCTCATTCTGACATCCACTTCCCATGGCCTTACTATGAGAATGGATCCATCTCATGAAGAATTTTACAGTCTCATACCCGGCCACCTGGGTATGGAGGGAAGTCACTATCTCCGCTACCTTCCACATAGGGGAAAACATGTTAGTGTGTCTTCCTATGGCTAATGGCTGGCTCGAGTCGATAGTCAACTCAGCTTGGGTCTTCCCCGAGGGGATTAGTAGAGTATCCATGCACACCTGACGAATGAGCTCTTGCCACTACTATGTCATCACTACAAGAAGAAAACAAGAAGTGATAAGTTAGGAAAACAAAAAAAAGAAAGAGATACAAGTCAACACTCCTAACTAAAAAAGTAAAAAAAAAATTATTTAACTTACTGTGCAGATAGAGACAAAGTAGTGAGCATGCTAGTCGCAAATGATGAAGTGGAATTTAAAGACTTCTAGGAGAAGAACGAGGAGAATAGAGTGAAGTGAGAAAATATCTTAGCCAAGGAAAAAATTAAATCCGAGGCCATTGAAACCTTAACGGGTTCAATCAAAAACTGGTTGAAGGAACTATACCCGCAGATTATGCGAAGGACGGATGTGTTGGAGGATATAGGAAAGGAGTTAGAGAAGATTGTTGAGGGTATGAGAGCACAAAGGGATGGGTTGGGTTTTGATCAGGTGAGCACCTTAGTAGGCGATCTTTTCTAGAGAACATAGAACAAATTTTATACCTGGAACAAGTTGGAGGCCGAATTGCAAAAATATTTCTCGAGCTTATTGCAGTAATACCATCACTGTTCTATTCTTTTTTCTTTCCCAAATTCTTCATCCCCTTATTCTTTTTCCAAGGTGTAAGTCTACTATGATTCCTTATTCATTTAAGAATTGTTCCCATGGATGGATAATAGGTGTAGTGTGGGGTGATGTTGGGCCCTTGAAATATTTGCTAAGTGCAAAAAGGCACGTAGGTGTGCAAGGCCTAGTTGAAGAAAGGAATGCAAGGAGAAGGCGTGTAGGGAAGGGTTTAAGGAAGGGTTTAAGGAAACTCATGGTGCATGCACGGAAAAATCCAAGGTTTCAGGACTTAGCCATATTGGTAATTTTCGGAAGGATACAAGAAAAGCGTGACCCAACTGCGCATGCGGAGTGGATAAGGTGTCAGCCTTGCGACAGGTTGGTCGAGGAAGGAATATGCCCTACATTAGAAGCTTCTAGAAGGACATCATGGAAAGGAGTGGTGAGGTCAGGCCTGGAGGAGCATGTGCTCATGGAGGACCACATTCAAACACTTTTCGATAGATCTGAGGCCATAGAAGAATGAGTTGGTAGTTCAAAAAGGTTATATCTACAAGTGCCTACAGAAGTAATAGATATATAGAGAGAGGGCGGAGCTTTGTATAAATACTGCAAGGAATCTGTTAACTTGGGTAAATAAGCATAGGAAAGGATGTATCAAGGGCTTGGGGAGGTATAAATTTTCTTTCAAGGGCCTAGTTATATGAATCCAGTTATAATGCATGACTACGGTCTTCCTTTCTGTGACATTATGTAATGGGCCTAATGAATGTAATGAGGTTACTAGTTTATATGAATATGAGCATTAATGGTCCTGATGCATACATCCTTCTTCATAGTTATTTTTCATTTATGTTTATGGACTGCGTATGAATGCTTTTATGAATTCCTTTTTGTTTTGGTGTAAGTTCTATAATCTGTTAAGCACTTTATGTCTAGAATGACTGCAAGGATCTAGAAGCCGTTCTGAGCTCTATGGTTCTTATATGTCTTATTTGCTTCAAATATCTTAAACTCGGATCATAGATGATGTTTCCTACTAAACTCACATAAAAGAGATACTCGTTTCCTGCACGTGCCTCAGGTGAGTGCCCACTGGGTGATAGGCTGGCGTGCATGGGATTTCTTTCCTTTGTGATGGGGGGTAAAAATGACTACACCTTAGTTCCATTTTCGGGACCTATTTTCAAAGTTATAGTGGGAAATGGCATACATCATGATCTGGGTAATGAGTAATGAAAGAACGTTTAAATTTTTAAACTTTTGAATCATGGTTCAAGAGCACAGAGGATGAATTTTCTCAGAGATTTAGCACTTGACCTGAGTTTGATGTACGTAGGTGGGTAGAAGGGAACCTCTACCATGATTTATATGAAACATTTTTCTACTGCTTCCTAGTAGAACTGTATGAATGGCTCTTAGCATATGTGTCTAGATCAAGTTGGTATTATAGATCACACATGTGGACCCAAGAAGAGTACCAAAGGCTACAGGATGTAGATCTGACATGGACTCGTGCTATGGATCATTGGTGGAAAGGTGTGTTGGCTAGCTGCACTTTGGAGTATGCTATTTTAACATATTATTGTCCAGAAGTTACAGAATTTGAATTTTTGTGGGAGCTGAGATGATCATTTTTGTGTGATATCCCTTTAGAAATGAATATCTTGATTTTTACTTTGAGTTTAGAGGCATTTCCAATGGCTGGCTAAACCGTTCTAAGCGTTGGGCGAGCAAGTTGGGGTGGAGGAAGATGGCAGATATTACGATGGAGAAAGAAAGGGAGGAGAGATGACTCAAGTATAGTGGAGCACGTGAAAGGGATATTGTTAGATAACGTGAGGTTGCAAATGTGATGGATCTATGGAGGCAAATGTTGTGGGAAGGAGTTGAGGTTCATGCGGAGGATGTGGAACCTGAGCAGTCTTTGCTACCCCATCTTGGTAAGCATGTAAGAGAGACCCCTTTTACTTCTAATGAAATTTCATCGTGTGGAGAGAGAAGAGTCATTGGCATGTATCTAAACCCACCTAGTGACCAAACCCTGGCACTTGGTTTTCCAGATCAAGGAAGGAGTATCGTTGACCTAGTTGGCATCAGTGAAAGTGACAAATCTACACCCAGGAGATATAATTTTTTAGTTACCAATTCTATGGCTACACATATTCCAGTATTTAGAGGAGTCTTTGGATAAGGAGAAGGTACACAAGCCTTTAGTATCATGTCTAGGAGTTTTGTGGGGTACATTAGTGGCAGTGGGGCATTATCGTAGACTATCAGTGTGTAGTTCAGTGGAACCTTGGGGACACTTGGAATGACCACTACATGACCTGGTGGTTCTGGTGGATCTGGTGGGTCAAGAGGAAAAGGTTATGGTAGATATGGTGGCTCAGGAGGCACAAAACCTAGTGGATCTGGTGGATCCGGTGATGGAGGAAACACCAGAGGTAACCAAGGCTCTGACTCGGGAGGACAAGGGCCCCAGCCAGCCCCTCAAATCTTCTTTGAGATGTCTTTATATTTTCCATATTACAGAGGTATTGAAGACGCATCAGAACATGTTCACAAGTGTGAGTTGATATGGTGCACAAAGGGGATCACAACCTAAGAGTGGAAGGCTAGTCAGTTTGCAACAACGTTGCAGGGGCGCACACATAGATGGTATAGGAAATATGACCCTCATCAAACGATGGTGGATTATACTAATTTAAAGAACACCTTCTTGGTAAAATTCCACATCCCTGAGTTTTAACAAAAGAGCATTAGTGCCTTGAAGGAGATTTAAAAGGGAATGGAAGAGAGTGTGTTGGAGTATGATGCATGCTTTAAGACTTTCTTATCTAAGTTATCATATGATATTCACCCTTCACAGCATGCTCAGTGGTTTGTTGGAGGGTTGATCACACCTTTTAGAAGGGCCTTATCTTAGAAAAATTTCACATACCCGCACGAGGTGTTAGAAGTTTCTCTACGCGTCGAGGCTGTTAGAAGTGTTAATACTGGTATTAGCCCATTTTTGGAGGCTCAGATTGTTGTTATGGCTAAGCAACTAGAAAATTTATTTTCAAACTCAGCCCATGAGACTCGCAGTGGTTTATGGTGTACAGATTGTGAAGTAGAGGGGCATGTCAAGGATAGTTGGCCCCAGAGGATGGTACGCACCATGACCATAGGCTATGAGATTTGTCATTGGGACCATGATGCAAGTAGATTCCCCTTGTTATAGTGCATAATTCGGAAGAATGTGTCTTGCTAATGTAATATTTGCACCTCTACGACCCATGATACTAAGGGTTTATTGACCAGATCCATGAGGCCATTGATCATGGGGTGCGTTCGACCAACATTGCCAGCAGTTCTAAAGGTGATGATCACCATTATGAGGAGTGCACAGATGGAGCCACATGTGGAAGGGGATTTTGCGTAGAGGATTCTATGGTCATGGTAACCGTGGAGGAAGAAGTGAGTTTCCACATGGAACCTGTTTTAATTATGGGTCTACATAGCATTACAAATGAGAGTGCTCAGACCTATTGTAGTTCTCATGGTGCAGGAAGAAAAACAAGTATGAGGAGTGCCATGAGTTGTTTGAGCACATGAATCAGCAGCAACGGAAAGACAAGGGTGTTGTAATGGTAAGAATTAAGAATATGGACACACAATGGATGCCATGGGAAACACATGATGTAGGCTTATAACCTGTTTTAGTAACAACAAGAGTAGAGGCCACACGCACAAATTAAATACCAAGGAAAAGGAATTTAGTTTCAAGAGAAGAAGTGTTACATGGAAAGTACCCAGATCCTACTCATCAGAAGGAGGTATATCAAGATAGGATGGATGTCATTCAGAGTTTACAAGAATAAATCCAGTGTCTAAAGGAGCAGTCTAGGAGATAGGAGAAAAGGAGGAAGGTTGAGGTTCCAAGAGATGACCTGGATGAGGTCAGGGAAGTATGTAAAATGCTAAGGCAAGAGAATGTTATTCCCTTGCTAGGAGCATGGTTGAGGGAGAAGTTACCACATGCCAGAGAAGAACATGAGAGGAAGGTCCTGCATGCAAACCTTCCCCCTCACAGCCTTGACTATGATAGGGAGATCACATTAAATGTAGTGGTGGATGGATGGGTACTGAGTAATATCCTCATTGACATAAGCACGGAGCTCAATGTTCTCACATTGGATGCATGGCATCAGATGGCAAATCCTGCATTACAGCCATCTTTGAATGTGTTGTATATGGCAAATAAAATAAAGGCAATGCCCATTGGTGTCTTAAAGGATGCAGCTATCACCATTTAGGGAGATACGTTTACTGGGGATTTCGAAGTCTTGGCTCTTGTCAAGGTAGATACTTTCCCAACACTACTTGGGTGCCCTTGGTGTTACAAGAACAATGCAGATCTTTGGTTCAAAAAAGGGTACATCAGCTTTGAAAATGAGGAGGAATGAGTCATCATACCCCTGGCTGATGGGAAGTCAACACCCTATATTGAACCTTTGGGAGAAGAGGTCCTGGATAGGATATATGTGCATTCAATCAGGGATCTAGAGATAATCCATCCTACCGACATGGATTTATCCAATTTGAAGATGCTCAATTGGTAAGTGACACCACTAGTCTAGTATGTGATAATTGGGCGCATGTGACCTACAAATTGATCAGATGGAATTTAAGAGTATCAATGACAAAGGTGACAAAGGTGCACACAGTCAGGTGCCTAGGAGGAAAATATCTACCTAAGTATTTAAGAGGAGACTCCCCTGAGGTCTTTTTGAAGAAAATGGAAGCTCAGTGGAATGAGGAAAAGGAAAGAAGGGGGATGTTAAGTTACGTCCTACTAGGAACTGTTACATGCTAGTGGGAAACACATTGGGATAATCTCTTGGAATGGCGCAAAGTGAGAATTGCCTTCTCTATTCGTTTCTCTAGAAGCAATGTGCCCACCACCATCAAGGACTACCATGGTAAGGAGCCCGCCTCCTTCCACATCCAAGCCTGTGAGAGAACCTGGAGGGAAGGCCCGGAAGCTTTGCCACCTATCCCTTTGGGTGCAAAAACCTTATTCTACACTGTAGGGTTGTGCGTGTGCATGGTACATACATTCTGAGACGTGCCACCAGATAGGGAATTGGAAATAATTAGTGGATGACCTAGTTCAGACATTCGAGTATCGAAGAACCAAGCCATCATTTGATAAGGCATTATAGGTTGGCAAGTGCCTTACCATGGGGGATAGTGCCATGGTGGAAGATAGGCTACTGGACTTTCTTGGTGAACCAGGTTTGGGGAATCACTTTGAAGAAGAGGAAATAGAAGAGGATTAGTTTCAGTGTGCGTGTGTGAAAAAGGAGAAAGGAAAGCTTGTATATCTGATTGATGGGGAGGAAGCAGAAGGCTTGGATGTTAAACATTTTGTAGGGACGTGCAAGGTAGTGGATAGTGTTGATACTCATGCGCGTTCCTATCGTGAACCTTTAAAACCTAGAAAGGTTAAAATCAACTCAGGATAAGAACCTAAGGAAGCTATCATTGGAGATTACTGGTCAGAGAAGGAAGACTCTAAGATCATTTATTTGTTGCACAAATTTAAGGATTTATTCCCACATGGGTACCATGAGCTTAAAGGCATCCACCATTCCTTGGTGGAGATGAGGATAAAGCTGAAAGATGGTGCACGCCTAGTTAGGAAGAGACCCTACTACATGAATCCCAATTTGTGCTTGAAGGTAAAGGAAGAGATAGGAAAAATGATAGCATCTGGGATCATTGAAGTTGTTGAAGAATCAGAAATATGGATAAGTCCAATGGTAATCAACATTAAGAAGGATGGGTGGATTAGGATCTGCATGGATTATAGGGAGCTGAATTTAGTTTGTGTCAGCAATCCTTTTCTAACCCCCTTCACTGAATAAATTTTGGAGGGAGTCACTGGGTGCGAAATCTATTCATTTACGGATGGATTTTCGGGGTACCACCAAGTCTCGGATTGCAAAGGAAGACCAGGAGAAGACAACTCTTGCCACTGAATGGGGAAGTTTTACATACATGGTCATGCCCTTTGGGTTGAAAAATGTGCCTATTGTTTTCTCACACATAGTGGTACAGGCGTTCCAGGACTTCATCCACAAATTCCTTCAGGTCTATCTGGATGATTGGATGGTGTATGGGTAGTAAAATACCATTCTGACAATTTGAGGAATGATTTTTGAGAGGTGTCGGCGCTTGAGGATATCCCTCAACATTAAGAAGTGTGTCTTTGCTACCCCCTTTGAGAACATTATTGGGGCATATCATATGTAAGGAGGGCTTGCTAGTAGATCCTGCCAAGGTTGCAGTGATTGTGGTATTGGGAGAGCCTACTAGCCAAAGCGCAGTGCAACGGGTTTCTTGGACATGCGGGCTACTATCGGAAGTTCATCAAGGGATATACCAAGATCTCCATGCCTTTAGAAGAATTTCTCAGACATAAAAGTGCCTTCCATTGGGGAAAGGCACATCAGAAGGTGTTTGACACATTAAAGGATATGCTTGTCACAGCACCTATATTACGTTTTCCCTCTTGGGATAAGCCCTTACATGTTCATGTAGATGCCTCTGAAATGAACATTGGGGCAGTGCTTGCACAACCTAGTGTGGGAATTTTTGATCATCCCCTATTCTTTACAAGCATAAAGTTGACACCAGCTGAGCATAATTATACTACAACCAAGCGCGAAGCATTGTCAATGATCTACGCACTTCATAAGTTCAGACAGTATCAACTGGCAAGTCCCTTTGTATTTTACACCCACCACATGGTGTTAAAGTACTTGGTGAACAAGCCCATTCTACAAGGGTGCATATGTCAGTGGGTGTTGTTATTTCAAGAGTTTGAGTTCACAGTATTTGTGAAGCCTGCAAAGAGTAATTATGGACCTAATCATTTATCAAGGATTGATTCAAGGGAGGATGAGTAGAGCATTAAAGAGACAATGCCAGATGTGAAACTGTTTAGGTTGCGTCATGCACCCTCACATTAGGAGGAAATTTTAGTATTTCTAAAGGTGTGGCACCAGAAGGGATGAAGATATTAGAGAAAAAGAAACTACCAATACACGTCACACCCTACATGTTGATCAGTAAGGAATTATACAAATTATGGCATGATGAAGTTTTACGTAGGTGTGTACTAGAGCATGAGCACCTTGCCATCATATAGGAAGCACACAGAGGAAGTGTAGATGGACATTATGCAAGCGACACCACCGCACGTAAAATATTAATGGCAGGATTGTGGTGGGAAACTCTGTATAAGGATTACAAGGACTATTGTAAAGCATGTGATCATTGTCAGCACATTGGCAAGCCAAGAAGGAGAGATTAAATTCCTTTGCACCCTATCCCTAGTGCTGAACCTTTTGAGCAATGGGCAATAGACTTTGTAGGGCCTATTGCACTAGCAACATGTAGGACTAGATCATGCTACATAATTACTTGCATGGACTATTTGACAAGGTGGGCAGAGGTAACCCCAACTAAAGACTACAGAGTAGCTACAACAGTAAGGTTTTCTGGGAAAAAAATATCACAAGGTATGGATGGGATGCCCTTTAAGTTTAACCAGTGATAGGGGTACTCATTTCTTGAATGAGAACGTGAGGATCTTGTTAGGAGATTTCATGGTGTCTCGTCATAAGACTACACCTTATTACCCACAAGCAAATGGAACCACGAAAGCATTTAACAAAATACTGAGTCATGCCCTGACAAACATTTGTGATGTTGGAAGACAAGATTGGGATGACAAGGTATCATCTGTATTATGGGCTTATAGGATAACTTATAAGAGGTTGAACAAAGCCACACCATTTCAATTGGTGTTTGGTGCAGAATCTATTCTACCAGTTGAATTCATGATACCTTCTCTATAAATAGCATGTACAGGAGGGATGGTTGATGAGAAAGCATTGGAAGAGAGAATTGATGAATTGATGAAGCTGGATGAAAGACAATCACTTGCCAGGTGGAGCCAAATAGCAAAAAAAAGCAAAGCAAAAAGCATGGCATGATCGCCACATTAGGAACAAGACATTTGAGGTTGGGTATATGGTCTTACTATATGATTCTAAGTTTCTGCGCCATCTTGGGAAGTTGAAAGTTTATTGGTTGGATCCCTACACAATCTCGTACATCCTTGATTTGGGTGCGTGCCAGTTACAAGTGCTGGATGGAACGAAATTTCCTAGACACTTCAATGGGAGTAGGTTGAAGCCCTACTATAAATAAGGCTTCTTGGTGTTTGTAAATAAGGTAGCTTTTCCAGATAATTTAGAATTTCCTTTATGCATTTTTTTTCTTTCTTATGTTTCCATTTCACATTGTTGTTTTGTTTTGCGCCTTGGGCACCAGTAACCTTATTACTTTTTTAGGGTTTTGAATGTGCAAAGGGTTGTGCATCGATTAAGTGTGGGGTGGAGTGATGTGGAGGCAAGCATGCGTAAAGTGCCAAGGAGGATTTTTTTGGAAAGTCCGGTTGAGTGGCCCTATTGAAAGAGATTCATGAAAGAAAAGGTGGAAAAGGATGGTTGGTGTCAAGATAAGGCTTCTTTCAGATCCCACATATAGAGAAGGAAGAAATGCATAAACAACATGAGGTAGGTGAGAGCAAAAATCATGATAGAAGAAGTGTCTTTGGCACTGGTGACACATGCATGAGAGTCTCCTATCAACATGGATTGGTTGCATGCCAGAAGGTTGGAGATTATCCGTGCAAGGTTGGGAGCATAAGTTAGGGCGTAAAAGCTAGGATTTTTTTGAAAAATACGCTTTAAAAATTAAAATAATGGTGGTAGGTGAAGTAGTATTTAATTCTTAAAAATGAAAAAAACTATAAATAGAGGTTTATGCATTTCATTATTCACTTTGCGCATAAGGAGAAAGAAGTGCTTTTATATCTTTGCAAACTAGGGCTTCCAAAATTGATCTGTGTGAAGAAAACTTTGGAGATTTTGAGTGTGAGTAACTTGTTTGGATTTGCAAACCAAAAGAAGGGATTTCACGGGTGTAAGAGAAATTAGAAAGCACCGTCTTGTGAAGAAACTATCCCAGTTAGGGTTTGAAGATGGCCACACACCTTGTGATAAAGATAAATGGCCAGGAGAGATGGACCCAGGTTAACAAGGCCTAGTTGAATGTTTGAAGGAAAATTTTGGAGGGCACCATCTACAACTTTCCTTCATTCATCTCGGACGAGATTTTCAATAACGCAAAGGAAGCTGATAAAATCCTTTTTGGTAATGTCCTATTGACCATTGTGTTTTCAGAGATTGGAGTGTCGGATTTAGCAGAAAAATTATTGTGGGAGTACACTACTAAAAACGCTTCACCCGTGAAGAGATTTGAAAAGTACACTTGTGATAGTATGATAGCCATACAAAAGGCGTTCCTGGAGAAGTGGTATACACACCTGAGGAATGCATTTGGGGAGGAATGGAGGATCCCTAAAAAACTACCAGCGACCACCAAGGGAGAAGCCAAATTTGCTAGTGTACCAAAATTTCTTCCTTGGTAAATTTAAACTGATAGATGTGACATGGATCCCATGGTGCAAGTTTCCTTTTGCCTTCACAGCTCAACACTTCCAAGTGGGAGTGAACAGGTTCAAAAAAATCCAAGAAGATGAAGTTGGACCTTGGTAATCTGGACCGGGACCACAGAGAAATGCACAAAGGGCTTGGTCTACCCCAAAAAGCACACGTACGTGGAGAAGTACGTGTCACTTGAGGTCCAAATGGTGAGACCCATAACTTTTCCCATTACAGGAGGATCCGCGGTGCAAGTATACCTCTGCATAAGACCCAAATTTGAGAAGGGTGTGTATCTAGAGAATGAGATGTCCATACCTAAGGACCCAACTGGTAGGAAAAGACCCATGCCCAGACATGAGGAAAAATAACCAGAGAAGAAAATACCAAGTGTAGTGGATACACAAACGGTAATAGGTTCCCCTGGGACAAGCACCTAGAACAAGTATGTATTTGTGCAAGAAGAAGTCCATAATCAAAGAGAAGACTCTAGAGCTAGAGAATCCATTAGACAAGGAGGAGTCATCGAAAGAAGAAGAGAAAGAGTCAACTACACCGGAATCCCTAGTTAGGAAGAAGCAGAGGATAGAAGAGGAGACCACCTCAGAAGAAACTGGGAGTTTGGAGAGGTACATAGGTGAAAAGGATGATGGCAATGAATAATATGACAGTGAAGAAGATGATTTGAGAAGAGATCAAGAGCCACTTGTCTTCAATGTGCATGATTCTAGAAGAAGAAGGTGGAGAAGAAGAACAGGGGTTCCTTTTCATATGGGGCAAGGGTAGTCAAGGAGGGGGATGGCACCCAGGACATGGGAAGAAGTGAGGAGGTTGGCACACAGAAGTAGAAGGCTCCAAGCCTTACACATGAACAGATAAACAAGGCAAAAGAAAAGAGAAGCTATAAAGATCATTAAGACCTGTGGTGGAAGAGGGGTTGGAACACAACACTGAGCTGGTGTTGAATAAGGATAGGGAAGAGAGCATGGAAAAGGACCACAACAGCACTAGGAGGCCCCACTTTAACTATAGTTATTCCTAAGGGCATGCACATGGAGAGGAAAGCGTGTGGAGGAGGAGAGGCCAAGGATGGGTTATATTGATGACCCCAATAAAGTGTTTCACACATGATTCCAAAGCACAATTCCAGCAGAGGAGCTCATGGCAATGCCATCCTTTGATAAGGAGGTTACATACCCATAGATAAGGAAGATGCTCTCATGGGAATTTGAGTCCCATCTTGATGAGCCAGAATTTGAAGTAAGCCATGGGGAAATAATAACATTTCTAGAATCAAAAGGAGACAACCCATTGGTGAATGCTCAGCAACTCTCAGATGAACAATTATGCAATGTGCTCAACAAGGTCTCCATTGAGGTTAAAGCTAGACTATTTGGGTGGAATGATAGAATCAAGTATCCTAGAGGATGAACTGAAAGAAGGAGGAAGAGCTATCTACGAGGATAAAGGAGCTAAGTCAAGAGGAAGTTTGATCAGTGCCCAGTGGTAAAGCATGAGTTAAAGGATGAGAAGGCTAGGGTATAAGCACGAGGTTACAAAAAGGTAGAATCCATTATAGATGCCATACGTTTTGAAGTATTCGTACCTAGCACCACTTCCGAATGGAAGTATGGATCTGCCCTGAAATTCCTGTGAGGACTTAACAAGAACCCTCACCATGGAGAGGCAAGCCATTAGCTTTGGAATCTATAGAAGAAGTGACCACACACTTAGAAAAAGAGGATAAATTGAAAGTCATGGTAGCTCATAGCTGAATATAGCAAGGCCTTTGCTGATGTGAAGTATTACCTCCAGAATCATGAGGCCACGTATGAAAATTGCGTGGATAGAGACAAAGTGGCGAGCATGCTAGTCACAAATGATGAAGTGGAACTTAAAGAGTTCTAGGAGAAGAACAAGGGGAACATAGAAGAGTAAGAAAATACCCTAGCCGAGGTCGAAAAGAAATCTGAGGCCATTGAAACCTTAAGGCTCAATCAAAAACCAGTTGAAGGAACTATACCCATGCATATTACACGAAGGATGGATGCACTGGAGGATGTTGGAAAGGAGGTAGAGAATATTGTTGACAACATCAGAACACAAGGGGATGGGCTGGGTTTTGATCAGGTGAGTGCCTTAGTAGGTGATATTTTCCATAGAGCATAGAATGAAATCGATGCCTAGAACAAGTTGGAGGCCGACTTGCAAAAATATTTTCCTAGCTTATTACAGTAATACCATCACTGTCCCCATTCTTTCTTCTTTCCCAAATTCTTCATCCCCTTATTCTTTTTCCAAGGCATTAAGTCTACTATGTTTCCTTATTCATTTAAGAAGTGTTCCCCTGGATGAAGAACAGGTGTAGTGTAGGGAGGTGATGTGGGCCCCTGAAATATTGGCTAAGTGCAAAAATGTGCATAGGTGTGCAAGGCCTAGTTGAAGAAAGGCACGCAAGGAGAAGGCAAGCAGGGAAGGGTTTAAGGAAAGATTTAAGGAAACCGGTGGCATGCGCATGGACAAAGCCAAGGTTTCAAAACTTAGCCATATTGGGCAAGGATACGAGAAAAGTGTGACCCGACTACGCATGTGGAGTCGATAAGGTGTCAGCCTGGTGATAGGTTGGCCGAGGAAGGAATATGCCCTACGTTAGAAGCTTCTAGAAGGACCATCATGGCAAGGAGTGGTGAGATCTTAGGCTTGGAGGAGCATGTGCTCATGGAGGACCACATTCAAACACTTGGTGACATATCTGAGGCTGTAAAAGAATGAGTTGGTAGTTCAAAACGGCTATATATACAAGTGCCTACAGAAGTAATAGATATAGAGAGAGAGAGGGCGGAGCTCTACAAAAATACTACAAGGAATCTATTAACTTGGATAAATAAGGGTAGGAAAGGATGTATCAAGGGCTTGGGGAGGTATAAATTTTCTTTCAAGGGCCTAGTTATATGAATCTAGTTATAATGCATGACTACAGTCTTCCTTTCTGTGACATTCTGTAATGGGCCTAATGAATGTAATGAGGTTACTTGTTTATATGAATATGAGCATTAATGATCCTGATGCATACATCCTTCTTCATAGTTATTTTTCATTTATGTTTATGGACTAAGTATGAATGCTTTTACAACTTCCTTTCTATTTTGGTGTAAGTTCTATAATCTGTTAAGCACTTTATGTCTGGAATGACTGCAAGGATCTAGAAGTCTGTTCTGAGCTCTATGGTGCTTGTATGTCTTATTTCCTTTCAATCTATTAAACTCATATCATAGATGATGTTTCCCACTAAACTCACATAAAATAGAGACTCGGCGCCCGCACGTGCCTCAAGTGAGCACCCAGTTCCCGCTGGGTGATAGGCCAATGCACATGGGATTTCTTTCCTTTGTGATGGGGGTAAAAATGACTACATGCGGTTCTAGGATTGCCACCCATTGCAGGGTGGTGGTTCTAGGACTACTACCCTAGAAGGGAAGTGGTCCCGTGACTGCCACCCTACTTTGGGTAGTGGTCTTGGAATGATTTTCCAAATGCGTCTTTTACTCTAAAAATGCTCAAAAAGACAAAACAAATACAATTTTTGACAAAATAAAAATATGCCCTATGGGCACCCCCCCTAGAGACTCATTTAAGAAAATAAAAATTTGACAATAATCCCCCTAGGTGAACTTTTCAACATTTTTACATTTAGGGTATAAAAAGACAAAAGTGAAAATAACCAACCTTTGACCGCGTTGGTCAATCTCCCATACATGGAGGCATGATCACTATTCCGCAATGGTCATTTTGGTTGTACTCTTGTTAGAAACAGTCACCATGAATCTAGAGCTCCAAATTCTTCAAATCGAATAGCACAAATGAATTGAAAAATGAGTTTTTTCAATATATGTGTGTGTGTGTGTGTGTGTTGTTTTAACCTCATTTTGATTGTTTTTGTTCACAGGGCTGGAGCATTGGTGGAGGTATATTTATATATCCCCACACAAATGGTAATTCCTCTTGTCATTTTGATCTAGTTTTTATTTTTCGATATTTTATATATATGCAAGTGATTCTTCGTTTCCTCTTTTAAGTAGCGGGAGTTTGGGTGAAAATATTTTGACACACGAGCATTTCAGGTCTAGCTTCTAACTCCCCATTTCAAGAATGCCATACTTGAACTCTATGTTTTACACCTTTTCATGGGTAAGATGTTTCTTCGAGGGGGAAATATGTACGCACCCAAAATTTCATGTCCTACATTTTTGGAAAAATGTTACAAAAGTCCCCAATGATGATTCAGGTTCTTTCAAGAAGGTGTTCGAGCTCCAATTTCCATTTGTAGTGTGTATTTGTCACCTAGATGTCTTTACTTAGCCTTCTAGTGCTTTCTCTAGCTTCTTGCCTCTTTCTACATAAGTTTTGGCCTTTAGTGTCAAGACTGCCACCTTGCCTGGGTGGTGGTTTGAAACCGCCACCCAAGACAGAGTAGTGGTCTTGAAACCGCAACCCTACACATGGCAAAGGTCTTGCCCATATTTTTCCAAAATTCTTCACACATGTTTTAACATGCGAAGGTTCACTTAACTTCACTTTTTACATGCATCTATGAGACAAATTGTCTAAAATTAGCTTTAATTTCTTAGTTCTCCTTCCTTCTTCTATTTTTAAATAGATTTAATTTGTTGGAACTGCTCCTTTCCTTGTGCATGAATGTACCTACCATCCTCCATTCCTATATATTTCATAATTGTATTCAAGAAAAGGGATTGGTAATTTTGTGTATCTTGCATTGTGTTGCTGCTACGATCTTGTTAGGAATTACATAGCCAAACTCTGATCTCTTCTGTTATCTCTCTTCTGTCTACATTACATCCGGACTGTCATCAAGCTGTCATTGCTCAAGCGCCATCCTCCTACTATTTTTATTGGATTCCCAATCACTTTGACTCACATGAACACTTGGAGTTAGAAAGGAACATACTAAGCGGACAGATATAGACACAACTAGGTTTTCCAAAGCTCTTGCTCGTTCAGGTTGGAATTGTGTTGTTTTTTACCTTGTGTGTTAAATTGTCAATTTCAAACCACTAGTTTAAAATCATTCATATCAAATAGAATGTAAAATCATTCATATCAAATAGAGTATAAAATCATTCATTTCAGTAATTTTGCCTTTTTAACATTACCAAGGAAGTTGTGCGAAACAATAGCCTTTTCAGGGTCATGATTTTTTCTTCACCTCTGAGGTAGGGTTTGGAGGATTTTTTATCAGATTAGGTTGTTTGATTTAGATTAGATTGATACATTTTCATAAGTAACCAGCTACATCTAGTTGACTACTTGTCTTTAGTTTATTTATTAGATTAGAACACATTTCTTAAAGATTAGAAAAGAACAAAAATATTTCCTTTAATAGACTAGTTTGCTTTTATTATTTTGATCCAAAATATTGTGAAAACCCCAAAAAAAATGATTAAATCTCTTTCACTAATTAGTTTTCTTATTAAAATTCATTTTATTTCATTTTGTATGACCATCAATGGTCCATAATAGGAAAATACATACAATTGTGATCCATTGGTCCTAAAACCAAACAGGCCAGAATTGATAACTGACATTGATACCAACTTACACTTGACAGTCCTACGCACACCTGCAACTGTTGTTGAGAAAATAGAACAACTCAATACACTAAATATAGCTGCAAATCAGGCCTATGACTATTGGAATGCTCTTGGCAACATGGTTTGATTATGCGCATGACCATCTAAGGGCCACATCCTCCACGAGTCTTTAGTTGTGATCCTCAGGTCCCACAACCCAACGGGCCTACCAGTCAATCAGACATTGACACTAGTTTGCCACCATTAGTATTTATATCTTTGCCACTTCCACTAGATATTATCGCACAGCTTTCCCTGCTAAACATAGTAGTCAATCAATCTAAGAATTTCTAGACCAAACTATAAAATCATTCGTAAATACCTATGGATTCATTGTGCCTCTCGTTCTTACTTCCATGAACTTTTCTGGAAATCTATACGAGGCGCCCACAGGTCATTTTCCGCGTGTTTAAAAACCAGCGAATAGAATCTCGGATGAACTCGACATTGATTGGAGTCTACAAGCAATTTTTATCTCAGACCAAAACATCACACCACTTCAAGTTAGGAGAGAATTCTTTGCTTTAGACTCACAAATCCCAACATTGTGTGTTGAATATATAAGACTTCTCAATTAGTTTGATCCCCATCACCACGCTCACATTCACAATCATTCTGCACCGGTTGTCTCGACACAACCTTGGGAAGTTAGGTGCGGAAGAAGGTCACGTGTTGATTTTCTGTCGTACAGGACACTTCAACCCTCCTTTAGTTTTTTAAAACAGAAAACATTAATAAAAATGTTTGTTGTGCATTGCACTAAGCAATTTCAACAATTAATCGCTATTAAATTTGGTTTTTTTGAAGACATCAATTTTTTGCTAGAAGTGAATCCACGTGGCTGCTAGCATCAATATATTATATTATATCTTTTTGTCAATGTAAAAAATAATCTTTATAACTATATGATAGAGGAGCTAATAGTGGATTGATGGTTATCTTCCTGTCACTATAAAAAACATATTTGAGTTACAGTTCATCATTGTCAAAACTAGGAGGTCTTCACTGTCGAAAGCTATGGAGGTCTTTGAGAAAGGAAAAAATTTAATCCTCTTTCCCTAATAATAGAATATATTGTAAATGGCTCTATTTCTCTTACAGAAAACTCTCCTACAACAATTTTTTTGGGGAAATTCTTGTCATTAATAAAAAATTCATTATTTCCTCTAGACTAGTGTAGATGTAAACACCACTTTTCTCATCGTAGCAAGTCATTTTTGTTTCTTATAATTTTTGGATATCATCAATTACCTGATGCAAGAAATAATAGTTTCTTTTAAATATATTCAGGTTCTAGAGACATTATTCTATTCTTATAAAAAAATTCACAGACTTCGAATAGTATGATGTTGTCTAACAAAATTGTGTCCCAATTCAATTACCAACATCCATCTAAAAACTGACAATTTTTTGCATCTATTAGAGTTCAGTACTACTATTGTGCATAATTATAGCTATGTACCATTCAAAACATCCAAAGGTATTTACAAAAGTCTCTGGTAACAATATGGAGCAAGGTGTATACACTAACATGGCTAGACATGATTTCATATTGTATAGATTATCAGACAATAAATCATAAAGCAATATCTTATTACAATTTATTTATTGACACATTTGTTTGTTACATTTAATTTCTCCAAGGTTGGTCATACTACACATGAATATGGATCTTTACATGTACGAAAACGTAATGACAATCACAAAAAATCTAAAAGATAAATATGTAATTGGCTATGGTGTTATCAACATTGTTTATAACTATGATATAAAGAATTCTAAACCAATTGTTATAAAGAGAATGTACAATCGCTACCAACTAAGCTTGCTTGCATTTGAAACTGATTTAGAAATAGTTAAAAGCATAAAGCATCATAATCTTAAGAGTCTACATGGATGTTCACTTTTTCCACTTAAAAACCTAATGTTTTATGATTACATGGTAAACAAAAGTCTATGGAGCATCCTACATGGTGAGTAAAATTATTATGTTATGAAGACAAATGGATCAGATGTACGTTGTAGATTCATTTTTTGAAATAGAATCATCTAATCAATTTATAACCTTCATATTAAAATGGATTGTTGAAAAATATAACAAATGTTTTATTAATTTTTATTATCGTATAGGATCATCAAAGAAGATTACGCTATACTAGAACGCTCAGATACATGTTGCTCCTGGTGCTGAAGAAGGATAGCCATATCTTCATTATGATTGTAACCCATGCATTATTCACAATGATGTGAATACTTCAAACATTCTTTTGGATTATAATTTTGATGCACATTAGTCAGAATTTGGCATTGCCAAGTACATTTCCTCAGCCAAAAATCGCACCTCTACATATGTTACAGGTACCATTTTTTGCATTGACCTATAATATGTAGAACATCAAGGATTGATGAGAAAATTGATGTAAATAGTTACAGGATTTCTCTTCAAGAGTTACTGATGGGAAAGAAGATGTGGCCAATAAATCAAATCTGCCAAAGTTGGTAAGATTTTTGTTTGTTAATCTTCATTTAGAGCTTACATTGTGCACTATTTAAGTATTTTTAATGTTTTTTATCTGGAGAAATAAAATGTGGGTGGAATTATCTTTGACAATGGCTAGTGAACCCATATTCTAAAAAAATCAAACAACAAAACTAGTCATGGAAATTGTTTATACAAAAGTTGCACCAACTTGTAGGGATCTTGGGATTGTAAGAAAAAACTTCCAGTTGGCCTTGCTTTGCACCAAGAAACAACCATATGTTTGACCCACCATGCATGGCGTTGCAAGAGTTCTAAATTTGACGTTATTAGTGCCTACTCCTACATAAATGTATAGTATCCACATCAACCAATTGACCCCTAGTAATAATTACATGAGGTATTTGGATGGATATGCAAATGGTAAGAACAACAATGTTATAGTTAGCATGAGTTGCACTTTAAATAGGACTTTTTTTTTTTAGATTTAGTGAGGTGATTTCGTAAAACACTTTTTGACTGGAACGAGACTTCGATGGTGTTGTGATGGAAAAAAAAAGTATCCCCCAGAGTCCTCTCTATCCAATGATGTTGGACGCTCTACTTTTCTCAATGGTTGAGTCGATTTTCAAGTAAACAATGACCATTTTTACCTGTTATAGTCCATATTTTTTCCATATTACTTAAGACAACTTCGAACCCTTAAAATAGAAAAAGGTGCACCTAAATTTCTTTTTGAAGGAAAAAAATTTAGATTTGGACATTTTGTTCCTTTTCCACTTGCCCAATAGGATTGTTTTCATCATTGCTAAATTGATCTACTTTCGATACTAGTAGTAGTACACTCTTATGTTATTTTTTTCTCATAAATACTAGTCTCTACTTTGATAGCACCTCCACTACTACTTTACTCAACACTAATTGTATCCAAAGTGGCAGTCTCGTTCAAGAGGTAGCAAAGGTATTCATTTTTGTGTTAATAAAATTATCCACAAAAGGAGACCACTCCTCATATAATATTTACAAATATATATGTATGAATTCGTAAAAAAAATTAAATGTACAAATAAGACCTTTCAATGTAAATATGATGACAGATTAGTTGTGTTATTTATTAACTCGAAAAGAATACAATTGTGGCACAATGAGTCTTTTGAAGGATGTAAACTATGAAATATTGGTTCAATGTATCTCCGAGGGTGTAAGACAACATTTCTCATAAACATTTTTCTTGAATTTTGTCAAGGATTATTTCATTTTCTTACTCACAGAAGTGACTCATCATTTATATACAAAATGGAACAATTTACAAGCATAAATTATACTATCTTTCAGAGTAATAGAATTTGTGATATACTATTTTCTTTTAATGATTACTTGAAGTTATATTTTATAATAATGAGCACTAGTGAACTTAATGTCATGTACAATATAATAAAACAATACTTGGGTTGCTACAACGTATATTTCAGGGTGAAAACGTAATTTTATGGTAAGTTCCAAAAGAAATCAACATAACACTACTAGCATTTAAGGTCAATGCCAAATTTAAGGATTATGCACATAATAAACATTGAAAGTGCAAGCCTCAATCTTTCAAAGGTTGAGAATCACACTTTCAAGAATCACACTTTTAAAGTGTGAGCCTCACACTTCAAAAGTGCAAGACTCAGATTTTTTAGACTGCGGGGATCGCACTATGAAAGTGTGAGATTCTCATATTTTCATAGTGTAGTGCTCGCACTTTAAAAATTTTGAGAGCCTCACACTTACAATAGCTAGTGACCACTCACCTTACATTGAGTCTCATGACTTACAATTGTTAGCAACCAACCATGACTTTGAACTTTCTTCTACAAAAATTTATTGTTATTTTTTTATTTTTATTAATCTAACAGGCTCATGCCTTATAATAGTTAGTGGCTACTAAATTTATAATACTGCCAATATTGAAAAATCTAAAAAATGGTGAAATTGGATTCCAATAATAGCCAAATCAAAATCCAATTATAGCAATATTGGAATCTAATAATAGTGAAATTGGAATCCATTAATAGTTTTGGATTGGAATTGGAAAAGGTTCCTAGTGCAAAGGATCACAGGGTGCATCTGCAGGAGGGAAAGAAGGATGCTTAGTTCACAACAAAAATGGATAAGGTGGTTCTGAGTAAGGGTCCCTTTGTCATGTGGGCAAGGCGTGTGGCTGGCCAACCAGTCAAACACATACCTTTCATAAATATCAACCCTATATGTAATGAAAAAGGTTTTTTTCTTGGAACTACCAGAATCTCTACCCAATCAGGTTCTATCTTCAATGTGTAATACCATTATTTCCAATATTCTTGATAGCAAACCCAATATTGAAGAATTCAAGAAATGGGCTAAAAGGAAATGGATGCCTAAGGGGATGATGGATGTTGTGGCTTATGTTAATGCATTATTTGTGATCCATTTGTCCTTGAAGGAGGTTTTTTTAAGGGATTTTACAGAGGGGCTTGGTTCATGGATCGTGTTGTGGTTCTAGTTAAAAAGTGAGTGTCGGAATTCAATCCTTTGGAGATTGTTATCAAATAATACCCTGTCTGGTTCCAGCTACCTGGATTTCCATTAGAATATTGGGACATGGATATCCTTCATGGGATAGCTAAGGCCATTGGTGCCTTGGTCATTATTGATCCAGTCACATGAGCTAAAATGAGGCTTCTTTTTACATGTTTCTGTGTAAATCTATTTCCTAAAACACCTTTACTAAGAAGCATTGAGATCAAATCACCATGGGGTATTCACACCTAGAAGATTGACTATGATTTTTCTTTGTTATGTGTTTTTCTTGCTTTAAATCATGAAATAATATCAAATCTTGTCCCAAAGCTAAAGAGGAGGCTACTCAGAAAGCTCTGCTAAATAAGACTAAGAGCAAGGAAGATCCGAAGGGAAATGGCCTAATGTATTCAAATGGCATTGGACCGTTGAAGTTCAATCTAGAATGATGAAAAATAGAAAATTCCAAGGATCACATTCCAAAAGTTACACATAAGAGAACTGATGAGGAATGGAAAGATAAGGACAAACAAAGTGAGGAGACCTAAAAACCTGATAAAAATGAGGATACAGTGATCTTTGAGGATTTTCAGGAGGATAGTATAGTAGGATCAATAGTCCCAGACTCTTTGGAAGCAATTTTATTTTCTCAGAGACCAGAGGAAGCTCTATTGGTAAGAAATATGTATCAAATGTTAGCTGTAAATCTAGAGGACATCTCTATTATTGTGAAGGATGCCCAGTGGAAATAGGAGGATGCGGAGAAAATGTCAAAAGAATATCCAGATGGAAGTAACAAGACGAATATAGTTGTAAAAGAGAGTGCACTTATGGTGAGCTCAAATTTTCTCGTCCCTGAAAATAGGCCATCACCAAACCAGATTTCAACACCACAAACCAGATCTGAGGTGGATGTAGGATAAAATAAGGCATCCCTGGGATGTCTTTCAAAAAATGAAAAAAGGGATAAAGAGACAAAGAAATATATCATCTAAGGTCATCAAAAACCATTAATGTTGGGTAAGAAATCCTTTTATCATAAATGATTTGAATTTCTTGGAATATTGGGGGCCTTAATCAACCCAGTAAGCATAGGATTTTGTGGGATTTAAAAGACAAATAGAAACCTGACATGTTAATGTTATAAGATACTAAGATGAATGACACGAGGATGAAGTATTTTCAGGCTTCTTTTTGGAAAGATTCTATATTCCAATGTCAACCTTTTGTTGGTGCCTCAAGAGGATTGTTGTGCATGTGGCAAAAGGATAAACTGGAGGGTTTTCCCCTTATCAACAGTCAACATCATATTGTTATTTTTTTTACTAAAATTATAACTATAAATCACTTTATTATATCTAATGTCTATGCTCCTAACACCTCTGTGGGAAGATGGGAGCTATGGGAGAATTTGACCACCACTTTCAGAAGAATGTTTAATGACTTAAATTGAATTATTGGTGGAGACTTTAATACCCCCCTCATTCCTTCTGAGAAGAAAGGTTGTATTAATGTTTTCACTGAAAGTATGGAGGACTTGGGTAATTTTATGGGTTGGAATTCCTTAATAGATCTAAATATTAGTGGCTTCAAATTCACTTGGTCCAATAGGAGAGAAGGGGACAATCTAATCCAAATAAGATTAGATCATTTTCTTGTTAATAATCAGTGGGTTTCTCAACAACATTACACTCTTTCTTCTCTTCCTAGGATTTTTTCGGACCATAACCCAATAATCCTCAAAACGGGTGTTAGAGCACACAATTTGGGATGACCCTTTAGGTTTAAAAATATTTGGACTACTCACCCAGATTTAGAACATAGACTTCAGAACTAGTGGGACAATGAAGTAAGAGGTAAAAATATGTTCAAATTGACCACCAATCTTAAAAATATCAAAGTTAATCTGAATGTTTGGAATAAGGAAATATTTGTAAACATTTTTCTCCAAAAAATTATAATAACGAAGGATCTCAGGATTCTTGAAGAAAACAGAGAACAAGGAGGGTGGATCTTTGAGGACAAAGCTAAAGAAAAGACCCTTCTATCTGATAACCAAAATATTCTACATCGGGAAGAGGTCTACTAGAAGAAGTAATCGAGAATCATGTGGCTTAAGTAGGGGTATTGGAACACTAAATTTTTTCATATCTCTGCTACTATTAAAGCCAATAAACTATGTATTCAAGAGATCAAGAAAGGTAATGGGGATGTTTCCATTGATGATAAAGATATTGCTTCTACGATTGTTTCCTTCTTCAAAAACCTTTTTCCTGAGGACCTTCTCAAGCATGAAGTTACTAATGAAGAAATCCTTGACCTCTTTGAACCAACTATTAGTCTAGATGAAAATAAGGATCTCATTGTTATCCATGCTAAAGAGGAGATCAAATTTATTCTAGATGCTATGGAAGGTGGTAAAATCCCTAGCCCGAATGGGTTCCTGACCTTTTTTTCCAAATTTATTGGTATATTTTTAAGATTGATGTGGTTTTTGTTATTCAAGAATTTTTTTAATCAGGTTGCTTACTCAAACAAATAACTCATACTTTTATTTCCCTCGTACCCAAAAAACCTGGTGTTAAGGGTCTGGGGGACTTTAGACAAATTAGATTATGCAACACCATGTAAAAGCTCATCTCTAAAATATTGGCCTTCAGACTTAGGGAGACCCTTGGTAACTTCATTTCTCCCAACCAAGGGGCCTTTGTGCCTGGAAGACAAATTTTGGATAATATTATAACAATTCAAGAAACTATTCATTTTGTGGAACTTTCAGGAAGGGAAGTTATGATTCTAAAGTTGGACGTGCAAAAATCCTATGACATAATTTCTTGGGAATTTTTGTAATCTCTTCTATCTAAGTTGGGTTATAACTCTCATTTTATTAAAATGATTCAATCTTGTACTAAAGATATGAGCTTCTCTGTTATCATAAATGGAAAACCCAATGGATTTTTCAAAGCTGAAAGGGGGCTAATACAAGGGGATCCTTTATCCCCCTTTTTGTAGATAATTATTACTAAAACTTTTTGTAGATTATGCCTTAAATCCCAGAGAGAAGGAAACATGTAGGGGATCAAAGTGGCCAATGGTATTGAAAATCAATGTTTTTAGTATTTGTTTGATGATATGGTCCTTTTAGGTCATGCAGTTGTTCAAGAAATCAGGACTATCAAAGGTATCACTAAGAAGTATGAGAGAGATACATGGAAGAAAATTAACCTTATGAAAAGCTCTTGTTTCTTTATAAATGTTGAAGAGGAACAACAGAAAATACTGCCTACCATCCTATATTATAATATCAAAAATATCCTAGACTTCTACTTGGGAATGCCTCTCTTGTGGAGTAAATTCGATGGAGGTTGGAACCAACTTATTGAGAGATTTCATAAGAATTTTTCCTCTTGGAAAGGCTCTTTAATATCTCAAGTTGGGAAGGCTCAACTTTTCAGAGTAGTATGCAAGGCATTCCAATGTATATCATGTCCATTTTTATTCTTCCAAGAAGAGTCAAGAAGACCATTGAAGGAATTCAGAAAATGTTCCTATGGAATGGATCTGAGGATAAAAAGATATTACCTTTGGTTGTTTGGGACAAGGTTACTCAACCCAAGGACAAGGGTGGTTTGGGTCTAAAGAACATTTAGATTATGAATCACACCCTCATTGCTTAGGTGGGGTGGAGGCTACATAAAAAGATTGGTATCTGGGTGACTATTCTGAAAGTGAAATATTTACTGCAATTTGGCAGAATGATGGATTTCTTTAGCGAGATGGTGCTCCTGAGAGACTCTATATTTTGGAACAACCTATGTCAAACTAGAAAATTTTTAATCAAGGGGTACAAATGGAACCTTGGATATGGATCTAAAATCAAATTCTGGGAGGATCCTTGGATGGAGGATGTTGCCCTTAATTTGAATAGCCCATGGAGTGAGCTTTGGAATTTATACTCTAATGAGAAGGGAGATCTTGTGTGTAATTACTTGGATGAGGAACATAGATGGTCTCCAATCCTTCCCCCTCCTTTATTTCATGGGGATATTACAACATTTTTTATGAGTTAAATAGGAAACTCAGGGATCTTCATATCTTTCCTGACAACATCGAGGATGAGCTAATCTAGAGACTCACAGACACAGGGGATTACAAGGTAAAATATGGATATTTGACAAAATTAAATCATTTGGAATCAAATATTGTTTGGAGGAAGGTTTGGAATAAGCATCTTATCCCTAAGATCAACATTTTTTTTCTAGGAAGTCATCAAAGGTAAGCTCCTTACTATGGATCAAATCAGAAGGAGGGGAATGATCATTATTAATAGATGTGGGTTGTGTAAGGAAAATGAAGAAATCATCAGGAGAATATTTCTGGAATGTCCCTTCTCTTTTCAAGTCTTTACTGTGATCATATGTATCTTCAATGTGCACTGGGTCCTTCCGAGAGATGTGGCCCTCTTACCTGAGTAATGGAACTTTAAATCTCATAATGACATGGTTAAAAAAAATTGGAACTTGGCCTTGCCTCACATTTTGTGGGGAATCTGGATTGAATGTAACAATAGGATCTTCAAGAACAAATCGATCACCCCAAGCAGGGTGTTTGATAAAGTGAAACACTCTTAAGGATAACTCCTAGATCCTTAAACCCAAATAGGTAAAAGTGTGTCTAGAGTGGGAAATGGACATTCTTAGAAACTTAGAGGTTAAATCCACCACCACCATTGATGAAAAATTGAAACTTAATGTCAAATGGATAAAACCACCAGATGGCAGCCACAATCTCAAATTTGACGGCTCGGCCCATGTGAACGAAAAAGTGGCTAGAGGAGGGGGTCTTGTTCATGACCATAGTGGAAATTACATTGATGCCTATGTGGGTCCCATGGGAAACCAATCAAAAAATGTTGTTGAGGCCAAAGCCATGCTTTGGGGTGTTATATTTTGTCACAATTTAGGGATTAAAAATATAATTATTGAGGGTGATTCGGTCGTGTGTCATAAATGTCCTCAAGGATAGCATAAAATTTGGCTAGAATATTAATAATTTGATTACAGAGGCATGTTCCATTCTTGCTTCATTTGAACAAGTGGTCATTCAACAAACTTATCAGGAGAGGAACAAACCAGCAGACGTGCTCGCTGAAAAAGGTACTGCCATGGTGGATTTGGAGATGTGGATTGGGACACATTCTCCTTGGGGTCAGGTGAAAAAGCTCATTAATGATGACCTAATGTAGGAGGAAGGGTTATGATTACTCCCCTAGTTTGCATGCTTTGGTTTTCGAAAGGACTTCCCTTTTTTGGAAAACTAGCCTTGTCAATTTCACTTTCTTTTTCCCCAATTTTTCTTAGTTTATCACTCGGGTTTACAAAGGTGTTCATCTTGTAGGTTTCATGGTGGGGGATAGGTTGAGAACAAATCCCTCTACTTTCATCTACCTAAAAAATGACACAGGTCTATGGAAATTGTTGCATTAAGGTAGGTCTACCAAGTTCATTTGACGACTCAAAGGTAATGACCCTATCTTGTTATTGATTTCATTGTTGCCTCGAAGGATGGTGGATTTTCTTTTCATGGGGTTCATATTTATGTTTCTAAGGTTATTGGGTTAAAAATGGAGGGACTCAAAAAATTTAAAGACAAAACCAGGAAAAAACATGAAATTGCTACTTTCTTTGAAGCTGGGGAAAATAACATAGCTTATGATAATGGTATTTCTCACACCTATTTGCCAAATAGGTGGGCTGATGTCTTCCTAGTTATTGTGAAGTATTTGACACTCAAAGGAAAATTTCATAAAAAATTTACTCATCATTTTTCTATCCTCAATTTTTTCTGTCAAGACCAGACTATGAGTCTTGCTTATTTTCTCTATCGGTCGTTTCTCTCGACCTTTGAGGATTTTAAGAAAGAGAAGACAAATATACCCCTCCACCAGGGTCTCATTCTTATTATGGTTAAAAGAGGTGAAACAGACAGTCCTTTCCCTGTCAATGACCATGATTCTGATCAGGAAACCCTTTCTTCCTGCATTAACAAAAATTAAGAAACATAAATTTATTGATCCGGATAAGGGTATCGCGGATGTCTTATGTAATCTTAATAAAGGAATCAAGAATTTGGATGACAATTTCACTAAAAGGGTCCAGGAACTTGCTGAATGGGAGGCCAGACTAATGAGGGCTAAGACCACTACTGACACCATTCTCACCATCAACCAAAACCTCATACAAGAGCTTAAATATTTCCATCAAAGAATTGATTCCCAGAACAAAACCATCAAGGGTATCCAAGCCGATTATGTTATGCAAGAGAAATAGATTTCTATTATGCAGAATTAGGTTGCTACTGAGGAGGGAAAAAACAAGATGAAGTTGATGTTGATTTTTTCTGACAGTGAGGATTCGGATACTGGTGACATCTCAGGTATCGTTACTGAGTCCAATCATAGCCAAGATTAGAGGGAAGAGTAGGTTGAGACCCAAAATGAGAATGAGGTAGTCAACTATCGGAAAAGGGTCATTATCAAGGTGGATGGCAAGAGAGATGGTGGTCTGAGTACCAAATACCATAGTAGAGATACAGTGAACTAATTACATACATATTACTTCCCTTTTATTTTTGTTTACTTTCCTTTGTCTCTTTCCCTTTGGGACTTCAAAAAACTCAGTATTAATTTGCACACTCTTGTATTTTGGCCTGTTTATGTGGGGGCTTGTTGTCAAGTTTTTTTGACTCTACCTCCATGGCTCTGTTTTAGTTTTTGTCTTTGAAAAACTTGCTCCTATTTGTAAGGGGGTTTTTTGGTCCCCAGTTTAAAACTAAACCTTTTTTATCTTATTTAAAAAATAGTAAAATTGGAACTAGAATAAGTCCAATAATGACAATATTGGAGTCAAATATTGCTACTAATGGAATCCAATAATAGTAATAACGGAATCCAGTATAGAAAAAAATGGAATCCAATATACGTAAAATTAGAGATGGGTTTCTTCCAATACTTGAAATACTGGATTCTAGATTTACTGGAATATGTCCAGATTTAGTGAAATAAGCATTCAAGATTGTTTTCACCATTGTCAATGTTTGATTGTCTTGTAACTACTTCATACTCTGATTTTTTATTTTCCTTTCTTATATTTTGTGATCCTAAGATCTCATCTTGATCTTCTTCTCTTTTGAGATCTATAGATCCTTATTTTTCACCTCCTTTTCTCTCTCTTTTGCAAATAACCTTCATTTTGTCCTTCCCATTTTATATTCTCTTTGAATCTTAGAAAAATATTCACACCTTCATTCATATCACTTGTACTTGTATAATCAAATCTCAAAGAAATGTTAGTTTGATAAATGGACGGCTTGAATGCCTCTTCCATCTTCTTCATGACCTTTTATTTCTCATCTTCACTCATGGCTTCTGCATACAACATGCTCATTGTATTTTTCTCTATCATACTTTCCTCATCACCTCCATCAACTACATCATCTGATTCATCATCCAATATATCTTTCTTTTTGTCCATAAGAACTTCATCATGTGCTTCTTCTCTCTTTCTTTCATCTCCTTCTTGTTGCACTATACCAAATTCTTCTCTCTTTACCTCCTCTTGTCTTGAGGCCTTTACAATCTCTTCAAAAACATAATTTTTATCTTCTTTTTTTAATGCTTTTTTTTCTCTCTCACCTTTTCTTTGGACTTCTCTTCACTTTTCTTCTTAAGTGCCTTTTTTGCACCATACCTTCCTTGTTATCATAAATATGTAGAAACATGTTTAAGGTATCTTCTAAGACCTCTTCATCTTCCTCTTCACTTTCTTTATGCCTTTGACTTGGAATTTCCTTCTACTTATTCTCTTTTTTCCCAAGAATCTCAAAGGATTTTATCTTATCAATCTTGTTTGTTTTTCCATAAAACTGAAAATCTTCATTCAACTTCATACCTGCATCATTACTCTCAAATAAATTTTTAAATCAGATAGATAAGGCTTAATAGACCTTAGTAGTTTTTTCTTTCATGTTTCTTTAGTTCCCATCAATAATTTCTTATTTAACATCATCATAATGAATCATGGTTATGGCTCTTGTTAGTTTGTTATAGGCAAAAGGGTATATATCTCTCTCTCTATTTGTCACAATAGTATACATGTTTTTCTTACCATCATGAAATGATTTTCTATCATAGTACCATGGCCTATGAAATAACACATGACACACATTCATGGGTAAAAAATCAAAAAAATACCTTGTCTTTATATCTTCCAATCTGAAATTCTATTTAACATTGTTCCCTAACCAAGACATGATAACCTTTCTACATCCAAAACACTTGATAAGGATTAGGGTGCATTGTTATTTCGAACCAAACTTCTTTACCATCTCATAAGAAACTAAATTTTTAGTGCTTCCACTATCTTTAGTCACATCACAACATTTTCCATTAGTATTACATCTAGTTCTGAAAAAAATTCTTCTTTGAGTTGCAACATGCATTACATTGTTTGATTTCAATAAAACTCTTCTCAACAAAAGAGACTCACCTTTATTTTCAAGAATAGGATAATCATATTCTTTAACCTTTTTCATCCTTGCATCCATCTTAGGGAATTCATATACCTCATGTCCTGTAAATATTTGACATCTGTAGCATCTTCTTTTAAAATGTACCTTTTTTTTACCTATTACTTTTAACGAGACTCATATATACTCTCATTATTTTATGATTTTCCTATATACCTTCAAATCTACTCATCAAGACCTACATCATCCTATCCACTTTCTCTTCCAAATATGGCCTTCTTACTTCCCTAACGTGTACCATCTTGTCCTCTTGTTTCTCTTTCTTGTCAATTTAGCAAACTTCTTGAGTATCAACCTACAATCACTTCTCAAAACAATATATTCTTCTTATCAAGAACCTACTTTTTGATCTGATACCAAATGATGCAAAATTGTTATCAAAAACATCAATTAATGAGTTTATAACACTCAAAAATTCAAAAAAATCCTTTTACAAGAAAAATACTCACTTTTCAACGTTTTAATTCTTCCTTGAGTCAAATTTGATCTTAAACCCCTAATTGGGATTTGAATATTCTTTTACCCTATTATAAGACCTCATGCAAGGCTTAAACAACCATCAAAATGAAACAAAACAAACACTAGTTTCAATTTTCTTACCTTCTTCCAAAACTGCCTTCTCAATGCTTCTTAAGAACATTCCACAAGCGATTTCATGGTTGGAGCAAACCACACCTACCCAGAACAAAATAAAAACACGTTTAAGTACCCTTTATGCCTCCCATGGTGTGGGCAAAATTTCACTCTTCAACTCTTAGTGCAACTCCCTTATCTCTTCCCTTCACTTCTAGGCCTATTTCCTTCCTTGTAGCCCTATGGAACTGGTTTTCCTTCCATAACTTTTGGCTCAGGCACTTTCCAAGCAAGCTAGAATCACTTTAGATTACTCTTTTGGCTGTTCCAACTCCTCACAAAATTGTAAGGCGCCTTCCTTCAGGAAAATCACTCAAAACCAATTGTCTCAGGCTCAAATTAGGTCTTCCATGCTTCTCTACAGATTTGTAGCCCAGACTGATACAAAATTAGGAAATCTCTTGTAAGGTCTAACTATAAAAGTTCATAAATAGGGTTCACTTGCCTATTTGGAGGATATCCAGAGAATCTCAGGCTTTGAAATGAAGACTAACCACTCCAAACTCCTTTCTTCCTTCCAAACCCTAGGAGGGTTTCTGAGTTAACCCGAGTAGGAGAAAATGTTTACCAAACAAAAATTACTCACTTTTCAATCTTCGCAACTTCTGCAGTGGATCTGTTATCATTTGTTTATTTCTCCTAGACCTAACAGTAGCTCTTGATTATGTCAATAATCCTCAGGTTAAACGACTGTACTCACCTATTTGACTGGGTAAAGCAGGGTTCAGGGTATCTTGAGGATGCCAAAACAGAGTTTTGATATTAAGGATGCTTTTAAACTTATTGAATGACCTTTTTCACCACTTGTCACAGGTTTTCAACAATCAAGACCTTCCTCGAGCCTATATGGTTTAAGACCTTCAATAACAATCCCTCAACTTCCCTTACAACTTTGCTTCAAATCAGGGTTCCATGCAAACAATCTTCAAACTCCTACACATGCAAAGTTCTCTGTAGATGAAACGATTTCTGAGCCTGCCTATCTACTCTTCTCAAGCACCAAATTCCTCCTTGAATCAAGTTTACTCTTCGAACTGTCCAACTTGCAATGACTACCCCAAATAATTATAGTTTGCTTACAGTATACCCTTAATTGCCAAGGCATTAACTTACACAAGATAATGAATACATCACAGAGTCAACAAAAACAAACAGAGAATACTATCTCTTACTATACATGAGTTTCCTTCAGATTGCACGCACAAGTTTCAGTGATCACCACAAGCACAACATACAGATTCGAAAACTTATCACCAACTGTTTGCAAACATGATTTTCACTCAAAGGTTCTTGGAGCTCCTATCATCCTTTCTCATTGAAATGAATCCCCTTTACAAAGCAGTTACTAACAAGTTTTATACTCCTCTCCACCTCTAACTGAATCTAGGTGTCATAAGACCTCTCAAGTTACATGTTTTTGTATTTTATTATAACATCAAAAAACCCAACTTTAGTCTAGAAACTTAAGACTTAAGAACTAGGTCATAATTATGACTTGACTATGACTTCTAGACCTCAATAGGACCTCCCACAACCTTAACACATGCTCGATTGCTCCAAAATCACATCCATACACTACAAACAAGCCAAATTCCCTTATAATTCAAATTTGCACTTTTGGAGGTAAAATGCACAATTCAAATTTATGAAGGGCTAGATACAAAATAACAACTATAGATGACTCTAAATGACCCCCTAAACAGACAACCACATTTTCAAACCAAAATTTTATGTTGCAATCCAAAATTGTATGCCAAGAGAGATGCTCCTGCATCAAATGTGATGTAGATATCAAGGTGACCTAGGTAGTGAAATGCAAAGGCTTATGTGAATAATTGGCTATAGATTTGCAAGGTGAAAAGGATATTGTTCTAGTGATCCAAAATGGCCACAACTAGCTATAAAATAACTTCCTCCTTGTTGTAGTCATGACATAGTGCATTTCCTCCAAATAGTTCAATGTCCCCAAGGCTTGAGCAAGGCCAAGATAAGGCATTCTAGGCTTAAATATATCCCCTATGTGTTCATAGATGTAAATTTGTTTAGGAAGGATATAAATGGTATTTTTTTGAGGTGCATTAAGGTAGATCAAGTCAAAATAGTCTTGTAAGAATTACATGATGGTACGGAAGGAGGACACTTTTCCCCTAGAATGAAAACACGCAAGATCATGAAAGGAAAGTATTATTATCTAAACATATTTAAATATTATTATTCTTAGATAAATAAATGTAAGAAGTGTTCCATCTTCATAGGAAAAGAAATACTTGTGTCCCTTTTCCTTCACCCCATCTCAGTAGAGAATCCTTTCATGCAATGAGTTTGATTTCATTAGAGTGATCAATCCACATTCTAGTTTGGGGTATAAGTGGATATTTACAACCATGCACTACTTCACCAAAGGGACATATGAAACTGCTTTGAAGGAAGAAAATAAAGCTAGCATCTTAAACTTCTATGAAGGTATTATAACAAGTTTTAGTGTTCCTTGTACAATAATATTTTATAATGTTTTAGCATTCCGTGGAAGGAAAATTAATGATTAGTCTATGAAGAAGGGAATTTACTTAAGCACATTCTCAAATTATTACCCCCAAGGAAATGGGTTGGCATAATCAACCAATAAGAATCTCATAAGGATTATTAGAAGAATATTGGAGGAGAATCAGATTTCTTGGCACACAAAGTTGAAATCATTCTTATGGGATGATAGACTCACTCCCAAAAGGTCAAATGACAGCTCACCCTATAATATTGTTTATGGAAAAGAATAAAAATTTCCAATATCTCTTGAATTTCCAGCCTTGGAGTTCATAAATTAGCTTGAAATGTTAGAGGTATAGGTCATGGAAGTTAAGTATGCCAAGCAAATGGAATTGGAATATTTTAGATACCAAGCCATTTATGTAATGGAGTTGAATCAAGCTCAAGTAAAAAAATGTTTTGACAAGAAAGAAATGGCTAGAATATTTTAAGAAGAATACATTGTCCTCAAATAGGACAAGGAAAGAGCCAAGATAGTTAAACATTCAAAGTTTGACGTAATATGGAGTGTCCCTTACATTATCTCGAGGCTCAAGCCATGCAATTATTTTCAACGATCAAATTTAGATAGAAGATATCTTTTCATCACACTCAATAGGATGTACCTAAAACAATGTGATTGAGGTGAAGGTTTCATCTTGTATATTGTAGGATTAGTTTCACTTTCCTCCAAGTGTTTTTGAGCACATGTTTGACAGGTAGTGTAGTTTTCATTTCCCTAAGTTCTTGGCACAATGTTATTTTTGTTCTCAAGTGTCATTTTTTGGTTTCAAAGTTTTGAGGAGGTTATAGCAGTCTTCGAGTTTGAAATCAAATGTAAATCAATGTTGATTTCACACTTCATATAGTTCATGAGGTATTTTTAAGGTTGGGATAAAATTTCAGAGATGTAGTATTGACTCCATGCCTAATGGATGCTAAAAGGTAACTATCAGACCATCTAGCAGGCAGATGTTCTACTAAAGTAACCTAACTATTTTCCCAAATATCACCACCATGTTATTTTGTACAACTAGTAAAAAATTAAGACTCATGCAGCTCCATTCTTTAAAACCCAAATCTTTTCAATGCAAGTTGTAGGTTTGTGGAATATGAAACAATGTATCAAGAGCCTTAACATTTTTTTAACATTTTAATTAGAACTTTACATTTAAAAGTTAAAATTTAGATAAGGAATAAAATTCACAAAAAATTGGTTACAAAAATTTAGTTACATGTAAGATCCACGAAATAAGGAAGTTAATTTTCATCCTTCACAATGGTGGTGAAATAGTCAGTGCTTCACGATAGGAAATAAAACATGGGTTGTGCTCTAGATAAGCCAAAATGTAAGAAGAACATGTCATGTAGGGCCATAAATAAAGGTATGTATGTTATGATGCGACTAAGGTTGGAATCCATGAAACACTAACTTAGTTCCCTATGGATTTCCTCAAAATACAACATTTTGTGGAATTTGAAAGTCCATGAAACAAAGGAGTATGGTCATGGGTAAAATGTTGTGTAACAGGGAATGTCCACAAAGGCTAAAATTGAGGCTTCAAAGGTTAGCTATGGTATTATGTGGATGGGAAATAGTTAATATTTCGTGGAGTATTCAAATATGCACAAGGAACCTGTGGAGGTAGAGAAACCACATAATGAGGTAGAATTTTCAATTCTTCTCACAGTTTTATGAGTTGAAAGTTACAATTTGGAATTTTATGATGGGAAAAAATGTGTCCATTCATTGTGCACTCTTATCATCCATTTAACCAAGGTATTCAAGGAAACAAGTGGGGGACACACCAAAACTGACACAAAAATGGATAGAATTAAAGGGGTTACAGGGACCGATATGATCACATACCCTAAGGGAAGTAACCATTACACTAGGAAAAAACTAAGGTTTCCAAGGCCTTATGTTGAAGAAGAGGAAGGAACCCTATGGAGGTATCATACACTATGGGGATAATGATAAACAAAAGAAGAACCATGAAAAGAATATGCTAACCTAGAGGAAAGCATATAACATGAAATAAGATAACTGAAATACAATACATGCTAACATATCATGTCCGTTAAATACTATGCTAACATAGAGTATGTAACGAATGTAAGGAACTACTCATATATAAAATAACAAAAGTGAGTTATAGCACTTACATGTTAGGGAGGCGATCGTTGATGCATCTATCTCCTAAAGGACCATACATAAAGAGAGAAAAAATTTCAGGTAGATAAGGGGAAATAATCCAGTCCTAAATCACTATAGTTGACCCAAAAGTACAAGCAAACTAATCCAATCAAAGAGGAAACTCTAATCCAATAGTCAAGATGAAATAAATATAAAAAGCTACAGTGAGTCAAGTGAAAGTTTGGCGCAAGAGATAAAAGTTAAATGATGAGTTTCTATATTTAAATATGTGATGTCCTAATGTGAAAATGAGATTTGGGGTTATTTATACCAGACATCGTTGCACCCGTGGGTGTGAAGGTGTTGGTAAGGATTTTAACTCTGTACCAACATAATCATGCCTGTTAGTGCAATGAAATTGGAAAAAGAGTAAAAAGTAATGGGAGATGTGTAAGGAGACATGCGAAGCAAGGATGATGCAAAATGAAAGAAATGGAGGTAATGAGAAATACCAAGATGATCCAGAAGAATGAGGAGGAAAACAAGAAGCTAAGAGGAAAAAATAAGAGGAATATGAGCAAAAGATAAACACATAAATGGGACCAAAAGTCTGCTCTCTCTCCATGTATGATCCCTAACCCAATTGATTACATGAATAACCATACCCATATCCAAGAACAATCCCCTTAAGGCACCCATTCCAAATATAGATGAATTAATCAACCTCTAACTTGGAAAGAGAAATTTTTAGTAAAATGTATGAAAATAGTACAGTGTAAAAAATTTAGGTGTATACTTATGCCTCCAGGTCATTGATTACCACATGTCGCAATAGTCAAAACATGGGGTATTCAGTTAGAAAGAACAATATATAACACCGAAACATAAATTACTTGCTGAAATAAAATAAAAAACCAGTTATAAATGAAATATACCCACCAATGTGAACCTGATAGTGTCTGTTCGTTCCTACCATGTATGGGCAGAGTCCATGTTGCTAGAACCCTGGAGAAGCAAAACTGAAAAGGAAACATTAGAGGATCATCAGTAAAATAAGACATAAATCACCTAGATAGGGGCCCATGTGATGGATGTTTTGGATTTGGAATTTAGATATAAGGTCTTAAAAGTGTCATAGAGGTAAAATCCAAGCAGCGGGGTAGTAACGCTGAAAAGCACAAAAAACCATACGTTAGAAGATACAAAGAGGAAAAATTGTCATGAGATCCTTGAAGGTGCATATAAATAGAACATGAATTATTATCCCGAAGGGCAGGTAGCAATTGCTGTAAATCATAAATAACCATGAGGTAGATGTTATAAGAGAGGTAAATAAATATCTAAGACAATTCTATAAGCCTAAGAGAGGATGCACAAGACTGTAACGATTCACTAGGAAAGACCAGGGAAAAATGGGACCAAGATTTGTAATTTTCATAGAGAGAAGAAAAAGGTTGATGAATTAGTGAATTTTGAGAAGGAGAAGAAAGAGAGGATAACTGAGTACCGGAACTCTCAAGCTCCTTCAAGCATGAAACTTTTTGAAAATTTGGGCATTTTGTTGGTTCTGTAAAAATGTAACCTTCATTCGTATGAAGGTGATATGTGTTAGGGCTGATAATATCCTTGATGAGGTAAGAACCCCACCACTTTTGAGTGTATTTTCCTTCATTGTCATGGGTTTAGTCAAGTTTGAGAACAAGGTCACCCACATCAAAATTACATAGACAAACAAGTTAGTTGTGTTATGCAGTCATGAGTTACTTCTATTTTAGATTGCGAGTGTAAGCACAATCACATCTCTCTTCAAGGATGTCAAGTTAATGGAGGTGCGCATCATGGATTTCCTCATCTGAAATTATACCATGAAGAGATATATGAATCCAAGGAAGCTCCACCTTTAGTATATGGATAGGCTCAGTTCCGTAAGTAAGTGAGAAAGGTGTTTCCCGAGTGGTCATGCAGACACTGGTGTGATAGGCCAATAGTGTAGGATATAGTTTGGTATACCAATCTGTAGAAGATTCATAAATCATTATTTTGGAGGATATTATTAATGATTTTATTTGTAGATTCATCTTTTCCATTACATTGGGGATGGTAGGGTGTTGAGAATCGTTGTTTGATCTTAAACTTAGCACTAAGTTTCCTCATTTCTTTTCATTTGAAACTCCTGCCATTATCATATATAATGGTATGGAGAATTCCAAAGCGTAAAACGATCTGGTTGAGGAAAAACTTGGAAGTGGTAAGACAAGACATGTTGGTGAGGGGCATAGCTTCAACCCACTTATTAAAATATTTTAGTGGTTTGTGATGATGAAGATATGACCATCTTGATATCGTGGAAGCTTTCGGATGTAATCCACTCCCCATATGTTTAGAAGCCCATGGAATGGAAATGGACTACAACTCAGCCAGTGGGGAATGAATTAAATCATCATGGAATTAGAAGGGTTTACATTTCTTAGTAAAAGCATGAGCTTTATTCTATAAGGTCGGCCAATAGTAACCCTTATGTAAGCATTTTACGGGCATTAGCATGACCACTACAATGGCCACCACAAGTTCCCCCATGTTCCTCTTATAAGATAAGGGGAACCTTAGTTTTATTAATGCATCAACGTAGGGTACCTTTAAAGTTTTGGTAGTAAATGATGATCATTTTTAGCACATACTTAAGAGCCTTTTTACATATGCGCAATCTTTCTCGTAGGTTTGTGCCATCTGGATAAATTTGATGTTGGATGAATTGATGAATATTTTCATACCAAGGATCAATATCATTGGTGTTTGGTTAAATTTGGCATATTTCCTAAATACTTTCATGATTCTAGGTAGTGGGGGAATAGTGAATTTTTTTTACCAAGGGAGTAGTTTCATAAGAATCATGATGTGGCTGAAATTGTATGGTAGTTGTGGCCAAGGAATCAGCCAAAGAATTATGGTCACTAGGAATTAATTCGATGGTAAATGATGTGAAGCGTGGCTTTAATTCTTGAACGAGATCGTAATAAGATTTAATATTTTCACTACGGAATTGATATGCACTACTATCCTATCGACACACCAACTAAGTATCACCCATGACATGGAGATAAGAAATATTCTTATCGAGGGAAGCTTACTTGGCAAGGATAATAGCCTCATATTCAGCCATGTTGTTAGTAACCTTGAATTATAAGAGATAGGATAGGGGGAAATTTTGGTCAGAAGGATTAGAGAGCACATAGCCCACACCATCTCCTTAAAGTAATTTTTCCCCATCAAATTGTAGCAGCTATGTATCCTCATCTAAATCAACAGTAATTTATTCTTCTATGATCTTAGGGTTTGGTTTATCTTTATTTGAGGGAGGCACTTCGTTATTGGCTTCAGAGGACTATGCCTCAAGACTAGACATGATCCTAAATAAGTAGTCTCTAATAGAGATATGACTAGTGATACCCTCAACAAGGAGGATATCTTCATCATGTAATGTATCATGCATGGGTTGAAATGAAGAGATGGGACCAGCGACCAATTGGTATGCAATGACTTGGCCTTTTACTACTCGTTGGGTGATGATGCAGAGGTCAAACTCCATAAGAAGGGCCATCCATTTCCCAATTCAGTTCATTAGAAGGATGGAATTTGAGAAAAATGTGTCGTAAAGGGTCTTTGTGGACAATGACATAAGTAGTTTGATAAAACATATAATGGCATAGTTTTGTAGCTACATAGTAAATGGCCAGGAAATCATGTTTAATGGAAGTATATAACATCTCGTAATATAATAGGGATTGACTAACATAATAAATGGCTTGCTCCTTTACTTTTTCATATTTTTGAGCTATCATTTCCCCAACATACACTGAAGTGGAAGAGGTGTAGACAAGCAGCAAAGGTCGATCAAGAGAAGGAGGTTGTAATGTTGGTAATGAGGACAAAAATTGCTTCATGTTGTCAAAATATTTCATGACACTCCTTGGTACATTCAAGCTTAGTGGAACTTTGGAGTAGGTTATTTATGGTATGTAAATGATAAGTAAACTCATACACAAATCATAAAAATTTCCCCAAGTTTATTGTGAAATGTTTGAATGTCGGCTATAGAAGTAGGTCGTAGCATATCCAGGATAACCTTAATCTTTGTTGGATCCACATCGATGACACACTTGGATACTAAGAAGCCTAAATTTTTTCCTCGATTCACCCTAAATATGCATTTTAACAAGATTGAGACAAACTTTGTATTTACGAAGATACCCTAGGGAAATGTCCAAGTCATGAGCATGATCTGTATGTGCATCAAGATTTGACAAGTAGATCATCTACGTAGACTTCACAAATTTTCTGTAAGAGCTCATGAAATATATGATTCATAACACATTAATATTGGTGTGCCAACATTCTTGAGTCCAAAGGGAATTTTTACATGACAATAAGTGACCCATTCTGTTGTAAAATTGGTTTTATGTTGATCTTCAAGGGAAATTTAAATTTGGTTATACCCCGAGAATCCAACCATAAGAGATAACATTTTTTATCATGTTTTGGAATCGACGATGGTGTTTATGAAAGGTAAAGAAAAGTTATCTTTAGGAAAAGAGAGGTCAAGGTTCTTGAAATAGATGCAAATTTGAATGGCGAGAGTATCCTTCTTCCTAACGGGGATGATGTTAGAGACCCATTCAAAATAGTCTACAGTGCAGATGAATTTGGCATCAAAGAGTTTGATGATTTCCTTATGACAAAGGTCATTGATCTTATGAGGAAATTTTCTTATCTTTTACCACATATGCGTAGTGTCAGGGTAGGTGATAATATTATGGGATACGAATTTGGGATCAATGTAAGGAATTTCAACTTATCCCCATGTAATAATATTTATAGGATAGCTTCATCATTATCTAATGTAGGAAGAGGACCATGATATTCTATGTCAATATCCAAGCCCATGTATCATTTTTCATCTCGATGTTGTCTATAACTAGTTTTTCAAACATCTAATGCCCTAGCATCCAAGGTGACCTCTTTAGGTGTAGGATCCATAATAGCCATGCTAGTAGCACGAGGACCATCATCAACTAGTAAGTTTAGTGTTATCCCAAATTTACCCCCTGGTTAAATTTGGGTAACTTATCTTTTTAAATGGAATTATCCATTTTCAAGGGGCGAAATTTATGCTGGATACCATCAAATTCCACACCTCAAACAAATTGGGCATTTTCATTTGAAACACGTGAGAGACTAAGTTATAACGAATTGGCAAGTTTTATTTAAAAGTCAACATATGTTCCCATGCTCGTCAAATTCTACACCACCAAAGAAATTCAAGTGCCCGTGATGTGAAGTGGCTACGTGGTGGGATTTCAAATCAGCTCATTGGTTTCAGGTTTCGCAAACCTAAAGTATGCAGAATAAATCAAGCTCAACAACATTTCAGTTCTGCAGCAGGGAAGAAAAATTCTACAATGTCAATAGGGATACATATCAAATTTTATGAAGCAAAAAAAATTCTAAGTCCGCCAAAGTAAGAAGTTGCAATGCAAAGGAAAACTCTCAAAATTATGACAACCCAAAGCTACGTGGATCCTTTTCAATGGCTCACCTTTTACAATCTAACATCACGAAGGTTAATCCAAAGTCTGACACAATGAATTGTGAAGGGATCATGGAGCTTCCTTATTATTTGATGCTTCACAATGGGCAGAGGTGATAAAATAAAATACCAACACCACGAAGAGCATGGAGATTTATTATTGGGATTTACTTCTCATTTTTCAATCAAGAGATATCAAAATTCTAACAACCCGAGTAACTTGGAGCTTCCTCATTGGTTGATGCTTTGTAATGGTTAGTCGGGGATACCGAAATTTGAATTGCAAAGAAATGTGGAGCCTTCTCAATGGCTTATGTTTCACCAGTGATCAATATAAGAAAAGGACAATCTAACACTACAAATAAGTGTGGAGTTGTTTCATTGGCCCCTATTTCATTAAGCCACATAAGGAAAAGAAAAGGAAGTTAAAGCGTGATCCCTGGACCAATGAAGGACCAACACCTGATAAGGAACAAAACCATGCACACGTTGATAGAGGTAAATCTCAAAACTAATAAAAGGATGCCACATCTCAAGATTTTGTTCATCTTGGCATGCAATTATTCAAATCCTCATATCTTTCGATCCAGAACTCCAAATCTTACAAAATTTATGTTATTGAAAATATCTCCTCGAATCATGCGAATTTATATAATTAGATTCAAAATTTAATGGCATTTAGTGGGAAAAAATGAGAAAATCAGTCTTGGATTTGAAAACATAAGTGCGGGTAGCTCAACCACTGAAATTGATGAAAAAAACGGTGCTCCATCTCATTCTGGGGGACGAAATGGATGTAGGAATGGCCTTATAGGGTGCCCATCTACTTTGCAAGGGGATTTAATGCATTTTTTTGTTGGGTAGAAGGAAGAATTCGATTTTCCCTCTAATTTCCCTCTTCTCTCTCTCCAATTTATATATATTGTAAAAATTTCTCATTTATAAGGGGTTGGTCATTCTGGTAATGTGTTTTCATACTTTCTAAGTGTTGCAAATGTATGTATGAGATGTAAGCCTCAAATTTGAACTTTTTCATGGTGAACTTTTCCTCTCACCTCCATTATGATGCATTGTACATTATTTAAAGAAATAAAATACTTGATTTGTGGCTACTTTCAGCCCTAGTTGTGTTATATTTCCTTTGCATTTCCTTTTCATTTCATTTGTAGGTATTTTGTTCTTTTTTATTCTCTTTATAGGTTCAAATCTGTTGTGTTTCGTGGATATAGTGGTTTCAAATGTTGTATTATAATGTGACATTTATGTCTGCCCTCTCTTTCACCATTTTTTCCCATTTTCCCTCAATTTGAGAGTTTCTCTCCACCCTTTTCTTGGTGTTATTACCTCTATAAGTTTAAGATTCCCATTTTTATGCATTTTTCTCTTCCCCCAATCCCTCAGATTATTAGAATAGGAGTAAATAACTACATTTCCTTACTTAGGATTATTTTTAGCATTAGGTTTAGGTAAAGGAATCAACCTTCTCTAGAGGTTGATCTAACCTTGAAATTCCCACACTTGTGAGATCATCCCATGTTAGCAAAAAGTAGGTGTATGTAATGTGTAAATCCTAGAGTGATACTTTTTTTAATAAATTTTTTGGCATGCCCGTTGGGACTTGAGAAGTTAAATTTTCCATTTTCCAAGTTTGGGTGTGTATCTTGGTAAACTTTTAGCCTTTGGAGGCTCTACGACAACACATTTGATGACTCTAAGCATCAAATCAACTCGTTTCAGCAGTAAGAGTGCCTAAAGTTCAATAGAAGAATTCAAACAAGGTCTAGAACAACAGAAGAAGGATATTTTGAGTATCTATAGTTTTTGTAATGAAGGAGAATAAGAGGTATAACAATTCAGAGGTCACCTTCACCACCAAATATAACTCTTTCCACACAAACTTCTGGTAGGCCTTTTTGCAGTCTACTAGAATTCTAAGACCTATCTTAATGGCACAAAAAAGGAATCTACCATTTGTCAAATTTTACTGGTAGTATTCCTCTTACTCTCAATGCACAACATCCCATCCTAGTGGAAGATCTAAAAAGTATCCCTTATTTAACTGGGGAGAACCATACCACTCCATCAGATCATATTCAATATATCACCAATGTTTGTGTTGTTCATCAAATTTTTGAACAAGATGTAGCTATCAAGTTTTTGGCTTCTGTTGTTGCAAATCAGCAGCACCCCTGGATGTTGATCAGACTTCTAGTTTGACCGTTTTGGACATCCAGTGTGATTGCACAACATTGAATCCTCCCCCTAAGTGTGGGACTTGAAAAATGGGAAAGGAATCTCCAGATTAGAGGTTGGTTCCTCAACTCCCCTAATCAGATATATCACTTACAAGTTGCAGAGGTTTAAATCCCTAATTCCTACTCTAAATTCCAAGGGGACAAAGATAGAAAATGCAAAAAAACTAAAACTAATGCTAATGAGGTGATGCACAAGAGGAATGGTGAACATTTTTGCTTTTGAAGATTGACACAGATCATGGGAATGCAAAAAAACTTCATGCACAAACTGATGACATGTAATGAAAGATCAGAAAGAAAGCAAACAACATAAGCAGAGGAGTGAAACTCATTCACAGAGCTTGCATTGTCATTTTTAATGTCAAAATACATACATTACAGCATCTGGGAGACAAAAAACATGTTGCAGTCCTAGAAGATTCCTAAGTTTTCCAAAAAAATCACTTTTTTGGTGAAAGAGGGAGCCTGCAATACATAAAAAATGTTCAACCCTTTGAAAATGAGCCAAATCTAGCTTTTACAATGCCAGAAACGACCCCAGGAGAGAGAAACGTAGAAAAACGTGGGAGGGCTTCAACTACTGACCAAAAACACAATTAAACAACATGGGTGTCCTTACAGGGCCATCCCCTAACATTTTTCATCATGCTGGGAGAGAATGCGAGCCATTCTTCATTAAAAATGGTGGTTAAAATGTCATTTTTGTCCATGACCACGTGCCAGAGGAATTTTTCAATTATCTCTCTCCAAACTCCATAAAAATAAAAAAATGACCTTCAGAATCTTGTAGATAATTTTTCCAGCTTTCCATTGATTTAAATAACGTGAAACACTCGAGCTCTGGATTGAATGATATGGTCGTTTTAAATTTTAGGGCAAAATAGGGCCAAAACGGATTGGCGGGTGAAATTTTTTAATTTTTCCACCTTTTTTGCATTTGGGAAAATTTTCCAAAAATTTCCCATGCTCCGCCTTTCCAGGTGCCACGTGGCACATATTTGATTGGACGTGCGGGCCCTCTAATGCCTCATTTTCCTATGTCGTTGCCATTGGATCATTTTCTAAAAATTCCCCGCTGGGCCAATGAGTTGGGGACACATGGCAAAACCCCATTGGATGCGGGCCTTTACTCCTTCAAATTTTCCTGTGCAGGCTTGTCTTGAGTATTTTGCCGCCACTCGGACACGTGGTGAGATTCCATTGGATGCAGGCTTTTCCTTTGGGGGGGTACATTTTTTCTTTTTAAATTTCCTTATTTTCCCCTTTGGGAAAAATTTCCCAAATCTCATCCCGCACTCCGTTGTTCACTGGTGCCCGGGGACATGTGGCATCAGGCTCATTGGACCTGCGGCCCTTGCAGGCAAAGCTTTGACCTTGCGCCCTCACAAAATATTTTACAAAAAAATCTAACTTCATCCTCCACCCTCCACTGGTTTGAAGGCCATGAGGACATGTGGAAAAACATTGATTTGGCATGGGCCTTCCCCTGACATTTTTCCATTTTGTGCAACAACACTTAGTTAAATTTTTCAAATTTACTCCCCTTTGGACACGTGGCGCAATCCAATTGGACCGGACGGGCCTGCAGGGTGAAACATCCCTTTTGAAAACTTTGCCAAACACTTGGTAAAAAATCCAAGTTCTTCCTCTGAATCCCTGCCACTTCCTTGGACATGTGGCGCCATTTCATTGGCTGCGGGCCTTTCAGGGGAAAATTTCCCACAAAAACTCTCGTCGAGCCATAACTTCAAAAATACATGGAGTTAGGAGGAAAAATTTACCTTTCTAGAAAGTTGAGAAAAGAGCTCTATCCAATGGTGCCATTCCCAAAGGGTTTTGAGTGCCTGAAAAGCAAAAAATTATGACTGAGGCACAAAAGAGGGAAGAATGAAAGGTGTTAGCCACAAAATGAGAAAGGGGCACATTTTGGATAACAATTTTAGTGCAACTCAGAGGGGTCATCTACCTGTTGGATGAAGTTACCAGTTTCCTGAAGCAATCCATTGGGCATGGAGTCATTAAATTCTCTTCTTAGTACCCCAACTGAATAGAACACTGCAAGGAGGAAGATGGAGGGTGGAACATCATCTGATTGGAGCAAGGGCTGCAAAACACATGTCCCAGGAACAACAAGCTTGTGCCAAAGAACTTAGGGGAAGTAAAGATAATCTACAACAAAATAATGTGCACAAGAACTTGGAGGAATGAAAACCTAAGCTAATATGTACAAGGTGGAGAGTTCCCTTTAGTAGCAATGCTTTAGATGGATTCCATTGACTGGAATCTACAGTTCTTAACCATCTAAAGAAGAAAATTGGAAAGCATTGTTGTCCTTACACTTTGTGACCATGTATGGGCCACTCCAAATGGCATCAAATTTTGAGTGCCTTCCCAGTTTTTCTCTATCTGCATCCCATTTTAACACTAGATCTATCCAACTTGGAAGGATCTATCCTTGGCCTTTCTATCAAAGGGTTTTCTTTATCAAAGCTTGATCCTTCTCCATTTCTTAGGATGCCTGATTTCTGATTTCTTGGAGCTCCATTAATTCTGCATATCTAACCTCCATGGGCCCAAACTCCAACAACTCCAGCTGTTTCATGAGTTCTAATGATTGGCAACTCAAGTGACATGGGAAAAACTGCCTCTCTTCCATAAACAAGCTTGAATTGAGAGTTACCTGTAGATCTCTTAGGAGTTATCCTATCAACCCATAAAGCTGATTTCAACTTAGTATGCCAAGATCATCTTATTTTCATCAAGAGTCCTCCTAATGATCCTCAACAAGTTCTTATTGGTAGATTCAGCCTGGCAATTACCCTAAGGGTAATAAGTTTGATGAAGTACTTAGGTAGATCCCATTCTTGACAGCCCATTTAGTTACCTTGGACCCAATGAATTCCAATGCATTATCTGATATTATTGTAGCAGGTCTGCCAAATCTGGTTGCTATTCCCTCATAGAAGTCCAGGATGCTAGATTCATTTGCTTCCTTGAGTGCTACTGCTTCAGTCCATTTGGTGAAGTAATCTGTTGCTGTTAGGATCCATTTGTGCCCTTAGCTTGAATTGGGATTAATGACTCCAATGAAGTCCAAACCCCATTGCATGAATGGTTGGTCAGCTGAAATTGGATGCAATGGAAGGGCAGCTAACCTCTCTTTACCTGTGAAGAATGCGTAATTCTTGCACCTCTTGATCCATGCATAACAATCACTAAAAATCTTGGACCAATAATAGCCAGCCCTCATGATCTTTAGAGATGTCACTCTTGGTGCAAAATTACCACCAGCTGATCCACCATAGAACTCTTCCAACACCCTATGAATCTGATTTGTACCAATGCATCTCAGCAGCACTCCATTCACATCCCTCTTTTAACAAAACACCATCAACAAGGACATATGGGATAGCCTATAATCTGAAGTGTCTCCTTTTGGTCTTGTTCATCTCTGGAGGGCATATACCTATGCTTAGGAAATTCATTATGTCTTGGATCCAGCAAGGAGTGAGGACACCATCATTCTCCTCTCGAGTGCTTCCTTGCTCATGGCTGTCTTGCAACGCCAAGATAGCCTCCTTCTCATTGCATGCTTCCTTGTGCTTATTCAAGACCAAATTCTCACACAACCCTTTCCCTCTTACCAACCCATGGTGACTTTGATCTCAATTTCATAATCCATGACATGAGTAATCCAACCTGCTCTCTTTTCATTCAAGTCTTTGTTGAGGAGGAAATCTTTAACTCCCACATGAGAAACCAGCAATCTGAACCATTGTTGTTTGAAACTAGATGCTTGAATTTATTCAAGCTCCTGATCACTACAAGAACATGCTTCTCAATGAAAGAATATCTCACCTCATAGTCCTCCAGGCTTTGGCTGAAGAAAGCAATTGTCTACTCCTCATTGTCTTTGTTCTGTTGTACCAAAATTGCAAAAATAGTATCATCACCCCCAAATGCATAGAGGATGAAATCCTTGGAGAAATATGGGTTAATGAGAGTTGGGGCTTGAGATATGGCTTCTTTGATTGCTTCAAAACTCCCCTTGCCTTCTGTTGTCCATTTGAAAGCCATTCTTTTCTTTAACATCTCGGTGATAGGCTTGACTAGGGCTGCAAAATTTGGGACAAACCTCCGAACAAAATTTATTCTCCCCAAGAAACTTTGCAGGGCCTTCTTGTGGCTTGGCAATGGTAGTTCTCTTATGGCTTCAACTCTTTCTGGATCAATTGTCAATTCTTCCTTAGAAACAATGTGGCTAAGGAGCTTTCCCTCATGGGCTAGAAAAATACACTTTTTAGGATTCAAGGATACTCCAAATCTTCTACACCTTTGGAACACTTGTCTCAAATGAAAGAGATGGTCTACTTCATTTTTTGAAAAAGCAGTAATATCATCAAGATATACCAGCACCACGTTATTAATCAAATCCTTGAATGTCATGTCCATTGCTCTTTAGAAAGTAGCTCCAGCGTTGGATAGCCCAAATGGCATTTTCCTATATGCATAAGTTCCCCATTTGGTTGTAAAGGTTGTCTTGAACTGATCTTCTTCTCTCACCATAATTTGATTGTACCCCAAATAGCTGTCAAGTAATGAAAACCTCTCAGAGGTAGCAACAACTTGTTAAATCTGTTCCATAGAAGGAAGTGGATAATGATCCTTGAGAGATGCTCTATTCAAATATCTGAAGTTAACACACAATCTGATTTCCCCACTCTCTTTCTAACTGGAACCAAGTTGGCTAAACAACTAGAATGCTTGATAGGGAATATGATTCTTGATTCTATCAACTTATTCAATTCCTTTCTCATGAGAGGCTCCATGTGTGGATTGACTGGCCTTTGTTTTTGCCTAATGGGTTTAGTACTTGGATCCAATTCAATGGTGTGTTGAGCTAACTTGGGATTGAAACCTTTCAAATCTTCATATCTCCAAGCAAACACATCAGGGAATTCTTGACAAAGATGTATGAACTCAAACCTTTCTTGTTCAATTGTCATCTTACCAATTTGGAGTGATTTGCCTTCTTCCACTGAGATGGACACTAAATCTTCTCCCTTGACTTGATGTTTTCTTTCTCCTTCCTAAATTGATCATTAGGATTGAAAATGGACTCCAAAGTAATAAGTACATTTGGAAGTTTGTTGGTTCTCAGCTGTACCACTTGGTCACCATACTGCTGCTCCAACTTTTCTTGATTTTTAGCTGAGAACTCAGCTTCTTCTTGCAAGAAATAGATGATTTGCTGATCATTTTCAAACACTTGCCAACTTACATTGTTTTCTGGCACTAAAGGCCTTACAATCACATGGATGTTTGGTTGTACCTTGTCTTTTTGAATGCTTTCAAAAATAGGAAAGGCTGCCCCAACTGCTGCAAAACCCGTCAGCAGCTTGGTTCTCTTTTCTAGGAATGGATTTTATGCCAAAGCCCTCAAAATATTCAATGAGGTCCCACACCCTGTTTTTGTAGCACTTGAGTAGATCATTCTTGACAACATGCTGCCCCTTAACTTGGTTGACAATCAGCTCACTGTCACCAAAGACTTGCAAGTTCTTTATTCCTCTCTTGATTGACCAATGCAATCCTTGTATCAAAGCTTCATATTCAGCAGTGTTATTAGAGCATGCAAACTGAAATCTAAAAGCTGAATAATACTTAACTCCTTAAGGTGAAACAAGCATAGGTCCCCCTCCTACACCTTGTTTACTCCTTGATCCATCAAAAAACAACTGCCATACCTCATTGTCATCCTTGTGGTTTGGCTTGGTGATGCTAGGAATAGGCTGATTTTCTTCATGCATGCAATAGACTCCTAGCTCAGATTCTTCTACTTCTTGATAAGGATCAAAAGCATGCACCTTGCTTTACCCCCATTCATCAAGAGTCCAAATCTGGGATGCTTCCAACCTTGGTGTCAGCTTCATCTAGTGCTTGGATAATCTTCTTGATCAAATGTTGAACAATTGGTATTGATTTGGCTTGGAGTATAAGGCTCAATGTGAAAGTTTGCAATAGGCTCGGATCTAATTGTGGCTTTAGTTCCATATCTTGTCCTGAACAACATGTGTGACCAATCAGTAGATAAGTAACCTCTAATCTTGGCTGTGAAATCCCTTGACAGACATAGGGCAAAGAGTGGTGGAAGATCTATTACTGAGACATCTTGTAAAAAAACAACGTTGGGGCATGCATGCAAAGTAAGACTCAAGTTTTTTATCACTCCAACTATTGTTACTGCTGTCCCATCCAATTGCACCACCACTTTGGATATGACTTCATACTGAATTCCCAACTGATCAGCTATTTGCTTGGGCATTACTGAACTACTTGCCCTGGAATCAATCATGCAATTGTGTACTAATTGGTTTCCAATGATCAATGAAACATAGAATGGAGGGGGCTTCAACATTTTACCTTGTTATCCTCCATGATTCCCCTCAGGCTGGGTAGCATTTGTGAGCACCTTCTCTTGCATTTGGACTTGCTGGTTTGAAGTTGACCAGTCCTTCATGGCAGCTTGTAGCAAATCTCTTTGGCCTGGGATAGATAGTGATTCCCACATTGATATGTTTACATTTGTCTTCTTCATCTGATCAATGATGTTGAATGGAGATGAAGCATCTCTTTGTCTGTCCCTTGGCCTACACATTCATTCCTTGCATATGGGTAGCAACAACTGGCATTTGAGTTGGCCTAAGAGCTGTTTTAGGCAGCCCTTGTGTGTTTGGAACTGAATTTTGTTTGCCAATAATTTGTGGAGTGATAGAAGGTTATGGATTACTTGGAGCTAATGGATGTTCTTCACCCAAATTTCTCCTTTTTGACCTTGTGTTGGCTGCAACACTTTGGGAAACTATTTGATTCATGCCACAAAAATCTTCTGCTTGCCAGTTTACAAGTGTGGTATCATTTGGAGCTGATTGCTGCTGGGATGTTTCTTGTTGTTGGTTATTTCCTTGACTACCTTCACCCTCCACACCAGTAGTTGTCACCATTAATGCTTGATTCAAGGCACCGTTGAAGCACATAGACTAGTTGTGAGGTTCATTGCATGGGAAACACCAATCATACTCTTGAGATATGTTGTTTTGCACTAGCACTAATGCCTTAGAGGTAGATATAGCATTGGGATTATAGGGCTAAAATGGTCTATTGGCAGGAGGTCTTGCTTAGTTTAAATTTGTAGCTAGATTGGGTGGTCTTTGAGGTTGGTATGGCTTCCTGTTAGGTTGAGCTTGAGGTTGGAAGGGAGGTCTAAAACCTTGGGCTTGCTATCTCTTGAGTGTAACCAGCTCATTACCTAAATTTTGCAATTGCTTCATGACTTCTTGAAGTTCATTTGAGGCACTAGAAGATGAAGTAGAAGCTTCACTTAAATTCTTATTTCTAGGAGTGGGAATAGGAGCTAAATTAGGCACTTGGCTAGTACTTGGGCTCTCTAAACTTGGAAACAATGGCATTGGAGGCCTAGGAGCTAGCTTGTCCAGCTTGAATCAAACAATTTTCAGCTCTAATGGCAATGCTATAAGCAACAGGGATAGTTGTGCCTCCCATGGACTGAATTAACATAGAAATATCAGAATTTAAAGCTTTAAGTTAATATAGAAAAGCAACCTTCTGTTGTTGGCCTTACTGCCACTGGAATTCTCTCCCAAGTCATTTGAAATCTGAAGTTGAAGTTAGTCAGCTGCTCATTGGGAGCTCTCTTGATGGTTGTCAGTTGTTCCAAAAGGGACAAGTTGTCTCCCTTTTCTCCAAACTACTCATGGAGGGCTATACATAGCTGGTTCAAGTTTTGGATAGAACCTGAGGCAAGACTCCTGAACCATTGCAAAGCTTTCCCTTTGAATGAAGATGCCAATAGTTTGACAGCAACTTACATCTCATTGATCTCATGGATTGCACAAATGTTAGCAATGTCCTTGACATGATCACCAGGAGTGGTCTGATTTTCTCCAGTAAAGTATGGGATGTTCTTCAATGCTGCAACTGGGATTGGATTTTGTGCATTGAGAGCAAGTGGGTTGCTGCCAGTGAAATTGACATAGGGGCTATGTTTTGTACCATTCTGATTGGCCTTAGAACCCTTGTTGATTGAATGAAAGGCCTACCAGGTGGAGGAGTTGAGAGAGTTCTGTTTGGTGGAGATGGAGACCTTTGAATTCTCCTCCCTCTTTGCCTTCTTCTTGGAGATAACTACAGATAATCAAACCAGTCACTTCTTCTTCTCCAACTCTTGACCTTGTGGTGATTCTTCTCATGAGTTTTCAGGTCTGCACTGCTAAAACCAGCTGATTCTTCTTACTTGGAGTAACCAGATGTGTAATTTAGGGCTCTTTTAAGAAAGAAACTTGCAACAAATATGCACATCAATTTGTTGTAATGAAGATGAAGACCTCTAAGGTCCCACCGGTGTGCCAAAACTGTTGTTGCAAATCAGCAGCACCCCTGGATGTTGATCAGACTTCTAGTTTGACAGTTTTGGACATCCAGTGTGATTGCACAACATTGAATCCTCCCCCCAAGTGTGGGACTTGAAAAATGGGAAAGGAATCTCTAGATTAGAGGTTGGTTCCTCAACTCCCCTGATTAGATATATCACTTACAAGTTGCAGAGGTTTAAATACCTAATTCCTACTCTAAATTCCAAGGGGACAAAAATAGGAAATGCAAAAAAACTAAAACTAATGCTAGTGAGGTGATGCACTAGAGGAATGGTGAACATTTTTTACTTCTGTAGATTGACACAGATAATGGGAATGCAACAAAACTTCATGCACAAACTGATGACATGTAATGAAAGATCAGAAAGAAAAGCAAACAACATAAGCAGAGGAGTGAAACTCATTCACAGAGCTTGCAGTGTCATTTTTAATGTCAAAATACATACACTACAGCATCTGGGAGACAAAAAACATGTTGCAGTCCTGGAAGAGGCCTGAGTTTTCCACAAAAATCACTCTTTTTGATGAAAGAGGGAGCCTGCAAATACATAAAAAAAATGTTCAAACCCCTTGAAAATGAGCCAAATCTAGCTTTTACAATGCCAGAAACGACCCCAGGAGAGAGAAACGCAAGAAAACGTGGGAGGGCTTCAACCACCAACCAAAAATGCAATCAAACAGCATGATCATCCTTACAGGCCCATCCCTTGACATTTTTCAGCATGCCGGGAGAGAATGCAAGCTATTCTTCATTAAAAATGGTTGTTGAAACATCATTTCTGTCCATGACCACGTGCTAGAGGTGTTTTTTGATTTTCTCCTCACCAAACTCCATCAAAATACAAAAATGACCTCTAGAATCTTGTAGAGAATTTCACCAGCTTTCCATTGATATAAAGAACGTGCAAAAAAAATGAGCTCTGGATCGAAAGATATGGCCGTTTGAAATTTTAGGGCAAAACAGGGCCAAATCGGATTGGCGGGCCAATTTTTTTTAAATTTTCCACTTTTTTGCATTTGGGAAAATTTCTCAAAAAATCCCCACACTACTACCATTTTGGGTGCCATGTGGCACGTTTTGATTGGACGCGGGCCCTATGCGCTTCATTTTCCTTTATTTTCATGCCATTGGAAAATTTCCCAAAAATTCCCTGCCGGGCCCGATGAGTTGGGGACACATGGCAGCAGGTGATTAGGCGCGTAGGCCTTTCCTCCTGAATTTTCTGTCACCTTTTGACCATTTCTTTGACCTGAACACGTGGCAAAACCCCATTGGTTGTGGGATTTTCCTTTTCTTTTTTTTTTTGCGGGCCTTTCCTATATTTTTTACCACCACCTAGACACGTGGCATGAGGCCATTGGATGTGCGCTTTGGGGGGGTGTTTTTCCTTTGAAATTTCCTTCTTTTTCCTTTGGGAAAAATTTCCCAAATTCTCCCTGCCTTCCACCGGTCTGAGACACGTGGCACCTTTTCATTCATCGCGGGCCCTCTGCAAACATTTTTCCTTTTGAAATTTTCCAAAAAACTTTGTCAAAATTTTAAGTTTCTCTCTGCGGCCCACTGTTCTTCAGACACGTGGCATGAGGCCATTGGATGTGGATTTTGTGGGAAAACTTTGACTTTGCGCCCTCGCAAAATATTTCACCAAAATTCTAACTTCTCCTCCGCGCTCCACAGTTCTGGGGACTGAGGACACGTGGCACAATTTGGTTGGGCGCGGGCTTTCCTTTTGAAATTTTTCCAAGGCGCCAACACTTAGTCGATTTTTTCAAAATTTTCCCCTTGGACACATGGCACGATCCAATTCATCGGCAGGCCTGCGGGGTGAAATATCCCTTTTGAAAACTTTTCCAAACACTTGGTAAAAAATCCAAGTTTCTCCTCCAAACCCCGCCACTTCCTTGGACACGTGGTGCCATTTCATTGGCTGCGGGCCTTTTAGGGGAAAATTTCCCACAAAAACTCCGCCGAGCCATAACTTCAAGTAATACATGGAGTTAGGAGGAAAACTTTACCTTTCTGGAAAGCTGAGAAAGAGCTCTATCCAATGGTGCCATTTCCAGAGGGTTTTGAGTGCCTAAAAAGCAAAAAATTATGACTGAGGCATAAGAGAGGGAAGAATGAAGGGAGTTATCCACAAAATGAGCAGGGGGCATATTTTGGATAAAAACTTCCTTATTCAATAGAAAATATTTTCAATGGTTAATGATTTTGAGAACAGGAACAATTACTAATTGGGATATTTTTGTAACATCCCTTTGCAATCAATTTAGGGAAAAGGAATATAACCTCTCCTTCTTAGAACAAATGACAACTATAAAGAGGGCTCCCAATGAGCTCATGGAAGACTTCAATTTCATATTTTAGAAGACATGGGACATAATTCTATTCCTAGTGAGACCAATTACAGAAGGTGATTTTCTTTACTTTTTAAGAGCATTAAATTCAGATATTGTTTTCATGATTTTGTCTATAAGGGTGCAACATTTCCTGGTGCTTATGAAATTACTATTAGGCTAAGAATAGTATTATTTAGGCTGGGAAACTTGCTCTTGAACCTCTAATGCCTATTTACCTAGAGATTGATAACCTGAATTCTCATCAAATAATTGATTTATCCCCTATCCCAACCCCAAAAAATCAAAGCTCTAGCCAATCATCCACTTCTTCAATTACCTCGATTAAATTGAAATAAGTAATAAAAGAATTGCCAAATTTTGGGAATGATTTGGTATCCATTAAGAGGAAACAAGCCCAAAGTTTCAAACCCTATCAGCATTCATACCATCCCAATTAGTCCCCTTACTAACCAAAAAATCCTCCATCCCAAGCTTCAAATCAAAATCAAAATCAATTTCCCTTTGTTAGGCCATTTCAACCATATTATCCCAATGCAGTTAGCTCATCCAAAGATTTGGTTCTTGTTCAAAACAATCTTGTGAAATATTATGAGTGGTGTTTCCCTTGACATCTTCCACACAACCAAGAAACATGCTCCAATGGCATTATAAACCAAGATTTGATGGTGTAAAGTGATTTTGTTTCTCAAGAAACACCTACAGAAAAAAACCAGCAGTAAATTGTCACTCAAGAGGCACCCCAAGATGACACCTCACTTGTCAATTAGCAAGCATAAAACTTTTGTGGAATGAATTTTACTCTTTCTCAATATGTTACTTCTGATACGATATCTAGAAAGAGAGCTATGGAAGGACAGTCAACAAATGTGACTCCTTCTTAACCTTCTTTAACACTCCAGGGTGGTGGTAGTTCAAATATAGCTCCAAATGTGCAAAATCAGCCTAGAGGACCTCTCATTTTAACTCAAGTATAAGAAAAGGTTGTTGTAAGGTGTAGTAGAAGGATAATCCAAATCCTTTCAACAACATGGAGTAGATGAAGAAAAAAAATATGATCATATCCATGTGGGATTCATTGGAAATTCTAGGCCAAAGGAATCCCTTACAAGCAATTGTGGCCAACTTATCCATCCCAAATCAGTCATCCAAGGAACAAGAAAGGTTCTTACCAATGCAATGCAACAAAAGGAGGGCTAACCAAGTAGAAACATAAATCATATGCCTTTCTATGTGTGTTTTCTCATAGAAAATAACTTGGTGCACAATTTCATGATTAACTCTGGAGCAAGAAGCTTAATGATGCCAAAGTAGATTGCAGACTGGCTAGGCCTCAAGTATGAAACTCTTTAAAAAGGTGTAGTATAGTTGGATTGGACAGAAGTAGGAACTAATAGAGTTATACACAGTCTAAGCCTCATACTACATGCATGTCCCAATGTTTCAGTTTTCAAATATGTATTTATAATTGATTTACCACCACTTTTTTCTCTATGCCTATCTAGAGATTTCACTTCCAAAATCAGAGCATACTTATTAGTAGATTGATCTTATATGCTCTTTAGGACAAGGTATGGCACTAAAGCTACCATCTATTGTAAAAAAATTGCTACATATCATATAAAACCTTATGCGTCCAGCCCTATCAATGTCAATTGTATTATATTTGATCAAGAACATTGCCCAAGTGCTCAAGAGGCAGATACTCAGATTGTGAGCATTCCTGATTTGTTGCTTGATGAGTGGGCACATAAACGCTATAATTATTATCCATATAAATAAATTTAGGAGGATAATCTTGGTATTTATTTTCTACATGAAGATAATGTACCCATGCCTAGTATTACCAAGCCAAAAGATGAAGAAGATAATGACATTTGGAAGATGTTATTTGATGGATCGAGAAACATGCAAGGTATTGGAGGAGGTTTGGTACTTGTATATCCTAAGGGTATCAATTATTACTAATCTTTTAGGTTTTGATTCAGCTTCTCTAACAACATAGTATAATATGAGTCCCACATCCATGGTCTTCAATGGGAAAGGAAGAAAAATATCATAAAATTGCAAACATTTGGGGATAGCGAGCTGATCATGAACTAGGTTAGAGGGTTCAATGCAACCAAGAATTATCTACTCAAGGCCTACAAGCACATAGTGTGGGATATTTTGGAATATTTTGAATCTTTCAACATCTATGCCATCCCAAGAAAATAAAATTAAGCTACTGATAGGTTGGCTACAGTTGCGGTAAAGTTTGATGTTGTTGAAAATGTCAATAGAGATCAATTTTAACCTCATATCAAGGTGATAGTGAGGCCTTCTATAGTTTAAAATGTCACAAACTGGTAAGTATTTGAGAATGAATAATCAACATATTATCAATTTTATTCATGAAGAAGATGAGTTTTCTTCAAGGAACCAAGACAAGTTGGAGAAGCAATATGGAGACAAAATGATTCAACTCAGAATAAACAAGGTGCCTAAGGGACAAGTCACTTTGGAATCTATTTTTAATCCCAATGACAAATTCAAAAAAGAAAAGACAATATAACTTTCAAGGGTGAAGATTCAGATCCCATCTCATTTGGTGAGGGAAAATTCCTCAAGAGTGGCAAGGTAAGAAATGAGAAACAAAATCATGATTTTGTATAACTTTACCATAAATTTTCCAATATCTTTGCATGGAGTTATGAATACCTTAGAGGATTTGACCATAGTATAGCTCAGAATACCATTGAGTTGGATTCATTTTTCAGGAAGAAACAGAGGCCTGTTAATCCCCACATTAAATCCTTAATGAAGAAGGAACTGAAAAATTAATAGTCATTAATAATTCATCATGGTTGGATAATCTAGTCCCACTATTTCACACAGAATTTTGTTCTAGAATAGAGTTACTTCTATCTTTTCATTCTCTTGAGAAACAGATAAGGGTTAGGGATAGGAGGAATACCTATTGAGTGTTGGGAAGGTGTGCGCGTACTGTACAGAGATATCAAACCAATTATGAAGAGCTCCTTTTTGTCTGGGAAGGACTACCTGTAATTAAGAATGCAAGACCACCATATTTTCGTTAAACAATAAGTGAGGGAACTACCTTGGGCCCAGGAAATATTAGACTTCCTTTCGAAGGTGGTCAGTTCCCTTTTAATACCAATTAATGCAAATGATAATAAAGAAGCTATTGTGAAATCACGATTTAGGTACCTCGTTACTAAAAGCAATAGAGACTAAACTACCAATAATAAAATATCATGTTGTTTGTTTGGCTCACTGGTTATTGATACATTCAAATCAAGTTACAGGGATAGAAAATGTTGGATATGAGATTGTTTGGAGGTAAATAGGTGAAAGGTTGGTTTCTGATATAAGTCACAGTGACCGACGCCGGTCACTGGATAACTGACCGTGGTTATAAAACTAGATACCCGGTAGGGAATGACCGATATCGGTAGGGGCAGTGATTTAGGGGCTTTTAAATGGAGATTGGTTACAAGGTGGTTATGGGGCTTAGAAGGTGGTTATGGGCTTAGAAGGTTGGTATATGGTTGAGGGGAGTTGCAGGGTGATAGAGAAGACTCAGAGAGCGAGAAGGTTGTCTTTGGGGCAATATATAGATGGATGAATGAAGGTTAGGTGCAGGGTACTACCGTTGGGTGGTAGATCCAGAAGTGAGCTTATAATCTCTATGAATCAAAAGTTCACAAAGTAGTGTCTAGAAGCATACAAGGTAATAAAAGAGACTAATTACTAGTTTTTGATGTGGATACAGGTCCAAGGACTACAGTGGTGAAGTCAAGGCTCAGTTGGGATGATCCAGCAATCGGAAGTGAGCTGATGAAGCTATCCTTCGAAATCTCCCAATGTTTGGATGAGTGTGACCAGTGATCTAGTTGCTCAGTTATAGTCTTGGGCCTCAATACTCCTCTCTGTAACCTTTTCTCTCTCTCTCTCACTTGTCTCTCTCTTGCCAATTGAATTCAGATCCTCTGGTTTTGGTTGGGGGAGGTCATTTATAGGGAACCAATTGCGGTTACCTAACCGATGCTACGGTCGCAGTAGGGACCGATGTCGGTTAGGTCAAAGTTGGCTATTTTTAGTAAAATAGCCAACTTTCCCTCCTTTTCTCCCAAGGGGTCAGTTGTGGGCTTGGTCAAGTCATTATTAGGTGCGTTTTAGTGCGGGTGAGGGGTGATGAGTCATGGGTGTGGGTTTGGACCAAGTTATATGTCTTAGTTAGGTTACTTTAGGGTTAGGGCTAGGTCATAGTGAGGTGGCAAGGTGAGGTGGCAGGTTTGGAGATGTGGATTTATTAATTATAAGGTAATTAATAAATAATTAAGTGTGTAAGGTTTAGGTGGTGAGGTAGGGTTAGGTTGCGAGACAAGATGCGTGGCATAAGTCATCGTAAGACCCAAATTCAATGTCTACATTTTCCCCTTGTTATTGTGTAGCTTGTCTTGTCAAAGCATACACCAACAATAATAAGAAGTGGTTGCCCCAGTTAAGGGTATAGGTAATCCCCCTCAAATCTATCACAGATTGAGGAGACATGAAATCAGGGATAGGGTTGATAAAGGGTGAATGATGATGAGATGATGGTAAGATGGTGGGGTAAGTTCAAGGAAGTAGATGCACATTGAAATGTAGTAGTGCGACCAGGGTACACAATTTGAAGAGCAAACAAGCAATTCATAGGCAAAGGTTGATAGTTTATCCAAACAAGGTTGATACAATCATGGTATCCAAGGCATAGGATGTAGCTCCAGGGGATATAACCAGGTAAGGTACCAGAAAATTTAGAGCACAAGTTCATCTAGTACCAAATGGTTGGTTTGGCCCAGATAAACGTCATGGTCCTCAGTCTAGGCAAAGCTAGTCGGCTGATCAATTCAAGTATCCTAGTCATGCTAAAACATGAACAGGTGAGCTCAATTGAACAAATAACTACATGTATGGGTGTATAGAATCCATAATTTACGCATGGGCCTCGATCAAGGTACTTAATTGGTGTGGTCTTGGGTCAGGCCTGATTGGTTGGGTGCGGCACAGTGGGTCGGTCCGATTGGTTGGTTACGGCCTTGGGTCGGGCCGATTGGTTGGACATTGTCATTACATTGGGTCGTGCCGATTGGTTGGTTGCGGCCTTGGGTTAACTGTAGATTGACATGTGGTTGCGGCCTTGGGTCGGGCCAATTGATTTGTTTAAGACCTTGGGTTAGGACAATTGACCTGGTTGTGGCCTATGTATCAGGACACCCAATTGGTTGGTTGCAGCCTTGAGGTCGGGCCGATTGATTGAGTTGCGGCCTTCCATCACATATAACATAGTGTGTCACACATAAATTCACATAGATTTCCTGAAGGAGAGAGACATACACGATTGATCTGGTTAACACTTGGGTAGGGGGATGGTCGAGTTACACCTTGGTGAGATACACATACATGTGGTAGAAGAATAAATAAGTGACTGCCTTACATAGCCCATTGCACAACAGCTTAAGATGTACATTACGCTTCCTAATGTCGAACATAAAACATGCAATATGTATCACCATCATTTGAGACCATCATGTAACACCATCAGAATGTCCATTGTTTTCCCAATGTTCGGATTGCATAAAGGACAAAGGTGAGTGTTATCCAAGTAAATACACCCACATATTTAAACTTTTAAGACAACACAACAATTATAGGAAAATTGATTTTTGACTTGTTCGAGGGCGATAGAACGTCATGTTAACCTAGGGGTCCCCTCATAACTCTTTGAAGTGCTGACACTACAAATAATACCCATGGAAACATCAACAGCTAAGGAGAGGCCTTCAGTTCTGATTGACAAGGCAACTACGAAAAATCCCAACCACAAAACACAGACACAGGGTTAGTAATTCCAAGGCAAAAAAACCCTTTAAGGTTGTAATCCAGGAAAACATTGGTTGGTAAAAGTTGACTGTTATGTCCAGCTTAATGTTAGATTGGTGATTGGACGGTATTAGCGGACAGATAAAGGTGAACTTATTAGCCGAACTGAGGCGACTAATTAGCTGGACACAAGCATTTCGAAACGCATGTCAGGGACAAATAAAGGACAAAAGTAACTAGCTAGATTCACTTGATCAAAAGCGGAAACCTGTCCCTCTACCGTTGGACAGAGCTAAAAAACCGACGTAGTTATCGTAGCTGATGAGCTTGAATCCCTTTGGGACCATTGCACAGGCGACGAACCGGCGAACCGGTGCGAAGAGTTGTCCCGGAAGTCACAATAAGGTTCATAATACGTCACGTCTCCTTGATTATTTTGTTTTGCAAATCAATGGTACGATGAACCGGCTGGATCGGCCATAACTGGGAAGATTACAGAAGAACTTGTTGCAAAGGTGACGAGTGGGACGAAAGAGAACCAAATGGCCTAAGGCATAGGACAAAAATCATCATGACTCGTGAAAGTGCTTTTGAAACAGCTTTTAATTTTGACTTAAGAGTTCAGATTGCATTGATGCGGGAACAGTCTTCATGGAACGATGCATTCTCTTGTTCTTGACGTCATCACAAATACACTGGGGTTTCCAAAATGAGAAGCTTTAATAGAGGATGATATTATTTAAATAAAGCAAATGTGTTCCTCCAAGTAAGTAGATCTAACTTATCCCGTAGAATGCAGAATAACGCTTGCCAGGCTGTTAAAATAGTTGTCCTTCACAACAGAGAGGCCATCTAAAGGTTTATTTGTAGCTTACGAGGTCGCAGAAAATGGTACCGTTTGGATGAAGCATCGTAGTTTACCCTGGTAGAAAACCCGATTTCTTTCCAATCAAGAACTATTCCAGATTTGTATATATTGAAACTTTTTCATTTTGATACTTTTAAGTCATGGACTAGGCATTCATTTTAGAACAGGTGTTGATTAACTTTAGTGAGCTGGATTGCCACCCACTAAGACATGCATAGAATACATCATTGATGCCAATACCATGGAGGTGTTATTAAATGGGACAGTTTATGGGAAAGAGCCTTTCTGCAAGGTAATGAGGACACCATGTAACACTTATAATTTCAATAGCCTCAGACATGGTCAAAGTTGAAGGCATTAAGGGTTTCAGGATTTCGAGGTTTACCTTTGGCTAAGAACGAGAAGCTAACACAATAGGTCAAGCTACACTACAACATTGTGAGTGAATTCAATGTCATAGGGCATTAAATACACATAATTAGGTAATGATCTGAGAGTTTTATTCCCCACAAAGATAATGTAAAGCTCTAATCTACAAATTAGGAGTAAATTTTCCAACGTTTGCTCTTTTCAGGCCCTTGGTACATGTTGAAATCCTTTGCAGGTGATCAAGAGGCCCCAATCTTAAAGGTATTGCACTGATTTACAACTTATCATAGAAGCATACAAGGATGCAGTTTGTGGATAAATAACCCATTGAAACCTGCTACAAATCTTTCCTTTATCATTCATCAAGAAGCATCCAATTGCACTAAACTGCTCTTAACTAGAAGTCATCATTGGTGAGAAATATGTTAAGACTATTATTCTACAGTAAGGAATTCATTATTTTGTGTGAAAAGACATCCTTCTAGAACCATTGCACCAAATGCATTGGTGCTGGCATTAGTGGAAGCATGAACTGGTACATCAAGCCTTCTTCAAAGGGGATGTGATCATGCCAGTTTTTCCCAGTATAATTAGGACGAAGCCATTTCTAGTAAGAGACATTTCAAATGGTTAAGGCAAGACCTTTTGGTTAGGAACAAAAGATTTGGCAAGAGTATTACCATTTCAATCTTGAAGATAGTAGGGATTACATGATTGTTTATACTAAAGTTCATCCATCACAAGAAAAAATTTGGAATCTCGAAAACAACTTTATTCATAGATTGAAATATTTGCCAAGTTATCTCCTATCATTGATGAGGAGCATGAGTAACAGGTAGTTAATGTGATGCATTGTAACCAAGAGAAATTCTTCTGGGTTTAGGTTGAAATCTCAAGTTTTACCAACGTCCTCCTTACAGGATCTTTAAAAGTAGATACTTGATTACCCATGTTGATCAAATCCACACTGCGAAAGCATAGAAACGAGGCACAAAACGACCATCTTCTACCAAAAGGTCTCATCAACATCCACCTTTCTAAATAATGAAAGGCCAAGAGATCTCGTGTGATAATAGCAGGTTTAGGAAATTTGACAGGTTGGCATAAATTTTGAAGTTGATAACACTAATGTTGTAACGTCATTACAGTAGGTATTTATGTAAACAGTCAGGATAATATATATATTCGAGTTCGATTCAAGGGATTAGCTTACCCACGACATAGGAATACCACCCTTGATTAAGTGCCCACCACATAATTCCTTACCATGACTTGTTGGAATTACAAATGAACATGCATATCCTTCAGGGGTAATTACCTAGTATAGATCATGATTGAAAGAGCTAAACCATCGAAGCCATGTATTATCGTAGGAAGTGAGCCCATGAAACCCTAATAATAAAACCACTTTTGGAACAGGTCAAAGCATGATAATTGATACCATTAGCCAGTAAGATCAGGTGGGAGAAGAGAGTTGTAAGGTAATCATTAAATTGGTGATATATGTCATCTAGTTGAAATCAAGACCATATGATCTTGTTATTTCCCAACCCACACAAGGGTTACATCCGGTAGAGTCAAGTCCAAGATGGATGGTAAAGCTAATCTGGATGGTCAGAGTTAACTAATGTCAATAAGGTCAGTTATCTGACCCAAGAGAACGAGTTAGGCCAAATAGACAAGCCATGGGTTCATCTCAAAAGTTCTTAGTTGACCGTGGAACAGATTTTATACAATCTGGCTTCCAAGATACAAGGTCCGAAATGTGGTAAGTCTGTATGTTCGATTGCAACTTTTGAAGTTCTTCACCCTTTCATTCACGAAAACAAGGATTACACTGCGAGTAAGATTTAATCTTTAGCGAAATGAGAGATGTCACCAACTTTGTATAACAGGCTTCACACTTAAGTGTACATTCAACTTATAGACCCAAAAGATGGGCCATAGAAATATCATCATATGCTGTTAAGTGCCAGGGGTAAATCTGAGCCTAAAATCATCTTAGAGGATTTCTAGAGTTCTAACAACTTGGGGAGTTGTTTCACACAGAATTTTGTTCCAGAATAGAGTTATTTCTATCTTTTCATTCTCTTGAGAAACAGATAAGGGTTAGGGCTAGGAGGAATACCTGTTGAGTGTTGGGAAGGTGTGCGCGTACCATAGAGAGATCAGACCGATTGTGAAGAGCTCCTTTTTGTCTGGGAAGGACTACCTGTAAATAAGAATGCAAGACCACCAGATTTTCGTTAAACAATAAGTGAGGGAACTGCCTTGGGCCCAGGAAATATTAGACTTCCTTTCGAAGGTGGTCAGTTCCCTTTTAATACAAATTAATGCAAATGATAATAAAGAAGCTATTGTGAAATCACGATTTAGGTACCTCGTTACTAAAAGCAATAGAGACTAAACTACCAATAATAAAATGTCATGTTGTTTGTTTGGTCACTGGTTATTGATACGTTCAGATCAAGTTACAGGGATAGACAAGGCTGGATATGAGATTGTTTGGAGGTAAATAGGTGAAAGGTTGGTTTTTGGTATAAGTCACAGTGACCGATGCCGGTCACTGGATAACCGACCGCGGTTATAAAACCGGTACCAGTAGGGGATAACCGATATCGGTAGGGGCAGTGATTTAGGGGATTTTAAATGGAGGTTGGTTATAAGGTGGTTATGGGGTTTAGAAGGTTGGTAGATGGTTGAGGGGAGTAGTAGGGTGATAGAGAAGACTCAGAGAGTGAGAAAGCTGTCTTTGGGGCAATATAGAGATGGATGAATGAAGGTTAGGTGCAGGGTGCTGCCGGGTGGTAGATCCAGGAGTGAGCTTATAATCACTATGAATCAAAAGTTCACAAAGTAGTGTCTAGAAGCATACAAGGTAATAAAAGAGACTACTTACTAGTTTTTGATGCGGATGCAGGTCCAAGGAATGCAGTGGCGAAGGTAAGGCTCAGTTGGGATGATCCAGAATCAGAAGTGAGCTGATGAAGCTATCCTCCAACTCTCCCAATGTTTGGATGAGTGTGACCGTGATCTAGTTGCTCAGTTACAGTCTTGGGCTCAATACTCCTCTCTGCAACCTCTTCTCTCTCTCACTCTCTCTCACTTGTCCCTCTCTTGCAAATGAATTCGGATCCCTTTGTTTTGGTTGGGGGAGGTCATTTACAGGGAACCGATGGCGGTTACCTAACCGACGCCGGTCGCGTAGGGACCGATGTCGGTTAGGTCAAAGTTGGCTATTTTTAGTAAAATAGCCAACTTTCCCTCCTTTTCTCCTGAGGGGTCAGTTGTGGGCTTGGTCAAGTCATTATTAGGTTCATTTTGGTGCGGGTGAGGGGTGATGAGTCATGGGTGTGGGTCTGGACCAAGTTATAGGTCTTAATTAGGTTAGTTTAGGGTTAGGGCTAGGTCATGGTGAGGTGGCGAGGTGAGGTGGCAGGGTTGGAGATGTGGATTTATTAATTATAAGGTAATTAATAAATAATTAAGTGTGTAAGGTTTAGGTGGTGAGGTAGGGTTAGGTTGCGAGACAAGATGCGGGGCACAGGGCGTCGTAAGACCCAAATTTGGTGTCTACATTTGCCCCTTGTTGTCGTGTAGCTTGTCTTGTAAAGCTGCACTGACAATAATAAGAAGTGGTTGCCCCAGTTAAGGGTATAGGTAATCCCCCTCAAATCTATCACAGATTGAGGCGACGTGAAATCAGGGATAGGGTTGATAAAGGGTGAATGATGATGAGATGATGGTAAGATGGTGGGGTAAGTTCAAGGAAGTAGACGCACGTTGAAATGCAGTAGTGCGACCAGGGTACACGATTTGAAGAGAAAACAAGCAATTCATAGGCAAAGGTCGATAGTTTATCCAAACAAGGTTGATATAATCCTGGTATCCAAGGCATAGGAAGTAGCTCCAGGGGATATAACGGGTAAGGTACCGGAACGTTTAGGCATGTTCGGTAGTACCAAATGGTTGGTTTGGTTGAGATAAACGTCACGGTCTCGGTCTAGGCAAAGCTGGTCAGCTGATCAATTCAAGTATCCTAGTCATGCTAAAACACGAACAGGTGAGCTCGATTGAACAAACAGCTACATGATGGGTGGATAGAATCATAATTTGCGGGCCTCGGTCGAGGTACTTAATTGGTGCGGTCTTGGGTCGGGCCGATTGGTTGGGTTGGCCTTGGGTCGGGGCCGATTGGTTGGTTGCGGCCTTGGGTCAGGCCGATTGGTTGGTTGCGGCCTTGGGTCGGGCCGATTGGTTGGTTGCGGCCTTGGGTCAGGCCGATTGGTTGGTTGCGGCCTTGGGTCAGGCCGATTGGTTGGTTGCAGCCTTGGGTCGGGCCGATTGGTTGGTTGCGGCCTTGGGTCAGGCCGATTGGTTGGTTGCGGCCTTGGGTCGGGCCGATTGGTTGGTTGCAGGCCTTAGGTCAGGGCCGATTGATTGGTTGAGGCCTTGGGTCGGGCCGATTGGTTGGTTGCGGCCTTGGGTCGGGCCGATGAATTCAAAATAAGGCTATAAGTTTCCGGCCTTGGGTTGGCAATTAGATTTTGAAAAATGGAGATTGGAATATGATTGGGTCAAGTTAGGTTAAAATAAGTAGGTAACCAATTATTGGTGAGTGAAATATCAATATAAATATGCGGTTGAGGTTGGGCCCAATGACCTATCCCAAAAATAATTTATATTTTGTTGATTTGACATTGGTGATTTGATAAAACATGTTTTGAATGTTTGGAGTTTTCAATATAAATATGGAAAATAATTTTTAAGGAAAACACAACACATGATAGGTTATGGTAGGGGATGGTCGAGCTAACCTTGGGAGACCCCATGTCTCCTAAGTGCTGCCTACATAGCCCATTGCACAAAGCAAGGAGGGGCCTCAGACCGATGTAGTTCTCCCTTAGGACCAGGGAGAGGTGAATTCAGGCAATTTGGTTGTGGTTAGGCAATTTGTTGGTTGGTAAAAGTTTGATGTTGGTAGGGTAATGTTGTTGGTGTTGGTAAGGTATTGGCGGTGTTGGTGTGGGTATAGGTGAAGCGAGGGTTAGCTTACCCAAGCATAGGAAACCGTGTCCTGATTAAGGTCAACACATAATCCTAGATTCGGGTAAAAGAGGCAAAAGTGTCCCATAGTTGGAAAGAGCTAAACAAACCACGTATTATCATAGGATGAGCTTGAATCCCTAGGTACCTTGCATAGGCGAGAAGTCGATAGGTGAAAAGAGTTGTATAATCACAATATATCGGATATACGTCACGTCCCTTGAGTTTTGTTGTTTTGAAGAATGGTGAGGTGAGGTGGATGGTATAGCTGGGGCGCAGAGAACTTGTTATAAGGTGATTATTCTGACGAAAGAGAACCAAACCTAAATAGACAAGTCCATGACTCAAAAGTGCTTTTGAATACTACTTTTATTTTTCTAGATATAGACTGATCGATGTGGGAAGTCTATATGGGATATGCATTTTGTTGTTCTTGAGGTCTTCACGAAGCTGATCAATGCGAGAAGCTTCTGATAGAGGCTGACTTTGTATAGCTATCCTTCAAGGGAGCAGTCTACTTATAGTAGCAGATGCGGCTTTGCACATAGCTGTCCTTCGAGGGAGCAGTCTAGTTTATAGCTTAGAGGTCTAGATGTCTGTTTGGCATGAAGCATCTAGTTTTGCAGGAAGTTTGACTCAAGAATATCCCAGAATTGTATAATTGAGAACTTGTTATTTTGATACTTTTAAGTCATGGACCAGACTAAAAAGGGGAAGGCATCTTTAAGAGGAGGTGATGATCAAACCACGTGAGTTTGATTCTACTTTGAGATGCACGAAACAAGGTGTATGAGGTGGTAAATGAGCTCAAGGGATGAGCGCAAGGTAGATAAGAAGTGATGTAACACTAAATTCAATAGTAGAATGGTCGGAGATGCAAGACATTAAGGGGTTCAGGCTCAGGTTTACCATTAAGTGAAGCTAAACGATAAGTACCTGATCCGTAAGTGTGAGTGATAATGTAAGGCCCAATCCAATTAGGAGCAAATTTTCCACGTTTGCTCTTTTCTAGTTTGGTTACATGTTGATTCTCTTTGAGGACAAGATCACCAATCTTAAAGGTACGCTCATGAATTCACTTATCATAAGCACGCTTGATGCGCTTTTGATAAATTTGAAGGTGGTCAAGAGCTGTAAGACGACGCTCATCAAGAAGCTCCAATTGGGCTAACCGCTCTTGGCGGAAGTCATCATTGGTGAGAATATCCTGGAGAGATATTCTGAGGGAAGGGATTTGTATTTCGAGAGGCAAGACAGCCTCGGTACCATACACCAAAGAGAATGGTGTGGCATTAGTGGAAGTATGAATGCTGGTACGATAAGCCCAAAGGGCAAAGGGGATGTGATCATGCCAGTTTTTCCCAGAATCGTTAACGACTTTCATGAGAATTTTGGTTAAGGTTTTGTTAGAAGATTCGGCTTGACCATTTTCTTGTGGATAGTAGGGTGACGAGAAGCTAAGTTTGATACCAAAGTTGTCACAAAGGGCTCGTAACAGCTTATTTTTGAAAGATTTTCCATTATCTGTTATCAGGCGATGAGGAACACCAAAATGACAGATAATGTGATGATTGATGAACTCAACGATTTTCTTTTTTTGGTTGAAATGAGTGGAACGGCCTCCACCCATTTAGTGTAATATTCAGTTGCCATGATGATCCAATGGTGACGCTGCGAAGAAGGTGGGTGAATCTCACCAATAAGGTCTAAACCCCATTGTGAGAAAGGCCAAAGATCTCGTGCGACCTGTAGCGGGTGGCTGGGAGTATGTTGAAGGTTGGCATGCTGTTGACACATAACACAACACTTAACATATTCGCAGCAGTCTTTATTAAGAGTAGGCCAATAATATCCTAGGCGAAGGATCCGCTTGGCCACGGCAAGGCCACTAAAGTGCCCACCACAAATTCCATCATGGACTTGTTGGATGGTATGGGTGACTTCAGCACCGGTTAGACATCGAAGGAGGATACCATCGAAGCCACGTTTATAGAGGAGTCCCCCCATGATGACATAATGAGAAACACTTTTAAGAAAAGTGTTTTCCATTACTAGTAAGGTCAGGTGGGAGAACAGAGGTTGTAAGGTAGTCGTGAAATTGGTGATACCAGGTATCCTGTGAATCAGCAGATACATTATTTACCATACAAACATCCGGGACTAAGTAAGATGGGGCAAAGAGTTGTTGGACCAAGACAAATATGTCAGAGTCAGTTGGTGAGGCAGGAATTTGTGAGGCCAAGCAAGCCATAGTATCCACAAATTTATTAGTTGAGCGTGGAACGGTTTGGATAGAATAATGAGTAAATAAGGTCAAAAGTGAATCCACGTAACATTTGTACTTTTGAAGTTCCTCATTTTTACATTGGTAGATGCCAGTAACTTGATTTACTACCAATTGAGAGTCACCGAAAATGTTAATAGACTTCACACCTAAGTGTAACGCAACGTGGAGACCCAAAACAAGGGCCTCGTATTCCGCTATATTGTTAGTGCAGGGGAAATCGAGCCTGAATGAAAGAGGCATAGGTTCACCATCAAGAGGAATGAGAACAACGCCCGCCCCTCCGCCACGCTGACATTTAGATCCATCGAAGAAGAGGGTCATCGGATAAGACGCATCACTGAGTGAAAGGGTTGCGATGAGTTCATCAGGGAAAGTAAAATTGGTAAATTGTTCCCCAGGTAAAGGGGCTTCCGCGAGTTGATCCGCGATAGTTTGTCCTTTGACTGATTTCTGGTGTACAAACTCAAGGTCGAGGTCGGCGAGGAGCATAAGCCATCAGGCGATGCGTTGGTTTAGATGAGGTTTGGCATACATATAATGTATGGGATCAGCATTGGTGATGACAAAAGTTTTGTGATTCAGGAGGTAATGTCGGAGTTTGGTGGCCACGAATGATAGGGCTAGGCACAAATTTTCTACGTGTGTATACCTAGTCTCGTAATCCACAAGAGTACGACTTATGTAATAAACTGCTTGCTCTCGATGCTCAGAGTCACGATGTGCGAGCATGGCTCCTACAACATGGTCAGTGGCAGAAAGGTAAAGGTAGAAAGGGCGATCGTCCTGAGGTGGGATAAGCACGGGTGGCTGCAAGAGATAAGCTTTAAGAGCCTCAAAGGCTTGGTGGCACTCCTCGCTCCATTGAAAGACAATGTCCTTTTTAAGGAGATGATGGAAAGGTTGACATCGATCTGAGAGTTGTGAGATGAAACGCCGGATAGATTGGAGTTTTCCCTGCAAACTACGCAATTGTTTTAGGTTAGTGGGTGGGGGCATTTCTAAGATAGCTTTGACTTTAGCTGGGTCGACCTCAATGCCACGCAAAGAGATGATAAAGCCAAGGATTTTTCCCGAAAGGATGCCAAAGACACATTTCTTTGGTTGAAGATGAACACAGTATTGTAACAGGTGATCGAAAATAATGGTTAAAACATCGAGATGTTCACTGCGATGTTTGGATTTTCCAAGAAGATCATCGACATAATCCTCGAGGATAGTGTGCATAATGTCATGAAAAATGTAATTCATAGCCCGCTGATAGGTCACACCAGCATTCTTAAGGCCAAACGGCATGACACGATAGCAGAAGGTCCCCCAGGGGGTAATGAAGGTGGTTTTATGTTGATCGGCTGGGGCTACTAAAATTTGATTGTATCCCGAGAAACCATCCATGAGAGAAAGCATCTCATGGCCCGCAGTGAGATCAACAAGTTGATCAATGCTAGGTAGGGGGAAGTCATCCTTTGGGCAAGCGAGGTTAAGGTCCCAGAAATCCATACATATCCGAAGTCCCCCCGTTCACTTTAGTGACAGGTACGACATTAGAAATCCATTGAGGATAGTCAATAGGTAAGATGAAAGAAACAGAAAGGAGTCATTGAAGCTCTTCTTTAACCAAGAGGGCAATGCGTGGATGCATTTTTCTCAGTTTCTGTTTAACTAGTTTGGAGTCTGGTTTCAGAGTGATGTTATGGACAGCAATGTCAGGATCGATTCCTAGGCATGTCAGCGTAGGACCAAGCGAAAGCTTGATTGCGGGCACGGAGGAAGGTAGTGAAGGTGGCTTGTTCTGATGCGTCGAGAGATTGTCTGATCTTTACAATGTGAGGATCATCCTCCATGTGGATGTTGATTTCTATAGTCGACTCATTCAACATGGTTTGGGTTTCAGATGGTAAGGCACGTTGAATATAAGAGTCATCCACACCAAGGTAGGTGAGGATGGAGTCGTCATCCTGGCACTCCACAACATTAATCGAAGGTGAGTCTTCTTCGATCATGTCTGGATACAAAAGGGGGAGAGAAGATGGGTCTTCACCATCGCGTTGATAAGTGAGAGGACCTAGGAAGATAGCATTCATGAAAAAAAAAAGTTAGGAGGGATAGATTCCGGGTCTATCGACTCCGTGGGTGAAGATGGCAAAGTGGGCGTTGATGGTTCGGAAGGGGTGACTTCATCGTCTTCCTGGATACAATTGACACGAGGTTTCTTCAATGTAGGTGGTTCAGAAAATCCAAGACCACTATGATCTTTGTGTTTGCGTGTAGTCATGGGAATGATCGTATGTCGGCCTTGTTCATAAAGACCGAAACCAAAACCTTTCCAAGCACAGCGAGTCAGGAAGGTGAGGGCAAAATGATGGTTGGTTAGATATTGAAAATCAGATTGGAAGGGAACCACACCAAGGGGAGGTTCAGGGGTGATAGAGGATGTGTTGACACCCCCATACATTAGGTTGGTGCGGCAATTAGGTGGTCCGTAGGAGATCACCTCCCCCACACGACGGTCGTAGGTAGGATGCGCATGTAACTGTCCATACTCTTGTGGGGTATGGAAGGTGCTAACATTGTATAGGTGGTACTCCCCCAGTGTAAGGCATTGAAAAACACCTACCAAGGGATCTGAGGTTGGGATGTTGTCCGCGGGGAAGGAAGAGATATTCGCATCGGTGGTTTCATTGGTCGAAGGTGTGGGTGCGGCTAAGGTGGATGGTTGAGGCATGGTTGAAGTAGATGGTTGGGTCGGATCAATGGGTGCCTTGACTGGTACAAGCACATCATTAGGGTGGTATAACATATTACAGGTTTTGAAGGGGGAAGCGTCAGCTGTGATGGTGTATGACTTCCCCTCATACTCAAATTTTATGCATCTATGTAAGGTGGAGGGAACGCATCCCATAGCCCGGATCCAAGGGCGGCCTAACAACATGTTGTATTGGAACTCTCCCTCAAGGACATAGAAGAGTTCAGGTATAAGGTACGTGGCCCTACACAAATGTTAAGGATCACGGTGCCTAGGGTAGAAGTAATAGCATCATTGAATGAATGCAACATGGTGGGGTTGGCACACATGCAGCTAGGAGGGATATTCATCTGTTGGAAGGCTTTGGAAGAGATGATGTTTAGGCTAGCACCCCCATCGATCATAACACGACGTACCCAGATGTCCTGGATGTAAGCCGAGATGAAAAGAGCAGGGTCAGGATCTTCTGCACCAAAGACGACAATTTCTTCTTCGAAAAACTGACAGCAGCGGCTTGCTGTACAGGGACAGAGGTGGTTGTGGAGGTAGGTTGTTTGGTGAGAGAAGCGACATGGTTGGGTGTTAAGATGGAGGCGATGGGTAGGGTTTCATTAGGTAGGACCTCTATCCCTTGGAGGATCTCAATTAGAGCTTGTCGATGAGATTCAGATGTTTGAATGAGATCATAGAGTGTCATTTTTATAGGAGATTGGTGAAGTTGTTTGATCATGGTGCGATGGGCAACTCCATCAGAGACTGGATAGGTAGGTCCACGAATAACCACTTTAGGTGGTGGTGTGATCGGGATGGCGGAAGGAGAAAGAGAGGCCGCAGGTGTGCTCTCTTTAGCTTTTCCATTGTTTTTCTGACCTCGAGTAGCAATGCTAATCATGTTGATCTCGTGAATACGAGATGAGGAAGATGGCAGGGATAAGTCATTGTTCTCGAGAGGCAGGGTTGCAATGATGATAGATTTTGGCGAGGCAGGGACAGGTGGTATAGGAGAAGGGATCAAAGCTAAGGGCTTTTCCCTCCGTAAGTTGTCTTTCTTAGATTTTCTATCTGAGATAGGCAACTGGCGAAAAGATGGCTTTCAAAGCTTTGCATCCTTCTACATTGTGTCCTGGTGTGCGGTGGTAGGCACAATTTTAGATTCATCATAACCTATAGGTCGAGGTTTAGATGGATCATAGGGTCTGAGTGGGGGTAGGGAAATGGTCGCATCCCCTACCAACATATCAAGGATCTTGGCGTAAGATCCTTTGAGCGGGTCAAATTCAGATGAAGATGAGGCTATTGATTGAGTGGGTGAGATTATTGATTGTTTTGATAATGGTTGGGTACAGTGGTTCATACGGGTGGTGGTTTAGGTAAGGGATTTTGATGGTTGGGTTTAACTAGGCGTGGCTTCTTCTGCGCAGAAGTCATGTTTAGCTGGTTAGATGATGAGGCCACAGATGACGTGGTGATAGGAAACAACCATTAGGGAAAGAGGAGTGACAGCAAACAAGTCCTTCTGATGATTGAGTTTGTTTAGGGTTGTGTAGATAGGCAGGATATTTTGGGACGATGGTGTTGAGATGCCCATGGATTTCTGTATGGGTGCAGAAGGTGTAAGTCATGTTAAATAATACGTGGGAGGCATGGTGTATTGAGGCAAGGTGGAGGGGTGAGGCCCTAATATAGAAGGTAGGTGTGACTGTGAGGGTTGAAACCGTATCCTGTCAGTACCACGTGTGATCTGGGGGCGAGGGTTTTAGTTGTGGCGGAGGCATAGATTGGACTCGAGGAGATTGGGTGGCTGTCTCCTAGGTGGATTGAAAACCGACTTTATTTTTGGATAAATCTAACCATTTAGGTGGGTGCATTAGGCTGGGTATTGGTGAATTCCCAAGGAGTAGGGGAAGGTTTGGTTAGGTTGATTGGAACAGTATGACCTCCCATTTGGTAGAGTATGAGGCGCTTGAAGGTAATGACATAGCCATTTTGAGCTGTTTGGAAACAACTATAAAGCAGGATGGTATAGGTGTATGGATTTGTCATCTGTATTCGAGTAGAGCATGGTGTATTCAAACGTTATTGTAATGACTCATCTATCTTGAGCTAGGAGATGACAATCATCATGGAGTGAGATGTAAAAAGAAACCCTTGTTATTTTTGACAGAGGAAGTGGGCTGTGATTCCGGTCCAGTATAGGTGTAGAATTCTTTGGGTAAATGAGGCACTGTATTTTCAATGATTGTTAATAGATTGGTCCCATTCAACCGGTTGCTGGAAAGACGTAGGTGATCAAGCACCGATAGGGAGGAGTCCATGTTATAGAGGATCTCTCATGCGTCAAGGAGTTACTGGTGAATCCTAGGCTTCGAGGGGTTTATCCTCTAAGGATTTGCACAATACTTGTAGTTCCTTATTCTTTTATTAGCAAGAGTGATAAAAAGAGATATAATGCTCAAATAGATACATCGGATAACATCAACTACAAAGTCAAGAAGGGATGTGGTGTGCACAAGGCTCTGCTATGTTAAGAGAACTCTAGGCGGTTCAGATTCCTTTATGGGTAAAGGAATAGCGGGGCTTTCCTCTTGTCCTGATGAAGAAGAAGGGGGTGAGGACCCCTGAGTTGGTGAAGAGGCTCGATTTAGAATTTCCTCGATGGAAGTCCTTGGTTGGGAGTTGAAAACCATGCATGGATCTCATGCACACTCTTCTCCTCGGCTGAGGTTTCTTGGTTTGTGTTACTGTTAGATGAATGGTTTGGAAATGGTTTGTTGAAGATTTTTAAATTTTGATTAGCAGGGGCATTAGGATTATTGAGGGTTATATCCCCTGCATTAACCATTTCCTGCACTATGTTTTTCAACATCTTACAGTTTTCGTGGCTGTGTCTCTTCACGCGATGGAAGTTACAGAAGTCATTTTCTTTATACCAAGAAGGTATAGTGCGGGCGGAATCAAACCCAGAGTGAGGTTTAATAGGAGGCAAGGTGAGAGCTCCTGCTTTAAGCAATTTTTCCAAGATCACATCATAAGTTTCTCCCAAGGGAGTGTACTTGATGGGCTCGGCTTTATACTTATAGGTGGATTTCGGCTAGGTATTAGGTACGGTGCTTGAGATTTGACCGTCACCGTACGTGTATGGCTCCTTTTGATTTCAAAGCAGCCGATGCGGGAGAGTTGGTGGTGTTGGGTTTGTTGGTGGAGTCTTGGGTTCAGAAATTTTAGTTTTTGTTGCGCAACTTCAATTTCTCCTCCTCTAAGGCTCGAATCTCTAGTTTCCAAGCCATAATAAAGGCCTCATCAAAGGTGTTGGAAAGTTTGAATTTGGAGGGTGGGAGAAATGTGTTTAGCGCAGGCCCGCGTAAAGAGTTCGATGAGCTTGGCCTAAGGTAAGGCATAAGTAAGTTGGTTGATGAGGCCCCGCCATCGTCTAATGAAATCTGCGATAGGCTCATCTTCAAATTATCGGATGGCATAGAGGTTGGTAATGGATACTTTTTTGGCAATATTGATGGAGAAGTGATCCAAGAAAGATTGGGCTAACTGGTTAAAGGAGAAGATTGAGTGCTGGGCTAAAGCATTGTACCACTCCAAGGCAGGTCCTGATAAGGACATGGGGAAGGTACGGAGTAGTAAGGCATCGTCATGAGCAATCAGATAGCAGGCATGTCTAAACGATCGCAAGTGTTGTTGAGGGTCCTCCTTACTACTAAAGCGAGTAAATTTTGGTAATTCCCATTGAGGAGGATATGTATGAAGGGGGACAGAAGGATGAATAGGCTCCCGAAAAACTTGCTCGTATGTCAGGGTGTTACGGCTTCCTGAAACAAAAGCCTCAAGATTTTGCATCTTGTCCATCATCTGTTTGATTAAATCATTGGTTGGGTCAGATGATGGTGTTGTCGTCGTAAACGGAGGAGGATTGGGCCAAGAGCCGCTACTAGACAATGGTGGGGTTGAATGTTGATAAGGTAATGATGATGAATGTGTTGGGGTGGCCGAATAAGGGTGTCCTATATAAGATGTTGAGGCCACCAGATGAGTCTGCGGAAATGAAAAGGTGGGCGAAGCCTGAGAGGGAAAGCTCGTGTGGATAGATGGTAGAGAGCGAGTTATGAAAGAGGCAATCTGCGGGAGAGATGAGGTAGGGGCAGTGGATGGTAGTGATATGTGGGGCCCTAGATTAACCAAAGGAAGGCCAATTGGTGCAGTATGAACCACCGAAGCCACTAAGCTGGGAGACGGGGCTAAGGATGAAGACGAGTGAGGCGGAGTTATTAGGTGGGGAAGGGGCTAAGTGAGAAGCTATACTAATAGGCATACCAAAGAGGAGCTGACCATCGGGTGTATAGTCAGGGGTATGAGACAAATAATACTATACGATGTTAGGATTAGCATCCAAAAATTTGGCAAAGTCTGGATCTCCTACAGGGATCTTGGGAAAAGCACTGGTGTCCGTAGGATTCCCCATAGGATGTAAAGGGGGTGACTCAGGCAAAGACACGGAACAAGCATGTGAAACCATGGCTGCGGCTTGTTGCTGGGTGATAACAACCATGGACAAGAGGATACAATAGGGAATTAGTCAATCAGGAACAGAAACAACAACAAAATGTTGGAATTGGTAGGTTGTTGGTTTGTCAGGAACTGTGAAACACAGTAACCGATATCGGTCTGGTAACCGATGTCAGTCAGACGGTAGCCGGCGTCGGTCAGTGTAACCGATGTCGGTAGAAGAGGACCGGTGTCAGTCACTGTGAAGGCAAAGAGAGAATGTAAGAGGCTGCTGGTTTGGGGATAACAAGGCTTAGTATACCCACCAAACTGTCTGAAGTGATCACTGAGAACAGGGTATAACAGAGAAACAGAACTGAAAGAAAAAAAAAAACAAGCAAGATACACAAGCAAATCAAGAGACTAACCCTAGGATTAGTTTTAATCACTTTGGGCTTATGCCTTAGACGCAAGATGATGTCAATCCTAAACAAAATACCTAAGGGAGATGTCAAGTTTGTTTTGGCTTATAAGGCTACCTCAATCGGGTGGAGGAATACCGCGGGAAGGGGGGATGTTTGAGATGTTGTGTAGATTATGATGTGATTTGGTATGTGTTGTGCAGTGAGAGTAAGATTAATTTCTCATCAATACCATGGATATCACCCCCACGTGTATGACCTGTTACTTAATCTACGTTCACTAGAATTAAAAACAACAAGCAAGAATGTGATGCACGTGTTTTAAACCCAAATCGAAAATGATATTCGATGAAGAAAAGAAAGAGAAGAGGTTAAGAAGATGACTTTCACTAATGCAAAGATGCGAAAGAAAGACAAGTTCTTTTACCAAAATGACAAAATATTTTGTGAATATTTAGAAGAAAGAAACAGCAAGTGTGCTCCCTATATGAAAACAAGCAAGAAAGAAAGAAACCCAAGAAGGGTCCCATCGGGCGTGCCAAAATGTTTCACACAGAATTTTGTTCCAGAATAGAGTTATTTCTATCTTTTCATTCTCTTGAGAAACAGATAAGGGTTAGGGCTAGGAGGAATACCTGTTGAGTGTTGGGAAGGTGTGTGCGTACCGTAGAGAGATCAGACAGATTGTGAAGAGCTCCTTTTTGTTTGGGAAGGACTACCTGTAAATAAGAATGCAAGACCACCAGATTTTCGTTAAACAATAAGTGAGGGAACTGCCTTGGGCCCAGGAAATATTAGACTTCCTTTCAAAGGTGGTCAGTTCCCTTTTAATACAAATTAATGCAAATGATAATAAAGAAGCTATTGCAAAATCACGATTTAGGTACCTCGTTACTAAAAGCAATAGAGACTAAACTACCAATAATAACATGTCATGTTGTTTGTTTGGTCACTGGTTATTGATACATTCAGATCAAGTTACAAGGATAGACAAGGCTGGATATGAGATTGTTTGGAGGTAAATAGGTGAAAGGTTGGTTTTTGGTATAAGTCACAGTGACCGATGCCGGTCACTGGATAACCGACCATGGTTATAAAACCGGTACCGATAGGGGATAACCGATATCGGTAGGGGCAGTGATTTAGGGGATTTTAAATGGAGGTTGGTTGTAAGGTGGTTACGGGGTTTAGAAGGTTGGTAGATGGTTGAGGGGAGTAGTAGGGTGATAGAGAAGACTCAGAGAGTGAGAAAGCTATCTTTGGGGCAATATAGAGATGGATGAATGAAGGTTAGGTGCAGGGTGTTGCCGGGTGGTAGATCCAGGAGTGAGCTTATAATCACTATGAATCAAAAGTTCACAAAGTAGTGTCTAGAAGCATACAAGGTAATAAAAGAGACTACTTACTAGTTTCTGATGCGGATGCAGGTCCAAGGAATGCAGTGGCGAAGGCAAGGCTCAGTTGGGATGATCCGGCAATCGGAAGTGAGCTGATGAAACTATCCTCTGACTCTCCCAATGTTTGGATGAGTGTGACCATGATCTAGTTGCTCAGTTATAGTCTTGGGCTCAATACTCCTCTCTGCAACCTCTTCTCTCTCTCTCACTTGTCCCTCTCTTGCAAAATGAATTCTGATCCTTTTGTTTTGGTTGGGGGAGGTCATTTACAGGGAACCGATGGAGATTACCTAACCGACACCCGGTCGCGTAGGGACCGATGTCGGTTAGGTCAAAGTTGGCTATTTTTAGTAAAATAGCCAACTTTCCCTCCTTTTCTCCCGAGGGGTCAGTTGTGGGCTTGGTCAAGTCATTATTAGGTTCGTTTTGGTGCGGGTGAGGGGTGATGAGTCATGGGTGTGGGTCTAGACCAAGTTATAGGTCTTAATTAGGTTAGTTTAGGGTTAGGGCTAGGTCATGGTGAGGTGGCAAGGTGAGGTGGCAGGGTTGGAGATGTGGATTTATTAATTATAAGGTAATTAATAAATAATTAAGTGTGTAAGGTTTAGGTGGTGAGGTAGGGTTAGGTTGTGAGATGAGATGCGGGGCACAGGGCGTCGTAAGACCCAAATTTTGTGTCTACAACCACTACGGAAAAAGAATGGAGAAATCAGGCTATGTGTGGACTTCAGAGATCTGAACAAAGATTCCATAAAATACCATTACCCATTGCCCTATATGGAACAAATTTTACAAATAGTAGTAGGTACTATAATATTTTCTCTCCTAGATGAATACTCAGGGTACAATAAAATTATGGTAAATGAGGAAGATCAATTCAAGACAACCTTTACAACAAAATGGGGAACCTACGCCTATAAGAAAATTCCATTTGGCCTATCTAATACATAAGAAAAATTTTAAAGAGACATGGACATGACATTCAAAGGGATGATTAACAACATTATTCTTGTCTACCTTGATGATATCACAGTGTTCTCCAAGAATGCATCTAATCATATTCTTCATCTTAGGAAAGTTTTCGAAAGATGTAGGCAATTTGGAGTTTCTCTTTATCCTAAGAAATGCATATTTCTAACTCATGAAGGTAAATTCCTTGGCCATATTACTTTTAAGGAAATGTTAACGTCTAACCCAGAAATGTATAGTGTCATTCTTGCATTGCCATTACCCAGTCATAAAAAATCTCTCCAAAGTATCTTGGGGATAATCAACTTCGTTAGAAGGTTTGTTCTAAATTTTTCCAAACTTGTCAAGTCACTAACATTGATGTTGAAGAAGAGCATGGATTTTAAGTGGATTGTTGAAGGAAAGGAAAGATTTGAACTCATAAAGCAGGCTATTACACAAGCCCCAACTCTCCTAAATCTATATTTCTCAAAGGATTTTGTTAGAGCTATAATATTAAGTGTATCATAATATTTAGTTTATATTTAAATAATATAGAATAACTTGTATTCTTATTATTTAAATATAAACTTTATATTAGGTGGTTAGTTTATTTAATTAACTAAATATTAAATTGGGGTGTGCCCCATCACTTAATATGGTCATAACCCTTCGTGTTATTTGAATATGGCTATGGGCCATATTCGGATGTATTGTAATTCACCAGGGTCAAAAACATGGAGCAAGAAGTGAGGAGAGGAGTTACTGGACTAGTTTCTCAAAGTTTCTTTCGTGGTTTTTTACCCCATTATGGTTTTCCACATTAAATTTTGTGTCACTGTGTTATGGTGTTATTTACTTTTATGTGTATTTATTACTATGTGCATTCATTCATTTATTATATTCATCATTAGCGTGAAAATCACATGGGAGAAAAGGTAAGGATTTATTACTATATGAAATAATTTCTTTGTTTTATATAGTTACAAATGTATGCAGGTTAAATAATTCTTTGAGTAAAGGAAGGGAGGAGACAAGTTTCGTAAAAATAGGAATTTCAATTTATTCTATTGGATCTATGAAATTACTTGTCTCCTCTATAAAAATTCCATGTTATTTGTATTCTCATGTGAAATCATGTCCCCTTGTACTCCTTTAAATAAATGGGTTGCCTTTTGATTGTAAAAACAATAGTCTAAAACTATAACCTAATACTATAGTTTATATATCTTATAAACTATATATTATACTATAGTTTAACCCAACACTATATAATTTAAAAACCTAAACTATTAATTTCTATATACTTTAGAAAAACTAAAAAATATATTGTTTAAAATCTAATCATGCCCACTATTTAGCTTCTCAAAGGAGCATGTGGACTTATTAATGCATAGTGCTTGGTAATTGGAAAATGTGCTTAGTTTATATATAAAATGTATTTTAATTAATCACTAACCATTTTTTAATTCAAACGGAAGAAATGTAAAGTATCCTATTCATGTTTTTTTATTTGAATATTATACAATATTTTATTCAAACTTTTTAAACATAACTCCCAAACCCATCTTAAACCATACATTTATAGCTTATTAATTTCTGTATAGCTTGTGGAATACGAAGGGCATGGACTTTGGTTTGTCTGCTCTATGGTAGTAATTTTTAAGGGGTTTGTCCCCATTCCCCGTCACCCTCCTCATTCCTTTCCAAGTGGTGAGGTCTCCAATCCACCACCCATTTATGGTGCTCCTATGTTTAGGGTGATTTAGTTAATACATTCAATTATATGCATAACTCCTTCAAATTGTTAAATTAATTTTCTCATAAGCTCAAAATAATTTTTGGTATGAGGCTTTATAAGTGCCTTTGTTTGTAATCTATGTATTGGTTATTACTAAAACATATTCTTATTATTCTGTAAGAAATGTTTTCCGTTGAATTACAAAATATGGAAATGAACAGTGGAGTATTTTGATGTGGATGTGGCTCATTGATTCACGAGTTAATTTGTATGACCACATATGGAATCCATTTGCTAAGCATTTGATTCAAAATACTTGTCATTATTTAATGGCTAAGACTATTTAGTGGGAACATTTAATTGTTGGGTTGTTGTCACCATGTGACTTGGCCTATAGCCCAATATTAATGGTGAACCATGAGCTATGTTTGGTTCTTTGACCGGTATGCTTGTCTAACTAGTTTTGATCAATTCGCCAAGATGGGTAACTCAATTCGGCCAAGATCATGAGAAAATATAATATGTTCTATAGAGTTTACTCCACCTTTTTTTCATATATGCATTTTTTTTATTATTTCTCGTTTTAGTTTAAATTATATTAATTTAATTCATTCTTTGAGAAAATTATTTTAGATAAGTTTTTTTTTAATCGGAATGATTTTTCCCCTTATGATACGATAACTAAGTCGTCGTCGTCATCATTTTTATGAAAAACTAAAAAAATTTCACTCACATTTCGATTGAATTTTATTATCATACCAATACATTCGTGTGTAGATTATATGCTTGACAGGGCCTCTTTTTCGACATAAATTGATCGATTTTTTATTAGAAGGATTAAACAACAAAAAGGGGATTTCTGTTAACCTTTTATTTTAATCCTCATTAACTATTAAATTTTATTTTTGCAAAAATGGGGTCTAATTGTTTTTCAATTGATAAATCTCAGATGAAGATGATGAGAATAATCATAGTGCTAATATAATAACTTTAATTACTTCTAAATGGAAATATATGATTTATTTGAATATATTGTTGAAAAAGGAGTTGTTTTTCATCCATAATTAACTCAATATGGGTTAGTAAAAATGAAATAGAAGTAACTATAACTAAAAATGGCTTATATGTGCTTTAAAATTTTGCTTCAGATTTTGATAGTTTATTCAAAAATAAAATTGTTGTTCATTTTTTAGGCATGAAAAACTGATCATATATGACATGTATAGGTTTAAATATTATGAAATGTATTAAAAAGTGCTTACATGATCATCGTTTGAAGAAAAATCCATGGGAAATGTCCACAGTTAGTGAATTATGTTTTCAGTGAATATTGTGATTATTCTTGTATGATCTGATTATCTTTTTCAGATATGTTATCTATCAGTCTCATCACATAAGATAATGAAGATATATATGTTTTTGTTAAAACATTTTGTAAAAATATTATTATATGCATATCAAATGACACTTGGGGACGCCCTTGCATTTGTATTGGAGACGTCCAATACTGATTGCATCTAATACATATCTTACAAGAATAATATGTTGAAATTTTTCAACATATTTTTTAACATGGTTAGTTTTAAAGCATATTGTTATGTTAGTTGTTATATAACTAAGTTTTTAACTTTTACAAATGGTTAAAAGTGAAATCAATAATGATTTATATGCTGTATTATGATGTTTATTTGGATATTGTGACTCTAACCATGTTGATGTTATGTTAGATATAAAATATAATGGATATGTGTTCAATTTATTTAGTGCAAGAACCATTACTTAGAACAAAAAATGCAACCAAAATTATTCATTTCTTTTACTGAGGCAGAGAAGTATAATGGAAGCAATAAAGAAGCCATCTGGCTGAAGTGGCTGTTGGAAAAGATACACATGGAAGCTGAAAGAATTATTCCTCTTATATGTGGTATTAAGAGTTGTATTAATCTTTCTAAATAATCGAGTTCAACATCAGAGAATGAAGATCATATGTATGTTATCCGAGAGAAGGTTCTCTGCAGTGATAGAGATATCTAGTTCTTCCAGAATGAAGATTATACTGCATATATGTTTACGATCCATTGTGTGTTGTAAAATACTGCAAGTGTGTGCAATGTTTTTCCTTTCAGAGTTTTCATTGAGGGGGAGTTTGCATGCAATGTCACCTCCTAATGGTCTAGCCAGTTGCTGACTCCTTCTCATCTATACTTCTTCTCTAATATAAAGCATTGTAAAAAGATCTTGTATGATCTAAAGTAAATTGATAGAGTTTATGGGAAAATAAAGTTCATTTTGCATTTATTTGTAAAGGAGGTCCTTGTGTTATAAAAGGCTTTTAGAGATGCAGTTTAAGAATATTTCCATGAGAAATGGTGGGATATAGTCTCACAAAGCATGCTTAGCCTAAATCATACGTCTGATTTATAGATTCCAAATCCTTTTGTATTAAAAGGTAAGTTGATCATGATGAAGGTGTTATAATTCCTTCAAAAATACATATGCTAGCCTAAACCTTTAAGGTTTATGGATTTCTAGATCCTATTGTACAAACAAGTAATGTTGGCATATGGATCCCCACTTAATATTAAGGGGAAGTGTTAGAGCTATAATATTAAGTGTATCATAATATTTAGTTTCTATTTAAATAATAAAGAATAAATTATATTCTTATTATTTAAATATAAACTTTATATTAGGTGGTTAATTATTTAATTAACTAAATATTAAATTGGGGTGTGCCTACGTCACTTAATATGGTCATAACCCTTTAGGTTATTTAAATATGGTCGTGGGCCATAATCGGATGTATTGTATTCATTAGGTTAAAAACATGGAGCAGAAAGTGAGGAGAGGAGTTACTGGACTCATGAAAATTTTCTCAAATTTAATGGAAAATATTCTTTCGTGGTTTTTTACCCCATTGGGGTTTTCCACATTAAATTTTGTATCACTTTGTTATGGTATTATTTATTTTTTTGTGTATTTATTACTATGTGCATTCATTCATTTATTTATATGCATCATTAATGAATAATTAATATTTAAAATGGTTCATATAAATTTATACCCCTCGTCATGTTAGATTTTAATTTGTATGCCTTTGGAGGTGCAGAAACAATATCAAGTGTACTTGTGCAGCTTAATGGAGAAGGATTGGAGAAACCTGTCACATTTTTTAGCCAGAATATTAAAGATTATGAGGTGAGATACTCATTTATTGAAAATCATGTTCTTGATGTTGTAAGAAGCTTGAGTAAATTTAGACATTTTGTGTTCAACAACAAGATTCATTTGCTAGTTTCACATGTTGGTACAAAATATTTCCTCTTGAACAAGGATACAAATGAGAAGAGGGTTGGTTAGATGACCAAGGCGATGGAATATGATGTTGATATCAAGGGACTAAGTTGGTAGGAGGAAAGGGACTCTTTGATCAGCTAGTTTCAAGTCAGCATGCAGATGAAAAATCCATCCTTATGCTTCAAGATAATTGGGAATAGCCAACTAACCCTCTACCTATTCATTGTTGGACTGAAGATGTGATACACTTTCTCCAAACAGGCCAATTCCCTCAAGGATTAATCAAAGCTAAGAGAACACATTTCAAAATTCAATCCATTCCATACACTCTTATTGATGACATTTTATTTATGAAAGATGTGAATGGTGTTCTCTTAAGATACATTAAAAAAAATCGGATGGAGAAAGTGTTACATGAGATCCATGATGGAGAAACAAGAGGTCACTTTTATCCAAGAGTCACAACTTTCACAATCTTGAAATTTGGGTATTATTGGCCTAATTTCTACAATGAATGTTATTCATGGGTCAAAAAATGCAATAAGTGTGCCTTCTTTATAGGTAAAGAAATATTATCAACCCTTCCACTCCACCCCATCTCTATAAGTGAGCCATTCATGCAATGGGGGTTGGACTTCATTGGAGTAATCAACCCAAGTTCGAGCTTGGGTCATAAGTGGATGCTTACAGCCACATACTACTTCGCCAAGTAGAAAGAGGCAGTTACACTCAAGTAAGAAAATGAGGTCACCATTCTAGATTTTTATGAGGATATTATGGCAAGATATTTGGTTTTCCTTCCACAATTGTTTCTGATAATGCTTTGTCTTTCATCGACACAAAGATATATATGATTAGGTAGTTAAAAATGGAATATACTTGAGCTACATATTCAAATTATTACCCCCCGGGGTAATGGGCAAGTTGATTCAAAAAACAAGAATCTCTTGAGGATCATAAGGACTTTAGATGAAAATTAGATAACATGGCACACAAAATTGAAATCAACCTTGTGGGTTGATAGGATTATTCCCAAGAAATCAATTGGTAGCTCTCCTTACAAATTGGTTTACATAAAAGGAAGCAAGGTTGCCAATATTTGTTTAATTTCCAACATTGGATCTTATCAAGTAGCTGAGAATTGTTTGGGTTTGGGGCTATGGAAGTCAGGTATGTAGAGCTCATGGAGCTAGTGGAGATAGAGAAATCAAGCAGTACAAGCAATGGAAAAGGATCAAGCTCAAATCAAGATGTGTTTTAACAAGAAGACCAAAGCCAGGAGCTTCCAAAAATGATACTTTGTCCTAAAGTGGGCTGTGGATACAGGCAAGTCCAAACCAAGTATAGAACTCCAAGTTTGATGTAATATAGAGTGGCCCTATATGATCTCAAACTGACAAATCAAAGAATGCTTTCTAGTTGTCCAAAATTAGATGGAGAAGAATGCATATTCCAGTCAATGGGATATATTTAAAGCATTGCTACTGAAATTAAGTTCCTCCCTTGTACATAGTAGATTATTTTTTTAATTACTTTAAGTGCTTTAGAACATTGTCTTGTTGGTAGGTTAGTTCAGTTTCCCTAAGTTCTTTGTATAATTTTATTTCTTTTTGATGGCATGGTTTCATTGCATAATGCTTCATGAAGGACTTTGAATAAGATATGATCAAAAAGGATGATATTTGAAGAGTTTTGAGGTTGCAAGGATCAGTTGCGATATCTCAAATACATCAAATGTTGAGGATCATAATCAAATGTTTTGGTCAATTACTTAGTTTCATCATTGATTGGTAGGAAAATAGGCTGAAAATACCAAGCTAAAACATTTTTCAACTCCCATAAAGTTTAATTCAAAAAATTCTTATGATGAGAATGGTTAGTTTAGTGCTCCAGATCTGTGTTAAGTCTATGTAGTGTTTCATACAGCTCATTGGTGTGTTCTTCGAATTTTGGATCAATTTTTAGATTATCGGGCTCTGACTCCATGCACAATGGATGCTTTAAGGCCACTTATCTTCACATATAGTAGTAAGATTACCCTGTGAGTCACCAATTGTTATCCCAAATTTACCCCCTAGGTTAAATTTGGGTAACTTATCTTTCTTAATGGACTTAACCATTTTTAGGGGGTGAAAATATGTTCATACTGGCCATCAAATTCCACATCTCAATAGAACCGGTCGTTCGTATTTTAAACCCATGGGAGACTAAGTTATAAATTATTGGTGGGTTTTATTTCAAATCTATGACAAACGTTCACGTCCCATAAAATTCTATAACACTAAAGTAATTCAAGCTCCTATAATGCGATGCAAAGGGAGCCACGTAGCGGGATTCTAGATCAGCTCAAAGGTTTCAATTTTTTTGGACCTCAAATTCTGTGGAATAAATCAAGTTTGACACCATTTCGGATCCATGGCAAGGCTAAAAAATGTATGCAAGGTCAACAGGGCTACACTGTAAACTTTTGTGAAGCTAAAATTTTTATAATTCCACCAAAGTAAGAAGTTGCGATGCGAAGGCAGAACTCTAATAAGTCAAAAAATCTAAAGACTATGTGGAGCCTTTTCAATGGCTCACCTTTCGCAGTCTGACATCACAAAGTTGATCCAAAGTCTGACAAAGGAATTAAGGGATCCTGGAGCTTCCTTACTGGTTAATGCTTCACACAGGTAATAGAGATAAAAGAAAATACTGACACCGTGAAGAGCATGGAGCTTTCCCATTGGCTCATGCTTCGCACAATCACGAGCTATCAGAAATCTAACAACCTGAGTAAAGTGGAGATTCACATTGGTTGAAGATTTGCAATGGTCAGGGGCCTACCAAAAGGTGAATTGTGAATAAATTTGGAGCCTTCTCATTGGCTCATGTTTCATAGACATCACAAGAAAAGATAGCAGACACTGTGAAGAAACACTTGTTTCATTGGCTCATATTTCATAAAGCCACAGAAGGAAAAGAAAAAGAAATAAAAGGAAGTAAAGGCATCGATCCCCGAGCCAAATGAAGGAATCACACTTAGCAAGGGACAAAATGGTGCACACATTGACAGAGGGTAATCCCCAAGCCAATCAAAAGCTACAACGTGTCAAGATCATATTCATCCTGACATGCAAGTATTCAAATGATCATATATTTCGACTCCAGAACTCCAAATCTTGCAAAATGTTATGTCATTGGAAATATCTCCTCAATCCCTTCAAATTTGATAGAATCATATTTAAATTTGATGGCGTTTAGTAGGAAAAAATGAGAAAATCGGTCTGGGGATTTGAAAACATAACTTACAGGTAGCTCAACCACCAAAATTGATGGAAAAACGATGCTTCATCTCTTCCTAAGGGACAGAATGGATGTAGGGATGGCCTTACAAGGTACCCATGTGCTTTACACAAGGGGATTTAATACATGTTGTTGGTGTGTGGAAGGAGGAATTTGAGTTTCCCTCTAATTTCCCTATTCTCTCTCTCCAATTTCTATATATATGTAAAAACGTCTCATTTACAGGGGGTTGGACATTATGGTAATGCTTTGTACATACTTTCTAAGTGTCGCATATGTGTGTATGAGCTGTAAGCCTCCTAGATTTGAACTTCTATGTATGGTGAAATTTTACCTCTCACCTCCATTGTAATGCACTATGCACACCCTTTAAAGCAATTAAAATACTTGATTTGTGGCTAATTTCAGCCCTAGTTGTGTTTTATTTCATTCTCCCTACCTTTTCATTGAATTTGCAGATATTTTGTGCATTTTTTTATTCTCCTTGCAGGTTCAAATCTATTGTGTTTCATGAATATAGATGGTTTCAAGGTTCGTATTAGACTGTGGCACTTATGTGCTGCCCTCTCTTTCACCATTTTTTTCCCATTGACCCTCATTTGAGAGTGTATCTCCACCCTTTTCTTGGTTTTATCACCTCTTTTAGTTTAGTATTTCCATTTTTATGCATTTTTCTCTTCCTCTGGTCCCTTGGATTGTTAGAATAGGAGTAGATAACTGTATTTCCTTACTTAGGAGTATTTTTAGCATTAGGTTTAGTTAGAGGAGACCAACCTTCTCTAGAGGTTGATCTCACCTTGCAAGTCCCACACTTGTGAGATCATCCCATGTTAGAATAAAGTAGGGGTCTGTAATGTGCAAATCCTAGGGTGCTAGTTTTTTGTCATAATAGTTAGCTCAGAAGATGGTGCAAGTGATGGAGTTACTATAGGATCTGAAGTTTGTTTATAAGGATGATGGGAAAAATATCATGGAGTTGTTCTAATACCAAAGGGGTGTCCAAGAGTGGAGGATTAGTGGGAGTTGCATAGGGAAGTATCTCCTCTACCTCATCAGTATCACTAGTGTCATAAATGAGAGGTTCATAATATGTGTCAATGGCATTAGATTGGGTTTGTAAGGATCACATTTGGGCCAAGGCACATTGGTAGTGTAATACTTCCAAGTGTTTGGACTCATTTTGTAAAACAATATAGTCTTCATCATTAGGGGAACAAAATACAACCTCTTATTTTTTAGGCTCCTCCTCTTTGGCCGTAACATCAATCTTGCTAAAATATTGGGGAAAGAGGAGAGAATGATCATAAAATATTTGCGCAATACCTAATTCATCACATTCTAGGTGATTAGAAGTTGAGGCATGATAAACAGATTCTTCTAGTTCAAGTTATGGTGGGTACCGATCATGCGGTTGAAGGACTGGTGGAAACCATTACACAATGTCATAAGGTAATCAGTTCTTATTGACACTATTTTGGAGCTCATTGGATTCATCAGATTCCAAATCCACTAATGTGATTTGAATTTTAGGCTTAGCATCAAATAACTCTAGATACGGAATGCCTTGAATATCAAGAGCAGTAGGCATGAGGAAAGGTTCATTTAGGAGTTGTTGGAAATCAAAGGAATTGAGAGGGGGGGTGAATTAGTGCAGATCGATTTTTCAATCTTTTAATCTTCTTAATTATAACCAAAATAAAACCATGAACAAATTAGAATTCAAGAATTCAAGTACAAAGGAGACTAAATTTATGGTGGGAAACCCTTAAAGGGAGAAACCCCACTGAAATCAAAAGCTCTATTCAGGAACACCCATTCCAAATTATTACAATGATCTCACCTTGTTTTGATCACCCACTAAAACTGTGAAGCACTCACTTCTATGATTTTCCAAGCACCCATTATACTAGTTTAGTAAGCTACAAGTTGCAAGGAGATCCTACCCCTGTAACCCAAGCACCCACTTAGGAAATTAACAATTACAATTTTTGCAACTTGATCATTTAGCTTCATGTTGATTACTCAACTGATTATGATCCCATTCTATCTCTTCATTCATTATTCACTTGTTTACTCATATTTTCACTCAAAATCAATCACTTCTCTAAATCATTATACCTTATTGATAAATAAGTATGTGTCTCATTCACTCTTGTACTATCTCAATCAGTTAAGAAGTTTAATATTAGTTCTATGTGCTCAACTAGTACATTACACCTTTGTTTTCTTGTCTTGCATATAACTTTTGTCTTCCTTGATATCACTTCCTTACCAATCATTGTCTCAACATTCATACTTGAGCCAATTTTCTCACACATTTCAATTCTTCTTTACACAATTGTTCCACACATCTGTTTGCTATGATTTTTGTAACTATAACAATGTTCTCATCTTTATCTAATCACTTTGCCATGTTGACTTTTACAAGGCAATATGTCATTAATCTTATCTTCTTCATTCATCTTTTTCATCATACCTTCAACTATCCTATTTTTTAGAGCTCTTCAACCATCTATATGTCTCTCTCTACTTGTAACTCTTAATTCCTCAAAAGGAAGTTACAAAAACTTCACATCTATACCTCTATATCTTCACTCAAGGCCTTTTCAAGCTAAAGAGCTCTTCACATACTAGATACCAAAAAAAACCCTTGCACCTCCTTTAACAAACTTCTACCCATAAACAAATGATCTTTCTAGTTCGAATACATACTCTCTATGCAGCATCCTTTTCATTTCTTGTGACTCCAATTATTTCCCTTGGTGAATAGGAAAAATACCAACTCACTTCTCACCTTTCGTTTTACAAGCTTGAAGACCGGTGACAACTATGGCCTTCATCTGTCAAGTTTGTGACTCTTAATAGCCTCTAACCCTTGGCATTCACCCTTTTCTTTTCTGTGACCTAACCAATATACCTCCCCATTTAAATTTTAATCATTACCTATCATATCTTCCAAACTAAGATATTCATAGTCCAATAAAAAAACTCTATACAATTGTCATGACCAGTTCTTCACTTAACAAAAGAAGGGTATTCTTGGATGGTATGAATCAAAGAAGTATACTATGGAAACTATGCCACTGATCACTCTTTTCATAGAATTAGTCTTGTACTATCCATAGTCAGTTAAGGATATGGTCCAACCAAATTCATGATTCAACATCTTACTCCTCAATTCTACACCAATGAATTCCAGACACTTGAAGAATTTTGGGGGCAGAGTGATATTGTCGAAACCCTTAACATGTAACCTACTGAGTGAATGCTAAGATTACCATAGACATTGAATAAGGTTGTTAGAACAACATTGTCAATTGTACTGAAAGGAGTTCATTTGATCATTAGGAGGGATTCTACATGACATGCTTCAAAGCCCTTTTAATCAAGATTCATCCAAATATTTGACTTGGACACCAAGTACTTAATGAAATAGTGAAGGAGAATTTATTCTTACTAGTATGAGACGGTTTTGCCATATCTTCACCTACTGCATAACATCATTTCATGACAGTACAGTAAGACTATATGTCTTCAGAGACCATTTTGCAACGTAGTTAAGCTTATTACTATCACTATGAAATTTATTTCCATTTAGATGACCTTTGAATGGATTGAAACTCATCAATTGATGACCAATTATTCTTCATAATTGCACCCATAATATCATGCCATATGCATCACGTGTTATTTTAGAACCATGAAGGCTCAAAACTCAATACCTTCTTCAATACCCTTGACCTAGGGTTTTAAAAATTTAAAATGTTGTGCAACTCTTGGAACAGGTCACATGGGAATATTCAACAAACAAGAGTCTCCCAGTTTGCTTATAAAAGCTCACTGTTCAAATCCAAATGACTGCACAGTTGCATGTTAGATCATATAGACACTTATGATAGCCATAAATGCCTTCACAACTTATGAGTGTGCCTGCTGTGATTTGATCTTCTAATTTTCAACAGCTATTATGTTTAACATCTAAAGTGTAAGCTATCATATAAGACATATGTTCTAATTTTCTTGAACAATAGCATGCTTCAATTTTACACTTTTCAAGCTAGAGGCATATACAGGATTCACATAAGAATTATACTACTTTCATGTCTATTACACACTGTGAAGACAATTTAAAGTCATTTTCAAGAGCCTTCAGGAGGAAAGATTCACTTTGCATGAGCTGCCTAAGCATGTTTCTAAGTTCAGTTTTAGGATTTATAACCAGATATAAACATGAGTACAATTGTGCACTCACTGACTTGTTACATACAGGACTTCAGGTTAGGTTTTGATAACTTCCTCAAATGCCAAACCAAGACCCATGAACTATTTAAAACATCAATAAAGTCATCTGGTAATGAATATTACAGAGTGATCAAGAAATTTGTCATTTGATGAATCAATTTTTACCTTTTTCTCCTATTAGCTCAGAATTGTACACAGTCCAGGAGAGAGAAAATAAATGCTTCACTAGAATGATCGTATCTTTTCAAATACACCTCATTTTGACAAACATTACTTTTAGCACATGATTTATAGACAAACTTACTCTAAAAATTCCTTCTATTATTTATCCGAAAGGAGTCTCTTATATTTTTTGCATGACTGCTAAGAATCCAAGAAACTCAAAATGAGCTTTTCAATACACCTGTTTTGATAAAAACTCACATAACTTGCTCAAATGACCACACAATGACCTGAAATTTTTCATGAAGTACCAGGATGAAAACTTCATCCATTATTTCCCATGATTTATTTGAAATTAGATAGTCTCTGAAATTTTCTAACCTATCTCATTTGCAAGTCAAGAACAGTTGAGTTCCTCAAAATAAACTTTGGCTAACATTTGAGCTTTGCCTTCAGGACCTAGAATAAGATTTTTTTTTTCTCAAATATGCATTAAACAACATTAATAGGCTACGTCTACTCTCTCATGGTATTTTTATGACCCATTGCATACCTTCACACCTCATCAAGATCAAGGAATAATAGACTTGAATGGGCTAGTTTTAATTGATACCTTCATCATCTGACCTGATATTCACTGTGGAAGATTTTTATCATGCTTGCATCATTATTCCTAACCTGTAGCACATTTAAACTAGCCATGCTAGTAATTTACAGGTTTCCACTGAAATCCTACCTCACCAACTGATCCTGAGACCATCCTGAACTTCCGTACGAGGTCTCTTTTCTCTGTTTTGCCATCAATGCCACTTGACATCAATGAAAACACCAATGACCAGGGTTCAACAAACTACCCATTTTTCATTGATGGAAACCTATACTTAGAAACCTATAATATTTGATGAAAAACACTTTCATACCTGGTTTTTGGCTACATAATTTGTATCTCTCCCCCTTTGACATCATTGACAAAGGGCTATAGACTACTTGACATGAACCAATGACAACAAAAAGGACATTTAAACATGAGAAATTAAACTTACCTATCCACAAGCTCCCCCTTGGGTGGTTTTCCACTCTCCTGACTCATGTTCCTTCCTTGAACTCCCCCTGAGTGCAAACACTCTTTCTTTGCAGATAATAATCTTATTTTACCATGAGAAACATATAGAGATCCTCAATAGATATCCCCCTGAATATATGCTAGGATAGACTTTATAGTACCTTCATATACCTTGAACAAACATATACCCTCTGAATCCTTTACCAATCCTTTGATTTCCAGTACTTAACAACAACACTTCATGACAATCCTTCAACAAGACAATACACTCATGATCCTTCTTAACTCAACTAGACCTCTTACAACTTGTCAGGACTCTTACAACATGGCTATGACATGATACATACCAAATGATTTAACAAACCTCAAGACTCATAAACACATACCTTATTTTCCAAGATGTCACAAGATAGAAATAGACCTTATTGAAGAACCTTTTCTTGTTACTTGACCTTGATTTAATTGACAACAATCTTGAAATTTTTTTTTTGGATGATCCAACTCAATATCTATTCTCTTGCTCCTAATCTAACACATTTTTATGCATTATTCATTAACTCGGGGCCTGTATAGACTCATTTAGAGCTCCTAAATCTATATTTACTATAATCTCATTGACCATCTTGCTCTATCATCATGTCTTCCATGATTGACTTCCACTTCTTCAACTAGCTTTCTAGATAACCTTCTTTAGCATCAACCTTTCCTCGTGACTCATCAATGAGGACCTTAATTCTTATGTATATCTACTGAAGTACTTGATAAGCTTTGAAACAATCTCATGATTTGACTTTGTCACACAACTTAAACAACATATTGTGTACCTTTCTTGTTCATTAAACCTCACAAATGGACTTTCCTTGCCCTAGAAAACTTTACATGTACTTCATGACATCAACCACCTTAATGTATATGTTGTTCATTTTTCATGATCTCATACTTCATCAAAAATTTCATAGATCAATATGCATACCTATAGACACTCACTCTCTTGATTGAGATCAATGTGATCAATCTTGCCACACAACTCCTTGACTATTTATCAAGTTACTCATAAGAACAACTCATGATGCATCATATCAACCTTTATACCTGGAGGAATATAATTTCTCTTATTTCTATACCAACAGGAGCTTACAATCACTCTTAATCAATTGAATTTGTATTTTTCACCATCTTTTTTCATCACTATCAAGGATATTGTGAGTTACTGAAGATATGAAATTCCTTCCTTATGTTCTTTCCCATATAGGATTCATAATGACAACACTGCAACACCTGATTCTTATCAACTTCTTCTCCATAGCTTAGAGAGAGTCTCATTATATGTCTTAGAATCCTTAAATCTTTATCATTTCCTTAAATGCATTTGTAGACCTCTATCAATTTAAACATTATTCATAGCATTGAGATTCAAGATATGATCATTTCATGCCATTGAGCACATTGATTAAGGCCAAGTGAATACCTTTTCATAAGTAACAAGACACAACATTTCACTTTTCTTTACTAGTTGTAACCATTGTTTACCGTCATATGATTATATGACACACTTTTGATGCAAAAACTTCAATCTTTAACTCATAAGCAAACATCATCCCCCTTTGCATACCTTCTTGCATCCTCCATAGACTTTGTATAATACTCTTGAAAATTCCAAGCCTTGACTCGGGTTTTAGATACTTTTGAATAACACAAAACCATCATCACACCTTGAATTGAAGATATTTTTATCAGTCAATGAAAATTTTCACTTATGGGATTGATATATGACATAATTCCTTGAAATAACCTTTGTGGGCCTTGGTGACAACTTTCAAACTTATACAAGAACATGAATGACTTGTTGAGGACTACATTAATCCTGACACCACCATAAAATTCTGAATGGAGATCCAACATTTTACTTTTGTGGAGACACACTATCATAGTCACTCCATAAACTCAGACCCAAAATTACACACTTAGTATATTTCCTTTACTGAGATTTTCAAGAACTAGACATGAGATTGACACAAAAACACTAATTTTTTACTAAGAGAATTTTGGCATTTTGAAGAACCAGTTGCTGACTCAGATAAATATTAAATGATCAGGACATACCACACATAGAGTTTTAAAACATTTGAGAGAAAACTTAACATAGAGACTGAATACTTCATAAAACTTTTGGATAACTAGTAGATTAAGTCAACAAGCCATTGCAATTTATGGAATACCTAATATATTTCAATTGACTTAGATTCCTTAGCATATGACTTATTAACATATGCTCAAGCTTCACAGTACAGATTAACATGACTGAGGCATACCACTTTTGATAGGAGACATGACACTGTTAGAATCACTTTGAGAAGAATGATTGAACATGAACTTAGAGACTCCTTCAAGACTTCATAGATACTATGAACCAATGATACACATATTCAAATGACTCGCAACAAAGATATGACAATTAGAAATCCTGAAAATTAGAGCTCCATCATATACATATCTCATACATACTTTTAGACTGAGAAACAAGCTTCATACTGAGATTTTAAAAAGACATACAAGAAACTTGTAGATGGGCATTATCATCGTACTTGTAGCATAATAACTGTTAGAATTGAAAACCTAGATAGACAAAAAAACATACCTCAACATGATCATACACCTTTGTTTCTCAAATATAGTCCTAAACTTTGTATTTGAAGACTCACTGACCATTCAGTCTTGTGTGATCCTTCTTCAAGTTGTGTTGATATTTTGAGCTTGACTGAACCTTACTCCTTTGAAAGATTTTGATAATCTTGGCTTCTGATATATTTGTAAGATATTTTTTGTCATCATTTGATGATGGAATATTCACTCCAAACCAAACTACTACTTCATACAAAAGAGTATGTCTTCTAGAAGCATAGAGAAGGCACTCTTTTCATGATGAACTTTCTCATAACAGTAAGAAGTCATCAAAAAAATATGATGACTCCATCTTCCCTTTCCTTTTTTTAACACTCTTCTTGACCTTCTTAGTTACATCTTTAGGAGTGACAACTTCCTCATTACTTGAGCTTTCATCATCTATTTTTATACATTATAAACATAGATGTTGCAGTTCATATACCTTATCTACCATTGCTTGAGGAATAAATTCCTCATTCTTGGCACTAGATTTCTTCTCCTGTCTCTTTCCTTTGTCAACATTTTTTGATATAGTATTTGTTGGTTTTGACTTTTTCATATCTTCCCATGTCACCTTATTTTATGTCTTTACTTTCAAAATTTCTAACCTTACTTCCTTGATTCAGAATCTCATACTTCTTCTTCAACACAGACTATGTTGATATACACATGCTTATGACTTCGGGATCACCTTCAAGTTGTTAGTCTTAATTTAGAAGGACCATGCTCTGATACCAATTGTTGGAAATCACAGGCACTGGGAGTGGGGGTGAATCAATGTAGATCAATTTTTAAATCCTTGAATCTTCTTAAGTATAACCAAAATAAAACCATGAACAAATTAGAATGCAAGAAGTCAAGTACACAAGAGACTAAATTTATGGTGGGAAACCCTTAAAGGGAGAAAAACCACTGAAATCAAAAAATCTATTCAGGAAAACCCATTCCAATGTCTTACAATGATCTCACCTTGTTTGAGCACCCACTCAAAATATTAAGCACCCACTTCTATGTTTTTCCTAGCACCCACTAGTCTAGTTTAGAAAGCTACAACTTGTAAGGATCTCCTTCTCTTGTAACCCAAGAACCCACTTAGGAAATTACAATTACAATTTTTGCAACTTGATCATTTAGCTTCATGTTGCTTACTCAACTGATTATTATCCCTTTCTGGATCTTCATTCATCATTCACATGTTTCTCAGATTTGCACTCAAAAGCAATCACTTCTCTGAATCATTATACCTTATTAATAAATCAGTATGTTTCTCATTCACTACCTGTCTCATTCAATTAAGAATTTTCATCTCACTTCTATGTGCTCAAATAGTATATTACACCTTTGTTTGCTTATCTTTCATATAACTTCTTGCTTCCTTGATATCATTTCCTTACCAATCTTGTCTTAGCATTCATACTTCAAAATTTTCTCACACATTTCCATTATTCTTTACATAATTGTTCCACTCATTCTTTGGTATGATTCATGTAACTACAACATTGTTCTCATCTTTCTCCTAACTAATTTTATGTTCTTTTACAAGGCTATATGTCATTCATCTTATCTGCTTCAAACCTCTTTTTCATCATATCATCAACTATTTTATCTTTAGACCTCTTTTCCATTGTATATCTTCTCTTTTACATTTTCTCAATCATGACAAAACCGGACATCTTACCTCTATTTATCACACATTTCATTTTCAAGCTAAAGACTCTTCACATCCTAAATAACATAAACTCTTGCACAACCTTTATTTTTATCCTCCCCAAAAATATTTTCTTTCTATTTCAAATACATACTCACTACGCAACATCCTTTTCATTTCTTTTAACTTCCATTTTTTTCCTTTTACTTATCAAAACAACTCACTTTTTACATTTTGTTTTACAACTTCAAGACTGATGACCTTTGGCCTTCTCTCTCGAGCTTGTCCTATTTAAATCCTCTGACCCTTGGCATTCACCAATACCTTTTGTTTGACCTAACCAATATACCTCCACTCTAGCTTGTCATCGACCTATAGAGCTTCCAAACTATATTTATAGACTATGAAAAAAACTCTAACAATTGTCATGATGGTCTTCTTCAACAAAAGGATGGTTTAGTAATGATATAATAATCAATATAATGTTGAGACTGTGACTGGAAACCTTTAGTCATAAAAAATTCTTGTAGATCTAATTAGAAAGGACGTATCTAACGAGATTTATGATTCAACATCTTAACACAATTCTACACCAATTTTTGTTGAGATTCAAGAAGTTTGGGGACAAAGTATATTGTTGAAACAACAACTTCACCTTCTCATATTGCAAGATTACCATAAACATTGTCTCATATTGAGAACTCTTGTAAATTTAGTGGAAGGGGTTCATTAAAGAATTAGGAAGGCTTCTACAACATTTTCACTCCCTTTTAATCGAGATTCAACCAAATATTTTACTTGGACACCAAGTAATTTTTGAAATAAGGAGAATTTCTATTACCAGTCTTAGACACTTTTTGCCAGCTCGTGCTACAAATGTATTTCACCACACACCATTAAATGGTATAAAATATTTTGCAACATGTTAATATTCTTCCCATAGACATTTTTCCAATTTTCATGACCTTTCAATGGAGGAAACTCTCAAAACGACCAAGTCTTCTTCATAAAAACCCTAATTCAGGGTATATGCATAGTTACAGACTCGAGAAGGCTCAAAAATCAATTCCTTATTCAATATTCATTATATTTTTGAAATATAAAAGGTTGTGAACTTGTGGAACATGTCACCTTCATATTCAACAAACAAGAGTCTCCCAATTCTCTTGTAAACGTATATGTTCAAATGTAAAAAACTGCACAGTTATATGCTAGATCAATATACACCTAATGACAACCCCCGATGCCTTCAAAAAGGGTAGTGACTGATTTGAGTTAATCTTGTAAGAACCACAGAGATTTGAACATCTCCTACAAGGTCACTTTAATCATTGTTTTCACTTAACTCATCAAGAGCATGCTTCAATATACATTTCCAAACCACATTCACTGCAATCACTAGGCAATATACTACTTTCATTCTTAACACATTGTCAAGACACTTTGAAGACCTTGTAAAGATCCTTCATAAGTAAATATTCATTCTTATATCTTCCTAAGCATGTTTCTAAGTTCGCTTTAATGATTTATAAAGAGCTATAATACATGACTTCAGTTTCACACTCACTGAATGTAATAGAGTATACGGGTTAACCCTTGATAGCTTCTTCAAACTCCAAAACAAAACCCATGAACTATGTAAACATAATAAAAAAATCTCTAATGAAGATTTCAGAGGCTAATTTTTTCATTTGAGGACATTTTTTACCTTTTTCTTGTTAGAGTAGGTATTTACCTTAGCTCATGTTCACCTAGGTATATTATTTATCTTTATTGTATTTATCCTCACCCACTTATGTGTGTGGATATTTATTTTTATTTATTTAGATATTAGGAGATATTATCTAGTTGTTAGGTATAGTTCTTTCCTTGATCTATGGTATTGACTAGTTCTTTCCTAGATCTATGGTATTGACTAGATTCTTGATGTCTAGTTCTCTCATAAATCTATGGACTTGACTAGTTCTTTGATGACTAGTTCTTTCCATGATTTATGGCTTGATCTATGACCTTGACTGATTCTTAGATTGTTATTCCTTACCTATATAAGTAAGGCCCATTCTCATTGTATTTCATTGAGTTCCATAATAATATATGATATTGCTGCTCATTTGTTTGCAAAGGTTTTGTGTAAAGTTATTCTGGCGAATTGCTTTCATCTTATTGATCGTGGTGTTTGATTAGCATCTGTGTTCTTGGCTTGGTACGATCTGGTTATCATTCTTTTTATGGTATCAGAGCGACAAATTTGATATACAGAAAGTAAATTTGTAGTGATGTTAGGAACATATAGTGCATCTTGGATATTTCCACCATCAAGTTGTATATCACCTTTTCCCTCAACAGAAAGAAAGGTGATATACAACTTGAGTAGAGCCCATAGTGTAGTGTAGGCCAAAGTGGGAAGTGCCATGCAAATAGCGCAAAATCCTTTTAGCAGCATGTCAGTGACTACTATGAGGAGAATGTGCAAACCGAGATACAAGCCCTAATTACAACTGAGTAACTAGAGCACAGTGACACTCATCTAAGCATTGGGAGCAAAGATGGTATATAGATAAGGACGAGAAATTGCGGTTATGGAACAAAAACCCTAATTTCTGAACCCAAGACTCCACCAACAAACCCAACACCACCAATTCTCACGCATCGACTGCTTCGAAATCAAAAGGAGCTGTACACACAGTGATGGTCAAATCCCAAGCACCGTCTAATACCCCGCCAAAAACCACCTATAAGTATAAAGCTGAGCCCATCAATTACACTCCCTTGGGAGAAACTTATGGTGTGATATTAGAAAAATTGCTCAAAGCGGGAGCTATCACCTTACCTCATGTTAAACCTCACTCTGGGTTTGATTCCACCGGCACTATACCTTCTTGGTACAAAGAAAATGACTTCTGTAACTTCCACCGCGTGAAGGGACACAGTCACAAAAATTGTAAGATGTTGAAAAACATAGTGCAGGAAATGGTTAATGCAGGGGATATAACCCTCGATAATCCTAATGCCCCTGCTAACAAAATTTGAAAATCTTCAACAAACCATTCCCAAACCACTCTTCTAATAGTAACATAAACCAAAATATCTTAGCCGAGGAGAGTGTTCATGAAATCCATGCAGTTTTTAACTCCCAACCAAAAACTTCTATCGAGGAAATTCTGAATCAAGCCTCTTTACTAACGCAAGGATCCAACCCCCCTTCACCCCCATCAAGACAAAACCATAATCTTGCCATTCCTTTACCCATAAAGGAATTAACCGCCCAGGGTTCTCTTCTCACGAATGAGTCTTCTTACACCACATCCCTGCAAGATTGCGAGTGGATGTTATCTAACTTATCTATTTCCCAAACATCTCCTTCCGTCACTCTTGCTATAAAAGAAGAAGGCTCGCCACTTTTTTTGTCATCCTTAGAAGAGAAACCCCTCCAACCGACATCACCAAATTCTTTAATCATGACGGATCCCCTCAAACATGCCCTCCTACCTATTATTTCTTCATCACCTAAATCTTTTCAATGACCGATTGACCTCTTAACGCCCATTGATACAGTGCCTCATTTACCCCATGTATCACACCCATAGTGGACCAGAATCACAACTCACCTCTCTTCCATACAAAAGTTCCTATTCACACGTGAAGATTGTCATCCCTCAGAAGATAGACGAGTCCTATGGGAGCGTTTGAGTACACCATGCTCTACTCAAATGCAGATGACCGATCCAGACACCTCTACCATATACCTGAGGTATTTACAAAAGCTCAAAATGCCTATGTCCTCATCTTCACCCCCCTCATCTCTACTGAATACCCCATCCACTTCTATTAACTTAACCACACCTTCCCCTACGCTTGGAACCTCACCAACACCCAGCCTAGCACACCCACCTAAATAGTTAGATTTATCCAAAAATAAAGCCGTCCATCCACCTAGGAGACAAACCCAATCCCCTCAAGTCCAATCTATGCCTCTTTCACAACTAAAACCCTCGCCGTCACACCTACCTTCTATATTGGGACCTCACCCCTCCACCTTGCCTCAATACATCATACCTCCTGAGTTTTCTTTAAAACAACCTACACCTTCTACACCCATACAGAGATCCATGGGTGTATCAACACCATCACCCCAAGTATCTTGTCCACCTATCAACCTTAAACAAACTCCATCATCAAAGGATTTGTTTGATGTCACTCCTCTTTCTCCGTGGTTGTTTCCTGCCACCACATCATCTGTGGCCTCATCATCTAACCAGCTAAACATGACTTCTGCGCCGAAGAAGCCACATTTAGTTAAATCCAATTATCAAAACCCCTTGTCTAAACCACCACCCGTACGAACCAACCATACCCAAACATTACCAAAACCCACCCAATCAATAGCCTCATCTTCCTCTGACTTTACCCCGATCAAAGGATCTTATGTCAAGATCCTTGATATGTTGGTGGAGAATGCGACCATTTCCCTACCCCCACTTAGACCCTATGATCCATCTAAACCTCGACCTATAGGTTATGATGAGTCTAAAATTTGCGCTTACCACCGCACACCAGGACATGATGTAGAGGGATGTAAAACTTTGAAAGCCATCCTTCGGCAGTCACCTCTCTCGGATAGAAAGGTTAAGAAAGACAACTTATGAAGGGAGAAACCTTTAGCTTCAATCCCCTCTCCTATACCGCATGTCCCCGCCTCACCAAGAAATATCATTATTGCAGCCCTACCTCTCGAAGACAATGACTTATCCCTACCATCTTCCTCCTCTCGTGTTCACGAGATCAACATGATTAGCATTGCTACTCGAGGCCAGAAAACCAATGGGAAAGCTAAAGAAAGCACACCTGTAGCCTCTCTTTCTCCGTCCGCCATCCCGATCGCACCACCACCTAAAGTAGTTATTTGTGGACCTGTCTACCCCGTCTCTGATGGAGTTGCCCACCGTACCATGATCAAACAACTTCACCAATCACCTATAAAAATGACACTGTATGATCTCATTCACACCTCTGAATCTCATCGACAAGATCTCGTTGAGATCCTTCAAGGTATAGAGGTCTTACCTAACGAAACCTTTCCCGTTGCCTCCATCTTAACACCCAACCATGTTGCTTCTCTCACCAAACAAACTACCACTTCCGTCCCTGTACAGCAAGCCGCTACTGTTAGTTTCTCCGAAGACGAAATTGTCGACTTTGGTGCAGAAGATCCTAACCCCGCTCTTTTCATCTCAGCTTACGTCTGAGACATCCGAGTACATCGTGTTATGATTGATGGGGGAACTAGCCTAAACATCATCTCTTCCAAAGCCTTCCAACAAATGAATATCCCTTCTAGCTGCATGTGTGCCAACCCCACCATGTTGCGTTCATTCAATGATGCTATTACTTTTACCTTAGGCACCGTGATCCTTAACATTCGTGTAGGGCCACGTACTTTACCTAAACTCTTCTATTTCCTTGAGGGAGAATTCCAATACAACATGTTGTTAGGCCGCCCTTGGATCCGGGCTATGGGATGCATTCCCTCCACCTTACATAGATGCATAAAATTCGAGTATGAGGGGAAGTCCTACACCATAAAAGCTGATGCTCCCCCCTTCAAAACCTGCAATATGTTATATCTCCCTAATGATGTGCTTGTATCAATTAAGACACCCATTCATCCAACCCAACCATCTACTTTAACCACACCTCAACCATCCATCTCAACCGCACCTACACCTTCAACCAATGAAATCGTCGCCGTAAATACCGCTTCCTTCCCCACAGATAACATCCCGACCTCAGATCCCTTGGTAGATGTTTTTCAATGCCTTATGCTGGGGGAGTATCACCTATATAACGTCAGTACTTTCCATACCCCACAGGAGTACAGACAGTTACATGCGCATCCTACCTATGACCGTCGTGTGGGGGAAGTAATCTCCTACGGACCACCTAATTACCGCACCAACCTAACGTATGGGGGTGTCGATACATCCTTTGTCACCCCTGAACCTCCCCTTGGTGTGGTTCCCTTCCAATCTAATTTTCAATATCTAACTAATCATCGTTTCACCCTCACCTTCCTGACGCGTTGTGCTTGGAAGGGCTTCGGTTTTGGTCTTTATGAACAAGGTCAACATACGATCATTCCTATAACTACACGCAAACACAAAGATCGTCATGGTCTTGGATTCTCTGAACCACCTACACTGAAGACACCGCCTATCCGTTGTATCCAGGAAGATGACAAAGTCACCCCTTCCGAACCATCATCACCCATAGAGTCGATAGACCCTGAATCTATCCCTCCTAAAATTTTTTTTTCATAAATGTGATCTTCCTAGGTCCTCTCACTTATCAACGTGATAATGAAGACCCATCTTCTCTTCCCCTTCTATATCTAGACATGATCGAAGAGGACTCACCTTTAATTAATGTTGTTGAGTGCCAGGATGACGACTTCATCCTCACTTACCTTGGTGCGGACGACTCTTATATTCAACGCGCCTTACCATCTGACACTCAAACCATGTTGAATGAGTCAACTATAGAAATCAACATCCACACAGAGGACGATCCTCACATTGTGAAGATCGGACAATCTCTTAATGCATCAGAATAAACTGCCTTCACTAGCTTCCTGAGTTCCCGCAACCAAGCTTTTGCTTGGTCCTATGCTGACATGCCAAGAATTGATCCTGACATTGCTGTCCATAACATTACCATGAAACCCGATTCCAAACCAGTTAAACAGAAACTGAGAAAAATGCATCCATGCATTGCCCTCTTGGTCAAAGAAGAGCTTCAACGACTCCTTTTTGTTTCCTTCATCTTACCTATTGATTATCCTCAATGGATTTCTAACATTGTACCTGTTACTAAAGCAATGGGGGGACTTCGGATATGTACGGATTTATGGGACCTTAACCTCACTTTCCCAAAGGATGACTTCCCCCTCCCAAGTATTGATCAACTTGTTGATCTCACTGTGGGCCATTAGATGCTTTCCCTCATGGATGGCTTCTCGGGATACAATCAAATTTTGGTAGCCCCGGCCGATCAACATAAAACCACCTTCATAACTCCTTGGGGAACCTTCTACTATCGTGTCATGCTGTTTGGCCTTAAGAGTGCTGGTACAACCTATCAACGGGCTATGACTTACATTTTTCATGACATTATGCACACTATCCTTGAGGATTATGTCGATGATCTTCTTGGCAAATCTAAACATGGCAGTGAACATGTCGATGTTTTAACCATTATTTTCGATCACCTGTTACAATACTGTGTTCGTCTTCAACCAAAGAAATGTGTCTTTGGTGTCCTTTCAGGAAAACTCCTTAGTTTTATTGTCTCTTTGCGTGGCATCGAGGTCAATCCAACTAAAGTCAAAGCTATCCTAGAAATTCCCCCACCCACTAACCTCAAACAATTGCGTAGTTTACAGGGAAAACTCCAATCTATCCGGCGTTTCATCTCACAACTCTCAGATCAATGTCAACCTTTCCATCATCTCCTTAAAAAGGACATTGTCTTTCAATGGAGCGAAGAGTGCGACCAAGCCTTTGAGGCTCTTAAAGCCTATATCTTGCAGCCACCCGTGCTTATCCCACCTCAGGAAAATTGCCCTTTTTACCTTTACCTTTCTGCCACTGACCATGCTGTAGGAGCCATGCTCACACATCGTGACTCTGAGCGTCGAGAACAAGTCGTTTATTACATAAGTCGTACTTTGGTGGATTATGAGACTAGGTATACACATGTAGAAAAGTTGTGCCTATCCCTATCATTCGTGGCCACCAAACTCCGACACTACCTCCTGAATCACAAAACTTTTGTCATCACCAACGCGGACTCAATCCATTATATGTATGCCAAACCTCATCTAAACCAACGCATCACTTGATGGCTTATGCTCCTCGCTGACCTCGACCTTGAGTTTGTACACCAAAAATCAATCAAAGGACAAACTATCGCAAACCAACTCGCGGAAGCCCCTTTACCTGGGGAACAATTTACCAAGTTTACTTTCCCTGACAAACTCATTACCACTCTTTCACTCAGTGATGAGTCGTATCCAATGACCCTCTTCTTTGATGGATCCAAATGCCAGCACGGCAGAGGGGCCAGCGTTGTTCTCATTCCTCTGGACGCTGAACCTATGCCTCTTTCATTCCGGCTCGATTTCCCCTGCACTAATAATACAGCGGAATACGAGGCCCTTGTTTTAGGTCTCTAGGTTGCGTTACACTTAGGTGTAAAATCTATTAACATTTTTGGTGACTCTCAACTGGTCGTCAATCAAGTTACGAGAATCTACCAATGTAAAAATGAGGAACTTCAAAAGTACAAACATTACGTGGATTCACTTTTGACCTTATTTACTCATTATTCTATCCAAACCATTCCCCACTCAACTAATAAATTTGCGGATACTATGGCTTGCTTAGCCTTGCAAATTCCTACCTCACCAACTGACTCTGACATATTTGTCTTGGTCCAACAACTCTTTTCCCCATCTTACTCAGCCCCGGATGTTGGTATGATAAATAATGTCTCCGCTGATTTGCAGGATACTTGGTATCACCAATTTCACAATTACCTTACAACCTCTATTCTCCCATCTGAACTTATGAGTAATGGAAAACGTGCTTTTCTTAAAAGTTTTTCTCATTATGTCGTCATGGGGGGACTCCTCTATAAACATGGCTTTGATGGCATCCTCCTTTGATGTCTAACTGGAGCGGAGGTCACCTATATCATCCAACAAGTCCATGACGGCATTTGTGGTGGACATTTTAGTGGCCTTGCCATGACCAAACGGATCCTTCGCCTAGGCTATTATTGGCCTACTCTTAATAACTACTGCTACGAATATGTTAAGTGTTGTATTATGTGTCAACAACATGCCAACCTTCAACATACTCCTAGCCATCCACTACAGGTCGCACGAGATCTTTTGGCCTTTCTCCCAATGGGGTTTAGACCTAATTGGTGAGATTCACCCGCCCTCTTCGCAACGTCACTGTTGGATAATCACAGAAACTGAATATTACACTAAATGGGTGGAGGCCATTCCACTCATTTCAACCAAAAAAGAAAAAATAGTAGAATTCATTAACCATCACATTATCTTCCATTTTGGTGTTCCTCATCGCCTGATAATAGATAATGGAAAATCTTTCAAAAATAATTTGTTACAAGACCTTTGTGACAAATTTGGTATCAAAATTAGTTTCTCATCACCTTACTATCCACAAGAAAATGGTCAGGACGAATCTTCTAACAAAACCCTGACCAAAATTCTCATGAAAGTCGTTAACGATTCTAGAAAAAAATTGGCCCGATCACATCCCCTTTGCCCTTTGGGCTTATCGGACTAGCATTCGTACCTCCAGTAATGCCGCCCCATTTTCTTTGGTATATGGTACTGAGGCTGTCTTGCCTCTCGAAATACAATACCCTCCCTAAGAATATCTCTTCAGGATATTCTCACCAATGATGATTTCCGCCAAGAGCAGTTAGCCCAATTGGATCTTCTTGATGAGCGTCATCTTACAGCTCTTGACCACCTTCAAATCTATCAAAAGTACATCAAGCGTGCTTATCATAAGTGACTTCATGAGCATACCTTTAAGGTTGGTGATCTTGTCCTCAAAGAGAATCAAAATGTAACCAAACTAGAAAAGAGCAAACGTGGAAAATGTAATCAAATTAGATTGGGCCTTACATTATCACTCACACTTATGGATCAGGCACTTACCGTTTAGCTTCGCTTAATGGTAAACCTGACCCTGAACCCCTTAATGCCTTGCATCTTCAGCCATTCTACTATTGAATTTAGTGTTATATCACTTCTTATCTACCTTGCGCTCGTCCCTTGAGCTCATTTACCACCTGATACACTTTGTTTCATGCATCTCAAAATAGAATCAAGCTCACGTGGTTTGGTCATCACCTCCTCTTAAAGATGCCTTCCCCTTTTTAGTCTGGTCCATGACTTAAAAGTATCAAAATAACATTTTATCAATTATACACTTATGGGATATTCTTGAGTCAAACTTCCTACAAAACTAGATGCTTCATGCCAATCAGACATCTAGACCTCTAAGTTATACATAGACTGCTCCCTCGAAGGACAACTATGTGCAAAGCCACATCTGCTACTATAAATAGACTGCTCCCTTGAAGGACAGCTATACAAATTTAGCCTTTATTAGAAGTTTATCACATTGCTCAGCTTCGTGAAGAGCTCAAGAACAAAAAAATACATATCCCATGTAGACTTCCCGCATCGATCAATCTATATCCAGAAAAATAAAAGCAGTATTCAAAAGCACTTTTGAGTCATGGACTTGTCTATTTAGGTTTGGTTTTCTTTTGTCAGCATAATCACCTTATAACAAATTCTCTGCGCCCCAGCTCTACCAGCCACCTCACCTCACCATTCGTCAAAGCAACAAAACTCAAGGGACGTGACTTATATCTGATATATTGTGATTATACAACTCTTTTCACCTATCAACTTCTTGCATATGCAAGGTACCTAGGGATTCAAGCTCATCCTATGTTAATATGTGGTTTGTTTAGCTCTTTTCAACTATGGGACACTTTTTCCTCTTTTCCTCGAATCTAAGATTATGTGTTGACCTTAATCAGGACACGGCTCCCTACTACTTGGGTAAGCTAACTTTCGCTTCACCTATACCTACACCAACATCGCTAATACCTTACCAACACCAACAACATTACCTTACCAATATCAATATTTTTTACCAACCAACAAATTGCCTAACCACAACCAAATGGCATGAATTCACCTCTCCCTAGTCCTAAGGGAGAACTACATCGGTCTGAGGCCCCTCCTTGCTTTGTGCAATGGGCTATGTAGGCAGCACTTAGGAGACATGGGGTCTCCGAAGGTTAGCTCGACCATCCCCTACCATAACCTATCATGTGTTGTGTTTTCCTTAAAAATATAAATATGCTTTCATAACCAATCGGCCCTACCTAAGGCCGCAACCAACCATTTGGCCCGACCCAAGACCGCCACCAACCAATTAGGCCCAACCCAAGTCTGCCACCAACTAATTAGGCCTGACCCAAGGCCGCAACCAACCATTTGGCCCGACCAATGGCCGTAACCAACGAATCAGGCTCGACCCAAGCCCGCAACCAACCAACCAGGCCCAACCCAAGCCCGCAACCAACCAACCAATCCGGCCCAACCCAAGGCCGCAACGAACCAATTAGGCCTGACCCAAGGCCACCACCAACCAATTAGGCCTGACCCAAGGCCACAACCAACCATTTGGCCCGACTAACGGCCACAACAAACCAATCAGGCTCCACCCAAGGCTACAACCAACCAACCAGGCCCAACCTAAGCCCGCAACCAACCAACCAATCCAGCCCGACCCAAGGCCGTAACCAACCAATTAGGCCTGACCAACGGCCGCAAGCAACCAACCAGGCCCGACCCAAGGCCCAGTTTAGTACACCTATGTTTCACATAGAATGTTTCCATTCTTAGAATAGAGGTGCTTCTATCCTTTCATTCTCTTGAGAAACAGATAAGGGTTAGGGCTAGGAGGAATACCTATTGAATGTTGGGAGGGTGCGCGCGTACCGTAGAGAGAGATCAGATCGATTGCGAAGAACTCCTTTTTGTCTAGGAAGGACTACCTGCAAGTAAGAATACAAGACCACTAGATTTTAGTTAGACAATAAATGAGGGAACTGCCTTGGGCCCAGGAAATATTGGACTTCCTTTCGAAGGTGGTCAGTTCCCCTCTTAATATGAATTAACACAAATTATAACAAAGAAATTATTGCAAACTTACAATTTAATTACCTTGTTAAAAGTAATAGAGGAAAGGCTGGTTTTGGTTTGAGTCATAGTGACCGATGCCGATCACTGTACAACCAACTATGGTTTTACACCAGTACTGGTTTTTGATAACCGATACCGGTAGGGGAAGTGATTTAGGGGCTTTCAATGAAGGAAAGGTATAAGGCGGTTATGGTGTTTATAAGGCTGGTAAATGATTAAGGATAGGCAATATGGTGATGGAGAAGACTTAGATAGTGTGGGGGCTGTTCTTGGGGCAATGTAAGGGTAGAGGAATGACAGTTAGATGTAGGGTACTGCTGGGTAGTAGATCTAGGAGTGAACCTACAATTACTATGAATCAAAAGTTCAAGAAATGTTATTTAAAAATGTATAAGACACTACTTACTAGTTCCTGATGAAGATAAAGGTCCAAGGATTGTGATGACGAAGGCAGGGCTCAAGTGGGATGATTTGACAATCAAAAGTGAGCCATCTTCGCTCCCAATGTTTAGATGAGTGTCACTATGCTCTAGTTACTCAGTTGCAGTCTTGCGCTCGATGTCCTTCTCTGTAAACTCTTCTCTTTTCTTCACTTGTCTCTACTCTGCCAAGTGAATCCCAGATCTTTCAAATGAATTCCAATCCTTTGTTTTTGGTTGGGGAAGGTCATTTACAAGGAAATGATGGTGGTTACGTAACCGACGGTGGTCCTATAGGAACCGATGTTAGTTAAGTCAAAGTGGGTTATTTTTAGTAAAATAGCCAACTTTCCCTCCTTTTCTCTCGAGGGATTAGTTGTGGGCTTGGTCAAGTCATTATTAAGTTGGTTTTGGTGCGGGTGAGGATTAATTAGTCATGGGTGTGGATGTAGACCAAGTTATAGGTCTTAATTAGGTTAGTTTAGGGTTTAGACCAAGATGGGTTTTTGTAGAAATTAGGATAACCCCAGATCTGTATACCCAACCAACTAAGTAGAGCCCCTAGTGTAGTGTAGGCCAAAGTGGGAAGTGCCATGCAAATAGCGCAAAATCCTTTTAGCAGCCTATCAGTGACTACTATGAGGAGAATGTGTAAACCGAGATACAAGCCCTACAGCAAATGAAATATCAGGGTGAGTATGGTTCAAGTACATGAGACTCCCAACCAACTGCCTATATAATGTAGGATGACAAAGTGGTGTGGTACATGTGGATGTAAGAGTAACCCCAGACTGAAAAGGAGATGGACTTGGCTTGCAATCAGCCATATCAAAGCGCCTAATAAGATGGTTAGGTGTAAGTGGGTACAGAATCCATCTTGGCAACAGGTGTAAAAGTCTCAGAGTAATCAATACCTTCGACTTGTGAAAAACCCTTTGCAACAAGACGAGCCTTATACTTGTCAATGGATCCATCAGCTGGGGTTACTCTTACATCCAAATGTACCACACCACTTTGTGATCCTACATTGTATAGGAAGTTGGTTGGGAGTCTCATGTACTTGACCCATACTCGCCCTAATATTTCATTTGTTGTAGGGCTTGTATCTCAGTTTGCACATTCTCCTCATAGTAGTCACTGGCAGGCTGGTAAAAGGATTTTGCACTATTTGCATGGCACTTCCCACTTTGGCCTACACTACACTAGGGGCTCTACTTAGTTGGTTGAGTATACAGATTCAGATTGGGCAGGTTCTATTGATGACAGGCGTTCCACTTCTAGCTATCTTTTTTGTCTTGGTTCTTCTCCAGTTGATTGGGCATGCAAAAAGCAACAGGCTATTGCACTTTCATCTTCAGAGGCAGAGTACAGGGAAGCGGTTACAGCGAGTCAGCAGATTCTTTGGCTTCGCCAGTTATTGACAGAGTTTGGATTCCCACAGGATCCCTTGACTGTACTTTGGTGTGACAACCAAAGTGCAATTCACATTTCTCGCAACCCAGTTGAGCACCAGCGGACCAAGCATATCGAGATACACATCCACTTCATTTAGCAGTAGATTACAGACATCTTTACGAAGCCTTTTGCATCACCTCGCTACCTTGAGTTGCGTGGAATGCTTGGGGTTTCGGAAGTTGTTCTTGGGGGGTGTTCATGAGAACATCTTCCTTCTTCTTCTTCTTTCTCTTTCCTTATAGTAGGATTCTTTCCTTCTTTTGGTTCGAGATTTCTTTATGGATATATTGTACATGAGTACCTCATCAGGCCTAGTTTCCGAGACTCATACTGTGGACATGCCACTTCTATTTTGGCCCCTAGATTCACTTGAGGGGGGGTGTTAGAGTAGGTATTTACCTTAGCTCATGTTCACCTAGGTATATTATTTACCTTTATTGTATTTATCCTCACCCACTTATGTGTGTGGATATTTCTTTTTATTTATTTAGATATTAGGATATATTATCTAGTTGTTAGGTATAGTTCTTTCCTTGATCTATGGTATTGACTAGATCCTTGATGCCTAGTTCTCTCATAAATCTATGGACTTGACTAGTTCTTTGATGACTAGTTCTTTCTATGATTTATGGCTTGATCTACGACCTTGACTGGTTATTAGATTGTTATTCCTTGCCTATATAAGCAAGGCCCATTCTCATTGTATTTCATTGAGTTCCATAATAATATATGATATTGCTGCTCATTTGTTTGCAAAGGTTTTTTGTAAATTTATTCTGGTGAATTGCTTTCATCTTATTGATCGTGGTGTTTGATTAGCATCTGTGTTCTTGGCTTGGTACGATCTGGTTATCGTTCCTTTTATTTCTCCTATTAGCTCATAAAACAGTCCAGGAGAGCAAAACACTGCTTCACTAAAATGCTCATATCTTTGCAAATACAGATCCTTTTGAGAAAATTATTTTTGCACATGATTTTTGGTCAAATTTACTCCAAAAATTCCTTATATTATTTATCCAAAGGAATCTACATTTTTTTTTGACGCTTAAGAGGCCAGGGAGCTCCAAATGAGCTTTTCAATAGACTTGGTTTGCAAAAACTCAAATAACTTACTCAAATGACCTCACAATAACCCTGAAACTTTGGATGAAGCACCAAGAAAACTTCATCCATCATCTCCCATGATTTTTTTAAAAGGAATAGTTCTGAAATTTTCTAACCTATCTCATTTGCATGCAAGAACACTTGAGTTCCTCAAGGGTAACTTCGGGTAACTTTTGAATTTTGCCTTCAGGACCTAGAATAAGCTTTGTTTATGCTCAAATATGCCCTGAAAAACATTAATATGCTTCTTCCATTTTCTCATGGCCCTTGTTATGACCTAATACTAGCCTTTCATACCTCATCAAGCTCACGAAATAAACCTAAATGGGCTAGTTTTGAACTGAGACCTTTATCAACTGACCTGATATTCACTAAAGAATATTTTTATCATGCTTACATCATCATTCCTAACCTATACCGCATTTTATCTAGACATGCTAGCCATTTCCATTCTTTCACTGAACTCCTACCTCAACAACTGAGCCTGAGACCATCCTAAACTTCCTTACAAGGTCTCTTTTCACTATTTTGTCATCAATGCCACTTGACATCAATGACAACACCAATGACAAGGGCTCAACAAGATTAGTACTAGAACGTCCCAAGGATTAGGATTAGCATCATGCCTAAAGCATTGGTTTTTTGTGAATAAACTTGATACATTGGTACCTAGATGATGCGATTGCACGCATGTGATTTGTCCAAGGGTGACCTAGTAATAGGTTGCAAGAAAGAGGATGATCTACGACCATAGTATTTTTTTGAACCATCTTAGGTATGACCATAAGAGGGAACCAGATGCAACATATGGGTTTCTACTTAGTTTTTTCAAATCCTTGATAGGTTAGAAGCATAGGTTTTAGATTCTCAACAGAAAAATTTGATATTTTTGATCAAGGAGTAAGAAGTGAGGTTAATTCCAAACCATTCATCCACAAGGGCTCTACGCACTTATGCATCATGAATAATGAAACTAATGAGTAGTGTTGGGTCATCTACACAGAATAATAATTTTTTCTATAATCATGTCATCTTCCAGAAATTCTAAGGACTATGAATCAAATCATGAAGTTCACGGAGGTTGCCCCACAGTCTCTATGTGGTGGAGATTTAGGTTTGTAGTCATGGAAGGATCTTTGGGAGCTACACAAGAAGGATCTTCAAATCTTTGTAACTTTTTAAGGAGGAACCTTTGATGTGAAATTTATTTACGCATGAGCTCCATGAAATGAATCTTACATGTGAGGGAGTTTAACTCATCTAAAAATCTCCATGATGCCTTGGCATAATTCCCATAATGATATCGTAGTAATGGTGCGGATAGGAGACATATCCAAGCTTAGTGATGATTTTACATTAGATGAAACCATTTTTTCAGAGGAGGAAGGAATGGAGTTCTTTCTTTGTGACCATATCAATGTTGTGGGTGGAGGCTCAACTGTAGGAGTAGGCTCCACCATTGGCGAGCCTTAAGACGTGTCAATAAAATATTGGTTATTCAACAGGTTTCCTTAGTTTGATAACCGGGTCTTTATCGGTTGGATTACACCTATATTTAGTCTTAGTAGCTTTGACATATTAGAAATATAAGAAATTTTGATCATATGAAGGCTCTATAGTACCCACAAAATTCTTCATGGGATTTTTGGGTTGGTGATTTTGATGATTAGAATGATATATTTCTAAAGATTGATACTTCTCATAGAGCTCTTGTATGATCATAGAATAATTGAAGGAAGAGCCAAGGAAGAATTACAGTGATGTATTCCCAAGATCTTTACAATCACTATGCGAGCGGCCACCAGAAAAAAAAACACCTCTTAAAGTAGAAAGAGCCTACTTTAAAGCAAGAATAATTCAACGTGGAGGGATACTTTGACAAATTTCGGTGCGAGATAAAAGGGTATGGGGGAGAGAGTGAAAAAAATATCTAGTGTCTCCCATTCCTTTTTCTCTTGGGAATTTCTAGGAACTAATAACTTGTGTTGAATTTATAAGTCTTGGTGATGAGCTAGAAATGCATCTAAACTCGCACATAAGGTGGTCTTACCTCTTAGCTTGTTTAAGGGGCCTCTTCTAAGGTGTTAAGGGGAAAAGATATAACTTTATATTGAAGTATTAACATAAGGTAATTAAGAAATAACTGGTATAAGCTTCAATTATTAAGGTTATCATTGGCTTGTATAGAAAATGCCTTCCATCTTTTAATAAATCCATGATCCGATTTATTCATACCTTTTTTAAGATTTATGAACTTATGTAGAGTAATTTTAGGTATCTCTTGTTGTTGAAATTTAGAAATTATGGATTTAATTAAACCTTCTCGATCAACTATTGAATTGGGAGGAAGTTGACTATACCATTATAGAGCCTCTCCTACTAAGGTATTTTCTAGAATCTTAGTTATAGAGTAGGTGTTTGTTTTGGATCCAATATTTATAGAGGTTTCCAATGGTTTTAAGAAAGACAATTGGGCCCCCTAGAACCATCATAAGATGGATGGTATATCCCAAGTCCATGATAGTGATATGGAGTAAGAGGTTCATTTTAGACTATTTGTAACATTTTATTTCAGATTACTGGAGGGGGGATGGGATTCCCTTGTGCATCCACCAAAGGGGGAGGTGAAAATTTAGGAATGTTTGGTACCACATTTTGGGAAGCTATTTGCAACATTTGATTTTGTATTTGAATCATACTAGAAGTAGTATTAGACTGAGACAAAGATAATTGATATAAAAGTTTAGCTATCAATGCATTACGATAAATGGAAAAAGATTGGCCTTTGTCTATAGGTTCTTCTAGATTTTATTCATGATCTATGTGTTTATCATATTCATTAGTAGGATTCTTAGGGGAATCCTCTTGATCATTCTTCTAGAGAGGTGTTCGATTATTGAGAATCACTTTGTAGTTAACACGGGGCTTGGTCATCTCCATTGAGATCTTACGGAGACTTCAATCTTTATCAGGTGTAAGATAATCGTTATTATTAAAGTTTTTAATGAATTTTCTAAGATATATACACTCAATTTAAACTAGATTACACGCAGTTGAGTGACCTTTTTCTGAGTGGTCAGAAGGACAAGGTGAGGACAACAGAGCTTCATGGGTGGAATTAGGACAACTACGAAATTAACACTTATGGGAAGAGAACTATAGTATTTTTTAGCATGAAGAGGGAATGAGGACCGGGAATGAATAGCCCATGGATAAATTAAGAGGATTCAGATGAGCCAAGAAGAGCCTAAGAGGAGACGTTGTTACAAGCTAGAAATTGAAAATAGAACTATGGAAAAATGATATTTACACACAATTGCTCATGCACATATTTTGCACAAGTTTCAATGGCATTAAGAAAGGAAAATAATTTTAAAAAATACACAATCGGTCACAGCGCAAGTCTCACACAAGTTCCTAGGGTGTCTGAAATGTGGATGAAATGAAACAGACAGGTTCAGCCCCACATAGATTGACACAGGGGTTGATGGTGTCTCGAAGAACTGATTTTTAGGTTTTTTGGATTTTTAAAAACTAAAACAAGACAAAAATGAAAATTAGGCGCTTTTAACAAGATGTGCTAAATTATAAGGGACAAAAGAAGATTCACGTTGGGTTCACCAAGGATGTATGATAGGAAATAAAGTGTCAAGGAACAATGCACTCTTATCATTTGTTCAACTAGGGTATTCAAGGCAACGAGTGAGGGGCACACCATGACCAATATACAAATGGATAGAATTAAAGAGGGTACATTGACCGTTATGATCGCATACCCCAAGGGAAGTAACCCTTACACTAGGATAAAATTAGGTTTCCAAGGCCTTAGTTCAAAGAAGAGGAAGGAACCCTATAGAGGTAACAACACTATGGGAGGAGATGACAAAGAGAAGAAGCATGCAAAGATTCTGCTAACCTAGGGAAAACATGTAACATGAAATAAGGAACTGAAATGTAATATGATAACCTAAAAAGTCCATAAAATACTAAGATAACATAAAGCATGTATCAAATGTAGGAAGTAATCTATTAAAAATGACAAAGTGAGTTAGAACACTTACCTATTAAGGGTGGTCATTGATGCATTTATCTCCTAAAGGACCATTACACCAAGAGGGGACAACTTTCAGGTGGAGAAGGAAAAAAAATCCAGTCCTAGCTCATAATAGTTGACCCAAAAGTGCAAGCAAACCAATCAAAATAAGAAGAATATCTAAACAAAGAGTCAAGGTGCAAGAAATCCAGAAGCTAAGCAAGAAGGTGTAAGTTGGCACAGAAGAACGAAGATAATCACAAGTTACTCTATGCAATTATGTGATGTATTAATGTGCAAATGAGAGTTAGGGTATTTATACTGAAGTCGTCACCCGTGGGCGAAGGTGTTGGAAATAATTTTGAATTTGCATCGATGTAATCACCCACGGGCGATGGCATCGAAAAAGGAGGAAAAAGGAAGGGGAGTGTGCAAAGGAGATATGAGAAGCAAGGATGATGCAAAATGAAAGAAATAGGGTCATGATTTAGAAAGATATAAAAATAATGAGGAGAAAAAAAGGAAGATAAGAGGAAAAATAAGAGATATATGACAAAAAGAAATACATAAAAGGGATTGAAAGCTTCTTTATATCTCTCTATGTATCATCCCTAACCCAATGGTTACGTGAATAACCATACCCCTATCCCAGAACAAGCTCCTTAGGGTATCGGTTTAAGGGATAGATGCATCAGTGACCTCTAACCTAAAAATTGAATTGTTAGTAACAGGTGTAGACACAAAATCACACACTTTGGGTATCTATCTAGTCTGTATTACATACTAATTCCTAAGTAATAAAAGTACTAATTAACCCATGTCCCTTGGACATATTTCTTTGATTTTTGTTACCACTTTTGGTCTTACACTATCACTTTCCCAGTATGAATTCTTACACTCTAGAATTTCTTATCCTGGACACCAGCGCCTAGATAGGATGTTAATTCCCCTGTCCCCTCTAGGTGCCCCTGACCTCTTTGTACTTTTCTCACATATTTTTGGTCCTTTTTATCTGTTTGGGCATCTTATCTTTTTGTTAGTCAGCATTTTCGGTGTTAATTACAAAATTCAAGCAAGGGAATCATATAAATATAAAGTTATGTGATTATAATAAAGGACCAAGTACTAAGAATTAGCTATTAACACCTAAGGATACATCCAAAGGCTATTCAAGAGATTTCAAGAATCCATTCTATCATCCATTCAAGGGTAAGGGAAAGCATTATTTTACATACACTTCATAGGAGGGGAAGTTTATTTTTTTTCCATACACACATCTACTTACATCTTCTACATCTAGTTATTGGTCATTATAAAGTGTGACATGCACAAGAGCCACCGAGGGCACAATTCTACACACACACATAGAACTATATTTGGTCTAAAATGTAGTGCAACGCTCAGTATTAAGATCACTTATTTAACATTTGAGGAAATTTTGACCCCTCATTTTCATTATTTTCTTTTTGGGATTTGATGTACTTTTGAGGTTTTTGGAGGTGAAATATTTATCGCAGGTTATCAATGACATCGTTGATCATCATGTGACCTACTAGCAACAAGAACTGAAGGATAGTGAACACCTTGCAACTAGTAAAATATGGTTTTCTGAGCTTTCTGGAAATCAACAGGCACCCAGAACTAGACTACATCACCCACAGGCTCCCCTAACCCAGTCTAGGCACCCCAGTCAAGGAAGATTGTGTAGTCACACAATTATTCAGGATCCTGTGTGACACTTCTCCCTCTTTGTTCATCAGTTCATCACTTTGGCATTGTCTATATTTAATTGCAAACCAACTAAGTCTTTATATCTCCTCTTTGTAATCAGGGTTTCATAATTACTAGTTTAATTTACTTGGGTCTATTTTGTGCTTAATTTCTTATTCATTTAATGTTATATTGCAATTAGAATTAGGCATCTATAAATTCTATATTTTCTTAATCATTTGGTGAACCCCACTCATGATTGGTCATTAGGATCCTTCTTTAGTACATCATATTTTCTATCATGTCTCTTAAGGTTCGCAAAATCTCTTTGTCTGAATTACTTCAAATGCATGCACCTTGCAAATAATTTCTTCAAAATTCCCTAGACGCCATGTATCTACCTAGAGATATGCCACCCACTCAAGTGAGTGTTATTTTTTATCATCTATCTGATGAGTCTATTCAAAATATTCCTCCATCCAATCGACCTGTATTCGAGTCAATTCAAACTTTACATTCTTTATTTCAAGATAAATTTCAAGATATGAAATCCATGATGACATTTCTAAAATATGAAATCTAACATCTAAAGGACGCTTCTCAAGTTCATTTTAGTTCTACTACATCTCATACCATTTCTATGACTTCTACATGTGTTCATTTCAGTGAACCTTAGGTTTTACCATTACTGAAGCCCCTCTAGTTTGATTGCAATGCTAAGCAACATGACATTCTTACTGATCTCCTTAATCAAGAATTGATCACTTTACCAACTACTCATTTCTATCCTCCTTATCGGATGGTAAAACATCAAGGTATCCCATTTTTTTCTTATCATTGGATCAATGGTCATAACAAAAATGACAGCTACACTTTATATCAAAGAATCAAGCATCTTGAGCATAAAGGTTTTCTTTCATTCACTACATAACATTTTTTTGCATGCCCATCTATAAATGATACATCCAAATGGGGATCCTAAATCTACTCCTTCTACGTCTGACGATCATCATGTCATCACTTCTAATGTTCCTTCTACAAAAATTCAAGCGCCGCCCAAGCAACCTCCTCTCAAAATCAATCTAACACTTCCTCATCTCAAGTCATATGCGGCATCATCAAGTAAAACTAATAAAATACCTCTCAAAATCAGTCCTCCTTCTTCTCCTATCAAGTCTTCTACAATGTTACCAAACAAGTAACCACTCGCTATGTAAGTCATGCAAACTCTATCTTTCCTCTTTCGAATTCTGTCGCTCGAGGATCCTAAGAAATCACTACTTCAGCATCTAATCACTTTTGTTAAGGAAAATACTCCTTAAATTGATCCGCTCAGTTTCATCAACTATATATCCATCACTTACATACTTGGGGAACATCATATCTTCTTCCCCTTTACATTGCTATCAAATGTTTATATCATCTCATGTAATTGGTACTCTACACATTATTCACGCTATTATCTTTCACACATTTAATTTTACACATTGCGCTCGTTACCCTATGACATACTCTAGTTCTGTAGTTAATTATCTTCTAAGGGTTTACATCTCAAATAGACCTCACCACACTCACACATTCACTCATTCACATGTTCTTTATGCTTTACGCTTTATCGATCACATATGTATAGTGTACACATTCAAACCATTTCCCAATGATGTAATCTTGTTCTACAGTTCATTCTTGAATGATGAGGGGAATGTATAAATGAAATTTCTCTCATACACAATCATTTACACTCACTCAGGGGGCATGCTACTCCTATAATTCACTTTACATTCAATTCCATCTCATCCACAGTATATTGCATATCTTGGTTGCATTTAATCTTTCTTTATTATGCTTACATGTATAATTTTTTACGCATGTTAAACAAATATCTTGAATTTCATAATATATATCATATACACATGCATGTTCAATTTCCTTCTAGCTGTGATCATAGGATTTACACAGATCAATACACGTAACATGGAATCTTGGAGAAATACCTATTACCATTCTGATAATGGCTCTTGGGGCCATCCACTTTCGTACACTATAGGTGTTAATATTTCATTTTTCATAGCACATTACTATATCAAATTATACACATTTTGACATACATTTTATCTTCCTAGCATGCTAATGAGTTCTTCATGAGAAACATTTGATTTGTAGGTCTATATGCTTCCATGGTTGTCTGTTACATTGCTTGCTCTTATCTATCATTGTTTGTGGGCTCTTCCCTATGTTTTTCTTGTTCTTTGATTGTATGTATTATTTTGGCCACCTCAGCTTTTATTGTCTTGCAAACTCATGAGTGGTTTCCCATGTTTGAAACCCTCTTTTTGCAGCCTACATTGTCTTTTTTACATATTGTCTTACTGCGTCTTAGATTACACATTGTCTATTTTCTTGTTAGCTTATATTTTTTCTTATACATGCATGTTTATCTTTGCTTGAACTAACACTTATCTCCTAGCCACTTTTTTTTGTGTGCCTTGGTTTTTAGAAATAAAAATCTTTCCCCCTGTAAGGCATTAGTTTCCACACAAAATTTGGTCCCCCTTTGGGCCACATACTCCTCAACGATTTCGGATGCACCCCAAACAAGGGGGTATCATTTGGGTGAATATGTCACCCCATACAACATTCTACAGTCATCACACAACATAGTTTAATATCGATGCCTCACATTTATTAGTCTCTGAAAGGGATCAAAATTTTACTTAAGTCCTTAACACAACACATAATCTAGTGCCCAGACCAGGACAGTAGCACCTGGGCACCCCTGACCCTCCCTGGATGCCTATGGATAGGGTGAAGTTATATAGAACTTTTCATTTCAGCATATTCTACAGCACGTCACACAACGGATTTTATAGGGCACATAGTCCTTAGTACTCAGCATTCATGCATTACACAAAATTTTCTACTTTCACGTTGGATTGGAACTGTTTAAACTGTATCGGATTTTTACACACCATTTGTAGTGTTTTTATACATCTCATGAAGTATTTAAAGTTTGGAGGATAACACCAAACTTTTCTCCCTACAATTCTTTCGTTCTTGGCGTGAGATTTCCCAAAAAACTCGCAGTCAGCACAACTAGTGTGAGATTGCCCAAATACCTCATTCTTCTACATCATCATCAGGATCCTTTCTACAATTTTCACTCATCATGGATCAAGTGCACATGTTCCTTTTTCACATTTTCTCAGTTTACATACTTTCTTACACACTTTAAAAAAAAAAATTATCATATACACACGTATTTGACTACTTGTTCGTTCTTCTCTTTTATAGGTCTATTCTTATGGGAAGAAATAGTCACATCATCAACACATAATCACACAACATCAATTATAATCAACAATTGACATCAACAATAGGTACAATCTAAACATCAACACATATGTCTTTTCCCTAGGGTTATTATCTTCATCACTTGGACTTTCTATTATTTAGTTTCCACGCTTCACATTTTTTATCACTCCATGCTTTTTCTTGTCTCTCGGAACACTTTTCGCAGTGGATCTAAATGGTTAGCAGGTACACATATCTTATTTACTTTATGTTATCGAGCATTCACTCAACAACATAAAGTGGGGGAAAATATAGACACAAAATCACACACTTTGGGTATCTATCTAGTCTTGATCACCTATCACTATTCATATGATTCATAAGTAAGAAAAGTACTAATTAACCCATTTATTTTGCCATATTTATTTTCTTTCTATACCCACTTTTGGTCTTACACTATTACTTTCCCATTCTGACTTTTTATGCTTTGAAATTTCTCATCCTAGACACAAGCGCCCAACCACGATGCTAGCATCAGGCGCCCCCATCCCCTCTAGGTGCCACTGACCTCTTTTTACTTTGATCACATATTTTTGGTCCTTTTTAGCCATTTGGGCATCTTATATTTTTAGTATTCAACATTTTCAGGGTTATTTACAAAATTCAAGCAAGGAAATCAAATAAATATAAAGTTATGAGATCAAAATAAAGGAAAAAACACTAAGCATTATCTATCACCACCTAAGGTTACATCCAAAGGCTATTCAAGAGCATTCAAACATCCATTCTAGCATCAGGGAATGCATTATTTTGCATACACTTCATAGGAGGTAAATTTCATTCTATTCCAATGCACTCATCTAGTTACATCTTCTACATCTAGTTATTACTCACTATTAAGTGTGAAATGCACAAGAGACACCTAGGGCACGATTCCACACACACACACATAGAAATACATTGGGTTTGAGATGTATTACAACACTCAGTCATAAGATCACTTGTTTGATAGCTGAGGACAGTCTGAACCCTCATTTGTATTATTTTATTTTTGGATTTGATACACTTTTGAGGGTTTTGCAGGTGAAATCTTTATTTTAGGTTATCAGTGACATTGGTGATTATCATGCGACCTGGTAGTGACAAGAAGCAAAGGATAACAAACAGATTGCAAACCAATCAAAGATGGTTTTTTGATCTTTTTGATAGTCATAGGCACCTAGAATTGGTATGCAACACCCGTAAGTGCCCCCTTACCCATTCCAAGCACCTCAATCTAGGAAAATCATGTGGTCACATAAAATTTCTGGGGCACATAAATTTCTTGTGTGACACTTCTCCCTCTCTATTCATCATTTCATCACTTCAGCACAATCCAGATTTAATTGTGAACCAACTAATTCTTTCTATCTCCTCTTTGTAATTAGGGTTTCATATTTACTAGCTTAATTTTCTTGGGTCTATTTTATACTTAATTGATTATTCATTTACTGCTACATTGCAATCAGCATTAGGCATCTATAAATTCTATATTTGCTTAATTAACAAGTATAAAAATAGAAATCATAAGAAATTAGGTGTACACAGTAAAATTCACTTCTATCATCACATCCAATCAAAGCCTTCCTAATGGCATTCCCCAAAGCTTGAAAAGGAAAATGCAATATTGCATTTACATTTTTGTAGATTACAAACTATGAAAGCATTTATGCCCCTAGAATAACGTGTTGGTTTCTTGGCCATAACTTTTGATTAGGAGTTCCAAATTACATGGGAATTATTTAATTTTCTTCATCCCTCCAAGGGCTACATTTTACACTAAATAAACACAAAAAATATGTTTTTTTAGGGAGAACCATACGAACATGGGATTTCAAGGAAAAAGTGTGCCTTACTTAATTTTGGGAGTTCAACAAATTCACCTACAAAAATTTATTTCTTAATGGCACCCATTCCTTGTCTTGTAGCCCTAATGGCACACAAACTAAAAATGAAAGTGATGCCCATGCTTTTTTCTATAAAAGGATGACATTTCATCCTTGGTAGATGGAAATGTGCCATTTATAGTTATTTGGTTTTTTCCATTTCTCTCTCTCTCTCTCTCTCATTCTCTATATATGTAAGATTTTATGAACAGAAAAGAGTTCTTCTCTATTGATTTGAAATATCTACTTTTGGAGTTTTACATATCTTACCTTCAGACCTCTATAATTCACATTTTTGCAAGAATTCTATACCTCTTATCTGTAAATGTAAATGAATATTTTTTTAATGTCATACAACTATGGTTTATTGAATGCCTTTGTATTTGATGTGGATGTTTCACCCTTTTGTTATCATCAATTTTATTCACTCATATCCTTCAAATCTCTGTGTTTTCCTTATATTCTTACATGTTTGATTATATGTGTCTCTTAAGGTCATAACTGATCCCTATTCTATTTTTGGTGCATCACCTCCTTAAATTTGCATCATTTTCTCTCTCAACCCTTGGTCCTTGCAAATTTTTATATTAGATTAAGGTAGTTGCATTTTTAATTTATTTAGGTTAGTTTGTAGTGAGCTATAATAAAAGGAACTAACATTATCTGGTGGTATTTCTCAAGGATAAAGGTTCCACACCTTAGATACATTCCCATGTTAGCCAAAATTGATCTGCCATAATCAAGTTCTAGGGTGCTACTTTTTCAGGTTAACAAATATTACATACCTTGATTTAAATGCATTCATTGATCATGATAATCAAACAAAACTATTCTTCTCTCATATCAAAATCTCAAATTCATTAACGTCATCCTTGAGCAAAGAATAGAGTTGATCAAGAACAAACTGGATATGAAGGAACTCAACTCTTAGGATGAGCATGATGGTCATACTAAAGAGAGTCCTAATAACCCTAAAGGACCAAACATGTGAACTAGTGGTAAACAAAAGAAACCCTAGAATTAGTTTGTGTTCTTTTATGTTGCAAGTTTCCTTTCACTATTTTTTGTTTCCTTTAGGTGGAACTTTAGTTTTATTTCTGTTAAGAAAACTTTCTCAATTAGGTTCAAGCCATTTAGATCCTTTTTTTGGATTTTATGTTTCTTGCTAGGATTTATTATAATATCTCTGGTTTGGTGTGAAGGTACAAGGTTTAAATCCCTTTCAAAACCTCCTATTTACCAAATCTAAAAATTTCATATCTAATATCTCTTAGAAACTAAAGTAGGTATTGGTGTGCATATAAGTATGCTTAGTAAGATGACTAAGTAGTATTGTGCTCATTTGAAGTGAACTAAGAAGTAGCAGAAGGATGGAATTTATTGGTTATCATAGAAAATATATAGAAATGCATAATGGTAATACTTCTATAATGATTTTAGTATCAAATGGAATTAAGGTGGAACCCTTCCATCGTAATCTATATGGTCATCACTTTTGGATCTAAGTAAAACCCTAAGGCTGTGAGGTAAAAGGAATTGATAGGTTATGATTTATCAACACATGGAAACAAATGAATATTTCCATGTTATTTTATGTCAATTCTCAGTATGAAGGGATCAGACTAGGTAAATATTATAATTTTATAACTTATCCGTGAGATGATGTCACTCCAAGAATTTAAGAGTTATTTATGGTTCTATGTAGGTAGTTGGTCTCTCTCTTATCATAACCTTGTGGGAATAAATTCTACAGAATTATCCTAGGAATAATGTTGTTGCGCCCACTGATCAAACAACACCCTATTTATATGTTAGTATGTGAGTGTTGTTTCCCTTATTTGTGTCTTTAAATGACTTAGAGAAATGTGTGAAAGTCAACTTGAAGAAATCTTAATTTTATTTCCATAGAAGAAATTCCATGGGAATCATAGTGGTCTAATTAGTGATCTTATTAAGAACATGTATGTTCATGGGATAGTCTTGAATGATGACCTTACACCCTAGTTAGTATTTTTTCTTCATGGTAATTTTAGTTTTGAGATAACACCATATTTAGCGGATGGATTTTTGGTCGTTGTACTATGGGGAAACATTTTGTAATTTCATAATCACTCTCTTGTGCTAACCTAAGCATCTCCATCTTACCAAAATAAGAGAAGGATAAATTATTTTGAACCTACTTAATATATCTAAAAAACACCTTAGTAAGAGGTGCATGGGACCTCATGAAAGGTGTCGTGAGTTATACTCTTATCCTTTTGTATAGTGGGATTGTGTGTGATCTATGTTGGCGTAGCAGCTGAATAACACGATGAGATCCCTCTCCACCATCAGTTCAAGCTTTTGGTGTGACGGCAAGTTGTGTAGCTCTGATACCAGCCAGTTAAGTGCGCTAGCCCCAAAGTAGTGCTAGGATGGGTGACCTCCTGGGAAATTCTCGATGTCACTACCTCCTAATGTTGTTGGGCCTGATTGGGTGTATACCCGGCTCCATCGTGTGGGAGGGTGTTGGCGTAGCAGATGGTTAACACGATGAGATACCTCTCCACCACCAGTTTGACCTTTTGGTGTGACGGTAAGTCATACAACTCTGATACCAGGGAGTTAAGCGCACCAGCCCCAGAGTAGTGCTGAGATGGGTGACATCCCGAGAAATTCCCGGTGTCACTCCTAATACTGTTGGGCCTGATTGGGTGTATACCTGGCTCCATCGTGCGGGAGGTTGTTGGCGTAGTAGCTGAATAACATGATGAGATCCCTCTCCACCATCAATTCGAGCTTTTGGTGTGACGAAAAGTCATGTAACTCTGATACCAGGTAGTTAAACGCGTTGCCAACAGAGTAATTCTGGGATGGGTGACCTCCCAGGAAATTCCCGGTGTCACTTCCTCCTAATGTTGTTGGGCCTGATTGGGTGTATACCCGGCTCCATCATGTGGGAGGGTGTTGACGTAGCAGCTGATTAACACGATGAGATCCCTCTCCACCATAAGTTTGAGCTTTTGGTGTGATGGTAAGTCGTGTAGCTCTGATACATGAAAGGAATGATCACCAGATCATACTAAGCCAAGAACATAGATGCTAATCAAACACCATGATCAATAAGATGAAAGTAATACTATTGGGCCTGATTGGGTGTATACCCGGCTCCATCGTGTGGGAGGGTCTTGGCATAGTAGCTGAATAACATGATGAGATCCCTCTCCACCATCAGTCTAAGCTTTTGGTGTGATGGCAAGTTGTGCAACTCTGATACCAGGTAGTTAAGCGCACCACCCATAGACTAGTTCTAGGATGGGTGACCTCCTAGGAAATTCCCGGTGTCACTTCCTCCTAATGTTGTTGGGCCTGATTGGGTGTATACCCTGCTCCATCTTGTGGGATGGTGTTAGCGTAGCAGCTGATTAACACGATGAGATCCCTCTCCACCATAGTTCAAGATTTTGGTGTGATGGTAAGTCGTGCAGCTCTGATACATGAAAGGAATGATAACCAGATTGTTCCAAGCCAAGAACACAGATGCTAATCAAACACCATGATCAATAAGATGAAAGTAATTCGCCAAAATAACTTTACATAAAACCTTTGCAAACAAATGAGAAACAATATCATATATTATTATGGAACTCAATGCAATACATTGAGAATGGGCCTTGCTTAAATAGGCAAGGAATAACAATCTAAGAACCAGTCAAGGTCGTAGATCAAGCCATAAATCAAGGAAATAACTAGTCATCAAAAAACTAGTCAAGACCATAGATTTATGAGAGAACTAGACATCAAGGATCTAGTCAATACCATAGATCAAGGAAAGAACTAGTCAATACCATAGATTAAGGAAAGAACTATACCTAACAACTAGATAATATCTCCTAATATCTAAATAAGATAAAAGAAATATCCACACACATAAGTGGGTGAGGATAAATACAATAAAGGTAAATAAAGTACCTAGGTGAACATGAGCTAAGGTAAATACCTACTCTAACACCCCCCCCCCTCAAGTGAAGCTAGGGGCCAAAATAGAAGTGGCATGTCCACGGTATGAGTCCCAACAACTAGGCCTAATGAGGTACTCATGTACAATAACTGGGAAAAAAGGGACACCGCAAGGCACCCAAAACTAGTAACAACAAAGTAAAGAGAGTAAAGACCCACTCCAAGGCATCCCAAGAAGCTCGGCTCAAAAAACTCATACAATGTTGAAAAATTTTGGTGTGCACTGTGGTCTAAATCCACTGCTCGATCACAAAACTCAAAAAAAAGTAACACTGGGTTTCACCATAATAGCTCCATATAAGGAGATTGTCAACAGAGTGATGTCGAAAGTGCAAAAAAATACCAAACATAATTTGATCAACTACTGCAAATAGGTGTGCCACGATCCAATAACAATAAAAAAAGCAACAAGGCAAGGACACAAACTCCAGAGTGTCATGATCCAAGAAAAGCCAAGGTAACAAGGCAAGGACACGAAACCTGAAGAAGCAGGATCAGCACCACACCCTCCCATACTGCTGAATGGGTGGAGTGACACTACAAATCTGTATGAGTTGCCCAAAATCAACTACTCGAACACTGAAAAAATAACATTGGAATGCACCAGAATAGATCACCCATAAGAGATACTATCAACATGCCAAAAGTGTCAAAAATATAGATACAAAATCTCTCAACAAACAAGAGAGATACACTACACCTACTAAAGAAAAATGCTCAAAACAAGAAGAATCACAATGCAGAAGGTATAGAAAGTGGAGTAAGAGGCCTAATGGTGGAGGAGCCACGCCTGTAGAGTCCTCTCAACAAATTCCTATATCACCGCAACGAGTGATCAGATATCCACCCCAAATCAACATGGATGGATGAAGAAGATGCCTGCATATGAATTGGTTCAAAATGCACAATGGGTCCATGCAAGAGAACATCGGAATGTGTGTCAGGTTGATCATGTATGACAACTGAAATCTCAGGTTTCTCAAGCCTGAGTGAAGATGTAGAACTCATGTGTTGCTCATGATCCTAAAAAAGAATCGAGTGAACAAACAAAGGAGCTCTATCAATGTGTGATCCCAATGAAGTATCTGTTGTTGCAAATCAGCAGTACCCCTGCATGTTGATCAGACTTCTAGTTTGACATCTTGGATATCCAGTGTGATTACACAACATTGAATCCTCTCCTCAAGTGTGGGACTTGTAAAAATGGGAGAGGAATCTCCTGGTTAGAGGCTAGTTCCTCAACTCCTCTGATCAGGTATATTGCTTGCAGGTTATACATAGGTTTCAAACTCAAAATCCTACTCTAAATTCCAAAGTGGACAGAGATAAAGAATGTAAAAAAAAAAAACTAAAACTAGTGCTAATGAGGAGGTACACCAGAGGAATGGTGAACATTTTTACTTCTGCAGATTGGCACAAATCATAAAAATGCAACAATACATCATGCACAAAACTGATGACATTGTAATGGAGGGTCAGAAATGAAAACAAACAACACAAATAGAGGATTAAAAATCATTCATAGAGCATGTATTGTCATTTCCAATATCAAAATACCATTTGCATTACAACATCTTGAGAGGTAGAAAACAGGTTACAGTCTTGGAAAAGGTTTGGTTTTTTCACAAAGTCACCTTTCAACGTGACAGAGCGAGCTTGCAATACATGAAAAAACTTCAACCCTTCAAAAATGAGCCTAAATTTGGCTTTTACAATGCATAGAAATGACCCCCAAGAGAGAGAAACGTAGGAAAAACGTGGGAGAGCCTCAACCACCGACCAAAACATGTAGTAAAATAACATGGGTATCCTTATAGGCCCATCCCCTAACATTTTCCGTCATGCTGGGAGATAATACGAGCCATTCTTCATTAAAAATGGTGGTTGAAATGTCAATTTCTGTCCATGGCCATGTGCCAGAGGTGTTTTTGAATTTTCTCTCTATAAAATCCATCAAAATTCAAAAATGACCTCAGTTATCTTGTAGATAATTTCACTAGCTTTCCATTGATATAAAGAACGTGAAAAACTGAGCTCTGGATTGAAAGATATGACCATTTGAAATTTTAGGGCAAAAAAAGACCAAATCGAATTGGCGGGCGAAATTTCTTTTTAATTTTTCACTTTTTTTTTTTTTTTGGAAAAATTTTCCAAAAAATTTCCCTATGCTCTGCCTTTCTAGGTGCCACGTGGCATGTTTTGATTGGGCACCGTGGAACTTTAATGTTTCATTTTCCATTGCTTTTTCCCTTTGGAAAATTTTCCAAAAATTCCCCATCGGGCCGATGATCTGAGGACACGTGGCATGTGCTAATTGGTTGCACAGGCCTGTCCTCCTAAATTTTCGCCACCTGGACACGTGTTTAGATCCTATTTCTTGACTCAAACACGTGGAAAACCCTCATTCCCTTGTGGCATTTCCCTTTAAATTTTCCATGTGGGAAAATTGTCATGTATTTTTTCCGCCACCGGGACACGTGGCACAGATTTGATTGGTTGCGCATGCCCTAGGGGGATGATTTTTCCTTTGAAATTTCGCTTCTTTTTCCTTTGGGAAAATTTCCCCCAAATTTTCCCCCGCCTTCTGCCATAGTCTGGGACACATGGCATCATCTTGGTTGGAAGTGGGGCTCTGGGAACTAATTTTCCCTTTTGCACAATTTTGCCAAAAACACTTCCCGAAATTTTAAGTTTTCCCCACGCTCCGCCACTCTGACCCCTGGGGGACACGTGGCATAACATGATTGGTCATGCGGGGGTAGTGGGCCAAAAATTTCTCCATTCCCTCCCTTCTACCAAAACACTTCGCCAAAATTCCCAATCTTAACCTCCGTAGCTTTGAAGGTCCGATGCCATAGGACATGTGTCATAACATGATTGGGTGCGGGCCTCCCTTATGAAATTTTCCATGGTGCTAACACTTAGTTGATTTTTCAATTTTTCCCCTGGACACGTGGCATAATCTGATTTACCGGCGGGCCTGTGGGGAAAAATATTCCTTTTGAAAACTTTTCCAAACACTTGGTAAAAAATACCAAGTCTTCCTCCGACCCCCGCCACTTCCTTGACACGTGGTGCCATTTCATTGGCTGCGGGCCTTTCAGGGGAAAATTTCCCACAAAAACTCCACCGGGCCATAACTTCAAAAATACATGGAGTTAGGAGAAAAACTTTACCTTTCTGGAAAGATGAGAAAGAGCTCTATCTAATGGTTCCATTTCTAGAAAGTTTTAAGTTCCTAAAAAGAAAAAAAATTATGACTGAGGCACAAGAGAGGGAAGAATGAAAGGAGTTAGCCACAAAATGAGCAAGGGGCACATTTTGGATAACAATTTTGGTGACTCAGAGGGGTCATCTACCTGCTGGATGAAGTTACCAGTTTCCTGAAGCAATCCATTGGGCATGGAGTCATCAAATTCTCTGTTTGGTACCCCAACTGACTAGAACACTGCAAGGAGGAAGATGGAGGGTGGAACATCATCTGATTGGAGCAAGGCCTGCAAAACACATTTCCAGGAACAACAAGCATGTGCCAAAGCACTTAGGGAAAAAAAAGCTAATCTACAACAAAACAATGTGCATAAGCACTTGGAGGAATGAAAACCTAAGCTAATATGTACAAGGTGGAGAACTTCCTTCAGTAGCAATGCTTTAGATAGATCCCATTGACTTGAATCTGTAGTTCTTTGCCATCCAATGAAGACAATTGGAAAGCATTGCTGCCCTTACACTTTGTGACCATGTATGGGCCACTCCAAATGGCATCAAATTTTGAGTGCCTTCCCGATTTTTCTCTATCTGCATCCCATTTTAACACTAGATCTCCAACTTGGAAGGATCTATTCTTGGCCTTCCTATCAAAGGTCTTCTTGATCAAGGCTTGATCCTTCTCCATTGCTTGGGATGCCTGATTTCTAACTTCTTAGAGCTCCATCAATTCTACATATCTGACTTCCATGGGCTCAAACTCCAACAACTCCAACTGTTTCATGAGTTCCAATGTTGGCAACTCAAGTGACATGGGAAAAATTGCCTCTCTTCCATAAACAAGCTTGAATGGGGAGTTACCTGTAGATCTCTTAGGAGTTATCCTATCAGCCCATAAGGCTGATTTCAACTTAGTATGCCAAGATCTCTGATTTTCATCAAGGGTCCTCCTAATGATCCTCAACAAGTTCTTATTTGTAGATTCAACCTGGCCATTACCCTGAGGGTAATAGTTTGATGAAGTACTTAGGTAGATCCCATTCTTGACAGCCCATTCAGTCACCTTGGACCCAATGAATGCCAATGCATTATCTGATATTATTGTAGCAGGTATGCCAAATCTGGTTGCTATTCCCTCATAGAAGTCCAGGATGCTAGATTCATTTGCTTCCTTGAGTGCTACTGCTTCAGTCCACTTGGTGAAGTAATCTGTGGCTGTTAAAATCCATTTGTGCACCCTTGGCTTGAATTGGGATTAATGACTCCAATGAAGTCCAAACCCCATTGCATGAATGGCTGGTCAACTAAAATTGGATGCAATGGAAGGGCAGCTAGCCTCTCTTTACCTGTGAAGAATGCACAATTCTTGCACCTCTTGATCCATGCATAACAATCACTTGAAAATCTTGGGCCAATAATAGCCAGCCCTCATGATCTTTAGAGCTATCACTCTTGGTGCAAAATGACCACCAGCTGATCCACCATGGAACTCTTCCAACACCCTATGAATCTGATTTGTACCAATGCATCTCAGCAGCACTCCATTCACATCCCTCTTGAACAAAACACCATCAACAAGGGCATATGGGACAGCCTGCAATCTGAAGTGTCTTCTTTTGGTCTTATTCATCTCTGGAGGGCATAGACCTGTGCTTAGGAAGTGCATTATGTCTTGGGTCCAGCAAGGAGTGAGGACACCATCATTTTCCTCTTGAGTGCTTCCTTGCTCATGGCTGTCTTGCAACGCCAAAACAACCTCCTTCTCATTGCATGCTTCCTTTGTTTGTTCAAGACCAGCTGCTCACACAACCCTTTTCCTCTCACCAACTTGGTGACTTTGATCTCAATGTCATACTCCATGACACGAGTAATCCAACCTGCCCTCTTTTCATTTAGGTCTTTGTTGAGGAGGAAGTCTTTAACTCCCACATGAGAAACCAGCAATTGAACCTTGTTGTTTGAAACTAGATGCTTGAATTTCTTCAAGCTCCTGATTACTACAAGGAACATGCTTCTCAATGAAGGAATACCTCACCTCATAGTCCTCCAAGATTTGGCTAAAGAAAGCAATTGGCTACTCCTCATTGTCTTTGTTCTGACTGTACCAAAATTGTAGAAATAGTATCATCACCCCCAAATGCATAGAGGATGAAATCCTTGGAGAAATCCGGGTTAACGAGAGTTGGGGCTTGAGAGATGGCTTCTTTGATTGCTTCAAAACTTTCTTTTCCTTCTACTATCCATTTGAAAGCCATGCTTTTCTTCAACATCTTGGTGATAGGCTTGACTAGGGCTGCAAAATTTGGGACAAACCTCTGAACAAAATTTATTCTCCCCAAGAAACTTTGAAGGGCCTTCTTATGGCTTGGCAATGGTAGTGCTCTTATGGCTTCAACTCTTTCTGGATCAATTGCTAATCCTTCTTTGGAGACAATGTGGCCAAGGAGCTTTCCCTCATGAGCTAGAAAAATACACTTTTTAGGATTCAAGGATACTCCAAATCTTCTGCACCTTTGGAACACTTGCCTCAAATGAAAGAGATGGTTTGCTGCATTTTTTGAAAAAACAGTGATATCATCAAGATATATCAACACCATGTTGTTAATCAAATCCTTGAACGCCATGTCCATTACTCTTTGGAAAGTAGCTCTAGTGTTGGACAACCCAAATGGCATTTTCCTGTATGCATAAGTTCCCCATTTGGTTGTAAAGGTTGTCTTGAACTGATCCTCTTCTTTCACCATAATCTGATTGTACCCCGAATAGCCATCAAGTAATGAAAACCTCTCAGAGCCAGCAACAACTTGCAAAATCTGCTCCATAGAAGGAAGTGGATAATGATCCTTGAGAGATGCTCTATTCAAATCTCTGAAGTCAACACACAATCTGATTTCCCCACTCTTCTTTCTAACTAGAACCAAGTTGGCTACCCAACTAGAATGCTTGATAGGGAATATGATTCTTGATTCTATCAACTTATTCAATTCCTTTCTCATGAGAGGCTCCATGTGTGGATTGACTGGCCTTTGTTTTTGTCTGATGGGTTTAGTACTTGGATCCAATTCAATGGTGTGTTGAGCTAACTTAGGATTGAAACCTTTCAAATCTTCATAGCTCCAAGGAAACACATCAGGGAATTCTTGACAAAGTTGTATGAACTCATACCTTTCTTACTCAGTTGTCACTTTACCAACTCGGAGTGATTTTCCTTCTTCCACCAAGATGGACACTCGAATATTCTCCCTTGACTTGGATGTTTGCTTTCTCCTTCCTAAACTGATCATTAGGATTGAAAATGGACTCCAAAGTAATAAGTCCCTTTGGTAGTTTGTTGGTTCTCAGCTGTACCACTTGGTCACCATACTGTTGTTCCAATTTTTCCTGATTTTTAGCTGAGAACTTAGCCTCTTCTTACAAGAAATGGATGATTTGCTGATCATTTTCAAACACTTGCCAACTTACATTGTTGTCTGGCACTGAAGGCCTTACAATCACATGGATGTTTGGTTGTACCTTTGTCTTTTTGAATTCTTTCAACAACGTCAAAGGCTGCCCCAACTGCTGCAAACCTGTCAGCAGCTTGGTTCTCTTTTCTAGGAATGGATTTGATGCCAAAGCCCTCAAAATCTTCAATGAGGTCCCACACCCTATTTTTGTAGCACTTGAGTAGATCATTCTTGACAGCATGCTGCCCCTTAACTTGGTTGATAATCAACTCACTATCACCAAAGACTTGCAAGTTCTTTATTCCTCTCTTGATTGACCAATGCAATCCTTGTATCAAAGCTTCATATTCAGGCAGTGTTATTAGAGCATGCAAACTGGAATCTAAAAGCTGAATAATACTTAACTCCTTGAGGTGAAACAAGCATAGCTCCCCCTCCTGCACCTTTTCTACTCCTTGATCCATCAAAAAAAAACTGCCATACCTCATTGTCATCCTTGTGGTTTGGCTTGGTGATGCTAGGAATAGGCTTATTTTCTTCATGCATGCAATAGACTCCTAGCTCAAATTCTTCTATTTCTTGATAAGGATCAAAAGCATGCACCTTGTTTGCCCATTCATCAAGAGTTAGATCTGGGATGCTTCCTACCTTGGTGTTAGTTTCATCAGTGCTTGGATAATCCTCTTGATCAAACGCTGAACAATTGGTATTGATCTGACTTGGAGTGTAAGGCTCAATGTGAAAGTTTGCAATAGGTTCAGATCTGATTGTGGCCTTGGTTCCATATCTTGTTCTGAACAACATGTGTGACCAATCAGCAGATAAGTAGCCTCCAATCTTGGCTATGAAATCCCTTGACAAACATAGGGCAAAGAGTGGTGGAAGGTCTATTACTGAGACATCTTGCAAAACAACAATGTTGGGGCATGCATGCAAAGTAAGACTCAAGTTTTTTATCACTCCAATTGTTGTTACTGCTGTCCCATCCAATTGCACTACCCTCTTTGGATATGACTTCATACTGAATTCCCAACTGATCAGCTATTTTCTTGGGCATTACTAAACTACTTGCCCCAGAATCAATCATGTAATTGTGTACTAATTGGTTTCCAATGATCAACGAAACATAGAATGGAGGGGGCTTCAACATTTTACCTTGGTGTCCTCTATGATTCCCTTCAGGCTGGGCAGCATTTGTGAGCACCTTCTCTTGCATTTGGACTTGCTGATTTGAAGTTGACCAGTCCTTCATGGCAGCTTGTAGCAAATCTCTTTGGCCTCAGGATAGATAGTGATTCCCACATTGATATGTTTACATTTGTCTTCTTCATCTGATCAATGATGTTGAATGGAGATGAAGCATCTCTTTGTATGTCCCTTGGCCTGCACATTCATTCCTTGCATATGGGCAGCAAAAACTGGCATTTGAGTTGGCCTAGGAGCTGTTTTAGGCAGCCCTTGTGTGTTGGAACTGAATTTTGTTTGCCAATAATTTGTGGAGTGATAGAATGAGGTTGTGGATTACTTGGAGCCAATGGCTGTTCTTCACCAAAATTTCTCCTTTTTGACCTTGTGTTGGCTGCAACACTTTGGGGAATTATTTGATTCATGCCACAAAAATCTTCTGCCTGCCAGTTTACAAGTGCAGTATCATTTGGAGCTGATTGCTGTGGAATGTTTCTTGTTGTTGGTTATTTCCTTGACTACCTTCACCCTCCACACCAGTTGTAGTCACCATTAATGCTTGATTTAAGGCACCGTTGAAACACATAGACTATGGTTGTGAGGTTCATTGCATGGGAAACACCAATCATACTCTTGAGCTATGTTGTTTTGCACTGGCACTAATGCCTTAGAGGCATAGATATAGCATTGGGATTATAGGGCTGAAATGGTCTGTTGGCAGGAGGTCTTGCTTGGTTTAGATTTGCAGCTGGATTGGGTGGTCTTTGAGGTTGGTATGGCTACCTGTTAGGCTGAGCTTGAGGCTGGAAAGAAGGTCCTAAAACCTTGGGCTTGCTGCCTCTTGAGTGTAACCAGCTCATTGCCTAGATTTTGCAATTGCTTCATGACTTCTTGAAGTTCATTTGAGGCACTAGAAGATGAAGTAGAAGCTTCACTTGAATTCTAATTTCTTAGGAGTGGGAATAGGGGCTAAAATAGGCACTTGACTAGTATTTGGGCTCTCTAAACTTGGAAACAATGGCATTGGAGGCCTAGGAGCTAGCTTGCTAGCTTGAATCAAACAATTTTCAGCTCTAATGGCAATGCTATAAGCAACAGGGATATTTGTGCCTCCCATGGATTGAATTAACATAGAAATATCAGAATTTAAAGCTTTAAGGTAATATAGAAAAGCACCTTCTACTGCTGGCCTTACTGCCACTGGAATTCTCTCCCAAGTCATTTGAAATCTAAAGTTGAAGTCAGTCAGCTACTCATTGGGAGCTCTCTTGATGGTTGTCAGCTGTTCCAAAAGGGACAAGTTATCTCCCTTTTCTCCAAACTGCTCATGGAGGGCTATACATAGCTGGTTCCAATTTTGGATAGAACCTGAGGCAAGAATCCTGAACCATTGCAAAGCTTTCCCTTTGAATGAAGATGCCAACAATTTGACAACAACTTGCATCTCATTAATCTCATGGATTGCACAAATATTGGCAATATCCTTAACATGATCACCAGGAGTGGTCTGATTTTCTCCAGTAAAGTATGGGATGTTCTTCAATGCTGCAATTGGGATTGGATTTTGTGCATTGAGAGAAAGTGGGCTGCTGCTAGTGAAATTGACATAGGGGTTGTTTTGTGCCATTCTGATTGGCCTTAGAACCCTTGTTGATTGAATGAAAGGCCTACCAGGTGGAGGAGTTGATAGAGTTCTATGTTGGTGGAGATGGAGACCTTTGAATTCTCCTCCCTCTTTGCCTTATTCTTGGAGATAACTATAGATACTCAAACAACACCTCTTCTTCTCCAACTCTTGACCTTGTGGTGATTCTTCTCATGAGTTTTTCAGGTCTGCACTGCTAAAACCAGCTGATTCTTCTTCCTTGGAGTCGCCAGATGTGCAATTTAGGGATCTTTTAAGCAAGAAACTTGCAACAAATTCACATCAATTTTGTTGCAATGAAGATGAAGACCTATAAGGTCCCACTAGGGCATGCCAAAACTGTTGTTGCAAATCAGCAGCACCCTTGGATGTTGATCAGACTTCTAGTTTGATAGTTTTGGACATCCAGTGTGATTACACAACATTGAATCCTCTCCCCAAGTGTGGGACTTGAAAAATGGGAGAGGAATCTCCAGATTAGAGGTTGGTTCCTCAACTCCTCTGATCAGATATATCACTTACAAGTTGCAGAGGTTTAAATTCCTAGTTCCTACTCTAAATTTCAAAGGGGACAAAGATAGGGAATGCAAGAAAATGAAGCTAATGCTAATGAGGTGATGCACCAAAGGAGTGGTACAGAATTTTTTACTACAATACATTGACACAATCCATAAGAAATGCAAGCACAAATTCATGCAAAAATTTCTCATAAATGTAATGAAAGATTAGGAAAACAATGGTCAAATAACATGAAAGGATTGAAATTTTAATCACAGAGCATACATTATCATTTTTCAATATCCAAATACAATGCATTACAATGATCTGAGAGGCAAAAAAAAAAGCTGTATTCCATGGAAAGGTAAAAATTTCCACAAATTCACTTCCAAGAAGGAAGGAAAAGGGAAGCCTACAATAGCATGAAAAAGTGTTCAACCCTTTTTTAAAAATGAACCCAAATCTGGCTTTTACAGTGCAAGAAGCGACCCCAGGAGAGAGAAACATGGGAAAACATGGGAGAGCTTCAACCACTGACCAAAACACAATCAAAATAGCATGGGCATCCTTACAGGCCCATCCCCTGACATTTTTCTCCATGCTGGGAGAGAATGCGAGCCATTCTTCATTAAAAATGGTGGTTGAAACGTCATTTCTGTCCATGACCACGTGCTAGAGGCATTTTTCAATTTTCTCTCTCCAAACTCCATTAAAATACAAAAATGACCCTAGAATCTTGTAGATAATTTCACCAGATTTCCATTGATATAAAGAACGTGAAAAACCATGAGCTCTGGATCGAAAGATATGGCCGTTTGAAATTTTAGGGCAAAACACAGGGCCAAATCGGATTGGCGGGCAAATTTTTTAAATTTTCCACTTTTTGGCATTTGGAAAATTTTCCAAAAAATTCCCCATGCTCCACCATTCTAGGTGCCACATGGCATGTTTTGATTGGGTGGGCCTTTAATGCTTCATTTTCCATCATTTTGCCCTTTGGAAAATTTCAAAAATTCCAGCCGGGCCGATGATCTGAGGACACGTGGCATCACGTGATGATTGGGCACGGGCCTTTCCTCCTAAATTTTCCATCACTGTTTGATCCTATTTTTGACTCAGACATGTGGCAAAACCTCATTCATTGTGGGCCTTTCCCTTCGAATTTTCCATGTGGGCTTGTCTTGTATCTTTTGCCGCCACCGGACACGTGGCGAGATTCCATTGGCTCGCGTTTGGGGGGGGGGGGGCATTTTTCCTTTGAAATTTCCTTCTTTTTCCTTTGGGAAAATTTCCTAAATTTTCCCCACCTTCCACCAGTCTGGGACACTGTGGCAGCATCTTATTGGAAGTGGGGACTATGGGCCAATAATTTCCCTTTTACTTTTAGTCTTTGGAAAAAATCCAAATCTCCCCCCTCGCTCCGCAGCTCCGATCCCCTAGGAACACGTGGCATAACATGATTGGTCGGCGGGGGTAGCAGGCCAAAAACTTCTCCATTCCCTTTTACCAAAACACTTCGCCAAAATTCCAATCTTTCCTCTACCCTCCGAAGGTCCGATGCCATAGGACACGTGTCATAACATGATTGGGCGTGGGCCTCCCTTCTGAAATTTTCCATGGCACTAAAACTTAGTCGATTTTTCCAATTTTTCCCCCTTGGACACGTGGCATAATCTGATTCACCGGCGGGCCTGCGGGGAAAAATATTCCTTTTGAAAACTTTTCCAAACACTTGGTAAAAAATCCAAGTCTTCCTCCGACCCCCGCCACTTCCTTGGACATGTGGCACCATTTCATTGGCTGCGGGCCTTTCAGGGGAAAATTTCCCACAAAAACTCCATCGGGCCATAACTTCAAAAATACATGGAGTTAGGAGGAAAACTTTACCTTTCTGGAAAGCTGAGAAAGAGATCTATCTAATGGTGCCATTTCTAGAAAGTTTTGAGTTCCTAAAAAGCAAAAAATTATGACTGAGGCACAAGAGAGGGAAGAATGAAAGGAGTTAGCCACAAAATGAGCAAGGGGCACATTTTGGATAACAGTATCTACTCGAAAACCAATGTCATGGCGAGAATTCCACTTAACATGTGGAATAGAGGAAATAATACCTTGTGAATGTTTGTCAATGACTCTGCTAGTAAGACCCATAGAACGGAGCATGCGAGAACTGAATGCAGTGGTATGCTTCTTTAAAAAGTCATGTAGCTGAGCAGAAGTAGGATACACAACATGTGGTACTATAATAGGCATAGATGTGCAAGAGCATGTAGTAACAAGCCTCACAGGTTTGGAAGCATCAAAAGCAGGTTCATGCTTAAAAACTGGTAGATCAATGTCAGTGGGTACAATAGCAAGTGGACTAGGAGCATGGATATGGTTGTCCACAATATGATGGTGATGTTGTAGGCTAGCAATTTTGTTCTGTAGGGAGTCTATTATTGTATCCTTATCGTGAATGAGTGATTGTAGAAGAGAATTTCACTTCTTGAGTGATCTATTTTCTTCCACAAATTTGACAATATCCTCTTGGATTCCACATACTTCAGAGAAAATCATATCATTCTCATAATCCATGATAGGTACAAACTATAAATCCCACAAATTTAGGACGTTGGGCTCAGCCGAAGTTGCATCCACAATTGATTACAACACTCCTCCATATATGGTACTTTATAATTATAGTGAAAGTCTCAAAATAAATATTTCTAATGGAAAGAGCACGAAAAAACAAGCAGTTTTGCAAAAAATGGCACTAAAACCGAGTTACCGATCAAAAGTTACAAGCTTTTTAATAGTTTGCTCTGTTACTTATTTTAGTTGCCACCGAAGCAAAATAAATTGTTGTTTCCTTCACCACACAAATAAAATTAAAGGGGGTTGAAGTTAAGCATCACAAGCTTTAAGCCCTCATATGACCATACCATATGACCAAGGACTAAGGATTTTAATGAGTGTTTGCACAACTTACTATTCTGGGGTGTGTCATGTGTTTTTGAGAAAGTCACATCCAGCTATCTCTTCTAGTAAAAATTACTATTTCTGGATTGTGTAGATAGTGACCTTTATTTGCCGAAAATAGCAACCTGTGGATTTACCTGAAATAGTAAAAACGTGCACAGCATCCGTGGACCCCTGCCAAAAAAGGAAAGATCTGAAAACCTTCACACGCACAAACTGAGATAGATACACTGCAAATGAACATTGCCCTATGCAGATCTTGAGAAATCCACTAGACCCAAAAAATAATCTCATGCTTTTTTTCTTTACAGCACGAATCCCGAGATAGATTGGTGTGGTTCCCTACAACAATACAAAAAACCCAGAAAACTACCTCCAAAAATGGTCGATCTTAGGGTTTTCCCACCTTACGGATCCAATGGAAGCCTCTGTTTTACATAAAAACACACGCAGCAAAAAAATACGACCAAATCCCAAATATATGAATATACAATGAATTTATTTGCAAAATAAAACTTTAGACAGATGCCAACAACAATCTCCATCACTGATGCCATGAAAGGAACAATAACCAGATTGTACCAAGCCAAGAACACATATGCTAATCAAACACCACGATCAATAAGATGAAAGCAATTCGCCAAAATAACTTTACATAAAAACTTTGCAAACAAATGAGTAGCAATTTCATATATTATTATGGAACTCAATGCAATACATTGAGAATGGGCCTTGCTTAAATAGGCAAGGAATAACAATCTAAGAACCAGTCAAGGTCGTAGATCAAGCCATAAATCAAGGAAATAACTAGTCATCAAAAAACTAGTCAAGACCATAGATTTATGAGAGAACTAGACATCAAGGATCTAGTTAATACCATAGATCAAGGAAAGAACTAGTCAATACCATAGGTCAAGGAAAGAACTATACCTAACAACTAGATAATATCTCCTAATATCTAAATAAGATAAAAGAAATATCCACACACATAAGTGGGTGAGAATAAATACAATAAAGGTAAATAAAGTACCTAGATGAACATGAGTTAAGGTAGATACCTACTCTAACAATCTAGAATCCGTATAAGAAATATGGCTAGGAAACCTACTAGGGGTCAAGAAACTTAGTCATGAACACCTTACTTTCCTGAGGAATAACTAGTGTTCATTTTGGGTCACCTTGAAGTTGTACACAATTGGACCTAACCTTTTAATGTTAAGAATTGTAGTTGAATTGTATTTTCTAAAATAATTAATGAGAAAAAACTATGGAATACTAACACTTGATTGAACCCTAGAATGAAATGAACCTCATCTACAATGTGGTATTGTGTGTCATAAAGTTATTATCCATGCTTCTGCAAATGAGATAATTCTTAAGTAACAAATGCAATGCATACAAAAGTAAAAACTATAAACCATTTTTCAATTATATCAATGTAATTATGAGTGTTGGTGTTATACAGTCCCAATGTCATTTGTCTTGTGGTCAGTGCAGTTGTACTAAGTGATATGGCATATAACAAAAAATAATTGCCAGTTTTATTGTTACATTTTGGGTTGGGAAATTTATGGGGCATTACATGTTCACCCCACATTTCAAGAATTCTATGTGTGGTTTTCAAGCCATCCTAGTGTCCACATGAGAAAATTCTCCCCAATGTATAGCTTCCACGTATGCCTCATTTCATACAATTCTCCTTGGCTTCTTCATACTTTTCCATTGTGTATAAAGCCTTTGCATTGATCAATTATTTGAACAATATAAGTAGTAAGTTATTTAAGTGTATTTGGTAGTAGGTTATTTAAGTATCTTTGGCATGGATATGTAATGTATAGTATTTTTAAATCTTTGAGTCCAAGTTTATTTATTAAAATTATAAATCATAACTAAAAGTTATATTATAATTTATATTGGTCTTTAGTCTAGAAAATAGTTAATGAGTCATGAAAAATTATGTTTATTATAATAAGTGAGTCTTTGTTTTTTATTTAGATCTAAGATTCATTAGAAATATTTGTGTGTCAAAATGAATGTCCTTAAATTTACAATCAATTATTTTTTAGAATAATGTGACTTTGTTTTTATCCATAGCCTTTGGTCATTGAGTCAAGTGTTAATAGTTAACACTTAGTTAAATCGATCCCATATTCCATTTGTCATAAAAAGTATCATTTTAGTTGTCTCTTTTCAATACTATTTTCATTTTGAAAATTGAGAGTCTAGTCAATCTAAATAGTCAAGTTGTCAAAATAAGAGTGTCACTTGTGAGTCATTGTCAAAGTGTCAAAATAATTTTTAAAAATGCCCAAAATAAAGTGTTTTTCACATTGTGTGGGGGAGACCAAAATAATTACAATGTGGAAACAAATGTACTTCAAGATCAAATGTTTTGAGTAAGAAATGTGTCTATCGGAGAATACATGCAACGAAGGAAGGAGGAAAATCAACATCCTCTTGCCAACCACAAGTGATAGGGCCACATAGTGATGTTGTGGCATGTGTTTTTGTGTACTTTTAGTTATGTATATTCTTTCTACTATAATGTGGTAGGAAATAGGAACAAAGGTGAATACCTATTAAATTGTAATGAGTGAGAAATTCATGTATTTTCCCATGATGTGAGAAATTGATATAAGTACTCTGCAATATCATGATATTTAGATTTTTGTTTGTCATGCAAAACCATTTTTATGTTTGGGTTATTCGTTTTCCTGTATAACCTTTGGTTGTTGGTAAATTGTTTTAAAAACCATCTTTGAGGTTTTTAGCTATCAGGAAAAACCATCAAGATCATGAGCTAAGCAGAGGCAATACATTGTAAGTGCTAGAGTGATGTTTTCCCCATGTTCGCACTAAGTGGGGAATGTTAAGAATTATTTGAGTTAGTTTTCACATTAATCAGTGAGAAAATATGTATGTTATTGTGTTAATATTGTAATGTGAATATTACGTGAGTAATTACTCACAAGTAGATATATTAGGTTAGTTGTTAGTGATAACAATCCACGTAAATAGATTGCATATATATTTGAGATATATTGTTTGTACATGAATATTGGTCGTTGAAACCACTCACGTATATAGAAGTATAAGAGATATTTTTGGAGTGAATAGGTGATTCAAACTCATTTATTATAGGAGTAGTCTCAAAATAAATAAAGATTATTAATTTGTGTTTATGTTATGATATAAATCTTGTGTTTAGATTTTATTAAGTAAATTTGAACCAGATTTTATTTATGTGTACAAAATTCATAAATTTTTCAATGTCTACGTACAAGCTTAGTCCCGTTTATATTTATACATGTCTAGGTAAATTTGTAACCAAATAAGTACATATATATACAAAATCTCTCATGTACCCCCATATATATTGGCAATGCTCTAGAACCAAGCGCATTTATAAAAATGAATGTTATACATACATACATACATACATACATGTATGCATACATACATACATACATATATATATCTCGATATATATATATATACATATGTCTGTATGTATGTCATGTATGTATATACATACATACATACATACATACATACATACATACATGTATCTCTCTATGTACCCCCATATATATATATATATATGTATGTATGTATGTATGTATGTATGTATGTATGTATGTATCACATTCATTTTTATAAATGCACTTGGTTTGGAGCATGGCCAAGGATTGGATATTAAGGCCATGTACTAGGGTTAATATCCAATCCTTGGCCATGCTCCAAACCAAGTGCATTTATAAAAATGAATGTTATATATATATATATATATTCATGGCCATGTAGTAGGGTTAATATCCAATCCTTGGCCATGCTCCAAACCTTACATTTATAAAAATGAATGTGAACATTAGATATATATTTAATAATATATTATAACATGATATTCATGGCCATGCAGTAGGGTTAATATCCAATCCTTGGCCATGCTCCAAATCTTGCATTTATAAAAATGAACGTGAACATTAGATATATATTTAATAATATATTACAACATGAGATATATATTTCACATTTTCAAATAATTGAATATATTGTCCAACTAGTTCAGTTTCCTCATATTCTCTTTTTGTGGATCACAAATTTCTCATTCTAGTAGATTCCTATGAAAAAAACACAATTCAAATGTAATATGTTAAAACATGTTGTATATACATGCAATAAGATGATAAACAAAATTTTGAATAAAAAATTAATTGTACAATTTTAGAATTTTATTTATTTGAACTAAATGTATATGTACCTATGTTGAAAGTGTCTTAGGATCAGATTGGGTTCCACTAATGACAATTTTAATATGCATAATCTCTACATCATAGAATAAGGATGATGTGTGAATTTTCCTAGTAGAGATAGCGCCAAGAACAAGTGTGGAAAGTCTTGGAACTAGTGCATTCAATAGCTGTGAAAATGTCATATATGCATGATCGATGGGCTGGGACACTACAACCTACTCACCTACATCAGTAGGTGGCATAGGCTATGCACACATGTATACATTGTAATATTTCATATCATTTTGATTTTGTAAATAAACATATAAATGACTATAATTGGATCCTTGAAATATATAAATACTTCTAGAGTATGTAATGAAACACAATATTAATTCAAAAATTAGTTGTAATTTTCACAAACCAGTGAAGAAGAATAGTGAACATCTAGTGTATAAGTAGAGACAATTGGTGTACATACTATAGGTGATGGAATACTCTACCCTCGAGCATGAACATATGAAGTACTACAATGAGCACTCATTTGCTCCAAATAATCTAAAAAACATGACACATGAATATTGTGATCCTCAGCGACCACCTCATATAGTCATAACACGTCTATTAACATAATGTGTGCTAGGAAAAGAGAATTAGTAACATCAACAATATATAACTCTATTAGGGATATAAAATAGGCATGAGCATACAATTAATTGCACAACTGACTATTGTCACTCAATGGGTCATGCCCATCCTGCCTTTGTGAAAAATCCTTTACCCAATATGAGGATATGAACTAAGTTTGGTGGGAAATGCTACCAAGACCTTATATTTCCCCCTCATCGACACTTTATATATCAAAGTGGAAGATACATCATGAAATCCAAGAAAGGATCACGCCCTCTTCACCAAATATTTGACATCAAGTGCTAGAATAACTCACTCAGGCTAAAATGTGGCCATAGTATAAATTCTATCATGCCCTACATAATACCATCATGGATAGCTAAGTAGTTCACCTTCAGGTTTAGGTGAACCTTAGCATATAACATCATGATAAATAAGGGTAATTGCTCATCGAACTAGGAAATTGGTCTTGAGAGGCCACAAATATGGGATATGACAATGGAGCACAAAGAAGAAGCACACATTCATTTACATAATAGCCATTTATTTTAGATTTCTCCACGTAACTAATCCAACAAGAACTCATTACTACTTTCCTTATTTAGAAGCAATATTAAACATCCTTATACCCAATATATATAGTTACACTCAATTTCAACTCATACATAAACTTGTGTAATGTGGAAAGTTTCAAAGGATTGACATTATTGAGGTAAATTTGTATAATTTTTAGTTCATTTATGATGTTTTTGCATGGATTTTTATATTGTTGAATAGTGGTAGGTTGGTGGAATATAGAATCAAGTTTAGTGATTTTGAATTCAATTCATTGATACAAATCAATTGAAGTATTACTGGAGGAGGATGTCATTATAACTATTTAAACAAACCAAAGACACATTCAATATCAATGCAATATAGAATTGATTTCCACACATGTCTCGTTATATATTTACATTTTTTTACAATATTTTCAAAAAAAATTGAAAAAATCCCCCTGATTTAATTCATAAAATAGAAAAAAATGCCTCTTTGGAGGAGGGGAAAGGTTGTTCAAGATTGACTAGTTGTTTTGGGTGAACACTAGTTTGGAAAAACACCTATGAGTAGAGGAAAAAAGTGGCAAATTTGGCACCACCATATGTGTGTGTGTGTGTGTGTGTGTGTGTGTGTGTGTGTGTGTGTGTGTGTGTGTGTGTGTGTGTGTGTGTGTGTGTGTGTGTGTGTACATATAGATGTATACATACATATATGTGTGTGTATGTATACATATACATATATATACATATGTGTGTATGTACTCACATTAACATGTGCATATGTACACACACACACACACACACACACACACAAGGGGGATTAATCCCTAGGCAGATTAGGCTACTACCTAGGGCGCCAATAATCAAGGGGTAGTTGAATCTAAATATTTTCATTATTTTTTTACTTTATTAGAACTTAGCGTTACTATTGTTTACCTGAGATCAATATTAATTGATGTTTTTTTCGATATTATTATAAAGCAATATAAATTTCACGCATACACATAAAAAGGTGCTATAATATTTTGTGCAAGTAAAAATAAATATGCATAATTTTAAGCTCATATTATTTTGTTGGTTTTTTATTCATTCTCTAATGTAGATCTAGATAATTCATGTGTAATTTTTTCTCATAAAAGCTTCATGTATTGTTTATAATATCACTAGTGTAGCTAGTAGAGGCAAGTATAATTGAATGAAAAAATTATTTAATTCTCTATTCCTAATGTGTTAGGGAAAATACCTCCCTTTTATGGTGTAATTAGTAGGCTTGGTCTAGATACCACTCTTCACAAAACCATGGGAGTTACCTAAGAATTTTTATTGATTTGCAAAAAAGTGGTGCTTTGTTCAGTTTTGAGTCCCATAACCTACTTGATATTGGTAAAAAAGGTGAGTAACCAACCGTAACCAACCTTATATACAAAAAAAAATTCTGAATTATGAGAACCTCCTGTGATTAATTCTCTCCATCCATGGATTTTTCCTTGTCCTTATTTGAAAAATTTAAAGGATATTTTTATTCCTTATGTATACCAATTTCTCTAAGTTAGTGATTTATTATGATCCTTATACAAATTTTAAAATACGATAATGTACGTATCTTTTATTTATTTATTTGATGGGGGAAAATTAGTAAGTAAAATTGTAAGAAGCGCATCCACATCACTTATTGTGTAGGGCGCTCCTAACCTTTAATTTGACTACACACACACACACATCCATATATAAATACATGTGTGTGTAGAAGGGGTTCTTATAAATAAGGTTTAATCAAACCACCTTCACTTAGGGGAAGTTTTATTAAACCCCTTTAGATGGCTATGTGGCAGATTGAGAGAATAGGGTGTTTGCTCGAACCCCTTAAAAAAATTCAAGAACTCCGATCTTGGTCATGTTTTCAGCCCACAATGTAGGACACAATACTACGCATTGACCCAATGGATTACACAAGGCAAAGAAGAAAGGTGCTATATGAATTAGCAAAATATGCTAAGCGTTGAGATATTTGCTTAAGACTATAAAGTTGTGAGGAATGATGCATAAAGGGTTGTGCTCGATGCCATGAGAGGTTATGATGGTAAGGAAATTTATACAAATGAAGTAAGCCACATGGGATGATCTAAATAAATTGGTCATCATCACAAGGTGTCGTGAAGCTTTGTCTTGTCGTGAAGGTATAAAACCCAGGTTTAGTAAGAAGAGTGAGAAGTATTTCACGGTTATATGTTGTAGAGAGGCATGCTACCAGGTTGTACATGGATCATTGAAGAGTAGAATTTAGTTTAATTCTAAATAATCTACATACCAAAATTCTAGGTCAAGTATTTGGATATTCATTCTAGTTGATATTAGTTGGTGCACAAATTAAAAAAAAGGGTTGGGAAAACCTACGCATGCAAGACTAGATGCTAAATTAAATCAAGTGATGCTTACAATTTTGTTGAATATAAATATAGGTCTACTAGTAATAATGGAGGGATAATGCATGGCCTCTTTAACATCCCCCATTTTTATGAGTTTTGCAAGGAGTTGAGTGTGGATTAGTGTTTCTAAAAAGGAGGTTGACTTTTTTGTGATTTCTGAGTGAACTAAACAAATTGAAACAAACTTTTGCACATTAGGGTATGCATATAACTTTATTGAAGTAAGCTCTAAATTTGCACATAGAAAACCATTTGAGTAGCAAGCCTTCCATTTCCTTCATACACAAAAGTGTCCATGTTTTGATGAAATTGTCAAAGAAGTTTGACAGCATAATTTTTTGGGAGTTGTTCTTGCCAAGTTTAAGGTCATTTTTTCTTCAGATTTACATTAACATTTGGTCATAAAAATACACCAAGTCAAATGTTAACTTACAAATCCTTATTCTCTCAAGCACTTTGCTATGTTGAAATTTTATATCATTTCTAGATTCTAATTTAACATATGTTTTAAATAATTAGATTTGTATTCTTAATTTATATATAATTAAGATTCATTACCTATGAGTGTGGTTAAGTAACCCTTTTACATACTTACAAATACTATCTATAAAAGTGAATAATTAAAAAAAAAAAAAACTTCAACTGTTGTCTATAAACCGAAGTTTCCTTATATTTCGTATTAAATATATAACAATAAATTCAAACAAAATATTACTATCAATCAATCATAAGTTTATTCCGTGTGGAGACTCCTTTCCAACAATTGATGTAATACCAATAGTTTATGTGTGGGTGACCAACAAAGGCGCCCACATGTCTCACGAGGCACATAAGTCAATTGGATAGCAGTTCATTAGGTTTCATTGGCCCCACACAAAATCACTCGGTGATAAATACATAAATAAACGTACTTAGCTAGTACGAGCAAGTGGTGTCCCCTCAAAACGAAGACTAAATTTTTAGTTAACACTTGGTAAACATTTCATCATTTTTTTGAAATTACTCTCCTTTGACTTATATTTAGAATATGATCCCATATATATTTTTATAATATAAATTAAATTTTTGTTTTCTTTGGAGTGGTGATAATTTAGGATAAGTTTTGGATCATAAAATAAAATTAACAATCTATTTGAAGAGCTTCTAGAGTGTGTAGAATACGCAAGTACAAATGTCATAAATAAAAAGGAGAAAGATTTATGGATCAAATAACAAGATATTAATTAAGACGAAAGTAACTATGTAGAGATTGATAAATTGCGTACATGTAACAAATAAAGGGATTTTGAGCGAGTTAAGTGCCCAAGTGAGCCTATCTCTATGCACCTTGTAGGTAGTGCTACCTAGGCTCAACAAACACTCATATGGGATTGCTTCCTTTTTATTGACATATTTGTCAAATCTTTATGAATAAACCAATAAAATAGTGACAACTAAGTACTTTTAAGGTGAGCTTTCTACATGATCAAAATGTCTGTGTGCAAACCATTGAAAGATGCTCATAGATGTCATTTGAGACAACGCTTCAACCAAACCTTCTTCATTTCCATGTGCATAGAATAGGAGAATATCAAATTGTAATCATTGTATCTTAATTTTTTAATAACAAATATAAAGTACATTGCTATAAATTCATTTAAAATATATTTTATTTTCAATAAATACAAAATGACCTATAAGTATGAAATGAAATAGATTCCATGGATATATACATATATATGTATGTATATACACATATGTATGTATATATATGTATATATGTATACATACAGATAGATAGATAGATAAATAGATAGATAGATATACATAGAAAGATACATACATACATATATGTGTGTGTATTAAATTTTATTAAAATAAATGAAAATTATTATTTTTGTATAATTTGAAGGGTAATATTGTTATTTTTAATTACTATAGAATATAAATTGTAGTTTAATATTCTGAATGATCATATAAATATTTTGTCATGCCATCTACAAAAATATATTTCTTACTCAATATTTTAAAAAAATGAAAATAGATTTAAGTACTCGTAAATTTAATATAATGAATACCTTCAATTGAAATTCCTATAAATAATAAAACCAAAAAAAATAGTATGAATTAACATTTACAAGTCACTTAATCCTACTTTAAATTTGCAAATGGACCAAAAAAAACATATTCTAGGCCCAGCAAAGCTTTTAAAAATCATTCACAATAATAAATAGTTAAGTATTTCATAGATATCCATTGAGTTATCTAGTAAATTAGAAATAGATAATATTCATTATATTAATGAAGGGGATCAACAAAATTGTATTAAGGAAATTAATAATTCATAAACCTGTTTAGAAGACAATGTAGAGAGAGATCAACCAAGTTTATCTTTTGAAAAAGAAATGATACTTGATTTGTCAATTAATTGTGGTGGGGTATGAGCAAGGTTGGTAAAACATTAATAATAGCCACCAACCACGTACCCAATTTAGCGGTATTCTTTAAAATTATACTTCCCTGTCTATAGAAGCCAACACATCAAATCTCCCATTCACATTTCCCTTTCAGGAGACCCTTACCTTACTTTAAAAAAAGATTGAATACCAGAACAGTTTATTGACTTTACCTAATTGTTTGTTTTTGTGATTTTAAATCTGTAACCACAGCATATTCTTGATGATATATGTCATGTAAGAGATGGCATCTTTTGGACTCACCAATCTCTTTCCCCAGTGATTTCGTATCGTATAATCTAAATAACTAAACTACCAAAAAATCGATGGAGTTAGCTCAAAATCTTAAGAATTTTCCCAACAAATCCAAGTTAAATCTTTGGGGTGAATTAAAATTCTGTGTGAGGTTAAAGCAATCTTTTGACATTGTACCTTATGAAGCTTCTCGTGCGAGCATATTTACCAAATGTGAAACATTATATATATTAAGGTTGTCATAGATGTAAGCTCATCATCTTCCAAACTGGCCTGATTTCATACTGTTTAGTAAAACATACTTGAAGTAAGTTTGTCTGCTCAGGAAATCCAACAATGGCAGTGTTTTCAAAGACTATAATGCTGTGTTTTCTCATGATTGTTGTGCTTTCCTTTGTTGTGGAGGCAAAAACCAGGCATTATGATTTTCATGTAAGTTGGTGTTTTTCTTTGATTAAATAATGATTATATGTTGCGTTCAGCTTAAACATCGCATATATTATAGCATTGGTTACTATGTGTGCAAGTTATGATGGTGTTTTTGTTTCTGAATTCTGTGTTGCAGGTAAAGATGAAAAAGTTTACGCGTTTGTGCCACACAAAGTCGATTGTGACAGTGAATGGGAAGTATCCTGGACCTAAATTATTTGCAAGAGAGGGTGACACAGTGCTGGTTAATGTCACAAATCATGTGAAATACAACGTTAGCATACACTGGTAAGAAAATTCTAAAAAAAACGTTTTCTAGTTGTTTTGGAAGAGTCTAAGTTCATTACATACGTTAGTACAAACTAGAACTAAAGTTAACAAACACTACAAACTTTTTAACAGAAATTTGTTAAAATTTTGACTTTATAATAAACTCTCAAACATATGTGATGTTTAGACACATCTACTTTGTTTATGGTTAGTTTGCTATATGATTTTAAGACTTATTGTTGGGTTTGAGTTGATATGTGAGCAGGCATGGGATCAGGCAGTTTAGGACTGGCTGGGCTGATGGGCCTGCATACATTACACAGTGCCCTATCCAAACAGGCCAAAGCTTTCTGTATAACTTTACAATCACTGGACAAAGAGGCACACTGTTCTACCATGCTCATATTCTTTGGCTACGTGCAACTTTGTATGGTCCCGTTGTCATCTTGCCAAAGAAAGGTGTACCATATCCCTTCCCCAAGCCTAACAAGGAAATCACAGTGGTTCTAGGTGAGTTTGGGTTGATATAACGTATGTGGCTTTATTTATCAGCATTTTCCTCATTAGCTTATGAATAAATGTAACATTAAATTCATGCAAACCTATATGCCATTCCATCATTGCCCTTTTACAACAAATATAAGCTTGTTATTGATATTTTATGCCAAAATCTATGATATAATACACTGACAAATTTAGATTATAGATAAATGTTTATGAGGAAATTGTGTGCGAGATATTATGATTAATGTTTTTCATTTAGTAATGCTTTTTGTCTTGAGGATGGATCATGTGGTGACTGAGAAATATTTATTCAAATATCACACAGTTTTTCTATATAATAAATTTTATGAGCATAATTTTTATTTTATTTTAAAATATCCATAAAAAAAAATTAAATGGGTATAAGAGTCTTTACAAGCTATTCAGATTTTTCTAGTTGTGTATTCTTTATTTGCTTTTTTCCTATGCTCCACCGGACTGTTCTAATTAGTTTATATTTAACTTCCATTCCCATCATTCAGTTTCAAAATGATAAGAGCTGAGCACTCCTTTACATAGTGTAGATCACTTTATCCATAGGAATTTCTTTAAAGAGTGGCGTTGTTCAATAATAGTTGTTCTACATAACAGATTTTTGGCTTTTTGTTGCATTAGTTATTTATTGGTTTAACAACTTTGAGTGTTAGGCAATAAACAGTAGGTATATATAGTTTTCGCTTGAGTATATAGGGAGTAGTTTTATATATTCTTATTATAATATATATCTAATTTCCGAATATAAATCATATCAATTGGCAAACTTGATTCCTTTGACAATAACATCCAGAGTCTCCTTCATGCGTTTATCATTGACTAATTTAGTTACTTGTGGACATTTAAAAAAATTTCTTTCCCAAGTGCCACGCACCAAAACGCTTATGACTTGACATGTTTTGCAAATCTGCATTTTCAATAGTACACTTTAACCTGTAACTGTTATGTTATAGATCACTTTGAAATGACCCATTTATTTTGTTTAAGATATTATTGTTAGTTTTTAGTGTTTTTGAAAGTGTTAAGTGTATAGAATTCTTGAGCATAATTGTCCAATAATATGTATAATGGTATAAAAAGAGTTGTCTAACCATCTACAAACGTTATACGGCCCTTAATCTCGAATTCTAATAATATTTTTAATATTCCAATCCATTTAACCGGACTTGATTATTTAATAATTTAAGAAGGGAATAAATTATTGTGAATCAGATTTTCAATCAATATTTCAAATGACACCGTCTTTAAAATTATATAAGTGATTCAAAACCTTGAATGAAAATCTACTACACAGTAACTTGGAATAACTCAATCCTCAGTCTTGTAATACTTATTCTTTTCATGAAAGTTACATCAAATGATAGAAGTTGAAATGAAAAACACTGTTGTTTATTCTACAGGGGAATGGTGGAATGCAGACACAGAAGCAGTGATTAATTCTGCAATGAAAACAGGAGGAGCCCCAAATACCTCGGATGCTCACACCATTAATGGGAAACCTGGCCCTCTCTTTAATTGTTCTACAAAAGGCATTAACTCTTCATTCAGAACCATATTACAGCATTTCTGTGCTTGATTATAAATCATAAATGTTCATGAATTTATGTTATTGACATTTTATTGTTTTTTGGGTCCAGATACATATGCTCTGGAAGTAGAGCCTGATAAAACCTACCTTCTGCGAGTAATCAACGCTGCGCTTAATGACGAAGTGTTCTTCAGCATAGCAAACCACCACCTGAAAGTGGTAGAAGTGGATGCATTATACACCAAGCCATTCGAGACCAAGGCAATAGTCATTGCTCCTGGACAAACAACAAATGCTCTGCTTCACACAAGCAAAAAAGCAGGAAGATATTTCATGACAGTCCGAGCATTCATGGATGCCCCTGTCACAGTAGACAACATGACCACATCAGCCATACTTGCAATACACCGGCACTGCCAATGCTACCAACCCTGTAATGCCTGTAATTCCCGAGCTCAACGATACAGCTTTTTATACAAATTTCACCAAGAAACTCAAAAGCTTGAATTCTGCCCAGTATCCTGCCAAAGTCCCACAGACAGTAGACCGCAGTCTGTTGTTCACAGTGGGGCTTGCATTGGATTCATGCTCAACCTGTGTAAACGGCACCCGAGCAGCTGCTGCCATTAACAACGTTAGTTTTGTCATGCCCACAGTTGCCCTTCTGCAGGCACATTATAAGAATATCAGTGGCGTTTACACCACAGATTTTCCAGATAATCCTCCCACGCCATTCAATTACACGGGCACGCCGCCCAAGAACCTGATGACATCCAAAGGGACCAAACTCACTAAGCTTGCATACAATTCAAGTGTGCAGTTGGTGCTACAGGACACCAGCGTGCTCACTGTGGAAAACCATCCTGTTCATCTTCACGGCTTCAATTTCTTCATAGTTGGCAGAGGTTTTGGGAATTACAATCCCAAAACAGACCCTGCCAGCTTCAATTTGGTGGATCCTCCGGAGCGTAATACAGTGGGAGTGCCAACAGGAGGCTGGACTGCTCTCCGATTCTTCGCAGACAATCCAGGTGGGTATATTGTAATGAGATGAAAATTAAGAGTTTCGATGTTTTCACCGTCCATGAATTTAAAGGCTTATTTTCTGGGATCAACGGTGTACAGATTTTATGATTCACCCATTTCGAATCACCATTCGTTATGTTATCAGGAAAATTTCATGAAATTTTTCTGATGATGAATTATAGATGGTGATTCGAAAGGGGTCGATTATAAGAACTGAAAATTTCTAAAATCAACTTGGTAAAAGAAATGGACTCTTCTATCCATCGGGTGCATTCTGCTTGGAGCAGCCCATTGACCTGTAGTTAATGCGGTACCAATATAATAATCTGTTTTGACTACAGGTCAATGGGATGCATAATCTTTAGATAGAGTTTAAAGATTGTAAACCCAACATTTAGATCCTACTTTGGATACATTTTCAATCTTTTTCGGTTTGATTTGGGAGTACTTTGTGGTGTCTAGTTTAGATGTAAGTTCTTCATAAGTGCTCATTTCTAATCACTATCCATGATTCATTATTAAGAAATTTTCACGAGAATTTTTTGATGATGAATCACAGATGGTGATTTGAAAGGGGTCGATTATAAAAACTGAAAATTTCTAAAATCAACTTGGTAAAAGAAATGGACTCTTCTATCCATCGGGTGCATTCTGCTTGGAGCAGCCCATTGACCTGTAGTTAATGCGGTACCAATATAATAATCTGTTTTGACTACAGGTCAATGGGATGCATAATCTTTAGATAGAGTTTAAAGATTGTAAACCCAACATTTAGATCCTACTTTGGATACATTTTCAATCTTTTTCGGTTTGATTTGGGAGTACTTTGTGGTGTCTAGTTTAGATGTAAGTTCTTCATAAGTGCTCATTTCTAATCACTATCCATGATTCATTATTAAGAAATTTTCACGAGAATTTTTTGATGATGAATCACAGATGTTGATTCGAAAGGGGTCGATTATAAGAACTGAAAATTTCTAAAATCAATTTGATGCTTCTATCCATGCTTCGGGCAGCCCATTGGCCTGGAATTAATTGGATACCAATATAATAATCCATTTTGACTACAGGTCAATGGGATGCACAATCTTTAGATACAATCTAAATCTAAAGATTGTAAACTCAACATATTTCGATCCCACTGTCAGATACATTTTGAATCTTTTTCAATCTGGTTTGGAAACACTTTGTGGTGTCTAACTTAGATGTAAGTTCTTCTGAATATGGTTCTGATATGATTCTGATTTCCAGGCGTGTGGTTCATGCATTGTCATCTGGAAGTGCACACAACGTGGGGACTGAAGATGGCATTTGTGGTGGAGAATGGAAAAGGACCCAACCAGTCCCTGTTGCCTCCTCCCAAAGACCTTCCACAGTGCTAAAAGCCATTGCAGATCAATAACTTTTGTCTATTATATACGGCCACTAAATCTAAAGTTGCAGCGCAGTCAGCTAAGGGACGAGATTTTGGGATTTCCGTTCCAATGTTTTCCAATAAATGTTGCTTAATTCTTAGCATATCCATGACAATGACAAAATTAAGTCATCGAAGTTAACGCTGAATTTTTTAATTTCCTTCTGTCGATCTCCGACTGTGTAGAGATTTATTCATCAAAGTTCTACTCGACTTCAAAAAATAAAATATTATACTTATGATCTAATGTGAGATGTAGTGATCTAATGTATATTATGAATTCCATTAAGTAATAGACTTTTCTAGTCATTTTAAAAAATAAAATATTATATTGATTTTGATCAATGACGTGGCCTTTTGAATGTTCCGGCGTTGTTTTTACATTGAACAACTTTATAAAAATGGCATATTTATGTTGGGTCGGTCAAGTGTTTAAGGGTATTAAATTATAGTACTTTTCGTTTTTTAAAGATAGTCTGACATATTCTTGAACATGGTGGGAGAGAGAGGGGTTAGTACTTAAATACGGTTTAATAGTGGATATATATTTATAATTCGATTAACCATACATCTGTAATAATAATTGTAAGATAAACATGATATAATGCATTACATATTTTTTTTTTTTTAAAATTGAGGAGAGTGAAGTTTTTTGGATGACAAATTCAAGTTGGTGAATCAAAATAAGTGTTTCTTTCTTATACTAACATATATTTGTATTGGGTATATACACTTGATAATGACTCCAATACACACCATTTTCGTAGAAGGTAGTTAAAATACACACAAGTCTTATTGAAGATGAGTCACTTGAGTGCTAAGGTCCATTTGGGTAATGAATATAATTCATTGTAAATATAAGATGTTTGTGTAATACACTCATATGACAAAAAAATGCATGAGTCTTATAATTGGAAAATAACTAAAATACACAAAAATCTCACGAAGATGAGGCATTTATGCATTAAAAGTTATTTAGGCAACAACTAGAATACATGGGAAAGATAAGGCATTGTGTAATACATTGAGTATGTGTTAGGTAATTGTAGACACCTATAGTTTGATCAGTACACTATTATTTCTAATGGTGCACTAACACTTCTTCCCTTTGCAAATTGACCACACACCCGCCAGTTAGACCTATCTAACTCCCTTCTTACAACACCTTTTTGGTCGCTTTTCTTCTTATGAACCATTTAAACAGGTTGTTATAGCTTCGTTCTAACTACATTAGCTTCTTATTCCCTTATAGCTTGCTTCTATCAGCTCCCCGAGAATATCAATCCACTTCGCTGGATTGATTAAGCCCTTCAGAAACCCCTTCCAAAACCCTAATTACTCTCTAAGAGAGATTAATTAGTCTAACCTAGGTTTAAATACCCTAAACATAGTCAAATCACACTTTGACTTGCTAAAAGTGTTTTTTGGACTTTAGCCTTTGTCCCACATGCACCCAAATCTCCCATTTCCCTAAACCAAAAACTATAAATAGGGCTATACCCCCCTCCCTTATTTTCCTAAGAATTCTATCTTCTTCCTAGCATAGATTATAGCAATTTGTTTAGGCTTTAGCTTGTATTTCATCTTCTTCCATTGAGCTAAATAACATTTGATTTTTTATTTCATAGCACTAACATGGAGTAAAAGGGAAGATCCATTGGCCTTGAAGCCATTAATGGGGAGATCTCTTTCTCTTAAACACATAACTGAATGCTTAGATCCTCTTAGGTTCATTATTTCAAGCTTTCAAAGAATAGAGGTTAACTTCATTTGTTTCGTTTGCATGTTTATTTCAAATTAATGTATGCAAAGAAGAAAACCTTGCTCATTTCTTATCACATGGTCCATTGATCAGATTGTTAAAAGAATTTGGGGTTTCTTTAAAGATTCTTACCCCCAAATCCATGGCATTTAAAACTTTTCATTGAACACATTTGGCACGCGCCGGTGGGACACTTATGTCCATCCTCCATTAATGGAGGTCTTTTAGGTTTTTCAAAGTTCATATTTCAAGTTTTTGGGTCTAATCACTTGTATTTTCCTCATTTTTGTTTTTAACCGTAGATAAATGACCTTCATTTGCATGTATTTTGTGGGTTTGATATAGAAATAGGACACTTTGACTAACAAATAACCTGTTTGCTCTTGAAATTTTGAAAATCTGTGTTTTTTTGTAGGTTTTTCACAGGGTGCGCATAGGTGTAAAAACAAGGGGGCGCGTACAAGTTGAAACCCCAGCATACCCGTCAGATCAAGCGCGTACCTATCTGGAGAAATTCATCATTTGCACATTTTCTCTCTATAGAGACGTGCAATACGCATCTCTGTAATCTAGGACACGTATCCGCCTCTCTGGCAGCGCATGCATAAATGGTCTGACTGTGTAAAAATTTTACAATTTCCTGTTTCAGACTTGGGCACGTACACGTTGGAACTTGAGCGTCCATGTCAATATGGGCGCATCTCTGTCATGTTGCAAGCGGCTGTGCTTTACTGCATTAGGTTTTATTAATTTTTAACTACATGTGTCTACAGTAATAACTAAAATAGACACAAATCGAATCAAAGATAATTGAAACACACACAAGTCTCATTGAAGATAAGACACTTATGTGGTAATGTCTTTTAGGTAATGACTAAAATACATTAGAAATATAAGGGGCTTTGTGTAATACATTGTGTAAGGGGCTTGTGTAATATGTTGGATAAACACTTGTATGATTAAAATACACAAGAATCTCATGGAAGATAAATAAAATATACACGAGACTCGTGGAAGATTAAGTACTTAGGTGTTAATGTCATTTCGGTAATGACTAAAATACATCGGGTATACACTACTTCACAATTAAAATACACACAAACCTCATGTAAGATACTTTGGAAAAATATACACATCTCATGGGAGATAGGTAGCATCCACAAGACTTTCATGGAAGATTAAAGAGTACATGCTCCAAAAATAAAACCTATTAAGAATGAGGCTAGAAAGTGAAAAATCCGAAGTTCCAAAATTATCATTCTCCATAAAATACACTTCAATAAAAATCCCTAGCAAAGAAAATATCTATTAGTATCCATCAACTTAAAACATATATAAAATACCTATATTATATTTTAAAATTGTAAAAGTGTGTGTGTGTGTGTGTGTGTGTGTGTGTGTGTGTGTGTGTGTGTGAGAGAGAGAGAGAGAGAGAGAGAGAGAGATAATTTAGAGGAATTAGGTAAACACTACCCATCAACCTCTGAAGCAACGTGCAAATGCCCCACTCCACACATTTTCAATAAACCAAGATTTGAACCCATAACCTAACCCTCTAAAAGAAGTGACCAAGGCCAAGTCAACCCAACCATAAGGGAAAAAAAATGTATATATGTATATATCCTAGTACATATATCTTAAATATATTTATATGAAAAGTGTTAAGAGATATCAATGTCAAGGCCCTTATATTAGATTTTTCATATACCATATTGATTAATTTAGCTTCATTATTATTTTCATGAGTTTCTCTAATGATGTTAATGAAGTTGTACCACTATGTCAAGCTCAAAATTAAAATCATGAGGGGAAACAAGCTTTGAAAACTTCACCTTATTGCAAAGATATTACAATTTTCTGGATTGACTTCTCTAAATAAGAAGAAGAAGAACGTTAAAAGTAATGGGAAAATAGATGTCAAATTTATATTTGGAATTGTTATAAAATAATCAACTCAAAATTAAATTTAAAATCAAATATCAATTATTAACAACTTATGGACATTAGAGTCGATCACCACCCTGGCCCCACCCCATTGTAGAACATCTATGTACATAATATATATGCAAATGGCTAGAAAATTTTATAAAGGGAACAATATGTCACCATGGTTGCTACATCCTCAATGTGTCCATGTCACATTTTTAATAAGTTTTTATTTTTTATTAAAATTTTAATCTTCAATATTGTTATTCTCGCGGAAGGTAAGTTATATAGCAATCATTTGAAGCATTATTATCAACATTTTAACCATGATTGCGGAATAAAATGGAATCAATATGATTTTATGTATTTTTGTATTTTCTTCTTCCGGTTGTATAAAATGCAAAATTTTCATTGTCTAAAATTGTATAGTATAAATTTTATTAAAAAACTGATTAACAAGACCTGTCAAAATTGTGTTATATTTATTAATTTATTGCATGTAAGAATTTATGTGAAGGTAAATGTTAATTTAAAATTGTTAAATGGATTGTTTGACAAAATGTTATGTGAAACAAAATTTCAACAACAGTTGCTATTTTACATATTGTTTGGCAAAATACTCCAAAGACATGTTATTGCAAAATCTATTAGAAATATAATAGTTAGTGCTCACATTTATGAACAAACATATTTATATAGGGCTATGATATAGTTGATAGTGCGGCTAACAATGATCCCTGTAAATAGGAATTGTTAAGAAATATACAGTTACAACTCTCAGTGGACGTCCTTTAGCTTCTCCATACATGAACAACTGAGCAATTGCACAATTACAGGCGCTTTCCATTAGTCCACTCAGATTTTTTTCGATACACTATCTTACACCCAATCCAATACCCAATGAAAAATTCCAGCATGCCACACCATTTCTATAAGTGGAAGCTGAATCGTATTTGGAATGCATCCAATCGCATGAGCTTGTGCTCATTATCCAGCCCAGGGATCATCTGTTTTTGGGCACTCTATTTAGTTTTTTCACAAATACTTTAGGGCCACTATGTTCTAAAGAAATTGTTTTGTCTTTTAATGCAAATTTTCATTGGAAAAACATTTTTTTAGGTGCCCAATTGATTAATTTTGTTTCGTTGGAGACACTGTCTTTTCGGGACAAACATTTAGGGCAATTTTGTTGTAAAACAACATTGTCTTTTAATCCAAACTGCATCAAAAATTCATTTTGTAATTGTTGCTCAATCGGTTAATCATTTTGTTTATTTGGAGTGCCACGTGGTCCTTTTTTCTTTAGGACAAACAATTTTAGATCCTTTTTTCTTGTTTTGGCTAAAAGTACTGTATTTAAATCCTGCATTCCATTAATATCACATTTTCTAGGTGTCCAAGTGAATAATGTTCTGTTTGTTGGGTGGACTTTTTATTTGTTTGGACATTTAGATGAATTTTGTTGCATGAAATAGTGTCTTTTAATTCCACATTGCATCAAAAACACATTTTACAATTACTCAATTGATTATTTTTTTGTTTATTTCGAATGTCTGGTTTGGGTTGTTTTTGTTTATGACGAAGAGTAATTTTGAGCCATTTAATTGCTTAAAATATTGTTTTGTCAAATTGATTACCATTTTCTTTATTTGGAGTCTCTCTTTCTATGTGGTTGTTTTGGTTGCCCAATTGTTAATTTGCAGAGAATCGGATGTTATTATATATAGTTGCCTTAAAGCCTTATGCTCTTCTTTGAGCAAGTTTGCAATGCACTTTTTTTTGTCATGGATTATAATCGACTTTATACATTTAGAATTGGCTACATTTGATGTGATTGATTGTCTTCAATGTGATTTGTTTATTTGTGTCTGCAACAAAGAATTGGCCTTATAATATTTAAAATTTTGGAAATGAGAGGTGGCAGAATTTGTTATTTTGAATTTGTTTTTCGATAAGAAATTCTTCCATGTCCTAAAGAATCAGACTCTTAAATGCTTGAAGGCCCAATCTATTGGTCATAAGTTCCTACTTTAATGCCCTTCTATGTGCAAGCCTGCAATGCCATTTTACAAATTAGCATACATATTTGCCACGGGCATTTTCCTGCATACCACTACATCTATGCAAATAATAACCAAATGGTTGTTGCAAAATCCCTGCATAACAATGATTGCAACATATGGGTAGAATGGACATGTTGATCAAACGTTAGAGTTTTTTAGTAGGATGCCTAATAGGAGTTTTGTTTCATCGAATGCCATGCTTTTAGTATATGCACAGAATGGGTACCTGGATGAGGCCATGAAGTTGTTTGAAATAATGCTTGATCAACTTGTTGCATCTTGGAATGCAATGATTTTTGGATATGCATAGAATGGGCATGGGGAGGATGCCCTGAAGCTTTTTGAAAAAATGGAGTTGAAGGGTGTGAAGCCAAATGTAATGACATTTTTCAGTGTTCTTCCCACATGTGCTAGCTTGAAAGCTCTAAAGCAGGGTAAATAAATACATAAATAGATAACCAAGAATGGGTTTCAATTGAATGTCTTTATAGCAAGTGCCCTTGTACACATGTACGCAAAATGTGGTAGCATAGAAAATGCATTGAATGTGTTTGAAAAAATGCGTCAAAGAGACATAGTCTCATGGACTGCAATGATTGAAGCATATGCCATGGATGGCTCTGCTCAGGAGGCCCTCAAGCTCTTCGAACAAATGCAATGCTCCTGTACAAAACCAAATCATATTACCTTAGTTGGAGTCTTATCTGTATGCTGCCATGTTGGCTTAGTGAATGAAGGGTAGTGATATTTTAATAGTATGAGTGCATGTTACCATATCGTACCTATAATAGAGCACTACGGTTGCATGGTTGATCTTCTTGGTCATGCTAAGTGATTAGGAGAGGCAAAATATTCTATGAATGAAATGTTGGTAAAGCTTGATATTAATGTATGGAGATGCTTTCTTGGTGCATGTAGAGCTTAGAGAGTGTGTGGCACAACACCTTTTTGAGTTAGACCTTGATAATGCCTCACCTTTTTTGCAGTTAGCAAACATCTATGTAGCAGAAAGAAGGTGGGATGGTATTCAAAAGGTTTGAAAAATGATGAATGATAGACATGTAAAAAAATTGCCTAGATGTAGTTGGATTGAGGTAGACATAAATGTTAATTCTTTTTTTGCAGGAGTCAACTCATGGTCACAGGACACATAGGAGCGATTGGTTAGGCCCAAAAAATGTATTCTTGACACAAGTTTTGTAATGAATACTATCAAGAAGTGGAAGGATTGAGTTCTTTACAAACTAAAGACAAAAGTTGACAATTACATGTAGCCTTTATCTACACATCCCACGAGACAATTCTTTTATTCCTTGAAAGTTTTATTATTGTATGGGGACTGCCACAGTTAGCCATATGCAGAGAATCATGAGCATTATTAGCCAAGATGATTTTTTTTGTCAACTCTATAAAGAATAACAAGTAATTTATGAGGGACAACATTCAAAATTCTTCAAGCCAATTATGTTTGCTATATCTTGTATATAGGTAGGGCCAGGGTTTGAACCCTCAGTTTTTAGGTCATGTGCCTTATGAGCATAATGACAACTACATTTCTAATCTTAGTACTTACTAGCCAATTTTCCATTCATGTTGAATTTCTCTGTCATGATGGATCTTATGCTGACATTCTGTTAGGCCTATTCCTCACCTGGATGCCTTTGACAACTTGTGGTTTTTTTGCTTTGGGATGAAAGTGAATTCAGTGTATTCTCATTTTTCAGTCTTTAGAGGAATTTGAAAGTTTATTATCCATGTTGTTGCATGGATGTGCAGGAGTAATCTCTTGTATGCATTTGGCACTTGGGTTCTTTTTAATCCCTAAATCTTCAAGATGGCCGTTGATATTTTATGTGAATCAATTTGGTGATAAATTACATCTTGTGCATTTTGTTGATCAATTTATTTTACTCATACTCTATTCTCATTGCATTCTAATTTATTTTATTCATAGATCGTGTTCTTGATTTTCAATCACCCATCCCACCCTCTTCCTTCCTCTACACATTTCTTCCCCCTCGATCCCTTACGACGTCCACATTACACGGTCTTACACGCGATTGATAGTTTATTATCTATTGTAATCCAATCAATCTAAGTTCTATTTGAACGTGATACATGTGTTTAAGTCATAGTTAATTGATTTTTTTTATTTAGATGATAGTATTTTGTATCATTATTAAGTGGTATAAAATATGTGTTCTCTATCTAGCTCGATATGGTTTCTTATATATCTTGATATTGATCTAACCAGCAGATCTTAACTATCTCTCTAGTATTGTTGGATATTATCAATATTATTGTCAAAGTTATTTGAGGTTTAGTTAATGTATGCCATCTTTAATCTTAAGAAGATTTGGATTTTAGTTGTTCCATTTTTTATGAATTCATTTTACAATGATTTGTTGTTTGTGTCTATAGTAAAATTACCTTTTCATAATAGATTGATTTTCGTACAATTGCATGTAATAGTCATCCTATAATCTATGTATATTTGTCTTGTTGAAAAATAAGTAATTATATTGTCACCAAAGGCACCAATCATCAAATTGTATAAAAGTCATTCCTATAACACTGTTGCTCGATCATAGTCATTTTGTGTCATTAAAACGTGTCAGTTTCAATGTTGTTTAGCCAACCATATGATTATGTTATTTGGTAATCGTCAAAAGTTTCCAAAATATAAAAAATACCTCACATACACATTTTATGAGTAGCTCGACATCCTATAAAATAAAGTGTTTCACATTAATTTGGGCGAGGGGAAAGATAAGAATAAAAAACAATATAGAAACTTATGAGCTTCAAGTTCTAATCGACTAAGTGAGAAACATATTAATTGTAGGATGGAATCATCAGAGGCTATACGACATTCACCGTCCTCTTACAAGCTGATAGCAAAGGTTCCCCATAATGGATTAGTGGTGAATAAAATATACGGAAACAAAAAATGTTTATACGGAAATCCTAGAGTAACATAAACTGGTTGTGTTGTGCGAGATCAAGTACCATTGATTGAGTGTAGAGGCTATAAGAGGTGATGAGGAATTAGTCCTCATTTTTTATTTTTCATGTTTGTATTCATTTTTATTCCCTTAGAATAACCTTCTAATTCCATGTGCGTCGGCCTATTACCCAGTGGGTGTTGGGCACTCACCTGAGGCACGCACGGGCGCCGAGCCCCTTCTTTATGTGATTTTTGTGAGAATACATTACTTAAGGACATAAACTTAGATGCAAAAAGGTAAAGGACTATGCATTTATTTTGAGATCCTAGTGTGATTTTCTATGTCAATACATTCATTCAGAATCAAAAGAAACATCATACAGATAATAGATCTAATCCATAACATAAATAAATGGCACTAGGGTTTACATCCATGAAAATTATATTCTTAGAACATAACCATATATTCATATTGATAATAGTTTAGTAGCCACGTTACATTCACCAAGGTCATAACATGCCAATGCATCAATGTAGATAAGACTCATGCATCAGAAGCCCTAGCTATGCTTTCCATATTACAAAAATTGTCACAAGACCAATCACCCTAGGTATACTATCACTCCTACATTCATTTTAATGATAACTATAGCGCTCTGGAATCTCCCATTATTTCTACATAGCTTCACCCTTCATTCCATCTTTGTTTACCCGTCTTCTCCCACTTGATAGCATGCCCTTTTCTTCTACCTGAGCATCTCTACATATAGCTTTAGCATCCATCACCATGCCCTCCTTCAGGAGTATATCACTTGCCAAGTGTCCATGTGGTCCTCTAATGGAGCATGCTTAATCTGATCCGAGATCTCCACTTTTTGTAATGATGTCTTTCTAGATCCTTCCATCTCATGGAATATTCCTTTCTTGGTCACCAAGTCGCCAGGTTGGCACCTTATCCACTCCGCATGCTTGGTCGGGTCATGATTTTCTTGTGTGCTTCTTGGAATGCCAAATATGGCTAAGTCCTAAGACCCTTTGCTTTACCTTGCACGCACTGTGCACCATGGTTTCTATAAAACCCTTGTCCTACACGGTTTTCCCCATGTGCCCTTCTTCATATTGGTCTTGCACGTGCACACACTGTTGAGGACTTAGTGAATATTCTGAAGCCCAACATCACCCCATACTAAGCGTGTTCTCCGTCCTCAGAAACATCCTTCCTTCAAAGAATAAAGAATGGCAGGACTCTGAATACTTGGAACAAAGAATGCAGGAATGAAGAATGGAAGAATTAAATAATGGGGGAAAGAAGAAGAATATGTTTATTGCTAAAGGAGGAGTGGGAAATCATTTCTTATATCTACCTTGATCTTCTCCCAGGAATCTACTTCATTCTACGCTTCTTGGAGTAGGTCACCCACTAGAGCTCTTACCTCACCAAAACTCATTTTATCCCCCTTGGCACCCATTATATCAACGATCCCCTTCATCTTTTTGCCAAGGTCCTCCAACGCATCCATCTTGCGGGTGATCTGAGGATATAATTCCTTTATCCGGTTTTTGATCAAGCTTCTTAGGGTCTCGATGGCTTCAAAATTATTCTCCACCTCGGCCAGGATCTTATCCCATTTTTCTCTATTCCCCTTATTCTTCTCCTGAAACTCCTTGAGATCTGCTTCATGGGTGGTAACTAAAATGCTTGCCACTCCATCTCTTTTCGTGCAATTTTCATAAGTAGTTTCGGCTATCTGTGCGACGGCCTTCACATTTACAAGGAGTTTAGTGTATCGAGTGACTATCTCCACAACCTTCAAGCTTCTCCTCCTTCTCTTGGCATGCCAATGTCTCTTTTGTTGACTCTAAGGTGAGTGACCACCTTTCCATTGCAAGGATGTGAGTTAAATCTTCCAAACACTGCAAGGTCGATTCGTATTTCTGCTCGGGCGGTGCTAGGTCTGGATGCTTTAAGATAATATCATTTTTAATCATTTCTACCTTCTTGTAGACCTCTCACATTTTTGTCTTCTCCTCCTGTAGCTCACGCCTTAGCTGTGCGCTGATCAACTCCTCTTTCTTTAGGTCCTTGTTCTTTTCAACTAGATCCTCCTTTTTCTTCTCCAATTCCCCTTATAGGAATCTCACCCGGTCATTCCTTCAGAAAATTCTTGCCTCAACTTCCACTGAAACCTTGTTGAGCACATTACAGACTTGTTCATCAGATAATTGTTGAGCATTTACCAGTGAGTTTATCCCTTTTTCCTCTGTCATCTTCATCAACGCCCCTTGGCTTACTTCGAATTCAAGCTCATCAATGTGGGACTCAAACACCCAAGATAAGATCTTCCTCATTTGTAGGTACATACCTTCCTCATCAAATGAATACATTTTGAGGAGTTGTTTTGTTGGCACGTTGCTTTGGAAATGCGCGCATAGCACTTTGTTTGGATCATTGATATAACCCATTCCCTACCCTTGTGCTACAACCATACTTTTCCCTCATATGCGTGCACCCTTCAGAAATCTCACCATAGGTTGGGATCCATTCCCATGCTTCTGTACTCCTTTCCAACGATCTCATCTTCTATTTCCTTGAGTATCTCATCCACGCTCCACTCCACCTCTTGCTCTACTAACTTCTTGATTATGACCACTACTTCTCTCTCTATGGCCTCTTCTACCTACTCCTTGGTGAGGCTGGGGGTCCTCTGGTCCTTAGTGTTCACCTCCTCACTAACCCCCTTGCCTTGGGCAGTCCTTCTCATCTCCATTCTTCTCTTCATTTCCTTCTTCTTCTGAATCATGTACATCATACACGGGATGATTATGAACTTCTTCATCCTCATTGGCATCCTTCTCACCCTTGTAGGCCTCCAAGCTCTTTGTCTCCTCCGAGTCTTCCTTCCCCGCTACCTTTTGTTTCTTCCTAGCTAGGGATTCTTCCTCTTCCTTTGCAGGTGATTCACTTCTGGGTGACTCTTCTTGTTCTGGCACCTCTTCCTCAGGTGTCTTCTCCTTCTCCTTGATGGGAGACTTCTTCCTATGTGTACAGGTGCTTGGCTTGGTGCCTGACTCTAGCACAGCCCACAGATTGTGTTGTCTACACACTTGGTGCTTTCTTTTCCTGTGCTTCCTTCTCTAGGGTCTCCTCCCTTTCTCTCTTCTTTGGCACAACCTTCTTCCTACTAGTGGGATCCTCAGGGATGGAGACATCATTCTCCAAGTAGGTTACCCTTCTCAAACTTAGGCCTGATGCACAAATACACCCTCGTTGTGGTCCTCCCGACAATTGGCAGTGTCAAGGGTTTCATCATCTGTACTTTGTGGGAGACATAATTCTCCACATACGCACATGCTTCTTTGGGTATACAAGCTTCCTGTGCAGCTCGCAGTGGTCTTGGTCTACTTCGCTAAGGTCAAACCTTAGCCTTTTAGCTTCCTTGAAGTGGTTAACCCCTGCTTGGAAATACTACGTGGTGAAAGAGAAAGGTAGTTTACACCATGGAATTTCGGTCCCATCTATCAGAGTGAATCTGCCAATGCAGAAGTGTTGGTATGCAAGCAAACTTAGCCTCTCCATCTACTAGCTCAGAAAACTGTTTGGGTATTCTCCATTCTTCCCTGAATGTGTTGCACATTCACTTGTACCATTTCTCTAGGCGCGCCTTGTGGGTGGCCATCATGGTATCGCAAGTATACTTTTCAAATATTTTTTTGGGCAAGGAGGGATCTTTGTCTGGATACTCCCATATGAACTTCTCTAGCCCATCGGGCACTCCAATCTCTGAGAAGACAATGGTGAGAAGGACATTGCTGAACATTATCTTATCCCCTTCCTGTGTGTTGTTGATGATCTCGTCTGCAATATAGGTGGACAAGTTGTAGATGGTTCCTTCTAAAATCTTCCAGCATACATTCAACCATGCCTTGTTTACCTACATCCACCTCTCTTGACCATTTAGCTTGGTAACCAAGCATGCGCCATCCTCATTACAGGGTCGGGGATATTTGTGATATCAAAGTAGCGTGAACCCTTTTTGTAATCATAGGCCTCCACAGTCTCCTTGATGGCCTCCTTATCCTCCAAGTCATCATCTATGGAGTCCCTTTGCAAACCAAGCCAGTAAACTTTGATATGAGTTGAGGATTTATGTGAATTTTACGGCCCACAAAATAGAAGTGGTCCTCGTGCACACGTGACATCAGCCATTGGTATAACTAGTTTGGGCTTTCCAAAATAGGGAAACTCATAAAGTTGCAGCAACCTGGCCTTTCCCAACTTCACCTTCACCTCATGTTGTAGATCGACATTCCCTCTGGTGTCTTCTTGTCCATCAGATGGACCAGTTCCAATGCCATCTCTTTCTCTATGATGCTTGTGTGATGATTGTAGTCGACTCATGACCATCTTCCTCACATGGGATACCCATTCTTTTCCCAACAACACTCCATCTGGGTACTACATCTCTGTATACCACTCCTCATTGAAACTTACACGGTAGTTGTCTATTTTCCTTTTCCCTTTCCCTTTTTCGATGAAATGGTTGCCTTCTTTGGTGTCATTTTACTTATTGGGTTAAAACCTAAACTCTTCTTTCTTCTCTTCCTTGCTTTGCTCAATCCTGTGGCTCAACTTCATGAAACAATCCTTATACTTTCGTGCCCTAGATGCTATAGAACTCTAACCTGGAAGAATTCTTCCACAGACGACGTACTCCTCTTGAAAATTTCTTCCCTACGCCCATGTACTCCTTCCACTCTAGTTTGTAGATCATCCTAGTCACGTACTCAAATCTCTATGATTCTCCCTTCACACAAATATTTCTTCACAGATGCCCTAGTTCGCAAGAGCTTCTTCAATCTCGTAATGGAAAGGTAAAATAATAATGTTCCTGACTTCATACTTATAGCTTTTTTCTCTTCTCCAACAATAAATGTTATGCCAACCACCAATCTACTTATCATTAAATGTGACTTTTTCCACTAAATTTGTCCTTAAGCGCCCTTACCCATGCGCCCAATCCTATGCAAAACCTTCTACAACCTTCTAGCGTGTAAAAATCCTTACCGACCGAAGACTCTTACACATGCATCTGTAGCGCCAAAGGCACTTCTTCTATCCTTGACCTGATTTTTTCCCTCACCTACCTCATGTTGTTCTTGTGCTTCTTATCCTTTGTACATGGTCTTTGTTAAGCTATCTTGACACCAAAAATTCTTGTCCACCATTTCCATGTGCGTTCTTCTATCTTTCGTGGCTTTAATCCTTCAATCCAGGCCATACAAATTTCACTACCAATGCTTCGTTCTTCTATCTTTTGCACCTAATCTAGACCATACCCATTACTAGCTTACTAAACTACTCTACCCCTTGCTTATGTGCACAGTCCTCTGTATACACAACCTTTCTAAAGTAATGTGGTTACCAGTGCACAAGGCGCAAAAAAAAAATAAACAGAAGGGAACAAGCAATGAGAAAGGAAACACAAGGAAAGAAAATGCATAAAGGGAAATCCTAAGCTAATTGACAATACTATCTTATTTACAAACACAAGGAAGGTTTATTTATAGTAGGGCTTCAACCTACTCCCATTGAAATGGCCAAGTAGTTTTGTCCCATCCAATGCTTGTAACTGGCATGCACCTGACTCAAGGATGTAAAAGATGATGTATGGGCCCAACCAATGGAATTTCAACTTCCCCGGATGGTGCAGAAACTTGGAATCATACAAAAAACCATCTGCCCAACCTCAAAATTCTTATTCTTGATATGACGATCATGCCATGCCTTTTTTCTGGCCTTTTCTAGTCTTCTGACTCCATCTAGCAAGTGATCGCCTTTCATCCAACTGCATTAACTTGTCAATCCTTTCCTCAAGTGCTTGCTCATCAGCCAATCCTCCTGTACATGCTATACCTAGTGATGGTAATATGAATTCAACCAAAAAAATAGCCTCCATGCCAAACACCAATCGAAACAATGTGGCCTTGTTCAACCTCTTGTAGGTTGTCCTGTATGCCCATATAACGACTGATACCTTGTCATCCCAATCTTGTCTTCCAACATCACAAATTTTTGTCAATGTGTGACTTAGTATCTTGTTAAACACCTCATCTATTCCATTTTCTTGAGGGTGATAAGGGGTAGTCTTGTGATGGGCCACCATAAACTCTGCCAATAAGATCTCGACCATTTCATTCAGAAAATGTGTTCCCCTATCACTAGTTAAACTCAATGGACATCCATATCTACTGATTATGTTTTCCCATAAGAATATCGTTGATGTCGCTGAATCCTTTGTAGGTGCTGCCTCTGCCCATCTTGTCAAGTAATCAATGCAAGTGATGATGTAACATGTGAGCCAGTCCTTCGCACGGTAGGTGAAATTGGTCCTACAAAGTCAATTACCCATTTTTCAAATGGTTCAGCACTCACTATCATTCACAAGGGCATTTCATCCCTCCTTCCAAGTTTTCCAAGGCGCTGGAAATGGTCAGAGGCCTTGCAAAATTCAATACAATCCTGGTAGATACTTTCCCACCAAAGCCCTGCCATTAGAATCTTCCACGCGGTGGCATTCCTGCATAGTGTCCTCCTACAATCCCACCATGCGCTTCCTCCATAATTGCAACACCACTCATGTTCTAACATGCATTGGCGTAGAACCTCATCATGGCCTAACTTGTACAAATCTCCACTAATCAACATGTAAGGCGTGATGCATATAGCCAAACTCTTCCTCTCTAAATCCTTCATTCCTTTTGGTGCCACACCCATTTTAAGAAATAATGCAATATCCTCCAAGTCAGAGGGCACACGCCACAACCTAAACAATTGTCACATCTAGTATGGTATCCTCAATGCTCTGCACATCCTCCCTGAGTCAATTCTTGATAAGTGATCAGGTCCTGAGTTACTTTTTCTGGGTTTTACCACAACTAAAAAACTTGAATTCTTGAAACAATAGGACCCAATGACATATGCACCCTTATAAAATGGGCTTATTTACCAAATATTTCAACACCATGTGATCTGTGTAGAATATAAATACGTGTTGCCAGCAGATACTACCTGAACTTATGCAGTAGGTAGATAATTGACAATGCCTCATTGCTTAGTAGTTGTGTAATTTTGTTCTGCTGGTGTCAACTTCCTACTAGAAAAACAAAGGGGGTGATCAAAAATCCCCTCACCAGGTTATGCTAGTACTTCTCCAATGGTTGTCCTCAAGGCATCAACATGCACATGGAAAGGATTATCCCAAGAAGGAAAACATAATATGGGCACAGTGACAAGCCTATCCTTTAATGTGTCAAACGCCTTCTGTTGCGCCTCCCCCTAGTGAAAGGTAATCTTATGTTTAAGTAATTTTTCCAAGGGAGAGATGATCTTGGCATACCCCTTAATAAACTTCCCGTAGTACCCTGTATGCCCAAGGAATCCACACACAATGCTCTGATTGGTAGGCTCCCCCAATATCACAATAATTGCAACCTTGGCGGGATCGACCAATAAGCCTTCCTTACATATAATATGCCCCAACATGGTTCCAAATGGAGTAGAAAAGACACATTTCTTAATGTTGAGGGATATCCTCAACTGCCGACATCTCTCAAACATTAGCCTCAAATTGTCACAATGGTCTTTTACTAGCCCATACATAGTCCAGTCATCCAGGTAGACCTGAAGAAATTTATGGATGAATTCTTGGAAGGCTTGTACCATGATGCATGAGAACACAATAGGTGCATTCTTCAGCCCAAAAGGCATGATTGCGTAGGAAAAAATTCCCCATTCAGTGGTGGAGAAATTTATCTTCTCCTGGTCTTCCTTTGCAATTATAACTTGGTGATACCCTAAGAACCCATCCGTAAAAGAATAGACCTCGTGCTTGGCTACTCCTTCCAAAATTTCTTCAATGAAGGGGGTTGGAAAAGGGTCAATGACACACACTGCATTCAAGTCCCTGTAATCAACACAGATCCTTATCCTTCCATCCTTCTTAATGCTTATGACCATTAGACTTACCCATTTTGATTCCTCCATAGCCTCAATGATGCTTGATGCTATCATCTTGTCTATCTCCTCCTTGACCCGTATGCGCAATTTCAGATTCATCTGATACAGGTATCTTTTGGACTGGGTGTGCACCTTCCTTCAACTTGATCCAAATTTCCCCCAAGGAGTGGTGAACTCCTTTGAGTTCATGGTACCTATGTGGGAACAAATCTTGAAACTCACGTAAAAGGTCAATGATCTTAGAAACCACTTTCTCCGACCAATAGTCCCCAATGATAGCTTCTTTAGGTTCAAACTCCAAACCAATGTTAACCTTATTTGTCTTTCAAGGGCTCATGGTAGACGCACGCTTTCTCATTAGTGCATAATCCATGACTTTGTGCATACCTTCAGAATGGTTAGCATCTAGAATCTCCATTTCTTCTCCACCTATTACATAGACCATTTTTCCTTTTTATTTTTCAATGCATGCGTGCTTAAGTTGTATCTCTTCAAATTCATCTTCATCAAAATGTGTCTCCAAACTAGGTTCACCCAATAACTCCAGTATCCTATCTTCTGTCATAGCACTATCTCCCATTGTAAGGTGCTTGACTACTTACAACGCCTTATCCACTGATGGCTTTGTACTCCGATACTCAAAATCTTGAATGATATCAACCACTAACTCCTGCCAATTTCCTGTTTGATGGCGTGTCTCTGAGTGAATATACCATGCATGCATATAACCTTGTAAGGTGGACTATAACTTATGTACCCATAACAAAGGTGGTAAAGTTTTTGTGCCTTCTATCAAGGTCTTGTCACATACTTGGATATGGGAAGAGGCGGGTTATTTTCCATGACGATCTTGGATAACACTAGGGCGTGTTGCTTACACAGAACCTTACAGAGAATGTGACTCTTACCTCACGCCACTCTAGAAGACTCTCACGATGTGTTGCCCACCAACTTGCTACAATCCCAAGCAATTTATAACTGAGCATAATTCTCCTTTCGTCCTCATTTCTCCATTGAGCCTCCATCTCTTGCAAGAAATCATTAGGGCTTGCTCATCTAGAGTAACTTGGTAGCTTATTCCTTCCCAAACGCTTGAATGAGCGCACATTTTTCACCCTTGTTACAGATCCTCTTAACTATTGCCCAATTAACGCATAGGTCCCGTGCACCCAATTGTCACATGCTATGCTGGTTGTATCACTTATAGACCGAGCTTCTTCAAATTGGATAATTCCTTATGTAGGATGAATTACCTCAGGGTCTCTAAAAGAGCGCACATAGATACTATTAAGGACTTATTCTCCTAAGGGCTTAGTATAGGGTGTTGACTTCCCATCTGTTAAAGGGATGATGACCCATTATTCCTTGTTCTTGAAACTGATATAACCCTTGTTAAACCATAGGTAGGCATTGTTTTTGTAACACCAGGGGTGCCCAAGTAATGCTAGAAAGTTATCCGCCTCGGGTAGTGCTAGGACCTTAAAGTCCTTAGTGAACTTGGCCCCTTGAATAGTGACAATTGCATCCTTTAAGACACCAATGGGAATTTCCTTTGTCCTGTTCGCCATATAAAACAAATTCAAGGATGGATGTAGTGTGGTACTTCCCATTTGATGCCATGCATTCAAGGTGAGAACATTGACCTCTGCACCCTTGTCGATCAAAATATTGCTCATAAGCCATCCATCTACAACAACATTCAAGGTTATCTCTTTGTCATAGTCAAGGCTATGGGAAGGAAGATTATAATGCAACACTTTCCTCTTGTGCTCTCCTCCAGTGCGTGGTACCTTCTCCTATAACCACTCTCCTAACAAGGTAATGATATTCTCTTACCTTAACATCTTGCATACTTCTATGACCTCATCTAGATCCTTCTGCGAAGCCTCAACATTCTTCCTTTGTTCCAATGCCTTGACTGATCCTTCAGACACTGGATCTCTCCTTGTAAACTCTGAATCACATCCATAGTCTCTTGATATACATCTTTCTGATGAACAGTGTCTGGATACTTTCCATGTACCACTTCTTCTTTTGTAAGTAGTGTTCTTTGCCTTGGTATCTCCCTGGCGTGTGTGGCCTCTAGTCACGTCGTCACCAGTACAAGTTTTAATCTTGATTCATGCTCCACTCTTGGAATCCATTGTGGGTCGTCCTTATTTATGCTTACCATCTTAGCACCCTTGTATTTCTGGTGTACTTCTTGCTCATGTGCTAAAATAGCTCAGGGCACTCCTCGTACTTGTGTTTCTTTCCGCACCATGAGCATTGCAACTGATAGTATTTTGATTTGATTTAAAGTCATAGTTAATTGATTTTTTTTCTATTTATATGATATTATTTTGTATCCTTTTTAAGTGGTATAAAATATGTGTTCTCTATATGGCTCGGTATGGTATCTTCTATATATCAATATTGATCTAGCCAGTGAATCTTAACTATCTCTCTAGTGTTGTTGGATATTATCAATATTATTTTCAATGTTATCTTAGGTTTAGCTTATGTATGCCATCTTTAATCTTAAGAAGATTTGGATTTTAGTTGTTCTAGTTTTTAGGAATTCATTTTACAATGACTTGTTGTCTGTTTATAGTAAAATTACCTTTTCATAATAGATTCATTTGCGTTAAATTTCATGTAATAGTCATCCTATAATCTATGCATATTTTTCTTGTTGAAAAATAAGTAATTATATTGTCACCAAAGGCATCAATCATGAAATTGTATAAAATTCATTCCTATAACATTATTGCTCGATCATAGTCATTTTGTGTCGTTAAAATGTGTAATTGTCAATGTTGTTTAGCCAACCATATGATTATGTTATTTGGTAATCATCAAAACTTTCAAAAATATAAAAAATGCCTCACATACGAATTTTATGAGTAACTCGACGTCCTATAAAATAAAGTGTTTCAAATTAATGTGGGGGAGGGGAAAGATAAGAATAAAAAACAATACATAAACTTATGAGCTTCAAGTTCCAATCGACTAAGTGAGCAACACATTAATTAGAGGATGGAAGCATCGGAGGCTATACGACATTCAACGTCCTCTCACAAGACAATAGCAAAGGGTCCTCACAATGGATTAGTGTTGAATAAAATATACGGAAATGAAAAATGTCGATATTGAAATCCAATAGTAACGGAAAATGCTTGTGGTGTGTGAGATTAAGTAACATTGATTGAGCACAAAGGCTACAAGAGGTGATGAGGAATTAGTCCTCATTCTTTATTTTTCATGTTTGTAGTCATTTTTATGCCCTTAGAATAACCTTCTAATCCCGTGCGCACTGGCCTATCACCCAGTGGGCGTTGGGCGCTCACCCGAGGCATGCGTGGGCACCGAGCCCCTCCTTAGATGCAAAAAGGTAACGAACCATGTATTTATTCTAAGAGCCTAGGGTGAGTTATTATATCAATAAATTCATTCAAAATCAAAAGAAACATCATACATATAACAAATCTGATCCATAACATAAAGAAATGGCACTAGGGTTTACATCCATCAAAATTATATTCTTAGAACATAACCATATATTCATATTGATAATATTTTAGTAGCCACATTACATTCACCAAGGCCATAACAGGACAATGCATCAATGTAGATAAGACTCATGCATCAGAAGCCCTAGCTATGCTTTCCATATTAAAAAAAATTTCACAGACGCATCCTCCTAGGTATACTATCACTCATACAGTCCTCTTAATGAGAACCCCAGCCCTCTGGAACCTTCCATTATTTCTGCAAAGCTTCTCACTTCATTCCCTCTATGCTGATCCCTCTTCTCTCCCTTGATAGCATGCCCTTTTCTTCTACCTAAGAATATCTACATATAGCTTTAGCATCCACCACCATGCCTTCCTTCAAGAGTACATCGCTTTCCAAGTGTCCATGTGGTCCTCCAATATAGCCTACTTACTCTGATCCAAGCTCTCCACTTTTTGTAATGATTTCTTTTTGGATCCTTTCATCTCTTGGAATATCCCTTTCTTAGTCACCAAGTCGCCAGGTTGGCACCTTATCTACTCTGCATACTTATTCAGGTCATGCTTTTCTCGTGTTCTTCTTGGAATGCCAAATATGGTTAAGTCCTGATACCCTTTGCTTTGCCTTGCATGTGCATGCCATGGTTTCTACAAAAACCTTATAAAACCCTTGTCATGCACACTTTTCTCCACGTGCCCTTCTTCATATTGGTCCCATGCGTGGATGCACCCGTGAGGACTTAGTCAATATTCAGAGGCCCAACAATGTTTTCAATTTAATGTGGTAGAATATAAGAACAAAGGTGAATACTTGTTCAATTGGAATGTGTGAGAAATGTTTCTAATGTAAACCCCTACAGTAAAATATGTAGTGGAGGAAAAAAGCACAAGTATAATATAGATCATGGATCTTGAAAAGGTTAGTGGTAATCTAGAAAACCATATGAAATGAATAGTTGATGGATTCTTATTCATATCCAGGTTTGTGGTAAGCCTACAGAAAACTGTGGAAGGTTGATAATAGGTGTCTTTTGTTTGGATCATAATTATGAGCCACAAGAATCGAACATGCCACAAGAGTCATACATACTGCAGTTGAAAGTGTGAAAGTTTATCTTTCCGTGTTTGCACTAAGGGGGGAATGTTAGAAATATAATTTAAGAGAAAACATATTTGTGTGGGGTTATTATATGGTTGTTAGATAGTTATAACACCCACTATAAATCGGTACATAAAAATTTAGTGAGGTTATAACAATCCTCATAAATAGGAATTGAAATATATTGTAGTTATAAATCTTAAAGAAGAATAGAATCATATATATTGGATTAAAAACTATGATTTAAACATTATGTATGATGTGAATAGAGAATATTACTATTGTGTTTGATTTATGTAAATCTGCACCAAATCTATTAAAATAAACTAAGTCCATATTTCTATTGTGACTATAATAATTTTGAATTTGTTATAATAATTATTAAAAATTATCATATTTTTAGAAGTACAATTTACTGTATTTTTTTCCTATTTATTGTATTATTTTGATGGAATATTTGTTTCAATTTTTGAAGACTACCATTTAATACTTTGTATGAAAGTTCCTACCTTGTTTTTAACCATTCACTTGGTATTTTTTGTATATTTAGAAATTCTGAATTTTAAAATCAGATAATATATATGGAATTTTATACTAATCTTATGTGAGAGTATTCCTTTATTTTTTCTATTTTTAACATCAAAACTTAATTCTTGAATATCCATTTACTTTTTCCATTTCTAATACTTAAACTTAATTTTGTGTATAAAATTAAAATGAAAGTTATGGTCCAAAAGTAACAAAATTTTGTATGCAAAAATCAATATCTAATATTTTTATGTAATTCCCTTCAAACCTTCATTGGTCATAGCTCACATTATGAAATCTAAAATTATGCTTTAGAAGTGGAAATTTCAAGAAACTTGGGAAGCTTAAGTGGTGTACACATCAAAAAATATTTGTGAAGAACACCATACATCTTCATTTTGATGTGTTTCTTGTGTATCCATGACCTAAGTATTATTACATCATTCTTCTTTCATATGGAAGGCTCTAAGATTGAAGCTCCTATATTGTCAGTACATTTTATATTTCCTGGATTTTGATGCAGGTTGAAATATATAAAAGTTGGATGAATTCTTAACATTTAAGTGTGCAGTTAGTTAAGATTATTCACTTGGAATTGATAGGTCCTAGATTCATTTTTTTTGGAAGTCACAAGCACATAACGTATCGGCAACTTATGATCAACCCTCCAAAATGGATAATAATCAGAAAGTGACAACCAAAGGCTTTAAAAAAAATAGGAAAAATGGTTTTCCAACAATAAGCATTTGCCTCAGAATGTCTGGATATCTGTAGCAGCAAACTAGGGAAAAACTAACAATTTGAACAACATATTGACCATAACATGGACTTGTGGGAGAATGGTAGTTTTAATGGTGATTGAGGTGGGAAAAGTTTAGTTTACGATGACATACCATTAAACGTGATCAAATCTCATCATCTCAAATTAATTACTAGTGATTGCTCCAAGAGGAGTAAGGTAACACTGAAAGGGATTTTGGTTTGGTATGGTAGATGCTTGAAGTTACACATAAGGATTTGAGACTAAATCATATGGGTAATATAGCACTAAAGCTACTAAACACGGTGTATTTCCATAGCGGTTTATTTCCTCTCTTCTGCCTCCCATAAGAGTAGATAGGTCATTTCTCACGTCCCCTACATCGGGATTTCCCAATGGCTCACCACTAACTAGATTTCCTGACAAATCTCCAAACCCACAACCCATCCCATCCATTATGACAACAGAACTACTTACTCTATAATAGGGCAACGTTCATCTGCCATATAGAGTCTTGATAGGAGGCCCTTCAAAACTAGCAAAAACCATATATGAAAAAACACATAACGAAGAATATTTTTACATTGTCCTATTGTTTGCAAAATTATGGAAAAACTCAAACATGTCTTTGTAGTCTCTAATTTCTGGTTACGATATATAATAATTTCAAGCTTTCTAAATATTATGACTAATGATACACATCTCGACCCTTGCTCCATTTGTATATTAGCTATGGAAATACACCGTGTTTAGTAGCTTTAGTGCTATATTACCCATATGATTTAGTCTCAAATCCTTATGTGAGAAGTTTGCTCCATTTGTGTATTTCCATTTGGATGTGAGAAGTTTGGGCTAAGCTTCGCTAGTAATGCAGCTGATGTTGTAAAGTTGGCTACCTAGTTTATAAGCATGCAGCTCTGATATATATCGGTAGTGTAACAATTAAAATGTGGTGTATAAGAGTACTGGGGAAATATATGTTAGAGTTTTAAAACTATTAAGAATTATGCATTGTTTAAAAATGCACGTGCAATGTTTTTTTAGTCTTAGGGGAAAAGGTGTTTTTAGGAGAAGGTTAGAGGTAATATATCGTAGTACATAAGTAATAAGGTAACTATAAACCTATCAACTGGGGTATGTTGTATGTTGGAACTAAAGATAATTCTTCCAAGAAGGGGTTGAAATGGTATAATTTATGTGTTTACATATGCATGTTTGAACATGCCTTTACTTTGTGTTTGAACATGACTTACAAATTTCGGTAAAAAATTATGAGATACAAGCTGGAGCAATTGTCCAACTAAGTTAATTTTGTTGGGAGAATTGGTAAGCATCATTTAAAGAACCAGGAAAATATTTTTTGGAATTGTAACTTTTTTAGGAAGTATGTGGGGGTGGTACATATTTATAGGTTTTCCTATACCCAGTTCCAGCTGGTGGCATGTAAGGGTCCCAGTAGTCTTGTAGTTTGGCTAAGTACACTGTGCATGGTATGTATAGTGAGATAAATATTACATGCGGCATGGTTAGTGGGTTCATGCTATTACTAATAATATTAACACACTAACACATGTGTACTAAAACAAATGCTTACATCTATAAAATAGGCTTGGGGTGTTGCTAAAAAGTGGTGGGTGGTTTTTCCAAAGGAAGTAAGAAGAGTGGGGGTGCATAGCGAGTGTTGGAAAATATGTGCTAACTATAAATTGTATGGTACAAAATTGGTGCTATACATATGTGAAGGTATCGTTGGTCACAATTGGGGTAGTGTGGCAGTGGTCTTTGACACATTCAGATAAGAGGTGATGTATATAAATTGGTATATTTTTCAATATGCGTAGTTATGTTGTAGAAACCATTGGCTTTCACCATACAAATGAAATGTCAACAAGAACTACGATCAATATGGATAAAATGGAAACAAAGGGGATAGAAATTTACCAATTTAGACCTTTGTGTTTTGTAACTATTTGTTATAGTTGAACTCTAGCTAGAATCTCTCTTATTTGCATGCTGTAAATTGTTGAAAACAAAAATAAGGTTCTTTAATGGGGAATTCCTGATCCAAGAAATTGGAGAGGTGAGAATTTGGTGGTAAAAATATAATATATGTGAGGTTTTATATTTTCACATTTGCATAAGATTCTAAATGATTATATAATTCTTCTATCTACATGTCGAAGCATTTTCCATATACCAATGTAAGATGAGTCTATACTACCGAGGCTAACAATGCCCAAACATATGGGCATAAAGTACCAAACTCTTGACATTGGTAGGAGAGTACAAAGCTATATGGTTGAAAACTAGGCGACATTCTAGCCTCCTGTTTGCCAAATCCTGGTAGTTGCCTTCCAAATCCCTAACCATGGGCCACGCAGGGAAATAATAGAGTAGAGGATCATTAGAAGAAGGGTAAAAATTCCTTCTTCCATACACTAATTGTAACAGAACCATCATGAAACAGGTGGGCAGATGCCACAGCCAGCCGCAAAATCCAATCAAATCTAATTCTCCACTCTTGAATGTTCAATTGATGGAATTGCCCAGCAATGACAGCAACAATATCTTGTGCACTTGGCTAAACATATTATCGTAGAGAGCCATGAGGCCACTCTGACCAACAACAACGCATGGATTTCCATCAAGTTCATCCAGAGGCTTCTGCAAATCTATAAAGTTGCCAACCAGAAGAGATGTCATAAAAAGCTGTAGGCATGCCAAGTATGTTTAAGCATATAAAGCATAAACAATAGAATTTTGATTGTTTGGCGTGCTCGAATACCTAAAAAACATACATGTTAGATAGGGATTGCTTCATAATCTAATAACAAGATTCAAGAGTACAACTATTTGGGTATGATTGTAACGTAGAAAGTACCGAGCACAAAAATACTTATCCATGCAAAACACTGTTAAAATACCGATAGCGCAGATTAGAAAACATCAACAACTAAAGATCTGATGAAATTAAAAACTGTTTATTGATTAGTTGTCGGTGCCGAAGTCTTTGACTTCCAACTCCAACAAGATATCATTTCTTTGACCTACATAGAATTGAATAAATTATCATAACAGTTTACATGTTGGATTTCACCAAAAGAATGTAAGCTAACAAAACATGCAGGCTTGAACAGGTGCAAGGATAGCAGAGAAGCACATGCCACATGCAGGCTGAGGCGGTCCTGACTGCCAACATGGCAAAAACTTCAGACCGTCATAGTGTAGCTTATTCCAGCTATAGACAAGTTAACAATGGTGAATCGTGACATGCAGGTGGAGCTGCATACTGTTTTGAAACCTGCTCAAGTTGCACCCCGTTGTCATTGAGGACGTGACCAAAGGGTAGCCACACATCCCGCATGATTATGGGTTAATTTTCAACTCAAGTTAATTATTTTGGTTTGTCTTTTGTATTAGCAAATGGGTGTGGGTGTAAATTTTTTGATAATTTATAGCTCCATTATAAAATTAGTTTGAATCATATACAGAAAGAATGCAATAAATATAAAAACATGTAAGTTTATACATAATTTCATAAAAATGTTATTTTTGTATAGTCTATTATCTATAGTTATACTTTTAATTCTAAAATTATATTTATTTGAATATTTATTTTTTAATTGTAAAACTATATTTGGTTGAAATACTCATAAATAGTCTTCTATTTTGTAGTATTCATTATTAGTCCTTTACAATTTCATAGTTCTCTTTATTTAGTGATCATTCCTTTTTTATTGTCTCTTCACATTAAGATTTCTCTAATACTATTACAAGTTCATCTTTATGACTCTCAATTCATTCTTCATTGCATTTTTAAAAACACGTCGTCATCCCAAAGACTTAGTGGTTATTTTAAAGAAAATATCTTCAAACTCTACTCGCCACAATGCTCCATCACCACACACACACACACACGAGTGTTTACACATGCACACATATACATATGCATGCATACATACATACATACAACAGACTCCACTAGATCATTGGGATGACGCCATTTTTAAAAATGCAATGAGGAAGAATGAATCGAGAGTCATAAAGATGAACTTCTAATAGTAAATTAGAGAAATATGAATGTCTCTCTCTCTCTCTCTCTCTATATATATATATATATATATGTATATGTGTGTATTATATGTATATATACATATACATACACACACACACACATACACACACACTATATATACATATGTATATATATATATATATATATATATATATATACACATATGTATATATGTATATATAGATATGTATATAGACACACACACACACATATACATATATACATATGTATATATGTATATATATATATATATATTATATATATCTGTATATATGTATATATATATGTATATATACATAATATATACATACACACACACACACACACTATATATATATGTATGTATGTATGTATGTAGATGTACATGTACATGTATATGTAGATATATATACACACACACACACACACAGACACAGAGAGAGAGACATTCATATTTCTCTAATTTACTATTAGAAGTTCATCTTTATGACTCTCGATTCATTCTTCCTCATTGCATTTTTAAAAATGTCATCATCCCAATGACCTAATGGAGTTGTTAAATATAATATCTTCAAACTGTAATCCCCACAACACTCCATCACCACACACACACACACACACACACACACACACACACACACACCACACACACACACACACACTTGTATGCAAATTTTTTTATAGTAATAAATAAATTACTATAAATAAGCATATGCTTTTACACATTTTTCATAAAATGTTATTTTTTTTGTATATTATAATATTTATAGTTATAATTTTAAATCTAAAATTACATTTAGTTGAATATTTAATTCTAATTATAAACATTATATTTGGTTGAACTACCTATAGGAAAGTTGCTATTATGTGGTATTTATTATTAGTCCTTTGGTCATTTTCATTGTGCTCTTTATTTAGTGGTTATTCTTTTTTATTTCCTCTTCACATTCAGATTTCTCTACTAGCATTACATGTTAATCTTTATGACTTCCAATTCAGTCTTCTCTATTATATATTTATAAATTTCATCATCATAGGGGCTTGGTGATATTGTTAAAGAAAATGTCTTCAAACTCTACTTACCACAATGCTCCATCCTCATTAATATGGAAACAAACAAAATACTCCCTTCAAGAATTCAACTACTTCATTAGCTAGCTCTATAACTCATTTCAAAATTATTCAAAAAGATTATCATTATTCAAGAAGCTCGAACACCAAAATATTTGAGAGGAATATACCACCTTATGACCCTTATTTTAGTGTAAAAATTAAATGTAACTTTTCTTTCTATTTTATCTTTATGAACTAGACAAACCCAGATTAAAGGTTAGGAGTGCCTTAGGAAAAAAACTTTAGCGGACGCCCTTCTCACAATTCTAGTTAATAATTTTTTTCACATCAAGTAAATTATAGACACCCCAAAACTACATGTTTACTCCCAACTTATCCTTAGTTATAGTTGATTTTCTTATCCATTAGAATTGATCAAATAATTTAATTAATTCATAGTTTAATTCTATCATACCCTTTGAAATTGATTAAATTAATTCCTAAACCTTTAGCTAACTTAATTAAACATTTATTCAATTAAATGGTTAATTATTTACTCCACTTCATAGCTATTAAATTAGTTGTTAAATTGGAAAATAAATCTATTTTCCTATTTGGACTCCACTTGGACTCCACTTCATTATCCTAGACCACTCCACTCCCACTCCACTTCTAGAATCCTACAAAGGCTGGGGCAATAAAATTGCATGTACAACCACTTTCTTAGATGAAATCTAATGCCACCAACCAAATAATTATTGCCCCTTCAAAGTTGTAACTACATAAACCAAATCTACTTGTTATTTCAAGAAATACATTCATGATCATGTAAATAATTCAAACTATGATACACTTTTCTTGGCCTTTCCTCTTTTTATTAAAAAACATGCAATAATCTTCACAATGATGGTCAGAGAATATTGGGAAAGGCTAAAATCTACATATTACATGCTCCCCTTTGTCCAAGTTGTACTCATAGCATTGTCACTTCCATAATCAGAGATCAATTGAGGAGTACACATAATCCAATTGTTTACAAGATTCTACAAGTTTTAAACACTTCCACAATCTTATTTGCGGTTTGCTATTATTTTCTTATCTTCCGTTTCTACTAATTTTTTCACTGCTCATATTTTGGCAAACCCCGTGGGACTTGAACCACAATATTTTTATGATATTTTAATGCATATTTTTATCTATACTAACCCTTGTGTACATTTGTTTTCATTTGGCTCACATTTGTGTTTGCAAGTGTGTTTTGTTGTTTTCACTATTTGGTGGTATTTATGTTCACATGAGTTTTTTTAATTGCATGTTGGGAGAATCTGAAAATAGAAATCAAATTTACAAAATAAATAAATAAATACCCAAAATTTAGGTGTTTTACCACTAAAATTAGTTGTGGTTATAGTTATAGTTAAATTTAGTAGAAACTGCTAATTTTTCTAAAGTTAGAGGTCTTTGTTGGTTCATCTCTCCATCTATCAAGCCGGTTCACATCTTCCCCTCTATAATGAGCTTCCTCCAACATCCCACACTTAGCTCACCTTAGAGATCTCTACAAACATTGTTGAGCTCCCTGAGTTGTTTACTCTCTTCACCACTTCCAATCCCCCGAGCTACATAACAGTCTACTCCTAACTCGGCGAGCCACGTCAACCTCTTAACTCACCTCATTGAATTACCCCTAATAACAATTTTTCTGGAGTCCTTCAACCATCTTCCCATATCAACCCTTACATATATTTCATCACTCGGCCTCACTGACCCCACATCCCATCTCATCGAGTTAACATGTTGCTATAACTTCCTTGATCTTCCCTCATTACATGTTCCAAACTATACACTACCAAGCTTGATCTCACATACCCCTGTTGTCGAGTCATTTAAACAATTCACCTCGAGCTGACCCAAAATCGAGCTCATCACATCCTAAACCTTGCATCACCATGCATCCCATCTCTTGAGACGAGTGAGTTATCCACAAATATCACCCAATACTGTTCTCACCCTATACTGAGATTTCCTATGTAGCTCACCTTCAAATTGAGTTACCCAATCTCATGTAAAACACCTTTGTAGACCAAACCCGCCACGACCGAGCTAGAACATCTGATCTGATTCACTCCTTTAAGATCCTTCCCTAGTGAGCTAGAAACATGTTGCAACCTCACCCGATATGCTCACCCCTACCTCCAATCCATGTCACTTGTTCACACCCCTGACTCAGCTTGCTAACTCAATTTGTATCCATGGTCTCCACCTCTACATGTATGTGACCAAACCATGTCCCCCTCTTGCCACAATTGCTAATCTAACCCTGCCTTCTATGAGTTGTGAAAACCCAACTGGCCATGTATAACACTCCTACTGACCTCACCTTGAGCATGATCCACCCTTCACTGCACTAACCCTGATCCTGAGATATGCAAGAAAACTCATGCTTGAGCCCAAGTCTGATCCCTTTCTCCATTCCCTTTGTTAAAACTTTACTTTTTTAGGGGTTTCCCTTTTTAGGTTGCAATTCAGTCAAATTCAAACTTAGGTTAAGATTAGTTTAATTTCTTTAGTCTAACTTTTATTTATTTATTTCCTTTTTAAATTAAATTAATTAGATTTTTAATTTATTAAGGTTTATTTAATAAATTAGGTTCTAATTTATTTTTGCACTGACATTAGACTAATAGGATAACTGTGAAACATTGAATTAGGGTTGTAGACACTAAATAATATACTTGGGTATATTTCTAGGTCCTGATCACATACCACAATTCATATGATTCTTAAGCGAGAAAAGTACTATTTGACCACTGTATTTGGAATTTTTTTATTAATTTCTTGTTTCCTTCTTGGCCTTATACATCCTATTTCCTAGTCTGACTTTCAATACTTTATATTTTCTGAGTTTGGACACCAGCGCCCAGCCAGGACACCAGTGCCTAGACACCCTCTTCCCTTAGGGGCACCCCTGACCTCTTTGTATCTTTCTAGCATCTTTTTGGTCTTTTATAATTCTTGGGCATATTGTTTTCTTGGTCGTCAAACTTTTAGTGGTTAATTACGAAATTCAAACAAGGAAATCACATAAATACAAAGCTATGCGATCATAAAAAGGGGCCAAGATCTAAGGATCTATTACTATCACCTAAGGTTACATCCAAAGGAATTTCAAAAGCATCAAAGCATCTGTCTACGTATCATTCTGTTGGCTAGAAAATTTTTCTTATGGAAAAATATTATAGATTTCAAGCCAACGCTATGGGAATATAAGTCCCTCTACATTTGAATTGTGCATCTTCCATTGTTTAGAATGTAAAACCGAAGTGGATTTGTGGTGGTTTTTCAACCAGAGATCCACAGGAACACTCCACTGTCCTTGTGGCAATAATAAAAACTCCTTTCTATAGCAAAAATCAATCTGAGAAAGGGGAGGGAGTGAGAATGAAGGAGGGGGAGTTCAATGTTGTTGGTAGATTGTCAGATGCCCACACACATCAACTGGAAATTTCATTACATGCATTCATTAACAGAAGAAAGACAAATTTACAATTTCTGAGCATAAGACAGAATAAAACACGCTAGTTACAAAGCACCAATAGATCTTTCCATCTATGGGACATAAAATTCCTTCCTTTTTTATTGATCTCAGAGTTCAAACTTGTACAACGAGTGGGAATAGAAGAAATAATACATAGAAGGAGAATAGAAGAAGACTGACTGTCATTTTTTTCCTCTGTTCACAAAAAACGTGCTTCCCATTTCCAAAATCGATTACCAGCTCGAACAATGACTCTCATAGGACAAGAAATAACATGTAAGGGGAGGTTACAACTTCCCCAAATGGCCAAGAAGCAGTTACAAACAAATTTGATCATTTTTACTTCTTCCAGATTCCTCTGTAACGCTTCTGATGAGCCAAAGAAGAGATTTTTCATGTAAAAATGCATTTTATATTTCAGTTTTCCAATTTACATATGAACCGTTTGCTCCTTTTCCACAATTACTTTGAAATTGGGCCATCCACATGGCAGGAGAACATTGGAGTGAAGTCGGGAGGAACCTTTTTTTGTTTTTTTGGCATGCCAAAGACATTTTCTCAAATTTCTCCCATAAAACACCATAAAAATTAGAAATTTAAGTGTCCATCATGCAGATAATTTCACCAGCATTCCGTTGATACCAAAAATGCAAAAAACCAAGATCTGGTTCGAAAGATATGACCTCTTGAAGATTTAGGGCAAAACTGGTCAAAATTAGGGTTAGCGGGGTCAAATTTTAAATTTTTCCCTTTTGGAAAAATTTCCCAAAAAACTCCACACGTCTGCCACTCCAAGACATGTGGCACCTTTTGGTTTGTTCGTGGGCTAAAGACCTATCTTTTTCCTTCGCGTTTCCGCTCCAAGACACGTGGCACCTTCTGGTTGCTTGGGGGAATGCACCTCCATTTTTACCTTTGAAATTCATATTGGGAAAAAATCCCAATTTACCTCCACGCCCCGCCACTCCACCATGCGCTTCTTCCTTCTCCTTCGTGGGCCCGTGGGTTAGTTCTTAACTTTTGCACCATTTAGCGAAAAGGGGCTAAGTGTCGAATTCCTCCCCGTGCCCCGCTCCGCCTTGACACGTGGCGCTTCTCTATTGGATGCAAGCTTGCCTAGGGAAAATTTCCCTAGGCAGAAAACAAACCAGAACACACACAATAGAAAAGGGGAAACACAAAAACTATGGTAGAGGGTGAGGGAAAAATCACTTTCACTGATGACAAAGTTTCAAATATTGCTGACTCCTAGGCAATCCGAATGGAGTTCCATCCAAGTATGATAAGAGAAAGGCATTCTCACCACAAGCTTCCTGAATTTGAAATGGACCCAACCATAGAATCAAACTTACCATGACTTCCCTTTGGCTCTCTCCAAAGTAGGACCAAATCTCCAGCTCTGAACTCCCTTGCTTTAGCTCTTCTATCAAAGAGCTTCTTCACTTTCAGTAGATGTTTTTTGATTCTGTCCACTACCTGGGATCTGCTCTCTTCTAGCTTCTCGAGGAAAAGGATCCTCTTGTCAATTGAATCTCTGTATTGGCTGTTTTCCACTGTTTGAAGTAGCTTGAGAGCTAGCATTTCAATTGTAATAGGAATCTCTGCTTTAACTACATATAGCAACTGAAAAGGTGACATGCCTATTGCCTTCTTAGGAGTGATCCTATCAGCCCATAATGCATCATATAATTTTTTGTGCTAATTCTTCTGATTTGAATCAACAAGCTTGCATATAATGGTCACAATATTTTTGTTGCTTGATTCAAATTGACCATTCCCTTGAGGATAGTAGTCATAAGAATGAGCAAGAGAAATCCCGAAGCCATAACAAAATTATTTCAATTCCTTCGAAGAGAAATAAGTAGCATTTTGTACTACAATCTTCTGAGGGACTCCAAAATTAACAATGATATTCTCTTTTATGAAATTGCAAACAACTTCAGAGCTAGCTTGTTTTTTTGGAATGGCTTCCCCCCATTTGGTTAAGTAGTCCGTGGCAGTGAGCACATAAGTATGCCCAACACTTGAATGGGGATTCAACACATCAATGAAGTCCAGCCACCATTATTGAAATGGTTCTTCAATAATCATAGGCTTGAGAGGCAATGCAACTAAATATGGTTTCCCAACAAATTGCTGGCATGCTTTGCATTTAGAAACCCAACTCTGAGTATCAACAAAAAGATAAGGCCAATAATATCTACCTCTGAGAATTTTGTGGGTAGTCACCATGGCTAAAAAGTGTCCACGACAAGCTTGATCATGATAGGCTTTGAGGAGTTTTTCTTATTGTTCCTTGTCAACACATTTGAGAAAACAACCATCTATCCCTTTCTTGTAGAGTGCATGATTCCAAATCACATATGTGGCTGCTTTCAGCTTGATATTTCTTCACTGCTTGTAATCTAAATGAGGAGGGCAGTCCCCATAGGTAAGAAAGAAAGTGATGTCTGTATACCATTCCTCTGTAGTGTTCACAAAGAGAACTTATGGACAATCTTATGAGAAGGTTGGGCAAGTGTCATCTCTTTCTCTAAGTTGAAATTTGAGAGATTCATCTTCAACAATCAACTTACACAAACCATTTCCTCTAACCAGATTAGAGGGCTTAATCTCCAGGTCATACTCTTGGATCCTTGTAATCCAATATCCTCTTTTGGATCCAGAATCTTGTTGTGTCAAAATGGACTTGATTGCACTTCCAAGGACCATCACCATGGTGTGAGAGTTGAGTATGTAAAATCTGAAACTATTCATGGCCTTAACCACTGCATATGCATGCTTTTCCAATTGACTGTAATTTAGTTCATGCTTCTTTAAAGGGAAGCTCATGAAAGCAATAGGTGCTTCCAATTATTCATCATTCTTCTGAACTAGGATAGCAGAAGGAGTGTGCTCCGAGGCATAATAGTACATGATGAATTCCTTGTTGAAATCTGGAGATACCAGTGTTGCAGCTTTGGCAATGGCCTTCTTAATCTCTTCAAATGCTGATTTTCCTTCACTACTCCATTTGAAACTTGTTTAAGGCTTCATCATAGAGGTGATATGATTTGTTAGTTTAGAAAATTCGGGGAAAAGGTGGTGAAGAAAATTTACCTTCCCAAAGAATGAGTGCACTCCTTTCTTGCTGGTGGGAAGAGATAGTGCTTGAATAAAACTTACCATCTCAGGGTCAATATGTGCTCCATGCTTATTCATGATGTGTCCAAACAACTTGCCTTCTGTGATTCCAAAGATACACTTCTTGGGATTTGGATAAATTCCATGTTTTCTACATCTTGAAAGAATTTGATCCAAGTGGAAGATATGCTCACTTCTCTTCTTTGAAAGCACGGTTAAGTCATCAAGGTAAATGACAATGCAATGCTTGAGATATTTGAAATCCAGGTCCATGGCTCTTTGGAATGTCACTCCCACATTGATCAGGCCAAAAGGCATCCTACTATAAGCAAAAGTTCCCCACGGAGTTGTGAAGGCTATCTTGCTACAATATTCTTCAGCCACTTTAATTTGATTATACCCTAAGAAGCCATCAAGCAATGAGAGTATCTCAGATCCAGTAACTGCTTGTAGGATATGATCCATGATCGGAAGAAGGTAATTGTCCTTGAGAGATGCATAATTTAGATTTTTGAAATCTACACATATTCTAATCTCCCTATTTTTCTTTCTGACTGGTACAATGTTGGCCACCCATGTTGAGTGGTGAATGGGGAAAATGATTCTGGCATTCAAAATTTTGTTCACTTCTTCCTTGATAACATCATAAATCTTTGGATTATAGGGTCTTTTCTTCTACCTGAAGGGCTTAGCATCCTTCTTCAAAGGAATGGAATGCTGCATTTCTTTTAGTTGAAAATATTTGAGCTCATTGTAAGAGTAGGCCAGCACATCAAATTACTTTTTAAGCAAAGCAACGAACTTACTTTTCTATTTAGGTGAGCAACATTTTCCAATGTTGACCATCCTTGGATCTTTAGAAGTACCAATGTTTCCTTGTCAAAATCAGATGGATAGCGAGAAGATAGCTTTTATTTTTCACGAATAAATTTGTCATGGTTGTCAAACAGGTCCTCCAGAGAGACTAGACCTTTGGGGATCTTGTTACCTTTCAATCTGATCATGCCTTCCTCATCCACTCTTTCAATTTCATCTGATGCATCTTCAGCCACATCTTCTCTATTTGGATTAACACTCCCCTCAAAGAAGAGATTATTGAAGTTGTCTCTTTTCTCCAAGAAGGCTAAAATCTGATTATCGTCATTGAAAACTTGCTAGTGATCTGTGTTATCAAGTACACTTGGTTTGAAGACCATCTCAATGGTTATTTTGTCCTTGCCAAAAGAAATATGAGGAGTTAATAGGGATGCCGATACTACAAGAGAATCATATTTTTCATTCTGCTATCTTGGGATGGCTTCAATAGAGAATGCATCAAAGAATTTAATGCAATCCCACACCCTATTCCTGTAATTCCTGAGCCTTGGGTTCTTCACTTGGTATTGCTGGTGGATTTTCTTCACTCTCACTTTTGCATCACTTAGGCATCTCAGATTTTTTATTCCCATGCCTTCCGCTTCACTTATGCCCAAGAGGAGAGCTTCATATTTTGCTGTATTGTTGGTGTTGTCAAACTGCAATTTGTATGCAAAAGGATGCATCACATTGGAAGGAGATTACAACATAACACCAGCCCATGAGCCTACTTTAGAACGGATTCCATCAAACTCCATTGGCCAGACCTAATCTTTCTCTGATTCCAAGGAAAGTGGAAAGTCTTCTTCTCATTGTGAAGTAAGGAAATAGTTTCCTAATCCATAATCTTGAAAGAGGATATTATCTCTTGGGTCACTAGAACTTCTTACTGTAAACTTCATTTTTCTTACTAGAAGAAACCTCTTCATCTCACCTTTTACTGGAATAGTTATAGAGGTCCAATCCATCTTTATCTCTCCACCAAGGTCTCACAAAAACTTCTACTCAAGAGCATGCCAAAAGATGCTGGAATGTCTACCACTAAGATGGTTAGAAGTATTTTTTTATCAGGGTATTCAACCAAAGCCACTTGTGCATCTTTTATGCTTCCTACTAGTGGTACTTGCTTGGATTCCATTGAGTAACACACTTCGTTAACTCTAGTTAATGTTAGGCTAAGAGCATTGGCAAATTTGAGTGGCATTACTGATGAAATTTTTGAGCTTAAAACCATTCATGAGAAGAGAAAAGTAGAAGGGTTCCACCTTATCTGTTTTGGAAGCACTTATGGCTAGCATGTTTTGAGCGGGTGGTGTAGATGGTGTCGGGAGCAAACCTTTATAATTTTAACTTGAAGGTATAGAACTACTGATCCAAACAACATTGATTAGTCTATCAAACTGAGAAGGGTGTGTTTGCAAGTATTCAATCTCTGAGAGCTGCACTTTGGTCTTACTTACATGTTCCACAAAATCAAAAGGGACAATGTTGGATGAGGGGGAAGTTCCTGGAGTGAGGGAAGGTTTACATGGTAAGGTTCTTTGAGGAACTTTGGCTGACTTAGGATAGACTTCATTAGAGGGAGGAGTGTTTTTAATAACTTGTGAGCTAGAAGAAGGAAAAGGTGACTTACTAGATATAACACCCTAATCTCTATCAACCATTTGGCTTGGTTTCATTTTGGCTGAATCCATTGAGGGTGGTAATGGTGAGCCTCTACTAATGATATTTTTTGTGCTGGAGTGGAATTTTCTTTAGTTTTCTTTTCCTCGTGAGCCATGGAAGGTAGAGCATCTTTCTTGGATTGAACTCGAGTGAAGACAACACATGAGAAGCTTGGGGCTTCCTCTTCTTCTTCCCCATCATCCACAAACTCAAACAAGTGTGCATATCAACTTCTTCAATTTTGAGGTAGCCTTTGTAATCCTCTGCTATTTATCCTTCAAGTTCATCAATTTCAGCATCCTCTCTTGATTATTTGGTGTCACAGATAGCATTGATAGGAGGTGCTTCAAGGGAAAACTGGCGAGGAGGTCGTGTAATTCTTTGTTTATCAGGAAAGTTTCACCTCCTTGGAGCATTTCTCATTGTCATTTGAGACAGATGATTCTTCAAGGCAACTAGATCATTTGCCATTTTCTAGAATATAGGATATGTAGTTACTGAAGCTGAACTCTGACCCTTCTGCTTCCCATTTGGGTATTTCACCTTTCCAGAGAGGATTAAGTCATCATCAGTTTCAATGGAAAAGTTTTGAGCTTCCCTCCGTTTTTTTGGTTGAGCTCTTCTGAGGAAGAAACCAACTTCTGATGGTAAGGCACTGATGAAGAATCTTCTTAGGTGGTTCTCAGGAGGTAGCACATATTTAGGGACTCTTCTTGTCAGTCTGTCAAACCTTGCTATAAATTCCCTCATAGATTCAGAGCTTTCTTTCTTTATTTGGACTAATTACACCAACAACTCTTGACACTCTTCAGTGCTCCTAAATCTATTTTCAAATGCTTTTCTAATATCTTCTCAACCAGTAATAGATCTTGTATGAAGCATGTAAAACCACTCAAAATCTTTCTCTTGGAGTGACTCCACAAAAAGTCTAACCGACACATCTTCGTCTTCAACACCTAACACACTACAAGCAGTGACGAAGGCTGCTACATGTTCTTCAGGGATTTGGGAGCCATCTCCTTTGAATTTGGGAAAATTATTTCTCGAACCTCTTGGCAGATCTCATGGAGTACTCGTGGGAGAGCAAGTCAACTAGTATTTCTTCCCTTTGGTACATTGGGTGCACGTGCTTCACATTCATTATCATCCATTCTGTTTCTATTTCTAGCTTCTTCAGCAGCTAGGGTTGCTTCTCTTTCCTATGCTACAGCTTGGAGTCTTGCAATTTCTTCAAGTTGAGCTCTAATCTCTCCCTCTCTGTCAAACTGAGCTATAACCTCTGCTTCTTCTCTGTTCAAATCCTCAAAAGTAGGTTCAATCACTCCTCCTTGCCTCAACTGGCGAGTATACCTTCTATTAGCCAGTTTGAAAGTTTATTGTCTTCTCTGAGGTGCTAGAATCTATTTTTTGCTCTTCCAACTCAAAAGTAGGTTCTTCTTTTCAGTCCAAAATCTTTGTAGTAACAGAGTAATGTTTTACGCTCTGCCTACTATGCCAAATAGCATTCTTCAGGTCTGAAATGATATCATCTTTGATATGAAAGAATGAATAAGGTATCTAGGAGGATTTGCAAGAATAGTCATACTCATATTCATGTGGATCACAAGGAGCTTCAGACTTTAAATTTTTTAAGAAATACTTCAAAACCTTATGGTCATTTTAGGGTGCAGATGCTGCAAACTCTGCCCCATGGTGGGTGCTAAAAATATTGGCTAGAAAATTTGTCTTGTGGACAAATTTTGTGGATTTCAGGCCAATGCTATGGGAATCTAAGTCTCTTTAAATTTGAATTTTGCAGCTCCCATTTTTCATCATGTAAAACCGAAATGGATTTGTGGTGGTATTTCAACCAGAGATCCATAGGAACACTCCACTATCCCTATGGCAATAATAACAACTCATTGCTATAGTAGAAATCAATCTGAGAAAGGGAGGGGAGTGAGAATGAAGGAGGGGGAGTTCAATGTTGTTGGTAGAGTGTTAGATGCCCACACACATCAACTGGAATTTTCATTACATGCATTCATTAATAGAAGAAAGACAAATTTACAATTTCTCACAAGACAGAATAAAACATGCTAGTTACAAAGCACCAATCGATCTTTCCATCCAAGGGACATAAAATTCCTTCCTTTTTATTGATCTCAGAGTTCAAACTTGTACAACGAGTGGGAATAGAATAAATAATACAGAGAGGGAGAATAAAAGAAGACTGACTATCATTTTTGTCCTCTGTTTGCAAAAAACGTGCTTCCCATTTCCAAAATTGATTTCCAGCTCGAACAATGACTCTCATAGGACAAGAAATAACATGTAAGGGGCAATTACAACTTCCCCAAATGGCCAAGAAGTGGTTACAAACAACTTTGATCATTTTTCCTTCTTCCAGATTCCTCTGCAGCAAAGAAAATGCTTTTGATGAGCCCAAGAAGAGCTTCTACGTGTAAAAATGTGTTTTATATTTTAATTTTCTAGTTTTCATATGAACCATTCACTTTTTTTCCCTAATTTCTTTGAAATCAGGCCATCCACGTGGCGGGAGAACAATGGAGTGAAGTTGGGAGGAAACTTTTTTTGTTTTTTATGGCGTGCTAGAGATGTTTTCATGATTTTCTCCCTCAAAAAACCATACAAATTAAAATATTGAAGTGTCCATCATATAGATAATTTCACCAGCTTTCCGTTGATACCAAAAACACAAAAAACCTTTCTATGGTTTGAAAGATATGGCCTCTTGAAGATTTAGGGAAAAAACTGGTCAACTTTAGGGTTGACAGGTCAAATTTTAAATTTTTTCCTTTTGGAAAAATTTCCCAAAAACATCCATGGGTCCACCACTCCAAGACACGTGGTACCTTCTGGTTCATCTGTGGGCTGAAGATCTATATTTTTCCTTAACGTTTTCAAAAAACTTAGACTGGACCATTTTCAAAGGGTGACAACTCAAAAATTTCTAAGTCTAGACTTGGGAAAAAGAAGGAAAATTTTGAGGTGACAAAACATTCAAGGGACAATGGACTTCATTCTTATACATAAACTTCATAGGAGGGGTAGTTAATTTTTCCATAAACACATCTACTTACATTTGCTACATCTAACTATTGCTCGCTATCAAGTGCATCTTGCACAAGAGCCACCTAGGGTATGATTCTATGTACACACATGTAGAACTACATGGAGTCTGAAATATAATACTACACCCGAATCGTAATTTCACTTAGTTGGGTGACTTTTGGGGTCAACCTGACTCCCCATTTGGATCTTTTTTTTAGGATTTTATGTGTTTTAGGGTTTTGCAGGTGTTCTTTCTCTTTGCATGTTTCAAACAAACTCAGGGATCAACCAGTGACATATAGATGACTAAAAGAGGCATCTAGCAAACATCTTGTGACACAGAAGAAATCACTTTCTGACAGTTTTTCACAGGCACAAGCTCCCAAAGAAGGTCTCTAGCACCTAGGTACCCTTGACCTAGTTCAGGAACCCCAATCCAGGTAGATATGACAGTCGCATAATTTTTTGGGTTTGTATTCGACAGTTTCCTCCTCTTATATGTCATTTTTCCAGTTCAACACAATCCAAGATTAATTACAAAATCAGATAAGTACACTATCCTTGCTCTTGTCCCTAGGGTTTCATATTTTATAGCTTATTACTTAGGATAGATTTTTACTTTATTGTGTTATCACTTTGTTGTGACTCTGCAATTAGGGTTTAACATTTATTTTCAATATTTTCTTTATCATTTGGTGAACCTGATGTGATTCAAACACTCATGAATCACAAGGTATCTCAAGTTTATTTGCTTCAATTTCTTTAAATGCACCCATCTTTAATTGTCTCTTTGATGACTCTATTAGTTCTAATTCCAATCAATCAATTTGTAAGTCCATTCAAGCTTTAAATTTTTTATTTCAAGATAAATTTCATACTATGGAATCCATGATTACATGTGTAAAATATGTAATCCAACATCTTAAGGATGATTCTCAAACCCATTCTAGTTCTTCTTCTCATCCTCATTTTATGTCTTCTACATGTGCTCATATCAATGAACCTAAAATATTTCCACTCACTGTGCCTCTCATGTTTGATTTCCATGTTAAGCAGCAAGCTGTTATTCCAAAGTTCCTTACTCATCAATTGATCATTTTTCCAACTAATCATTTCTATCCTCCTTATCGGATGGTCAAATATCAAGGTCTCCAATTTTTCACTTCTCATCGAATCAATGGACATAATGACAATGATTGCTATGATTTATAATGAAGAATCAAACATCTTGAGATTTAAGGTTTTATCTCATTCATTGCACAACATTTTGTTACATTCCCATCTCCAAATGTTGCATCCAAATGGATTCCTAAATTTGATTCATCTATGTCTAGTGAGCATCGTGTTATCCACCATTTCAGAAGCCAATCATTTTTGTCAAAGAAATTATTCCTTATTTTGACCCTACCATTTATTTTACCTACCATTGTGTTGGTCCTTTCTCTTATCATGACACATATGACACTCTCCCATAATGGAATGGTACCTCTCGCATCCCCCATATAGATCTCCATCTTCAAATACTCGAGGGGAACTACATTCCCCCCTTTCTAACACTATCAATTGTTTCTATCATGTCTTATCACACATTCTCTGAAGATAATTTATCTGATAAACTAATAAACAAGAAGCTATGTTGAATAGAATATTCAAGATAATCAAAGAAAACAAATGACAAAACACAAGATTTAACCTAGGAAACCCTTTTGGGAAAAAACCCAACAGAGTAAATTCTCTCTCTTATTGCATTAACTTAACCATTTACAATATAATAATGTACTTCCAAGTTCTGCTTTACCCTACTACATCTCTAGCTATTTGTAAGCAAAATAGTAAGAAACCATCAAAACTGTATTACAATAAAATGGGTACCAATGCCATGGGATAATAAAAACCCATAATTGTTCCCCATACTTCATGGATTATGACACCACCCATATATACGTATAGATAAAAATAACATATATATACCCCCAGAAAATAGGGATTTTTGAAATTTTTTCTCGGGGGCCAGCCCCAGACCCCTACTAACGCTCATGGAAGAGGTGTACAATACTCTTGGGTATAAAATATACAAAATATAAAACACATTATAACATTCTCCCACTTGTTGTATTATTTTCAAAAGGGGGCTATACTGTCATATATTCAGTAGCTCAGGGCATTCAAGCCCATCAATTTTCTACACCAAGAAAAATTTTCAGCACTCACTACCTTAGTTAAAGAGTCAGAAACATTATCCTTTGTGTCCACCTTACTTAGTAGTATCTTATTCTCCTCCACCATTTCTCTTACAAAATGGTATTGAACATCAATGTGTTTCGTTCTTGAATAATACTCAGGGTTCTTTGCTAGACAACTCACACTTTGACTGTCACAATCGATCCTTACAACATTTTGAGTTAACCCAACAGTAGAGATCAGTCACCAAAGCCAAACCGCTTCTTTACATGCATGAGTAAATGTGATGTACTCAGCCTTTATGGTGGATATCACAAAACTTTTTTGACGTTTACTCATCCAACTTAGTGCTCCACCAAACAAGTTGAACACATAACCACTAGTAGACCTACGCATATCCAAGTCTCCACCCCAGTCAAAATCCAGAAAACCATGTAGATCTAATTTTTGAATTTCAGCAGGTTTTCCTTGATAATAAATTGCATAATTAGATGTCCCATGCATGTACCTGAATATTCTCTTTACTGCAGTCTATCGACACTAAAATTTTCCTCCGTAGTTTCTATTTCATTAATGTTTGTATTAGGAATAGGATGTTGTTAAGTATAATTAGTAGTAGTGTCTGATAGAAGATAACAGTGCTGCCGGTACGCCGCCGCCAATAATGTATAGTACGATAATAGTAAAAAGTACAATAGGAATGTTGTGGTAAGAAGTAAATAGTTGTTGTAAGTGGTTTAGTAATGTTAAAATGTCAAAGTTAGGGTAAGTAGAGAAGTAGGGTCTACATGATTAGGAATTAGAAATATTATATGGGTAATAAGGAAAAGGAGTGAGGTCATAAATATTTTGTGTATTTTATTTGTAAAAATTCCAAAAATTTGGAACCCATGTGAAATGATAAGGTTTATCTTATCTTAAAAGATAAGATTACATGTACAGATATGAGTTAAGGTATGGAATATGATTCGTCAGAGTAGATTTCTTATCCTATCTTAGTGATAAGATGGATAAGCCTGGAAGTTCTATAAATAGAGAGGCCACCCCCCTCATTTAGCATAGAAGGAAGTAGTGAGAAATATTGCATGAGTAAGTGTGTAAAGGAAGCCATCATTTTGAAGGTGTGTTAAAGAATCCATTAAGAGGTGTAATTGTGAAGTTTCTCCCATAGTTATTGTTGGAAGACAAGTGAAGTTAGTAACAATTGAAGTACCTCATGGGTGAGATTGTAACAATTTCATGTTGATAATATAATTTACACTTATATTTCAGATTTATCATCATTCCTTCTTATCATAGTCTATGGTATTCTTGTGTTATGTTTGTTGTTGTGTTTCCAGATTCCATCCACCAAACTAAAAGTTGTGCATTAGTAAATAATCATAGCACGAGGAGTTCTTGGTAAAGAATTATCATAGTGCCAGATTGGTGATGACAAGTCGAATGTTCCTTTCCAGGATTTGACATGAATCTTCTCACTACTCCCACTACATGTGTAATATCAGGTCTAGTACAAACTATTACATACATCTAACTACCAACTGCACTAGCATATGGTACCTGAGACATGTCCTCTATTTCTTCTTTAGTTTTAGGACATTGTTTAGAAGATAAATTTTGACCAACAGGAAAAGGAATACTAACAGGTTTACTTTCATGCATTTGAAACCTTTGTAATATCACATCAAGATACTTTCTTTGATTTAACACTAATTTCCTATTTACATGATCTCTCTTTATTTCCATGCCCAAAAATAATTTTTACAGCACCGAGATCCTTCATATCAAAATGAGATGAGAGTTGAGATTTAACATGACTGACCAGTTTCTTACTGTTACCAATTAACAACATGTCATCAACATATAATACAATGATAACATAATATTCACCTTCATGTTTAAAATAAACAAAAGGGTCAGATTTACTTTTTTTGAGCCCAAGTCTCAACACATACCTGTCAAATTTTTGGTTCCACATTCTTGGTGATTGCTTCAAGCCATATAATGACTTTTTCAGCATACACACAAAATCTTATTATACTTTTATCTTGAATCTTTCTGGTTGTGTCATGTAGATTTCCTCCTCAAGCTTACCATGTAAAAATGTTGTCTTAACATCCATCTGCTCTATTTATAGATTGAAATCAGTAGCAATATCTAAAATAAATCTAATAGAATGTAACTTAGCAACATGAGAAAATATCTCACCAAAATTGAGTCCCTCCACTTAAGAGAAACCCTTTGCCACAAGGCGAGATTTATACTTTTCTATTTTCCCATCTGAATTATACTTCTTCTTACACACCCATTTACAGCCAACCTGTTTTCTTCCAGGAGGTAATTTCACCAAGTCCCATGTATTATTCTTATATAAGGACTCCATTTCTTCCTCCATAGGATTTTTCAAAAACTTTATTTCATTAGATCCAAAATCCTCCTTCACAGTCTTGGGTTCATCATCAGTAACAGACAAAACTGAAAAAACAAAAGTAGAATAGAAATAAGGAGGACTATACCTCTCAAGTGTCCTTCTCAACCGATCTGATCTTCTTAAGATAGGATTTTTTGGTTCAACATCTTTTGGTTCCTCACCTGCTTCATCTAAATCTTCCCCATGCAACAACTCTCTTTGTGGTTCATCTTCTGTAGTCGCATCAAATTCAGACACAGATTCATCTTCCTCAATTTTAACATGATCTTCCTCTAGTTTTTCTTCCTTTGGAATTTCCTTAAGCTCTCTAAAAATTACATTACAGCTAAAAATAACCTTCTATGTTTCTAGATTAAAAATCTTGTATCCTTTTACACCATTAGAGTATCTAATAAATATGCACTTAGCAAATTTATTATCTAACTTGGTTCTTTTCTTTTTCAGAATATACATATAAGCAATACAACCAAATACACATAAATGTCTAATAGATGGTATCTTACCAGTCCAAGCTTCTTGTGGAGTGTTTCCGTCAAGTGTAGATGTCAGTGATCTATTAACCAAATAGAATGTAATTGCCACTGCTTCTGCCCAGAATTTTCTATCTAAACTGGTGCCACTAAGCATACTTCTACACTTATCCATCAACATTTTGTTCATCTTTTTTGCAACTCCATTCTGTTGTGGTGTATATGGATTTGTCTTCTGCCTTTCTATTCCACACTCTTTACAGAATTGCTCAAAGGCATTAGAGTAATATTCCCCACCATTGTCACTTCTCAAAACCTTTATCTTCCTTTCTGTGTGATTTTCAACAAGAGCCTTAAACTCTTTGAATTTATTGAAAACCTTAGACTTATTTTGAATAAAATATACCCAGGTATTTCTTGAGAAATCATCTATAAAACTAACATAGAACATGGATTTTCCTAGTGATGGAACTGTTACAGGTCCAAAAACATCACTATGTATCAAATGTAGAATTCCTTCTGATCTTGTAGCATTAGTATGGAACTTTACTCTAGTTTTCTTTCCAAACACACAATGCTCACAAAAATCAAAATCTAAAGGACACTCAAAAATTCCTTCAACCATACCTTTTAATTTTAAACTACGAAGTCCTTTCTCTCTGATGTGTCCCATCCTTTGATGCCATAACATCATCTTCACTCTAGCAGATTTAGGAGTTGGATCTGAAACTTTCTTCTCCTCTAGAACCACATAGCATTACACTCATCAGTAACAACGCTTGCCTCAAGCTTGAACAGTGTTCCAGTACACATGCCTCTTGCCAATATCATTGCACCCTGAACCATCTTGCAACTGTCTTTACTAAATTCTACCTGAACACCTGCATCATTCATCTTACTTACATATATTAGGTTTCTGGTCAAACCTGGAATGCGCAGAACACCTGGAAGGGTTTTAATCCTTCCATCTTTATACCTCATCTTGATTCTCCCATGACCAATGATCTTGCAGGTTGAGTTATCTCCTAGATATACATCACCTCCATTACACTTTTTATATTCACAAAACCACTCCTTATGTGGTGCAATATGAAAGGAGGCACCCGAGTCAATCAACCATGCACTGTCACATGCATGCAAGCTAGAAGCCACAAAAAAATCTCCCGAGTCTTCATTAGAGGGTTTTGTATATGAAGATCCACCATCGTCAAATGAATTACCCTTCTATACCTTCTTAGATTTAGTCCTTTTTGAAATTTACCATTTTACCATAGTTCCAATATTTCCCCTTATCTTTTTTTATAGTCTTCGATTTACTTCTAGATTTTGACTGTCCTTTCCTCTTCTTGCTTTTCTCTTGGGTACGACCTCTTACATATAAGGCATCCTTGGATTGATAATACTCAATGGATTTCTACCTCATTTCTTCTGATAGTAAGGCTGCAACTACATCCTCAACTAATAATTTACTCGTAGTACTAGTAATATCCATAACTAGATTATCCCAAGACTCAGGTAAAGAACATAAAAGAGTAATACACTTATCCTCTTCTTCCATTTTAATATCAACAAAAATCAAATGAATTACCACAGTATTAAAGACATTCAGATGTTCTACAATAGAGTCTCCATCATTCATTCTTAATGAATGTAGATTTTTTTGGAGAAACAATTTTTTCACTAGAGACTTTATTTGATATAAAGTCCCCAACTTCTCCCATAACACCTGAGCAAATTTCTCATTTGACACATTCAGCAAAATTGAGTCTAAAAGACACAATCTGATTGAATTCCTTTCCTTCCTATTGATATTTTCCCAGTCCTCTACCTTCATACCCGTAGGCATGACTCTAAACACAACAATCCATTGATCTCTATCTACAAGAAGATCTTCCATCTTGAGCTTCCATAACTAAAAATGTTGACCATTAAATTTTTTGATCTCGATCCTTGTGCTTCTCGTCATTTTATTCCACCTGAAAAATTCACTCGAAGAGGTCCCACTCGAAAAAAAGTTTATCACATGTTTTAGAAACCCTAACTCTTCACATACAAGCTAAAACCTAGCTCTGATACCAAATGAAGAGAATTTATTTGATAAACTAATAAACAAGGAGCTATGCTGAATAGAATATTCAAGATAATAAACAAAACAAATGAAAAAACACAAGATTTAACCTGGGAAACCCTTTCGGGAAAAAACCCAGCACAGTAACTTCTCTCTCTTATTGCATTAACTTAACCATTTACAATACCATAATGTACTTCCAAGTTCTGCTTTACCCTGCTACATCTCCAACTATTTGTAAGAAAAATAGTAAGAAACCATCAAAGCGGTTTTACAATACAATGGGTACAAAAACCATGGGCTAATAAACACCCATAATGGTTTCCCATACTTCATGGATTATGACACCACCCATATATACGTATAGATAAAAATAACATATCTATACCCCCAAAAAATAGGGATTTCTGAAAATTTTTCTCGAGGGCCAGCCCCCAAACCCCCCTAGCCAGGGCCAACCCTAGACCTTTGTTAATGCTCATGGAAGAGGTGTATAGTACTCTTGGGTATACAATATACAAAATATACAACACATTCTAACACCCTCTACACTTCATGATTCATCTTTCTTATCACTTTCAAACCCATTAATACACATGTTTGGTATCGTCATTGGCCGATGACACACTCTTGTGATGTGGTTCATACTTGACTGTTGAGGGCTTGCTACATTCATGAACCTCACATCCTACACGCTACACATTTCACACTTGGTGCATTCGCAACACATCTTTCTAGCTCACATTCATCACAACATATTTCTTGGTGATGCACTCTAGTTCCATGGTTCATACTTGACTGTTGAGTGTCTGAATCTAAAATGAACCTCACCACACTCACTCACTCTATACACTATGCTTTATTGATCATATATTTCTATCGCACATAATTCAAACCATTTCCCGATGACTCGTTCTTGTTCTATGGTTCATTCTTGACTGCTGAGGGGTATTTTATAAATGAACTTCATCTTGTGAAAACCCATTCACACTCACTCATGGGGCATGCTACTCCTATCAAATTCACTTTGCATTCCATTCGATTCAAACTCACAACATACTACATATTTTGGTTGCACCTTGTTCTTGTTTGCATATGCTCGCATGTACACTTTATTTACTATGTTAGACAGATACATCGTATGTCATTATATTATTTTTATATACACATGTTCATTCACTTGCCTTCTAGTTTTGAATGCAACCTCTACACATATATTTACACGTAACATGGATGGTTGGCACTATCCCTCTTACCAGTCCCACAGTGGATCCTGGGGGCATTTACTTTCATGCACATCATACGTGTTATTTTTTCATTTTATACTACTTCATATTCTTAATAGTATTCTAAATTATATCAGATCATATATGTGTTGATATAGTTTCTATCTTTCTAATATGCTATGGGTGCTTCATGCGCAACATTTTCTTTGTAGGAACTCTTTGCCACCATAGTTGTCTGTTACTCTTTTCTTGTCACTATTTTCCATTGTATACCATTTTTTTTGGCTATGCTCTTTGTCTTGTGTGTAAATTATATGCTTTTGGCAAGTTTGGATTTGATTTTCTTGAGACATTATGAGTGATGTAATATGTTTGAAACCTTATTTTCGTGGTCTACATTGTCTTTTTGCTTGATATCTTACATTGTCTTCTATATGCATATTTGTCTTATTTGTACTAATACTTGTTTCTAGCCACTTTGTTTACATGTGCTTTGGTTTCTACTAATCACATTCCCTCCCCCTAAATGACATCAATTTTAGATCAGTGTACGGTCCTCTCTTTGGTCCACATTCTCCTAGCGACGTCTCATACACCCCAAATTAGGGGGCATACATCAGATGAATTAGTCACCCCATTCAACAGTTCATAGTTACAGTACAACACACTTCAATACAATATCAACACAATCTATAATCTCATAAACGACCCAGAATCTGAATCATTTCTTTAGCACAACACAGACGTTAGCCCCTAGATACAGAAATGAACACCTGGGTGCTCCTAACCCTTCCTAGAAGCATGTGACCAAGGGTCAGTTACAATTTTTTTCTCAGATCAGCATGGTTCACATTAATCTACACATTGTTTTTCTTAGCACAGGCACAGTCCTCCATCAATCAACATGCATGTTTTCTCCTCTTTTCTATTTTCACGTTGGATCGAACTAGATCAAAATGGATTAGATTTTAAAAAATTAGGATCACACCATCTACAATGGTGTATAAATTGTTCAGAAACAATTAAAGGATAGATAATAACACTAGACATTTCTCCCACACTCTTCTAACATGGCGTGAGATCACCCAAAAAAGTAGTTCTTGGCATGAGATCGCCCAAAAAAATCGTTACTCTACAACATTCTCAGGATCCTTTCTATCCTTTCACTCATCAAAGATCATGTGCACATGTTCCTTTCTTACATTTTCTACACCTTTTTTACATGTTTGGATCAAATTTTTCATATACAGTGCTTTGACTACTCTTTTTCTCTTCTCTTTTGTAGGGCTGTCCTTATGGGAAAAAACATTCACATCATCAAGTATAAAGTGATATCTAAAATAGGTATAATGTGGCATATACACATACACTTTTCATCCCTAGGGTGACTTCCTCTTCTCTAGCTTCCACGCTTCATATTATTCACTTCACATTTTTTCTTGTCTCCTCAACACACTTTTTGCAATCAATCTACATGGTTATTAGGTATGCATCTCTTATCTACTTTATGTTATTGAGAATTCACTCTAAAATATAAAGTGGGGGAAAATGTAGACAATAAATCATCCACTTGGGTATATTTCTAGCACCTGATCACATACCACTATTCATATGATTCATAAGCAAGAAAAGTTCCTCTTTGCTTTCTTTTTGGTTTCCTTCTTTGCATTACACACCCTATTTCATATTATGACATTCGATACTTTAGCTTTTCTGAGTATGGATAGTAGTACCTAGCTAGGACACTAGCGCCAAGGTGCCCTTGTCCCCTTTAGGTGCCCTCAACTCTTTGTATATTTTTCACATATTTTGGCTCTTTTCTAGCTATTAGGCATATTGTTTTCTTGGTGGTCAGACTTTTACTGGTTAATTACAAAATTTAAACAAGGGTATCATATAAATACAAAGTTATGTGATCATAATAAGAGACCAATATCTAGGCATCTATTATTATCACCTAAGGTTGCATCCAAAGCTATTTCAAGAGCATCAAAGCATCCATCTAGCTATCATTAAAGATACAAGAGACTACATTCTTATGCATAAAATTCATATGAGGGGAATTTCATTTTTACATGCACATATCTACTTACATTTGCTACATCTAATTATTACTCGTTATTAAGTACATGCAGAAGAGCCACCTAAGGCACAGTTCTACACACATGCAAAACTACATGGAGTCTGGAATGTATTACATCACCCATTTACATCTTCTTCTTTTTAGGATTTGATATGTTTTGGGGTTTTATAGGTTCTCTTTCTCTTTACAGGTTTCAGGTGAACTCAGTGATCAACTAGTGACATACAGGTGACTAAAAGTGAAATCTAATGAACATTTTACAATATAAAAGAAATCATTTTCTAACAGTCTTCACAGCCACATGTTCCCAAAGAAGGTCTCCAGCACCTAGGCATCGTTGACCTAGTCCAAGTGCACCAGTCCAAGTAGATCCGATAGTTACACAATGTTTTGGGTTTGTCTTCAACAATTTCCTCATCATGTCTGTCATTTTTCCAATTCAACATAGTCCAGGATTAATTTTGAAATCAGCTAAGTACTTTATTCCTTCTCTTACACCTAGGGTTTCATAATTTTTATCTTATTGCTTAAGCCAGATTTGTACTTTATTATTTTATCACTTTTTTGTGACTCTGCAATTAGGGTTTAACATTTAGTTTCAATATTTTATTAATCAAGGGTCATTAACATTTTCTTTCCAATTAGCTTATTTTCTAACAATATTTAATGCTTTGAGGGGTTTATTATGTTTTGGGAAATCATTTTTGCACAACTAATTTTGATGAGCTCATGTGTATGATCTTTTCTCGCTCTTGTATAAGTGATCTTGAAAATTAGAAACACGAGCTTATGTTTTTCAAAACTACTAACTTCAGGTTTCCCTTGTTTGTGGATTTAAGAAAATCTTATCACATTCTTTTCTTCAATGTTACAAAAAATTGCTTAACTTAATTTTTTTGGAGAAAAGTTTATTCCCCCTTCGATTGTAACTGTGGAAAGTACATGGTCAAGGGCTAGAAACTCTTTATTGATGAGTACCATAGGACACCCAAAGTAGTTAGCACTTTGAGTGAACTAGGAAACAAAACGAGATTGTTAGAATTTGAGGATTCTATTAATTATAGATTTAATCAACATTAATAAACTATGCAATATTAAATAAATAAACATCACATCACATTTCATAATAATAAAGTAATACTTACAAAAGTAAATAACACAAGACATAATATTTATAGTGGAAAACCTAAAGGTAAAAACCACTGTGAAAAGTAACCTTTATTGTAGAGAACTTTTTACATCCAATAAATCACCTCCTTCTTAGAAACCCTAATCTCAAGGGTGAAAACCTTTTATATATTATTTTTTCGAATATATCAATTGAGGACTTGAAGTCCTTTTTATATGAGGTGATTGGGTATGTCTCCCAACTCACCTTTTCAACAATGTCAGTTGACACATATACCAAGGTTTGAAATATTTAGTAATATAAATATAACTATTTCTCGTTATCAAATATTTAACCTAAAGTATATTCCTAGGTTTGAATATTTAACAATAAAAATATAAATATTTCTTATTATTGAATATTTAATCTATAATATAATGCTGGACCCATATATAATTAAGGGGTGGCTAGCCTACTTAACCATTATGTTCCAACACCCCCCTTAATGTTAAGTGGGATAACATATGCCAATAGATTACCTGCCCGTGGTACACTATTGGATTTATAATCCTTAAACCATAAAGGTTTAAGGGACTAGCATATGGGTTGAAGGAATTATAACACCTTCATCATACTCAAGTTACCTTTTGGTACAAAAGTATTTGGAATCCCAAAGATCATCCCATGATCAGTGGTTAAGTATGATTTGTGATTTTTACATGTTCTCCAAGTTCTCGTAAAAGGTTACTTGAAACCAAGCATATAGGAGCCTTTTATAACAAAGGATCTCCTTAACAATATTCTTACACTAGATGTTTACTAGTAAACTCAATAACACTAAAGAGTTTACTAAAGACCACTTTCAAGGTATTTCTACACTTCTTTATGAAAAATAAGTTGAGGAGGTGTACACATGCCCGAAGGTCTTTGTACACATACCTGAAGGTCTTTTACACATGCCCGAAGGTATTTTACATTTTCCTGAAGGTTTTTATTACAATGCATTTTTCATTTTACAAATACCAAGGTACATTAGGAGATGAAATTTTCATGCACACTCCCCCTCAATGGAAACTCCGACAATCCAAGTTTTTCATGAAAGTGAAAAAACTTTGCAACACTCAATTTTTTTTGAAGATGTCAATAATATGCTCTTCAGTTGACACGAACTTGAGATCTATCTCACCACTTAACACCTTCTGACAGATGTTGTTTAATGAGATAAAGATGAAAGATCAAGATATTTTTTCTTTGCTCTATGACAACCAGAGCACCATAGAGCCTCTTTTGCAACTTCTATTGCACTTCTATACTCAACTTCATTTGAAGAGATAGAAATAGTTGGCTTCTTTTTACTACACCAAGTAACGACACTTGTATCAAATTTAAACACATAACCATAAGTATATTTTCTATCTGATACATCACCAACATGATCAAAATCACACAATCCATGCAAGTTAACATTTTCATCCTTAGTATAATGTAACCCATAATTGATTATTCCCTTAATATATCTAAGATTTTTTTTCTTCAAGATTTCAATGATCTATATAAGGTTCCTACATAAACCTTGAAGAAATTCCTATTGCATAGGAAATATCTAGTCTAGTTATAATTAGATAAATCAAACTACCAACTAACTACCTATACAAAGTAGGATCAACTTTTTCACATGTAGGTATAGGATCAAGTTTTAGTCCAAATTCCATAGGTGTATAAATTGGTTTACAATCAATCATATTCAAAATTTTCAGTACATTGGATGCATATTGTGCTTGAGAAATAACAATAGAATGCTTGGCTTGAAATACAACCATGCCAAGAAAATGAAGTAAGAGACCTAAATCAGTCATTTCAAAGTATTGTTTGAATTTTTCTTTAATCCTATGAATTAAAGCATGACTATCACTAGTCATAAGCAAATAACTTACATATAGACATATAATGATAATGTGAAAACCTTCTTGATTAATGAATAAATCATTTTCAGAAGAACAATTAACAAAACATAATTTTTTAAAGAAAGCATTAATTTTCGCATACCAAGCTCTAGGAGCTTTCTTTAAACCATATAAAGATTTTTTTCAACTTAAAAACATAGTTTTCTTTACCACTTTATTAAAATCCTTTAGGTTGAGACATGCAAATTTATTCCTTTAAATCACCATTCAAAAAGTATTTGCACATCCATTTGGTGGATTTCCCACCCAAACTGAGAAGCAATAGCAAACGAGGTCCTAAGTATGATCATTTTAGCTTTAGAGGCAAAGGTCTCAACATAATCTATCCCAAGTTTCTGAGTGAAAATTATTGCAACAAGTCTAGATTTATATTTGTCAATACTACCATTAGCATTGTATTTTACTTTGTACAACCATCTAGACCCTATAACGCTTCTTTTCTTTGGAGGTGGAACCTTTTCCCAAGTTTGATTTTGAATCAAGGCATTATATTCAACAAACATTACATTGATCCACATATCATACTAAGAAGCTTCCTAAAAACTATGTAGCTCAGGTTCATACAAGCTCATTAATGCATGGTACGTATGATGGATTCTGGTCATTTTCCTAAGGTTAATAAGATTAGACCTTTTTAACATAGCTTGAGCCCATTTTGGTTTCTTAGCTAGGGAGACATGAGATTCAGACACATCCATAACATGAACACAAGAAACATCATCATGATCATTTACCATATTTTCATTATTAGAATTAGAACCATCATTAGAAATATTTATAGGATTAAGAATCTCATAACTATTTATAGATGCACAAAAATATTTTTCCAAAACAACAACATTGTAATTTTTCAGTTACTTCCAATTTTACAGGGTCGTAAATCCTTAAACCTACAATGTTAATACCATATCCAATAAAAATACAAGAAAAATAAGTCATATCAAGTTTCTCTTCTTTTCTTTTTAGGGATATATAAGGAGGTGAGACTACCAAAGACTTTTAAATGTGATACATCAGGTTTTTACTTTGATCACTTCTCTAAGGGGGTCAAAAGGTGTATAGCTTTGGTAGGGAACCTATTTAGGATGTAAAATTCCATGTTCATTGCTTCTTCCCACAGAAATTTGGGAGGACCAGTAGAATGAAGCACAATGCGAGCCATATCTAAAATAGTCTTATTTTTTCAATCTACAACACCATTAGACTGGGGAGAAGTTAATTCTCTTTTAATACCATAATCAATATATAATTTTTCAAATGACTTACTAACATATTAACCCCCATTATCTGTTCTAAACCTCTTGATTTTATAATTTGATGAAGTTTCAATAGATGCTTTAAATTCCTTAAATTTTCCAAATACATCAAATTTATTTTTAAGAAAATGTGTCCAAACCATCTTGGTGAAATCATCAATAAAAGTCACAACATATAAAGAACCATTTAACGAATCTACTTCAAGATGTCCTCTAACATCACTATGAACAAGTTCTAGTGATGAAGAGCAATTCTCCTCAGGATGTAAGTGAAAGGGTTTACACTTTTTTTCAAGCGTAAACACCCTTCACAAGAATCATTAGATGAAGAAAACACATGAAATCCTTTTACTAGATTATTTCTATACATTTAATAAAAGCTTCGATAATTCACATATCCTAACATTTCATGCCATAGTTTTTAATTATTCAAACTTTGCGATACAAAACAAGATGCAGAAGAAAGATATCAAAAATATACAGACCATTTCTTTGAATTCCTTTAACAATTATATTATCATTACTATCCTTGATGTACCAAGTATCCTTTAAAATTTGAATAGAAAACCCATCATGAGTTAGTTGTGAACATGATACAAGATTCTTTTTAAGCTTAGGAACAAATAAAACATTATTCAAAATACCATTTACAAATTTCACTTTTCCTTTCTCTATTGCTTCTAAAGATGAGTTATCACTAAGATACACACGGTCATTGATTTTTGTAACATAAAATAAAGAATTGGAAACACCAATCATATAATTTGAAGCACCTGAATATAGAATCCATTCATAATTAGAGAAAAGAGCATAAAGAACATATAATGCAACAATTTTAGGAGCATCATTAGAACTATCATTTTCACTCAAATTATATTTAGATGAGACAATATGTTTATGATTTTTATGGATAGGTTTCTTAGATTTACACTCTTCCTTTATATGCCCAAATTTTCTTCATTTTTGAAATTTACCATTAAATCTTACATGTAAATGTTCAGAAGTAACACTTTTCTTATCAACAAATGAAGATTTAGATCTAAACCTCTAATCAGAGAAGTGATTGTGAGGCTTGAACTTTGAATTCTAAGAAATAAGTGCCTAAGAGACATTCTCCTTAGAGTCAAAATTCATCATCACTTACTCTTCTTGTATCAGAAGAGAACTCAAAGTATTTACGTCTGGTAATTATTCATTATGATATTTAGAGTTTAAGATAGAAATAAAATTCCTAAATATTTCATGTATATTCAACTGAATAATAAAGTAGAATAATTTTTCACCAATTAAGTCACAATTACATCCATCTAATTGTTCTTTGATATTTTAAATCTTGGATAAGATATTAACTACCTTTTCATCTCTTTTCATAGAAGTTGTAAGAAATTCTAAAACAAGTTTAATAATCTTAGATGAGTGTGTACTTTCATGCATGGATTCTAATTATATCCATACCTCTTTAGGATGTTTGATATTACCAATGTGTAGAACATATTTATCATTCACATTGCGTAGAATCATGGAAAGGGCCTCCTGCATACGCTGTGAGAATGCATTCATATTTTTCACATTTGCTTTATGATTGGTGGGCACAAGCTCAACTTTTGAAACAATCATCCAAATTTTCCTCACCATAATTTCTGATTTGATCCTAATCTTCCAAATATAGTTATTGGCTCCATTTAGGATCTAGGATTTATTGAGGCAAAACTAACTGGACGTCATTGTCTTTCAAATTTCCTTAACCTGAAAAGCATACCCCACTATGATATAATGCACTACTAAGTTAGAAATATATTAATCATAAAAATGATAATATCCATATTTCATGATAAAAACTTGTATTATTTCATTAAAAAATCAATTATTATAAAGAAATCACTAATCTGATCTTAACAATATTAATAGAACCAGATCTAAATTATAGATCTAACGAAAATATTTTACCATAACTAATTTTGTCATAAAAATACATACAAATAAACTTCCCATAATCAAATAGTGACCTGCATTATAAAGGGCACTGCATTATACCCCATACCTATCATAAAAAAAATTCCGATCATATAGAAGAGAAGATGAATCCCCTAACAACGCACAACAACTTCAAACTTTGTAAAAATGGTAATGTAGATAAAAACCTAGTCAACTTAACTTTGACGTCTAAATGACCATCATTATGCCTTATTTTTGGTCTGTTATGATGATCATATGAATGCCAAATTTAACACAGTGAAAATTTCCTGTGTATTTCCAGAATATGAAATTTTAGAATTTCTTCTTCTATACAGTTTCCAACAGATTCTGTTTATAAATTATAAAATATAAACAACTATATAATTTTTGAAAATAGTTTATATAATATAAACTATAATAATATTTATTCTATAGTAAATTTTTATTTAAATAATATAGTAATAAAAACTATAAACTTATATTTTTTAAAATCAAGCCCTATTAGAGGGGGGTCCAAAGGACATGGGCTTATTATTTTGAAAAAAAGAAGGTAAAAATAGTAAGAGAATTTTTACTAGGTGCAAAGAGATTTCAAATCATATGAGAGTACAAATTAACCTAGAGATTTACAGATGGGGACAAGTAATTTCACCCGGCCAATGAAATAATTTGAAATCCCTATTTTCATGAAACTTGTCTCCTCCCTTCATTTACTCTTGAATTTTACCTTTGAAAACATTTACCCTGCACACATTTAAAACTATAGAGAAATAGAAATATTTCATATATTAATTTACCCTTACCTGTATGTGATTTTTCACACGCATGTAAACCCCTTTTACATGTGCACACTCACATTAATTTCTCACAAAACATTCAAAATTTTAGATTGCAAAAAAATAGGGAGAAGGGGCCCGATGATTTTTAAATACCCTTCTGGGTTGGTTGAAAAAACCCGTACAAAATTAAATACAACAAAATTTGATCTAATCTATTTAATTTACCTTGATCTGATACCATGTTAGGGTTTAAGGATTCTATTAATTATGTATTTAATCAACATTAATAAACTATGCAATTTAAATAAATAAACATCACATCACATTGCATAATAATAAAGTAATACTTACAAAAGTAAATAACACTTGACACAATATTTATAGAAGATAACCTGAAGGTAAAAACCATTTTGAAAAGTAACCTTTATTATAGAGAAATTTTTACATCCACTAACTCACCTCCTTCTTAGAAACCCTAATCACAAGGGTGAAAAAATTTTATATATTATTTTTTTCAAATATATCAAATGATGACCCGAAGTCCTTTTTATATGAGGTGATCGGGTATGTCTCCTAACTCACCTTTTGAACCATGTCAGCTGACACATATACCAAGGTTTACAATATTTAATAATAGAAATATAACTATTTCTTATTATTAAATATTTAACCTAAAGTATATTCCTAGGTTTGAATATTTAATAATATAAATATAAATATTTCTTACCATTAAATATGTAACCTAGAGTATAATGTTGGACCCATATTTAATTAAGGGGTGGATAGCCCACTTAACCATTATGTTCTAACAGGGATGCCCGCCTACTTGACTAGTATGCATTTCTGAGTATTAGAGTTAAATTTATCCATAACGACGACCCCAGTTTGATCCTTTAAATGGATTAAAATCTGGCTTATCGTATCAAGAGGGGTAAAGTAAATTTGGCAACTAGTAATAGTATACTACACTCACTCAGGTAATATTTTGACATTTAGGGAGGTAACTCTTTTCTAGGAAGCCCCTCCTTGACCAAGGAAAATTAAGTTTAATTACATTCCTTACATAATGTTATTCATCATCTATTTCATGTTATAAGGTTTATTTTCCTGTTATCCCGTAAAATTGACAAGGGTAATTTTGCAGGTAACCCATGGAATTTTGTTCTGTCCCTCGTCAGGGACTCCTTTGCATTCGGAAAGTTGCAAAATCACTTTCCGGGAAATCTAGTTTGCAAAACATAGCCTTTTTTGGTCCTTTTTGGTTGGGCACACCTTATGTATGTGCAACATAGATTAACTATGAACCCCCTTCATTTTCTTTGGCGCACCCTTTGAAGTGTTGACACACATTTTGGTGCACCTCCCCGTGTTACGCCAAGGTGCATGCGCCTTTGTGTCAACAACATTTTTGTTGTGCCGCATTTTGGGGACCCAAGGGCGCACGTATTCATGTGTTAACACGCATTTTGGTGCGCCAAAGGGTGCAAGGTTTGAAGTGTCGACATGTGTTTTGATGCGCTTCTTCAAAAAGTGGTTGGTGCATTTATTGCACCCTTGCCTATATATAGGCGCATCCGACCTGTCACTTTCACATTTTAAAATCACATGTGATAGTTTTTATCCCTCTACACCTGTCAGCGCGCCTGTCGTCCTCGTATCGCGTTCATGGACCCCGCTTCATTTCTCACGTTATATATTCTGGGTAGGTGGTCTTTTCCCTCCTATATTTTTACTCGTTGTTGTTTGTTTGTGTAGTAGGTGGCATAGATTTGTCGAACGCCCCCCTCCTACTGTTCTTGCTGTCCTTCTCTCTTCCTCCCCTTTCCAGATCTGCTGGTAAGGAGGAACTCTACCTCAGAAAATCACTTGGCTCTTTTCATTGTGTCCTCTCCACTATCCAAGAAACCCTGCAGAAGAGGCTTAAAACTCATGCAAACCCCTCCAGAGAAGGAACCAAGACTTAAAAATTGATAAACTATGTTTTTTACCCTTTGGTGCAATCACCAACCTTGCAACATGAAGCACAGTCATGCCAATGGCGCATCCACCATTCTTGCTGCATAAAAAATAGTTGCGCCCTCAAAAGCACACTTTCCTTGTTTGCAACACCCCCTAATCCTGCGCCCTCTTGGTGCACCAAACTCATGTGTAACATTGCAAAAACTTGCGCCATTGGCACACCTTGCATCCATGCAACACTAACCTTACTTGCGCCAAGTATAAAACTGTTAACGGCGCAGGCACATCCCCTGTTATAGTAACACATTGCCTTGCAAACCTTTCATGCACCACACCAAGTTCCCTTGTTGCGCACAAAAATATGATGTTACAAGCACTAAACCTACACCCTTTGGCACATCCTGTACCTGTGTAACATGAAAAATATTTGCACCCATTATAAAATACATGTAAATGGCGCAGGCGCACTTCCACTTGCAACAAAAAAAATGTCATCTGTAGTATCCATGTGCCTTACGCCCTTTGGCACCGATTTGTCCCTTGTAACACCATTTTTCTATGCACCATACTATTTAACCTTGCAGTCTGCAGTGTTCATGCGCCCTACGCCCTGATGCCTTAAAATTTCTAACTCTTCCTTCTATCAATGCTTTAATGAGAGATCAAACAACTAACATGACTCTTCTGCGTTGGGTTTCACTTCTTCTTCTTGTAGATCAGCAACTGAGTTCAGAACTACATATGTCTACATCAAGAAAGAGACCAACCAAGTCTAAGGGCAATGCCAAACTTACAGATGAAGAGATGAAGTATAAATATTAGAGGGTCAGGATGCTCGAATCCTAGGAAGAATGCAACCTAGATATAAGAGACTCTGAGCTCGGGCACATTGATATGGAGGATTTCTGGGCCAGAACAAGGAGGGTCACAGGAAGTCCCTGGATGGATAAACTGGTAGGCAGTGGCCTGCGTTTTGCTGGAGGGATCCTAGTCAGTGTGATGAACAACGAATTCATGATGGTAGTGGCCCGCTGCTACAATAAAGACACAAGGTGTGTCCAGAATGAGAAGAGTGAGGTCGTGATCAACCTCACTACCCGACACTTTGAAATTATGCTTGGCATCCCTCACCATCGGGACTTTGTGGTCGTAAGCCAAGAAGATTGCAACAAGGCTTGGGAGGATAATGAAGACCAGTGTATGCAATTGATGAATGAGGTATACCTAAAAAACAAGAAGGTGGTAACCAGATGGCCACAAGTCATTCATCGCAGTGATTTCTCCGAGGAACTAAGTGATACCTGTTAGTGCAAAATCACAGAACCCCTGGATGTTGATCAGATTTCTAGGATGATCATGCTAGCATCCAGTGTGATTACACAACATTGAAACCTTTCTCCAAGTGTGGGACTTGCAGAAATGAGAAAGGAATCTCCAGAGAAGGCTGGTTCCTGCTCCTAAACGACCTGCTACAAGCTATTCAAGTGCAGGCAAGCTAATCTAAACCTAATCTAACCATGCCAAGGAGACAGAGAGAGAGAGAGAGAAAAGGGAAAAACAACAAAAGCCTACACTAAAACAGTGATACACCAAAGAAAGAGAATGTTGAACATCTATCAAAACTGCTATGGAACAAGGAGAGGTGAGCAATGGGAAGGATGGACAGATGCATCATAGGCCCAAGGATAGATTTCACACAAAAAATGTCCCAAAACTCCATGAACACAGCTCCAGACCTGCAATGAACATTCAAACATGCACAAATACCTGCAATGAAGAGAGGCAAGAAGAAAACAAGAAAAAAATGAGCAAGGATGGACAAATGCATCACAAAACATGTTTTTGTTGCTTCAAAATTTTGTACAGAACATCATTTCAATAGTAAAAAGAAAAAAATTCCATTACAGAGCAAGGGAGGAGGTTCAAACTCCATTTTCAACCCTGGAGAAGAAAAGAGGGGAGGGCAGAGCAGAAAAGATGAACAACTTGTAATCCTCAAAAATGAGCCAAATCTGGCCTTTTACAATGCATGGGTCGAGCCCATGAGAGAGAAAACATACAAAAATGTGGGAGCCCATTCCTCATTGACTGCAAATGCATTAAATCAGCATGGAGGACCTTACAGACCCATACCCTGTCATTTTGACCAAATGGGAGGAGAGTGTGACCCATTCTGTATTAAATTTGGTCGCTGAAATGTCACTTCTGGCCATGAACACGTACTAGAAACATTTTTGAATTTTCTCTCTTGAAACTAAACAAAAATTAGAGATTGACCATGGAATATTGTAGATAATTTCATAATATTTCCAATGATATAAAGAATGTGCAAATCCGAGCTCTGGATCAAAAGATATGGGGGTCTGAAGTTTTAGGGCAAAAACGGCCCAAAAAATGGATTTTGAATTTTTTCCCGCACTCTGCCACCTGGATGACAAGTGTCGGGCACTGATTGGCTGAGAAATTCTCTCTCCTCCACCTTTCTGAGGGTTTAACTTTGAAATTTTGATGTTTTTATCACTTTGGGAAATTTTTCATTTTTTCCCCGCACTCCCGCCACTTGGGACACGTGGCATCATTTGGTTCGTCGACAGGGGCACGGGGAAAACCTTTACCTTTTAGTTTTTTGGCCATAAATTTTGCTAAATTTTCTAAGTCCTCCCCCGAGCTCCGCACTTCCCCCGCCTTAGGACACGTGTCCTATGTCTTTTAGCTCGGACAGACCCTTCAAACCTCGCCCTTTGAACTTAGCCAATTTCCATTGCGCTTCCCCTTGTGACACGCGTCACATTCTAATTCGTTGGTGGCTTTTCTGCGTCTTCGCGTCCCTCACATATTTTTGGCTCGGATGTCCTAAACCGTTTGGGACAAATTTCTCCGATCCGCCCGATTCGGGCTTCCCTGTCCCTCTTTGAGGCAAAGACCCACGTGGCACATTTCCATTCGCTCTCGGCTCCTTCGGCTTTTCGCGTCCGGCACGTACTTTTGTCCCGAGTGCTGCGCAGACTGCCTGGTGGCTTTTCGGCCGATTCATGCCCCGACATCCCAACTGTCCAAAGGATCGCCTGGACTAGGACTTAGCCAATTTTCATGACTTTTTCTGCCCCAAGCTTGTTTTTTGCAACTTTTTCACCCTTTTTTAGAACTTGCTCTTTTCGTCTTGGACAAAAGAGTTAGAAAGAAGCCGAGGGGACCCCAAAAACATGATTTTGGGCCTTGAATCTATCTATTTTCCTGGGAATTGAATATTCTGATGCATGTTATCAAAATTACCCTGGGGGGGTGAATTTTGGATAACAGTTTTGGCGACTCACCGGGGTTATCTGCCTGCTAGATGAATGATCAGTAGCCTGAAGCAATCCATTAGGCATGGAGTCATGAGTAGTAACCTGCAACTGATCTGAACTTTGAAAACCTCCTCTCTGAGCCACTTGGAAACCTATTGAAATGGACTGTTCTCACCAAAATGCCACTGAAATGGACTGTGCAAGAGCAAAACCAGCACCACAAAAACTATGCACAGAACTAAAAATCATACATGCTTCAAATGAAACATGCAGAGTGTGCACAAGCACTTCTACTGAAAGCAAACCTACCTACTCTACTCTAACTGGAGCAAAGGAAATTTAAACAAACCCTGACAATTGGTTGTGAGAAATAGATTCCCTTTCTCAAAAGTGGCAGCCATGCAATTGATTTGGAGCTGATCATGGCTGTTAGGATGAGTGGAAAATCAACAAGAAGCTAGTCTTCCACCAAAATCATCAAGGTATCAGCTGAAGGAAAATTCAATACCTCTTTTAGTTGCTCTGCATTTGGATTGAAGAGGTATGACAGCTGATCCTTGGTACTTTGTAGTTCACCCTCATGCTCAGAAGCAAGCATGACTGGTTGTGACTTCTCCTTTGGCTCTAATGAAGCCAAATACCTGATTGGGAAAGGTCTGATCCGTTTGATATACCCATAGCTCTGATTTTCATCTCCAAAAATGGAGTCTTCTTGTAGACCCTCCTGAATGGATGGTGTGGAAGCAATGGTGAAATTCCTCTGTCCTTTCTCTTCCTCCAATGAAGAACATGAAAGATTAAAATCTTCCAATCTTGGTTCCAAAGAGTTACTATAAGATGCAGGCTACTGCAAATGAATGTTCTCCTTCATGACAGCAGACTCAAGTGTTTGGAATGTGAATGATGAAAGAGAGAATGGTGGAAACTCAACCGGCTCTTCTCCATCAAAATAATCCTTCAAATCTGAAAGATAAACTGCCTCATGGCTGTCTTGCTGCAAATGCTCTACTTCCTCCATGGTGTCTTCTTGATCTGTAACTTGACCACCATGGTTTCCTTCACCCTCCAACATTGAGTTTGAGAGATCAAACTCCTCTTCAGTACTAGAACTTGAGAGAGGTGAAGTAGAAAGAAGAACTGAAGGTTCTCCTGTAGCCTATTTTGTGCTCAAAGCCCTTGGATATGCAATTTTCTCCTCCACAACTAGAATGTGATCCTCCTCTTTTGGATCTGGAGCAACTTCTCCTTTCTCTACTACTTGAAGAAAATCTTGCTCTTGATATAACTCTTCCTCCAGCATGAAGTTTTTCAAGTCAAACTCTTCAATTTTCTGCTCTATAGGACAAGTTGGGACTGCTAGATCTTCTTTTTCTGCTGTAACAAAATCAGTCCTGACCACCATTTTTTCAACCTCAGCCTCTTCTGTAGGTTTAACCATCAGGGGGATATTTTTCATCCCAAATTTGGCAGCCCAAACCCTCAAGTTGTCTGTCATTTCTTTTCTGTTGGGCTCCTCTTCTTGCTGTCCTTCATGGCTGATTTTTGTAATTTCTTCTTCCCCACATGGAATTGGGAATACAAGAGGATGGATGGGTTGTAACTCAATTGATTTGGCATTTTTTGTGGTGGTAAAGGAGGTGAAACCTATTGTTTCTTTGGAGGAGGGGGTATTTCTTTTAGCTCTTGTGGAGGGGATGATTGTTTGGAAGGAAAAAGGAAAGAAGAATTAAGGAGTGGTGGAACACTGAGAGATGGAGACATGGGATCAACATTTGGGACAGCAGATGGGGAGTTTAGAATTTGACACTATTGAGATAAAATAGATTGGGAAAGAGGAAAAATAAAGGCTTGAGATGGCGTGCTTACCCATTGACAAGGTTGCTGAATACCCCTCTCATATACCTCTATTTCTTCAATCCACTTTGCAAGCAATGGAAACATCTTCATCATGAAGTCTAGCTTCTCCTGAGGGCTGAAGTGTCTTGAAAAAGGGCCTCCCCATGGACAAGGAGTCCTGTAACCAATTCTGAAAGCTCTCATTTGAGTTGTTGCTCTGGACTGCACCATCTTCACCTCCATCTTTTGGATTTTCTCCAACAGACCAGCATCTTGCATCTGATTGTCTTCATTATATGCATACTCTTGCTCTTGGAAAGCTCCATAGCCAAACTAATTTTGGCATTGCTGCTCATATGGGTATGTATGCTGATTTTGAATTTGTTCAAAATGTTGATCTGAAAGAGTTGTAAAACATGTTGGAGGTGGAATATACTGCTGTTGTTGTAAATGTGAGTCCCATGATGGAAATGAAGTCATGATTGCACAAATTCATGGAATGGAAAAGAATGAAAGGGATGGAAAGAAGGATGGATGGGAATGGATGGAAAATAGGTCTGCAACTTTAGAAATGGGTTGCTGATCAGATTGAGTCACCAGATGTGTTTGCAAGTGCCTCCAAAGGCTGAAATCTTCAGAGGAACACACCAACCTGTAAAAGATGAAGTGGAAGACCTCTAAGGTCCCACCGGGCGTGCCAAAACTGTTAGTGAAAAATCACAGCACCCCTGGATGTTGATCAGATTTCTAGGATGATCATTCTAGCATCCAGTGTGATTACACAACATTGAAACCTTTCTCCAAGTGTGGGACTTGCAGAAATGAGAAAGGAATCTCCAGAGAAGGCTGGTTCCTGCTCCTAAACTACCTGCCACAAGCTATTCCAATGCAGGAAAGCTAATCTAAACCTAATCTAACCATGCCAAGGAGACAGAGAGAGAGAGAAAAGGGAAAAACAACAAAATCCTACACTAAAACAGTGATACACCAGAGAAGGAGAATGTTGAACATCTATCAAAACTGCCTTGAAACAAGGAGAGGTGAGCAATGGGAAGGATGGACAGATGCATCATAGGCCCAAGGATAGATTTCACACAGAAAATGTCACAAAAATCCATGAACACAGCTCCAGACCTGCAATGAACATTCAAACATGCAAAAATACCTGCAATGAAGAGAGGAAAGAAGAAAACAAGCAAAAAACAAGCAAGGATGGATAGATGCATCACGAAGCACGTTTTTGCTGCTTCAAAAGTTTGCACAGAACATCATTTCAATAGTAAAAGGAAAAAAATTCCATTACAGATCAAGGGAGGAGGTTCAAACTCCATTTTCAACCCTGGAGAAGAAAAGAGGGGAGGGCAAAGCAGAAAAGATGAACAACTTGTAATCCTCAAAAATGAGCCAAATCTGGCCTTTTACAATGCACGGGTCGAGCCCATGAGAGAGAAAATGTACAAAAATGTGGGAGCCCATTCGTCATTGACTGTAAATGCATTAAATCAGCATGGAGGACCTTACAAACCCATACCCTATCATTTTGACCAAATGGGAGGAGAGTGCGACCCATTCTGTATTAAATTTGGTCGCTGAAATGTCACTTTTGGCCATGAACACATACCAGAAATGTTTTTAATTTTCTCTCTCCAAACTAAACCAAAATTAGAGATAGACCATGGAATCCTGTAGATAATTTCATAAGCTTTCCAATGATATAAAGAACGTGCAAATCTGAGCTCTGGATCAAAAGATATGGGGGTCTTAAGTTTTAGGGAAAAAACGGCCCAAAAAACGGATTTTGAATTTTTTCCCACGCTTTGCCACCTGGATGACACGTGTCGGGCACTGATTGGCTGAGTAATTCTCTCTCCTCCACCTTTCTGTTGGTTTCCCTTTGAAATTTTGACGTTTTTATCACTTTGGGAAATTTTCCATTTTTTCCCCGCGCTCCCCGCCACTTGGGACACGTGGCATCATTTGGTTCATCGACAGGGGCGCGGGGAAAACCTTTACCTTTTAGTTTTTTGGCCAAAAATTTTGCTAAATTTTCTAAGTCCTCCCCAAGCTCCGCACTTCCCCCACCTTAGGACACGTGTCCTGTGTCTATTGGCTCAGGCCGACACTTCAAACCTCGCCCTTTGAGCTTAGCCAATTTCCGTTGCGCTTCCCCTTGTGACATGCGTCACATTCTGATTCGTTGGCAGCTTTTTTGGGTCTTTGCGTCCCTCACGTATTTTTGGCCCGGATGTCCCAAACTGTCTGGGACAAATTTTTCCGATCCGCCCGATTCGGGCTTCCCTGTCCCTCTTTGAGGTGAAGACACGTGGCACATTTCCATTCGCTCTCGGCTCCTTCGGCTTTTCGCGTCCCGCGCGTAATTTTGTCCCGGGTGCTGCGCAGACCACCTGGCGGCTTTTCGGCTGGTTCGTGCCCCGACGTCCCAACCATCCCAAGGACCACCTGGACTAGGACTAGCCAATTTTCATGATTTTTTCTACCCCAAGCTTGTTTTTTGTAACTTTTTCACCCTTTTTTAGAACTTGATATTTTCTTCTTGGACAAAAGAGTTAGAAAGAAGCCAAGGGGACCCTAGAAACATGATTTTGGGCCTTGAATCTATCTATTTTCCTGGGACTTGAATATTCTGATGCATGTTATCAAAATTACCCTAGGGGGTGAATTTTGGATAATAGTTTTGGTGACTCAGTGGGGTTATCTGCCTGCTAGATGAATGATCAGTAACTTGAAGCAATCCATTGGGCATGGAGTCATGAGTAGTAACCTGCAACTGATTTGAACTTTGAAAACCTCCTCTCTGATCCACTTGGAAACCTATTGAAATGGACTGTTCTCACCAAAATGCCCCTGAAATGGACTGTGCGAAGAGCAAAACCAGCACCACAAAAACTATGTACAGAACTGAAAATCATACATGCTTCAAATGGAAGATGCAGAGTGTGCACAAGCACTTCTTCTACTGAAAGAAAACCTACCTACTCTACTCTAACTGGAGCAAAGGCAAGCTAAACAAACCCTGCAATTGGTTGTGAGAAATAGCTTCCCTTTCTTAAAAGTGGCAGCCATGCAATTGATTTGGAGCTGATCATGGCTGTTAAGATGAGTGGAAAATCAACAAGAAGCTAGTCTTCCACCCAAATCATCAAGGTATCAGCTGAAGGAAAATTCAATACCTCTTCTAGTTGCTCTGCATTTGGATTGAAGAGGTATGACAGCTGATCCTTGGTACTTTGTAGCTCACCCTCATGCTCAGAAGCAAGCATGACTGGTTGTGACTTCTCCTTTGGCTCCAATGAAGCCAAATACCTGATTGGGGCAAGGTCCGATCCGTTGGATATGCCCATAGATCTAATTTTCAACTCCAAAAATGGAGTCTTATTGTAGACCCTCCTAAATGGATGGTGTGGAAGCAATGGTGAAATTCCTCTATCCTTTCTCTTCCTCCAATGAAGAACATGAAAGATTAAAATCTTCTAATCTTGGTTCCAAAGAGCTACTATAAGATGCAGGCTGCTACAAATGAATGTTCTCCTTCATGACATCAGACTCAAGTGTTTGGAATGTGGATGATGAAAGAGAGAATTGTGGAAACTCAATCGGCTCTTCACCATCAAAATAGTCCTCCAAATCTGATAGATAAACTGCCTCATGGCTGTCCTGCTGCAAATGCTCTACTTCCTCCATGGTGTCTTCTTGATCTGTAACTTGACCACCATGGTTTCCTTCACCCTCCAACATTGAGTTTGAGGGATCAAACTCCTCTTCAGTACTAGAATTTGAGAGAGGTGAAGTAGAAAGAAGAACTGAAGGTTCTCCTGTAGCCTGTTTTGTGCTCAAAGCCCTTGGATCTGCAATTTTCTCCTCCACAACTAGAATGTGCTCCTCTTCTTTTGGATCTGGAGCAGCTTCTCCTTTCTCTACTACTTGAAGAAAATCTTTCTCTTGATAGAACTCTTCCTCCAGCATGAAGTTTTTCAAGTCAAACTCTTCAATTTGCTGTTCTAGAGGACAAGTTGGGACTGCAAGATCTTCTTTTTCTGCTGTAACAAAATCAATCTTGACCACCATTTGTTCAACCTCAACCTCTTTTGTAGGTTTAACCATCAGGGGGATCTTTTTCATCCCAAATTTGGCAGCCCAAACCCTCAAGTTGTCTGTCATTTCTTTTCTGTTGGGATCCTCTTCTTGCTGTCCTTCATGGCCGATTTTTGCAATTTCTTCTTCCCCACATGGAATTGGGAATACAAGAGGACGGATGGGTTGTAACTCAATTGATTTGGAATTTTTTGTGGTGGTAAAGGAGGTGAAACCTATTGTTTGTTTGGAGGAGGGGGTATTTCTTTTAGATCTTGTGGAGGGGATGACTGTTTGGAAGGAAAAAGGAAAGAAGAATTAAGGAGTGGTGGAAGACTGAGAGATGGAGACATGGGATCAACATTTGGGACAGCAGATGAGGAGTTTAGAATTTGACACTACTGAGATAAAACAGATTGGGAAAGAGGAAAAAGAAAGGCTTGAAATGGTGTGCTTACCCGTTGACAAGGTTGCTGAATACCCCTCTCATATACCTCTATTTCTTCAATCCACTTTGCAAGCAATGGAAACGTCTTCATCATGAAGTGCAGCTTCTCCTGAGGGCTGAAGTGTCTTGGAAAAGGGCCTCCCCATGGACAAGGGGTCCTGTAACCAATTTTGAAAGCTCTCATTTGAGCTGTTGCTCTGGACTGCACCATCTTCACCTCCATCTTTTGGATTTTCTCCAACAGACCAGCATCTTGCATCTGATTGTCTTCATTATATGCATACTCTTGCTCTTGGAAAGCTCCATAGCCAAACTGATTTTGGCATTGCTGCTCATATGGGTATGTATGCTGATTTTGAATTTGTTCAAAATGTTGATATGAAAGAGTTGTAAAACATGTTGGAGGTGGAATATACTGCTGTTGTTGTAAATGTGAGTCCCATGATGGAAATGAAGTCATGATTGCACAACTTCATGGAATGGAAAAGAATGAAAGGGATGGAAAGAAGGATGGATGGGAATGGATGGAAAACAGGTCTACAACTTTAGAAATGGGTTGCTGATCAGATGGAGTCGCCAGATGTGTTTGCAAGTGCCTCCAAAGGCTGAAATCTTCACAGGAACACACCAACATGTAAAAGATGAAGTGGAAGACCTCTAAGGTCCCACCGGGCATGCCAAAATTGTTAGTGCAAAATCACAGCACCCCTGGATGTTGATCATATTTCTAGGCTGATCATGCTAGCATCTAGTGTGATTGCACAACATTGAAACCTTTCTCCAAGTGTGGGACTTGCAGAAATGAGAAAGGAATCTCCAGAGAAGGTTGGTTCCTTCTCCTAAACTACTTGCCACAAGCTATTCCAGTGCAGGCAAGCTAATCTAAACCTAATCTAACCATGCCAAGGAGACAGAGAGAGAGAGAGAGAAAAGGGAAAAACAACAAAATCCTACACTAAAACAGTGATACACCAGAGAAGGAGAATGTTGAACATCTATCAAAACTGCCATGGAACAAGGAAAGGTGAGCAATGGGAAGGATGGACAGATGCATCATAGGCCCAAGGATAGATTTCACACAGAAAATTTTGCAAAAATCCATGAACACAGCTCCAGACCTGTAATGAACATTCAAACATGCACAAATACCTGCAATGAAGAGAGGCAAGAAGAAAACAAGCAAAAAACGAGCAAGGATGGACAGATGCATCACGAAACACATTTTTGCTGCTTCAAAAGTTTGCACAGAACATCATTTCAATAGTAAAAGGAAAAAAATTCCATTACAGAGCAAGGGAGGAGGTTAAAACTCCATTTTCAACCCTAGAGAAGAAAAGAGGGGAGGGCAGAGCAGAAAAGATGAACAACTTGTAATCCTCAAAAATGAGCCAAATCTGGCCTTTTACAATGCATGGGTCGAGCCCATGAGAGAGAAAATGTACAAAAATGTGGGAGCCCATTCCTCATTGACTGCAAATGCATTAAATCAGCATGGAGGACCTTACAAACCCATACCCTGTCATTTTGACCAAATGGGAGGAGAGTGCGACCCATTCTGTATTAAATTTGGTCACTGAAATGTCACTTCTGGCCATGAACACGTACCAGAAATATTTTTGAATTTTCTCTCTAAACTGAACCCAAATTAGAGATTGACCATGAAATCCTATAGAGAATTTCATAAGATTTCCAATGATATAAAGAACATGCAAATCCGAGCTCTGGATCAAAAGATATGGGGTCTGAAGTTTTAGGGAAAAAACAGCCCAAAAAACGGATTTTGAATTTTTTCCTGCGCTCTGCCACCTGGATGACACATGTCGGGCACTGATTGGCTTAGAAATTCTCTCTCCTCCACCTTTTCATGGGTTTCCCTTTGAAATTTTGACGTTTTTATCACTTTGGGAAATTTTCCATTTTTTCCCCGCGCTCCCGCCACTTGGGACACGTGGCATCATTTGGTTTGTCGACAGGGGCGCGGTGAAAACCTTTACATTTTAGTTTTTTGGCTAAAAATTTTGCTAAATTTTCTAAGTCCTCCCCGAGCTCCACACTTCCCCCACCTTAGGACACGTGTCCTGTGTCTATTGGCTCGGGCCGACCCTTCAAACCTCGCCCTTTGAACTTAGCCAATTTTCATTGCGCTTCCCCTTGTGACACGCGTCACATTCTGATTCGTTGGCGGCTTTTCCGGGTCTTCGCGTCCCTCACGTATTTTTGGCCTGGATGTACCAAACCGTCTGGGACAAATTTCTCCAATCTGCCCGATTCGGGCTTCCCTGTCCCTCTTTGAGGCGAAGACACGTGGCACATTTCCATTCGCTCTCGGCTCCTTTGGCTTTTCGCATCCCGTGCGTACTTTTGTCCCTAGTGCTGCGTAGACTTGCCTGGCAGCTTTTCGGCCGATTCACGCCCCGACGTCCCAACTATCCCAAGGACCGCCTAGACTAGGACTTAGCCAATTTTCACGAGTTTATCTACCCCAAACTTGTTTTTTTGCAACTTTTTCACCCTTTTTTAGAACTTGCTCTTTTCTTCTTGGACAGAAGAGTTAGAAAGAAGCTGAGGGGACCCCAGAAACATGATTTTGGGCCTTGAATCTATCTATTTTCCTGGGACTTGAATATTCTGATGAATGTTATCAAAATTACCCATAGGGGGTGAATTTTGGATAAAAATACCATCACGTTCCTAAGCAGGGTATTCGGGCTTTCTGACGCCCACTACTTTCATAAATGGATGCTTAGGTACCTGGATACAATGAATAAAAATGTGCCAAATCAGCACTATATCCGAGCAGCTCCAACAACTCACCACAACGGGGAGGTTCTACATGAACTCCTACATAGTTTATACTGCAGCCTCAGAGAGGGATTATCTAGCATTAATGCGATGCGAGGTTTGGCCCCAACTTAAAATATATGAATACTATCCAGGAGCTGAAGCTGGAAAACAGTATTTCTCAGTTTACAAAGATTAACGATGCCTTCTTCTACGACATCATCTACCTTTTCAGGCCAAACATGACTCACAGTCGAATGACCAAGAGCATTTGTGCAGCAAAGGAGAAGTGGGGGGCTGTATTCACACAATTTCCCACCTTCACCTATCTAAGGGAAGCCAAATTCTTGGGGGAACCCACCAAATTGCCAAGATATGCTGGCCCCAAGCTGATCCTGTTGGAACTATCCAAAGAGCTCATAACCTACCACGAAAAGTGCTTAAAGAGAAAGAAGGGTGGAACTCCTTTCCCCCTCACAGTGGGCAGGTACACTTGTCTTTCCTACCACAAAGCCTGGGAGATGTTTACAGAGCTGGAACTGCTGAATCTAAAGCACAACTTCCCGAAGAGGCCCACTTTCGACCCAAGTAATTACCTTCCCAGGGCAAAAACTCTATCCAATCCACATTTTGCAGATCGAGGATATTTAATATCAACCTGTATCATGAGGTCGAACTCAGAAGGAAAGATCACTCCCGCTTGGCTTTGGCTGAAATCATTCAGTACAAACATAGCCATCATCCCAAAAGGTTATCAAATTGCTGATCAAGAAGTTGATCAGGTATATCTTGACACGGATGGGGACGACTAGTTGTTTGCTGTGATCGAAAAAACTAAAGCACCTCAAATAATAGAATAAAGGGTCAAAGAAACTCTGCGGAGAACAAAGCACTGGTGCAGGATGAATGGTCTTATCTACCTCGGAGTTGATTTCACCACATCTCCATTGGGCAATGCACCTTCCAGACCAAAACATCTACCAAAGAGTAGAAGTAAAGACAAGGAGGGTGAGTCAAGCTCTACCCAAGAAGAGGCCCCTGAGAGTCCCCCTTCCGTTGCACAAGAACAAGTAGTAACTCTGGCTTCTCCAGAGAAAGAAGCAACCGAAGATGTTCCAATGGGCACATCCACTTAGGATGCTACCACTACTGCAACTATTGAGGTCCCTTTTATCCTTTCTCCCTCTCTTCCTTCCCCTCCTTGCGTGACCCAAGTGACCATTCCTTTGGTCGTATCCTCTCCCCCATCTTCTACTGTTCCCCCTTCCTCGTCATCCATCTTCTCTTCTCTCGCGGAGCTGTCCCCCACCATTTCTTCCCTCATCTCTCAGCTCCCTTCCATTTCCATATCTTCCTCCCCTACAATATCTCTTCCTCCCATGAGCACTTTCTCGGCCTACCTCTCAATGCCACCTCCAAGTGTCTCAACGCACTTTCCCTCTACTACTTCAACTACTCCCTTTTCTACTTCCAGCCCCTCTCCCATAAGTCCAGCATAGATCTCTCAGCAATTAAGCCAACAAAAGAGGAAAGTTCCCATCGCACCGATGGACTTCTCCATCATCCCATCAAAGGGGGCCAAGAAGTAAAATCCTGTAACCCACTTCTCTCAGAGTGCGTCAGGAGAGAGAGTGATGGAGATAGCATATCCCAATCCTTTGAAGGATAAAAAGGATCTGTCTTCGACATATTATACAGTCACCCAAGTCACAATGGGGACATTTTTAAAAAGCCTTCAGGGAGAGGCCCTATCTATAGTTGACGCCCTTTGCAAGAAGCTCTAGGAAGTAAAGGAAGAAAAGAGGCTGTTAAAGGAGAAAAATAAACATCTTCTCCACACCTTGCAGAAAATGGGCAGTGCACCTCCTACGACTGCCGCTGAAACTCCTGAGCCTCTAAGCCAGGATAAGATAAATGAATACGCCAAAATCGGCAAGCAGGGTATGGAAATTTTTACTTGGAGGAGCCAAATCCTCAATGAAAGTGAGGGAGTAATCGCCAAGTTCACCAATTTGTATTAGAATATCAATCGAGCGAACAAAAAGCTTCAGGCGATAGCAGGACCCATCTATGAAGAGTTGGACCATGCCAGGATGCAGCATGAGACCTTTCAGAAAATTCTTGACTGTTCAGTTGAAGATATGGTCAAGTTCAGTGTCTTTGGTCACCCCAGAGCCCTCAACAAAATCATTTCTACTCTAGATTACCGGGTTGATCAGTTGGAGTTCATCCTAGAAAAGATTGAAAAAATCAAGGAAGAAGCCCTAGATGCAATGCATCAAATGGAGCAAGTTGTCCTGAGAATGTCTCTGCACTCTTGCTCACTCCTTCTTTTGCCTTAGGAAAGGTTGATGAAACTATTCAAATCTTCAAGGAGATCTTTTCATAAGGGTTGGGACCAGAAGTCACTTTCGACGCCAAATCCATCAATAACCTGCTGGCCTGTTGTGACTTCATTGGGTACCTGGTAGATGCAGAAAATGAATATTCCAAGCTCCCAGAAAATCTCATAGATGAGTGGGAGAATTTCGAGACTATCAGTGATCGTCATAAGGATCCTTCCCAGGATCAACTTCAGCCCATGATCAGCAAGTTCATGGAATATCGTGCCTAGTTCCACATCATGTCTCCCGAGCAGCAGCAAAAGTAGGATACCCCCTTTTAGCCGTGGGACGAAGATGAATAGTTTCATTCTTCTCGACTTCTCTTTGTAAATATCTAAAGTATGTTGACACAAATGATGACATCATCCATGTTGCACCATGGGATGATGTCATCCACCAAATTTGTCAAAAGTCAACAAATGACTTTAGGATATTTTGTAAGATATTTTGTAATTAAGTGGTTGGTTTGTTTTTGTCTTATTTTCTTCTCTTCTTCTATAAATACTAAGAATACTTGTTGTATTCAAGGGTGGATACTTTTCAGATGAGAAATAGAAGTAAGAAGAAAAGACTTGAGCTTTTTGTAACAGAAACAAATATTAATACGATATTTAGACTTTATGCTGAATACATGTGTTTTACATCAGACCTTTCTTATGTTAGATCTGTATGATTGTTCTGTTGAATCTACTTCTACTTTTTTGTCATTTATTCATCAGTATTGCTATATTCATCTATGCAAGTAGGTTAGGCTCTGTTTACTACCAACCTAAATCATAGACCTTCTGACCTTTTTGCTTTGGAATTCATTTCTTTTCTCCCTTCAGATCTTTCCTATATCCCCACCTCGTTTCTTTCCCTTCTTTTACAGTTGGAAACACCTCTACTGGGATGAAATCTCAACCCCTGAAGGTAGAATATTGTGAGATTTTCACAAGATTCCTACTGGTGGAATAGCAATAAACCAGTTTCGCTTTGCTAACTCAAAGAGGGGCTATGCCCTGCACACTGTTGGCTCGTCCTTTCCAAAGATCTGTCCACCCGACAGATTTTCGTACCAACTGTTTTTGGTGACTCTACTGGGGATCAAATAGATCTATCAGATCTATGATAGTGGTATGATAGAAAATTAGTAAAAATCAGAAAATTCACTACCTGTTTGCAAATCTGAACTTTTTGCTTAAAATCCAAAATTTTTGCAAAATACTCCAAATTGAAAATTTTCTTTTAAGATCCATAGATCTGGTCTAGATAGAGATCTTTAGTTCACTGAGTTTTCACAAAGGTCCATATTTTTCAGTAGATCTGAGTTTTTGATCGTTTTGCAAAATTTCAAAACCCTTGCCAAAAGTTAACTCTAGATCTGAAAATCAGCTTACTAAGTTTTACCATCGTTTTATCCTTGTTAATCAAACAATAAACCACAATCGGTTTTCAAGAGGAGGATAAAATTTAAATATTCAGAAAAGTACATGCTACTGATTTTTGTTAGAATAATCAGAAAATCAGCAGGTACAGTAAAAAAGAGTTCTTAAATCTACTCCAAAAATTACAGATTCAGAAGGTACCTTGGCGGGTGAACCATTTACTCGTAGCAGGGGAGTTCATGGAGAAGTTGATCTTACCTTCGACCTGCTTCAAAGGCACAACTTCAGTGTAACACCGGCTCGCTTCTCGTCACTGAGCTCAGCCGACCGGTCATCCAGGAGTGCCTCACCTCCACGAAGGAAGTATATCTCACCAGGGACATCTACATCACTTTGCAGTTCTTTGCTGCTCAACAGAACTATGCTTCCAGCCCGCGTTCTTTTTCCAGCTGTCCAAATGGCAGTACCATGGGGAAATGCTATGGGCCCCGTGGCTTTGCCACATCTTGTTCACGCGCTCCCACATGGAAACCGAAAGAATTTTCCCAAATTTGATTAGAGCGGAAACCAAAGCACCGATTCACATATATCTGCATTCATCATGTCATGCAGTATCCTTGATGTGACCCATGAAGATGTGTCGGTTCACCTTTTTCTGGAGACCTTGTAAGGACCAACCGCAAAATGGTTTCAGAATTTATCGGCCGGATCTATTACTAGTTGGGCTACCTTACGGGCTACATTTGAAGACAGGTATAAGCCTTCTGAAGATGCGTTCACGTTGCTGTCAAAGATCACTCACCTAAAGAAGGAGGTCAATGAAACTATGCGTGACTTCATCGCCCGCTTCAATTCACTGATCAACCGTGTTCCTCCTACCATGCTTTCCACACTGGAAAATTAGAAATGTTTCTTCGTAAACGCTATGAGCTCGAAAGTAAGTTTCTTACTCCTGCAAGAACAAGTAGCTACTTTGATTCTCACCCAGGCTGCTGCCATCCGGATCGAAGATAACTTGCTAATATCTGGTGAATTAAAAAGAGAATCGTCCAAGCTTAAAGCTTTGAGCCCTTCTCCCACCACTTCATCTGATCCGTCATTTCAAAAGATGGCGAATGACTTGCTCGCATTAAAGAAGCAGTTAGCTCAAGCTTCCCCCAGTTCCTCATACCGGGATATTCCACGAAGAGCTTTCACTTCCAACAGCATCCCGCATAGGCCGCATTTGCCTGCAGCTGCTCCGCGGTTAGTGCTTGAGGCTCCTCCGGTCAACGCTTTAGCCAAGATTGAAGAAGAGGAGAAAAATTATGAAGAACCTTCGTCTCAAGGAAAAGGTAATCAAGATGTCGATGAACAGACTGGCGACTCTACTATCGGGTATATGGAATTTGATGAGGGGGAATCTGATGAAGAAGAAGGTACCCAAGGGTATGCAAGCAGACAGTCATATGCTATGTTCACCTACTCGTAAGGAAAGGAATCAGAGGTTGCTACCAAGGTACAAAAAGAAAAGATGCCTCCAACCATCGCTAAATGAGGTAGTCCCCTTCCGGCTCAACCTGTTATTAGATCTTTTTCAAACAAATCTTTTCACTCCTCTCATGTTCCTGTCAAGGCCAGTAATCCTACCCTACCATCGTGAAATGAGGGACTCATTCCTTCATCAACGCAACCCTTGGCCACATTTGACATAATTGACCACACTAAAAAGACCAAGATCTAAATGTCTGAAGCTGAATATCTTCAGTCAAACCCCGAATAGCTTGTAAGGTTGACCGAATACATCCAAAGTCAGGCTGTCGTAACCAACCAGGTTTCCCCAAAAGGAATCCTTTCCACCCCTCCTTCATCCCATATAAACGTTGCCTCGACTTCTGCATCAGGAAAGATAGAACCTTTCTACCTCTCCCTCCTAATCAATGGCCAAAAACTAAGCAACTGCATAATTGATTCTGGAGCTTCCGATAATGTCATGCCGGTAAAAGTCACCCATGCTCTGGGCCTCACCCTTACCAAGCATTTTGGTTGATGTTATTCCTTGGAAACTAAACAAGTTCCACTGATCGGTCAAATCAAGGACGCGTAATTTGCGTTTGCAGCGTTCCCAGAAAAAAGGGTAAAAATGACCGTCCTTGTTGCCGATATTCCAGCAGCCTATGGAATTCTGCTAGGAAGGATTTTTTGCAGTGAAGTTGGTGGGGAGATTCATATGGACTGGTCTAAAGCTAGAATCCCCGTCAAAGGTGTAATGCAAATGTTAGAGCCTGAATCGCAAAAGTAGTACCTGGTTACTAACTCCGATGACCCCAAAGCCCAAATTCTCTTCGAATCATCAGGGATGGGAAACTATTTCATGTCTACCGAGTCTGACGAAATGGATGTCCTCATCCAAGTAGAGGATCTCAACAAGATTTGGACTTTGTAGTTTGATAGCAGCTGTGCAACTAGTGGGTGCGGCGTTGGCACTGTACTGATATCTCCCGAAGAGGAGATTATTCCTCTCTCTTTCAAGTTACAATTTTTCAACACAAATAATACTGCTGAGTATGAATCTTTGCTACTTGGCATGCAAGCCGTGAAGGAAAGAGGAATAAAGAACCTGAAAGTGCAAGGTGATGTAGAGCTGGTCGTAAATCAAGTTAAAAGGATATACCAAGTGAAGATTGAAAGGCTCAGACATTACCGTAATGCGGTGTGGGACAACATCAAGGATTTTGACACTTTTTCAATAAAATCTATCCCAAGAGCTTAGAATGACATGGCCGATTCATTGGCTATCTCAGCATCCCTCATGCTCCCTCACCCAGGTTTGAAAATAGACAAATATACCATTGAGGTGGTTTTTCGCCCAAGTGTGCCGGACAATTCCCAGCACTGGCAGGTATTCAACGATGACAATCAACTCATTGCATTTCTCAAAAAGGTGGAAAATTTTAGCGAACTTCATTTTGAAGGGTCCACTTCTACATGTCGTGAATCAGTTACCAATCAAAACAAAGAATCAAAAGGAAGCAACGGCATATGTCAACTCAAAGGAAATAAAATTACGAAGGGCCTGGTTTCTCTAGAGCAGTTGTTTGACAGGCATGATCGTTTTATAAAAAAGAAAAGGCGAGATGATCCTGGCTCCTCCCCAGAAACTGAACCGGTCAATTTAGGTTCGGTTGAACATCCACAGTTTGTAAACATTGGAAAATGTTGCACACTTGAAGAGAAGACGAAGTTTGTCAAACTGCTGAAGAAATACATGGATGTATTGGCATGGTCCTATGCCGATCTAAAGTATTTCAAGCCAAAGGATGTCTAGCATGACATCCCATTGAAAGAGGACGTCAAACCCTTTTGCCAGAAGCAGAGACATTATAATCCTAAGATCTCAGGTACTATCCATGCTGAAATTCAGAAAATGCTGGACGCACGGATCATTTTTCCTATCCATCACAGTACTTGGGTGGCAAATATCATGCCAGTACACAAGAAGAATGGAGAAATATGCATCTGCGTAGATTTTCACAACCTGAATCAGGTGTCCTTGAAGGACAACTATCCACTTCCCATAATGGATTAGGTTCTGCAGGCAGTAACTGGATCAGAAATGTTGTCCATGCTTGATGGTTTTTCAGGCTACAATCAGATTGAAGTCTCACCTGAAGACCAATTTAAAACAGCATTTACTACCCCCTGGGGCACATTTTCCTATAGCAGAATGCCTTTTGGTTTGACCAACACTGGTGCCACTTTTCAGTGGGCCATGGACTTTGCGTTCAAAGGTATGATGGGGAAGGTCATCGTAGTCTACTTGGATGACTTAACTGTGTTCTCCAAATAGTGAAATGATCATTGTGATCATTTGGAGCAAGTATTGATTAGATGCCGAGAGCATGGGATCTCCCTAAATCCGAAAAAGTCTATTTTTGGAGTCACAGAGGGAAATTTGCTAGGACATGTTGTTAGCAAAGAAGGGACGAAGATAGATACTGAAAGAGTTAAGGCTATTCAAAGCCTTACTTTACCTACAAGCAAGACCGGCATTCACTCCTTCGGAAAAGTGAATTTTCTCAAGCCCTTTGTTCCGAATTTGCTGAAAAGACTCGCCACATATTAGACATGATGAAAGGGTCACCAACTTTCCGATGGAGCGAAGAAGGGAAGAGGTTGTTCAAAGAAATAAAAGCCTCCATCGCTCACACGCCAGTCCTGGTATGTCCCGATTTCTCCAAGGATTTTATTATGTATAGCTATGCATCTGAGCACACCATGTCGGCCATCCTAATGCAAAGGAATTATGAAGATGTTGAATCCCTGATTGCATTTATGAGTTCTCCTCTCAAGCCTCACAAGTTAAAAATGACTCAGTTGGAAAAACATGCCTTTGCCATTGTCAAAGTAGTTAAGAACTTTAGGTATTATATTCTAAACTCTCATACAGTGGCTCTAGTTCCTGACACGGCAGTAAAGTCCATCTTAACTCAACAGGAGTTAGGGAGTTTGCGAGGAAATTGGATTGCTAAATTCCAAGAGTATGATCTGGATATAAAACCAACCAAGTTAGTAAGAGGCAAGGGTCTATGTCAACTTATGGCTGAAAACCAAGATTCAAAAGTTTCTGGGGAAAAAGATGATTGCGCCAGTGGGGCACAAAGCTAGTTGGAGAAAGCCGATTCACTGCCTACAGTCCTATTTGTCACAACCAACGATGAGCAGGTATTCCAATATTGCTTTCTTTCTCACCTATGGTGAATGCCCAGCTTGTCTAACTATAAAGGAGAAGCGCGATATAAAGCTCAGAGTAGCTAGATATATCATCTGGGATGACGGTCTATACAAACGCGGAATAGATGGCATCTTCTTGCGATGTGTTGACAAGCCACAACAGGTAAAGTTACTTGAAAGTTTTCATGATTCGGCCTATGGTGGCCATTTCTCCTCTTCCGTGATGGTGCACAAGATCATCCGGGCCAGGTACTATTGGCCAACGCTTTTCCAAGATACAGCCACCTGGGTAGCAAAGTGTGAGCCTTGCCAGCAATTTGTCGGCAAGCCCAAAATGGCTGCTTTTCCCCTCAGGCTGGTCATTATTGATGAACCATTCAGACAATGGGGAATTGATTTTATTGGTACACTCAATCCCCAATCGAGTGCTGGACATAGTTATGTCCTGACAGCAACAAATTACTTCACGAAATGGGAGGAAGCCATGCGTATCAAACATGCCACTTCCGAGGTTGTTTGCAGTTTCATCAAAGAAAATATCATTGTCAGGTTTGGCATTCCAAACAAGATTGTTTTTGATAACTCTTCCAACTTATCCTCATGAGAATTTGTTGGTTTTTGCTATGAATACGGAATAACTTTGGCCCACGCCTCAGATTATTACCCTCAGGGAAATGGTCAGGCAGAATCCAGTAATAAAAACTTAGTAGCCATCATATGAAAGCTAGTGGATGAGAATAAATGAATGTGGCACAAGTCATTATACGACACTTTGTGTGTTGACCACATTACTCCCAAGAGGTCTCTCGGCATGTCACCTTTTCAAGTGTTATATGGCACCGAATGCCAAGATTCCCATTTTTGCTGAACTCCCTGCCCTATGCTTAGAACGAGCAATTAAAGATGAGACTTTCCAAAATTCCCTTGAAAAGAGGATCATGTATCTAGCAGAGCTCGAAGAAAAGAGAGTAAGAGTGGTTGATAGGATCACTGAACATCAGAATCAGGTCAAGAGATTGTTCGACAAAAAGGCTAAGCAAAGAGAGTACCAGGTGGGAGACCTCGTCCTTCTGTGGGACAAGCGAAGAGAGCCAAAGGGCATGCACAGAAAATTTGATTCCCTATGGAGAGGACCTTTCAAGATCAAGCAGCTCAATGGAGAGAATAGCTTCTATCTCTTGTATCTAGATGGAACTGAGCTCCCACTTCCCTATAGCGGGAAACATCTAAAAATCTTTAGGAAGTAGAGCTTTCTCTCTTCTTTGTACAGTTTGCTTCAGTTGTGTGTTTGTTTTTGTCATGTGTTTTCTTTTGTTGGTTGTGTGTTTCCCCTTTTTCAATCTCCCTTGTTTTTGACTCTGTTACCCAATGGATAGGCACATGAAGATCTGGGATTCTCTACCCCTGAGGTTCGCTCAGAGATAGTCCCCAAAAAGAGCCAGCTGTTATCCCGTAAAATTGACAAGGGAAATTTTGCAGGTAACCCATGGAATTTTGTTCTGGTCCCTCATTAGGGACTCCTTTGTGTTCGGAACATTACAAAATCCCTTTCTGGGAAATCTAGTTTCCCGAACTTAGCCTTTTTTGGTCCTTTTTGGTTAGGCGCACCTTATGTCTGTGCAACATAGATTAACTATGCGCCCCCTTCATTTTCTTTGGCGCACCCTTTGAAGTGTCGACACACATTTTGGTGCACCTCCCCGTGTTGCACCAAGGCGCATGCGCCTTTGTGTCAACAACATTTTTGTTGTGCCGCATTTTGGGGACCCAAGGGCACACGTATTTCCGTGTTAACACATGTTTTGGTGCGCAAAAGGGTGTAAGGTTTGAAGTGTCGATAGGTGTTTTGATGCGCCTCTTCAAAAAGTGGTTGGTGCATTTATTGCACCCTTTCCTATATATAGGCGCATCTGACCTGTCACTTTCACATTTTAAAATCACACGTGATAGTTTTTATCCCTCTGCACCTATCAGTGCGCATGTCATCCTTGTATCGCATTCGTGAACCCCGCTTCGTTTCTCACGTTATATATTCCGGGTAGGTGGTCTTTCCCTCCTTTATTTTTGTTGGTTGTTGTTTGTTTGTGTAGTAGGTGGCATAGATTTGTCGAACACCCCCCTCCTGTTGTTCTTGCTGTCCTTATCTCTTCCTCCTCTTTCCATATCTACTGGTAAGGAGGACTCTACCTCAGAAAATCACTTGGCTCTTTTCATTGTGTCCTCTCCACTATCCAAGAAACCCTGGAGAAGAGGCTTAAAACTCATGCAAACCCCTCCAGAGAAGGAACCAAGACTTAAAAATTGATAAACTACGTTTTTTACCCTTTGGCGCAATCGCCACCCTTGCAACATGAAGCACAGTCGCGTCAACGGTACATCCACCATGTTTGCTGCATAAAAAACAGTTACGCCCTCAAAAGTGCACTTTCCTTGTTTGCAACACCCCCTAATCTTGCGCCCTCTTGGCACACCAAACTCATGTGCAACATTGCAAAAACTTGCGCAATTGGCGCACCCTACATCCATGCAACACTAACCTTACTTGCGCCAAGTATAAAACTGTTAACGGCGCAGGCACATCCCCTGTTACAGTAACACATTGCCTTGCAAACCTTTCATGCACCGCACCAAGTTCCCCTGTTGCGCACGAAAATATGATGTTACAAGCACTAAACCTACACCCTTTGGCACATCCTGTACCCGTGTAACATGAAAAATATCTGCGCCCATTATAAAATAGCATGTAAATGGCGCAGGCACACTTCCACTTACAACAACAAAAATGTCATCTGTAGTATCCATGTGCCTTACGCCCTTTGGCACTGATTTGTCCCTTGTAACACCATTTTTCTATGCACCATACTATTTAACCTTGCATTCTGCAGTGTTCATGCACCCTACGCCCTGATGCCTTAAAATTTCTAACTCTTCCTTTTGTCAATGCTTTAATGGGAGATCAAACAACTAACATGAATCTTCTGCGTTGGGTTTCACTTCTTCTTCTTGCAGATCAGCAACTGAGTTCAGAACTACATATGTCTACATCAAGCAAGAGACCAACCAAGTCTAAGGGCAAAGCCAAACTTACAGAGGAAGAGATGACGTATAAATATCAGAGGGTCAGGATGCCCGAATCCCAGGTAGAATTCGACCTAGATATAAGAGACTCTGAGTTCAGGCACATTGATATGGAGGATTTCTGGGCCAGAACCAGGAGGGTCACAGGAAGTACCTGGATGGATAAACTGGTAGATAGTGGCCTGCATTTTGCTGGGGGATTCCCAGTCAGTGTGATGAACAATGAATTCATGATGGTAGTGGCCTGCTGCTACAACAAAGACACAAGGTGTGTCTAGAATGAGAAGGGCAAGGTCGTGATTAACCTCACTACCCGACACTTTGAAATTATGCTTGGAATCCCTCACCATCGACACTTTGTGGCCGTAAGCCAAGAAGACTGCAACAACGCTTGGGAGGATAATGAAAACCAGTGTATGCAATTGATGAATGCGGTATACCTAAAAAAGAAGGTGGTAATCAGATGGCCACAAGTCATTCATCACAGTTATTTCTCTGAGGAACTAAGTGATACCATCACATTCCTAAGCAGAGTATTTGGGCTTTCTGACATCGACTACTTTCATAAATGGATGCTTAGGTACCTGGAGACAATGAATAAAAATGTTCCAAATCAACGCTTCGAGTGGGTGGAGATCATAAGCAGCACTATATCCAAGCAGCTCCAACAACTCACCACAACGGGGAGGTTCTACATGAACTCCTATGTAGTTTATGCTGCAGCCTCGGAGAGGGATTATCCAGCATTAATGCGATGTGGGGTTTGGCCCCAAGTGAAAATATATGAATACTTATCCAGAGTTGAAGCTGGAAAACAATATTTCTTAGTTTACAAAGATTAACGACGCCTTCTTCTACGACATCATCTACCTTTTCAGGCCAAACATGACTCACGGTTGAACGACCAAGAGCATTGTTGCAACAACAAAGAAGTGGGGGGCCATATTCACATGCAATTTCCCACCTTCACCTATCTAAGGGCAGCCAAATTCTTAGGGGAACCCACCAAATTGCCAAGATATGCCGGCCCCAAGCTGATCCTATTGGAACTATCCAAATAGCTCATAACCTACCATGAAAAGTTCTTGAAGAGAAAGAAGGGTGGAACTCCTTTCCCCCTCACAGTGGGCAGGTACACTTGTCTTTCCCACCACAAAGCCCAGGAGATGTTTGCAGAGCTGGAACTACTCAATATAAGCACAAATCCCCAGCGAGGCCCACTTTCAACCCAAGGAATTACCTTCCTAGGACCAAACTCAATCCAATCCACATTCCACAGATCGAGGATATTTATTTCGACCTGTATCATGAGGTCGAGCTCAGAAGGAAAGATCACTTCCACTTGGCTTTGGCTGAAATCATTCAGTACGGCGTAGCCATCGTCCCAAAAGGTTATCAAACTACTGATCAAGAAGTTGATCATGTATATCTTGACACGGATGGGGACAACTATCCATTTACTGTGATCGACAGAACTAAAGCACCTCAAACAATAGAAGAAAGGGTTAAAGAAACTCTACGGAGAACAGAGCACTGGTGCAAGATGAATGGTCTCATCTACCTTAGAGTTGATTTCACCACATCTCCATTAGGAAACGCACCTTCTAGACGAAAACATCTACCAAAGAGCAGAGGTAAAGACAAGGAGGCAAGTCAAGCTCTGCCCAAGAAGAGCCCCCTGAGAGTCCCCCTTCCACTACGCAAGAACAAGTTGTAACTCTGGCTTCTCCAGAGAAAGAAGCAGCCGAAGATGTTCCGATGGGCACATCCACTCAGGATGTTACCACTACTGCAACTGTTCAGGTCCCTTCTATCCCTTCTCCCTCTCTTCCTTCCCCTCCTTGCATGACCCAAGCATCCATTCCTTTGGTCGTATCCTCTCCCCCATCTTCTATTGTTCCCCCTTCCATGTCATCCATCTTCTCTTCTCTCATGGAGCTGTCCCCCACCATTTCTTCCCTCATCTCTCAGCTCCCTTCCATTTCCATATCTTCCTCCCTTGAGCACTTTCTCGGCCTCCCTCTCAATGCCACCTCCAAGTGTCTCAACGCACTTTCCCTCTACTGCTACAGCTGCTCCCTTTTCTACTTTCGGCCCCTCTCCCATAAGTCCAGCATAGATCTCTTAACACTTAAGCCAACAAAATAGGAAAGTTCCCATCGCACTGATGGACTTCTCCATCATCCCATCAAAGGGGGCCAAGAAGTAAAAGCCTGTAACCCGCTTCTCTCAGAGTGCGTCAGGAGAGAGAGTGATGGAGATAGCATATCCCAATCCTTTGAAGGATAAAAAGGATCTATCTTCAACAGATTATATAGTGACCCAAGTCACAATGGGGACATCTTCAGAAAGCCTTCAGGGAGAGGCCCTATCTACAGTTGACGCCCTTTGCAAGAAGCTCCAGGAAGTAAAGGAAGAAAAGAGGCTGTTAAAGGAGAAAAATAAACATCTTCTCCATGCCTTGCAGAAAATGGGTAGTGCACCTCCTACGACTGTCGCCGAAACTCCTGAGCCTCTGAGCCAAGATAAGATAAATGAATATGCCAAAATTGGTGAGCAGGGTATGGCAGTTTCCACCTGGAGGAGCCAAATCCTCAAGTAAAGTAAGGGAATAATCACCAAGTTCCCCAGTTTGTATTAGAATATCAATCAGGTGAACAAAGGGCTCCAGGTGATAGCAGGACCCATCTCCGAAGAGCTGGACCATGCCATGATGCAGCATGAGACCTTTCAAAAAATGCTTGACTGTTTAGTCGAAGATCTGGTCAAGTTCGGCGTCTTTAGTCACCCCAGAGCCCTCAACAAAATCCTTTCTACTCTGGATTACCAGGTCGATCAGTTGGAGTTCGTCCTAGAAAAGATTGACAAAATCAAGGAAGAAGCCCTAGACGTAATGCATCAAATGGAGCAGGTTGTCCTGAGAATGTCTTCGGGCTTGCTCACTCCTTCTTTCACTTTAAGAAAGGTTGATGAAACTATTCAGATCTTCAAGGAGATCGTTTCATAAAGGCTGGGACCAGAAGTCACTTTCGATGCCGAATCCATCAACAACCTGATGGCCTATCATGACTTCATTGGGTACCTGATAGACGTAGAAAATGAATACTCCAAGCTCTTGGAAAATCTCACAGATGAGCGAGATACTTGAGAGGCTATCAGTGATTGCCATAAGGATCCTTCCTAGGATCAACTTCATCCCATGATCAGTAATTTCATGGAATATCGTGCCTAGTTCCACATCACGTCTCCCGAGCAACAACAAAAGTAGGATACCCCCTTTCAGCTGCGGGACGACGATGAATAGTTTCATTCTTCTCGACTTCTCTTTGTAAATATCTAAAGTATGTTGACACAAATGATGACATCATCCATGTTGCACCATGGGATGATGTCATCCACCAAAGTTGTCAAAAGTCAACAAATGACTTTAGGATATTTTGTAAGATATTTTGTAATTAAGTGGTTGGTTTGTTTTTGTCTTCTTTTCTTCTCTTCTTCTATAAATACTAAGAATACTTGTTGTATTCAAGGGTGGATACTTTTCAGATGAGAAATAGAAGTAAGAAGAAAAGACTTGAGCTTTTTGTAACAGAAACAAATATTAATACGATATTTAGAATTTGTGCTGAATACATGTGTTTTACATCAGACCTTTCTTATGTTAGATCTGTATGATTGTTCTGTTGAATATACTTCTACTTTGTTGTCATTTATTCATCAGTATTTCTTTATTCGTCTATGCAAGTAGGTTCAACTTTGTTTACTACCAACCTAAATCATAGACCTTTTGACCTTTCTGCTTTGGAATTCATTTCTTTTCTCCCTTCAGATATTTCCTATCTCCCCACCTCGTTTCTTTCCCTTCTTTTACAGTTGGAAACACCTCTACTGGGATGAGATTCCAACCCTTGAAGGTAGAATATTGTGAGATTTGCACAAGATTCCTGCTAGTGGAATAGCAATAAACCAATTTCACTTTGCTTACTCAAAGAGGGGCTATGCCCTGCACACTGTTGGCTTGTTCATCCATAGATCTGTCCACTCGACTGATTTTCATACCAACAGTTCCACGATCTTATCCTACACACTCTTTCTCCCTATTTTCTAAATTTGCAATCAACATTCAAATCCTTGAGTTATGAATAGTCATGTCCTCACTTGAGAACATTCATTCGTACAATCTCATTTCTCTTACATCTTAGCATTCACTTTTCTAAGGGTTGACCAATCAAACCTTTCAACCTCTTCCATATTAGCATTCACTTTGTTAAGGGTTAAGTAACTCATCTTGTTTTTTCTTAGTTCCTCCCCTCTTTCAAAAATAGTGGGAACAAGGCACCAAAATTATAGTCCCTTTGGAAGACAAGATAGAAATCCTTTCCATTTTATCTCCGACAAAGAGGACAAATACTAACTAGAAAATCAACAAAATAACATTTCTTTTGAAGAACAATAAAGATATAAAAACCTTTCACAAAAGAATAAAGACCATTTTTTGCTTCGTCTCCTCGTAATGAGAGAAAAAAATCCTTCATATCGATGACTTATTGAAAAACTTACAAGGTCAACCCAAACCAAAAAATAATACTCAACCCAGATAAAATAACCATGATGAATTTAGAATAAGTAAAACAAACGCCTATGACAAATGTAAATCTAGTACTTCGGCCCCCGAGTCAAATCAAGCCTTAATCAATCAAATCAATGTAATGGAAAAGTAATTGGCTCTAATATCTTCTAAATTCACTAAAAATACCAATGATAAAGAATCAAACAGGAAAAGTGTCAACACATCCAAAATTTATGTTGAGATAGACAAAGAGAACACAATTCTAAAAAATGATAATACTTTAACTATTCCACCAACTAATTCACCATTCACCCAAGAATGGAATGATGAAGGATATAATTATGGGCATGTAAAAAAAATATAAACAATTCAATTTTAATAAATTATTTCCTTATCCTTTTGATAAGGACACCATACACATACCCTTCCCAACATTCTTCGAGACGCCCAAATTTGACAAATACAGGGGCAAAAACGATCCATGATAGCATATCAAAGAATTCTTCATGGCATGCCAAGAAGTGACATATAATGATATCTTTCTCTTGTGCCTCTTTCCTAATATTTTAGGAGGGAAATATTTGGATTGGTTTCTACACCTCCCAAAGGGATCAATCACCAATTTTGCATACCTTTTGGATAAATTTGTCAAACATTTCTCCTTTAACCTCGATTTAGAAATAACAATGATGGATTTCTGTAATTCAAAACAAAAAACAAATGAAAACTTTGTACAATTCTTACAACAATGGTGAGGAATCATAAATTAGATCCCATGATTTATTCATGAGAAATATTTGGTCAGTATCATTCTACCAAACATTAACAATGAGTTATCCTTTAACATGTAAATGTACTACCTCAACAACTTTGAGAAATTTATATAGAAAGGAACTCAAATAGAAAAGGATCTCATTGTAAAAGGATTAATTAAGCATCATTCCAGGAATAAAAATCACACCAATACTAAAAACAATAAAAAATTCCCTCAGGATAAATGTAAACACATCAATAGGAACTATAATGTTATTAATGATGGTATCACCGATAATCGCAATGTGCACAATGTATAGAGGATTCAACCAAAACAAAACAAATCAAAGAAAGCCATCACCATTCCAAGAAAATAAAATTCTCCCCCTCGATAACAAATGACAATTCACATCTCTAGGAGAGACTCTTTTGAGCATCTTATGAAAACTAACAAGTGCCAATATGATCATTTAACCTATTAAAAAACCCTTTACTAAATGGGAACATAAACCATATTGGTACAAACCTAATACATATTTTTATTTTCATCTTATTGATGGGAATCTAATAGATAAATGCGTGTAACTTCACAATTATATACAATACCTTATTCATAATGGAGACATAGTTTCCAAACACCCACCACCAAATAAAACACCCAATGATAATTTAAAGGTTTTTTTCAAAAAAATTCCCTAATCATGGTACAAATGGAAAAATTCCCGAATAGGGTAGATCTTCAAACAATGTTGATTTTGATTCCATCATTTCACTTATTGAAAATATTCCTAAAACTTTGTAATGCAAAGTAAAACTTAGTTTACACCCCTCAGAGAAACTTTCTCTTGTGCTTTCATCAATTAGCAAAAGCTAAAATGATAAATTATCTAATCACAAGACCCTTCTATAAAGTAGAACCTAATCCCAAGTGGTACAACAAATCAAAATGTTGTGAATACCACTACATTGAAGTCCACTCTAAGGATCATTATTCAATCCTCCGCTATTACATCCAAGACCTAACTACGATGGATTCATAAAAATAGAAATCAACACCGAAGCTATTAAAATCAAAAACACGTCAACTACCATAACTTCTAGTGAAGATTTGAACATTTTCTAAAATTATTTACATGATAAAGCTCAATGAGATCAATACAATAAGGGTCAAGGATCTATAAAATAAAACAAATAAATCTCTCCTTCATATTTTCTTCCATTATTTCAATCAAAAATTGAAATCGTTTCAGATACTGATCTTCATACGTCAAATGAGAACTTGAACTTACTTCAAGACTCCTTTCCAACGCTTGATAAAAAGTAATATTATAAAGAAGAGGGTCAATCATGAAGCATTGTTGAGCTTGATTCTATCCTTTCCACGCTAGATCCTATGCCCGAAATCCATAGGATTATTGTAGAGGCACAACAACAAGTTTGGAGACTTACAAAAATGTATCCTTCTATGTCAAGAATACCTCAAATGTTCGATCTTGAATTTAATAATGTTTCACAAAAATTATCTGATATAGAGTCCTCTCATGTTTTTATAAAACATTATTAAAAAGTCATCGATAATACCTACATGTCAATATATCCATATGTGTGCACTCCATGAGGTGTGTATTCCTAGGGGTATCCTCACACAACCATTTCGGGCTATAATCATAATTTTTTCATGAAATAAATTAATCCAATGCCTGAAAGGAGAAACATTAAATATTTTATCTATAAATCCTACAAGGTGCCTCAGATATACCTCTAAGGATCAATACTTCACTCCTCACATTATTCCACTCATGGGTGAATATTAATTTCAACATATTCTCTGTATCAATAAATTGTCTCTAACATCACATAATTTTTTCGATCTTTTCAAAAACTTATCCAATCACATACACTCCATTGATTTGGATCTCATCCACCCAAGTCTCGTACATCAGGACTCGTTGAATCTTTCAATTCACTCTATTGAATTAGAACTAGTACGCCAAAGTCTCATACATTAGGACTCATTAAATTTTTTGATTCTCTCCTTTGACTTGGACCTCATCTTCCCAATTCTCTTACATAGGGACTCATTGAATCTTAGGATTCACTCCATTAGCTTGGATATCGTCTTCCCAAGTATCATAAATCAAGACTAATTTAATAAATTATTCATTAAAAATATTTTTATCCCCTCAATTGAATTATATCCCTTCCACCCAAGGCTCGTACATTAGGACCGATCAAATATTTTGATTCACTCCATTGTCTTGGATCTCATTTTCCCAAGTCTCGTACATCATGAATCATTGAATATTTTGATTTAATCCTTTAACTTGGATCCCATCCACCCAATTCTCATACATCAATACTCATAAAATCTTAGGATTCACTCCATTGGCTTGGATCTCATCCACCCAAGTCTCATAAATCATGACTACTTCAATAAATTATTCATCAAAAATCTTACGATCCCCTCTATTGACCAGGATCCCATCTACACAAGTCTTGTACATTATGACTCATCAAATCTTTCGATTCACTCTATTGGCTTGTACCTCATCTGACCAAGTCTCATAAGTTATGACTTGTCGAATATTTTGATTCACTCCATTAGCTTGAACCTCGTCTTTCCAAGTCTCATAACTTAGGACCCATCAAATCATGGATACATTAGAAATTCTTCTATTTACTCCATTTACTTTCATCCTGTCCACCCAAGTATCATACATCACAACTCATCAAACCTTTCTATAAAATCCATTGACTTGGATCTCATCCACCCAAGTCTAGTAAATCATGACCCATCAAATCATAGATTCATTAAAAATCAATTTATCTTCTCTGATGACTTGGACCTCATCCACCCAAGTCTCATAAATTAGGACCATCTAATGTTATTAAACATGGAATTATTCCATGGGTACTCTCCGCACTAGGGGAGTTCATTTGCATAATCAACTCATTTAACAAACAATTTTAATTGTTTCATCCATTGGAAGATATCTTAATCATGACATCATCATCTATCCTTATTCTTCTCCTATAAGACATAGGTTAATCTTGTTCCATCTTGGGCATTGTGTGTCTCATCCCTGTTAAAGTTTCTACCATTCCAGATATTTTTTACCTATGGTTTTTTTATAAAAGATCATTGATAACAAATACTCCTTTCAAACAATCTCTCTCTTTAACAGAAAACACTAAACTTCTTTACCTGAATATTTTGACCATATATCTCTATCTAAGGTGTTGAACCCTTACATCCTACTAATCACATGAGGTTGAGATTTAGGGGAACAATTTTCCTTCACAATAAGCACAATATCAACATATAATGTAAGATAAATCTAAAATACAAACAATATATCAATCATTTCACCTTTCATTCTTCACATTATTCGGTGATGAGCCCATACTTCTTACTAGTAGTATGAGACTAGGAAAGAAGGAACCTATCCTTACTCATCTACGTTTTGTCTTTAGTGTTGATCCATTTCTTCTTACTGGTGGCATGGGAAAACATGTAGGGGGTCATTTAAAACAAAACAACAAAATAAATCCTTTCAGAAAAATTAAAATCAAAAGTGCATTATCATATACATCCCAAGAATTTTCTCAAGTTAAAAGATACAACAATTCCTTCAACCCAATCTCACCAATCAGTAGGCCATCAATAGATCTAAGTCTCATCAAAACCTATAAAGTGAAATCATCTTGAAACTGGTCATGTAATCTTGATTGGAGATAAGACACATTTTCCCAAATGGACCATTGTTACACATTGTGTTTCTGCATCCATCATCTCCATTTCATATCACTATTCTCCTAGTTCTCACGTCCTTCTTGGCTCTTAGTGGTGAGCCCTCACATATTCCTAGTTGCATGGAGTCACAATTGGAGTGAGACATATAATTACTATATCATCTACTTTCTACCAATGGAATGGAATGTTTATAATTGTTTGAACATGCATTCCAATGGTGCACCCTTTTACCGAGTACAAAATCTAGAAACATTCAAATATGTTTAAACCTTAAAAAAATTTCAAATATGTTTCTAAAAACCAAAACATTCAAATATGTTAAAAAAAATTCAATTATGTTCAAAAATAAGAAAACATTGAATTATGGTCAAAGACTAAAAATAGTATAAAAATGGAAAAAACCAAAAAGAGTATAAAACTGGAAAAAAGAAAAAAACATTTAGAAAATGTTTGACAAAATCTCAAAAACTAAATAACATAGTTTAACAATATTTCTATTTGATGGAAATCCTATTGATCGTTCCATATCATCTTCTAATAATCACTTTTATTACCTGTGGTGTATATATATGCTCAAGGCAAAACAATCAATTACCCTTTTGCAATATAACTTTTTTTGGGGCACACTTGGATTTCAATTTAATCCAATAGATATCAAACTTCATTGGGATCAGAAAAGAGTAGTTTTTGTAGAATCTAAGATCACTGCTCTCTTCAAACCGATCCAATCCTCTTACCTTTCTAAGTTATCACTCAAGGGAATTCATATCTGTCTAACTCTTCAATGTGGAACACATTATGGGTGTCATTAGATGTCGTTATTGCAAATTGTGTTGTACTATTGCGGTTTGTCAACATTGTGATGTTGTTTTTTTAGCATCTTGGTTTGTTATTTTATTGTGATTTGTTATTGTAGACTAATTACAGATGAATTATTAGCATCTTAGTCCACATATAACTTTGGTGTAATGAATTCCTATTCATGTTGGGTTTTTTTTGACATGTTTGTTTTGTGTTTTTGAATCACTTGTACATATTGTGTTATCATCCTAGTTTATTAAACAAGCCATGGTGTGTTTTTATTTTACTGTGTAGTGTGGTTTGTTTACATTTATTTGTATTTTTGATAATTTCAATTACTTTTTAAACATCATTTCACATACACCATCATCATTTCTCAAGGTTCATTTCAAGAAGACCCATATGAAAAATTACTTTCGAAACATTAGCGAATCTCAATAATCAGATTTTGAATCGTTGGAAAATATATGAAAAAATGTTTTGTGGCAAAGGTGATTTCACAAAGAGATTTTTTTCCACCTTTGCCACAAAACATTGGGCGGTTGAGGGGTTGGGCAGGTGAGGGTTGGACGGCTAAGGGTTGGGTGGGTGGGTTTGATGGGTGAGGGGTTGGGTGACTATTGGGCGGGTGGGGTTGAATGTGTGAGGGAATGGATGGTTGAGGGTTGGGCAGGAGGGATGGATGGATGAGTCTTGAGGGGTTGGATGGCTAAGGGTTAGATGACTAAGGGTTGGACGACCTAGGGTTGGATGGTGGGTTGGATGACTAAGGGTTGGCCAAGTGAGGGGTTAGACAACTAAGCATTGAAAGGATGAGGGTTGGATGGCTGAGGGTTAGACGGATGGGTTGAACGGATAAGGGGTTGAACAGATGAGGGGTTAGATGGTTAATCGCTAGATGGGTAGGTTAGACGGGTGAGGGATGGATGGATAATTGTTAGATGGGTGGGTTGGTCGGGTGGGGGATTGAATGGTTGAGCCTCAAGGGGTTGGAAGACTAAGGTTTGGGAGGGTGGGATGGATGGAAAATGATTAGCCAGCTAATGGTTAGACGGTATATAGTTGGGTGGCTAAGGGTTGTGCAGGTGGGTTGGACGGTTAATGTTTGGTTGTGTGGGTTGGACGAGGTTAGGCCTCCATGGCCATCCAATAGTTTTCCACCACATTTACTTTGAACCATATAGACCCCTATAAATACCCCTTCAAGGTTCAATTATTCACTTTTCAACACAAATTTCTAGTGCTCTGAGCTCTGCAATCTTCAAACTTCTCCCAAATTTCAACAATTTCCAACACCATATCTATTCCTACACCCAAATTTTAATACAAAAACCTCATGTGTCCACTTATTGTAGCTCTACTAAGAGAAAAAGACACATAAAAGGATTGGCTTGAAAACTCAGAATTTACCAGGCTTGTGGACATGCCCCAATTTGATATTGATACTTCAATCCTTGATTACCTTCTCGCCTCTTACAACGAGAGTGATGGTAAATTTTCCTTTCTCCTCGTGCATCTGAGACATCATCAAATTTCTTTCTCAATTGAACCTAAGGATGTACATCAGTTAACAGGTTTACCATTTGAAAATAAGACGACTGTTACTACAAAGGTTTTTGTTATAAATGAAGACAAAAAGTTTTTGGAGTCTCATTACATTGTATAGGTTGGTGGTAAGTTTATTATTTTCAAATGATTTTTTTCTTAACATTACTGGACCACCAAAGGCTCTAACTTTTCTTCTTTGTTATTGCAGATCCTCTTAATCGTTCATCAAGAGGCAGTCTTCTACAATGTATTACAAACAAATTCTTTATTGTAGTTGTGTCACTTTTTTAGGCCAGGATTGTATTACAGGGAAGATCTGCAGACATTCTGTATTGGGAAGTTCAATATTTATTTTAGACACTAGTAGGGAAAGAATTCTATTGGTGTAGTTATTTGTCCAACAGAGTAAAAATAGATATCTCCCATGCCCACAAAGCCAATCAATCTTATAAATCTAGGACTGTATTCTCTTGTTGCAATTATATTCTTTCTTTTTATTATGAAGTGTACTATAAAATTTTGCAAGATAAAATTCCAACTACAATCAATGATCAAATGATTGGTCTTACTCTCGAAGAACAATAGGTAAGTTGGTAACATGTAGTTTTACTATTTACTTGTTATAAGGATTTCAAATTCAATATTTTTTGATAAAATAATAATTGTGAGATTTTATTTTGCTGAGAAAAATTATAGCTGCAACATCTCATAAGGAGGCAATTGCTAGAGGAAAATCCCCTCCAAAGGTCTATGTTGATTCTAACATGGATTCAACAGAATCAACACCAATAAGACCTCCTCGTCAAAAGTGACATCGGGGGTTGATATGTGCATCATGTTTACCATCACATTTAACTTCAAGTATGAAGTTATCTTTTTTTATAAATAACTAATTCAAACAATTAATAAAGATTATGTATGTACTACTATATTTTAATATTTCTATTGTTCTTTTATACATTTATTGTATTAAAAAAAACTGTGTTTGATAATGAAGATCAAACTCATTCTAGGTTTGAAGATCGAAATGTCACGATTGTGTCTCCGTCTATGCAAGGTATATTGTAATGTATAATATTTAGCATGTTTTGTTTCCTTACAATTTTTTAGCATTTACAAAACACAACCGTAATATTCTAACAATGTGTTGTTTGCTTCATGTAGGTAATGTGGCTTCTGGGCATGCTCTGTTTGTAAGGAGGACACCAATACCTCCAACACGTTCAGTCCAAACAAAAAGAATATCTATAGGAAAGAATATAAGGTTTCCTGTAGAGTTAGCAGGAACAGTTCATCATGCTACCACAGAATTTATTAGACTGTCACTAGGTGGTGTTTTAAGTGTAACAACCACACACAACAACATTGCCCTTGACGAGGAATATTTTGGCTTTGAAAGTGGCGATGAAGAGAAGGGTAACTATTTTGACACCCACGATATGATTCAATCTACTCTGCCTCAACCACAACAAAATGTGCATGTAATACATGGCAATGAATCTCCTCCTCCTCGTCCAAGAAATGCTCCACAAACAGATGATGAAAAGAAAAATTTTATATTAGAAAATATGATATTAGATAGTATGGGGGCTACAATTCAAGAGGTTGTAATGTATGATGTGGATTTGGTGCGGTCTTGGGAGAGGAGAGAATTTTTTGATAAAAGAAATAAATACATGATACCATAACCACACTAAAAGGCATTCATTGTTCACTGTCGTAGAGAGCTAACAGACATGGCAAGATGTTTTTCTAAACAAAGCTCAATCAGGGACTATTTTATATAGTAATGATTACAATGATGAAATTATAGACATAATTCTAAACAGGTTGGAGAATCTCAATGCCAAAACAAAGGCTTACTATGATAAATGGGCTAAAGACAAGACAAATGTTTTAATAACAAATGTTGAAAAAGAAAAAGTTGTAAGTGGGATTTTAGTTTTACATGCAAAATCCTAATATTATAAGCACTGCAATATATATTTTTATTTTATCTAATAGACTAAAAAGTTAATATTTATGTTTTCCAAGAAAAATATGAAAATTTAAAGAAAGAAGCAGTTGTATTCGAAGCACATTTGAAGAATTCCTATAAAATCCTGAATTTATTTACACAGTTGAAGGAAAAACTTATTGTTATAAATAAACAAAATAATACATTGAGAAGGATAATAAAGGAGCATAAGATGGATCCAGAAGTCTTATTGAAGGAAAAGATAAACACATATGCAACACTTTTTTCTGCAGGAGATGTAGCAAGGGAGAAGCTAAATATTCTAGAGAATATCAATACAGTAGCATGAGATTTGTAGGCATGAGGAGTTATAACAGATAGCTCTGTACAAATGTAGTAGAATCCTCCACCTCTAATGCAAGAAAAAGAACAAGCTTCACGTACAACATAAAATAAGATATGTTAGTAAAGTTCACCATGTGACAGGTGTGTTGTCATAATTTTGACAGTGGCGTAGGAATTAAAAGATAGTGGCCAAACTTTTTTAATTTTTATTCCATGTGGCAAACATAAGGACAACCATGATTTTGAATCATAGGTAGAAAAGAGGACGACCTCGTAATGTGTCCTTATATGACAGAACTTGTCCAGAAGCTTTGATATGTTATGACATTCCCCTTTTTGGAATTATATTGGCTGACAATGCTTTATGAATTTGTAATTTTCTTCATAAAGTAATCCACCATATAAGATATCGATTTCGAAAGAACTTTGGAAAATAGAATTGTACAATGTTACTATAAGTTGTTAATACAAACTATGTTTCTTTTTTATTGTTTATGTAAATGTTGCTTAAATTTATTTGATTTTATTTCTTTAAAATATTTACATTTATGATTTGTTGCAGATGTAAAATTAATCAATTAACAGATATAAAAGACAAATGTGTACTTATTTCAGTCTGAATTTGAAAACCAAATATAAAACACAAATGGTATAATTGAAACATATAATGAAATTGTTCCAATGGCAAAGTTGCAATCTCTGTATGAAATAAATCAATACTTATTACATAACATTATTGTAATGAAATCTATGTGAATTGGAACAGTCCTAGAGCAACGCTTTCATTTGTTTCTTGGAAATCAATTGTAGCATGATCTTTGGATATGTCTCAATTCCCTGGGTCAGGACGAATATTACTAACTCCTCTTATTTTTACTAGTGAATTCCACAATGCCAGTTCTCTATTATAAGGAAAAGACTCCACTGAGTAACGTGATATGTAAAATCTAAGACAACTTTCTAGATTCCTAGCCAATCTATTTCAAACTTTGGACTTTAAAAATGATAGTGCACTGAAAACCCTCTCATCTTCCACAACCTAGAATCATTTTTTGGCAGAGCTCATACAAATTAATATAATCGCTCAAATCTTCACTTAGAATAATATTGGAACATATATCCTTCCAAACCATTTTCATGGCACTATAATCCTGTGGGATTTGTAGAAGGTGAACTTGTCGTATCATAGTATTAGAAAAATCCGTTGACTATGAACTAAGTAGTTTTCTTTTCAAAATACCTTCTAAAGAAACTCTATATATCTCTTTAGTATTAGAGAAATGATCAATTAGATCACCCATGTTTTTGATAAATAAAGGACTGATAGATTTATATGGTTTTCCACCTGACAAATTCCAAAACTACGGATTTGAAACTCCCATTGATCAAGTATTTTATCATTTTTGAATCTTTCCTGGATATCTTTAGCTAACAATTCAAATATCTTTCTCAACTTATTCCTAGTTTCCATTAATACTGCATCATATACATTTCATGTCACTCGTACTTCTTCTATTTCTGATTAGCCATATCAACTCTTTTTTGGAACATATGAAGTGGAATCTCTCTTCCATGTGTTGTTATACATAGATGATCATGTATATTGTACTTTAAGAAGCACCTAGAAATTTTCAAATCTGTCAATGCATTCCATTTTTCAAAAGAAGTACCCTGAAAACTCCCATAAAAAATATATAAACTTTCTAGACTCCAAAAAACATGTCTTCTGAGTCTTATGAAGTCTGTAATGTAGAAAGACCATTCTTGTGCATGCTTCGTTAAAATATTAAGCTCCCTCAACATGGGCAAAATAACACATACTGTGAGTAAAGTTTCTATGTTAGTTAGAACACATAATAGATCTTTAGCTTTATCTACATCCCTGCAGTATTTAAACATAAATTATGTCAGTGAAGGATATTCATCAAATATTCTACAGGCAGCTTCATACATAGATATCCATTTGGTATCTACATCTTTGAGAAGTTTTTCCCTCTATCAGTCCAATAGAATTTTTTTGAAATTCTAAAAATCTCTTTGCACTTCTAGAATAATAGACATGTAGATCACGTATCAATTCCTCCACTTTAGCTACATTTTCAAATGTGCTCACAATTTTTTAAGCGAGATTCATTCTGTGAGCCATGTAGTGGAAAACAACCATATACAGAGTAATAATTGTCTGAAGTCTAACACATAGAACATTTCCATTTAGATTTGACACCACCAATTTATATATATTTTCAGAATTGCAATTCTCAGTCATTTTATGAATTGCTAAGAGGTGCAGAGTCCTTATTTCATTACCAAATGTGTAAACATGAATACATATCCTTGAATTATTATCAACTGATTTGAATACATAGTTTCAAATCCTCCTTTTCTACCATAGAAATTTTACAATCTCCTCGCCACTGGTATCTGACCAATGAGATTGAGGAACATTCTCTAGACCAATAACTCGATACAAAATTTTATTTTATCTGAAATCTGACATCAGTCTTCCCTTTTTCATTATATGAAATACGATAGCAAACCGAATACCCTTTACTTATATTTCTTCCTCCATAGCTTTGCTCAATTTGGCTACTATGGTCCCACCTTTTTCTTTTATATATTTGATATGTTTTTGTTCCTTTTCATACTCTTATGCATATTTGACATGTAGACAATCTTTTACATCTTTCCATTTATGTGTTCTAACTATGTTGCCATCCTTTAGATTTTGGGGAATGTATATTTTCCCACAGTGCTTTTCAATTGTGTCCAGTTTGAGATGCATCATGTGCTCCTTCCCTTATTTCCAACCACATATTTTGCATCGACATTGTGTTGGAACAACATTACAATTTTAAGTGTACATAGGTTCAGTAAAAGGATATTTTGCAACCCATTCAAACTGGAATTTTCTTCCAATTTTCCAGTTTGCCCTCTTTCTTCTGACATTTTTTTTTTCTCTTGGGATTTAACTTTTGCATCTGAGTTTTCAGCAGGAATATTTTGATTCTCATGTCTCCTTTTCCTGGAAATAGAACTTGGAGTAGAAGCTGCCTCTACTGGCGTACTTTGAGAATTCGTTGAATTTTCTTGTACTTATAAGTCATCAAGGGATGAAATGTTTTCCTCAACATATAATGGATCATCGATATATTTAAATTGATTATTCTGTGAAGGTATTTCTGAATCATCTGCATATAATTCTATAAAATTGTTTCTTATATAGTATTAATTTTATCTATAGTTAAATTTTTACAGAGTATAAATAGTTCAAAGAACAATATGATAAACATAATTATTAAATTCTGTAAGATTAAATAACGAGTAAATAGCACATGCCACATACTGATATTTTCAACTGATGCAAAAACTAAATTCTTTTTTTGTGATTTTCCAAAATAGCCAAGTAAAGTATTTGTACCCTTTCTTGAATTGGCTAAATTTGTAATCTTCTTGCCTTGATTTCTAGTATCCATGACTACTTACTGCTTATTGCTTAGGCCCTTAGGGGTGGCTCTTATGTTCAAAGGCTCTGAGAATGGATTGTTTAAGGTTAAACAGTATTGGTTGGATGCTAAAAGGTTGGATGATAAAGGGTTGGACGACTAAGTTACTAAGTAGTTTGATGGCTCACGACTGAGGTGTTGGAATCCTAAGTTATTGGACAACTTAAGCCTTAGGGATCAAACAGCTTAGGGTTGGAGGACTAAGGGGTTAGATGGCTTAGGGTTGGATGGATAACAATTGGACAGCTAGGGGTTGACTGTTGGACATAAAAGGGTTGGATGGATAGGTGTTGGATGGCTAGACGTTGGAGGGATTAGAGTTGGATGATCAGAGTTGGATGGCTCAGGGTTGGATGGATCAAAGTTGGATGGATTAGAGTTGGACGGATCAGTTTTGAACAGATCAGTGTTGGGTGGAGCAAATTTAGATGGCTAAGAGGTTGGACAACTCATATTTTAGAGTTAGATGGGTTAGGGTTGGATGACTCAGAGTTGGATGGCTTGTGGTTGGACGACTTAGATTTATGTGTTGGTAGCTACGGATTTTGAATTTTCTTATGTTTACTTCAGAAAATATGAACACGATATGATTTGAAATTGTGGCGAATTACATTCATAAGCTCTTATATATGTGTAAAATCTAGGTGAATCAAATAGTATAAGGGACATGTCGATCAAATTTTTCATTGAATAAGTCAGCTGCGAACCACATAATATTTACCAATTCAAATTCCCATAATCCTCGATTTTCATGAGTTTACAAAAATTCTCCACTAAAATTTTCCCTGTCATTTCTCCATAATCATCATACATCATGAATAAAAGTTAAGCTATGAACATAACTAAGCTCCATCTCACATCATAATATCTCCATAATAAATCCAGTGTAACAATCATGTAGCTCCCTTTCTTTAATCTTTACCAAAATCATAAATTTTAAAAAAAAATCAAATATTCACAAAATCATAAAAATTAGCAAACACATGAAAATATTTCAAGAACTCAACACAATCTTGATAAAATCAAACTTTTAACAACTACTATATTGATCGTTACGATCTTACGACTATCACGATACATCATCTTCCCCTCTCATGCTAATATTTTGTTTGGGGAAAGACCACTAAATTATTTTTCCTTCATGATATAACTTCACTTGGGGAAAGCTTGGTTCTCATTCCTTCCCCTACATTACATAAGTTTAATGCTTGAGGGAAATGATCCTTTTTAACTCTCATATCAATTTTTAATACAAATGTAACAAGAGTGTCATTAGGATTATCTTATATTACTCTGTTCTTCAATCTAATAATATTTCCTTACATTTTAAAGATATTTCTTGGGGATATTTGCATCTGTTTAATCATCATTGTAGCATGTATTTGGGGTATAGATAATTGTCTTCTTTTCAAATTTGTGTTACATTTTTTTATCTTAATTTTTATACCAATTACACGTATTTCGTTATCATCTTGGATTCCTTATAAACATGGTGCATACTTATACGATGTATACTGGGTTTGTTTTCCTCTTTTATCTTTTCTTTTTTGTGTGTGTTTTTGTTGATGTGCATAATAATTTAACCATCATGATTATTTCATAATCATGGTGACAAATCTATTGTGCAACAAAAAAATAAGGTTTCTCTAACTTTGACTCGATAAATGACGCTCATGCTACGAGAACAATCCCTTCCATTCTCCTTCAACATCCTTGTCTTATTTTTATCAAACAACTATCCACTGATTTGTTACGTCACCCACCCATTTGAGGGGACATTCCCTTACCATTCTACTCATTGGGGCATCCAAATGCTTCATTGAGGCATATCAAGCAAGCCCACCATGCTTCCTTTCCTTCCGCTCACTAATTTACATGTGTCTACTATCTTTAAAATGTTATTACTTCATAATAACAATTTAAAGAGGGGAAATGTAGACACCCCAAAACTACATGCTTACTCCCAACTTCTCTTGAGTTATAATTGATCTGCTTATCCTTTATAATTGATTAATTAAATTAATTAATTCATGCTTTAATTCTACCATACCCTTTGGAATTGATTAAATTAAATCCTAAACCTTTAGCTAAATTAATTAAACATTTATTTAATTAAATGGTCAATTATTTACTCTACTTGATAAGTTGATAGCTAATTGAATTACTTATTCAATTGGAAAATAAATATTTTTTTCCTATTTGGACTCCACTTCACTATTATAGACCACTCCACTCCCACTCCACTTATAGAATCCTATAAAGGTGGGGTAATAAAATTGCATGTACAAAATATTTCTCAGATGAAATCTTACTACCAACTAAATAATCATTGCCCCTTCAAAGCTACAACTACACAGACCAAATCCACTTACTATTTCAGGAAATGCATTCATGGTCCTAGAACTCATTCAAACTATGATCCACTTTTTGGTACTTTCCTCTTGTTATAAAAAACATGCTATAATCTTCACAATAATGGTTAGAGAATATTGGGAAAGGCTAAAATCTGCATATTTCAATATTCCTTGTGTCCAATTTATGCTCGTAGCATTGTCACTTCCACATTCGTAGATCAATTGAAGAGCACACACAATCTAATTGTCTACAAGATTATACAAGTTTAAACACTTCCACAATCTTGTCTGAGGTTTGCAAAATAAAATTTGAGGGAAATATGTTGTTATTTTCTTATCTTCTATTTATGCTAAATTTTTCATTGGTCACATAAATAAATAAAAGACAATTATATTCTCATATTTTAAACTTTACATCATGATCATACTAAATCACAATTTTACAGAAATCACTATACATGTAAAGAATAAAAATATCCTATAAAATCATCACAGAAGGATGATAAATATTCCTTCGATGGAGAGAATCAATTGTAGTAGAGACTCAAAATGTAACAAATACAATTTTTAATATATGGTTGCCTGCAAATCTGATTTACAAATATCGGGTAGGTGATGGGACTCAAACTTATACAAAGCACCATTTTTTCATATAGCAATAAAAATACTTATATATCTCCCATGGTTTTGTGAAGAGTGTTTTTTGGAGAAGACTTATCAATTTCTCCATTAAACAAAATCATATAAATTTCCCATAAATAAATTAGAATTAGATAATTAAATACTTATTTATCTCAATTATATCCACCCCTACTAACTACAGAAGTGATATTATCAAAAATTAATTAAATTTTTTCTTAGAAGTATTACACAATTAAATAATTTGATGCTACATCAAAAAAATGGGTAACAATATAAACAAAATCATATGAACTCAAAATATGTCATTTTTTATTTATACAAGTATTATAATACTTTTTTATTTTTATGTGTGAATTTTACGTCATCATTTAATAATATCAATAAATTAATTATTATTGAATCTTATGGTAAATTTTAATGCTAAGTTATAACAATAACAAGAAATAAGGGAAATATTTAGTTCATGTGCCCCTAGTTTCTGGAACCAACTGCCTAGTTTTTCTAGAGCTTGATCTCCCCTCGGAACCACATAAATTTATTCGATAGTCTTTAGATTTTTTATCATGTAGAAGGAAGGGTTATAGTCTTCAAAAATATTACTATTATTATTAGTAATCCTGAAGGAAATAATCTACCTTTCACCTTTTCTTATCACCCACGTCTCAACAACCTTTGAAACATGAAGCATTTTTCTCAAACGGCTCTATAAGGTATATAATGAATCTAACGAAATTGTTATACAAATGGAGTCCCTACTCTAAGCTTACGGTTTCTTCCAGATGACACAATCATTCAACACACATGAAAACATAGGTTCCCAATGGCACATTAGTCAACATGGGATTCCTGATAGGAAATTTTCATGCATATTCAAGACTTGTAGGCTGATGTCATTAGAGGAGAGTTGTTGATCGACATTCTACATGGAACCCTACAACATGGCCTCTCTCGAAAAATCCCATGCCCTTACCAGACTATATCTATTTAAAATGGAGGGGAACTCTCTCTAACACTTGAATGAGTAGCCATTCTTTTCATAATGGTCCTAGATCCGTAACATTCTACTTTGCTCCATCTCGAAGTATTTATGTAGCTGTTTGTACTTTTCATGATACAAAGAGAAATATTTTTAGCAATTCTTACTCCATCCTTACCAAGCATTGAAAATGTTTCACCAAATTCAATTACTAGGCTCCTAGCCTCATTAGTCCATAGCCTACCCATAGTTGGACTAGTATCTGTATAAAATGTGTTTGTTAAAAAGGCCTTGAAATTTTTACAAAAATGAAGCATTGGTATGCATGCATGATATATATAAATGTTTAGTAGATAATTTCCATATGTTTGTCCAAATGACTAAACAAAATGTATTCTCATGGAAAATCATAATTGTATTTTATGGAGGGCATGGGTAATGTGATTATTCATTTGAAGACATTTTGATCATTCACATGAAGACATATATAGGATTCATGTGATCTTATCATGACTAAACAAAATGTCTTCTCATGGGTAAAGATTCATATGATTATTAATTTGAGTGATCGTGCATTTGGTTGAATAACAATAATGTTTAGGCCCATAAATTCAAAATATGCTTCTTTCCCTCCATTCCAAAAATGTTGGTTTTAGCCAATTTGTAAAATTTCAATACCGACTAGGCTACTATATAGTTTTGGACCGACATGTTGTGCATTAATTATTTTAATTCCATCATCGTCATATGAACAAATACACCCCTTTGGTCATAATTTAAAGTCATTAAAACCTTTAGCACAATATATAAACAAGTAAATCATTTCCCATTTAAGGGACCTGGAACTTTATGAACTCCTCATGCAAAATTAAACACTAAAGGCACCTAAAGCTCCTTAAAATGAAATAACTCATGCAAATCCATTAGGGAAACACTCTATACTGATTTGAAGTCTTCGTCGAGGTTTAGGAATCCCTATTATCATCATATAAGCAAGAACATTGACCCTTCCCAAGCATTTAAAAAACATGAAACTCAAGAAAGGCATTTTCAAAGCACAATTGTCAAATTTTGATTACAGTACACTAGATATCACATGATAGGAGTATGATGTGTATTTTGATACATCTTCAGAGTAGTGCATATATCAGTGATACACAGGGGTGCCCACAACCTAACTAAATTTTTTTTGTAATAATTCATTCTTGCACTACAAGGGTTTGAGGTTTTGAACAAATTTTATAGAGCCATTTTGAAGGTATAGACACCTTAATCTAGCTAGGAAATTTTAACACTAAAATTATACTTCTTATCCCATTTTCTATCATTCTTTTATAATAAATGTCTTTCTCACTAATTATCTAACATTTCTCTCCATCTTGGTCAAGTAATGACACTTCATTAATTAACTAGTCTCATCCTTTATTCTGGATGCAAATTAACATTGCTTTGTTCTATAATTAATTAATTAATTGACCAAAATTGATTAATTAACCCCCTAAATGTGAATTTACCCTCTCACTGGGTCATTCCCCCTTTCAAATCCTTCAGAATCCATCAATTTCTCTCTAATGTCCTTTTACAAGCCAAATTTCGTCTATTAATCAATTCTAATTGATTAATTTAAATCACAACCAACTCAATTGAGTTACAAGTTCTAATTAACCATCCCGAGTCATACTTAACCCCTTCTAAGTATATTTATCACTTTCTAATCCATAAATTTATTTTTATCCCACATTCATGAGGATGAAAGTTTCTATAATCTAGAAAACTATATAAAGAACACTACCCACTCCCTTCTAAGTTTGCACCTTTACACCATGTCCTTGTAAGACATTTGCATATGATAAGAAAATTTCTTAATTGGAAGGCTTATTGATCTTGAAAACTCACCCCTTTTTCTACTTGGCAAGACTAGTAAGAGAAGAACCAAAAATGACAATTAAGCCATATTGGTGAGATCTCTTCCTCTTCCTTAAATAAATCCCTTGATCGCATGTGGCTATGTATGGCTCGCTAAAGGAAGTATCTACAATCTAAAGCCCATAAAAACATCAAAATGATGGGTTGCATTTCATGTTTTTAATGTTAGATGCATTAGTTTAAGCTTTTCCCTTTTAATGACTTTATCTTGATGTTTATGTTGAACTATTTTAGTTATTGAATCTACTTGGTGTTAGGTTCTAGTAATTATCTTAGATTGTTTTCTCATTTATACATATGGCATGCCTGGTGGGACCCCTTTTGTCTCACATGGATTTGTTTATATTTGAGTTTCTTTTTACATATTAACCCTCTCTTTTTTGCATATTTTGAATTAACTAATGTTTCTTAAACATTTTGTGTTGAGTTTGTACATGTTAAGTGTCTCTTGCAGGTAAGAAGAAGGTAAAGTCCTACAAAATTTGGAGCTTATCATCCAAAGCCCTAGCTTTTAAATATTTTTGGAGATTTTCTCCATGTTTTTAAAGAAGAACAAACTGTCTATGCTAGCATTAACCCTATCTTTGCTGACATTAAAATTTCTTACATTTGTGTTAATGTTCACATGTTAGAATTTAAATTCACGTGTTAGCATCAATTGTGCCTATATCTATGTTTGAATTCATGTGCTAACCCATTATCTGTTTTTGCATTAGCATTCTCTGTGTTTTGAGTTATTTTTTGTTGTCTATCTGTGCGCAAAGATTTTACGCACTACCGTTCTCCTTGCAAAGGTTTTCATTTTCCTGCACACACTAGTTTTTTTGTTCATCGCGCTACGGTAGCCTTTGCATGCATCTACACATTCTATCTTCCAGTGCATTTTTACATGTTTGCACTAGCAATCTGCTTCACGCACTAGAATTCAAACTACATGCGCTAGCGTTCTGTGTTAATTTTTGGCTCGATTTTAGAGATTTCCAAAATCTTTTTTTTTTCTCTATTGTTTTTACATTTTTTATAACTTCTAACTTGTAATTTTTTTATTAAAAATAATTTTTTTGGAGTTAAAGACTTAAATTGCTTTGATTAAAGTTTTATTTTTCCATTTCATGAAGTAGTGTCAAACGTCACGTATGCTTTTCTCTTGCACTTTCAAGGGATCTTGAGAATCAAAAATGACTTTTTCCCTCATTCTAACACTTTGGTTTACATAGATTAAATTTTCATTTAAAAATCCAGGTTGGAGGAGTTCAAGTTGCTATTTTGTTTCTGATAGTATGCTAATTTTTTGTTGTTTTGTTGCAGTTATGTCCATGTATTGTTCTTTATTAATAGCTTCTCTTTTGACTACTGTTAGACTTATTATAATAATCTGGATTCAGATCTTATTTTTTTGCTTTTTCATGTTGATCTGGCTGTTGATCCTTTTTTGTAACAGGGTATAGTCCCTTCAAAACTATTTTCCTTTAATAAAAAAACTTTTCATTTAAAAAAATCAATTTTTGAAGGAATTTACTTGTTTTTTAGTTACATTTTTCCCATTTCTACTTAGTTAAATTCAATGTCATGTATGTTCTTCTTTTTCATTTTTGAGAAATATTGATAATAAAAAATGACTGCAATCCTCTTTTGCATGGAAAAAAATTCTAATCATTTGTAATTAGGACCAAAATCACTTGTTGAAGATGAAATTTGAAACAAAACTAACTATACTATGTGCAGGTTGTTAATGGCATGAAAAACCACATTGAAATCAAGATAAAAAACACACCATTCACTCACACTATATTTTCAAGGGTGATTGAGAAGGTTATTTCCCAAATTTCTCTAACTGTGGGAAGTATCTTGGCATAAGCCATAAAAATCATCATGAGGATTACCACAGGAACCCCAAAGTAGTCAACACATTGAGAGATTTGGTTGACAAAACATGAAGTGCCCCACCACCTACTTGACTAGAAAAACCAGCGAGGAGTACTAATTTTTTTTCCATATAAGGCCTCTTTCATTTATTTAATTGTGGGGTAATGGTCATTATCTAGGATTTATTCTAGAAAAGCATACCTCTTTTAGACAATTTATTAGTGAGTGTTGAGGATAAAAACCTAGGGAACCATTTGGCATTGGGGCTAACTTTACCATATCCATATTCATGTTTCAAATAGCCATTACAAAGAAAAATTTCCTCGGAGTCGTAACTTTATTTTTTGAACAAGGAAAGATTCCATTGAAGTTGTGCCTTGTATATTTCATCATGACTCATACTTAGCCAAACTTCCTCGAAGTTGAAACCTTTTTGTTCAAACAAGGTGAAACTCTGCTGAAGTTACGCCAAGCACTTTTCATCACTACTCATAAAATCTCTTGTTTTTTTTTCTTTGCATTATTAGTCAAAGTATAGAAACTTGAAGTGCTACCATTATTGTATCCAACACTTTTGCACCCACTTAAAAATTTATTTCCTTAAAATTAGGATTTTTTTAAAGTGTTGAAAGTGCATTTGTGCATGTTTATATTTTGTTGGTATTCATAAACCAACATTGGGACATTTCACACCTAGGATATTTTCCTCTCGTGGTCGTTACGTTGCTCGTATTGTACCAATCCATTTTCAATACTCACATCTTGTTTCCTTAAACTTGGTCTAGGTATTGACATTGTATTGTTACGTTGCTCACATTATATTGACCCATTTTTAGTACATAGACCTTGGTTTCCTAAAAAATTGATTTGAATCCTGAAGGTGCATTGTAACGCTACTCATATTATACCAATACCTTTTTGATACTTAGAATTTTTTTCCTTGAACCTGATCTAAGTATTGACATTGTATTGTTACATTTCTATCTTTATAATAATCACCTTTTATAATTAAACCTTGTTTTTGTATAAAATTGGTTGAGTGTTGATAGTGTGTTGTTACATTTTCCACGTTAGCATTGATCTCTCTAGATATTCCTTGTTATATATCCCATACACTTAGAGATTTATCTCTTTGGCATCGTTATGCTGCCCATTTAATTTAGGATTCCTTATGACATTTGCACACATTCAAAAATCTTTGTAAAATGATTTATGAGTCATGACACTTCAAACTTGGGAATGTCAAAGAAAATGTGCTTCCAATCCCCTTAGAAATCCTATGTTTTTGTCTTCTAAGGGTAGAACAAGACCCTTTTGACCATAGTGCTAGTGAGTGGGAGATACCTCAAAATCCCTTTACAGACACCTTGCTCACATAGAAAACTATTTATTTCAAAATAAGGGCTAAGTCTTATTGTGTCTTGTTGAGTTAAGGGATAAATTACCCTCTTATTTTGATCCTAATTTGCTTTCTCACATGATCGGAACAAAAAGTATAAAATTTCTCCCACCTCTTAGGACTAATGAGGAAATTTCAAATCATGAACATGCCTCCACATCTGTTCATCCTAAAGGTCATGAGGAGGACATAGATATGTATCCAACTATAACCCATCATTATATACCATTTTTTAGGATGAATCAATTTAGTTAAGAAGAGGATGAAGTCCCCTTACACGAGGAAGTAGAGCACAAGAATCACAATGAGGACACCACTATGCAATGAAAAGTGGAAGCCTTTAGTTAGAAATGTAAAATTTATCTTCTCATGTCCATCAACAACTGGTAGGGCTCTTAGGACTGAAAATACTAAAAGTCACATATGCCGAGAGCTATACTAAATACCGTGGTGGCGAAGCTTCCAAATCTAACCACACATATATACCTGCCACACCATCGTGTGGCCAAATTTTCGACCAAGAATGGAAGTATATGAAACACACCCTCATTGGTTTGTAAAAAAGTAATCAAGGGAATCATAAGTAATATCAATTCAAAGAGTTGTGTCCTTATGATCAATAAATGTTGTGTACTCCTTTCCCACCAAGATTTTGATTTCCCTAAATTTGAAAAATATATGGTCAAAGGTGATACTCATGACCACGTCAATGAATTCTTCGTGGTTTTCCAAGAAGTAACATATAATGATAATTACCTCATTTTTTTATTTCTTATGAGTCTTAGATTTCAGGAACTTGAATGGTTTTCTCCATCTACCTAAAGGGTAAATCACTACCTTTTTAGTTTTAAATGATAATTTTTTTCACCACTTTTCATTTAACATGGAAAGTGATGTCAATATGATTAACCTTTGTAATGGGAAAGAAAGGAATAATGAAAAATTTGTTGGTTTCTTACAATGATGTCACTTTGGTTGCTCTATCCCAGAAAAATAGCTTGTCAGTATCTTTGTACCGAACTTAGACCCTCAGATAGCCTTACACTTGCAAATGCATTATATCGGCACATTTGAATAGGTAATAGAGAAAGGTAGTCAAATTGAAAAATCCTTGCTTGTTAAAGGGGTTCTAAAACCCTTTCAAAGAGAAAAATGAGGCTTGAAACCTACAAAAAAAGCTAAATTCTTTAACAAGAACAAAATTTTTGTAGGAGATAGAATCACTGATTCCAAAAATATATAAATGGTTCAAATCACTCCACACTTAAAACTAACATGTACACCATTTAAATCTGCAGTCAAACGTAGAGATTACATTCCACTCATGGAATCACTATCAACTATCCTAGAGTAACTAGATTCAGCTAGTATGGTCACATTCCCCATAACAAAACCTTTTTCTAATAACACACCTAATCCATCATGGTACAAAGACCATGAATATATTTTTCATATTATCGCGTAAAAGGGCATGCTATGGATAGATGTATACATCTTAAAAACTTCATTCAAGATAACCTAGATTAAGGAAAAATCTAGCTTAATGTCCCGAAGTCCTCTAAAAATTCTAACAAATAGTTGGGAATTTACAAGTAACCATTCCCCAATCATAAAATTATAGAAAAAAAATCCATATCAAGGTTAGTCTTCTCAAGGAAAGAGTACCAACCATTTTTTTGGTAAAAAATTCCAAAACCTTAAACTCTCTTATTAGATATGTCCATCCCATTAACACCCACATACATACCATCAACATCAAATCATTGGAGTATATCATTACAACACAACACACTCATCTTGTTGTCCCAAGACCCCCTCTATCTACTCCTCATTAAATAACTTGAGAATACAACCATCAATATTTCTATCTTGGACCTTCTCAAGATATCTATTATTCACAAGGATATCATCTATAAGGCATGTTGGTTGCTCAAACATCCACCCACACCTCAGAACTTAGAAGGGACAAGGTGTTTGAGACCAAAATGGAACCATCCCCAAGTTGTGGGACCTTGCGTGCACTTGGGATGGATCTCCGGAGAAGGCAAGTTCCTCTATCTATTTCTATTTCTACTTCTACTACTACTTCTAGTGCTGGAAGGGAAAACTAAGCTAACAATTCCAAGGGACCAGTGATAGAAAGAAGACATGAAAGGAAACTACACTAAAAGGCAATAGCACCAGAAAAGAGGGATGAACACTATTTGTTCTGAGTCGCGAATGAAAGGAAATGTGTGAAAGGAAGCTAAGTACGTGATAAGCACACCTAAACACGTATTTACTAGATCATTCTCATATAACACAACCAAATAAGAGAACTAGAAGGGACAAAAAATGGCACAACCAACACACAATGAAAAAGAAAAGGAAAGAAGAAGGAATGCAAACACGTTAGTACAAATAATAGTCACAAAACGATGCTTTTATTACTTCCAGAAATGCACATAGCTGTTACAATGATGCATAGGAGGCTGATATCTATATGCAAGAGCCAAATCTAGAGGTTTGCAACTCAAAATATAGAAAATATGAAGTCCTTAGTAGAATATGTAAGGATCCAGAGTGTACAACATAACAAATGAGCCTAGCTCTTACATTTATAGATGAATCCATGGAAGGAAGAAGGGAAGGAGGGAAAAACCAAATTTGAAATACAACCACCAACAAGAAGCATTTAATACCTGATAAATCCACTTGGAGATCTATGAAATATGCTTCACCAAGCCTATTTGACATGTTGAAGAAGGGAGGATGGCGAATAAGATTAAATCGGGTGGTTGGAACAATCAGATCTACTCATCAATTATCAGAAGAGACATTTTCCCATTTATCACCTACCAGATTCGCTAAGAATTTGAATTTGAATTTCTAGCACTGGAGCTGATGTCAACATATTTCTAACAAGTCTAAGAACACATGTGTTCATCTGATCTCTATAGTAAAAGATATGACTGTCAGAAGATGTCAGAGTTCGTTAGACACATGCAAAATAGGTGGCTCGCGCGGATTGGCTGAAATGATGGCCAAATGTGTAAATATTTTCCATATTTCTACCATGTGTCACTCATTGATTTTCTACAAGGATTTGACACCCTATTGGTGCACTTTGAATAGTTACATGTGGCACACTCAAGTATGTTAGAAGATCATCTAGTGTAGGAGGGCACAAAGGAGGGCATGCGAGGAAAGGGCATGCGGAAGAAAACCGAGAATTGAACACAAGGGCACTCACTGTGGGAAGATGAGGCAAATATGGTTAGTAAAGAACACATGATCAAGGAAAAACCATTACAAAGTGATGGAAGTGATGCATGAAGATTGCTTGTGAATTATTTGATCAAAGAAAGTGTGAGACATGCGTAAGGGTTAAAGAAGTTTCTTTGGAGGAAAGTGAAAGCGTAGAATGTGGGAGCATGGGAGGAGTGAAACAAAGAGAAAAATGAAAATGGAGGGAGAAAATAGAAAGCACATGCAAGGGTGCTTGAAGACAAGAAGGGGCACCAAGGGAAAATGTAACTAAGGAAATGTGTCAACTGAACTTGAGTGTGTAAATAATTTAATGAGGAACTGAGAGCCATAATGTGTATACAAGGTTACCCAAATAACTAGGAGAGTTATTTGGATAATAGTTTTGGAAAATTTTTGGGGCCATCTACCTGCTAGATGAAGAAGATCACTATCCTGAAGCATCCATTGGGAATGAAGTCTACTTATGTAATCATGAAACTACCCATATAGTCACTTGAATAGGTCATTTATTGACTCTCATTCTGAATCTTGCAACTATTTAAAGAAGCTCTCTGCATTTTGGAAGCAACAAAGCACGTGCATGCAAGAAGCACACGAGAAGAAATAACTCGGTATAAAAAAACAACTTGCGCGTAGCATACTTGGAGGAATTGAAAATAATACTAATAATACATATATGCATACATATATATATATATAATATATATATATATAATATGAAAAAAGATTTACTCAATGAAATGGTTTGAGATAGATACCATTTAATGGATTTACATTACACCTCCATCAAGATGAGTTAACTCCAAGGAGTTATCCTCCTTGCAAGAAATAATGATGTATGAGCCACTCCAAAGTGCATTGAAATTTGAATGACACCCTGGTTTGGCTCTGTCAGCATCCCATTTTAAAACCGAGTCCCCACCTTGAAATTTTGAGGCTTATCCTTTCTGTCAAACCATTTCTTTGTTTATTATTGATGTTTTTCTAGCTTGATCATGGCAGAGTTCCTTAGTTCTTCAAGATCAACCAACTCTGCCATTATGATTTCTCTTTGGTCTATACCTTCAAATTCTAGTTGTTGGGAAAGCACTAATGAATTCAAATCTAGTGTCAAAGGAAGGGTATCCTCCTTACTATAGACAAGTTTATAAGGAAAAGTTGTTATAGCCTTTTTTACTGTGATTCTATCTACCTAGAGTGCACGCAAGACCTTTGTATGCCATTTGTCTTTAGCTGATGTTCATTGTGCGCTTCATAATTCTGATCAGGTTCTTGCTTGTTGACTCTACCAAACCATTTCCTTGAGGGTAATAGTTGGAAGAGGTTTTTCAGATAAATGCCCATATTTAGAGCCCAATAAGTGATTTTAGTACCAAGGAAGATATTTTGCATTATCAGAGATAATGGTTTGAGGAATGCCAAACCTTGTGACTATACCTTTGAGAAAGTCAAGGATGACTGACTCAGTTGATTCCTTGAGTGCGATAACTTCTATCCATTTGGTGAAGTAATCTATAGCTATCAACACCCACTTATGATCCAACACTTGAAGGTGGATTGATCATGCCTATGAAGTTGAGACCCCATTGTGCAAAAGGCTGATCCACTTGGATTGGTCGGAGGGGAAGTGTTGTTAATATTTTCTTTCCTACGAATAAAGTGCATTCTTTACATTTTGTGACCCACTTGTGTGCATCTGTAAACATAGGGTAGGCTAGAAGATACCTGTCCATTATGGTATTCATTGTTGTAGTTTTGGCAGAGAAGTGCCCACTCAGAGAATCCATCATGAAATTATACTGATAACACTTTTTCAGTTCGTGCGTTCATTGATACACCTTAACAACACATCATCAAGATTCTTCTTGAAGAGAAGTCCATCAATCAACACATAAGGGATAGATTGTAACCTTAGATGTCTTCTATCTTTGCTTTATTTAAACCAGGAGGGTATGCATCCCTTGGAAAGGAATGTGATCATGTCCTTCATCCTATCACGCATGTCAAGGTCTGTATTATACTCAAGTTCTGTGCACGGAAGGTCCTCATCCAAAAATAATGAAGCCTCAGGTTCATTATGTACGCATCCTCAGCAATCTACCTATAGAGCGCACTACCTCTTACCAGTTTTTTGGCCTTAATAGTCACATCATACTCCATGATTTTGGTCACCCATCATGCTCTTTTCTCACTGATTTCTACTCCCATGATGAAGTCTCTGACTGAAGAGTGGGAGACTAACACCTTGATATGATTGGTGGCGAGCATACTCTTGAATTTATTTGAGCACTATGCATGATGGAAAAGACTTGCTTCTCCGTGTGACTATACTTTAGTTCATAATCCTTCAGTTTCTGGCTGAAGAAAGCCACTGGTTGTTCCAGCCCTTATTCATTTTCTTATGTTAGGACAACAACAATACTCATCATCAATGCCATAAGCATAAAGGATGAAATCCTTTGAATAATCCAGATTGATGAGAGTTGGCATGCAAGAAATTTCTTACTTGATTTTTGAATATTTCTCTTCCTTTTATTGTCCATCTGAAGGCTATGTCCTTTTGAGCATCAAGGTGATGGGCCGAACTATTCCTATAAAGTTAGGGATAAAATGCCTAACAAAATTTATCTTGCCAAGGAAGGATTGTAGGGCCTTTTTGTGCGTTGGAAGGGAAAGAGTAGGATGGCTGAGACACACTCACAGGATCAATTGTGATGCCATCCTTTGAAACCACATGGCCCAAATCTTTCCCTGTGCCACCACAAAATTGTATTTCTTGGGGTTACGAGATACCCCAAACTCTCCGCATTTCTCAAATACTTTCTCTAGGTGCGCTATATGATCTGCATTTTGTTTTGAGAAGAATGTAGTTATGTCATCGAGGTAAACCAAGATGAACTCATTGATGTAACCTTTGAAGGCAATATCCATGGCACGCCAAAATTTGGTGCCCGCGTTTGACAGACGAGAGGGAATTTTTTGATATGCATATGTTCCCCACTTTGGTTGTAAACTTTGTTTTGAATTGATCCTCTTCCTTGACCAGGATCTGATTGAAACCTTGAGTACCCATCTAGCATGGAGAATATCTGTGCACCAGCCACAGTCTGTACATAATCTTCTCCATTGAAGGAAAATGATAATGATCCTTTAGAGATTCCTTGTTCAAATATTTGAAATCAACATAGATTTTGATTTCACCATTCTTCTTGTGCACTAGAACCAGATTTGTGACCCAGATAGAGTATTTGATGGGAAAAATATTTTTTCCTCAATGAGTTTGGATAATTCCTTTCTCATGAGGGGCTCTATCTTTGGATTAATTGGTCACTGTCTTCTATCTGACGGGCTTGATACCAGGATCTAGTTCAATGGAGTGTTGAGAAACACTTGGATCAAAACCTTTAAGGTCTTCATACTCCCATGAGAAGATATCACTGTATTTTTGAAAGAGAGAGATGAAGGCCTATTTATCTTCATGCACACAAGTCCTACTGAGAATCAACTCCTTCCCGTGTGCAATAGTGACTGGGGAGAAGTCTTATTCTTGCATGACACGTATGTACCTTTCTTCACCCTTAAACTCATCATCAGGACTAAACATTTTCTCTAAGGTGACCAACCCTTTAGGTAACTTGTTTTTCTTCAGCTGTATCACTTGGTCACCATAGTTGTCATGCAAGTCAGCTTGCATGACTTGATGAAAACTCATGGCTTCATTCTGGATAAACTGGATGATTTTTGTGTCACTATTAAACACTTGCCAGCTATTATTGTTGTCTGGAATGGATGGTTTGATCACCATCTTAATGTGTTGAGTGTTTCCTTTGATAAAGTCCTCAGTAGGAGAGAACTGTGAACCAAGCGTGACCATCTGTTCAGCTTCTTTGTTCATTTTGTGTGGCACCACCTACATATTCAGAGCATCAAATCTCTCAAGGAGGTCCCAAAATCTATGTTTATAAGATTTGAGAAGCTGTATTATTTTTCTAGAATTTTTTGGTAACCTGGTGGATAACCAATTCTATGTCCCCAAAGATCTAAAACAGCCTTAATTTTCTTCTTCTCAGTAATGAACAAGCCATGAACCAGCGCTTCATACTCTACCACATTGTTAGAAAATGTAAACTGTAGCCTGTGTGTGAATAATAATTTCTCATCCTTAGGGGAAATGAGAACCACTCCTGCTCCCACTGCCATTTTTGCTTCTAGATCCATCAAAGTACAAATTCCATAGACCAGGTTCAACTTTGTTTTTCTTGAGCCCATGCGGTAGCATAGCTTCTTCTTCAAGAATGCAATAAGTACCAAGCCCAATTCATAAGCTTCTAATTCTTCAACATATGGATCAAATTTATGGTGCCTCTCCACCCATTCATCAAGTACTAGGTCAGGAATAGAGGGTGGAAGAGACTGCTCTTCAGGGACTGAAGCTTGTTCTTCTTGGATTAAACAATTAGCTTGGAGAGGGGATGGGACATATGACTCTACATGATAGGAAAATATAGGCTCATCTTGTATGGTAAATCGGGTACCATATCTTGTCTTGAGTAACATATGAGACCAATCAGAAGACAAGTAACCACCCACTTTAGCAGTAAAGTCTCTTGATAGACATAGGGAAAACAAAGGAGGTAGGTCGATAATTGACACATCTTGAGTTATGGTTAGGCTTGGGCATATGCATGGAGGGTTAACTCAAGATCCTTGATGACTCCTAAGGTGGTGATAGTTGAGCCATCAAGTTGAAGGACTCCTTTAGATAAAGGGATATATTTTAGACCTAAGACATCAGTAATTTTCTTAGGCATAACAGAAGTACTAGCACCCGAGTCAATCATGCAATTATGCACTAGGTGTTTTGCCTATGATCAAGGACATATAGAAGGGTGGGGTTTTAACAAATTTACTTACTTTCTTCTCCTCTTCTTAGTAGACATTGATAGAAGCGATGTGGCTTTTGCACAACTAGATCAATGCATGTGAAAGTTGTGCCAGAGCTTCATGCAATAAATTCCACTGAAGATGGAATGGTCATGGCATCCCACATTGTGAAATTTATGTTTGTTCTTCTTCATCTGGTCCATAATGCCAAATGGAAGGCCCCCCATCTTATGCATTTGGGGAAAAACATCCCTTCTTGACTGTTCAGGCCCAGAAGCCTAGACTTTAGCTAGAGCTGAGGCTTGACCTACTAAAGGAGGGTCGCATGTTGCTTCAGAAGGAGCTTTGCGTGGGGATTCTTGTGTAGGGACTTGAGGAATCTTGTAATTGGATGCCTTGGCTGCATCTTTATACTTCTAAGGATCTTCTTGGGTTATTGGGAGTGGGACCTATGCACCTGATTCTAACATACTCTTCTTGTATCTTGTGTTGTCTGCATAACTTGGGCGCATGGTCTGTTTGTATCTTCTACAGCTTGGTTGATTGCAAAGAAGTCCTTAGCACAAGAGAACATCAATCTTTTCTCTGGAGGAGATTCTGGTCTTCCTTGGTTATCTGCTTTAGGGGAACTTGTCAAATCTCATAGGATGAAGCATTATTGATACTATAGAATTGACCAGTGCGCAACATTCGCATAATGATATTGACTATGAAGGTATGTTGCAAGGGAAGCACCATTCTGACTCTTGTACCAAATTGTTCTTAACTGGAATGAGCACCTGAATTACACTGGGTGTTGGAAGAGAAGGCACGGGAGAGACAACTTACAAGGGAAGATGTGCATTGGGATTCCATCTATCATTCTTTTGATTGGGCACGTATCTTTCATTTCCATACTAATTTTTTGAAGGCTGATCACTTTGGCCATGCACCTGATTAGAATTGCCTCTATATGCTTGTGTGTATTGCTTTTCTAATGATATGACTTTATTTGATAAATTTATAATCAGGGCCTTCAACTCTTCATCTTCCTTCTACTGTGCTAGAGAGTAGGATGTTGAGGCAACTGGTTGTGTTATTTGCTTCAGGGATAGGAATAGGGGCCACAGAAGACTGGGGTGCTTGTGACATTTCTAGGAACAAGGGCATAGGTGGTCTAGGATATATATTTCCTGCCTGAATAAAAATATTTTCTGCCCTTACTACAATACTATAAGTAGTTGGTAAAGTCCTACCTCCCATGGATTGGATCATAACTGAAATATTGCTGTTGAGTCACCATTCAGATAATATAGAGAAAGCATGGTGGGTTGTAGGTTTTACCACAAGAGGGATTATGTCCCAATTCTTCTAAAATATGATGTTGAAATCAGTCATCTACTTGTTGGGTGCCCTCCTTTTTGTTGTTAGTTTCTCCACCAGAGATAGGTGATCTGACTATATCTTCAAAGTAATTACAAAGATCTATTCCCAACTCATCCTAGGTGGTGATAGATCCAAGCCTTAGGCATCGGTACCATTGAAGTGATTTACCTATGAAAGAGGTTGCAAGAAGCCTGAATTCCACATCATCATGTGTGATCAAATAGAGTGAACACACATTTGCTATATCTTGGATATGCTCTTGAGGGGTGACTTGATTCTCTCCAGTAAATTATGGAATACTCTTGAGCACACCACTTGGCATATCATGTTGCATAGCTAGCAACAAGGGACTCCCTCCACCAAATTTTGCAAAGTTTCTCAATGGAGGAGGTTGCTTGATGCACCATTTCAAGGCACACAGGTTGTCTATTTTGAGGAGGAGATGAATGGGTGTGGCACACAGAAGATGGAGATGCATGCGTAGAATTTCTAGAGATAACTCTTCTCAAAGACAACTGGAAGTACTCAGAAGAATCTTCAGCCATTGCACTTCATTCTTGTGTGCACTCTTCTCATGAAAGGTGCTTAGGACTACAAAAATAGAGATCTTAGAATGTTGGGATTCATTAGATTTGTTGAAATGAGCCTCCAAATGCTGAAATACTAAGTCCACACTCCAGAACTTAGAGATATGAAATTTGAGCTTTCAATGCTTCTCCCACTGGGTGTGCCAGAAACTATTGGTTTCTCAAATGTGCACCTGCATGTTGGATCTTGGAAGGTCTGAGGTGTTTAAGACTACAATGGAACCATCCCTAAGTTGTGATAACTTATATGCTTGAGACAGATATCTAGAGGAATCTGGTTCCTCTATCTATATATACTGCTACTACTACTGCTATTCCTAGTGTTGGAAGGGAAAACTAAGCTAGTAATACCAAGGGACCACAAATATAAGGATGACATGAAAGGAAACTACATTAAAATGTGATAGCACTAGAAAAGAGGGATGAACACTATATTTTCTGAGTGAGAATGAAAGGAGATATGTGAAAGGAGGCTAGGCATGAGTAGCATAGCTAAACACATATTCACCACATCATTCTCGTTGAACACAACCAAATAAGGAACTGTAAGGGGCGTGAAATTCCACAACCAACAAAAAACATAAAATAAAGGCAAGAAGAAGAAATGCAAACATGTTAGGATTGAGAATAGTCATAAAATGATGATTCTATTACTTCTATAAATGCACAACATGGATAATTTTAGTGGTGAATATTTGTAATATGGTGAAAATTACATTTTTGAAAAATTTGAAAATGTGAATTTTTTCGCGTGGGTCAGTGACCTATTTTCCTAAAAATTATAGTTTAATTTTTTTAGGGGTCGGATTTTCCTACCCTTGAAACTATCCCCTATATAATCCTATATTATTCACAAAGTAGAACACTACTAGCTCACTCATACCACCTAGGGGCATATGTATTATCAAGTACAGTAAACATATGATAGGAGGGTGGAGGCTACAGATGATAGGAGGGTGGAGGCTACAGACGCGTGATAGAGAGTCTGTTGACACATGATAGGGAGATTTTTGAGACACACAAAAGGAGTGCGGAGAAAGTAGATGCGCAATAGAGAGTTTGTTGAAGCACGACACGAAGATTTTGTTGTCACACGATCAGAGGGTGAAGGTTGCATATGTGTAACAAAATATTTGTTGTCATGCTTCAACAAGGTTGTTGACATGCATCAACAAACCTCATTGATGCGCATCAACAAGCGTCAATGAACCTTGTTGATGTGCGTCAACAAAATTATTGACGCACATCAGTGAGATTCATTGACACACGTCAATGAGGTTCATTGACGTGCATCAAAAAGGTTGTTGACACGTGTCAATGAGGTTCATTGATGCGTGTCAATGAGGTTCATTGACGTGCATCAACAAACTTGTTGATTCATGACAGAGAGTTTGTTGACATGCAACACAGAGATTTTATCATCATGTGATTAGAGGGCAGAGGCTGTAGACACGTGATAGAAGATTTGCTATCACGCATCGATAACCTTGTTGACGTGCATCAACAAGGTTGTTAACGATAGGGTTAATTTTAAGAGACCTCTTAGAAATCAGAGGTGGAAAATTCCTGGCGAATATCCTCGGAACTAGTTTCACGGGAAGGTGAATTTTTTGGGGGTCCGAAAAAAAAATTTCACCTGATTTTTAAGTCGTGTGACAGAAGGTTGCAAACACGTGACAGGATATTTGTTTTCGTGCATCTGTAGCCTCCACCCTCTAATTACATGACAACAAAATCTTCATGTTGCACATTAACAAACTCTCTGTTGCGCGTTAACAAGGTTGTTGATGTGCATCAACAAACCTTGCTGACGTGCGTTAATGAACATCACTGACATGCATCAATAACCTTGTTGATATGCATTAACAAACCTTGCTGACGCGTGTCAATAGTATTGTTGACATGCATCAACAAGGTTTGTTGACGCATGTCAAAAACCTTGTTGACGTGTGTTAGCAAGGTTTTTTGATGCATGTCAACAACCTTTTTGACGCCCGAAAATAAATCTTTTGTCGCACGTCTACAGCCTCTACCCTTTGATCACATGACAATAAAATATTCATGTTCTCCCCACTCCTTTCATGTGTAAACAAATTCTCTATCGTGCGTCTATAGCTTCTGTTCTTCTGTCGTGCGTTTGTAGCCTCTACCCTCCTATCGTGTGTTTATTGTACTTGATAATACATATGCCCCCAGGTGGTATGAGTGAGCTAGTAGTGTTCTACCTGGTAAATAATCTAGGATTATATAGGGGATAGTTTTAAGGGTAGGTGAAGCCGACCCCTAAAAAAAATTAAACTGTAATTTTTTAGGTGAACAGGTCACTGATCCCCACCAAAAAAATTGTCTTTTCAAAATTTTCAAAAATGGAATATTCACCATATTACAAATATTCACCACTAAAATTATCCATGGTTGATGTATGACAACAAATCTCCTGTCGCGTGTCTACATCCTTTTGCCACACCACTTAAAAATCAGGAAAAAAATTTGTTGTTGGACCCCCAAAAAATTTACCTTCTTGTGAAACCAATTCCGAGGATATTCACCAAGTATTTTCCACCTCTGATTTCTAATAGGTCTCTTAAAATGATCCCTGATGCATAGAGCTGTTACAATGATGAAGGAGGCCGATATCCATATACAAGAGCTAGATTTAGAGGTCTGCAACTCAAAATATAGAAATTATGGAGTCATCAGAAAAATTCTTAAGGATCCAGAGTGTCCAACATAACAAATGAGTCTATCTCTTACATTTATAGATGATTCCATGGAGGAAGAAGGGAGGGAGGGAAAACCAGAATTTGAAATACAACCACCAACAATAAGCATTCAAGGCCTACAAATCCACTTGGAGATATATGAAAATGCTTCCCCAATCTTGTTTGGAATGTTGAAGAAGAAAGGAGGGCAGATCATATCAAATTAGGTGGTTGGAGCAATCAGATCTGCTCATCAATTCTCAGAAAGATGTTTTCCCATTTATCCCCTACCAAATCTGACAAGAATTTGAATTTGAATTTCTAGCACTGTAGCTGATGTCAATAGCTTTCTGAAAATTCTAGGCACGTACTGGTCTGAGCTCTATAGGAAAAGATACGGCTATGAGAAGATGTCAGAGTCATCAGCAAACACAAATCAAATGGTGCACGTGGATTAGTAGAAATGATTTCCAACTGTGCAAATATTTTTTATTTCTACCATGTGTCACTTATTGATTTGTTACAAGGATTTGGTGCCATGTTGGCATGCTTGGACTAGTTGCACGTGGCACACTCAAGTATGTTAGAAGATGACCTAGCACAAAGGGGCATAAAGGAGAGGACACATGAACACGTACGAAAGAATGAGGCATGGGAAGAATAAAAAAGGAAGCCGTGTAAGGATGTGGGTGGGGAAAAAATGAGGAAAATTGTGAGTAGAGAACTCATAGTGAATGTGCAACTATTACAAAGTGATGGGCGCAATGCAAGAGAGGGTTAGGGACTTAGCTAATTGAAGCAATTTTGAAACACGCGTAAGGTGAAAAATATTCTTAGGTAGAATTTGAAGGTGTAGAAGGTGGGCACGAGGGAGGAATGGAACAAAGAAGAAAGAAAATGGAAGGATATAATAGAAAATGTGCAAGGGCACTCAAGGAAGGAAAAGGGCACACATGGAAATTGTGAACAAGGGAATGTGCCAACTTAAATTGAGTGCGCGTAGCCTTCAATGAGGAGCTGAGGGCCAAAATGTGTATACAAGTTACCCGAATAACTAGGAGAGTTATTTGGATAAAAAAGCCCTTTAGGAGTCAAGAGTTCATTTTGGCATTGACACTTCACTCTTCCAAGCCTTGGTTGCACAAATCAATCCATATGAACATATTTTTTTACCGAAAACAAGATTCCATCAGATAATCAAACACACAAATCACCCCTATATATAGAAGTGATCATTACTCATAACAAGATCTTGTGGACAATGGATATAGTCTTAACATCTACATAGTAAAAATTGTGAAATATTTGGGACACATTATAAACAAGATAGATCCTGATGTGATCACTATCAAGGCATATGATAATGTAGAGTGACAGTAATATGGAACCGTTACTCTTCGTATGGAAGTTGGGCCTATCATGCAGGACATGAGATCTCATATCATTGAATTAGATATTCCTTATAATATTATCCTCAATCTCCCATGGATCCATGTCATGCAAGTCATTCCATGTACTTTCCATCATTGTATTAAGTTCCATTACCAAGGAAAAAAACTTTCCATTCTTGGTGACCCCCAACCATTGGCTCATCGTAGAGCATTAACAGGTTATTATCAGGTTGCCTATGAATGTCCTTCCTCTGATTTATTCATTGACTTAAAATCAAAATCCCTCACTTTTTTCATACATCCATATACAATTCAACCACATGCAGGTGATAATTCCACCTCCATATCCCCATTCATTACATGGGAAATTAAAATCCGTCATACCTGTGGTGGAGAATATGACTTACAATAAGCCCTTCTTATGTCTAATCTTCCATTATCTCCTAAAAAACATTATAGGCTAGACTTCTGACCATAAAAATATCAAATCCCTAGAACTCTCGAAAAATTTACCAATGGTGTTCTGTTATCTGATGAAAGATTAGGAATTACTTCCACATACCAATATCCTAACTAACAGATGGCCTCTTGCTATCAATCCCCTAAATATGTCATTCCTAACAAGATGATGTATGTCATGGGATACCAAGGATATGGATGCAACATCAATGAACAAGGCCTATGGGAACCTCTTCTAATGCATGAGAAGATGGAAAGATACGAAATAGGTATTCAACCTTAGGGGTTCCCTTTTACAAATTTTAATGCCACCTCTTCTGAATGTGAAGATATTTCTTCCAGTTACGATAGTGAAACAAAGTCCATTTGTAGTCTTTCTTAAGACCTTGCTTTCAAAAAATTGTTTCGTGATATGGCTATTTTAATCTTATCCCCAGCTATCCCTGAAATAAACCTTATACATTCATACCTCATAGATTGGGACCAAAATTGACATATATTAATAGATTTTTTTCAGAATGAGGAAGTTATTGGAGAATTCATGGGGCTTCACAATAATATTCATGTCGGAGATCATAAGAAAGGTTTCTCTACTAGCCTTGATACCTATTCCTAATTTGGAGAGGACGATGATTTTTTTAATCAACAAAGAGAAAATGAGGTTTAAATACCTTCTAGCAATCTAAAAAATAAGAAATCAAATTCCTTAGTGAAAACCTCTTTAAGACACTTGCAAATAAGAAGTATGAAAAATCTAGAATGAATAATCTTGAAGACCATCATGTTGGTGAGAATCTCTAAGAGACATAAATAGAAGAATAGATCAAACTCCCTCCATATCCTTCACGTATGGAAGATGGTTCTATATTATTAGTTGAGGTGACTATTAACATAAACCTTGGCACAGAAGAGGAGCCTAAAATCATCAAACTTGGGGCTTCACTTTCAACACAGGAGTAGAAAGCCTTTATTGTACTCCTTAGAGAAATTTTTGACCCATTTTTTAGGTCTTATGTAGACATACTAGGATTATATCCTTCTTTAGTAGTGCACAATATGGTTATGCATGAATCTATAAAACCTATCAATCAAAATTTAAGAAAGATGCATCCACACATTTCTCTTTTAGTCAAAGAAGAGCTAGAGAAATTATTAGTTTTTTGTTTTATCCGGCCTATCAAATATTCAGTGTGGATCCTCAATATAGTCCATGTTCACCGAAAACCCATAGGCATCATGATTTTCATAGATTTTAGGAACATTAACAAGGCATTTCCTAAAGATGAATTTCCTCTTCCAAACATCGATATGATATTTTATTCTAGTACTTTTCATGAAATGTTATCCCTCATGGATAGATTCTTGGGCTATAATCAATTAAAGATTGCGGAAGAGGACCAACACAAAAACTTCTTTCACAACCCCTTAGGGTACATTTTGTTATCAAGTCATGACATTTGGCCTCAAGAATGCATGTGCTACATATTGACAGGATATTATTTTCATCTTCCAATACATGTTACATGATATTATGGAGGATTATGGTAATGATATCCTCAGAAAATATAATACTAGAGAAGAGCATCTAGAAATCCTACATCATATCTTTGAAGGATTAAGGGATTATAAGGTCAAGATCAATCTAAATAAGTGTGTATTTAGTTTGATTTTAGGAAATTTATCGGGCTTCATAGTTTCTAGAAGAGAAATTGTATTGGATATGGCAAAGGTCACTACTAGTACAAAGATTCCTCCTCCTAAGAATCTCAAAATGTTTTACAACTTGCATAGTAAGATTCAAACCATCCACAGATTCATCACTCAACATGTAGATAAATTTCATTCCTTCACTCATCTTCTTAAGAAAGATGTTTATTTTCACTAAGGACCTGATTTCCAAAGAGCATTTTCCTTACTCAAGTAATATTTTGTTAACCTTCTTGTTATTATACCGCCTACCCTAGGAGAACCACTCGTGATATATATATATCTATTACTCAATTTACTATTGGTACGCTCTTATCTCAATATAATTTAAACCACAAGGAGATATCCATATATTACCTTAGTCGCACATTGATCTCTTATGAGCTCAATTATTCACAAATTGAAAAAGTTTCTTCGCTGTTATTTTTTCCTTTCAAAAACCTCACCATTACCTTTTGAATACTAAAACCAAACTTATATCTAAAGTTAACCCACTAGAGTACCTTTTATCTAAACCTTTGCTTACCAAGAGGATGGCAAATTAGATCATCTTTCTTAGTGAATTTGATATTGATTATGTCAATAAGAAAGTATTCAAAGGAAAAGTTTTTTTTGATTAATGAGTTGAAGATCCTCTAACAAGAATGAAACCACTAAGTCTGGATCTTCCAGATGCTTCTGTTCTATATATTGAAGAATCTTCCACTTGGAAAATATACTTCAATGGGTCATTCACATTTAATGGCTCAGGGGCAGGTATGGTTCTTATCAACCCCACAGGTGATCTTATCCCTTAATATTTTAGACTTGGATTCCCATGTACAAATAATATTGTTAAGTATGAAGCTCTCATTGTGGGATTGAAAGTTTCTATAAGAGGGAATATTGAATAAGTTAAGGTTATAGGAAAATATTAGTTGATCATCAAACATGTTAATGATGAGTATAAGGTCAAAGATGAGAATCACATTCCCTATAAATGGATGGTAGACACCCTCCAAGAATAATTTTTTGAAACACCTTTGAAAAGATCCCCAGAGAATAGAACCATTCATCAGATGTTATGGATACCATTGGATCTTTCCTACGATTATCTCTGGATACTAGGGACTCTTAGTTCCTTATTGATCATCTAATAATACTAGCTTATGACATGTTTGCATCATGTTTGGTATGTAAAGTTTTTGATCCTTTTCCCCCTGAGTACGTTGATATTTTCAACTACTTATAAGACAACACCTTCCCACCTGACATCTCCCATTCCCAAAAATGAACCCTTATCCAATGAATAGTTTGTTATAATTTACTTGGGGGCACTCTCTATCATTGAGACTACAATGGGACTCTATTACGTTGTCTCAATTATGAGGAGGCTATCCATGTAATCAAATAGGTATGCGAAGGCATCTGTGATGCTCACACTAGCTGCATGGTTCTCGCAAAGAAAATTTTGCGCATCAAATACTATTGACCTACTATAGAGAAATATTGTTATCAGTATGTAAATAAATGTCTACTATGTCAAAAACATGGTAATCTCATATATGTTCCATCACAATATTTGTATCCTATTACTATACCTTGGACATTTTCAAAATGGGTACTTCTTTTGATGGCCATAAGCACATTATCACTACCACTAAATACTTTACCAAATAGGTGGAGATTTTTCCTCTCACATATGTTACAAGTGTTCAAGTTTCTAAGTTCATCATGAATCATATAATTTTCTTAATATGACATCCCTTCTTCCATTGTATATGATAATGGAAAATCATTCAAAAACAAACAAGTGAAGGTATTGTACCAACACTTTCAAATTATCCAGAAGTGGCCTACCCCTTATTACCCTGAAGGTAATGGGAAATTTGGTGCCTCTAATAAAACTCTCATTCGGATCATGGAGAAAATGGTTGGTAAAAATGGCCAAAATTTGCATATTCAAATTAGTCTTTCCCTCTTGGTGTACAGAACCTCTATTCACACACCTACATGTGTAACCCCCTATTCCCTTTTATTTATACCCCTAGAGATAAAGCTTCCTTCTTTCTGGATATCTAAAAACATTCAAAAAACTCAAAAATCAAAAAACATTCAAAACAATAAAAAATCCAAAAAACATTCAGAAAAATAAAAAACCCTAAACATTCACAATCACAAAATCTAAAAACAATGAAAAAATCAAACACACTACACATTGGAAACTATACTACAAAAATATCTTACTTCAGTACTTGTTTGTTCTAGTGCACGACATCTGGATCATCTTGATCTACCTTCATTAACAACGATGGTTTTATTTCTATGTTTGTCTTCCCTTACAGATATCATTACTCGGGGTATTTTCTTAGTGCACGTTGCTTTTCATAGGACTTATTTGTACTATTTATATTTTCTTGAATGTATCCTTGCTCACAAAATCATTTTAACCCATGTTATATAAATCTAACATTTGGGAACTAAATTTGGATAAAAAAACATTTGTACAAATTTCTTACACATTTCTTGTTTAATTTTATATGTATCTACTTGTTTATTAGTTGGTATTCTTGTTTACTTTCTCACACTTCATTACTTTATGTATTATTCTTTGATTAATTTTTTTAGCATGGAATAAAAAACTATATTATGAATTTTCATGTCATTTTAAACTTTCATTGTGTGTTTATATGAAATAAATAGCTAATTTCGAGCCATAACTACGTAGTGATATTCCCATTCTCCATCTATCTTATCTTCTAGTGAATTTATACATATCATTTTCTTCCCTCCCCACCATCCCTTGTTTCTTCCACATGAAGATCCCCCAACCTTGGGATCTGTTTCTAATCAATCAATTTAAACAATGGCCAACCAAGCCAAGTTCAAATCCCTTTGGTCACATGACTCCTTTTCTTCTAAAAGATTTAAGAAAAACATACCTTCTAATCAACAACAATTTTACAAACAAAAGAGTTCATGTTGGTATTCATGGAGTGATAATCACATCTCCTCCATATATTCATGTGGTATATCATTTATCCCACCACTGTAAGTGGCATTCTCTGCCACTTTTTTCTTTTGTGTTCTACTTTTCAAGCATCGATCGACCTTTCTATCACCCCAGGGGAAAATCGTAGGGGGCATCCTCCATCCTAATAATTTTCTTCAACCCTTACAAAATTTAATTTTTTGTAATTTTCTACTATATTTTAAGTTTCGTGCTACACCACATAAGAGAGGGGAAAATGTAGACACCTAAATCTAGATACACAGTTTTAACACTAAAATTGCATTTCTTATCCTATTTTCTATCATTTGTTTATAATTAGTGTCTTTCTCACTAATTAGCAGACATTCCTCTCTATCTTAGTCAATTAATCACACTTCGTTAATTAACTATTCTCCCTCTTTATTCTTCATACAAATTAACATTACTTTATTAGTTATAATCCTATTCTAATTAATTACTTAATTGACCAATATTGACTAATTAGCCCCTAAACATGAATTTACCCTCCCATTGGGTCATTCCCCCTTTCTAATCCTTAAAAATCAATCAACTTCTCTCCAATTGGTTTTTACATGCCTGACTTGGTATATTACAAAAATATAATTGATTAATTTAAATCACACCTAACTCACTTGAGTTGCAAGTATAATTAACCTTCCCTAATCATACTTAACCCCTTCTAACTCTATTTATCACTTTCTAATCCATAAAGTTCTTTTTATCCCACATTCATGAGGATGAAAGTTTCTCCAATTTGGAAAACTATATAAAGAACCCTATCCTCTCCCTTATAAGTTTACACCTTTACACCATGTCCTTGTAATAAATTTGCATGTGATAAGATAATTTCTCAATTGGAAGGCTTGTTGAAATACAAAACTCACCCCTTTTTCTACTTGGAAAGAGTATTAAGAGAAGAACCAAAAATGGCAATTAATCCATATTGGCGAGATCTCTTCCTCTTCCTTGGAGAAATCATTTGATCTCACATGGCTATGTATGGCTCGCTAAAATAAGTATCTAAAATCCAAATCCCATCAAAAAAATAAAAAGGATGGGTTGAATTTCATGTTTTTAATGTTAGTTGCATTATTTTAAGCATTTCCCTTTTAATAGTTTTATCTTGATTTTTATGTTGAACTATCTTAGTTATTGAATCTACTTGGTGTTAGGTTATATTAATTAGCTTAGCTTGTTTTATCATGTATACGAAAGGTGAGAGACTAATACCAATAGACAATGACACACATTTACAAGTAGATGAAGCACCTAGGAAGTTACCAACCCATATTCCAAACAATTCCAAGACCATAAATAGAGGTTGGGGCCATACTGACACTACAGATTGAGTTGTATGGTTTTGAGTAGATCACAACTTTCATATATGAAGCATTCCTAGTTATGGATCTACCTATTACTGTACTCAGATGACCCAAACTCCTATATATCCACACAAATTCATCTAAGTGCACTCTCTTCTTTATGTTTTCGGAAATTTTCAAGTAGCTAGTCACTTTCAAAAAGTGTTATTATTTTTTATGCAATTAATTTTGGAAGTTAATTAAATTAGAAATCCACTTGTAACATTTATTCATTCTTTTTATATATGTTTAATTAAGACATTCTCAAATTAAAAAGGATGAGTTCACCCCAAAAGGTGAAATCAATCATGTCTACATGTTATATCACGTACACGTTTGTATGGCCAAGGAACACATGCATTCTTAATATTAAGCATTATTTTTTATGTTTTTGATGTGGTACGTCAAGCTTGGGGTCAGTAAAATAATTGTGAAGTATAAGATTTATTTTATTATTTTTTTATACTTTTACTATTTATTTTACTTTAAATTTTATTTTAGTAAAAATAAGAAATTAGGGTGGCTCTACACCTGATAGAACCGGTCTTATAGCTACAATTGTTATAATCTAAAGGATAGTTTTTCAAAATCTAATATAGTTACTTCTTACTCATTTTTTAGGGTTTCAACATTGGGCTTAAAGCTTTTGGGGTGCATATTTTGTAATCAGTGTCTATTTTAGGAAAATATATAGTCATTTTATATGTTTTTTTGGCTTTCTGGATTGGTTACTAACATTTATAATAGTTTCTGATATGTCAAAAGAATATTTTTACAAACCTTGCAACTCCCAAAGATATGAATTTTCTTAAATATATGGACTAATTATTTTTCCCATGAGAATCGGTTGAAGCCCTAATTTCATATTAGAAGCATGATAGTATTGTATCATGGATGAGTATATAATTTACAAGCCCATTGTAGATCAATAATTTCATGCTTGTTACCTGTCCAAGTTAATGTACCAAACTAAACACAAAAGCCTTGAAAAACTCAAATAAAATCGATACCTGTAGATAGACAAGATCCAGAAATGTAGACGAAAAAGAAAGCCGATGTACACAAGACGGGCGCACACAAGAAATCATGCAAAGTAGATCCAAGAAACCTATGAGACACAGATGCTTGACAGAAAAAGACCACGTTAAAAGATATTTGGGTGGACTACCCGAAAAGTGGGTCTGGGAAGTGATAAGCTCCCTCAGCAGGATGTCAGTCCACATTTTCAATTAAGGAAAGAAGCATACATGATAAAATATGTACGTAAAGGACTATATTTTCTTATCAAAGGTAATAAATAGAATCTAAACAGAAGACAGAAAGCAACAGGAAATAGGAAATACTAAAAAAATGATGTTGGATTACTATTACCTGAGTTCTTCTACCTATCTTCAGGCTGATCGGCTTCAATTAGGAAAATTAGTGTCGACTGATTCAAATCAGTGTTGACTGATACAGGTCAGTGTCGACTGATATAAATCGGCATCGACTTAGGAAAATTTGCAGGAAGATTGAGAAACATACAGTGGAGACTAGATTGTCATTCTCCGCTGGATCTGCAAGTGTCGTAAGGATACTGCCAAGGCTCCACCTGTGCTGGATGTAGGGACAGACTCACTAAGAGATCAATGAGGACTCATGATGTTGATGTAGTAGGAGCAGAGTAACGATACTCCTCTCAGGGATTGGATTGGACAGGATTCACTCTCACTTGATAGATGATGCTCAGACTTGATGCTCGAAAATATCTCGTTCTCCTTTTCTAATTCACTGTCTATCTCACCATCTGACTGTTTAACCAGAACTGAGTTATGGGCCTCTATTTGTAATCGGTGCCGACCGCTATGAAATCGGCGCTGTTCCGAAAAATCGGCGTCGACCGAGTACCGGTCGGCACTGATCAGGGAAAAGACTCCCGAAATGGCCAAAAGGGGTGATTTCTGGAAAGATGAGAATGATCCTTTCACCTTAAATACCAGAAATATCCCACTGCTCAGTTTGGGAGGAGGAGAAATAGGGGGGATATATGGATAGAATCGATATGGGGTAGATAAGTGGTTATAATACATGTAAAAAGGTGTAGTTAAGTAGTTAATATTTAATTACTCATGGGTAAAACATAATGGGGTGAATTAAACCTAGGATAAGTGTTTAAATCACAAATTGAATAATACCCCAAGGGGGCCATGGTGATATGAATGTGACCCAGGTTGCTCGAGAAGATGAACGAATGTGGAGGACACAAAATTGGGTAACCAATTTTCGGTGTCTACATTTTGCCCCTTTTTGTCGAGTAACTTGTGATAAGCAAAGTTGCAAGAAAAAAACAAGGAGAATAGAAGAAAGGAGGAAAAAGTGATGATGTGATCCCCCTCAAACTAGGGATGGGATGGGTGATAGAACAAACGATCCCAAGTTTGAAAAAGGTAGATGAAAACACAGGATGCCCCAGCTAGATGTCTAGAGTAGATCTGATCATTAATGATGCACAAGAATAATCATTAAGGTAACAACCTAAGGAACTCACATTGGTAGGGAAATCTAGATGGTCTCCATAGGAGACAACGTTAGTACCTACAGACCCGTGAGTGTAAGGAGGGCTACAAAATAGTTAGCACCTAAAGAGAGATACATTGGTAGGGACAACCCAACAGTCTGCGAAGCAGACAACATGATTGCCTACAGACCCATGAACTCTAAGCTGCCAAAAATGTGAGTACCCCATGTACAGGGGACAAGCTTGAAATGGATGATAATATCGAAAGCATGTGCCAAAAGGCAACATTCAAGGCACAATAATGACCAAATAAATAAGCCAAGCATCACACTATGGCAAGAAGATTTTAGGAGATGGCAAAAAGCTATAGTGCAACCAATTGGCAATAATAGGTGTAAATCAGTGGCGATCCAGACTAATCGGTGCTGACCATAAAAATCAGCATCTACCAAACAAATCGGTGCTGACCATACCAAGCGCATATAAATATGCCAGCAGAAAATGTATATTATTTATTTAGACCGTGACGATTGATTTAGAGAGAGTCAAAAATTGGATTTGAGCACCATGGAAGCTTCTGGGAGTAGTTAGAAGCGGAAGAGGACATGACTAGGGGTAAGTAAACCTAGTCAAATTTTCTTGTATAATTTTATCGTAAAATAGCATACTAGGTTCTCAATTTTTAGAGAAAAAAGGCATAAATGGGGAGTAAGTGTTTTTGACACTCGTCCTCCCAGTCGGTGTCAATTGAATAAATCGATGTTGATTATATTAGATCGTCGCCGATTACCTTGAATCGACGTCGACTAAATTCGATCGACGTTGATTTAGCTATCCTGATAAGATGATAGAATATATGTTTTTTATGTTCTAATTTGGATAAATGGGAAGCTAACATTGTTCTTAATGTCATGGATGCATGCACGAGAGGCATTACACATGAGGGATGCTATCCCCGAGCTTTTGGAGTCCATTCTTCCTGATGTGATTGACAAAGATTGGCACCACCTAGAGTTTGTCGGGCTCAGGGGCTTTCGATACTACTAACGAGTACCACGAGATGTAGAGCTGATGCGAGCACTAGTACGGTGATGGGATAGCCGGACTTGCATGTTTTGGTTCAGGACGGGTGAGATGAATATCACCCACAAGGATATATACAGGATCCTGAGGCTGCCGATCACCAGAGACCCTATTGATATCATGCCACGAGAGAAACATTAGAGGGCCCTAGGATGGTTATATAGGGATAGGGCAGATGAGTTAGAGATAGTGTCCAGGGTAGTGAGGATAGCCTCACAGTCTAGACAGGATCATGCCAGGAGTAGATGTATAGTATTGATTCAGATGGCGATCTCCTACTTTTCTCTACCAGATTTAGGAGGTGGTAGATTCCCATTATTACTACTAGATTGTGTTTGTGATATCCTATAGTTTAGACAGGTGTTTGCATTTGCTGATACCCTGATAGCTCAGATATATTATGAGCTATGGATGTATACCACTGGCAGGAGGATAGGGATTGATGTTAGTTTTGTGCTCCATTACTGGGCATATGAGCACATAGTAGTGATCAGGCCATCCGAACTTCCATGAATACCAGCAGTAGTGGGGGCCATTGATTATGGATTTTGGTGATGGCGGGCTGACATGGCCCCGGGAGATACAGGGAGATCCACTGATTGGTATGCTGAGCGCTTCAGGACGCTAACACCAAAGCAGGTCATCTGGAGACCATATCGGGTATTTTCGACATGGGCTAGTCTGGATGCTCACCTAGTGGGGTTGAGACGGAGCAGGGTGGTTAGGGGTTGTGGGCTTGATATGTGGGAGTGAGTCCCGTTTATACGGGTATTGAGATAGTTTGGCCTAGTGCAGACAGTACTAACCACCTACAGTCCATATAGACGAGACAACAGAGAGATAGATTTACCAATTTTGATCCCAGCAGATCCATTGAGGGAGGCCCCACCTTCTGGAGATAGTGATGATGATGCTGGAGTGGATGACGGCTATGCGGCATGGTATTCGAAAAAGCTTCCACGAAACTTGCCAACATCCATAGATGTTGATGAGGAGGATATAGCCACAACGCTAGAGAGGCTGGAGGGAAAGCATTATACACTAACGTAGACACATCAGGTTGCCCTAGATGAGATCAGATCTCTGACAGAGGAGAGGGATGCCCTGATATTGGAGAGGGACATAGCTCACCAGGAGCGAGATACAGCGATCCAGCAGAGGGATCGCTATCATCGACATAGGGAGGCCCTCAGGGCCAAATATGGTGATACAGGTACCAAATCAGAGTCTAGGACACAGGGTACGACCATAGGAGGGCCACCACCAGCAGCACCAGTAACACTAGCAGCAACACTATGAGCACTTGGTACAGTGAGCCTGAGTACATATCAGTCTCTCCTCACTGAGGTAAGATACTATGAGGACACCTTAGCACAGCATGCCCCTGAGGTGCCTCGTTATGGTGCAAGGAGGAGATCTACGACAGCCACAGCTAGTGGTGCATCAGAGGGAGGGAGCACCGAGAGAGGGCGAGGTGGAGGTAGGCCCCTAGCAGCAGGCACTTCTAGTTTAATAGGCGGTGGCCAAGAGAGACAGCCTGGTCCCAAGGAGGGTGCAGGAGATAGTGTCTTCCACCTATCAGACTTTACAATTTAGAGATTGAGATATATTTTTGTATCGATGTATTGATGTAGCCTCGATTTGAAGGCATTTTTGATGTATGATATAGATGGCTTGATTGAAAGCCACCCATTCTTTGTTGTACAGATACTCATGTATATATATATATATATATATATATATTCATCATTTTCTTGGTCAAATGATTGTACTTATGCTTTTAATTTTGATAGACATGGATAGATGTAATGTAATTGTGATGGATATAGACATGTGCTGATAGATGATAAATAGGTGTGATATGATATTCCTATGTTGATGTGGATTTAATTTTGATGAGAAATAGATATAGGCAGATGTAGGGTAACTTGGATGAACATGTTTTTAGATGATAGATGGATAGATGTGATTGATAGATTTGATATATTTAAGATTTTTTAATTGAATTTTGATTAAAAAAAATACATAAATAGAATCACATGTGTTGATAATACATGCTATGATATATTATCTTTTGGAAAAAATTAGATAAGATGAAATTAGATAGATGATATACTTTGACTAAATTAACATGTTAAATGTCAATTTAACTGGATGAATAAGAAATGATAAAGGGAAATAAAGAAAACACACCTAGAAAATAAAAAGAATGATAAGCTAGGCCCCTAACTGACCATAAATAGAGAATTTTGATAGGAAACTAAAATACCGTGCCTACAAGGCCATATATGAGGTTAAAATAAACCTGACACTAGCTAGTCGCAAACCAGATCTAGAAGGTAAATGGAAGGAGAAGTAAGTATGTATCTTGTCATAATTTACAAAGGATAGAATACATGCTCATATTGGGAAAATAGGGTTCTCCATATGATCAACAAAAGGTCTTATATCTCAGCTTCATGATGTTTGTTTTGACAGAAAAGCAAACTGATCAAGGCGGGAAGTTTGCTAGATGTGGAAAGACTGATCGATACGGGAAGTCTTTCAGTGATGCTAAAAAGTGAACAAACTGGCTGAAGATAAATTCTATTATTGAAAAGGTTGATCAATGTGAGAAGCCTTGGGAATTCCATGAGAGAAACAACCATCCTTCAAGGGAACGGTCTGTAGCTTGAATTTAATGATAGCCATCCTTCAAGGGTATGGTCTATATCTTTTGATTTCCTTAGTAATGCATGGATAGCTGTCCTTCAAGGGATCAGTCTATCTTTTAGGAATTTTGGATAGCATCTTCTTCTCTCTCTCTCTCTCTCTTTTTATGTCATTGTTGGGAGGAAGCTGAGTTTAGACCAGATAGATCAGATAGAGGGAAAGAAAACATATACAAATGCGTACTCATGCCCTAAGTAGATTTGATTAAGATAGACACTTGGGACAAATGAAGAAGTGATTAAGGTGTTCCTACCATGGGGAGGAACATATCCATAATAAAAATTCCATGAGTAGAGCCACGGTACTCATATTTTAAGGTAGAAAAAGACATAATGTAGAGAACTACATAGTTCTAAATCACTACAAAAAGGTATGACTTGTTATAGATGGATGAGAGATCTTTTTTGTGACTAAGAACATGTAAGATAGATTTTAACAATAGAAGGGCCTTAGATGCAAGGCATTAATAGGTTCCATTTCAGGTACACCATCCATTGAAGATAGACGATAAGCCCCAGATCCATATTTATGAGTAACCACGTATGGGCCCATCCAGTTAGGAGCAAACTTACCACGCTGACTCCATCCTAGGGTAGTAACATTTTGGTTTTCTTTAAGAACAAGATCACCAAATTTGAAGTCATGGTGCTGCAAGTGTTTGTTGTAAGCACGTTTGACATGCTCAAGATAGACTTGATGATGTTCAAGAGCATTGAGACGCCGCTCATCTAACAACTCAAGCTGCGCAAGACACTCTTGACGATAATCCTCATCAGAGACAAATTCTCTGAGAGAAACACGAAGAGATGGGATCTGGACTTCCAAAGGAAGAACAACCTCAGACCCATAGACGAGAGAGAATGGAGTAGCACCAGTAGGGGTATGAATGCTAGTCCGATAAGCCCAAAGAGAAAAAGGGATATGTAAATGCCAATCCCTACCAGCTCGACTAGTTACCTTTGCGAGGATGTTACGCAAAGTTTTATCAGAAGCTTCAGCCTGGCCATTAGCTTGAGGATAGTATGGAGAAGAAAAGCTAAGTTTGATATTGAAAGCATCACAGAGATTCTGTAAATTGACATTTTTGAAAGATTTACTGTTGTCTGTGATGAGTTTGTGTGGAATACCAAAGTGACAAATGATGTGTTGATAAACAAAATCAACAATCGGTTTAGCTTTTGTTGAGAAAAGGGGAATAGCTTCCACCCACTTAGTAAAGTATTCCATGGTAGTAATGATAGAATGATGACGCTGTGAAGAGAGGGGATTGATAAGACCGATGAGATCAAGACCCCATTGCGAAAAAGGCCACAAATCTGTTGTATGTTGCAAAGCTTGACTAGGGATATGCGTAAGATTGGAATGTTGTTGGCATTTGAAACATTTCTTAGTGTATTCGCAACAATCTCGATTAAGAGAAGGCCAATAATAGCCTAAGCGTAAGATGCATTTAGCTTCAGCCAAACCACTAAAATGTCCACCAAAGATACCGTCATGGACCTCCTAGATAGCCTTATATGATTCAAGGGTTTTGAGGCACCGGAGCAAAATACCATCAAAACCACGTTTGTAGAGGATTCCACCTAGAATAGTATAGCGATTAGCGTGTAGGATAAAATATCTTCTACCATTTGAAGTAAGATCTAGAGGAAGCACTGAATGGGATAGATAATCAACAATGTGTTGATACCACTCGTCTTGTGTATTGGTTGTAACAGCATTGATTGACGTCAGTTACCTGAGATGAGATGGTTGGTCTAATCATTGCACAACCACATAAAGTCACGAGTCTTCGGTAAAAGGTGGAATAAGTGAGGCTAAAGAAGCCATCGTATTTGTGAATCGATTTGCAGTGCGGGGAATAGCTTGGATAGTGAATTTATCAAAGGATTGAAGTTGAAAGAGAACGATATTGCGATATTTTTGAAGGATATCATTCTTGCATTGATAGACACCAGTGACTTGATTAACGATGAGTTCAGAAGTCACCAAAGATGTCGATATGGCGGGCACCCAGATTAATGGCATTTTGAAGACCTAAAACAAGAGCTTCATATTCAGCCATATTATTGGTACACTCAAAGTTAAGTTTGTGTGCAACTGGGATAGGTGCACCCCAAGGAGGAATCATAACGAAACCTGCACCCCCCCCTTGTTGGAATTTAGATCCATCAAAGAAGAGTTTTACTTTAAGTGGAGAAAGACCAAAATCAATTTGTTGGATATACTCATCAGGGAATTGAGCGAGAGAGTCTTGAGTGTCTGGAAGAGGAGCCTCAGCTAATTGATCTGCAATGACCTGACCCTTGATAGATTTTGTGGGATAAATTCGAGATCAAATTTTGTCATAAGCATGAGCCAATGAGTGATACGATCATTGTGATAAGGTTTCACATGCATTGTCTTGAGTGGATTGACACTTGTGACAATGTAAGTTTTATGATTGAGGAGGTAGTGAAAAAGCTTAGAAGTTGCAAAGAAGAGAGCACAACACAACTTTTTAGCTTTGAAATAGTGTGTTTCATACTCATGGAGAGTACAACTGATGTAATAGATGGCTTGTTCTTTACCACAAGCATCCCGATGCGAGATCATGGCTCCCAGAGCATGGTCAGTCACAGAGATATAAAGATAGAATGGCTCCCCCTCACGTGGAGGTGTAAGCACAGGTGGAGAAAGAAGATAAGCTTTGAGATCATCAAAGGCTTTCTGGCAACGCTCATCCCATTCAAAATGAACATTCTTACGGAGGAGGTGATGGAAAGGTTGACAACGTTCTGACAGTTGTGAGATAAAACGACGCACTGATTGAAGGCATCCTTGAAGACTGTGGAGTTACTTTAAGTTAGAATGGGGAGGAATCTCAAGGATAGCTTTTATTTTTACGGGGTCTACTTCAATACCCCTAATAGAAATGATAAAGCCTAAGAGTTTACCAGTGAGAATGCCAAACACACACTTAGATGGATTTAGGCGAAGACAAAAGTGATAAGCCTCTCAAAGAGAGGCGTAAGAATGAAAAGATGATCTTGATGGCATTTGGATTTATCGAGGAGATTGTCGACGTAATCTTCCATAGTTTTGTGTAAGAGATCATGGAAGATGTAGGTCATTGCTCGTTGATAGGTTGCTCCTGCATTCTTAAGACCGAAAGGCATGACACGATAACAAAAATTCCCCCAAGGAGTTATGAAGGAAGTCTTATGTTGGTCCTTTGGTGCGATGAGAATTTGATTATACCCAGAGAAACCATCCATAAGAGAAAGCATCTCGTGTCCCGCAGTTAAATCCACTAGTTGGTCGATATTAGGTAGAGGAAAATCATCTTTTGGACAAGTAAGATTAAGATTCCAAAAGTCAGTACAAATTTGAATTTTCCCAGTAGCTTTGGTTACTGGTACTACGTTTGAAACCCATTGTGGATAATCAATGGGTTGGATGAAGTTAGCCAAAAGCAAGTGCTGCAACTCTTCTTTAACAAGAAGGGCTACTCGAGGGTGCATTTTACGCAATTTCTATTTAACCGGTTTGACGTTGGGAAGAGTAACGATATTATGAACCACAATATCAGGATCGAGTCCTGGCATATCCTCATATGACCAAGCAAATGCTTGATGATGGTTGGAAATAAAAGTGGTGAAGTCTCCTAACTCCTGTGGATTAAGAGATTGGCCGACATTAATGATGCGAGGGTCTTTAGAAGTCCCTATATTAAGATCGACAGTGGCTTCGTTAAGAAGTGTAGATGTGTCAGAAGGGATGGTTTTAGGAAGATAAGAATCCTCTGCCCCTAGATAGCTAAGGACAGAGTCATCATCTGCACAGTGGATAGTGTTGATAGTGGGAGAATCGTCTCCAACTATTTTAGGGAAGATTAACGGTATGGAAGTGGATTTGTCATTAGTTTTGTAGGTCAGTGGTCCTAAGGAAATGGTATTGACTAAAAAAAAAGTTAGACGGAATGGAAATGGTGTCATCCTCATCAAATGATGTTTCTGACCTGACGGGAGAAGATGGTTCCTCAATGAAAAGAGGCTCATCGAGAATGGTGATGGTGGCCTTTGAGAGGGGTTTAAATCCTAAACCAAATTTTTGATGTGGTTTAAGAGCTGGAATGGATGCGAGGTCATGCACACCTTGTTCATATTTTCCTAGGCCAAAGCCCTTCCATGTGCATTGATATAAATAAGTTTTTGCAAACGTGGGATTTTGCAGACAATCAAACCCTGCTAAATAGGGTTTGGCCCTAGGGGAGAATCTGGGTGATAGTGAGGTGTATCAAGACCACCGTAAATGAAATTAGTCTATTGATTGGGCAGACCAATGGTGATGATGTGACCGAGACCTGGTTGATATTCCAGGTTGTTTGTCTGGTCTACCATACTCATTAGGTTTGAGATGGGTGTCAAAAGAAAGAAGAGGAAGCTCTCCTAGTGAGAAACACTGCAATGTCTCTTCTAGATTTTGTAAATCCATGGTAGTTTAGTTGCAGGTATGGAAGAGGATGAGGCCTCGCCAGGAGAACAAGCATCCTTCTTTAGAGGGGCAGACCCTGTGGTCATGTCGCATTGTGCAGAAGGAAAAGGATCTCCTGGATGAGTATAGATTTTGCCCTCATATTGATATTTTAAGCATCGATGGAGGGTTGATGGGACACAATGCATTGTATGAATCTAGGAGCGTCCTAAGATCATATTGTAGTGGAATTTTCCTTCAACAATGTAAAAGAGCTCATGAAGCAATTTTTTACCTACCCGAATGGGCAAGACCACAGTTCCTAAAGTAACTGCCAGCTGATCGTTAAATGATCGAAGGGCGAAAGGTGGGGGTGACACTACATTCTTAGGTAATTTAAGTTTTTCGAATGTGTGGGAAGAAATGACGTTGAGTGCAGCACCACTGTCGATCATAGTGCGTTTTAATGTAGTGTTGTTGATTTGAACCGTGATAAAAAGAGGAGCCTCTAAATCCTCTGGTAGAAAGGGGAGGTATTTCAGAATCCTCAAAAGAAATGGCAGTTGATGGTATATTCAATCCAACAACCATCTCAAAAGGCTAGGGCTCATCTGAATTCACAGCGATGCGACACATATTATCAATTAGAGCCTGGTGATGTTGTGGAGAAGATTGAATGAGGTCAAAAAGAGACATTTTGACCGGAGCATGGGTGAGTTGTTTCATAACACTCTCCTCAACTGACATGGGAATTTGAGCCTGAGGTGAAGCACGAATAGAGACCCGAGGTCTTGAGGCTAATGAGGAAGGAAGAGATCCTTCGGGGGCTACAGAAATGACAACCCGTGGTCGAGATGTTGTGGATGATGATGGATTATCATATTGTCAGGTTCTAGTGGCGATATGGATTGTGTCAATTTGAGAAGGTGAAAGATCATCCATAGTGGAATTAATAGGGACTAGAGGTCTGAATGGACTGTTGAGGCTCAGATGAAGTTGGGACAACAATAGATACTTGTTCCTCCTCCTCTTCCAAAAGAAGATCACTTTCTTCCAAGAGGTTGTTAATGATAGATTGAAGAGCTTTACATCCCTCGGTGTCATGACCCGGAGTGTGATGGTAAGCACAAATCAAATCAGAGTTAAACCAGTAAGGTTTTAATTCCTTTAGGATTATAGGGTTTGATTGGGGGAAGGGATATGGATGAAGCTTGGATAAGTTGACGCAAAGAATTTCAGTATAGAATCCGGTAGACAAAGATGAGGACAAAGATGACAAAGGTGCCTCTTTTACCTCAACAGATTGCCGAGGTAAAAGAACCTGCATGTCTAGGTTTAACAGTCTTTTTAGGGATCGTATTACTTTTCCAGACATTTGGGAGGAGTAGCCTTGGGCACTTGAGATGGAAGTGAGTGATACTGGATTGATTTTGGTGGTGGAGGAGCTCCTAGGATAGATTTGGAAGATGATGAAGATGTAACAAGTGTTGTGGTTTTTGGAATAAAGAAGGCTTGCTTGATCGAAACAGATGATGATTTAGATAATGCCAACTTAGATGAGGGAGAAGCTCCCAAAGTATGTCTGATCAGGAGGAACAACAGGTGCCCTGTCTTTTGGGGATGAAGATGATGATCCTGATAAAAGAGATGACACCTTTCTAATAGGTAAATCCACTTTACGAGGTGCTGGTGAAGAAGGTGTTGTAGAAGAAGATGATGGTTTTGATGGTGTTGTAGAAGAAGATGCCTTCTCAGCAGATAACTCCAATCTTTTATGAGGCGTAGAGAGAGATTTTTGAGGGAAAGCACCAAGAGTCTTGATGGTTCGAAATATGGGTTTTCCTTTTTCAGGGATAGTGACAACTTCAACCGCATAAGGTGACTGTAACCTTTTTGGGGGAAGAAAATGGGGAGATACGGATGATGTATCATTAGATCTTAGTTGTCTCGGTTTAAGTTTAGGAACTGAGAGTGTAGGTGTCGGTGTACTACTTCTTTAGATTTTTCCTTTAATAGGCAAAGTAGCATCACTATGATGGAAGAAGTGGGTGATGAAGAAGCAGTTCCTTGCGAGGGAGACTACTTCTGGTACAGTAATTGTGGGTGAAACTACTGCAGGAAAGGAGATGGAAGAGTCAAAATCGAAGACGCTTCCATGGAAGTTGGTACAACTGATAGGTACGTTTACCAATGGCATAGTGTGCAGCGAAAATGGGAGAAACAGAAGTAGATGTAGATGTAGTGGAAACTCGAAGGGATGTAATTGTCTCGAGCATTGAAAGAATGTCTGACGATGAGACAGATGAGGATGACACTGTCTCGGGTATAGATGGAAGATCAGACAAAGAGGCAAAGAGAGGTGAATCTGTCTTCTAACAATGTAGGGAATACTTCAAAGACGGGCTATCTGAAGGATGGATTGGAATCCCAACAATTAGATAGAAGTGGAAGGAGGTTATGATTCTATCGATGTGTTTGCAGATGGCTTAGGTTTAGAAGAAGATTCTTCAGTAGAGATGAAGCTGATAGTATGAGTGTTTGGTTTTTGAGACCCTGAAGCATCATGGTTTGGGGAATGATTGGGAAAAGGTTGTTTAAACACGTCAAGCACCTGATTTGGGGGAGCATTTGGGTTATCCAAAATGAGCTCACCTTTATCAATGAATTTCTGGACAAGATTCTTGAAGGTCTGACATCGTTCAATGTCATGACCTTTGGTTCTATGATAATGACAGAAGTCATTTTCCCTATACCAGAATGGACGTTCTTGGCTTTCATCAAAATTTCTAATAGGGGGAAGTTCGATCATGTGAACTTCCAACATTTTTTCCAAGATAGAGGCATATGATTCCCCCAACGAAGTAAAAGATCGAGATGAATGAGGGACCTTTTCGAGAAGATGAAGAGTCTTTCCGTGGTGTTTGATTAGAAATGTTATCAGCTCGTGGTGTTTTTAATACGATAGCATTGGTGGATCCCTGATTTTTGTCTTTAGAAGTGGAAGGGTTTGATTTTGTAAACCGAGAAAAATCATGGTTTAGTTTTAGAACTGAAGTTTTAACTTCCCTTGTTCAATGGCGCGAGATTCAAGTTTGCGTGCCATCGTAAAGGCTTCTTCAAATGTGTGAAAGGTCTGGATCCTTAAGGTGGAAGAAATATGATTAGCACAGGATCGAGTAAATAACTCGATCTGTTGAGATTGAGGAAGGGAGAAAGACAATTGGTTTATTATCCCTCTCCAACGAGCGACAAAGTTTGCAATAGACTCATCATCAAATTGACGAATGTTATAAAGATCTGTAATTGAGATCTTATGTGTGATATTTATCAAAAAGTTTTCAACAAACATCTGGGCCAATTGAGAGAAAGAAAACAAAGAATGTTGGGGAATGTTATTATACCAGTCTAAAGCAGGTCCTGCGAGAGACATAGGGAAAGTACGGAGCATAAGCTCCTGATCCTGGACTATAAGGTAGCAAGCGTGTTTGAATGCTCGCAGATGCTGTTGAGGGTCCTCCCGACTATGAAATTTTGAAAATTTAGGAAGTTCCCATTGGGGAGGATAAGGCTTAAAAGCCACTGATGGATGAATCGGTTCATTGCATACTTCTTCAAAAGAGTATGAGGGACGAGCCCCTTTGGTGGATGCCTCCAGGTCTATGATTTTTTTGAAAATAATTTAGGACCACGTCATATTGAGGAGGAGGTATGCTAGTATGTCCCATATAAGAAGCAATTGGTGGATTTTGTTGATGGTGTTAACAGGGGATTCATCTGTTGGTTAACAAGATGGTAAGAGGAATAACCAGGTGTTCTGGGTGACGCCTGGTGAGGTATTTGCTGTGAAGGAGCTTGTGTATAGACAGGCTATGAGATGACAGGTGGTTGAGAAAAATGTGGTTGAATGAAAGACAAAGCCTGTGATTTATGGGCTCCTACACTTGTTGATTGAATCGGAATGGATTGAGGAACATGGGTGTTGACTTGATTGGACATGGTGGGGAACAAAGTCTGAATGAGGCTTTTGATTGCTGGATTGGTTATTAAGGGCACCGATGCTAGAGGATGGGTAAAGGTCCATTGTCGCTAGCGCATTGGAAGAAAGAAGAGGTGGAGGATGAGAAGAAGGAACCAACTGACTCGTGAAAGGGGGTTGATTCACTAAGAGATACTGAACCTTGAGACACAATAGACGACATAGAAGAATTAAAATCAATCTGTGAGTGTGCAGATGAGCCCATTATAGCTAAGGTAGAATACTTCTCAGAAGTAGGTTGTGGGATAGCCGAGGTAACTGCAGCACTCGAAATAGGCAAGACTATTTGAGAACTAGTCGTCATGGTTGGTGGAAGAGAAAAAGGAGGCACAGGTGCGCCACCCTCTTCCATGGTTCGAGGTGAGAAAAATGAGGCCAAATATTCTACAAAATCCTGGGATGGTTCACGAGGTATAATCGTAAACTTGTTGGATTGGTGGTCCCTGATCATATATTTGAATAGACTTATGTACTAGATAGTCCATAAGGGCTACTGGATTGCGATCAAGGAGTGCCTGAAATTTAGGGTCCCCACGAGGAACATACTCAATGTCAGAAGCAGATGATATTTCTGAAGGACTAGGGGAAGTTGGACATGAAGGGATTGCTTTAGGATGATAGAAAGGATTATATGACCAAGATGGGGAACCAACTAATAGTGGTCCCGAGGAAGATCTGGGGGGTGCCGAAACATCCACAATAGTGGTGATCTCGGAGGAAGAAGGGGTCATTTGAGCCATTCTTCTAGATTGTAATCGAGTGATGACCGTCATAAACAAACAGAAATATAGCGAGAAAAAAGAAGATTGACCTAACTAATGCACAAACAATTCAAGCAGCATAGGTGATTATCTCTTTTAAATTTTTATGCTTTTAAGAAAAAAAAAGTTAGGGAAGGTTTTTTAGAACAGGAACTACTTAGATAGCCAAACTAAGGATGGTTTGGGGAATGTTTGGTGAGGAGTCCAGAAGGCACTTCAGTAAAAGACCGATACATGGCTTGATATAGGGGCCTACCCCCACACTTCACACACCGTTGTAATAAGGGAGTTGGGTGCTTTGCCAATATATACTAGAACTTTCGTGAATTTATAGCGCGGCCCGAGTACCATGTAGGCTCTTCCTCTTGGATATCACTTCCAAGTAGGCAAGGCCAAGGGAGGAATTCTTGTTTAAATGCTTTATACCTAGTGATTTTGGCTTTGTGTGCAAGGGTGAAAAATAAAAATCAAATAGTGTCACTACCGATTTTGATAAATTTTCCAACCTAATTAAAACTAGATGGAAAACACACAACATAAATGATGAAGAAAGATTTCCTTTTAAGCACTAAAAATGAAGTGTTTGATTTCGATGAAGACAAGTCAAACAGATTCTTTCCCAAATACGATTAAATTATTTTTAAGCACCAAAATTGAAATGTTCGAATGTGATAGAAAACAAACAAACAAAGTCTTTTTTTTTTTTTTTTTCTTTAGTTCCTAAAAAGGAGAAAACACCGTAAAAGAGAAATACCTATAGATTTATCTCTCCAAGGTGTGTGGACTTCAAAAAGTGCGTTGTTGAGCCCTTCCCCTCGAACAATCCCATGAACAAGAAAATTGCTCCGCAAGAAAGGGTTAAGCAAACATACAAACCAATCCAGAAAGATATATCCATATAATAGCAAAATGAAAATTTCTATTTTGGGAACTAGAAAAATTTCAAGGAAATAACAATTTTGCATAAAGAGATGGATCGAACATGCAATCTTGAAATCAAATGAAAGATTTACTAATTTTAGAAATAGAAATTGGAATTGAGATTTGCAAAAAAAGAAAGGATCTAACTTTGTAAATTCATAAATGAAAGCAGCAAGACTGAAACGATGGAAGGAAATGCTTAAGAACAATTGATAAAAATTAGTGAAGAAAAAGAACAAAGCTCAAAACTTGAAAAGAGATGAACTTACCAATAAGGGACTTTGGTTGGGTCCCACCGGGCATGCCAAAATGTAGATCAAGAATTTCACGCTTGTTACCTGTCCAAGTTAATGTACCAAACTAAACAAAAAAGCCTTGAAAAACTCAAATAAAATCGATACCTGATAGACAAGATCCAAAAATGTAGACAGAAAAGAAAGCCGATGTACACAAGACGGGCGCACACAAGCAATCCTGAAAAGTAGATCCAAGAAACCTGTGAGACACAGATGCTTGACAGAAAAAGACCACGTTAAAAGATATTTGGGTGGACTGCCTGAAAAGTGGGTCCAGGAAGCGATAAGCTCCCTCGGCGGATGTCAGTCCATGTTTTCAATTAAGGAAAGAAGCATACATGATAAAATATGTACGTAAAGGACTAGATTTTCTGATCAAATGTAATAAATAGAATCTAAACAGTAGACAGAAAGCAGCAAGAAACAGGAAATACTAAAAAAAATGATGTTGGATTACGGTTACCTGAGTTCTTCTACCTGTCTGCAGGCTGATCGGCTTCGATTAGGAAAATCGGCGCGACTAATACAAATCGGCGTCGACTGATGCAGGTCGGCGTTGACTGATATAAATTGGCGTCGACTTGGGAAAATTTGTAGGAAGATTGAGAAACAGACAGTGGAGACTAGATCATCAATCTCTGCTAGATCTGCAAGTGTCGTATGGATACTGCCAAGGCTCCACCTGTGCTGGATGTAGGGACAGACTCACTAAGAGATTGATGAGGACTCACGATGTTGATGTGGTAGGATCAGAGTAATGGTACTCCTCTCAGGGATTGGTTTGGATAGAATTCACTCTCACTTGATAGATGATGCTCAGACTTGATGCTCGAAAATCTCTCGTTCTCCTTGTCTAATTCACTGTCTATCTCATTGTCTGACTGTCTAACTAGAACTGAGTTCTGGGCCTCTATTTGTAATCGGTGTTGTTCTGAAAAATCAGCGTCGACCGAGTACCGGTCGGTGCCGATCAGGGAACAGACTCCCGAAATGGCCAAAAGGGGCAATTTCTAGAAAGATGAGAATGATCCTTTCACCTCAAATACGGGAAATATCCCGCTGCTCGGTTTGGGAGGAGGAGAAATAGGGGGGATATATGGATAGAATCGATATGGGGTAGATAAGTGGTTATAATACATGTAAAAAGGTGTAATTAAGTAGTTAATATTTAATTACTCATGGGTAAAACATAATGGGGTGAATTAAACCTAAGATAAGTGTTTAAATCACAAATTGAATAATACCCCAAGGGGGCCATGGTGATATGAACGTGCCCCAGGTTACCTGAGAAGATAAACGAATGTGAAGGACACCAAATTGGGTAACCAATTTTCGGTGTCTACACCCGTGACTATGTAATAAACTATATAAATAGGGCCAACTGGTAAAGTGAATCTTAGCTATCTATCTCGTAACACCACTTGATGCATTCATCTCAGAAGGGAGACATATATATTTCCCATATGAGATGAGTGATTGATAATGAATCAACATACTCAAACCCAACTATTGGCCATTATGTTTATACTATTTCCATTGATTTTAAAGGTCATCAAGGGAAAAGGGTGTTAAGATGTCATATGTGTCACCATTATGTGTCATTCATAGTCAAGCATGAAGGGAAATTTGTATTTTTTTATTTAGGTGAGGTTATATTGTGTTTTGGTATGGATTTGGGCATGATGTAATTATGTATGTTCATAGTATGAGCTCTAAATGATGTTATGAGATCCATCATGGTCAAAGTGAAGTGTAAGAATTGTTAATAAGTAATGTTGGTCATTATGTGTTATTGTTCTCATTAATTCCAATTCCATTCATGAAAAAGGGTGTCATGGTGTTGTATGATTCTACATAAGGTATTAGTCTGATGTCAAGTGTGAAGGTTGATTGGTAGTGTCCAAGTTTTGTGAGTTCTAGGAGGTCATGGTTCATGTTCTAGTGAGCTGATTCATAGTATATGTCCTTCTAAGTTAGTTAGAGTGTATCATGAGTTAAAGCATGGTTAATATGATGTGTTATAGATGTCTAAGATTATGTATTGTTTCATCATGGTCATTTCATGATATTTCATAATTAAGTCAGGTCATTTTAGGAATATTCCTAGTCCTAGAGCATGCAAAATGAGATGGGTTTGTGATATTTAGAGCTGACCAGTCCTAACCAAGCATGGTAGTAGCATAGTATTAGTTTACCTAAGGTGTATGGTGAGTTTTAGGTCAGTTCTTAGAGGTTTGGTGGTGTTTTAGGGTTCTTGGTAAGCAAGTAGGTGAGAAACTGGTAAGATATCAAAGGAAAGTCTTAATGGGTTGAGATTTTTAGAGCTGTTTTGATCATAGGATGAGTATGAAGAGTTATATGATGTTTTCATGATGCTTCATGACAAATTTCAGGTCATACTAAAGAAGGATTTGCATGATATGCAAGTTTTGGAAAATTCAGGTAAGTTAAAGTGTGTTTTTGAAGCAAATGTGGTCCTTTTGATGCTAGTTGTGAATTGTGTGTTTTGCATGGGGATCTGATATTTTTAATCTATTATTAGGTTGATTATAATGGTTTCATAAAAATAATGAGGTGGTTTTATCATCACATTTTTATGAACGGTCATTAATAAGGTAAAGTGGTTTGAAACCCTAGCTAAAAGTGACTTGGAGAAGCATAGGTATACTAATCATGTCTTGATTTATTTTGGAAAAAATTATGATCATATGTTATAGAGGACTCTTCCATATTTTCAAAAAGGTATATTAGAGCATGTAGTGATATGTGGGTGTGACCTAAAATGGTTTGTTTCTGAAGAAGTTTAATTTGTGGCAAAGTTCTCCAAGAAGGGAAAGATTAAATTGACATTGTTTTTAGACCCTCAATTTTACTATGTTTTAATGAAGGTTTTAGTTATGGTTGAAGTTAAAAATTGAAAAGTGTTCCCTATTTATGAAGACTAGTGTTTGGGGTAGTTTGAAGCAACTTGCACTAAAAGTGAAATTGCAAGAGCTACATGGGGAGTTAAGACTTCATTAAAGTTATGTTGTGATACTAGTTTAGAGATATTTCCAATGGTATAAAAAAATTGTGTTTTTTATATGGTATGTAGAATTTATGAGCTTATATTTGAGGGTCAAGTTTGAAGGTTGCTTTTTCTATCAGGGTGTGAAGTAGCTTTAAGAGATAAAGTGATGATTTTGAGTTTTTCATAATTTTTGAAGATTTATGAGTGCTTATAAATCATGTATAAGTATGTTGCATGATTTTTTTAAATGTTTATGTGATTTTTGGAGTGTTGGAGGAAGCTGAGCTCAAGGTCAGTTCTTGAGTCCTAGAAGGCTTAAGAAGCAGTTTACAAAGATGGACTTAGTTGAAGGCCTTTCACTTTTATTTGGAAGGATTTATAATATGTTATGGAAGGAGGATTCATATATTGTTCCATTGATATATGTCTTGTGTCTTGGTGAATTTATTTTATGTTTCTTTTATTTTAGTTTGTGAGGAATAAGGTATGTTGATTTTTCAAGACAGGTTTTCTTAGGATGAAAGCTTGAGTTGGTTGAGGAATGAAATCAATGAGTTCATGCTTTCTATAACCTTGAGAGTGAAGAGGTATTAATTTTTTTTTTATTTAATTATTTTTAGGTCATGTAAGTGATAGAAAGGGTGAAAACTAGTTGAGTTTAAATAACACATTACTGGGTAAAATGCTTTGGAGAAAAGGAAAATTGTTGTGGTTTGAAAATATGATTGTTTCATGAGCTATAACATGAATGGATGTGATTTAAAGGTTATAAGGATTCCATATATTGGCTACATTTGATATTTGAGTTTTTTTAGTAGTATTGATGCCTAAAGGTGAAGACAGGGTACTGCAAATAGTTGTTTGGTGAAGGATATGATCCTTTTGGCCCATGTTATGAATTATTTGATTGGTCCAAGAAATTTTGCAACCTTTTATGATGGTTATATGTTATATTACACATTTTTAATCAATTTTTGATGTTTTCTAATCAATTTTTGTATTATTGGTTTACTCATCCTGGTGTTAGGGTTTTGAGCCTGTTTTGTTCAAGTTGAGTGGTTTTGGGCATGACCAACATATATGGGTCATATGTGAACGTGTTTATGAATATTTTGGAATTATTTTGAGTTGCATTGGAATAGATAAAGGTATATGACCAAACAATCTTGTATTTGGAATAATAAAATCATATAAAAGAAAAGTTTGAGTTCATTTTTGAACTACTGATTTTGGAGGGAAAATAATGACCCATATGTAAGAATGTAACAGGTTTAAATGCATGATTTGAAGCATGAAAAAATTTAATACAGGTTGAGGAAGGATTAAGATCATGTTTGCAAGGTTTTAGAGCCAAGGTAATTCCAAAAAGAAGAAGATAGAGAAATTTGGTGGAATGAGGGTTTGAAGAAGATTGCATGAGTTGAATTAGTGATCTCCATTAATTTTTGTGGAAAAAATATTTAGATATCATCATCACTATGTGGATGAGTTGGTCCTTAGTCATCTTAGGGTTTTTCAGCCTTATTATGGAGTGGTTGTTTCACTAAATTATGGGTTAGTAGTCTTGGTAGGGTTGGTGCTCTTTATGGGGTTGGTTCTTGTTGGTTCCTCAATCATGCACCCACATATCAGATCTAGAAGAAATGAGTTATTGATTAAACAATGGGGCTATCTCTAAGTCATGGGACCTTGTGTGCTTGAGAAAGACCTCCGGAGAAGGCTAGTTCCTTTACCTATTTCTACTACTACAGCTACTCCTAATGTTGGAAGGGAAAACTAAGTTAACAATGCCAAAGTAATAGAGATAGAAGGAGAACATGAAAATAGAAAATTAAACTAAAGGAGGTGATAACCCCAGAAAAATAAGGATGAACACTATGTGTGCTGAGTGAAAATGAAGGGAAAGGCATCGAGGGAGGCTAGGCACGCGTAGAATGGACCAGGATGCATTCACATGATTAGTTTCATGAAACATAACAAGAGAATGGAGTTGCAAGGGACATAAAATGACACAACAAACACACAATGCAAGAGAAAGGAAAGAAAGAAGAAAAAAAAGGGTTATGGCAAAGAATAGCCATAAAATTATGCTTTTATTACTTCCAAAAATTCACAGTCAGCTACAATGGCATATGAGGCTGATATCCACATGAAAGAACAAGATCTAGAGGTCTATAACTCAAAATGCAAAGATATGAAGTCCTTGGAAAATGCTAAAGGATCCAAAATGTCTAACATTAACAATGATCTAAGATCTTACATTTATAGATGAATCGATGAGAGAGGGAGAAGAGAAGGAGGGAAAACTCAAATTTGAATCACAACCACTAACAGTAAGCAATAAATTCCTCCAAATCCACCTTCAAATCTATAAAATGCACTTCCCTGAGTCTTTTTGGCATGTGGGAGAAGGAAGGAGGTGAAACCCATGTCAAATTGGGTGGTTAGAGAAATCAGATCTACTCATTGATTTCCAGAAATATGTTTTCCCATTTCTCACCTACCAAATCCTGTTGAAATTCAAATTTGAATATCTTGCACTGTAGATGATGTTAGTAGATTTCAAATGAGACTGTGCACACATGTGTCAGAGATCTGGATAAAAAATTTATGGTTGTCAAAATTCTACAGGTTTTTCTAAGATGCAATGACACATGGAGCACACTAATTGACTGAAAAGTTGGCTAACTATGCATGTGCTTTGTCATTTCTGCCATATGTCACTCATCAATTTGTTGTAAGGATTCGACACCTTATTGGCACACTTTTATTGGTTGCATGTAGCACACTCAAGCTTTTCATATGATGGCATGACACATGATTGTGTAGAAGAAGGCCCAAAGGTAGGCATGCAAAAGATTGAAGTGTAGAAAATAAAATAAAGAAAAGGAGTGCACAAATGCAACACACATGGGAGGAACGTGAAAAACACCCACCAGAGGAACATATGGTCGAGGAGAAATTATTACAATGTAATGTTTGGTACAGGAGGAAAGGGAGTGTGAGAATCTTAAGGACTTATTTGATTTTGAGAAGCAATGCAAAGGTGCATATGAAGGGTACATGAACTGCGATGATAAAGGTGAGTGCACAAGGAGTGCACATAAGGAGAAGTGAAACAGATAAAGGAAAAGATGGAAAGCAAAGTGTTGATGAGCACATAAGGAATGCCAATAAGGAAATTTTTTAAGGATATAATTGAAGTTCCTACAACCTGCAATGTAAAAACCTTTAGAGCTAGAATGGGGATGTAAGTTATCCAAATTACTGGGGAAGTTATTATAGATAATAGTTGTGTGACTTTCAGAGCCATTTTCATGTTAGATGAAGGAGATCGGTAGCCTAGACCATCCATTGGGCATGGAGTCTTCTTGGGAATATGAATTTCTGATCTGTAACCTTGAAGAATCACCCCTAAAATCACTTTAAAACATGTTCTGAATCTTGTAAAACTACTGAAAATTGCTAGAAGATGAATGAAATCCTAGAAGCAATAAAAGAGCTCATGTAAGAAGCACGTGAGAAGAAATAAATATGTACAAAAAAACAATGCATGCAATGCACTTGGAGGAATGGAAACTAATATAATAATTAAAAAATGATGCAGCAAGCCTAATGGAAGGGTTTAAGATAGATCCCATTTACTAGGATTGGTACCATGCCTCCATCAAGATGAGATAACTCGAAACAGTTAGCCTCATTATAAGAATTGATAATGTATGGGCTACTCTAAAGTGCATAAAAATTTGAATGGCACCCTGATTTAGCTCTATCAACATCTCATTTTAACACTAAGTCCTCAAATTTGAAATCTTGAGGCCTAGCCTTTCTAGCAAACCACTTCTTTGTTGATTTTTGGTGTTATTCTAGCTTGACCATGACAAAATTTATGTGTTCTTCAAGTCCAACCACCTATGTCATTTTGATTTCTCTCTAGTCCATGCCTTCAAACTCTAACTACTGAGAAAGATCTAATGAAGGAAACTCAAGAGATAAAGGGAGTCCAACTTCCTTACCATACAAAATCTTGTAGGGTGAAGTACATGTTGCCTTCTTAACTATAATTTTATCTGCCCAGAGCATGCACAAAACCTTGGTATGCCACTACTTATTGCTGATATTCATTGTCTACTTCATGATTCTAATCAGGTTCTTATTTCTTGACTCTGTCAGACCATTTCCCTGAGGATAATAGTTGGAAGAATTTTTCAATTATATGCTCAGATTAAGTGCCAAAATAGAAATATTAGTTCCAAGGAAGGCATTTGCGTTATTAGAGATAATTTTTTTAGGGATGCCAAACCTTGTTACAATACCTTCGAGAAATTCTAGGATGACTAACTCAGTTGATTGTTTAAGCACAATAGCCTCTATCCATATGGTAAAGTAATTTGTAGCTTTCAATACCCACTTGTGTCCAACGCTTGAAGCCAGGTTGATCATGCCTATGAATTCAAGACCCCATTGTGCAAAAGGTTGATCCATTTGGATTGGTTGGAGGGGAATCACTACCTATTTCTAATTACATACAAAGAAATTACATTCTTTGCATTTTATGACCCACTTGTGCATGTCCGCGGAAAGGGTAGGCCAAAATAGTCCTACCATTATAATCTTCATTGTTGTAGTCTTTTCAGATAAGTGTCCATGAGAGAATCCATCATGAAATTCTGCTAACACATTTTCAATCTGCACGCCATCGATACACCTCAACAATGTGCCATCAAGATTCTTTTTGAAGAGAAGGCCATCAATAAGAACATATGGAATGGATTGCAACCTTATATGTATTATATTTTCTTTGTTTAAATAAGGAGGGTATACACCCTTAGAAAGGAATGTGATCATGTCCTTTATCTAGTTTTGCATCTCAGGAGTTTCATTTTCTTTAGGCTCTACACATGGGAGAAATTCATCCAAAAATAATTAAGTCTTAGGTGCACTCTGCACATCTTCAGCAAGTTTCTTACAGAGTGCACTACCTATTACCAGCTTTATGGCTTTGATAGTCACATCGTACTCCATGATCTTGGTCACCCACCTTGATCTCTTTTCATTTATTTCTGCTCCCATGATTAATTCTCTAACATAAGAGTGATATACTAATACCTTGATATGATTTGTAGCAAGCATACTCTTAAAATTATTGAGCATGTGCATAATGGCATAGACATGTTTCTCCATGTCACTATATTTTAATTCATAATCCTTCAGTGTTTAATTGAAGAAAGCCACTAGTTTCTCCAGTCCTTTTTCATTTTCTTGAGTTAGGACAACATCAATACTTGCATCAGCGCCATAAGCATAAAATGGATGAAATCCTTTGAATAATCCATGTTGATGAGTGTTAGTGCAAAAAAAATTTCTTTCTTGATCTTGTTGAAGATCTCTCTTCCTTCTGTTGTCCATTTGAAGGACGTGCCCTTCTTGAGCATGAGGGTGATAGGCCTTACTAGTCTTGCAAAGTTAGGAATGAAGCGCCTAACAAAATTGATTTTACTAAGGAATGGCTATAAGGATTTCTTGTACACTAGTAGGGAAAGAGAAAGGATGGTTGAAATGCACTCAGGATCAATTGTAATGCCATCCTTTGAGAACATGTGACCTAAAATCTTACTCTACACCATAGTTAAATTACACTTCTTGGGGTTAAGAGATACCCCAAATAATTTACATCTCTCAAATACTTTCTCTAGATGCACCATGTGATCAGCGCTCTACTTTGAGAAGATGGTTATGTCATCAAGGTAAACTAAGATGAATTCATTAATGTAACCCTTTAAGGAAATATCCATGGCACGTTGAAACATCATGCCTTCATTTGAAAAACCAAAAGCAATCTTATGGTATGCATATGTTCCCCATTCAGTTTTAAATGTTGTTTTGAATTGATCCTCTTCCTTGACCAAGATCTAATTGAAACCAGAGTACCCATCCAACATAACAAAATCTCTGCATGCCAACCACAGTCTATAGAACCTACTCCATAGAAGTAAAAGGATAATGATCCTTGAGGGATGCCTTGCTCAGATCTCTGAAATCAATGTAGAGTATAATTTCACCATTATTTTTATGCACCAGAATAAGATTCGCGACCCAGGTAGAGTATTTGATTGAGAATATGATCTTTTCCTCAATGAGTTTAGACAACTCTTTCCTCATGATGGGATTTATCCTTGGATTGACTGGTCTCTACTTTTTTTTGATGGTCCTTGATGTTAGGTTAAGGTTGATGGAGTGTCGAGAAACACTTGGATCAAAATCTTTGAGGTCTTTATACTCCCATGAAAATATATTAATGTATTTCTGATAGAGAGAGAGATGAAGGCCTTTTTCTCATCATGCATGCAAGCTTTACTGAGTAAAAACTCCTTGCTATGTGCAATAGTGACTGGAATGCAGTCTTCTTGTGTCACGCACATGTTCATTTCTTCACCCTTAAACTCATCATCAGGGATGAATATCTACTCTAAGGTGACCAGCTCTTTAGGTAACTTGTTTGTTTTTAACTGGATCACTTGGTCACCATAGCTATCATGTAATTCATTTTGCATGCTTGAAGATAACTTAGAATCATTATAAATGAACTAGATGATCTACACGTCACTGTCAAACACTTTCTAGTTGGCATTTTTGTCTGGAATGGATGGTCCAATTACCATCTTAACATATTGTGGGTGTCCTTTGAAAAATTTCTCGAGAGGAGAGATTTGTGAACCCAACACAACCATCTGATGAGCTTCCTTATTCAATTTATGTTGCACCACCTATAGATTCAGAGCATTAAATCTCTCAAGGTCCTAAACTCTATGTTTATAATATTTGAGAAGCTTATTCTTCATCATGCATTTGTTTGTGATCTAGTGGATAACCAATTATGTGTCCCCAAAAATATGTAATGCCTTAATATTTTTCTTCTCAATAATGAGAATACCATGCACCAATGCTTCATACTCTGCTACATTGTTGGAGCATGTAAACTAAATCCTATGTGCAAAGGATGACTTCTCATCCTTAGGAGAAATGATAAAAACTCCTGCACCCACACCATTTTTGCTTTTGGAGCCATCAAATTACACCTTCCATAACCCACAATTTTCTTCATTTTTCTTGAGCACGCATGGTGGCACAACTTCTTCTTCAAGGATGCAATAAGTGCCAAGTACAATTTCAAAATACTTCAATCTCTTCAGCATATGGATCAAATTTGTGGTGCCTTTCCACCCACTCATCTAGCACTAAGTCAGGTAGAGGAGGTGGAAGAGGATACTCTTTATAAACTTATTCTAGGATTTCTTGAATTAGAAAGTTGGATTGCAGAGGAGATGGATCATATGACTCAACATGATAGGAAAAAATTGGCTCATCTTGTATGGTAAACTGGGTACCATACCTTGTTTTGAATAACATATGGAAACAATCAGAAGACAAGTAACCACCCACTTTTGTAGTAAATTCCCTTGACAGGAAAAGGGTAAACAAAGGAGGTAGGTAAATGATTGACACATCTTGAGTTATGGTTAGGATTGGAAATACATGGAGGGTTAACTCAAGATCCTTGATGATTCCTAGAGTTGTAATAATTGAGCCATCAAGTTGTAGGACTCCTTTGGACAAATGGTTGTACTTAAGACTCAGGACATCAGATATTTTCTTTGACATGATAGAAGTACTAGAGCCTGAGTCAATCATGAAATTATGTAAAAGGTGTTTTACTATGATCAAGGACATACATAAGGGTGGGGTTTTAGTAACATTTTTTACTTACTTCTCCTCTGCTTGATAAGTATTGACAACAACAACGCATTTTTTGAATAGCAAGATCAGCACATGGAAGTTAGGCCAAAGCTTCATGTAACAGGTTGCGTTGAGATTGAATGGATAGGACATCCCATATTATAACATTCACATTTGTCTTCTTCATTTGGTCCACAATGTTAAATGGGAGGCCCATTGATTTGTGCATTTGGGGCACATCAACATCTTTTCTCAATTTTTCAAGTGTAGAGGTAGGAACATTAGATGGTACAGAGGCTTGACCTACCAAAGAAGGGGTGTGCACTAATTCAGAAGAAGAATTTCCTGGAGCCTCATACATATGAGATTGTGCTACTTGATTCCTTAGCTGAATCTTTCTAATTTTGATGATTGTCCTGAGTGGCAGGCTCAGACGGCTATGCACCTGAGTCCAACATTCTCCTTTTTTACCTTGTATTATTAGTAACCTAGGCATGTGGCCTGTTAGGACTATCCGCAGCTTGATTAATTCCACAGAAGTCTTTAGTGCCAAAGAACATCAGATTGGCATTAGGAGGATATTTTGGCCTTTCTTTGTTTTATGCTTCAGGTGCGCTAGTAGAAGGCTCATAGTTAGAAGCATTTTGAATTATATAGGCCTACATGTGCATGTCATTAGTGCAGTGATATTGGTTGTGATGCATATTGCAAGTGAATCACCATTTAGACTCCCGAGCCATGTTGTTCTGAATATGAACTAGTGTTTGAATTGTGTTGGGCGATGGAGGAGTTTGTGTAAGAGGAACTACTTGCAAGGGTAGATGTATGCTAGCATGCCATCTATCACTTTGTTGGTTCTACGTGTATCTCTAGTTTCCATACTGATTCCTCCATGACTTATTTTTTTGGTTATGCATATCATTAGAAATTCTTCTAAAAGCTTGCCTGCTGCTTCTCAAGAGATATAACCTTATTTGACAATTTTCTGATCAGGGTCTTCAATTATTTATCTTCTCTTTGTTTTGTAGGAGAGTAGGATGTAGATGCAAATATTTATGCACTCTGATCATGAACAGGTGTAAAAGAAGGCTGGGACATTGAAGACATCTCTAGGAACAATGGAGGGGGGGGTCTAGGAGCCAACTTTCCCGCCTATATGAGGCTATTTTATACCCTTATTGCAATATTGTAAGCAATAGGTAAGGTTCTAGCTCTGATGGATTGAATCATGACTGAAATGTCACTATTCAGATCCCTTAGATAATATAAGAAAGCATGTTGGGTTTTAGGCCTTACCACTTGAGGAATTATGTCCCAAGTCTTCTGGAATCTAATATTGAAAACAGTCATTTGTTCATTGGGTTCACTCTCTTTGTTCTAGTCAGTTGTTCCACTCAATGATAAGTTATCTGACTTGTCTTCAAAATAATTACACATAGTTGTACCATGCTCATCCTAGGTGGTAATAGATATAGGTCTCAAACCTCTGTACCATGGGAGTGCTTTTCCTTTGAATGAGGTTACAAGCATCTTGGCTGCTACATCATCATGTGTGATCAAGTATACAGAGCATAGATTTGCTACATCCTTGATTTTCTTAACAGGGGTGACTTGATTCTCACTAGTGAAGTATGGAATACTCTTGAGCATGACTACTAGCATATTATGTTGAATGTTGAGATTGAGAGGTATCCTGCTAGTGAAAATGGAAAATTTTCTCGAAGGAGTAGGCAGCTAGAGTTCCATGGCAAGGTGCACAGGTCTATTTTGAGGATTTGAATGGGCATGACGCGCTGAAGATGGGGATGTGCACGCGGGTGCTCTGCTATGTACTCTCCTCAGAGATAGCTGGAGGTACTCAAAATATTCTTTAGCTATTGTGCTTTATCTCGTGTGCACTCTTCTCATGAAACACACTCAAGAACTACTAAAAAAAGAATATATGGAAATGCTAGGAGTCGCCATATGTGTTGAAATGAGCCTCCAAAGGTTGAAAAATCACTAAATCACACACCAGAACTTAGGAATGTGAAATTTAAGCTATAAATGCAAGTCCCACCGGGCATGCCAGAAATTTTTGGTTCCTTAATTGTGCATCCACGTGTCAAATGTGGAAGAAATAAGTCATTGAGTTAACAATGGGACTTTCTCCAAGTTGTGGGACCTTGCATGCTTGAGATAGACCTCTAAAGAAGGTTGTTTCCTCTACCTATTTCTACTACTATTGCTACTCCTAATGTTGGAAGGTAAAACTAAGATAACAATACCAAGGGACTAGGGATAGAAGGAGAACAAGAAAATGGAAAACTAAACTAAAGGAAGTGATAGCACCAATAAAAGAGTGATGAACACTATTTGTTCTAAGTGAAAATGAAGGGAAAGGCATCGATGGAGGTTAGGAATGCGTAGCATGGACAAGGATGCATTCGCAAGATCAGTTTCATGAAACACAACAAGAGAATGGAGCTGCAAGGGACGTAAAATGACACATCAAACACACAATTCAAGAGAAAGGAAAGAAAGAAGAATAAAAATAGGTGAAGGTAGAGAATAGCCACAAAACAATGATTTTATTACTTCCAAAAATTCATAGTCATCTACAATGGCGTATGAGGCCGATATTCACATGCAAGAACCAGATCTAGAGGTCTGTAACTAAAAATGTAAAGATATGAAGTCCTTAGAAAATGCTAAAGGATCCAAAATGTCTAACATTAACAATGATCCAAGATATTACATTTATAGATGAATCAATGAGAGAGGTAGAAGAGGAGGGAAAACTCAAATCTAAATCACAACCACCAACAACAAGCAATAAATTCCTACAAATCCACCTAGAAATATATCAAATGTGCTTCCCCAAGTTTGTTTGGTATGTGGGAGCAATCAGATCTACTCATTAATGGCCAAAAATATGTTTTCCCATTTCTCACCTACCAAATCCTACTAAAATTATAATTTAAATATCCTACATTGTAAACAACGTCAACATCTTTCGAATGAGAGCAAGTGTGCATGCGTCAGATCTCTAGAGTAGAAGTTATGGCTATCAGAATTCTACAGGTCACTTTGGAATGCAATGACATAGGGCACGTGTTGATTGACTAAAAATTTGGTGTTGTCCCATCAAAATTTTCCTTCTTTTTCCTAAGTCTGGACTTAGAGATTTTTGAGTTGTGACCCTTTGAAAATGGTCCAGTCTGAGTTTTCTAAAATATGGCACTTCCCAAGGGATCAAGGATTCTTAGAAACACCTTCATCAGATAGAGAATTCTTTCCCCTTTCCATAAAGGTATGGAAGTCCTCCTAACTCATTGTAGTTTTTGAGTTATGGCTCGATGGAGGTAAATGGGGAAATTTTCCCTAGGTGAGCTCGCATCCAATAGAGATGTGCCACGTGTCAAGGCGGAGCAAGGAACGGGGAAGAAGTCGACACTTAGCCCTTTTGACTAAGTGGCACAAAAGTTACAAAGTGGCCCACAAGCCCACGGAGGGGATGGGAAAACAAAGGCGTAGGCACTGAGGAAAGTTTACTACTAAGCCCTTTTGGGAAAATAACTCAAAATCAAAAACCGACGCACGGGCCCGCAAAGGAGAAGGGAGAAGCGCATGGCAGAGCGGCCGGGCATGAAGGTAAATTGGGATTTTTTTCCAATGTGAATTTCAAAGGAAAAAATGGAGGCACATCCCCCCAAGCAACCAGAAGGTGCCATGTGTCTCAGAGTGGTGGACCCGCACATTTTTTTGGTAAATTTTTCCAAAAGGGAAAAATTTAAAAGTTGACCCCGCCAACCCTAAATTTGACAATTTTTCCCTAAATCTTCAAGAGGCCATGTCTTTCGAACCAGATCTCAGTTTTTTGTGTTTTTGGTATCAATGGAAAGATGTTGAAATTCTCTACACGATGGACACTTCAATTTTAAATTTTGATGGTGTTTTGTGGGATAAAATTAAGAAAATGTCTCTAGCATGCAAAAAACAAAAAAAAAGTTCCTCCTGACTTTGCTCTAATGTTCTCATGCCATGTGGATGGCCCATTTTCAAAGAAATTAGGGCAAAGAAGTGAACGGTTCATATCCAAATTGGAAAATTGAAATATAAAATACATTTTTACATGCAGAAGCTCTTCATGAGCTCGTCAAAAGTGTTTTCTTTGTTGTAGAGTAATCTGGAAGAAGGAAAAATGTCAAATTGGTTTGTAACTGCTTCTTAGAAATTTGGGGAAGTTGTAACCACCCCTTTCATGCTATTTCTTGTCCTCTGAGAGTCATTGTTGAGGCTGGAAATAAAATTTGGAAACTGGAGGCACGTTTTTGTGAATGGAGGACAAAATGACTGTCAGTCTTCTTCTATTCCCCTTATCTATATTATTTCTTCTATTCCCACTCATTGTATAAGTTTGAACTCTGAGATCAATAAAAAGGGAAGGAATTTTATGTCCCCTAGATGGAAAGATCACTTGGTGCTTTGTAACCAACATGTTTTATTCTGTCTTGTGCTCAGAAATTACAAATTTTTCTTTCTTATTTTAATGAATGCATGTAATGAAACTTCCAGTTGATGTGTGTGGGAATCTGACACTCTACCCACAACATTGATTTTTCCCTCCTTCATTCTCACTCCCTCCCCTTTCTCAAATTGATTTCTGCTATAGCAAGGAGTTACTATTATTTCCCTTAGGAACAGTGGAGTGTTCCTGTGGATCTCTGGTAGAAAAAACACCATAAATCCACTTAGGTTTTACATGCTAAACAATGGGAGCTGAACCATTCAAATGTAGAGGGACTTAGATTCCCATAGGATTGGCCAAATAACCACAAATTTGTCTAAGACAAATTTTCTAGCCAATAGTTTTTAGCACCCACCGTGGAGCAGAGTTTGTAGCCTCTACACCCTAAAATGACCACAAGGTTTTAAAGTATTTATTAAATTTTTTGGAGTCTAAAGTTCCTTGTAATCCACATGAATATTAGTATGACTATTCTAGAAAATCCCCCTAGAGACCTTCTTCATGCTTTCATATCAAAGAAGATATCATTTGAGACCTAAAGGAGGCTATTTGGCATAGTAGGTAGATTGTAAAACATTACTTTGTTGCTACAAAGATTTTGGACTGAAAAGAAGAACCTACTTTTGAGTTGGAAGAGAAAAAATAGATTCCATAACCTTAGAGAAGAGAACAAGCCTTTAATCTAGTTGATAGAAGGTATACTCGCCAGTTGAGGTAAGGAGGAGTGATTAACCCTACTTTCGAGGAGTTGGAGAGAGAAGAAGCAGAGGTTATAGCTTAGTTTGACAGAGAGGAAGAGATTAGAGCTTAACTGGAAGAAATTTCAAGCTCCAAGCTACACCAAAGGAAAGAGAAGCAGCCCTAGCTACTGAAGAAGTTAGAAATAGAAATAGAATGGCTGATAATGAATGTGAAGCACGTGCACCCAATGTACTCTGGGGAAAAAATACTGATCCACTTTCTCTCCCGTGAGTACTCTATGATTTTCTAAGAGGTTTGAGAAATAATTTTCCCAAATTCAAAAGAGCTGGCTTCCAACTCCCTGAAGAACACTTAACAACCTTCATCACTGCTTGTGGTGTGTTAGGTGTTGAACTGAAGATGTGTCACTTAGAATTTTTGTGGAGTCACTCCAAGAGAAAGCTACTGAATGGTTTTACATGCTTCTTGCAAGATCTATTACTAGTTAGGAAGATATTAGAAAAGCATTTGAAAATAGATTTAGGAGCACTAAAGATGGTCAAGAGCTACTGGTGTAATTATTCCAAATAAAGAAAGAAATCTCTCAATCCATGAGGGATTTTGTAGAAAGGTTTGACAAACTGACAAGAAGAGTCCCTGAAGATGTGCTACCTCTTGAGAACCACCTGAGAAGATTATTCATCAGTGCCTTGCCATTAGAATTCAGTTTCTTCCTTAGAAAATCCCAACCAAACACACTGAGGGTAGCTCAAAATGATGCCATTGAAATTGATGATGACTTAATCCTCTCTGGAAAGGTGAAAGGCCCAAATGGGAAGTAGAAGGGTAAGAGTTTGGCTTCAGTAACTATAGATCCTATGTTCCAGAAAATGGAAAATGATCTGGTTGCCTTGAAGAAACAACTGTCTTAAATGACAATGAAAAATTCTCCAAGGAGGCCAAAATTTCCTAATAGACAAAATAATTACACCACCTCCTTGCCAACTTGCCCTTGAAGCACCTCCTATTAATGCTATCTGTGAAACTAGAGAATCAAGAGAGGATGCTGAAATTGATGAACTTGAAGGAGAAATAGCAAAGGATTATGGAGGGCTACCTTGAAATTGAAGAATTTGGTATGAACAATGGCTTGTTTGAGTTTGTAGATGATGGGGAAGAAGAAGAGGAAGCCCCAAGCTTCTCATGTGATGTCTTTACTCGAGCTCAATCCAAGAAAGATGCTCTACCCTACGTGGCTCAAGAGGAAAAGAAAACTAAAGTAGATCCCACTCCAATAGCCACATAAAAGAATATCATCAGTAGAGGATCACCATTACCACCCTCAATGGATTTAGCCAAAATTAAACCAGGGTAAATGGCTGCTAGAGATCAGGCTGTTATATGTAGTAAGTCACCTTTTCCTTCTTCTAGCTCACAAGTTATTAAAAAAAATCCTCCCTCCAATGAATTCATATCATAAGTCATCCAAAGTTCCTCAAAGACCCTTACCATGTAAACCTTTCCTCACTCCAGGAAATTCCCCCCTCATCCAACATTGTCCCATTTGATTTTGTGGAACATGCAAGTAATACCAAAGTGCAGCTCTCGGAGATTGAATACTTACAAACACACCCTGCTCAGTTTGATAGACTAATCAATGTTGTTCAGAGAAATAATTCTATACCTTCAAGTTCAAATTATAAAGTTCTCCTCCCAACACCATCTACACCACCTACCCAAAACATGTTGGCCCTAAATGATTCCAAAAACAAATAAGGTGGAACCCTTCTACTTGTCTCTTCTCATGAAAATTTTTGAGCTCAACAATTGCATCATTGGCTCTGGAGCTTCTGATAACGTTAATGCCACTCAAACTTACCAATGCTCTCGGCCTGACACTAACCAAAGTTAACAGAGCTTGTTACTCAAAGGAATCTAAGCAAGTACCACTAGTAGGAAGGATAAAAGATGCACAAGTGGCTTTGGCTGAATACCCTGATAAGAAAGTACTCCTAACCATGTTAGTGACAGACATTCCAACATCTTTTGGCATGCTCTTGAGTAGAATTTTTTGTAGAGACCTTGGTGGAGAGATAAAGATGGATTGGACCTCTACAAATATTCCAGTAAAGGTTGAGATGAAGAGGCTACTTCCAGTAAGAAAAATGAAGTTTACAATAAGAAGTTCCAGTGACCCAAGAGCTAATATCCTCTTTCAAGATTGTGGATTAGGAAACTATTTCATTACTTCACAATGAGAAGAAGACTTTCCACTTTCCTCAGAATTAGAGAAATATCAGGTCTTGACAATGGAGTTTGATGGAAGCCATTCCAAAGCAGTATCAGGGGCTGGTGTTGTGTTGTACTCTCCTTCCAATGTGATGCATCCTTTGCATACAAACTGTAGTTTGACAACACCAACAATACAACAGAATATGAAGCTCTCCTCTTAGGCATAAGTGTAGCGGAAGACATGGGAATCAAAAATATAAGATGCCTTGGTGATGCAGAGGTGATAGTGAAGAAATTCCACTAGAAATAGTAGGTGAAGAACCCAAGGCTCAGGCATTACAGGAATAGAGTGTGGGATTGCATTGAATTCTTTGATGCATTCTCTATTGAATCCATCCCAAGATAGTAAAATGAAAGAGCTGATTCTCTTGCAATATCAACATTCCTATTAGATCCTCATACTTCTTTTGGAAAGGAAAAAATAACCATTGAGATGGTTTTCAGATCAAGTTTTTCTGATAATGTAGATCACTGGAAAGTTTTCAATGAAAAAAATCAGAGTTTAGCCTTCTTGGAGCAAAGAGACAACTTCAATAATCTCTTCTTTGAGGGAAGTATTAATCCACATAGAGAAGTTGTGGCTGAAGATGCATCAGATGAAATTGAAAGAGTGGATGATGAAGGCATGATCAGATTGAAATATAACAAGATCCCCAAAGGTCTAGTATCTCTGGAGAACTTGTTTGACAAGCATGATAGATTTATTTGTGAAAAAGAAAAGCTATCTTCTTGTTGTCTATTTGATTTTGACAAGGAAAAAATTGGGACTTCTGAAGATCCAAGGATGGTCAACATTGGCAAATGCTGCTCACCTGAAGAGAAAAGGAAGTTCATTGCTTTTCTTAAAAATTACTATGATGTGTTAGCCTACTCTTATGACGAGCTCAAATATTTTCAACCAAAAGAAATGCAGCATTCCATTCCTCTGAAGTAGGATGCTAAGCCCTTCAAGCAGAAGCAAAGACCCTATAATCCAAAAATTGCTAATGTTATCAAGTAAGAAGTGAACAAGATGCTAAATGCTAGAATCATTTTCCCCATTCACCACTCAACATGGTTGGCCAAAATTATGTCAGTCAGAAAGAAAAATGGGGAGATCAGAATATACGTAGATTTCAGAAATCTAAATCAGGCATCTCTCAAGGACAATTACCCTCTTCCGATTATGGATCATATCCTATAAGCAGTTACTAGATCAGATATGCTCTCTTTGTTTGATGGCTTCTCAGGTTATAATAAAATTAAAGTGGCTGAAGAATATTGTAGCAAGATGGCCTTCACAACTCCTTGGGGAACTTTTGCTTACAGAAGGATGCCTTTTGGCCTAAACAATGTGGGAGCCACCTTCCAAAGATCCATGGACCTGGATTTCAAATATCTCAATCATTACATTGTCATATACCTTGATGACTTGACTGTGTTTTCAATGAAGAGAAGTGAGCACATCTTCCACTTGGAATAGATGCTTGCAAGATGTAGAAAGCATGGCATTTCTCTAAATCCCAAGAAGTTTATCTTTGGAGTCATAGAAGGAAATCTGCTGGGACACATCGTGAAAAATAATGGAGCACATATTGACCCTGAGAGGGTAAGTTCTATTCAAGCACTATCTCTTCCCACTAGCAAGAAAGGAGTGCACTCATTCTTTGGGAAGGTAAATTTTCTTCACCACTTTGTCCCTGAATTTTTTGAACTAAAAAAGCATATCACCTCTATGATGAAGCCTCAAACAAGTTTCAAATGGAGTAGTGAAGGAAAATCAGCATTTGAATAAATCAACAAGGCCATTACCAAAGCTCCAATGTTGGTATCTCAAGATTTCAGCAAGGAATTCATCATGTACTGTTACGCCTCAGAGCACACTCTTTCTGCTGTCCTAGTTTAGAATAATGATGACTAATTGGAAGCACCTATTTCTTTCATGAACTTCCCTTTGAAGAAGCACAAACTAAATTATAGTCAATTGGAGAAACATGCATATGCAGTGGTCAATGCCGTGAAGAATTTCAGATTTTACATACTCAACTCTAACATCATGGTGACGGTCCCTGGAAGTGCAATCAAGTCCATTTTGACACAACAAGATCCTAGAGCCAAAAGAGGAAATTAGATTTCAAGGATCCAAGAGTATGACATGGAGATTAATCCCTCTAATCTGGTTAGAGGAAATGGTTTGTGTAAGTTGATTTTTGAAGATGAATCTCTCAAATTTCAGCTTGGAGAAATAGATGACACTTACCCAACCTGCTCAGAAGATTTCCCACAAGTTCTCTTTGTGAACACTACAAAGGAATTTTATGTGGACATCACTTTATTTCTTACCTATGGGGACTTCCCTCCCCATTTAGATTACAAGAAATGAAGAAATTTCAGGCTGAGAATAGCCAAATATGTGATTTGGAATCATGCTCTCTATAAGAAAGGGATAGATGGTCATTTTTCTCAAGTGTGTTGACAAGGAACAACAAGAAAGACTCCTCAAATCCTATCATGATCAAGCTTGTGGTGGACACTTTTCAGCCATGGTGACTGCCCACAAAATTCTCAGAGGTAGATCTTATTGGCCTTCTCTTTTTGCTGATACTCAGAGCTGGGTTTCTAAATGCAAAGCATGGCAAAAATTTTTTCAGAAAACCACAGTTAGCTGCATTGCCTCTTAGGCATCTGATTATTGAAGACCCATTTCAACAATGGGGGTTGGACTTCATTGGCATGTTGAATCCCCATTCAAGTGCTGGGTATACTTATGTGCTCACTACCATGGAATACTTCACCAAATGGGTGGAAGCCATTCCAACCAAACAAGATAGCTCTAAAGTTGTTTGCAATTTCATAAAAGAGAATATCATTGTTTGTTTTGGAGTTCCTCAGAAGATTGTTGTGGACAATGCCACTTATTTCTCTTCAAAGGAATTGACAGAATTCTATTATGGCTTCAGAATTTCTCTTGCTAATTCTTCTGACTACTATCCTCAAGGGAATGGTCAAGTTGAGTCAAGCAACACATTATCTGTAAGCTTGATGATTCGAATCAGAAGAATTGGCAAAAAAAATTATATGATGCATTATGGGCTGATAGGATCAATCCTAAGAAGGAAATAGGCATGTCCCCTTTTGAGTTGTTATATGGAGTTGAAGCAGAGATTCCTATTACAATTGAAATGCCATCTCTCAAGATACTTTAAAAAGTGGAAGACATCCAATACAAAGATTCAATTGATAAGAGGATCCTTTTCCTGGAGAAGCTAGAAGAGAGTAGATCCCAGGTAGTGGATAGAATCAAATAACATCTACTGAAAGTGAATAAAGTCTTTGATAGAAGAGCCAAAGTAAGGGAGTTCAGAGCTGGGGATTCACTGCTACTTTGGGATAAGAGGAGAGAGCCAAAGGGTAGTCATGGTAAGTTTGATTCTTTGTGGTTGGGTCCATTTCAAATTCATGAAGCTTGTGGTGAGAATTCCTTTCTCTTATCATATTTAGATGGAACTCCCTTGGGATTTCCTTAAAGTGGGAAATATTTGGAGCTGTACCATTAGTGAAAGTGAGTTGTCCCTCACCCTATACCATAGTTTTTGTTGTTTCCCTTTTTCTATTTTTTGTGTTTTGGTTTGTTTCCAGTCTTGGTGTCATTTTGGTTGGTGTTTTTCCTTCCTTCTTTCTTTCCTCAGAATTGTACATGACTCTGCAAGGCCCAATGGATAAGGCACTAGTCAAGGTTATATGTTTTAAAACTTGAGATTTTAGATCCTCATGCCATGTTTTCTCCTTGTTCAATCCATGCCATGTCCCCAAGCTATAGCCACTATTGTCCCCTCAAAAAATTTCTTCTTTTTCCCAAGTCTAGACTTAGAGATTTTTGAGTTATCACCCTTTGAAAATGGTCCAGTCTGAGTTTTTTGAAATCTGACACTTCCCAAGGGATCAAGGATTCTTAGAAACACCTTCATCAAATAGAAAATTATTTCCCCTTACCCTAAAGATATGGAAGTCCTCCTAACTCCTTGTAGTTTTTGAGTTATGGCTCAGTGGAGGTAAATGGGGAAATTTTCCCTAGGTGGGCCCACATCCAATAGAGAAGTGCCATGTGTCAAGGCGGAGCAGGGCGAAGGGAGGAATTCGGCACTTAGCCCTTTTGGCTAAGTGGTGAAAAAGTTACCAAGCGGCCCATAGGCCTGCGAAGGGGAAGGGAAAACAAAGGTAGAGGCATGGAGGAAAGTTTACCACTTAGCCCTTTTGGGCAAAAAAAATCAAAGTCAAAAACCAACCCGTGGGCCCGCAGAGGAGAAGGGATAAGCGCATGGCGGGAGTGGGCAGGGCATGGAGGTAAATTGGGTTTTTTTCCCAATGTGAATTTCAAGGGCATAAATGGAGGCACATCCCCCTAAGCAGCCAGAAGGTGCCACATGTCTTAGAGTGGCAGACCCATGGAGTTTTTTCATAAATTTTTCCAAAAGGGAAAAAATTAAAATTTGACCCCGCCAACCCTAATTTTGACCAATTTTTCCCTAAATCTTCAAGAGGCCATATCTTTCAAACCAGAGATAATTTTTATGCATTTTTTGTATCAATGGAAATATGTTGAAATTATCTACATGATGGAGACTTCAAGTTTAAATTTTGATGGCATTTTGTGAGATAAAATCGAGAAAACATCTCTGGCATGTAAAAAACAAAAAAAAAGTTCTTCCCGACTTCGCTCCAATGTTCTCATGCCATGTGGATGGCCCATTTTCAAAGAAATTAGGGAAAAGGAGCAAACGGTTCATATGAAAACTAGAAAATTGAAATATAAAATGCATTTTTGCATGTAGAATCTCTTCATGAGCTCATTAGAAGTGTTTTCTTTGCTGCATGGGAATCTAGAAGAAGGAAAAATGATAAAATTGGTTTGTAACTACTTCTTGGTAGTTTGGGGAAGTTGTAACCACCCCTTGCATGCTATTTCTTATCCTTTGAGAGTCATTGTTGAGACTGACAATCGAATTTGGAAACTGGAGGCACGTTTTTGCGAATGGAGGACAAAAATGACAGTCAGTCTTCTTCTATTCTCCTTATTTGTATTATTTTCTTCTATTCCCACTCGTTGTACAAGTTGGAACTTTGATATCATTAAAAAAGGAAGGAATTTTATGTCCCATGGATGGAAAGCTTGATTGGTTCTTTGTAACCAGCATGTTTTATTCTGTCTTGTGCTCAAAAATTGTAAATTTGTCTTTCTTATTTTAATGAATGCATGTAAAGAAATTTCTAGTTGATGTGTGTGGGAATCTGACACTCTACCCAAAACATTTATTTTACCATCCTTCATTCTCACTCCCTCCCCTTTCTCAGATTGATTTCTGCTATAGCAAGGAGTTGCTATTATTTCTAAAAGGGCAGTGGAGTGTTCATGTGGATCTTTGGTTGCAAAACCACCATAAATCCACTTAGGTTTTAGATGCTAAACAATGGGAGATGCACCATTCAAATGTAGAGGGACTTAGATTCCCATAACATTGGCCAGATAACCACTAATTTTTCCAAGACAAATTTTCTAGCCAACATTAGGCCAATTGTGAAAGTGCTTTGTCATGCCTGCCATGTGTCACTCATCTATTTTTGGCAAGGATTCAGCACCTTTTTGGCATGATTTAATTATTTGTGTGTAGCAGACTCAAGCTTGTGAGATGATGGCATGACACATGATGATATAGAAGAAGGCACAAAGGCAGGCATGTGGAAGACTGAAGCACAGAAAAGAAAATAAAGAGAAGGCCTGTGTAAATGTAACACACGCAGCAGTAATGGGATAAACACCCACTAGAGGAACATATGGTCTAGGAAAATGAATTACAAAGTAATGTGTGACACACGTGGAAAGGGCGCATGAGGATGCCAAGGACTTGGATGATTTTGAGAAGTAAGGCCAAGGTGCGCATGAAATGCTAGGAAAAAGGTGAGTGCACAAAGATTGCACATGAGGAGAAGTGAAAATGATAGAGGAAATAGGGAAAGAAAAGAAGGGAAGAAGATTTCTGATGAGTGCATGAGGAATGCCACCAAGGAAATGTTCCAAGGAAATAACTGAAGTGTGTGTAACCAGTAATGTAGAACCTTTAGAACCAAAATGGGGATGTAATTTTTCCAAATAACTAGGGAATTTATTTTGGATAATAATGCCCCACTAAATTTTAAACATGGAAATATAATGTTTTTATTTTAGTGGGTTTTCTTCCCCTTGAGGGTTTCCCACTTATATTTTGTGGTCTTGTGTACTCTCTTGCTCTTTCTCTTGTCAATGGTTGTTTCTATGTCTAAGTAAGAACACATATTTTTCATGGTTGATTGAATGGATGTATAAATGCTAATAAATAATTAATGGTAAATGGAATAAGTTTTTGTAGGAATGATTCATCCCCCCTCTCGTTCCATTATGCTTCCAACAATTGGTATCATATTAGGTCTTTGAGAATTAAGTCTAACAGCTTGAAGAAGATATTATAAACAAGAGCAATTGGTAAGTCTTCAGATATTGAGGCTACATTAAAGAGGAGGAATGAATTTTATTAGTCGATGATTAATGGCTTACAAGATCAGATCAAGGATATGGAGATAGAGTATGATCGATATATCAAGGGTTTGGTGTCACAAGTTAAAAGTGTATCTAAAGCATTAAAGGAGAAAGAAGACATTTATTTCATGTATAAAAAGACGTTAAAATCTCTAGAATATGATTTTGTGAGTGCATCTAATAGGTTAAGGATGTATGAGAGGCTTGAGAAGATATTCGAATCTGTTGATGTGATTTTAGAGAGAAAAAAAGGTGTAAATGAAAAAATAGGCCTAGGGTTTAAAGGAGAATATGTGAAGAATGTTTTTGAAGGTGGTTCTAGTTCTAAATCTAATGAGAAGGTGAAAAAGAAGGCTGATTTGGGAATTTCTTACCTTGTTAGACAACTTAATGCTATGAGGTATGGTTCTTCATTTAATGGTTATTTTTTATATGTGCCATGATTTTAGTCACAAAGATAGAGTTTGTAAGAGGAGGTATCATATGGATGATGTAGGTCTATTAAAATGTGATTTCTTTTCATTTTGTGAGTATGGTCATAGGGAAAAGGATTGTGGTTGGAATATTAGTGTTTATGAGCCAATAAGAAAGAGGATTATTGTTTGTTGTAATTTTCAAAGATCATGTCACATAACAAGATTATGTCCAAGCAAGAGGAGGTTCATTAAAAGGTATGATTCTAAACAGGTGGTAAAAATACCTAATCATAAAGGTCAAGCTAAGAAGGTTGCTACAAAATCATAGGGTCTCAGTAAGAAGAATAGTCATATGTAAGTTTTCAAGGAAGATTCTAGCTAAATCAATATGGGAAACAAGTTCCTCAAGCCCAATTCAAGTTAAGGAAGCATGTTTGCTTTGTTTAATTAATAAAAGGATGAAGAACATCACATGTGTATCTCTCCCATCCACTCTTCTGTATATGATAAGATGAGAAGGTTAGGAGTTTGGGACACTTCAAGAGTGATTAGGTATGTGAATTGATCTGTCCATGAATTTTTGAGTCACTATTGTTGATAGGAGTTTTGTTTTTTCTTATAGTCTCTATTTTAAGAATTCAATGGTTACCATAATAAGTATGAAGGTATGTTAATTCAGTCTAATTCTATGTCTTGGTCATATAGGTCTGTGGTCATGTATAATGAGTTCAATAAAGGTATGAGTCTTTTTTGAAGCTATTCTAATCATTTTCAAGTTGAAGAAAGAATTATTAGGACATGTCTCAAATGTGCATTAGCATAAGTATGTGTGTATTAACTCCAATTCTATAAATTCTCCATGAGAAAGTGAAGATATTCTTAAAGAAGTGAAGAAGCCCCATGTGGTTAAAGTTTTACATATTTGTACTCTGAGTCCTAGATTGACGCTTTTGAGAAATATGATGATCCTTGGAGGTATGGTTCCTTTTTGTGTTAAGGTAAGAATTTTGAATGTGTCAAGGTATCTTTCTTTGTGAAGTCCTCAAGACGTTAAATGCAAAACTTGGAAGTAGGTCTATTTCATGGCAAAAACCTGAGTGTGTTCTTATCAAGATTGAACTTTAATGTCTACTGATTCAATCATGAACTCTAGTCAGTTGTATGTTGGTCTCATTCCATGTATGAGGTTACAGTGAGAGGTTTTGTTCAAATTTGATCATCCTACAAGTTTGTGAAGGCATGATCATGAATGTCTATGTTTTTATAGATGTAAGCTTTAGGATTGGGATGCATCCAAGTTCTGAGGTGTTAAGCAAAGTCATAATTGTACTATGAGTGTAAAAGTCTATAAAATAAGGTCTGTAACAAAATGCTAGAATTCAAGCATGTCTTGATATTGCAATGTCTCTATTTCCAAGACTTGATAGTAATGTAATGAGTCATGATATCAAATTTCAAGGTTGTATATGCATTAAATCACTATCTCAAGGTCCAAATAGATGTCTTTATCTTTCTTGAAGGATTTTAAAGGTAGGAAAGTGAAAAAACTGAGGTATAAGTGGTATAAGTTTGGAGTCAAGTGTGTACATGCATTTATATTGTGTCTCTGATTTTAGGTCATCACAAGGATGGAAAGGTGCATTGATCTATGTCAGTGTTAATAGTCAAAAGGTATGATTTTTTTGTGTTTGTAATGGATTTGTGTTTGGTGTCTCTTTGTCAGATGTATATTATCACTATGCTCTAAGTCTGTTAGGTAGTCATGTCTACCATCAAAGTTGTAAGGGTGTGAAGATATAATACAAGTTCTTGTGCCTTCTTCAAGGTATGTTGCATCATTTCTAAAGAGTATGAATTCATAAAAGTATGAAGAAGCCAAAGTGAATTAGTGGTGTGAAAAAGGGGAGGTCCTAAATAGAAAAAGACTTCTACACTTGACAAAAGTCATTTATCATGTTCAAGGTATTATCTTCTACCTTAAATTCATGAGAGGAAGAGAAATTCACTGCTACAAGTCTTTTTGAGGTCATCCAAGGTTTTTTATTACCAAAGTATCAATATCCTCTATGAAAGGAAAGGGTTATAAGGTTATTAAGAAAGGTAAAGACAAACTGTAGTGGTTTTTAGCCATAAAATAAGTGGTTAAGATGTTCATCAAGTTTTGAGGACTACAAAGAACAAAAAAATGTGATACAGGTATCTAGAAAATGTGCCTCAATCCCCATAAGGTCAAGCTTGCTATAATGAATCAAGTATAAGGTATGTTAAGTTTCTCAATTTTAAAGTTGGCTTAAGTCATCAAATAGGTCTAGGTTTCTCTGAGTACATGAGAAGAATGAAAATAGTTTGAGATTTTAATGAAGTTTCCTACAGGGTGCCTTACTTAGTAAAACCAATTAGTGTATTAATAGTTATACTCAAACCTTAAATGTAATTTTGTGATTATCATAATGTGGATACAATTAGGATAGAGATGTATGGAAGGATATTGCATTATAACAATGAAATGAAGGTTTTTAGACATGATTTTATAGTTTGAGGAAGTCTCCAAGGTAAGAAAAATTTGTTCTGATCATGAAATATGAGTTTTGTGTCCCTTTATGTAACTTTGCATATGAAATAAACTGAAAATTCTTGATTAAATATATGAAATATCAAATGTATTGATAGAGATCCTATATGACCTTTCATTGTAGGGGGAGCCTTATCTATTTCTTTCTCAAGTATATAAGATGTCTAGAAGTGTATAGAAGGCATCTTAATCATGTTTCCAGTGGTGATAGTGAAATGAAGTATGAAAATGTGGTCTAAGGTCTGAGGAGATGTTGAATCAGCTCAAGGATAAATGAAGATAATATAAATACCTATGTGACAAATTTTTGTGTATGGAAAGTTTGATGTTTCACTCATGAAGAAAAAGGCCACTATCACAGTGGCCAAATCCGTGAAGATACTAAGGTGAAGAGGTTGTAGAGGGTTATAAAGATTGTACACAAGTTATGAGCCTTAACTTCATCATTTATATAAGGTATAGTGTTGTAATTGTATAAATTGGGTAGCTACAATTAAGGCATAGTACTTATGATGGTGTCAATTAAGATGACAAGAGTTGATTGAAGGAATGCTCTCTGAGCTTGATTATTGAAGTAAATATTGTTAAAAACTATACTGACTGAGTCATTGCACATGAAGGAGATCTCAAGGATACATATATGTAGTCATTTTTAGCCCCCATTATAAAAGGAAGGAACCCCATGCGCGCTGGCCTATCACCCATCAAAAGTTGACCACTCACCCAAGACACATGCGGGTATCGAGTCTCTCTTTTATGTGAATGTAGTGGGAAGAATCATCTATGATTAGTGTAAGATTTTTCAGGAGGGAAGCCAAGAAAAACAAGAACCATAGGGCTCAGAACAACCTCTAGATCCTTACAGTCACTTCAGACCGAGTACTTTAATAGAATCCAAAACATGCATTAAAACAAAAAGAATTATACAAGCATTCATACAAAGCATGAAAGGAAAGAGAACTCATATGAGAGAAATGTGCATTAAAACTATTGATATCCATGTCTATATATAACAAGTAACCTCATTATATTCATTGATTCATTACAGAGAGTCACAAAGAGAAGACCGCAGTCATGCATATCACTGGATGTATGTAACTAAGCTACAGAAAAATAAAAATTACAATCCCATGCTTAGTGAATTTTTTCCTGAATACAAATATCCCCTCGAAGTAATTCTACAAAGATCCGCTCACTCTCTAACCCACTATACCTTGTACTTCTAGATATTTTCTCCTCTTTCTTACTCCGTAGGCACTTGTATGTATAAATCTCTTGTGCTTCCAACTCGCCTTCCAGTGCCCTCAGATCTGGCGCCAAGTGTTGAATGTGGTCCTTTATGCAAGCATGCTCCTCTAGGCCTGAGCTTTCCACTCCATCTCAGAATGATATTCTAGAATATTCCAGCCAGGGCATGCTCTTTCCTAGGACAGCTTATCGCCAGGCTGAAATCTTATCCATATGCAACTGATCACACTTTTCATGTGTTCTACCTTGTGTGACCAAATCAACTAAGTCCCGAGACTCCTTTCATGTGTAGTGTCAGCTATGTGTGCCTTTTCATAACTGGGACCTTGTGTGCCCACGTAGCTTCATACTTGGTTAATATTACAAAGGTCCAACATCACCTCACACTACGCCTGTTCTCCCTTGTTGGAAACACTTAACCAAGAGGCATGTTGTCCAGGGAACTAATGAATAGCCTTATACTTTACAAAGAAAAGAATAAGGAATGAAATAGTCAGGGAAAAGAATGAAGAATTAGGGGGAAATCAACTTAACAAGCTAGGAAAATATTTCCAGAGGTCTGCATCTAGCTTATTCCACACTTCGGCCTCACCCTGTGCCTTCTAGCAGAGGTCTCCCACCAAGGTGCTCACTTCATCAAAACTCAGGTCAGCTCCCTGGGTTCCCAAAATGTCCACAATGTGCTCCATCTCTTTGCCTAGGTCCTCAAGTTTGTCCATCCTTCTAGTGATCTGGGGGTATAGTTCCTTTATCCGGGCCTTAATTAAGCTTATTAAGGCCTTAATTGCCTCTAATTTCTTCTCTACTTCAACAAAAACCTTGTCTCTCTCTGCCATGTTCCCCTTGTTCTTTTCTTGGAATTATTTTAGTTCCATCTCAAGCATGGTGACCAAGGAGCTCACCACCTTATCTCTGTCAGTGCATGTATCATATGTGTCTTCTGCAGACTGGGCAGTGACCTTAACCTCCACAAGTACTTGGTTGTACTCGGCAACGAGTGCTACCACTTTTAACTAGTATTCCTCTTTTAAGTGTGACCACTTATTCAACAGATTCCAAGGCCAAGGTTCATCTCTCCATGGTGAGGACGCACATTAGGTCTTCCATACACTCTAGGAGGGATGAGTAGTTTTGTGCGAGTGGCACTAAGTCTAGGTGCTTCAGGAGGATGACACCTTTGATAGACTCCATTTTCTTTTAAACTTCCTACACCTTTACTTTCTCTTCCCTTAACTCGTGCCTTAACTATGCGCTGATCAGTTCTTCCTATTTCAAATTGTTGGCCTTTTCTGCTAGTTCTTCCTGCTTTTTCCCTAACTTCACTTCCAAAATTATAATCATGTCATTACGCATGAATAATCTATCCTTAGTCTCGACCGCAACCTTGTTCAGTGCATTACAGACCTGCTTGTCCAAGAGCCCATGAGCATTCACTAAGGGATTGACCCCCTTAGATTCTAGCAGTTTGGTGAGCACTTCAAGGTAGACTTTGAAGTCTGGCTCATCAAACTGAGATTCGAATGCCCAAGAGATTATCTTCTTTGTTTGAGGGTACATGCCATCCTTCTCAAAAGACCTCATGGCTATGAGCCTTTCCGTGGGTACTGTGTTGTGGAATCATGCTTCGTAACACCTTCCTTGTGTCATCAACATAGCTCATTAAAGGTATTTGTTCCACATCAAGAGTTCTCTTTCCTGAGCGCGCGCCTTTGGCGAAGCTTACTGTCAAAGTGGGGCATCCCAGGCTATCATGTTCTTTTTCAATGTTCTCCTCCTTCCCCTCCTTTATCACTATGTTTGTGTTATGCTCCAACTCTTGGTCTACCAAGACCTCGAGCATTCTTTGTGCTTCTCTCTCTGCCACCTCTGTGATTTGTTCCTTTGTAAAACTTATGGCTCCCTCCTTTTTCTTGGTAACCTCCTCATCCTCCATGTCTTTGTGTCCTCCTCATCTTGTGTGCCCTTGCATCATGTGAATACAAACTCCTATTTCTCATCTTCACTCTCCTCTTCCAACTCATAGATGCTAACCACACGGGGCTCTTGGTCTTTCTCTGTTTCTTCTTCTTCTCTGCCACCATCTTCTTCACTTTCATCCCCTCTTCCAACCATGTATTTTTCCAAGCTGTCGGTCTCCTTCTGAGTCAGCTTCCTCATCCACCCTCTTCTTCTTCTTGAGAGGTGGCTCCTAATCAAGGGGATTCGGCCTTATCTTCTTCCTTAGGTTATTCTTCCTTGGAGACAGGTTGCCTAGGTGCCTCTACCTCTGGCGTCTTCTCCTTCACCAGAGACTTCTTTCTCCACATGTAAGTGCTTGGCTTGGTGCTTGTGGATGGCATGTTCACTGTTTGAGTAGTCAGCACACTTGGTGCTTCTCCGTCTCTTCCTCTCTTCTTTGACACGGGCCCCTTCTTGCCCAAGGGATCTTCAGGTATGGATACTTCACTCTCCAGATATGCACCCTTCTCAAACTTCATCCTTATGCGCAAGTACACACACACCACTTGATCCTCCAGTGATGGGTAACGTTATCGGCCTCGTCATTTGAATCTTGTGTGACACATACTTCTCCACGTACACACACTTTGTTGCCAGGGTAATTTAGCTTCTTTCTCATCTCCCTGTGTTCCTGGTCTAGCCTACCTAGTTCCAGTCTTATCTTCTTTGACTCTTTAAACCTGTTCACCCCCACTTGGAAGTATTGAGCAGTAAATGTGAAGGGGAGCTTGCACCAAGGGCTCCATGAATCATCTATCAGCTTGAATCTACCCAGGTAGTAGTGTTGATAAACTATGAATTCAAACTTCTCCCTCAGTGGCTACTGGGATTTGTTCAGGGATTCTCCACTCTGCCCCAAATGCATTCCTCAGGCACGTGTACCATTTTTCTAGCTGTGCCTTGTGGGGTGCTGTCATTGTATCACAAGCATATTTTTTGAACCTCTTCAAGGGTGAAGGATCCTTGGCTGGGTACTCCCACATGAACTTGTCTAGTGCATCATCAGGAACTCCAATATCCATGAATAAAATGGTGAGTAAGACGTTTCCGAAGAGGATCCTGTCCCCTTCCTTCGTGCAACTGACAATTTAATTAGCGATGTATGTGGATAGGTTGTATATAGTTCCCTCTGCAATCTTCCTATAGACATGTAGCCAAGGTTTGTTGACCTGTGTCCACCTTTCCTGGCCATTTAGCTTAGTCACCAGATGCACGACCATTTTCATTATGGGGTCCTTGATGTCTAAAATGTCATAATACCATGACCCTTTCTTACAGGAATACTCAGGTGATGGTTTCTTGAATGGCCTCCTTGTCACCAAGGTCATCTTCTAGGCTATCTCCCTCACATATGAGGCCTATAAATTGTGAAATTAACTAGGGAGTCACACGCATCTTGTGCCTAACAAAGTGGAAGTAATCTTCATGCACCTGTGACATCAACCACTGGTACAGGCATTCTGGCTTTCCAAAATAAGGCAACTCATAGAGTTGCAATAGCCCTGCCTTCTCCATTTTAACCTTCACATCATCATCATATATAGGTAAACCCTCAGGTGTTTGTTTGTTGGTGGGGTGTACCAATTCCAATGCCATTTCCTTTTCTATTATGTTCATGCAGTGATTATAGTCACTAACAGGTACACTTCTCAAGTGGGATTCCCATTCCTTCCCCATCATCACCCCATCTAGGTATTGCATCTCTACATACCATTCTTCATTTGTGTCTACCATGGGTTCTAGGTTATTTAGCCTTGGCTTTTCCCTTTCCTTTCTTGGGTGCCATGGTCAGGGTATTTTTATCACTCCAATTCTCTCCTTGTTACTCTGTTTTACTTCCTCTCAATCCTCCGATCTAAAATCCATGATATAACTCTTCTAAACCCGTGCCCTAGTTTTTCAAATCCTAACTGGGATAAAATATTCACAAGACAATGCCTCTTCAAATCTTTCCACACCCATGTAACCCCTTCCTTCTGGTTCACAATTTCAAACTGGATTTCTTCAATCTCATAGATCTTCCTTCACTCGATCGAATCTGAAATCCCTAGTTTTCGAACTCGCTTATATATCCAACTCTTCTATTTCACAAAGTAAAAATGAGAGTGCCCCAACCCTCTACTTATAGTTTTTCTCTTTTCTGAACATTAAATGCTACTTCACCTACCACCGTACTTTGTTCATTTAATGTGGCTTTTTCAAACAAATCCCATCTTCAGTGCCTTCACTTGCATGCCCAACTTGCACAAAACTCCTCCAACCTTCTGGCGCGCAACCAATCCAACCTGACAGAAGACTCTTGCACGTGCATGTAACCCATGCCGAAGGCACTTCTTCTATCTTGATCCTTGCTCTCACCTACCTTGTGTTGCTTTCAAATGTTGATTTCTCCTCCTCAGTATGTGGGATCTACAAGTAGCTTTACCCTGACACCAACCATTCTTCCATCTTCCTCTTTATATACCTCTTTCAACCCAGCTACTCAATAATGATTTTCAACACAACTTCCTTGGTACTTTGATCACACGCTTCTTCACCTTTCTCCACCCACACTTAAAGTGATGCATGGTCCTCTTGCACACTCACAGATTCACCAAAAATAGCAATAAGGTTACTGGCGTCCCAAGGCACAAAACAAAACAACAACGTGAAAGTGGAAACACAAGAAAGGGAAAAAGGCATAAAGGAAACTTCTAAACTAACTGGAAAAACTTCCTTATTTACAAACACCAAGAAGACTTATTTATAGTAAGGCATTCAGCCTACTGCCATTGAAGTGTCCAGGAAACTTCATCCCATCCAGCAGCTTGTAATTGGCATGCACCAAATTAAGGATGTATGAGATTGTGTAAGGACCCAACCAATGGACTTTCAACTTCCCAGGATGGTGCAAAAACTTAGAATCATATAATAACACCATCTACCCAACCTCAAACTTCTTGTTTCTAATATGGCGATCATGCCAAGCCTTTTGCTTTGCCTTTTCTATTGTTTTTCTCCATCGGGCAAGTGATCATCTCTCATCCAGTTTCATTAGCTCCTCAATTCTTTCTTCCAGCACTTGTTCATCGGCTAACCCTCCTACACACGCTATTCACAGAGAAGGAAACATAAATTCAACTGGCAAAACATAGCTTTCATGCCAAACACCAATTGAAAAGGTGTGGCTTTGTTTAGTCTTTTATACGTTGTCCTATAAGCCCATAATACTGCCGATACTTTGTCATCCCAATCAAGTCTTCTGACATCACAAATCTTGGTCAAGGTATGACTCAGTATTTTTTGAATGCTTCTGCGGTTCCATTTTCTTGTGGGTGATAGGGTGTAGTCTTGTGATGAGCCACCATGAACTCAGATAATAGGATCCTCATGGTCTCATTCAAGAAATGCGTACCCCTATCACTTGTCAGACTCAAAGGGCATCCATACCTCGTGATAATGTTTTCCCATAAGAACCTTGTTGATGTTGTTGCCGTGCAATCTTTAATTGAGGCTGCCTCTTCCCACCTTGTGAGATAATCTGTGTAAGTGATGACATAACGTGACCCAGTCCTCCATGTTGCCAGTGCAATAGGTCCTACAAAGTCTATCACCCACTTTTCAAAAGGCTCCATGCTAGGAATAGGGTGCAAAGGCATTTCATCTCTCCTTCCACGTTTTCCAATGCACTGACAATGGTCACACACTTTACAATAATCTATGTAATCCTTGTACATGGTTTCCCACCATAAACCTGCCATTAATATCTTGCACGTGGTGGCATCACCTGCATAATGCCCACCCGCACTTCCTCCATGTGCTTCCTCCATGATGGCCAGGCATTCATACTCTAAGATACACCTGCGCAAAAATTCATCACATCCCAACTTGTATAAGTCTCCACTGATTAACATGTAGGGCATGGTGCATATGGCCAACTACTTTTTTTCCAATGCCTTCATTCCATCCGGTGCCACACCTTCCTTTAAAAATACTGCAATCTCCTCTAAGTTCAAGGGAACGTGCCATAACCTAAATAGTTACGCATCTATTATTGCTTCCTTAATACTTTGCACATCCTCCCCTGAATCAATTCTTGATAGATGATCAGGCCCATAGTTGCTTTTCATAGGTTTACTACAATGGTGAATTCAAACTCTTGAAACAACAACACCCATTGATAGATGCACCCTTGCAGAATATGATTCTTTACTAAATACTTCAGTGCCATGTCGTCAATGTAAAACACAAAAGGTGTTGCTAGCAGATATTGTCAAAACTTGAAGAGCATGTAGATCATTGAAAATGCATCATGCTTGGTTGTGGTATAATTTTGCTTAGCTAGTGTCAGCTTCCTGCTTGCAAAATAGAGAGGATGATCAACAATCCCTTCACCTGGTTATGTAAGCACTACTCTAATGGCGGTCCCTGAGGCATCTACATGAACATGAAAGGGCTTATCCCAAGAGGGAAACCGTAAAATAGGTGCGGTAATAAGCCTATCCTTTAATGTATCAAATGGCCTTTGTTGTGCCTCTCCTCAATTGAAGGCACTTTTATGGATAAGTAGCTCCTCTAACGGTGTGGTGATCTTGGCATATCCCTTAATGAATTTTCTGTAATAGCCCGCATGCCTAAGGAATCCACACACTGCGCTCTGGCTAGTAGGCTCCCTTAACCTCACAATAACTACAACTTTAGCGGGATCTACCAGCAAGCCCTCCTTACATATGATATGCCCCAATAAAGTCCCAAAGGATGTAGCAAACACACATTTCTTAATGTTGAGGGATATCCTCAACTGCCTACACCTCTCAAACATTAACCTCAGATTGTCACAATGGTATTTAACCAGACCATATACTGTCCAGTCATCCAAATAGACCTGAAGAAACTTACAGATGAAGTCCTGGAATGCTTGTACCACTATGCGTGAAAAGACAGTAGGCACATTCTTCAACCCAAAGGGCATGACCGTATATGTAAAACTTCCCCACTCGGTGGCAAAATTTGTCTTCTCCTAGTCTTCCTTTGTAATCTGGACTTGGTGGTACCCTGAAAATCCATTCATAAAGGAATAGATTTCTCACCCAGTGACTCCTTCCAAAATTTCTTCAGTGAAGGGGGTGGGAATGGATCAATGACACAAACTGCATTCAATTGCCTATAATCCACACAAATTCTAATCCACCCATCCTTCTTGATGTTGATTACCATCAGACTTATGCACTCCGATTCTTCCACTACCTCAATGATCCCAGAAGCTATCATTTTTACTATCTCCTCCTTAACCTTCACACACAAATTGGGATTCATCTGGTAGGGCCTTTTCCTAACTGAGTACGCACCATCCTTTAGCTTTATCTTCATTTCCCCTAAGGAGTGGTGAACGTCCTTTAAGCTCATGATACCCGTGTGGAAATAAATCCTCAAATTCAAGGAGCAGATCAATAATTTTTGATACTTCCTTCTCTATCTAGTAATCCCCAATAATAGCTTCCTTAGGTTCTTCTTCTGAGCTGATGTTAACTTTCTTCATCTTTAAAGGCTTATGGTAGGAACATGTGCGATCATCTACACTGTCCAGTACCTCACCCATCCCTATAGAATGGCTAACATCTAAGCTTTCTGATTCCTCTCCATCAATCACATATACCAACTTTCCCTTCTCTTTTTCCAAACACGCACACTCAAGCTGTAACTCTTCTGTTTCCTCAACTTCTTCAAAATGTGCCTACAATCCTGGTTCACCTAGTAACTCAAACAACCTATCTTCCATCCAGGCACTATCCCCCATGGTAAGGTGCTTGATACCCTGCAAGGCCTTATCAATCGATGGTTTGGTACTCCGATATTCAAAGGTTTGAATAAGGTCAGATGTGAGCTCTTACCAATTCCTTGTCTGGTGGCATGTCTCTGAATGAATGTACCATGTGCGCACACAACCCTGCAGTGTAGAATAAAACTTGTGCACCCAGAGGGATGGTAGCAAAGCTTTTGCGACTTCTCTCTAGACCCATTCACACTCTTAGATATAGAAAGAGGCTGGATCCTTCCCATGGTAGTCCTTGATGATGGTGGGTACATTACTCCTAAAAAATCTGACAAAGAGAGCAATTATTACCTTGCGCCATTCTAAAAGGCTCTCATGATGTGTGGCCCACCACCGAGCTGCTGTGTCAAGTAAGACATAACTTAACATCTCCCTCCGTTCCTTCTCATCCTTCCACTGAGCTTTTACCTCCTACATAAAGATCTCAGGGAAGGCTCCTCCTAAATACTTGGGCAGTTCTTTTCCTCTGAGGTGCCTAACCATGCGTGCCTTTATTACCTTATTCACTAACCCTCTCAACTATTGTCCCATTAATTCGTAAGTTCCATGCACCCAATTGTCACATGCCATACTGGTGGTATCACTCACTGACTAAGCATCTTCAAACTAGATAACCCCGTTAATAGGGTGTATCATCTCAGGGTCTCTGATTGAGCACACATAAATCTTGTCTAGAAATTTTTCTCCCAATGGTTCAATATAGGGTGTCAAATTTCCATCAACCAAAGGTATAATGACCCATTCCTCATTTTTCTCAAAGCTGATGTACCCTTTTTTGAACCGAAGGTCCGCATTATTTTTGTAACACCAAGGGCACCCAAGTAGTGCTAGGAAATTGTCCACCTCGGCGAGCTATAAGACTTTGAATTCCCCCATAAACTTGGCTCCCTGGATAGTAATAACTACATCCTTCAAGACACCGATGGGCATTGCCTTAGTTCTGTTTGCCATACACAGAAAATTCAAAGATAGATATAATGCAGGTCTCCCCATCTGATGCCATGCATCCAAAGTCATAACATTAACCTTTGCATCTGTGTCAATGAGGATATTGCTAATAAGCCATCCATCTACAACTGCATTCAATGTAATCTCCTTATCGTAGTCGAGGCTATGAGGGGGAAGGTTTACATGTAAGACTTGTCTCTTATGCTCTTCTCCGGCACATGGTACCTTCTCTCTCAACTAAGATCCTAGCAAAGGAATAATGTTGTCCTGTCTTAGCATTTTACACACCTCCTTGACCTCATCCAGGTCATCCTTTTGCATCTCGACTCTCCTTCCTGGATTTCTCTTTTAGACATTGTATTTCCCCTTGTAAGCTTCGAGTAACATCCATGGTGTCCTGATATATCTCCTTCTGATGCGTGAGGTCTAGATACTTTCCATGAACGACCTCCTCCCTCGTAACTAGGGTCTTCTATCTTGGTACCTCTCTTACGTGTGTGGCTTCTACCCTTATTGTTACCAAGACAAGTTCCAAACCTGCATCCCATGTTACCCAAGGCATCCACTGTATGTCTACCTTCTTAATACTGACCATCACAGCACTTTTGTCCTTCTGGTGTTGCTGATTCATATGCTCAAATAGTTCATGGCACTCCTCATACTTATGCTTCTTTCCACACTATGAGAACTACATTAGGTCTGGGTACTCACACTTGTAATGTTCTGTAGATCCACATTTGAAACATGTTCTATGTGGGAACTCACTCCTTCCTCCTCCATGGTTACCTTGACCATGAAATCCTCCCCAAAAACCTCTTCCATGTGCTCCTCATAGCAGCGATCATAATTTTTAGAACTGCTGGCAATGCTGGTCTGGCGTAGCCCATGATCAATGGCCTCATGGATCTGATCAATGAGCCTACAGTCCTTAGTATCATGGGTTGTGGAGGTGAAAATTTTACAATAACAAGATACATTATTCTTGATCATGTGCTACAGTAAGGGACATATACTTGCATCATGGTCCCTATGACAGATCTCACAATCTACTATCATAGTGCGTACCGTCCTTCGGGGGAAATTATCCTTAATGTGCCCCTCTATTTCACAATCTATGCACCACAGACCACTGTGAGTCTCATGGACTGAGTTTGTAGACAATTTTTCCAACTGTTTGGCCATAGCATGAATCTAAGCTTACAAGAATGGGCTAACGCCAGTATCAATACTACTAACAGCCTCAGTGCACAAGGTAGCTTCTAATGCTTTGCGCGGGTTTGTAAAAGTTTTATGAGATAAAGCCCTTCTAAAAGGGGTGATCAATCCTCCAATAAACCACTGTGCATGCTGAGAAGGATGAATATCATATGATAATTTAGACAAGAGAGTTTTAAAGCATGCATCATACTCCCACACACTCTCTGCCATTCCTTTTTGAATCTCCTTCAAAGTGTTGATGCTTTACTGCTTAAACTCAGGAATGTGGAACTCTACCAAGAATGCATTCTTTAAGGTAGTATAGTCCACCACTATTTAATGAGGGTCATACTTTCTATACCAATTATATGTGTGCCCTTACAATTTGGTCAAAAACTAACTTACCTTTCATTCTAGTGTTGTGATACCCTTCGCATGCCATAGCAGCTCACATTTGTGAACATGTTCTACTGCATCCTCAATGCCCCTATAATCTGGAAAATGTAGAGACATTTCAAAGAATACTTGAGGTGGTGGTCGGGGTCCCTGTCCTCCCGAGCCTGAGCCTTGATTCCCACTAGTATTTCCTCCACCACCTAATCCACTAGGTCCACTAGGTCCTATGCCTCAAGAGCCACCAGATCCACTAGAACCACTGGGTCCAATAGAGCCTATAGGAGCTGTGCCGAGCACCCCCATGGTCCCACTAAACTATGTGCCGATGGTTTGTTATAGCACCCTGCTACCACTACTTTGTCCCGCGCCACTCCCTTATGTGAGACCGAAAGCTTGTACACTTGCCCCTTATCCAAAGACTCCTCTAAATACTAGAATATGTGTAGCCATAGAAGAAGGAACTGAAAAATTGTACCTTCTAGGCGTGGATCCATCTCTTCCACTGATATCAACTGGGTCAATAACACTTCTTCCTAGATCGAAAAAACCAAGCGCTAGGACTCAGTCACTGGGTGGGTTCAGATATACACCAACTCTCCTTTCTCCATGCAATGAACTCTCACCAGAAGCTGAAGGGGTCTCCTTAACATGTTTGCCAAGATGGGGTAGTATAGATTGCTCAAGTTACACATCCTTCGTGTGAACCTCAACTCGTTCCCGTAACATTTATCTCCATAGATCCATCACACTAGTAGCCTTGCATCATCTAACAATCTCCCTTTCACGTGCTTCACTATACTTGAGCCACATTTCTCCCCTCTACTTTTTTGTCATGATATCTACCATCTTCCTCCACCCAAGCTCCCTTACCCAGTGCTCAGAATGGTTTATCTAGCCATTGGGAAATCCTCTAAACTCATGGTAACCATCAATATCTTCATAGCTAGAGGAATATCACATAGAAATGTTCCTCTAGGTTCTCATAGAAATTCAAACTCAGCAATCTCCAAACAAGAATACGTGGAAATGGCATATTCCAGTGTGTAACTAGTCAATACTCCTCTCCACCAATTATCTACAACATGGGTCCATGTCAAATCTGTTTCCTACAAACTTTGGTAGTCTTCTTCGGTCCATACATGTGATCCATAATGCCAACTCGATTTAGACATATAGGCTAAAAACCATTCATATATTTCTACTGGGAGGCAGTTGAAGAAGGTATCATCTAGATCATGGTAGAGGTTCTCTTCTACCCATCTACGTGTATTAAACTTAGGTACAATGTTGTATCTCTGAGAAAATTCATCCTCTGTGCTTTTGATCCATGCTTCAACATTTTCCAGTGTCAACCACTCTGTCATTACTCATTACACAGGTCATGATGTATGTTATATCCCATTACAACTTCAAAAAGAGGTCCCGATAGTAGAACCAAGATGTAGTCATTTTTACCCCCATTATAAAACAAAGGAACCCCATGCATACCGGCCTATCACCCAACAGAAGCTGAGTGCTCACCCAAATCACGCACGGGTACCAAGTCTCTCTTTTATGTGATTTCAGCAGGAAGCATCATCTATGAGTAGTGTAAGAGTTTTCAGGAGGTAAGTTAAGAAAAACAAGAACCATAAGGCTCAGAACAGCCTCTAGATCCTTGTAGTCACTTTAGAATGAGTACTTTAATAGATTCCAGAACATGCATTATGATAGAAAGAATTATACAAGCATTCATACATAGCATGAAAGGAAAGAGAACTCATATGAGAGAAATGTGCATTAAAACCATTGATATCCATGTCTGTATATAACAGGTAACCTCATTATATTCATTGATTCATTACAGAGAGTCACAAAGAGTAGACCGTAGTCATGCATATCACTGGATGTATGTAACTAAGCTAACAGAAAAAGAAAAATTATAACCCCATGCTTAGTGTATTCTTTCCTAAATACAATAACCCCTCGCAATAATTTTGTAGAGCTTGGCTTACTCTCTAACCCGATATACCTTGTACTTCTAGATATCTTCTCCCTTCCCTTCACTCCATAGACACTTGTATTTATAATTCTCATGTGCTGCCAACTCACCTTCCAGCACCCTCAGATATGGCACCAAGTGTCAAATGTGGTCCTTTATGCGAGCATGCTCCCCCAGGCCTGAGCTTTCCACTCCATCTCATGATGATCTTCTAGAAGATTCCAACTGAGGTATGCTCTTTCCTCGGCCAGCCTATCTCCAGGATGACATCTTATCCGAGCGCAACCAATCACTCTTTTCATGCGTTCTTCCTTGGGTTCCCAAATTGACTAAGTCCCAAGCCTCCTTTCACACATTACATGAGTTATGTGCTTCCTTAACTCTTTCTTTCATGTGCTTTTTCCTTTCACGCCTTTTCATAATTGGGACCATGTGCACCCATACACCTTCATACTTGGTTAATATTACAATGGTCCAACAATATACATGATATTTTTGAGTGAGTGACTATTGATATGATGGTCTAGAATGTATAATTTATGATACAGATATGAGGAGTATCAAAGATGCCATTTTTTTTGTCAAATCACTTGTGACTAGTACAGAGAATTGAGGTAAGTTATAAGATATTATTTCTATCTTCTTGTGTTGAAATAATATTAGAGATTTTAATTATGTATTCTCAAGGTAGGGGAAGCCATATGTGTGTGTGAACTATGTGGTTTAAGGGTCTAGGAAGTAGAGTTACATCTAAAATAGACCTTATCTAGGTCTCTCATGTTGAAAAAATATTGTTGCAAATAACTATAGGTTTGTGGAATATATCAAAAATAGGGGAGAAAGATATGTCTCTCTTCAAGGTGGATACAAGGCTTGTATGGTAGATTGGTGGTGTTTTCAAGGTGTGTTAAGGGCTAGTAAGGTGGTGTTTATCATATTTCCATGTACATTGCTAGAGAATGGAGGTTATAAGGTAAAGTCAACTTCATCATGTATGAAAGGAGGTCTAAAAGAGTGAAACATAACTTCAGGGACTGTTGAAAGGTATTTGAGCATCTCCATCACTTGTTTTCAAGGTAATAATATAAATTTTTATGTTATTTCCTAGATATAGATGCAATGAGTCCAGGGGAGACTTATAAGTTTTTATCGTGAAGAGTTTTGGTTTGTAGGGCACTGAGAAAGTTGGCATTTTTGGTCTAAGAATGAGCTTTAGGACCATTGGTCCAGATGGTGTTTTGCTAAGTCTTGAAAGTAGAATTGGTAATTTTGAGCTTGAAACAAACCTAAGAAGATATGTATGACAAAGGTGAAGTAAAAACAAGAGGCTATCATTTTAGGGGGGAATTATTTTCATGATATATCAGGTCTATAGGATCATCTTATGTTGCTGGAGCCAAAAAGGAGAGATTTCAGTCCAAAGGGGATATTTTTGAGTCAAGTAAGTTTTGTTTTTCATTGATTTCATTGTGTGTTATCATTTTCGATATAGTATTGTCATTGTAGCCTTTTTCATATATGCAAAATGGGGAGAGAAGCATCAAAAACAAGGAAATGATTCAAGTAGGTGTGTTGGTCATGTTGGTTGTCATTAATGAAAAAAGTAGAAATTGTTGGCCATTGTGTGTTAGTGTTGTCATTAATTTCAAGTCCATTTATGGTAAAGGGTGTCATAGTGTTTTACGAGTCTTCATGAGGTGTTAGTCTGATGTCAAGTGTGAAGGTTGATTGGTATTGTCCAAGTTTGAGTTATAAGAGGTCCTAGTAGATGGTCTAGTGAGCCGAGTCATAATATATGTCCTCTTAATTTGGTTGGTGTGTGTTGTGATGTCAAACATGGTTAATATGATGTGTTATATGTGTTTAATATTCTACTTTGTGTCATCGTTCTCATTTCATGAGAATTCATGATTGAGTCAAGTCATTTCAGGCCTATTCCTAGTCCTGAAACATGTAAAATGAGATGGAGGTGTGAGATTTGGAGCTGATCATTCCTAAGAAAGAATGGTATAAACATTTTATTAGTTTACCTAAGGTGGATGGTGTGTTTTGGGTCTGTTCTCAGAGGTTTGGTGGTGTTTCAAGGTTCTTAGGAAACAAACATGTGAGAAACATAGAAGATAGCAAAGGTAAGTCTTAGTGGTTGGAGAGTTTTAGAGCAATTTGGATCAGATGGTGAGTGTAAACACCTATATTTTGATCAAAGAAATTTGAATACCTAAATTTCACTATCTTCCCCTCCTCTCACTTGCTTTCAATAACGACATTTCTTTATCTAGTTATGCGTCTAGTTCACTTAGGATGCCAATTTAGGACATTTTAATTAAGTGATAATCCTCTTAATTAGCTAATTACATGTTGATTAAGTCTCTAATCTCTCATTTAACCAATAAACCTTCTTATTGGCTAAGCCTCCCCTCCCAATCTTCCAAAATCTATCCAAACTACCTTTAAAAACTCTCATAAAGCTTCCTAAGCTTGTTTAGGGTCCTTAATTAATCCTAAAAGATTAATTAGTTCCTAATCTAGTCAAAAGGTGTTTTGACTTCTAAAAGGTCTATTTTTTGCTTTTTCATTTGTCCCACATGCACTAGGATTTCAATCTTGCCCAAATCAAAATCTATAAATAGAAGGTTAAGGCCTCCCTTTCAATTTTACACCTTGTTGCATATCACATATTGATATTTATTGAGATCTCATTTGAATTAGCCAAGCTATAAGGAATTTGATCTTGAGCTATCCACCATTAAAATAGCTTCATCTTGAATCTTTCCTCCAAATTGGGTTAGTAAGGTATTATTTAAGCATGGTTTTGTAGCCATCTTATATAGATCTCTTCATCATTTTGGAGCAAACAACAAACCACTTTGATTGTTTAGAATCTAAATAGGTTCACACATATATTAGCAATCATAAATAGTAAAATAAACTTAACATGTTATGTGTTCCATACACATTACATGCCTTGAAGTTAATTTATTAAGCTCTTATCTTGATGATTATTGACTAATTTGGTGCAAGCTTTACACTACTAGGTGTTAGTCTAGGTTAAATAGATTTCCAATCTATTCACTAATATAGTGAGTATGGAAAGTTATAGGATTTTTTCATGATGCTTCATGACAAATTTTAGGTCATTCTGAAGAAGGATTTGAATGATATGCAAGTTTTTCCAAAATTGGGTAAGTTACAGTGTGTTTTTGAAGAAAATGTGGACCTTATGATGCTTATTTTGAATTGTATAATTTTCATGGGGAGCTGTGATCTTTGTAATACCTTCTTAGGTTAGTTATGAAGGTTTTACAAAAATAATGAGGTGGTTTGATTGTCACATTTTTATGATCAATCATCAAGAAGGTAAAGTGGTTTAAAACCCTAGCTAAGAGTGACTTCAAGGATAAGAGGTATATTGAGCCTATCTTGATTTATTTTTCTAAAGTGATTATTGGATGTGAGTTTTGGAGTGTTAGAGAAATTTGAGCTAAAGGTCAGTTTTTGAGTTTTAGAAGGCTTAAGAAGAAGTTTACATATATGGACTTGGTTAAAGGCATTCCACGTGGATTTGGATCTGGTTATAATATGTTATGGAAATAGTATTTATAGGTCTTTTTGTTGATGTATTTCTTGTGCCTTGGTGATTTTATTTTATGTGGCTTTTAGGTAATTTTGTGAGGAAAAAGGTATGTTGATTTTTAGTACATATTTGCTTAGGCTGAAAAAAAAAGTTGGTTGAGGAATGAAATGAATGATTTTATGCTTTATATCACCTAAAGAGTGAATAGGGATTTTTATTCCTATTTAATGCCTTTATAGTTCTTATCAGTGACATAAATGGTGCAAGCTATTTGAGTTTGCAAAATAGGTTTCTAGGCAACATGATTTGGAGAAGAGAAAAGTTGATGTGGTTTGAACATATCTTTGTTTCACAAGATATAACATACATGGGTGTGATGTACATGTCCTTAGGATTCCATAAAGTGGTTACATTCCATAGTTGAGTTGTTTTGGAGTGGTTTTGATGCCCAAAGGTGAATAAAGGGTGTTGGAAACAACAATTTGGTGAAGGATATGAGTTTTGTCCCATGTTATGAATTATTTGATTGGTCCAAGAAAATTTGCAACCAGTAATGATGGCTATATGTTATATTACACATTTTGGATGAATTTCAGAGCTTGAATAATCATGGTTTTGGTATTGGTGGATTTTACTCATCCCAGTGATAGGGTTTCGAGCTTGTTTTGTACAAGTTGAGTGGTTTTGGGCATGGAAGACCTATATGGGTCATTTTTGAACATGTTTATGAATATTTTTGGATTATTTTGAATTTCATTGGTCTAGATAAAGGTATATGACTAATATATTTTTTTTTTGGAAAAATAAAATCATATAAAAGCAAGTTTTGAGTTCATTATTGAACTAGTGCTTTTAGAGGGAAAAGTGCGACCCATATGTAAGAGTGTAATAGGATTGAATGCATGATTTTAAGGATGAAGAAATGTGATACATGTTGAGGAAGGATTAATATAATGTTTGCATTGTTTTAGAGCCAAGTTAATTCCAAGAAGAAGAAGATAGAGCGAGATGGTGGAATGAGGGTTTGAAGAAGATTATGTGGGCTGAATTAGAGATCTCTATCAATTTTTGTAGAAAAAATATTCATATATCATCATCATCAGGTGGATTATTTTATCCTTAGTCATCTTAGGAGATTTTATCCTCCTTGTGCAGTGGGTGCTTCACTAAACTAGGGGTGGTTCTCCTTATAGGGTTAGTGCTCTACTAAACTAAGAGTTGGTACTCCTTGTGGGGTTGGTTCCTCAAAAAATTTGAAACATGGAAATATAGTGTTTTTGTTTCAGTGGGTTTTTTACCCTTGAGGTTTTCCCACTTATATTTGGTGTTCATGTGTACTCTCTTTCTCTTGCTCTTGTGAATGGTTGTTTCTATGTGTAAGTAAGCACACATATGGTTCATGGTTGATTGAATGGATGTATAAATGATAATGAATGATGAATTGTAAATAGAGTAAGTTTTTTTAGAATTTATTCACCCCCCCCCCCTTCACATTCCATTGTGCTTCCAATGTGTAATATGTCTTCAAGTTCATTTCATGTGATGACATTTGTTGAAGTGGTCATTCTAGGCTTATTAGACCTAGTGCATGGGGTTTGACATGGTGACATGAGATATAGAATAGGGAAGTCCTATAAAATCATGGGAATTTTTTATAACACTACATATGATGCATTGAAGGATTTTTAGGTCATTACTTAGAGGTGTTAAAATGTTTCAAGGTCCTTGAGAAGAAAAATAGTGAATACTAGTCAAGAACCCACATGTAAGTCTTAGTGGCTAGAGATTTGCAGATGTATTTGATCATGGATGAGAGTTATCATGCATGGAAGAGGTCATCATGATGCTTCATGTCAATTTTCAGGCCAAATTTGTGAAATAATTGCAAGAAAAATAGTTTTTAGCAAAACCTAGTTCTAAAGAAGGAAAACTCGAGCTTAATGGATAACTTCAGGTGCTCACCCACTCACAAAAAATTTCATGGGACCTTGTGGATTTCAAGGATGATTTTTCATTGAGATAAGAGTGTTTTGTAAAAATGATATGATTCGATCGTCCCATCTTTATGAACAATCATTAATAAGCTAAGTTACTCTTAAACCCTAGTGGAACCCTCCTAACATAGCGATATGAGAAAGATGAATCATATGGGCACCAAATGAAGTTAAAAATATAAATTGATGCATCATTGTGATAAAGGATTATCTAAGGCTCATTTTGGTAGTAGTTTCATGTTCCAGTTGTTTCAAGAAGTGAGAGAAAACCCCTTTATTTGTTGAAATTTGTAATTTTAGGGCTAAGATGGAAGCTTCAGAATGAAAAGTGAATTGTTCCAGAATCCTTGGGAGTTATGCTAGATATAAATAAAATTTATTATAAATTTCAATGAGTAAATTTGAAGATACGGGTCTATCGACACTAAAATTTTCCTGCGTAATTTCTATTTCATTAATGTGTGTATTAGGAATAGGATGTTGTTAAGTATAATTAGTAGTAACGTCTGATAGAAGATAATGGCGCTGCCAGTACGATGCCGCCAATAATGTATAGTACGGTAATAGTCAAAAGTACAATAGGAATGTTGTGGTAAAAAGTAAATATTTTTCGTAAGTGGTCCAGTAATGTTAAAATGTCAAAGTTGGGGTAAGTAGAGAAGTAGGGTCTACATGATTAGGAATTAGAAATATTATATTGGTAATAAGGACAAGGAGTGAGGTCATAAATATTTTGTGTATTTTATTTGTAAAAAGTCTAAAAATGTGGAACCCATGTGAAATGATAAGGTTTATCTTATCTTAAAAGATAAGCTTACATGTACAAATAAGAGTTAAGGTATGGAATATGATTCGTCAGAGTGGATTTCTTATCCTATCTTAGAGATAAGATGGATAAGCCTGGAAGTTCTATAAATAAAGAGGCCACCGCCCCTCATTTAGCATAGAAGGAAGTAGTGAGAAATATTGTATGAAGTGTGTAAAGGAAGCCATCAGCTTAAAGGTGTGTTGAAGAAGCCATTAAGAGGTAATTGTAAAGTTTCTCCCATAGTCTTGGTGAAAGGAAAGTGAATTCAATAACACTTGAAGTACCTCATGGGTGAGATTGTAACAATTTCATGTTAATATTATAATTTACTCTGATATTTCAGATTTATCATCATTCCTTCTTTTCATAGTCGATGGTATTCTTGTGTTATGTTTGTTGTTGTGTTTCTAGATTACATCCACCAAACTAAAGGCTGTGCATTAGTAAATAATCATAGCACGAGGAGTTCCCAGTGAAGAATTATCATAGTGCCGAATTGGTGGTGACATTTTGGTTCCGTTGCCAGGACCATTCCTCGTTGGTTGATTTTTTAGAGAGATATTCCCACTTAGTCAAAAATCATTTGGAGGGTAACCTTGTTTTTACTGTGCATAGTAGTTACCATAGTAAAGTCATTTTTGCTGTGAATAGTATTTACCGCAGTAAAGTCACTTTTTACCGTGAATAGTATTTACCGCAGTAAAGTCACTTTTTACCGTGAATAGTATTTACCGCAGTAACTTCACTTTTTACTGTGAATAATGTTTACCACAGTAAAGTCAATTTTTACCACAGTAAGTCAAGTTTTACCATAGTTTACCATGATCATTTCTATTTTCTATTATAGTGATTTCAATTATTTGTGCACATAAGTCTTGTTGATTGTACTTGTGAGTTGGTATTTCACTATGGTTACTTTTGAAAATGGAGAAGATTCTTGTTTTTTAGCCCAATCTAATGAAGATGCTTCCTCTTTCATTCAAGAGTTTAAACGATCTTGTATTTGTAATGGCCTTATAAGAAAGGAACAATGGACTGAATTTTTTCCTACCTTTTTGGATGGTTCAACCCTTAGGTGGTTTGAAATAGTAGGTGATAATGTGAAAAACTCATGGGATTTATTAATGAAAGTTTTCTTGAGGAATTTGGTGAACAACAGAGATATGCAGATCTCATGATCGATATCACAAAGCTAACCCAAGGAGAGAAGGAGAAGATAAGGGATTATCATGCTCTTGTTCTAGAGCTAAGGAGGAAGCTCGAAACCCAGATCCAGAAGGAAGGATTAGCGGATGGGTTGATGAATGGCATGGATAATCTCCTATGTAAGCACTTCATTCTTGGGATGAAGCCAGCGATCAGACAACGAGTGAAGTATGACCGCCCAACTACCATTGAACAAGAAAAGGATATTACAAGAAGGCAAGAAGAAAGCACGGAAGAGAAGCCCAAAGAAATTGTTTCTAAAGTAGAGCCTACACCAGCACCTTTGGTCCAGAATCCACAACCACTCTCGGTGAGCAAAAATCTTTCTCCTAGTACATCTACTAAGTATGAAGATCTACTCAAGAAGATGGGTCAGTTAACTATTAATCTTCTTCAAGGAAAAGAATTTAGTTCTCAGGGAGGAGATAGAGGACCAAAAATAAATATTTCTGAAGTTGTATGTTATGGTTGTTATAAAAAGGGTCATTATAAGTATAATTGTCTAGATAGAGCTTCTACATCTGGTAAAGGAGATAATGATAAAGGAAAAGCACCTGTGAATTCTTTTGATGTAGTAGATAAGAGCATAAATAATGAAGTAGATGTGTTTGTAACAAAAAGAAAGAAAGAAAAAGATAATCAAGATGGAAATGATCCTAAGAAGATGAAGGAGAAACTAGTAAGAAACATAGGAGAATAAAGTTGGGTGTGCAGGATTTTCTGATTTCACAGGGGCAAGGACCATACTCCATCTTGGAAGATCTATCCAAAAGGCTTGCAAATATTACATATGGTCAACTCTTGGCTATGTCTTCTGAGAAGAGGCGGGAGCTGTGAAGTGGACTCAATGCTCGAAGAAGGAAGGAGGTTGAGGTCCCTATTTTGGAGGTAGAGGCGGATCCCTAGGATCCACAAGCTGAGGTATTATGTAATGGTATTTCAATTCATGATGTCTTAGTTGATGGAGGTGCTGTAGTTAATGTAATGACCCTAGTCTGTAATGAATATGTTGGGTTTAAAAATTGATCACCCTTCAACACTTCTGTTAAGGTCGTTAAATAAGGGAAAAACTAAACCAGAAGGTGTAGTTTCAAATGTGGCAATATCTGTTATGGGTGTTGTATGTGTGGTAGACTTTCAGGTAATGAAAAATGGTACTGTTTGGTACCCAATGTTGCTAGGAAGACCATGGCTAAGGATAGTTCATGCAAGAAACTACTGGAATGAAGGCTTCATGACACTTGGACTTGGTAGAGAGAGGGTGAAGATAAACGTGATCCCTCGGCATCATAAGGCAGAACCTGTGGATTCAAGTGATGAAACTGATGATTGGACATCCTCTGATTACTCTAGTACCAGTGAAGTGGACACTGAAGATGAAGAAAGTGAGGTTGATGTTTCAGTCATGGATATCCTTCCAGTCACACCGACTCATGACCCCATAAAATTGATCTGAAGAAGTTGATGATCGTCTCCAACAAATAAAGATTGGTGATGTTGTGATGGAGAATGAGAAGGAATCCTACCTCCAGCTCTTTCGAAGGTACATACACATATTCACTTTTGATTACAAGGAACTCTGTCAAGTAAGTTGGGTAGAACATTCTATTGAGCTGGTAGATGGTGCTAAGCCTATAAAGCAAATGCCATATAGAATGAATCCTAATTTTTCCAAGACTTTAAAAGAAGAGATAGATAAGTTGCTTGATGCAGGGTTCATATTTGCTGTGGAGAATTCAGAATGGGTTTCTCCCATTGTGATCTCAATAAAAAAGAATGGGAAGCTACACATTTTTGTTGATTACAGGAAGCTCAATAAGGCAACAAAGAAGGATCATTACCCTCTTCCATTCTCAGATCAGATCTTGGACGAAGTAGCTGGCCAGGAGTGTTATAGTTTTTCTGATGGATATAACAGATACAACCAAGTTCGTATAGTGGATAAAGATCAGCTGAAGACCACATTCACCACTCCTTGGGGAACGTTTGCTTATAGAGTTATGCCTTTTGGGTTGTGTAATGCTCCAACAACATTCCAATGTTTGATGAATAGGGTGTTTGAACCCTACATTGGGAACTTCATCAGAGTATTTCTGGATGATTTTTACATCTATGGGAGCAAGATAGACCACCTGCACTAGATGGAGATAGCATTTCAAAGTTTAGATGAAGCACAAGCCTCACTAAACCCTACAAAGTGTGTCTTTGGATGTTCTAAAGGTGTTTTGTTAGGGCATGTTGTATCTAGAGATGGTATTGGTACTGATCCTGATAAAGTTTCAAAAATCAAAGATTTACCATTTCCTATGAATAGAAGTAAGTTGAGATCATTTTTAGGCCATGTGGGTTACTACAGAAGGTTCATCAAGAATTTCTCAAAGATTGCATAGCCACTAACCCAATTCTTGAAGAAGGATGTTACTTATGAACCAGGAAATAAGGCGCATGAAGCTTTTGGACAACTGAAGGAAGCCCTGGTGTCTTCACCTGTTTTGAAGAATCCAGATTGGAGCAAGCCATTCATTGTGTACACTGATGCCTCAGATGCAGCACTAGGAAGTACTTTGAGCCAAAAGGATGAAAATGGGAATGAACATCCAGTTTACTTTGGGAGAAGACAAATGAGCAGTGCTGAGGAAAATTATACTGTAACTGAAAAAGAGGCTCTAGCTATCATTTTTGCTATAAAGAAGTTTAGAAATTACTTGCTAGGGAAAAAATTTATAGTTGTAACAGATCATCAGGCTCTAAAATATATTGTCAATAAGCCTAACCCATCAGGGAGGATAACAAGATGGATAATTTTTCTACAAGAATTTGAATTTGATATTATAGATAGGCTAGGAAAGAAGCATGTCAATGCAGATGCACTCTCTCGAGCCTATGATGGTTTAGGATCATGTTATGATGATGATGATTTCCCCGATGCAGCATTGTTCTCCCTTGACACAATCCCTAGTGAATACATAGATATTTGGAATTATCTGAATGAATTCAAGTTTCCTGATGATGCCAATGCAAAGACTAAGAGAAATATTACTCAAGCCAGTCATCCATATTCTATTCTACATGGAGTATTATTTCGAATAGGACCTGATGGACAGTACAAGAGGGCAGTTGGACGTGATCAAGGGAAGGAGCTGCTAGAAGATTTCCACAATGGTACATGTGGAGGGTACTTCTCTAGAAAACTTACACCAAGAAAGATCTTGGATGCAAGTTATCACTGGCCCACTCTTTTTAAAGATTATTATAATTATTGTAAGACATGTGATATTTGTCAAACACATAGTAACCGTAAGACTTCATCATCTCCATTATGCTCTATTCTTCCACTTGTTCCCTTTGAAAAGTGGGGAATAGACATTGTAGGTCCACTTCTAACTACCTCACGCCAACATAAGTATATTGTAGTTGCCACAGATTATTTAACCAAGTGGGTTGAAGCTAGGCCGTTGAAAACAACTTCCATGGATGAAGTGGCAAGGTTCATATATGAACGCATTATCACCAGATTTGGTTGTCCATTAGAAATTGTAACAGATCAAGGAATCCACTTCATTAATGAGGTGGTAGAATCCCTAGTCAATAAGTTTTCTATTAAGCACAGGAAGGCAACAACATATAAGCCAAGCACAAATGGACAGGTGGAACAAACAAATTTTGTGTTGTGTCAAATTATAGCAAAAGATGCAGCCTTGTAGGTACATAAATGGGATAAGAGGATTCATGCAACATTGTGGGCATATAGGGCAACATCAAAGTCAACAACAAGATACTCCCCATTTCAGTTGGCTTATAGCATTGATCCAGTTCTTTCTATTGAGTTTGATATTCCCACGGTCAGAGTTATGGAAAATGAAAGGATGGATGAAAGTGATTCAGTAAAAGAAAGGTTGGTACATCTTCATTTGCTAGAGGAAATGATGGAAATAGCTAAGGATACGAGCTATAAGAAGAAAATGAAGCAGAAGGAATACTTTGATCAAAAGATCTGTTGGTCTCCATTTCATGTGAATGACTTGGTTCTAGTATATGATTCTAGATACAAAAAAAGAAGACAGAGAAAATTTCTTCCAAAATGGATGGGGCCCTACAAAATAGTAGTTGTGCATGAAAATGGTACATACCGACTGGAGGAATTGGATGGCACTCCCATTATGAAATGGTTCAACCATGACAAGTTGAAGATTTTCCAAGCACCAGAATAGTCTACTCCGAGGACGGAGTAGAAGCTAGGAAGGGGGAAGATGTCGACACTAACATTTTCCTCCGTAATTTCTATTTCATTAATGTGTGTATTAGGAATAGGATGTTGTTAATTATAATTAGTAGTAGCATCGGATAGAAGATAACGGTGGTGCTAGTACGACACCTGCCAATAATGTATAGTATGGTAATAGTCAAAAGTACAATAGGAATGTTGTGGTAAAAAGTAAATATTTTTCGTAAGTGGTCCAGTAATGTTAAAATGTCAAATTTGGGGTAAGTAGAGAAGTAGGGTCTACATGATTAGGAATTAGAAATACTATATTGGTAATAAGGACAAGGAGTGAGGTCATAAATATTTTATGTATTTTATTTTTAGAAAGTCTAAAAATGTGGAACCCATGTGAAATGATAAGGTTTATCTTATCTTAAAAGATAAGCTTACATGTACAGATAAGAGTTAAGGTATGGAATATGATTCGTCAGGAGTGGATTTCTTATCCTATCTTAGAGATAAGATGGATACGCCTGGAAGTTCTATAAATAAATAGGCCACCGCCCCTCATTTAGCATAGAAGGAAGTAGTGAGAAATATTGTATGAAGTATGTAAAGGAAGCCATCAGCTTAAAGGTGTGTTGAAGAAGCCATTAAGAGGTGTAATTGTAAAGTTTCTCCCATAGTCTTGGTGAAAGGCAAGTGAAGTCAATAACACTTGAAGTACCTCATGGGTGAGATTGTAACAATTTCATGTTAATATTATAATTTACTCTGATATTTCAAATTTATCATCATTCCTTCTTTTCATAGTCAATGGTATTCTTGTGTTATGTTTGTTGTTGTGTTTCCAGATTACATCCACCAAACTAAAGCTGTGAATTAGTAAATAATCATAGCACGAGGAGTTCCCGATGAAGAATTATCATAGTGCCGGATTGGTGGTGACAAGTCTCAAAATTTTCCCTAATGATTTTGGCCTTAAGGGCTAAAAGCTAATCATGGAGGTTTGAGTTAAGATGAGTCATTTTACATGTTATAGCATAATTTTATAAGCTTGGATATTGTGTGGACATATGAAATGATGTTTTATAGCCTTTGTTTTGATCAGATGATTTTATGGTTTGTATCTAATAGACCAAACTGCCCTATTAGGTCTCTCAAGAAGCCTTGTGGTTTAGATGTGTAAGTGTGATTTTCTCCAAATGGCATATGCTTCTTAGTGCTTGAGCATGTTGGTACAAATTTCCTTGAAGTGTTCTAGGTGGTGGTTGAGCTTGGAATTTATTTTGAATGTGTTGGAACATGTTTCTCTCAAGACCATTTCTTGAGTTCCTTTTGGCATTTTGGGCCTATTTTAGAGATTGGCTTAGTTAGAGGTTGTGTGCTATGAGTTGGAGATTAAAGTGAATTGTTTCAAAAATTATATTTAGATATATTTTAATTGATATACTAATTGATCCTTGATGATCAGTTTTGGTATGTGAACTCATTCATTTTTTGGGACTTATTTTTGGATCCTTTAAGACCTTGTTTTAGAAAAAAGTGTGCTTCATAGTGGAGATGGAATTTTCAAAGATTTTTGTGTTGCTTGGTGATGTTGAGAGGATGTATTTGAATTTTTTGGATATTTTGGAACCACGAGAAATATTCCTTGTGCCTTTTAATATCTTGATTCAATCATTAAAAAATTAAGACCTTGTTTTGGGCTTGTTTGAGTAACCTTATGTTAGGTGGTGTATTTGGGCTATTTCCAAACCTTGAGGTATTTTAGAGTGATTTTATATGATTTCCCTGATATATATTTTTTTATGACTGACCTTTATGTTCATGTCTGACCTATGGGTGTTTAGGAGTTAGGTTGCGTAAATAAGCAAGTGTATTTGGTCATTTGTGACTAGTTGTGCCCATAGGGATGTGAGCGAGCCAAAGAAGGATGGATAGAAGGTTATATGGGTTAAGGAAATATATTATGATAGGTATGAAATACTAAGGAAGTTATAGGATCATATATGAAAGTTCAATAGACCTAATCATCCCATGAAGAAGAAGGATTGAGTGAGTTAGGAGAGAGAGAAGTTTTAAGATGGTTTGGTGTGTTTGGAGCTGAATTTGTGATCATCATCAATTATGGAAGAAACCTATCATTAGTGATCAACTATTTCAGGTGGTTAGGTGGGTTCTTAGTAATATAGGGGGTTTTATCATCATGGAGAGGGTATACATCAGTATCACATATCACAATACAAACATCCACCATCTTGATTAAGCACAACCAAAAAAACATGTAATGAACATGAAATATACACAACCAACTATTTAACAATGAGAGGTAAGAAAGAACAATCTAAACCATGAGAGGCTAGAGATATTAACACATATCATGAATTTATTGCTCTAGAATATGCATAGTACATTACAGGTTAGGGAAAGGCATTTATCCCATTACAATGTTTTGGATGAAGGCTTGAAGCCCTAGAAGAAGATGGGTGCATGGGAGGAGAAAATGACCAACTTTTTACTTTTTACAACCCCATTACAATTTATAGAACAAATTCCAAGAGAGGAGAGAGAGAAAAGAAATATAAAATTACCTCCATTACCCAAAAAAAATCATTGTTTATTCTATAATGAGTATAGAAGATCTGCAAAATCCATGCTTGATTAATGACCTTGATTTTGGAAAGAAGAAATTGGCTCTAATTGCACCTAGGTATATCCCTTAGCTCCTACAAATTCATCATGATTTTTCTCCAACCTACTGTTATCCTATTTTTTGCCTCAGGTGAAATTAGAAAAACATGACCTCGCACAGATAAAATAGGAGGATCGAGTCAGCCATGGGAGATCACATTTTTTTCTCAAGCTACAGAAGTTGAAGTGGGCCGAGCACATTACTAAGGAGATCAGGAGTTTGGTATTTTTCAGGTAATGAAGGATATCTGAAGTTTGAAACTCAGTTTTTGGAGGTGACATCAATCGAAGGTAGGCCAAGGTGAAATTCGGGAACTCAGTAGAAAGAAGCATGAAAAGGGGAGAAGAAATTTTGAAACCTGAACTCTAAATTTTAGAGTTTGGCATTTTAGAGATTTGGTGGTTTCCAGAACCCAATAAGGTGAACAGTGCCATGAGCTCAAAGACACAAAGATCTAAAACCCAAAGTCTAAATTTTGGACTTTGAGATTTCAGCATTTTGGAATATTTTGGATCTTAGTTAGATGAATGAAACCCCGAAACCTGAAACCCCAAAACCCGAAACCCCGAAGACATAAAGGTCTGAAACCCAAAGTCTGAATTTTGGACTTTGCAGTTTTGGCATTTCAGAAAATTTTGGCTTGAGCAATGAACATTGCTGTGTAATTTTGGTTCGAGATTTCAGAACCCTAGAGCCAACTCACCAAATGAATAGCGATGACACCCCCCGAAGTAAAAATACTCGAAGCTCCGAATCTCAAAGGCCTGAAATTTTTTATTTCCAAGGGTGTGATGTAGGGTCAAATCTCTAAAAAGGAAGATCAACCACTCACATTTATTGCAGTATGGCACCCTAATCTTCAGATGGCCATATCTTTTGACTGGGAGCACAAATTTAACAAAAATAGGAATTTTTAGAAATATCTCAATGTGCTCTACACATCAATGAATATAAGAAGTTTTGGAGATTTAAAATCTCCCTAATGGACATTGTAATGAAAATTTGTGCCTTTGGCCTTAAATTTGATGTATTTTATCAACTTTGAGAGCAACAAAATCAGATTTGTGGATGTTTGACACCCTCTTCTGTGTTTTATTACATATTTTTGATCTTTCATTATATTCAAGGTTATTGTGTATTGTTATTAATTTCATTGTAGGGCTCTGAAAGTGTTGTGTTTATCATGCATGTTGTTCAACAACCTTCTTGGTGCATTCCCTTCCCTTAGAGTAGGTTTTATTTTCATGCATTTTCTCTATCTCTGTCTCCTTGGAAATATTAGATTAGGGTTAGATATACAACTCTCTACACTTTGGATTAGTTTTCACTAGGATTGGATAGGAATTCAACCTTCTTCAAAGGGTTATCCAAATTTCAAAGTCCCACACTTTGGGATAACTCCATGTTTGACGAATCACACTAACTGTCTCAACCTTTCACTTGCGAGTAATCAGGGGTGCTGTAATTTTTCCATAAGATTTTTGACATGCCTGGTGGGACATCACAGGAGTTAGATTTTTCTCATATTTCATAGGTGTCTCATTATCAAACAACAAATATTAGGCCACTAAGAGACCAAATTAAAAGTTTTGGCATGCCCGGTGGGACATCACATGAGTTATATTTTTCTCATCTTTCAAAGGTGTCTCATTATCAAGCAAAAAATATTAATCCACTATGTGATTTTTCCATAACAGTTTTGGAATGCATGGTGTGATAGAGATAAGTCTTTTCCAAAATCTATGAAGGCATTTTCATCATTTTTAGACTTATAAATTGCAAGTTCTTCAATTTTAGACTTTTAACCTCTTAGGATGAACTCCAAAATTAATTTTCAAGGGCTTAAATTGCTCAAAATAAGTTCAAATTTCACCAGATGATAGATCGGTACCTAAGCTTAAAAAGGGTATTTTTAGGATTTTGAAATTTTGACTTTCAAAATTTCAGGGTTTTCTCAATTTTGAGATTTTAGATCTTTTGATATTTCAGGATTTCAGGTTTTAGAAGTCCATCAATTTTGGACCTTTTGAATTCTGGGGTTCGGAATTCTCCTGCTTTCAGATTTTAGGGTTTCCTTAATTTTGGACTTTCAAAGGTTTTCAGTTTTAAAGATCTCCGCATTTCAATAATTCAGGACTGTCGGTTCAAAACAATCTTTAACCTCCAGAAGATTAGCTTTAAAGCCCTTCAAAGTTCATTTTTATCCTGTCATTTTTCTGTGTGGCTTGGAAAAATCTAGCCTTTTGGGGATCATCTCCTAAAACATCTAGTGACTCTAAAGGGAATAAAAATTTAGTGGTGGTGTAATAGCATAGGTTTTTCAAGTATATGAGAAGGATCCAAAGTAGTTCACGAGTAAGAGAGTAAGGTAATTTTGAGTACTTGAAATTATCTCCACATAGAGGTACAAGAGGAAGAAGACCACAAATCTCATCATCACCTCGAAGTAGATAATTATCTACACCTCCACCCAATAGACCCTTCCTTTAAACAAACAGGGTTCTTAGGTCAATCATAATGGTACATCTACAACAACAACCACCGTAAGGCCACCGAATCCTTAAGTTCACTTTACAGGAAGCAGCCCATTGGAACTTGTTGGTACCAAAATTGATCCTCCATTTATGGTTGAGAAACATCAACAGAATGAGAATGATTCCTAGAGGATGATAGATCTAGATTTGTGTATTTTGTAGCTGGGAAAGGATCTCATCATCTCTTTATCACCCGAGCTCGAAGGAGTCAGGTAGCACCTTGCTGATGGTATGACCTACCCTCCTAATTTAGGATCTTCCTTTGGCTAGGGTGAGAGGACCCATTCTATAGTCTGTAATTGTGAGTGGGGTGGATGTATCAACAATATTTGGCACTCCTTTTAGAGTAATTAAAAAACAACTCTAGGAAGACATGATCAATTTAGTAAAGGATAACTCTCATGAGTTGTTACTTCTAGACAGTGCAAATGTCTTCTAAACAAAACTCAGACTACTAAAAATAGTATGGAACCAACTTTCTTTAACATATTGTTTTCTTTAATGAGGTAGTCATGGGTAGTTATGGTAGGATTAGTTAGTTTTGGTTGTATTTGATTTGGGGAAGTAAGTAGGATAAAGTTGATTATACCATATTTCAAGGAAATTTTAATAAATGTTGGGAGATATACCAAGTACAAGACAAATATACCTCAAATAGATCAAAATGAACCTTCAACCATAAGATGTATACTCATAGAAGCTTAAGAGTTCACAGTTTCACAAAACCTTTAAGGATTCAAACATAAAAATTCATGTTGAAGACTTAATAAAACACCAAGGATTCACAATTTATCACACCTAAGATACAATTAAAGGCTTATAAGAAACATTTAACAAAGTGGAGACATAGTGAATTTAAAAAAAATTATTAGACAAATAAAATGAAATCTCTTCTCAACAGTGTAATTTCAATTTCTAGAATGCTACCAAAATGATAAAGTTATATATGACTTAAAGGATCTCTAAAATAAGATTGCAATGGGAGCATGAATAATTATTTTATAGTATATCATCTTGACAGTAGATAAAAAAATGCTCATGATTAACACAATTAATTCAAGGCACATCAAATTTATTAGCAAGGGAAAGTATATCTACAGTCTCAGTACTTCTCAATGAATTTACACTTACAACCATCTTAACATGACTTAATTTGAAGGATCAAAGAAAGTAACAGGTTTCTCATATGAGTTCTTGGGAAAATGTTTTTTCTCTTATTTTTCCTTTCTCTTCGAAAAAATATCTGAATTATTATTATTATTATTGGTAAAAGGTTTTGGAGGGACCTTACCCAAGTTTATAGAAAAAGGCTCAAAAAATAAGATAAAAAAATTAAAATAGTGTGTTTTCTTGATCCATGGGGTCCACATCCCAACCAAAAGAGGAAAAAATAGTAAAAAGAAAAGGCAGGGGACAACTTCCTACAAAGATCCCAAAGAAAGCAAATTGACAACACAAAGGCAGTAATACAATAACACAAAACTTGTTTCACCGAGTACAAAGAACCAACAACATTAAACAAAAAACTTGTTAAAAAATTTGACAGCCACCCTAAGAGCCTGGTATATTTTGAGGGAAATGGCAATGGTGGGATCCAAGTTTGATGCCTTGAACTTTCTTATAATCTTTCCATTCTTCTAAGCCATATCCGGGATGCCAGTGGATTCACAATTTTTCTGGATGTGTACCTGCATAAGGTCAATTATAGCAATTTGCATAGCTAATAAATTGTTTTACTTGTCATCAAGATTCTTAAAATTGGTTTCCAAAACAAAAATTTCATCTTTGAGGCCTGCGTTGGGGTCCGAGGCTAGCTCTTTAATAGTAGACTTAAGTAGGAAATCTACATTTTCTTCAAGGGTTTTAACCACATTATCCTACATGTTAAATTTATTTTCCAAACTGGTGCTAACATCAATATCAGGGAAAATAGAGGGGGTGGTATCATCTACCACAATTTCTTCACCATTCATGTCAGATCCCACAACTTCCTTTCCTTTACTGATACTACAGAGAACCATTTTTGGGGGTGGCTCCAAGACAGAATCTTTGTACATTATATTTTTAGACCAGATACATGTTTTCTTAAGGAGGGGAGAAACCACAATAGGGCATGGGTCATTGCCTACAACACTAGATAGGTACTGAATAATGAGATATATGACACCCTGATAGAGAGGGATAGTCTTGTTATGGCCCTAAACTTCAAGAATAAATTTTTCCATTGACTTCAGAATGTAGTAGGAGAGGATTACCTTCACCTCTCACCTAAAGTGGTTTAACAAGACCATATGATACTGCAAAATGGTGGAGAATCTCCCTTCTAAGGTGACATAGTGTACCATAATCCTTGTAACCTCATCATATGGCTGCAGGATAGAAGAAACCAAAATGCCCTCCTTTTTATGTCGAGCATTTCTCCGTCATCCAAAAATATCCTTTCTTATGATTCCTTATCCATTTTGTTCCTAAAAAATCCATTCCCTTCTATACTAAGACTGGTAATAAAAGAGATGAATTCCTAAGTGATTTGAAAGATCTTATCTCCAAAGGAGACATTATGGTCTTTCCATTTTTCCACAAACTAAATGGATATATATTGTTCATGCCCTTTTATGTGTTGGATGAAATTGGTGAAGCCCTCCATATTAATGGTCTCCCAAATTTCAATTTGGTCCTGCCATTGGAGATGAAATTTAACCCCCCAAAGCTCTAATATCATAAAAAATTAAGCCCCCTTCGTTGAGATTAATCTCTTCACATTTATAACATTCTATTCATTCATTTGCTTTCCAATTTCCCCCCCAAAAGAGTGAATCTTCAAGGGAATATTCCCCTTTACAACATATATTTTAATCCACATTATTCTCATGAAGATGCCTCATAAAATGTTGCCAGATGTGAGAACTATGAGCCTTCCATGTATTTCACTCTATTTATGTGTGACTGGGACGCCATGTGATCACTTTTACCCACTTATTTAATTGTTCTTTTCCCTTGGTGACTAGACATTTTCTTTTTATTATTTTCAAGTGCCTCCAAGCAATTTTATTTGACAGATGCTCTTATTTTCTTTTCCAGAATCCATTTTGAATGTTGTATATTTATTTTCACACCTTTTGGGTTATTTATCACAAATGATTCTTGTCAAATCAGATCAATTTATAAATTTTTTCTCAATACCAATTCATTTCAACTTTTAAATTGCTTGTGCAGATATCTTATTGAGATCTCAGGTATAATTTCACCATGATTGCACTAAATTCAGCTCACCTACCTTAAATTTACTATAAAAATGCACCACTTAATTCATTGTTTCACACTTTCTTCTTGGCGTATAATTAGTTTGAGGAAATCCATCTGTATTATGGTAGGAAAACTAGTGGCATCCAGTTTGAAAGAAATATCTATTGAAGATTTGCATTCTATTTTCAATTTTTTGGGTCGATATGAAAAGTTTGTAAGGATGGTGTTTGAGATTGTTGATCTTGATGATTACATGGGGCCTTTAACAAATTGATTTTTTCGAGTTTCTCTCGTGATAAGACTTATCAGGATAAGTCTTGTTTTCTCTACTTTTCAGAAGATGTATTTTAATCTATTCAGGATTGAGCTTCAAATGGTTCCTAAGGATTTGAGGGAATTATAGAATGTAATTAGGCCCAGTATGTAGGATTTGACCAATTGCAACTGCCCCTACCTTTATGATGAAGCATTTGTTACAAAAGAGATTCTTCTGGAATCTTATGTGCTTGATGGAGAACTTTCATTGACTATAATTCCATCCCTTTTATCACCAACTAAATGCATTGGAGAAACATGTTTCATTCTTGGAGGGAAAACAACCAATGACTACACCCCCTCCATCTTTTTAACCATCACTTCCTTTTGTGAAAAATCATAAGGTTGATTCTAGCTTCAGGCCTTCTGTTCTAGTTAATAATTTCATGCCTTCTGCTCCAGTCCTTTCAGAATCAATTGTGGTTGCACTTATAGCTCAAGGTTCTCAAGAATCTTCTTCTACCAAAACTAAAGGGAAAAGGGCATTTTCTAAAGGTGGTTTAGATATGGGTGAATGGGTCTCTTTTTACGAAAAGAGGTCAGAATTTCTTAGCCTGTTAGATGGTCCCTTGTCCATCCTGGATGATCTTAAATCAATGGGAAAGTCTCGCACACTTGAAGGTGAAATTATTTTTGTTCATATGGCACTAGGGATGGATGAACATGGGCCTAGGAAAAACAAATTGGTGATAAAACTTCCTCTTTGTAGAGAGGATCTTGTGGTATTTGATGTTTAAAGTTTCTTATTTTTGTCTTTTCTTTTGTAATCAACTCTAGCGGATATATGTAATATTTTCTCTCATGGGTTGGGACCCCTATAGATCCCCATGAGTCTTTTTTCAAAATTTAGAATGTAAAAAAATCTCATTAGTTTATATGCTTTTAAAAATGGACATAAAATTTCATCCAAGTAATATAAAAATCTAATGCATTGTATCAAATCACAATTTATATTAGAGAATAACAAATTTTAAAAGTAATGTTCATCCTTCATGAAGAAATAGTATCAAATGAAACACCAGTTACAAATGAAATATGAAAATAAGATAAAGTTTTAAGAATGAAAAGCCTAAGCTTCTTCATCATCTTTCATGTCTGCATCATTTTCTTCTCCTGCTTCTTCTTCTTCTAGAAACATTGTCACATATGCATCATACCTTTGAAAGATCTCATTGATTTATTATTCATTTGGCCCTGTATGGTGTTGGAATATTAATGTTTGCCTTGCTATTATGTCCACACAGTAGCCCATTTTTTACTTGTATTCCAATGGCCTGGATTTTAACTCTGTAATTTTGTTCTCAATTTTCATCATTGTTTTAATAACTTCATAGGAGAAAATTTTTTCTGGATGTTTTTATCAAAAGAATTGAATAAGAAATCAATTATTAGATCACCATAGATCTTCTTGATTTTTTAAAAAACCATATCTTCAAGTTTTAAATCAATAGCATCTAAAGTATCATAGACCCATTTCCTTTTAACTTCTATTTTTTCTTTGATCCCATTAAAAACTTCCAACCTAATCTTCATTAATTCCTCCATAGCATGTTGAGTTCCTTTGAATTCCTTTGGAAAAATTCCTTCTTTTTCAACCAATTCATCACTGAGTTGAGTTACACAGTCTAACTTGGGAAAAAATCATTCAAATTAGAAGAATTCATTATCACACTGCTCATTTCATCAATCTCATTAAGCCTATTTTTGAGCTCTTCATACTTCTACCTAGCTTCTTTAATTGTTTCTTTTCCATTTTTTTGTCAATTTCTCAACCCATGTTTCCACAACTTGAACTTTCTTATAATCCTTATCAATATTTTCCATTTCTTTAGGGGTATTGGCAGAGGTACTTGCTTGAGTTTGACTAGGCTACCCATTTAATTTTTGCAGACTAGAGCTCACAGCTTTGACTTGTTCTTTCAATTTATTTTTAGTTATCCTATCCCCATCAACCTTTTCTAACAAGTCACTTACTGCCTCTTATACTTCAGGTTTAGTTGATCTCTTGATGGCTTTCCTAAGGGAATATGTTGAACACTGTAGTCACTGGTTGTTATAGTTTCTCTAGTTTTCCTTCGTGAGGGATTAACACTTCTAAAGTTTTAGATCCCAATGGATCCATATGAGTCTTGGTAAGAACCTTAGCTCTTTTCTGACTCTTGCAATTGTTCAAAAAAAGGGATATTAACATTTTCAACTGACATGGTTTCAAATGTTTTCAAATCTTCATTTAAGACATCACTATCTACTGGATTAGACAAGACATTACTTTGAGTTGTTTCTTCCTTAGTGTTCCCAATTATCACTCCCTTTGAAGATAAAAGTGAAAATAAAGGCATGGGTTGCCCAACCTATGGCACTAATGCTACATGTCGCATCTAGAAAACATAAATTCTTTCATGTTTTGGGGGATTAATCAATACATCCCTATGTTTATGTTTCTAGTGTGTATGAGTGCTTTCTCTTACCAAAATTGACTCATACACAATTTTTTGTGTCTTATGTGCCCTTTCAGACTTCATAAGGTCTGGTGTTGCTCTTTTTTCTTCACTGTGTGGCTTAGATTTTGAATGGCCACTTTCTATGGCCCCACTTATCAAATTATCAACATTGTGGGGTTTTAGAAAAACATTTGAAGGAGTTCTATGAGTAGCCATACCCTTCCCTTTTGCTTTAAGTGGTAATACAAAGGTGATACAAGCATTCTCCATAGATTTTAGAAGCATTTCCTCAGTCCTATGTCTTAGAGCAGACATATAAGTACCATTCCCATTGTTAGTAGAAGTCCATTCATCTATAAGTTCTCAAGTAGGTATTTTTGAAGGAAATTTAGGATATTTTCCTCCCAAGGGATCCATTCTATCAGCTCTTTCTTTTAGGGAGGAAGGTCATCTTTCAATTTTCCCGAATCCTTGAAGTTATTAAGAACTCTTGTGCTTTAAATTGATAAATCAATGTTCTTCTGGGCTAACCAATTCAATGTTCACCTCATTACATCAGTTATTTGAGCATATGAATCATCTAATTCCTCTTCATTCTAGTTCAAAGGGGCTATTGGTTATCCCTGCACCTTTTGATCAAGATAATATTGACTCATAGTATGTGGATAATCCACAAATCCCTTAGGGATAATAGAAATATTGAAGTCTATAATTTGGGTAAGAGTCATTCTTGAGAAGTCTCTTCGCTCGAACTCTTCCTCATCTCTATAATTCATCCAATAATCCTCAAATTAAGGCTCATGTTCAAAAGTGTTTTTAAGATTGTTGAACATCCACATAACATCATATTTTCCCCTTGCATCAAACCTTTCCATCTCAAACCTATTCATCTCTTGTTCCATTAATTTGGCCTTTATAATTGAATGGCAGGAGTAATTTCCAATCTTTAGGGGAAACTTAATGTTTATCTTGTGTTTTCCAGCAATTAATTTATGAACTGGTGTCAACTATCTTGACAATCCATAAAAGGCCACTTTTTCATCTAAATACCTAAAAAATTTACATGGTTGGCCTTCAAATCCACTGACCATGATGTATATAAAATTCTTGTACTGAATGAAACAACATCCATATTCCATGATTACTTGTCTAGCCTCATCAAAAATCGTGTATTATTCCCATTCTGGTGTGAATAAACATATGATTGGTGTAAAGAAGGCATCATTAACCAATATCACATTCTCTTTCCAATTAACCAACTCTTATTGAGGGAAAATCTCATGCATTTGGAATTTTTTAAAGTCAGCACATGGCAAGAGGCCAAGGAAACACCTGAGTCCTGTAATATTATAAATCAAATAATTCATCATATAAAATTCCAATTCTGCATCACCACCCATCTCTATTTTTGTTGTCAGTGCTACCATGTGGTCATGAAGTGCTTCTATGATGAAGGTTTCCCAGAAAATGCTCCCATTCTTCTCCAAAACTATCCACATATAGGTGCACATCCATTACTTGTATTCATTCGTGGTCTTCAATCCAGTCATTCGACTCAACAATACAATCACATCCTCTACTTCTTCAAAAAATTATGCCCTAAACAATATTTTATAGATTCGAGTGGTTTCCTTATTCTCTGCTAAGAGCCATTTAATATTTATGAGCTTGACATAGTCCTTTTTCTTGGCCTCATAATTTTGTAGGGATAAACTAATACCCATGGTTATTGGATTTCTTATTACATGACATTTTAGCATTATCCCAATGGTTGCAAGCCTCAAATTCAAAACTGTCTCACCACTTCCATCTAGTACTTCCCTCTTTTCTAGGTTTTAATTCATAGCGCAAAGCCACACTAGTTCTAGGTAGTGTACTAAGGGTGGAATAGTACCAGCTAAAGAAATCTTGCTAGCTTTAATTGCTTTCATGGATTCTCTCTTATTAGGCCTATTCATTATTTATAGAAAATATTTTAAGTTGGCATTCATTAAATTCATGTCTGTGATTTTATCCATATCAGTGTTGATTTTGGATGCAACCGAAAAACTAGATGACATGGTCTTCATCTTTAGTGCCCTAGTTTTACTTCAAATTTCCTTGCAAATGAAATAAGAATACAAGAGTGTCTTATTTCCAAAAGCCTTTCAATATCTGGTTCTCAATATGAGCTTCACAATCAATTTCACATTTTTCCTTAAGGAACTCTACTAACAATGGCGTCTAGATCTCAACAAACAATAGAAAAAATATCAATGTGTTCGAAGAATTAAAAATTACTCCTTGATTTGTATGAAAATGCATTGATGGCAAAAGTCATTAATGCATTACATCATAGCTATCCATTTCACCTATCCCAATTTTAAATATGAGCCATCCACATGGAATAGCCTTATGCAATTTGGGCTCAGGGAAACTTTTTACACTTTTGCATCGTGTTTTAAATGCATACACATTTATCTCTTTAACCTAATTTCCTGATTTTTACTTTCATCCTGAGTTTGACACATGGTTACATCTTAACTATGGCGGAGCTATGGGCTATCACTAAATATTTTTTCTCTTTATCGATTGAACTCAAAATTACCAATTTTCTCTAATGACCTGCTTCCCTACTCTTTACACAAGAAAGAGTCACGCGTCCTTGGCGGGCCTCGAGAGCTTATTTTCACTTTTATACTTTATTACCTTAGTGTGTAGAAATACAACCGAGCCCTGATTTCCCACATTCAACCAACTTGTGAAACCTGTATTTCTTCAGAGGTAGAGTCACTTTCTGTTTTCACACCTTTTGACTGTGAATATTCAGAAGAATATTTGTCTGGACCTTGGGGCTTTATTTACAAATTTTGAATTTTATAATATTGTTGCAATTTTTTAACTTAAAACTAACATACCGCAACCAACAAATACACACCATGTATCATCGGGCGGTGGAGCCAAATACAAATTTTGCAACATGATTAGGGGATAGTGTACAGAGGTAATTTTTTTGATTTAAAACTGATTTAGGATTAGTTTTTTATAGGGATTTTCAAGAACAACATATCTAACACGATCCTCAATCATCAAAGAGAAATAATAACCTAGACATGGGATTTTAAAATTAATTTAGAATGATTGTAACTTTTGAACTCGAATTTTCACATGGGAAAACTAGAAAATGTAATAAATTTCGAAGGCATGTTGCAAACAAAGGGGTGAGATTATTTCGAGTACCATTTTCACTTAATGCTCAAAGCCCTATCCCAGTAGCAGAACTAAAATCCATCCCTCATTTCATTGGTGAGAATCACATAACTTATGTTAATTATATAAAATATATTGCAAACATTTTCATTATTCATGAAATAAATGAAACAGATGTTGCACTTAAGTTACTAGCTTCATCATTCAAAGGAAAGGTGTTACAATGGTTTAGGATATTGAGAGTGAGATATATTCAAAATTGGGACCAGATACACACATCTCTCTACAATCACTTCAGAGAAAGAAGAGACAATCTGTCTGTATTGGAACAATTAACAACCATAAAGAGGACTCGTAATGAGAAAATGAAAATTTTCAATTTCTGATTCCATCAATCATGAGACCAAATTCTATTTTCCATGAGACGAGAAGTAGAAGATGCATTCTTATAATTTTTAAATGCTCTAAATTCAGATATAGTAATTATGATCCAATCCATGGGAGGAAAATACCTATTAGGTGCCTATGACCTAGCTATCAGAGCTAAAAATTGCCTTATTCAAGTTGTCAAATTAGCACCAAGGCCACCTATGCCTCTGTATCTAGAAATGGGAACTCGTACAACAAGTCAAACAAATGATTTGAATCCCATTCCATCCCCTAGAAATAAAATAAAAAAAGAGGCATCAACTTCTTCAAGCACTTCTAAAGAACTCCAGAAGGTTATGAAGCAACTCCAGAACCTAGGAAATGATCTATTGACTATTAAGAGACAACATGATCATAGTTCTTGACCGTATTAACATAACACTTAGTATCAATATAGGCCCCCATATTAGAAAAATAGGCCACCAAATTAGGATGCAAATCAAAACTTGAACCAAGGAAAACCTTAGTATACCAGGCCATTCTCACTATATGATCCAAATGTAGTTTCAATATCAAGAGCCTTGGTTCCAACTCAAAACAACATGGCACATGAGTATGAATGGTGTTACCCTTGTATTATACCTCTTAATCAATCAACTTGTTTCAATGGTGCACTGAATCAGCCTCTAATGGTGCAGATCGTCAATGTGTCCCAAGAACCAAGTGAGAAGGGAAATCAACATCAAGAAATTCAGTAAGAGGTACCTCTAATGGAAACTACATTGGTCAATTGGCAAACAAAATACTTATGTGGAGTTAATCTACCTCCTTTCCATGGTGTGGCTATCAATATATGGTCAAAGAAGAGGAACAAAGAGGAGGGGAAACCATCTAATCCAAAAAAAATTCAGCCCACTCTTACACAAAAAGGAGTTAGTAGATGAAATTAAGCTCCAAATGTATCAAATCAGCCTAAGGCACCTATTGTAGTAGAACATGTGCCTATTCAAGCTCCAGAAAAGGTTGTGTCTAGTAAGGGGGAAAAAGATAATACATCCCCTTTCAACATCATCGATCAGATGAAGAAAACACGTGTGAGAATCCCAGGACAACAAAATTTATTACAAGTTGTAATGGCCAATTGGTCTTCCTTAAATGGTTCAAACCAAAGACATGAGGATGTTCTCTCTAATTCCGTGTAACAAGATGGGGGTAAACCAAGCAATAATTTTAAGCCTTTGTCATTCTATGTGTCATTAATTATCGGGAACCACTTAGTACATAACTACATGATCGATTTGGGGGCTACTAGGTCATTAATACCGAAGCAAATAACTGATCACCTGGGAATCAAGTATGAGCTAGTATGAGAGTTGTACAACTAGATGGGACAATAATTTGAATATTTGGGATCATCAAAGGGTTAAGCCTAACATATCATGCATTTCCTAATGTCACTATTTTGTAGGATGTTTATATGAATAAATTGCCACCACTTTTCACCCTATGTTTGTCAAGATATTTCATGAGCAAAATTGGCGGGTACTTATCTGTAGACTAGTCACACATGCTATTAAGAACAAGATATGGAGGTAAGGCTACAATCGGATCAAAAACATTTGTAAATTTCCATATTAAGCCTCATGTGCCAAGCCCAATCAATGCAAATTACTCAACCTTTGATCAAGAGGAGTGCTCAAATGATCTTGAAGAAGACACCAAAGTGGGTAATATTCCAAATCTAACACTAGATGAATGGGGGAAAAATACGTGCATTTGATCCTTACAAAGAAATGGAAGAAGCTGAATTGGGAGTGTATTGTGTACATGAAGAATATTTGCCCATTCCCAGCCTCACCAAGTTAGAAAATAAAGATAACAATGAGGTATGGAATTTTTTTTTGATGGTTTGAGAAAGAGGCAAGGAGTAGGTGGGGGTAGCATGTTGGTGTCTCCATAGGATGTCAAGTACTATTCAAATTTCATGTTTCATTTTACATGTTCAAAAAACACATATGAATATGAAACTCTAGTTCATGGAGTTCATTGGGCCAGAAAAAGAAGCATAAAGAACTTGTAGTTATTCAAGGATAGCAAGCTTATTTTTAACCAATTAAAAGGACAACATGCTATTAAAAATGACCTACTCAAGAGCTATGAAAATAGGGTATGGGATATCATAGAGCAATTTGAAGCTTTCAACATAGATTTCATACCCAGGAAGAAAAATGAAGCTACAGACATGCTTGCAATGGTTGCATCAACATTTGATGTGGTAAATAGTATCAAAAGAAATAAAACACAACCCCATATCCATGTAATTTTGAGACCAGTAGTCCTAGACAACAACACTAATTGGCAGGTGTTTGAGAATAACTAACTAAATTGTTAATTTCTTACATGAAGAGGAAAAATTCTCAGCTAGGAACCAAAAAATATTAGAGAAACAATACCGAGATCAAGTAGTATAGTTTTGGAAAAGCAACCTTCCCAAAGGTTTGGTTACGTTGGTGTCCATCTTTAATCCTAATGAATAGTTTTGGAAAGAAAACTATAACATACAGGTCAAAGGAGAGGATTCAAAATCAATTTCAATAGGTGAAGGAAAAACACTCCAAATTGGAAAGGTGGCCACTGAACAAGAAATATATGAATTCATACAAATTTTCCAAGAGTTTTCATATGTTTTCACTTGGATTTATGAGGATCCACAAGGATTCAATCCGAAGTTAGCACAACATATAATAGAACTGGATCCATATGCTTAGCCCATCAAGGAAAAGAAAAGACCAATTAACCCACACATTGAGCCTCTAATTAAGAAAGAGCTAAACAATTTGATAAAGGAAAGTATTATATTTCCAATCAAGCATTCAAGCTAGGTTACAAACTTGGTGCCGGTTAGGAAAAAGAAAAGGGAAATCTAGTTATGTGTAGATTTTTAGCATCTGAACAGAGCATCTCTCATGGACCATTATCCACTCCCTTTAATGGAGAAAATCTTATAGGTGATATCCGGCTCGGAAATATTTTATCTACTGGATGGATATTCAGGATACAATCAGATAATGGTGAAAGAAAATGACTAGTTCAAGATGACTTTCACCACTAAGTGGGGAACCTATGCCTACAAGAACATGCCATTTGGATTATCAAATGTTGAAGCCAATTTTAAAAGGGAAATGGACATGGCATTCAAGTTTTTAATAAAAAAAATAGTACTGGTATATCTTGACAATATCACCGTGTTCTCCAAAAATGCAGCACATCACCTCTTTCATCTGAGATAGGTATTTCAAAGGTGCCAGAGATTTGGAGTTTCTTTAAACCTAAAAGAATGTGTATTCTTGGCCTATGAAGGAAATATGCTTGGCCACATTATGTCAAAGGAGGTATTGACAATTGACCTAGAGAGAGTTGAAGTAATACAAGAATTTCCCTTGCTAAGTCATAAGAAGGCTCTTTAGTGCTTCTTAGGGAATATCAATTTTTTCCACAGGCTTGTACCAAAATTTTCCAATCTTGTGAAGCCAATAATTCATATCTTAAAAAAGAGCATGGAATTAAAGTGGATGACTAAGGGTAAAACAAGTTTTGAAGCAATCAAAGAAGCCATACCTCAAGCCCCAACCCTCATCAATCCAGAATTTGCTAAGGATATCATGTTATATGTATTCGGTGGTGATTCAGAGGACATTACGCATGATAGGAGTTCCCTAAATCTTCCATGATCACTATAGTATGGAAAAGAACTCTGATAGCTTTTCAGAAACTATTTGAATGCAATAAACGAAGTCTGTACGATGGAATGGTGGCTAGTCAAAGTTTAGGTCAACCCTAGGTAGGATTGGGTCAATAGGTCAACATGTGGACCAATGAAAAGATGACACGTGGAAGTTGGCAAAAAGGAAAAATAGGATTTTCAATTTAGTTTGTGACCTCTAGTCTTCATCAGGCATAAAATTTGTGAGTGGGAACAAGAGGCTCAAATTTTATAATGGAGGGGAGCTCGGCTACCATGAGAGCTTTATATTATTTTCTAACATGGTGGGCCATTAAGCCACCACAATTTTGAATTCACTTGATATGCCTATCGAGGAATGACAAGTGGACTATGATTTTCTATTTGCATTATAAGATTAATTTAAGCTCGATGAGCTATATTTCTAGCTCGGTGGGGTGGTTAAATCCCCATCGAGGCCTTATATTACTCAACGGTCAAGTGATCACAACATTGCCATAATTATCAATATATTGCCATATGATTTGGGTTTTATCACTACATGTTCCGAGATTATCTATTATTTTTTCTGAAGTGTATTTATACCACCCTTTTGGAAGATCAATGCTAAACTTGGCTTATATCTCAACATGGTTCTAATTATAATTCAATGAAATAGAGAACAACTCGGTTGTAGATTTCAACATTCAACCACATCATTCAAACTTACCAACCCAAAAATTAGGCCTATCAACAAACCATGTGGCATTTTTAAACTTTTAGCTCAGTGGTGGCATTGGTAAGCCCAAAAAAAGAGTGAAAGATGTGGCTATTGCCACGTTTAGATAGGCTTGTAAGCCTATATTTAAAAAAAATAACTTAAAAAATCCATAGGATTATTGAGCACCAGGAAGGTGGAGGATGAACTGATTGATTTTCGATGTTCTTCGAAAGGCTGGAGCACTTTATAGGTAACTAAGAGTTCCATTAGGTTTTATTGTAAGATCAATATTTGTACTTCAAAATTTTTACTAGTGGAACGGTTCAAAAGAACCCAAAGATGTAGACTATTTCCAAACTCTGTATTCAATTAGTGTGTAGTGTCTATCACATTTATGCATTTATTTAGAATTGATTACTTAAAAGGAGAAATTTATCAGCAATTATTAAAAATTCTATAAGGGTCCATAATTTTTTGGGTAAATTTTTCGGATCAGGTGGTCTAGATATAATCTCTGCAATCCTAGTGCAACAAAATAAAGAAGTATCTAAACAGCATGTTGCCTTCTTTAGTCAATATTTGGAGGAATATGAAGTTAGATACTCCTTCATTGAGAAACGCATTCTCGCAGTAATCAGAAGTCTAAATAAGTTCAAGCACCTAATTTCAAATAACAAGATACAACTAATATTTTCCCATGCGGGATTCAAGGACTTCTTTTTGAAAAAGGATTTAAATGAGAAATGTGTAAGACAAATCACTCATGTCATGGAATATGACATTGAAATTAAATTCACTAAGCTTTTCTGTGGAAAATTATTATGTAAATAACTAGCCTTAAGTCAATATGATGAAGAAGGTGATGGAAAATAAATTGTCTTGGTACTATATGATGATCAAGAGTAAGCGGATGATAATGTGCCCACTCCTTTTTGGACTCAAGACATGATACACTTCCTACAAACAATACTATGCCCTCCAGAAATGAGAAAAGATAAGAGAAGGAAGTTGAGGCTTCAAGCCATTCCATATGTGCTTTTTATGGTATCTTGTTCATGAAGGACATCAATGGAGTTCTATTGAGGTGCATTGGAACAAGTCAAGTTGAAAAAGTGTTACAGGAATTTCAAAATGGAGAGTTCAGAGGTGATTTTTATCCATGGGTAATAACTCAAAAAATAATTAAGTCTGGGTATTACTGGCCCACAATGTTTAGTGATTGCTACACGTAGATTAAGAAGTCTAAAAAATGTGTGTTCTTCACAAGAAATAAAACACCTAATTTTAGTTGTCTAACCATTCTTGCAATGGGGATTAGACTTCATCAGGGTCATTAATTCAAATTTTATCCAAGGTCACAAGTGGATTCTGACAGCAACAGACTATTTCACCAAGTGGGATGAGGCGGGGGGAGGTAGCACTCAAGGAAGAAAATGATTCTAGCATACTAGACTTTTATGAAGGAATAGTGACAATGTTTTGTGTACTTACCATTATCATATTAGACAATAAATTAACATTCTTAGGTTCCAAGATCATAGAGTGGGTTGTTAGGAATGGGATATATCTCAGTGCCTCTTTAAACTATTACTCATAGGGAAACAAACAGGTAGAGTCCACGAATAAGAATTTGTTGAGAATCATCAGAAGGACTCTAGATGAAAACCAAAGGACATGGCATACCAAGCTAAAGTCATCCTTGTGGGTTGATAGGATCACACCAAAGGTGTCGACAAGAAATCCCCTTATAAGCTAGTATATGGGAAATAGGTGGTGTTGCCTATATCACTCGAGTTGTCGGCATTGGAACTCATGAAACAACTAGAATTGCTCGAGTTTGATCCTATGAAAGCTAGGTATGTAGATTTAATGGAAATTGAAGAGATCAAGGAGCATGCCATATTAACCATGGAGAAGGATCATGACATGATCAAGAAGACATTTGACAAAAAGGACAAGGAAAAAACCTTTCATGAAGGGGAATTGGTTCTAAAATGGGATAAAAATCGGGCAAAACTAGGAAGGAATTCCAATTTTTATGCCATTTGGAGTGTCCCCTATATGCTCATAGGATGTAAAGGTAGCACTTCCTTCCAATTTTCTACTTTGGATAGAGAGGAACATTTGATTCTGGTTAGCGAAATCTATCTTAAACATTGCTACTAAGAGAAAATGTATCACCCTTGTACATATTAGTCTAGGATTTTTTATTGGTCACTCTTGAATACATTTTTAACACAAATGATCAAGTCATAAGTGAAAAGTCTAACATGATGATTAAACAAGAATATTACGAACAAATCAACATTAACAATGAGAAAACACTCAAGTTGGGAAAGGTATGTAATCAAGAGGAAAAAAAATTCTTTTTTTCAAATTTCTCAAGAATTTGATGATTTTTTTGCATAGAGTTATGGTGATTTAAAAAATTTCAACCCATATTTAGCTCAGCATATAATAAAATTTGATTTAACTGTAAAACCAGTCAGACAAAAGCAAATACCCATCAATCTGAGAATTGAACCACTAATAAAACAAGAATTGGATAATTTGATCAAAGCCAACAATATTTTCCCTGTGAAGCACTCATTGTGGGTTATCGATTTGATTCCTATGAGGAATAAAAATGGAGAAATACAATTTTTCATGGATTTTAGAGATTTAAATAGAGCATACTTAAAAGATCATTACCTGATGTCATCCATGGAGAAAATTTTGCAAAGGGTAAGTGGTTCAGAAAAATTTTAATTACTTGATGGCTATTCAGGTTACAATAAGGTATTGTTACAAGAAGGAGATCAATTTAAAACAATTTTTACCATGAAATGGGGCACATATGCATATAAGAAAATTTTGTTTGGATTGTAAAATATAAGAGCCACGTTTCAATGTGTAATGGACTTGGTGTTTCAAGGGTTAATCAATGATTATGTTCTTATTTATTTGGATGACAGAACCATTTTTCAAAGCATGATGCAGATCATATCATTCATCTGATACACGTTTTTGAAAGGTGCAGGCAGCGTGGTATTTCACTCAATCCAAAAATGTACATTTTTGCAGTACATGAAGGTAAATTTTTGGGTCACATCATGTCTAATAAGGTTCTTTTTATTGATCTGGAGAGGATACACACAATTTTATTGTTGTCCTTACCAAATAACAAAAATAAATTAAAAAATTTCTTAGGTCGAATAAATTTTGTAAGAAGATTTATTCTAGATTTTGCAAATCTAGTGAAGCCACTAACCTCAATGCCAAAGAAAAAAAAAAGTTTCAATAAGATTACAAAGGGGAAGAATTCCTTTGAAGAAATTAAACATGTTATCTCAAAAGCTCCAATTCTTATCAATCCATATTTTAGCAAATATTTTATTTTATATGATTTTGTAGCAATTGATACAATCTCAGCCATGTTGGTACAACAAAAGGATGAAAAATTGGAAAAACCAATTGCTTTCTTTAGTCAAGGATTGGAAGAGTATTAGGTAAAGTATTATTTTTTTGAAAAAAAATTCCTTTCAATTATTAGAAGCCTTTAAAAAATTAGATATTTGATTTCAAATAATAATATTCATCTAATGATTTTTCATCCAAGTGTTAAATAATTTCTTTTGAGGAAGGATTCAAATGAGAAAAGGGCGGGTCAAATTAAAAAAGTCATGGAATATGATGTTGATATCAAGGGTACTAGATTAGTAAGACAAAGAGGGATATGTGAGAAACTGGTTTCAGACTTGTATGATGATAAACATCAGTTTTAGTGTTTAAAAATGATCAAGACACATATGTTCCTTCATTACCTCTAAGTTGGGATCAAGACATGATCCATTTTATTTGTACTGGATAGTGCCCACATGGTTTGGATTTAAAAAAAAAGGTATTTCAGATTGCAATCCATTCCTTATGTCCTCATTGATAGATAATATTTTATTTAGAAAAGATGTGAATTGAGTTATTTTAAGATGTGTTAATTCAGATCAGATTGAGCATGTTTTAGAATAATTTCATGGAGTAATATCTAGTGGTCACTTTGCACCAAGATCCATATCCTTGAATATTATGAGATCATGTTATTATTGGAAAAATTTATTTAGAGATGCTCATGCATGGGTAATAAAGTGTTCAAAGTGTGCTATTTTTTTAGGAAAACAAAATTTAACAACTCTTCCTCTTCATTCCATTTAGGTAAATCAACCTTTTATGCAATGGGGTTTGGATTTTATTAATCCCCCTTCTAGTGCAAGTCATAAGTGGATTCTCATAGCTACAAAACTACTTCACGAGGTGGATAAAAGTAGTGGGTTTGAAAGAAGAAAATGATACTTTAGTTTTAAATTTTTATGAAAGTCTTGTCACAAGGTTTTTTGTTCCCGCTACAATCATTTAGATAATGCATTAGCTTTCCTTAGAAAAAGATTCAGCACACATGATGTTAAGATTTGAATTCATCTCTCAACATCTTCCAATTATTATCCTCAAGGAAATGGCTTGGTAGAATCAACTAACAAAAATCTTCTCATAATCATCAAAATAACTATGGCGGGAAATCATGGAGATCGTGGCACACAAAACTAAAATCCTCCTTATGGGCTGATAGGATTGCTCCTAAGAAGTAAATTGGTAAATATCCTTTCATTATTGTCTAGGGTAGAGAAGTAAGGTAGCCAATTTAATATGAATTACAATCTCTATACCTTAGAAAGCAATTGGAAATGATGGAAGAAGATTCAATGGAAATCATATTTATAGAGTTAATGGAATTGATATAAGTTAAGAATAATGAAATGGATACTATGGAGCTTCAACAAGCTCAAGTGAAGAGGTATTTTGATAAGAAAAAATTACAATAACATTTACAGAAGGAGACATTGTGCTCAAGTGGGATGAAGAGAGAACTAATCCCAGAAGACACACCAAGTTTGAATCTTTTTGGAGTGGTCCATATCTGATTATAGGTTACAAAAAACACAATTCCTTTCAACTCTCCCAACCAAATGGTGATGATTTGCATATCCTAATTAGTGGGATATACCTTAAAATTTGTTATCGAGATCATGTTTCACCCATTTACTTTGCTCCAAGTGCTTCATGCACATTGTTGTTTTAGTTTACTTTCTTATGTGCCTTGTGAACTTTACTTTTATGTTTTTTTCTATTTTTTTATTTAGCACAGTTGGTGTTTCTGGAAGGTATTTTTGGTATCCTGAGTTATTTCTTGAAGTTGAAAAAATTGACACAAAACTCCATGCCAAATGGATGCATTAATTCTAATGGTTTTTACATCTAGCAGGAAAATATCCCCAAAATTCACCAAATTTTTATCCGAATAAGGATGTATGCTTATTTGTATAACTTATTCAAGTTCAAGCTTAGAAATATTTGGATGGTAGACCCAAGAACCCAAAAAACTAGAAATTTTAGTGTCTCGGGGACTTGCTTGAACAAAATTTTGCAAAGTTGTACAAAATCAACAAAAAATGTATGGGAGAAAAGAAAAAATGCCACCATGTATGGAAACGTAGCCATGCTAGGCCGCAGAGCCAAGGAGAAAAATTTAGGAAGGTTTTAAGTTTTAATAAAGTCGTGGGGAAAGGCACGGAAAAATTTATTTTACAAAGGGAAACAAAATTGGGGAAATCCGTAATATAAAGGGAAACAAAGCCATGGGGAAAGTTGAAAAAAAAATTATTACAAAGGGAAATAAAGTCATGAGGAAAGCCATAGAAAAAATGTAGTATAAAGGGAAAAAAATCTATGGGGAAATCCACGAAAAATCCTAAGTACAAAGGGAAACAAAGTTGTAGGGAAAGCCATGGAAAAATCCACAGTACAAAGGGAAACAAAATTTTGGAGAAAGCCATGGAAAAATCCACAGTATAAAGGGAAACAAATTCATGGGGAAGGCCATGGAAAAATCCACAATACAAAGGGAAACAAACTCATGGGGAAAGCTACAAACAAATATGCAGTATAAAGGGAAACAAATCCATAGGGAAAGCCGCAAAAAAATCCATATTACAAAGGGAAATAAAGCCATGTGGAAAGCCATGGTTATAACATGAAAAAACACAAAAAAAATTTACGATGCATGTGGATGACCACAATTTATTTTTTAGCTTTATTTTGATTTAAAAATCTAATTTTGGAGCATCAAAAAGCTAAAATAAGGTCATAGAATGCAACATGACTTAATTGGAGCATGCAAAAGTTGATAATTTTGTAAACACAACATGCAAATGAGCGTCTATTTTTAAAATGAATTTTATTTTTCTAGGAATGTGTTCTATATATTTTTGGACTTATTATGGTATTATAAGCATGTGTTTTGGTTTTATCATTACTTTGCACACATGTCATCCACATTTTGTTTATTTTTAGAACTAGAATTGCATGTTTGTATTTCTTCCCTTCTTCTCTCTCTCTCAATTTTCTATAAAACTCCCAAAAATTCATTGTAAGAGAGATCTCTATGTTTTTTGTTCAGTATTTTGGAACTATTTAGCATTCAAATGGAAGAGCAATGGTCATGAGTGATTCTTTGTAGAATTTTATTTCACCTCTTGGAGCAATAAATGAGTTGTTTTTACCTTCCTACATCATGTGTATTGTTCATTTTATGTTTTTAAATTGATTATATCTTGTGATACTTGTCTATCCTTGGTTTTGTATTTTAATTTTTATGCATTCATGTAGTTTTGTGTTCATTTGCAGACCATAGATTGTGTTTAACAAATTTTTTGAGTAGGATCTTGTTGTGAAGCCATCTACTGTCCCTTCTTTATTTTATCACAAGCTTCAAAAATCTCTCTTAAACACTTTAGTATTGAGATATTTATTTGTAAGTTATGTATGGTGTGCTTGGTTCTTGTAGTCCATCCATGTGGTTCAAACAAGTCTAAATATCCTCAAACTTTATCATGTATCACCATATTTTTAGGTCTTCCCTTATTTATCCCTCCCATTTTCATCATTGTTTCAACAGGTAGAGTAGAATTAGGAATATTTAATAGTTTAGATGTTACACTATGGGAACCAACCCTATCTAGAGACTCACTCTAATACAAATTTCACCCACAACCTAGGAGTGTTTCCATTTTGATAATTGAAAGGAGAGATTCCACACCACTCTCTATTAGCATGTTGAGTATAGGTGTTGTCATTGATGTAAAATCCCATTAATGACAAAGAGGATGATGGAGGTATGTTAGGAGGTGCTTGTAATTATGGTGACATGGATATTCATATTGTTTCATGATTGCATAAGTGGATTTAGTGTGACTCGCTTGGTCTTGCAAGCCTAATCAGGTGACCTAGCTAGTCTAGGTGATGGGACATGGTAAGTAGAGTTTAATGGTGACTTTAGGATCATGATAGAGGTATGGAGAGTGTTATAGGATTGTTTTGAGACACTCACATGATCCTCAAGGTACAATTACAGGTTGAAGACCCAATTCTAGGTGCTCATCTAGACCTATTCTAGGTGCTTGGAGGCCAAATGGAGCATGAGGATCAGTGTGAGAGATATGTGAGATCATTGAGGAATAAATATGTGTGAGACATGTTTTCTCAGGTGTTAGGTCCTTTTAGAGAGCTAGGAAGTAAAACTATGGTCTTAGTTGACTTGGTCATGGTGCAAACTAGGTATAATGCTAGTGTTTCGAAGCCTATTGGAACATGATAATCACTTTCATGTGTGTGATATATTTAGATATAATACATGGAGGTATTTTATGTATTTTACATCATGTATAGATATTTATAAGAGGTTTCATGTTGAGATTTAGTGTTGGTTCAATATTTCTTAGCTTAAACCATGTAAAACCCTAAGCGATAGTCATGCAGATGAGATGGGATATGAATATTAGTACCTATTTGAGATATGATTTTTATTGTAGATGTTAGTAGAGTGTGTTTATTGTGATGTGGGAAAAATTTTAGGTTTCTATGAAGAATATTTTCCAAGTTATTGTGTGTTTGGTGGAACATAGTCCAGGAAAGTGTGATTTCCAGCTTGAATTGCAACTTCTGATGCTCATTATGGATTGTGTGATTTTCATGGGAATTTTTTGGTTTTGGGGATGTTTTTCCTTTTATATGAGATAATTTCAAAAAAATAATTGATTGGTTTCATTGTCATGGTTTTATGAATGAATGTTAAGAAGTCAAATTACTTTTTATGGCTTTAAAACCCTAGCTTAAAAGCGATAGGAGAGATCTTCTTGGTAAGTGCCAAAAATGGATTTTTATTTATAGTATGATGATTTGAGGTTATATATAACTAATTAAAATTTCCATAAAGGTATGTTATAGCATGTGGCTATATGTGGGCCCCACTCAAAAAGGTATGTTTCTAGAGATATTCCATTTGTAGTAAAGTTTTCTAAACAAGGTATGAAATAAATTGACATTTTTTAATCCTGAGAGTTGTTCTACATGTACATAATATTTTCCATTCATGGTTGAGGTGATATATGGAAAAGTGTTCCATATTTGTGAAGACTAGTTTTTGGGCTTATAAAGGACAATTTTGAACAGTTGCAGAGATTGACTTGGTTGAAGGAATTCCACTTCAAGTTGCGTGGAAATTTAATTTGTTTTGGAAAGTATATTTAGAGTTATTTCCAATGGTATATTATTTATATCTTGATGAGGTGATTTGATAGGTCAACCAACTTAGTTTGTGAATACTGAGGTTGGTTGTTTTCAGGATAGGATTTCTCTGGATAGAATATGGAGGTAGAAGTCTCATGCTTTGGATCAGTTGTTTTTTATCCATTGGAGAGTGAATAGGGATTATTATTTTACTTATAGAAGGAATTTTTAAGCCTTGAAAGTGGTTGAAAGGGTGAAAACCAGTTGTATTTCCAAAATTGCTTTACAAGAAGCTTAGTTTGGTGAAGAGGAAAGTAAGTTTCATTTACATTTATGCATGTTTCATGAGATATATCAAGAATTAACGTGATATAAAAGGTCAATTTATTTCCAATGAGTGGCTACATGCCATAATTGAGGTGTTCTCATGTGATCTTGAGGTCCATATGTGAAGACTGATTCCTAAAAGTAACTATTTTAGGAAGGATATGAGCCTTTTTGATAGAGTTATGAAAAAAATGATTAGTGAAAGATAATGTATGACCATGTATGATTTTTTAATGTCATATTTTACACGTGTTAGGATTTTGGAGGTATGAATAATCATTATGATGAGTTTTGAGGTCTTTGGTGAATCAGGTGGTGGGGGTTTAAGCCATTTTTGGATTGTTTGGATGTCTTAGTGCATGGCTGACCTACATGGGTCCATCTTAAGTGTTGTTATGAATGTAATGTTACATTTTTATGTTATATTGTTTTATATATTTGTGTATGAATGAATTTTCTTATGTTTTTTAGTTGAGAAGGGTATACAACAAGTGTTTTGTGTTCAAAATTGAACTAGTGAATTAAGAGGGAAAAGTTTGAGTTGCTTGACAGAGTGAAAGAGGTTCTAAGGCATGAAATCATATATATGGATGTGTGAAAATAGATTAAGAAGGTTATAGAGCATGTGTGCAAGGGTTTGAAGCCAAATTAGGTCATGAAAGTGTGAGAAATAGCAAGTTGAAGAAGAGAGGGTTTGAAGACGGCTTCAAGGTGTGTGAGCTGAAATTGTGATCTCCATTAGTTTTAGAAGAAAAAATACATCATATATAATTATCTAAAGGTGGTTGAGTGGGTTATTTATCATCTTATGGGGTTTTATCCTCCTTGTGGATTTGGTGCTTCACTAAAATAGGTGTTGATGATCCTTGTAGGGTTGATGCTCTACTAAACTAGGAGTTTGTGCTCCTTGTGAAGTTGGTGCTTCACTAAATACTTTTTATTTGAGTAATATAATCATATATTTTTGTGGTTTTTATTCCCCTTGAGGGTTTCCCACTTATATCTTGTGTTCTTGTGTCTCTTTTATGGTTATGTTCAATTAAATTAATGTTAAGAACACTTTAATGCATGGTTGAATAGTTTATGGTTTAAAAAAGTAAATTTGAATTAGTTAAAGTTTTTGAAGGACTAATTCACCATCCCATCATTCCATTGTTCTTCCAAAAATATCTGCATGGTGCATTCCAAAGTGACAAAGTTTACTACACCCCAAACCCTAATTTTTTACCCTAATCCCTATTCTCCAAGACCTAAACCCTACATCTTAACTAGGAGATAAAATAGAGGCCAATGAAAGGGTCATGAAACTACAATAATGACTCATAATAAGGAATATATTGATTTGGAGTCCTCATCTTATAATATATTAGAGGAAATCACCCAAATTTAGGAAAAATTCAATAAAACTATGAGTATGGATGACCTCAACTGCAATCTTTAATCATTTTCGAGTAACCTCAACCTCATAATATAGGGTGAATTGAAGCAGGGTTTGAATCAATGAGCTTATGCTCAATTTTTCAAGCATGAATACTAGCTTGAATTCCCATTCAATTCACATGGTTACCTTAAGCAATTAAACCTAAAATCCACAATATACTAACCAAGGGGGATCCTCTCCACAAATTGGTAGATATTATAGCCAGTGATAGAGCATGATTCCAAAAGTAGAAAAGTAAAAATTTAATGAGAATTATCTGATCACCTAGATATACCAAATAGATATTTTTTTTTATTTACATCAAGTCCCAAGTGGGAAAAAGGTGGTAATGACATCTTTGTATCTGGAACCAGAACAATTCATTTTGTATATATGGATGTGTGAAAAAAAAGAAAAAAAAGATCTCCCTATTAATTGGTCTATGTTCACTGATGAGCTCCAGATTGAAAACTATTTTAGCCAGATAGCCAAACTATGAAATATATGGATAGTAAAGGATTATATCCAACAATTATAGAATCTATCATTATGATTGAATGACATCTCAGAAGACCATCTAAATGATCTCTTCTTGGGTGGACTTAATGATATCATCCAAATTTATGTTCATATTTTAAATCTTGGTTCAATATAAAAATCCATGATAGTTTCTCTCAAGTGGAGGAAAGAGATTTGGTCAAATGAAGGGGTATTAATAATAAAAACAAATGCATGATGCCAACATCATCACTTCCCCAACTGACATGATTGAATCCTCAATAAATTTAAGATAAGAGAGTAAAAGGAATTTTTTATAATTGTGATAGCCAGTGGAGAAAGGGACACAAGTGTCTGTTGAATAAGTTATTCTAAATTGAGGGTCCTAATGAGGAAGAAGATGAGGAATTAGTTGATGAAGAGGAAGAGGTTCTTGTCATTGAGGCAGAAGAATCTTAACCAACTATCTATTGCCATGTAATTTCGGGGACTAGCACCCCAAAAACCCTCAAGGTTGTTGGGTTCATAAAGAAACAAAGGGTGACAATATTAATTGAATCTGGTAGTACTCATAACTTTATCAATCATAAGTTGGCCTTATGCTTAAATTGATTCATTTATCTATCCCCATAGTTTTAGGTAATTGTTATATATGGACGTAAATTTATTTGTTTAGGAAAGTGCCATAAGATCAAGCTATCCATGGGAGATTACTTGCTAGAGGGCCCCATGTATTCCATTTCAATGAGGGAGTAGATATTGTGTTAGGGGTATAATGGCTCACTGCATTGGGCACTATTGAGATGAATTTCCAGTATTTTTTCATGTGATTCCATTAATAAGGGAGGAATTTTGAGTTATGTGGGATGAAGGAAAAATCTCCACAATTGGTAAGCTCTCATCAAACGTAGAAAATGCTTAAGAAAGGTGCAAGTGGGTTCATGAAATAACTATTGTTTCTACAAGATCAACCATCAAAAGGTCCTATCCCATTATATCTAGAATCAATTGTTAATAAGAACTCATTTAATTTTGAGATATGTCAAAAGGGTTACCTTCCGAAATATATCATGACCATGTCATTCAGTTAGTACCAAGAAGCCAACCTCCCAAAATTAGACCTTATAGGTACCATTGTCCAGCATAACACCCATGCTATATTTGAAAACTTCTTTTAAGTTGAATACTTAAGTAATTTGTTTATAAATCTATGGAATAAGAGAATGTAGTACTCTATGGAATGCATGAATGTAGTGTTCCATGAGTTCACCTAACTCGTGGAACAAGGGAACAAAAACTCCAGACTTTAGCAACTTCAAAAAACCAAATTTGGTGGAACAAGGAAGTTATTGTTCTACACATCTAGGGTGATAGTGCATCGCAGGTTACAAGGTCCATGTTACAAATAAAAATACCACATATTTATACTCTACAAAAAAAGTAAAAGCTCTACATGATGCCACTTGGGTGAAGAGCGTGAAGAAGTCATGGAATCTACATAACAAAGAGAACCTACAAAATAAATTAATTCTCATCTGATGCACAAGGAAAAAAAATATGTCTCAGTATAAAGAGTTCGTGATACAAATAAAATGACACGAAACATAGAAAACTACACAGAATGAAGCATAATTTTTGGGATCAAACACAACAATCCACATGTGGTGAAAATAATTATGGAGTTAGTATGTTATTCATGGATCAAGGAGGAGGTCATAAATATAAATTCGTGAGTCACTATGATTTTTCCACAAAGGATAGAAAACCAAAAAAGACAAAATCGAGGTGGAAGAATATCAGAATTTTGTGAAACACAACAAAGATGTGAACCAGACACTAAATTTCTCCAACAACCAGAATTTAATGATGAATTTCACCCATACTTAGATTATGAAATCAATGGAATACAACCATGACACTCACACCTATCCTATAAAATAAATGGTGTGTAACCATGGCACCCATACCTGGCCTATGAAATCAATGACGTACAACCATGACACCCATAACTAGCTGAAAAAATCAATGGATATTATACTTAATGATGGTGGAGTGGTTGAATTCACTAATATCCAGATTTTATCAATCTAGTCTCCCTCTTTCTACAATTTCTATAAATGTAAGTACAAAAGCACATGTAAAGGTTTCAATTTCTAATAAGTCCAAAGCTTTTCCATTTTGATCTTAAAAAAAATTCTCGCAGACCTCCATAGCTCACCTTTGAATATCTTAGTGACTCAAATATAGTAAAATGTAAATGGATAAGCTCTTGATACTGAATATAATTTTGATTTCTTTCTTGAACTCTTTGGTGTTTAATGTGAATTTCTCTGGCTTCTTATGTAGACACCCTAAATATACATACATATTTCTAGCTATTCCTAGTTATCCATATCCAATGCATAATATGCTAATCCACATTCCTTTAGAATTAATTAAATTAATTATATCATGATCACATCCTTTTAGAATTAATTAAATTAATTCTAATTGTTCTTAAACTATTCTCTTATGTCCTTTTGCTAATTTAATTAAATATTTATTTAATTAAATAGTTAATTACCCACTCACATACCTTACGTAATTTAATTAGTTATTTAAATAGAAATAAATATATGTATCTACTCATACTCCACTTCACTATCCTAGTCACTCAAGTTAACTACCTGACTCCACTAAACTTTTATAACCCTATAAATGTAGAAGTAATAAAAATGCATGTACAACTACCTCCTCGGATGAAAACTCATTGCCAACTAAAAATTCATCTCCCCTTTATGGATATTAAATTTATTCAAAATACCATAACCAAATCCAATGGCTATTTTTGGAAAATGAATGCATGATCTCATTAAGAAATTTCAACCACTCCATATCCTCTCCTTCCATTATAAATAACAGGCTATATCCTCAACAAAAATTCTCTTGAAAAACTCTTACAACCTCTTACAATCCTTGGAAGATTTAAGAAATTGCAACAAATCTCTACTCATTTTCCATTTGAATCTACATCCTTGTGTTCACTCTTTCTCATAGCATTTTTCCTCCATTTGGAATCAAACTTGGAGAACCAAAAATCAAATAAATCTAAGAGACTCAACAAGTGCAACACTTTAGCAATATAATCTTAAGGTTTGCAAGAAGGTTATAAGAAAAGGTTTACATTATTTATTGTTTGTCTTTCATCTGCTTGTAGTGTTTTTGGAGCTCAAAATTGCACCCATCCTGAATCATGATGATCCAGAGCTTTGAGGAATTATGGGACTATCTCCAAGTTATGGGACATTTTTCTTGAGACAAACCTCTAGAGAAAGTTGTCTTCCTCTACTTATTTCTATTTCTCAAACTACTAGGAAGGGAAATACAACTATCTAACACTACTTTATTATTATAAAGGACCAGGGTGAGAAGGAGATGCATAAAATGAAATCCTAGACTAAGGAGAGGTGATAATACCATAAATAAGGGGAAGAAAACTCTCAGATGAGTGAAAATGAGGGAAAATGTGCAAAGGAAGGGTAGACATGCATGCCACAGTCCAGAACAACATTCAATATTTGATTTTCATGGAGCACAACAAAAAACTCATGCAAGAGACATAAACATGCATATCATATTAATATTATTAAATAGAGGAAAGAATGTATAATAAACATGAGCAAGGGAAAATAATATCCACAAAACATAACTTTTATTGCTTCATATGGATGCACAATCTTTCTAATGAAAGGGGGAGGTAATAATCTACACGCAGTGTTCCAGATCTAAGGCCTGCAACTCAGAATGCAAAGTTCACTACTCTGAATAATTCTCTTGCATTTTAAGAGGGTCCAACTTTACAAATGAGAATTATTCTACCATATATAAGAAAGAGATAAAATAGGAAGGAAAAGAGAGGGAAAACTCATATTCCAACTCATAACCACCAATAAGATGCAATAAATGCCTATAAATAATCCTGTAACTCTATCAAATCCATCTACCCACATTAGTTAACTTGTGGAAGAAGGAAAGTGGCCATATCCCATGAAATCTGGGTGGTTGAGTTGATTGGAAGTGTGCACGTTAATGATCTAATTTTTTTTTCCCATTTTCACCTACCATATCCTACCAAAATATTATTTTCAAGAGCCTAAAGTTTAGCCCACATCAATAGCTTTCCAATGAGACCAACTACACATGATTTCAAGCCCTATGAAAGAAGTTATGGTGATTTTAAATTTTGCAATGCAAGAGTAACACACCATACATATGGTGCGATACGATTGGTCATAGGAGTATGTAAGTTGAATCTAAGCCATCTTTGCCACATGTTGTGATTCCATTCTCTACAAGGATTAGAACACAAATTGCACTTTTATCTTCTTCCCTATGATTCAAATTTTATCTACTAAGTTCTGACAGTTGGAAACATGGCACCCTAGGATTGGCATGGGGGGATACTACCTTGGGTACATGCTTGGAAGTAAGGGGGAAGAGAAAATTTGCATAAGGATGCAAGGATGCAGAGGAAGTCTATCGATGTGTGTGAAAGGATGCACATGGAGAGGGGAAAGATTTGTATGTCTACATGTGTGTGTGTGTGTGTGTGTGTGTGTGTGTGTGTGTGTGTGTGTGTGTGTGTGTGTGTGTGTGTGTGTGTGCAGGAGAAGTCTGAAGGCCTACCAAAGGGAAGTGTAGAATTTTAGGGAAAGCTGGTGCATGGATCATATCAAGAGGAAAAGGGAGAAGCAAATGTCATGAGATACAAGATGGGACAAGAGTACACATAAGGGAGTTCATGAGAGTTGGGAAGGAAATAAAATGTGCATAATAGGCATGCAAAGAAATTACAAATATGGAAGGTAATCCTATGGGTGTGTGCATAAGGGTATGTAATGATAGAAGTGAATGCGTAAAGAGTGTGCATGAAGGGGAAAGGGAAAATACTTGCAACTATACAAGGTAGGAATAAGCACAAAAAACATGCACGGAGGAAAGTAGAGGAAAGGGAAAGAAGTAATGAGTAGTATGCGAGAGTGTATAAGAAGATCTGTAACTAAGGAAATACATGAAGGAAGAAAACTAGTGGCTCAAGTGACCTAGAAAGATGATGCTAGAGCCAAAATGGAACTGCAAGTTGGTAAAATAACTACGAGGTTATTTTGGGTAATAGTTTGGTGAATTTTGGGGACATCTTCCTACTAGATGAAGATGATTAGTATTCTTAAAACATCTACTGGGCATGGAGTCAGCCTGAGAAACATGAAATTATTATCTGTAACTTGAAGAATGCACCCCTAAAGCCAAATGAAGCACTGCTTGGGCTCTGCAAGAAACTTAATCTTAAAAACACATATAAAACTTACAAATATTTCTAGCTAGTTGAAACATAACCTCCACCACAAAAACCTGCATGACTTGCAAGCACAAGAACTATCATCCAAAAAGAAACAAAAGAGTTCACACAGAAGCATGTGAGAGAAAGGAAACCTATATTATCAAAAAAAAATTATGTGTGGGGCACACTTAGAGGAATTGAAACTGCTCTAAATATGTACAAGATGCAAAAGAACTCAACGAAAGTGCTTAAGATAGATCCTATTGTCTGGGATTGATAGTGCATCTCCATCAATGTGAGTTAACTCAAAAGAGTTATCCTCCTGACAATTATTGATGATATATGGCCCACTCCAAAGTGTATCAAACTTTGAATGATGCCCTAGTTTAGCTCTGTTAGTATCCTATTTTAAGACAAAATCACCCATTTTGAAATCATGAGCTCTGGCCTTCCCATCAAACCATTGTTTGGTTGATTTTTGATGTTATTCTAATCTGACCATGACAAATTTTCTCATTTCTTTAAGTTTAACCAATTATACCATTCTAATCTCTCTTTTATCTGTGCCTTCAAATTCCAATTGTTGGGCCAACTCTAGTGATGGAAATTCTAGTGATAAATGAAGCCTAACATCTTTACCACACACAATTTTATAAGGTGAAGTGTCAATTTCCTTTTTCACCATAATTCTGTCTACCGAGAGCACACATGGGACCATTGTATGCCACTGCCTCTGGTTGATATCCATTGTCTGCTTCATGATTCTAATTAAGTTCTTATTAGTATACTCTACCAAGCTATTACCTTGAGGGTAGTCATTGGAATAAGTCTTCAAATATATACCAAGGTTTAAATCCCTATAAAAAAAATTCAAGTACCTAGAAAGGATTTTTCATTATCAGAGATAATTTTTTTAAGGGACACCAAACCTTGCCACAATACCTTCAAGGAATTCAAGGATAATTGACTTAGTTACTTCCTTGAGTTCAGAAACTTCTGTCCATCTAGTGAAGTAATCCATTGTTGTCAAAACTCACTTGTGACAAAGCGCTTAAAAGAGGATTGATCATACCAATAAATTCAATACACCATTGGGAGAATGGCTTATTTTTTTGGCTTAGACGGAGGGGAAGTGTGACCAACCACTTTTTTCCTATGAAGAAGGAACATTCTTTACATTCTCTCAGCCACTTGTGTGCATCTCCAAACAATGTATTATAGAAGTATCCTTCCTTTATAATTTTCATTTTTATATCTTTGGTAGAGTATTTTCTACCAGAGAATCCATCGTGAAATTCTTCTAATACTTTTTTGACCTGGAGCCTTTAATACATCTTAACAACACACCATCAATATTTATCTTGAAAATAACTCAATCAATCATCATATAGGGAATGGAATGCAACCTTAAATGTCTTCTCTTTATTTTGTTCATACAAGGAGGATATGTTTCATAAGATAGGAATATTTCCATTATATCATTCCAGCTGCATGCAGACGATAAATCTTTATCTTGCTCAACTTCAGCATATGGGGGTTCTTCATCCATGAACAAATAAGTATCATGATCATTTTCAACGTATATGTCTAACTTCTCACAGAGTGCTCTTCCTCTTACCAATTTTATGGATTTTATATTCACATTATACTCCATTATTCCATTCACCCATCTAGCTCGTTTGTCACCGAATTATAATCCCATGATGAAGTCTCTCATACTGGAGTGTGAAACTAGAACATTGACATGATTAGTGGAAAGAATAATTTTAAAATTATTTTGTACATGCATGATGGAAAAGACATGTTTTCTATGTGACTATATTTTATTTCATAATCTTTTAGTGTTTTACTGAAGAAATCCTTCGGTTTCTCTAGTCCTTGGTCATTTTCTTATGTCAAAACAATAGTAACACTAGTATCAACTCCATATTCATAAAGGATGAAATCCTTAGAGTAATCCATATTTATAAATGTTGAGGCATGAGAAATTTCTTTGCTTGATCTTGATAAATATTTCCTTTAATTTTGTTTTCCACTTGAAAATTGAATCTTTCTTAAGCATGAGAGTGATAGGCCTAAACCAATCCTGTAAAGATAGGAATGAATCTGCTAACAAAGTTGATCTTGCCAAGTGTTGGAAAGATAATTTTTCTTGTGGAAAAATTGGTGGGTTTCAAGTCAATGCTATGGGAATATAAATCCCTCTGCTTGAATGGTGCACCTTCCATAGGTGCATTACATTTAAAAGTGGATTTCAATGGTGGCCTTTCGACCAGAGATCCAATAGGGGCACTCCACTGACCCTATGGTAAAGCTAGAAATTTCTCACTAGAGAATAGATTTTTCTGAGAAGGGGAAAGGGAGTGAGAATGGAGGTAGGAGAAACTAATTTTGTGAGTAGAATATTAGATTCCCATACACATTAATTAGAAATTTCATTTACATGAATTTATAGTTAGAAGAAAAACAAACCCGCAGAAGAAGCTACAAGACTGAATGAGACTCATTGGTCACAAATTACCAATCAATCACTCAATAAAAAAGGCCAAAATTCCTTCTTTTATTATTGAAGCTTGAGAAAATTTTGTACATAGCTTGAGAATGGAAGAAATTCAAGGAAGAAGAGAAAATAGAAGCAATCTGGCGTTTACTGTCTTTTCTAGGTACAAAGCACCATGGTCTTTTTTGAAATCAATCGCTATCCCTTTGAATGACATCGAGAAGCCATTATATTCTTCACAAGAAACCATTACAACTTAAAAAATCCTCAACACCTTTTCAAATTCCTCTATTGTGAAGAAAAAAGTGATGGCAGGTTAAAAACCAAATCTTACAAAGCAACCGTTACATTCAATTTGCCAGTTTAAATATAGACCATTTGATTTACTCCTCTAACTCTGAAATTTGGTCATCCAAATGGCATGAAGGGATTAGAGTAGTTACGGGGGAAGCCTTTCAAATTTTGTGATTTTTTCATGAGATTTGGCAATTTGGAAAAAATTGGCCCTGCAGTCCCAATTTGACTTTTCAACTTAGACACGTGGCATGTTCTTATTGGAAATGGGATCACGGTCCTTTTCTCAACATTTTTACCTTTTTTAGAAAAAGGCTCAAAAACTCAATTTCCTCCACCAGTGCACTGCTCTAATTGAACTCTTGACACGTGGCACATTCTAGTTGGAGATGAGGTCACGGATCTTTTCTAAACATTTTAAAAATTTTTAGAAAAAGACTCAAAAACTCAATTTCCTCCACCGGCCCGTTGCTCCGATTGAATTTTCAATGGCAAGCTCAAGACCTTGGTGGAGTCCGCGGAGCATTCTAGAAATTTTACTTCACTTTTTGGAATTTGGTTAAATTTCCAAAAGTGTCCCGATAGCTCACTCGTCTGCTTTGACTTTGCAACAGTGGGCTTCACCTTTGACTTTCTCCCTGTGGGATTTAACTTTGAATTTTTCCCTTTAAAGCCTGATCAGGGCTGCGGGTCACTTTTTAAATTTTCACCTTTTTTGTAAAGAGGATCAAAAACTCAATGTTCTCCATTGTTCCATTCCTCCACTTTGACTTTTCAATGGTGGGCCCGAGACCTTGGCGGAGCCGCGGGGAAAATTTACCATTTTTTCCAAAAGTGAGAAAAAGTGGTAAGTTCACCAAAAATCCCATTCCTCCCCATCTAATATTATATAACCATGTACCTACACTCATTGGGGTCAAAATTTGACAGGGAAAAGAAGCTTGTCATCCTGACTGTGGAAAATACGTAGAGAAAGAAAACTTCATCATTTTGAGTCCAATTTTCGAATTTCCTTCACGAACCAGAGGCATGGAGGCAAAACAATTATTTGAAGACCTAGGCCATAGAACAAGTGAAAAATTTCGATCAAAATGGAGGTTGCAAATAGGATATTACGTGCATAGACCGGGAAATGGAGGATTTCTAAAAATGAGCAAAACAGATGTTTAAACAGCTCTAGGGCACAATTTTTGCTAATTTCTTGAATCTCTAACTTGTCTTAAAGACTAATGAAGGGCATGAGCTCAAAAAAATTGAATTTGGCTATGAAAACACATATTATTTTTTGGGAGACAACACCAAGGAACAATTGCAAGGTCTTCTTGTGAGTTAGAAAATAGAGAGACATGATAGTTGATATTTTTCTAGATTAATGGCAATGCCATCCTTTGAGACAACATGTCCCAAAATATTTCCTTGAGGGACAATGAAGTTACACTTTTTGGGGTTAAGAGACACTCCAAATTCTATACATCTCTTAAAAAAATTATCAAGATGACTAATATGATCCTCATTCTGCTTTGAGAAAACAATTATGTCATCCAAGTAAACTAGGATGAATTCATTAATGTACCCCTTGAAATTAATGTACCTTTCCCTGTAGAAAATAACACATTTATTTGACAAACCAAAAGTATTTTTTCTAGGAATATGTTCCCCATTTGGTTGTAAATTTAGTCTTGAATTGATCCTCTTCCTTGATCACGATCTAGTTGAATCCCGAATATCCATCAAGCATGGAGAACCTTTACACACCTGCCATAGTCTCTAAAATATTCTCCATAGAAGGCAATGGATAACGATCCTTTAATGAATCCTTGTTCAAATATCTTAAATCAACAAAAATTCAGATTTCAAAATTATTCTTTCACACCAGAACAAGGTTTGCAACCCAATTATAGTACTTGATGGTAAATATTATTTCCACCTCAATTAGTTTGGATAATTCCTTCCTCATTAGGGGATCTATCTTAGGATTGGTGGGTATTTAATTTTTTCGGATGGGCTTGATACTAAGATCAAGTTCAATGGAGTGTTGAACAAAACTTGGATCAAATGCTTTCAGGTCCTAATAATCCCATGAGAAGATGTGATGTAGGAGCATCGTCAAAAATACATTTAAATGCAATATTCCTAGGTCATAAGGTCAAATTGAGTTTGTTGGAGTGTTTTAGAGTGAGAGTTAGGTGGTTAGGTGATATAAAATTAAAAAAATTCATTTCCCTCCACTTTTGTAAATTTAAGTTTCAAATCTTGTAAATTATGAGGATAAGGAGTGATTTGATGGTTTTAAGTCTAAGCATGCAATAGGTGTTTCCACATGAATAAATGAGTCCTAGAATGAGTCCAAAAGTGTATATGAGAGTCCTAAATGAAAGAATTATGTATCATGCCATATGTGAGCATGATAAAACTTGTAAAAAAGAGGTTAGGGTAAGATAAGAAAGATATAATGGCTTGCATTCAAATAGAGTTAGTTAGTTACCTCCTATAAGAGGTTGGTGGAGAAAAGAAGAGAATCCTCGAGGAGAGGAGGAATGGAATTTTTTGAATGAATTCTACATTTATGATAATGAAGGACTCTGTTTTGTAAGAATGCTTGTGTTTATATCCTAAAATATTATGTATGATAATGTAGCTCAGTCATCTCTTGATTGATCTTGATGAAGAGGTAAAGAAAAGATGGAAATGTCATTTAATGGTTAGCAAGATACATCATGAAAAATTTATTTCTAGTATGAAGTATCACTCAGACTATATGTGATCATTGATGCAGCCTAGAATCTACTGTCAAAAACCTAGGTGCACTAGCACATCACTCAGCCTAAGATAAGCGCTCACCTGAAGCATGCAAAGGTACCTGGCCCCTCTTTAGAGTTACTTGTGTAAGATGTTAGTGTGATGATGATAATACATATTTAGATTCATAATTAAACATAAACATTCCACAGTGCATAATCCAGATCTATATATTAGAGAATCATGGACTAAACGATAAGAATAATAAGATTAACCATACAATAACCAAATTTAGTTATTTTTAACACCATTATCCAGCCAATATCATCCATTGCATTAAAAACTATAAAATGCATAGGCTTCTTGCACTATAAAGTATCTCCATGAGTCATGTGCACATTAGAATCAGTAGCATAACTCTACAATAATTCACACACACTAAACTACATAGTTCAATACATATTTATAGGGATGGGTACTTTCCCTTCACTGCCTACGCACTTCTCAAAATAGGTTGCATGCTGATAATAGCCATGCACCTTTACAATATATTGCATACATACAAGTGTTCTAATAATAGATATCCTATAGTTATCTAGAAGAAGCAATCTTATTATTATCTTAAACCATGCATGGTGCTTATCAGTCACTCGTTCCCAAAATACCATTGCGTGACATGCAAGTCTTTATCTCTATGTGCGCTCCACACACTATTCTCCAAGAATATCCCTTTATCCATAAAAACGTCTAAGTCCCAAGCCCAACTATTCTAGTGCACATTTCATTTGCTATCTTTATGTGCCTTCAAACGTGCCTTGTTCCCACATGCACATCTTTTGTGTGCCTTCTCCTTAGAACAATATTTTGACTGCTCAACAATCATCAAATTGTTTCTTTATAGGATGTTTTCTTATATTTTCTATATAACTTAATAAATATTTTTTTATGGGAGTAAACTTGTATGGTAGATCTTGAAAAGTGGTTTCGGTAGCCTTAAGAATGATTAGGTTGGATTCTAGTGAGTTGTCATTTTTGATGGATTAAATGTACAAGACTATGTTTGACTAGGAACTATGGTTTTAAATGTAATTTATTTTTTGGAAGGTGAAAAATCATTACATGCATGGTTCAAACGTGAATTAAGGTTGAATTAATCAAGTAAGAGAAAGGATTTCTCTTTAGGATAAAAGAATGTTTGGTACAAATCCTTATTACACAACCAGGCATGAAATAATGCATCACAATTTAGAGAGAGAAGGTATGATTATTTTGTAAGTAATGTATGTTGTGACCTTGATTATAATATTGTAGAAGGTTCATCATTAGGAGTATAATATTTGAAAAGAGGGTAAACAAAGAACCAAGCCTAAGTAATCTTTTTCTAGACATAAACCCCTGGTTTCCTAAGTCTATGATAACTAATTTCACACAAATATCATTGATTTTAAATCAATGACACTTATTTTCTAGAACAGGAATGAGAGTGGGCACATAATAACCATTTATGCAAAATTTTAGGCCTTAAATAGAATGGACAAGAAAGATATAAGCTTATTTTCCTTCTCGGGCTCCTAGGGAGTGTTTCTCTATGTGGATGCTAGGGTTAGTAATTTGAGGCACTTAACAAGGTTTTTTGGATCTGAAATTTTCAAGATATCATGGTGATTCATCCAATAAAGGGATTATATAATAAAATTGAGGAGTTAAGGGTACATTTATAATATTTTTTTGACAGTCTCGGGAGAAGTGGCAAAACTTGGTCCAAAGGCTAATAGGAAAGGAAAGGGTAGTTTCCAAAGGAAGTCATATCTATACTCAAAATTTGACCTTAATGTTTTTCATTATTTAATAAACCATTAATGGGTGCTCAAAAAGATGAATATTTGGTTTGGTTCATTCCTTTATGTGAAGATATAGGTAAAATTTGACTTCCCCCAGACCTAATGGGGAGCTAGGAAGCCAAAAGGAAGAAAGATAGATTGCAAGAAAAGTATAAGGAGTGAGATGCTAAAATTTTGGTTTCTTCTTAAGTTTTATGACGTTTCTAGGAAGGAATGGGAATAAGTGAGTGGAATTTTATAGATGTCTTATTGTATGAATGGTCTAAACAGGCCTATCTTAAGGAAAATAAGTGCAAGATTAGAGCAAGTATGTGAAAGGATGTAGTCCTGAGTTATTTGAATCAATTTGAAGAATTTATAACATGTATTTGGAGTGTTGAAACAAGGAATAAGAACTAAATATCACCAAATAGCCAAAAGAGAAAATTTCCATCCTTGATTCAAGAGAGCTAGTAAAAACAAGTTGGCCTATTTGGCAAGTTGAGTTAAAAGGACTATTTTTATCATTATGAACCATTGAGAAAAGTTTTTTTGACATTGTGGGAAATATAGAGAGTAGGTTAAGATGTCAATTAATCCATTAATGATGATATCTGATTTATTGCAAGTACTAATCCATCTATACTAGTGTTGCTCCTCTCATGCAGAGTAAGGTGGAAATTATTGTTTGTAGACACCTTAATAGAAATATTTGTGATTGTTTCTATGTTTCTCCCCATCAAAATGTCACTATAATTTTGATATAATGAGATAAAGGCCTATTTTTCTTCTTCTTTGCATACCTTTCTAAGAAACATCTCTCTATCATTCCTAATAATGACTAACTAGCAGTTTTCTTGCTTTCCTTCTTCTCCTTTAAAATCATCACTATGATTGAAAATATGATCTAAGATGACCAATCCTTTTGGAAATTTTTTTGTATTCAACTGAATAAAATGATCACCGTAACTATCATGAAAATTAGATTGCATTTTTGAAGAAAACTTAGGTTCATTCTGAATGAATTACTGAATATACACATCACTGTCAAACATTTTCCAGTTGGTTTCATTATCTGGAATAGATGGCTTGATCACCAACTTTATGTGCTAAAAATTTCCTTGAATAAGATCTTCAGCTATTGAGAATTGATAACCAAGGGTTGTCATCTAATTTACTTATTTTTTAAATTTCCTTGGCACCACATGCATTTTGAGACCATCAAAGCTCTCCAAAAGGTCAAAAATATGTGTTTATAATCTTTCAAAATATTATTATTTGTCACGCACATGTTTCTTTCTTGGTGGAGAAACAATGTTGTGTCCCTAAAGATATACAATGCCTTGATTTACCTCTTCTTATCAATAAGAAGACCATGCAACAATGCTTCATACTCTGCTACATTGTTAGAGAATTCAAACTATAGCTTGTGTGCAAAGAAGAATGTATGATACTTAGGAGAAATCAGAACAAAATTTGCACCTACTTCTGGAACCATCAAAGAACATCTTCCATAGTCTAGAAGAATCATCCTTTTGTTTCCTGAGTGGTGTAGGAAAAGTAGATTCTTCTTCAAGAATGCAGTATGTTCCAAGTCCAGTTTCTACACTTGTATCATAAGGATCAAATTCATAGTGTTCTTTGGCCCATTCATCTAATAAAAGATCAGGTATGGAAGGAGGAATAAGCTTCTCTTCTGAAAATAACTCTTTTTCTTAGTTTATCATATGAGATAGTTAGATTAGAGATGAGGAGGGTCACATATGACTCAAAATGATAAGAAAATATAGGATCATTTTATATGGTAAACCTTGTACCATATCTAGTTCTTAGGAGCATATGAGACCAATTTGAAGAAAAGTAGCCACCCACTTTGGACATGAAATCTCTGGATAGGAAAATGGCGAACAATGGAGGCAAGTCAATGACTAATATGTATTGAGTTATGGTTAGACTTAGACAAACATGAAGGGTTAATGAAAGATATTTGATAACTCCATATGATGTCAACAGTTGATCCATCAGCTACAAGAATCCTTTAGAGATATGGATATACTTAATACCTAGGGTGTCAACAATATTCTTAGGCATGCTAGAAATACTAGCCTATGAATCAATCATACAATTGTGAACAAGATGTTTTCCTAGTATCAAGGATATATAAAAAGGGGGTGTTTTCAATACTTTTCTTACTTATTTCTCCTTTTTTTGGCATAGGTTGATAACAACCTAAGTATTTTTCATGACTAGATCAGCTTGAGGGAGATACACAAGAGATTCATGCAGAAGGTTGTGGTGTGATGGAATAGCCAAAGCATCCCACATTATTACATTTACATTTTTGCACTTTTTCATCTGATCAACAATTTTGAAGGGGAGGCCCATGGAATTGTGTCATTTTAGGAATAACATCCTTTCTTGATTGTTCCAAGGATGAGACAAGTGTTTTAGGTTACGCAATAACTTGATTTGCTAAGGGAGGTGTACGTGCAACCTTACACACACCAACAAGAAATCCATAACTATTGGATGTATTTGTGCCATAATTTTTATTAGGAAGATTAGTTTTATTTTTGAAGTTGAAGCCTACACAAAAGTATCCAATAATCTCTTCTTGGACCTTGTATTATCAACAACCTTAGTGTGTGGTCTGTTTGAACTATCTATGGCTTGGTTCATTACATAGAAGTCATCAACCCCAAAGAACAAAAGGTTTTTCTCATGTTTGACTACTTATATTTCTTCATTGTCAAGTTTGTATACTCATAGATGAATCATGATTGGAAGAATTATGGATCATGAAGGCCTGTGTGTGTAAGACATTCACAGAGTTGAATTGAATGTGTGTAAAACTGCAAGGAAAACACCATTTTGTCTCCTGAACCATATTGTTCTGTATTGGAACAAATGCTTTGCTTGAACTAGGTACAAGAAGGGGTTGTACATGAGAAACTATCTAAGGAGGAAGGTGTGCATTATGACCCTGTCATCTATCATTCTACTAATTTTTTCATACTTCTGATTAGATATTTATTTTTAAAGGGATGATGGATTTGATTAAATCATTGATTGGGAATATTTCTAAAGGATTATGCTTGCTACTTTTCTAAGGATATGGATTTATTAGATAAACTTCTAATCAAGGCTTTCATTTATTCATCTTATTTCTGATTTTGGGGAGAACATGATGTGGAGGAAATGGGATGGAAAATTTTGTTAGGAATGGAAGAAATAGAAGGCTAGGGTGCTTGAGGAAATTTAGGAAACCAAGGCATGAGTAATCTAGGGGATATTTTCTAGCTTGGATTAAACAATTCTCAGCTCTAATAGTTATTGGATAGGCATTAAGTAACAATGTAACACCCAAAGAATGTATCATAATAGTAATGTCAGAATTCAATGCTTGTAAGAAATAAAGGAAAGCACCTTGTGGAGTTGGTCTTAAGAGAAGTGGATTTATGTCCCATGTTTTTAGAAATCTTAAGTTGAAATCAACCATAATCTTATTGGGAGCTCTCTTGATGGTTGAGTTATTCTAATCAAGAGATATTATCTTCTTTATCCTCAAATTGATTATAAAGAGAAATGCCTAGCTCATTCCAGTTGTGAATAGAGGGAGGTCATAAACTCATATACAATTGAAATGATTTTCCTTTGAGTGAAGAAGCTAAAATCTTCACTATAACATCAGGTTTTGCAACTAGATTAATTGAGCAACCATTTACAATGTCCTGAATGTGATCAACAGGGGGTGTTAGATTTTCACAACTAAAAAATGGAATACTTTTAAGTGACTCCCCTGATATGTCATGTTGTACATTAAGATTCAAGGGACTACTACCGTTGAAGATGACAAGGGGCAATTTTATTTGATGCACCATGATTATAATGGGCCTTAGGACTCTAGATGAGCATGTAAAATATCTACCAAGTGGAGGGGTAGAAAGATCCTTGCATGTGGGAGAATAAGATCTGCACACTATTCTATTTATTATTTTTTGGGACAACTACAAATACTCAAAGGCTTCACCACTTGTTGTACACTATCTTGTTTGAATCCTTCTCATGAAAGAGGCACTATGAGTGTAGAAACAAATAGATATGGATATTGGGGAGTCACCAGATGTGTCGAAACATGTCTCCAAAGGTAGAAAATCACCATGTCACACACCAAAATTTAGCAATGATGAAAAATATAGCTTTCAATACTTATCCCAGTGGGTGCGCCAAAGTTGTTAGAGCTTAAAATTGAACCCATCCCCAATTAGGATGATCCAAGGATTTGAGGTAATATGGGACTATCTCCAAATTGTGGGACCTTATGCTTGAAACAAACATCTGGAGAATACCAGGTTACTCTTCTTATTTCTATTATTGAAATTAATCCTAAGAAGGGAAATGCAACTATTTAACTCTAATCTATGATTCTATGGAACCAGGGTGAAAAGGCGATGCATAAAATGAAATCCTGACTAAGGGAAGGTGGTAACACTAGAAAATAGAGGAAGAACACTCTCATATGAGTGAAAATTAGGGAAATGTGTAAAGGAAGAGCAAACATACATGTCATAGTCCAGAACAACATTTAATATTTCATTTTCATGGAGCACAACACAAAAGAAACCATGCAAAAGACATAAACATGCACAACATACCAATATTGTAAAAAAAAGATAAGTTATATATTTTGGAAAGAGCTCTCTCATTTAATAGGTACAAGATCAAGACTTGTGGAGCACTACAACATGTTCTATTTATTACATATGGAACTTGGGTGTAATAGTTGCAATTACTTGAGGATAAGCAATTTGGGGAAGGGAGGATTGTAATATTCCCTTCCCAGTCAAAGAACCTTAGCCTAATTTTGTTTCCCAATGGGTAAGGGATTATAAAAAGGGAAACTATAGTCTTAATAAATTATTATAAAGTACATAAAAATAAAATTTATAAAAAGCACTTATATTAATTTATTAATAACTTGATAAAAATAAAAGAGAAAAGATAAAGTGAAAATAGAAAAAAATAAATAAATAAAATCCACTTTATAATTTTAATTTCCCTAGGGAAAAAATGTGACCCTTGTTGAGGAAGAGATAAATGCCAAAAAAAAATTAAATGTGGGAAACGAAATTTGATTGCTGGTTTTGGTTGGCTACTAGCCAAAATTGCTTATGAAATCATGTGTAATTGGATTTGTAAAGCATCTCTTATTTTATAAATAAATTGATTTTTGTTTAAGATTGAGAGCTTTACAAAATAAGTTCTAAGGAAGGAAACCCTTGGAGATTGTCTCTTGAGGACAAAAACCCTCTTGAGATCTAGAAGGAGAATGAAAACTCATCTTCTATGTTGTAAGGATTCTCCATTCAGGGGTTTCCATTGAGGATAAAATAACTATCTAGGTTTTTCTAGTAGTTGTTAAATACATATTGCTTCCGGTTCATGAGTGGTTTGAAGACCCACAAGGGATGAATATTGTATGTTTGTTAGGAGTGTTGTTGAAACTTCCATTTCCATTTTTTCCATTGTTAGGGCACGGATTTCAAACTAAATTCAAGTAGAGATTAGATATGAAGTGTTTGATCAGTTTTGAGGTGTTTTTGGCCCTTTCCTAAGTGAAGAAAAATTGTATTTCCAACTTTCACTTATAGTTAGAGTTTACCTACATTGTTCCATGTTTGTAAATCCATTTTGGATGTCTTCCTGCCATTGAAAAATTCTAATTTTGGGTTCATTGGAAATATTATTTTTCAATCTTAAGTTTGAGCTATCATTTGCTAATAAATTTGGAGTATTTTTCAAGTTATTTAATTTACAAGTTTTTCTACATTTTTGACCTAATAAATTCCAGAACTAATATTTTTCGAATCTGATTAGAGATCCTATTCTGATTATTCATTACCTACTTGCAAAAAAAAATTCATAATTTTTGGATGTATTTTGAGGTGGAAGAATCTATTTTTTCTAAATTGTTGGCCTAGGGAAATGAACTAGGGTTTTCTAGAAAATATTCAGTTAGTGGCCTAATTTCATTCTGAATTTTAATTTGATAGTAATTGAGTTTTTTTATCTTTTTGGATTAATCTCATTTGTTCCTAGTGGAAATTGTGGGAAATCAATCTGGGGTAAAAATATGCTCATTTGGGGACATTATAGTGTAAATATCCCCTTCTTAGTCGAATACCCTTAGCCCAATTTTGTTTCCCCATGACTAAGGGGTGATAAAAAGGGAAACTATGGTCTTAATAAATTATTATAAAGTAAAAAAAAAACTTTATAAAATCACTTATATTAATTTATTGATGAATTAATAAAAAAATAAAAGAGAAAAAGAAAATAAAAGATTAAGTGAAATTAGAAAAGAAAAGGGAAAGAGGTCATTTTATGTTTTTATTTCCCCTAGGGGAAAATGTGACCCATGTTGGGGATAATACAAGGCCAAAAAAGAATTAAATTTGGGCCAAAGGATGTGATTGGTGCTTGTGGGTGGTTACTAAGACAAGATTGTCTTATAAAAGTAAGTGTACTTGGCTTTGTAAAGCATCTCTTTTATTTTATACAAATTATGATTTTTTTCTGAGCTTGAGAGCTTTGCAAAAAAAATACTTCAAAGGATGAAAACTCATTAAAGTATTCTCTAAAGGATGAAAAACTTATTGAGATCTAGAAGGAGAACAAAATATCTTCCTCTATGTTGTGAGGATTCTCCATTTAGAGGTTTCCATTGAGGATCAAGATTCAAGGAGTTATATGTGTTTTCCAGTAGTTTTCTAGCAGTTTTTGGAGACTTATTGCTGCATGTTCTTGAGTGTTTTGAAGACATACAAGGGCTGAATATTGCATGTTTGTTGGGAATGTTGTTGAAACTTCCATTTCCATTTTTTTTCATTGTCAGGGTGTTGATTTCAAGTTAAATTCAAGGAGATATCATATCTAAAGTGTTTGATTAGCTTTGAGGTGTTTTTAGGCCTTACCTAAGTCGAGCAAAATTGTATTTCCAACTTTCACTTATAGCTAGGGTTTATCTACATTGTTCCCTAATTACATATCCATTTTGGATGTCTTCTTTCCATTTAAAAATTATGAATTTGGGTTCATTGGAAAGCATTTATTTTAAAGATTCAGTATGAGCTATCATTTGCCTAGAAATTTGGAGTATTTTGCAAGTTATTCAATTTACAAGTTCTGCTACATTTTTTGCCCTAATAAGTTATAGAATTAATATTTTTTCAAATTTGATAGGAGATGTTATTTTGATTATTCATTTTCTACTTGCAAACATATTTTCATAATTTTTGGAGTTATTTTGACGTGGGAAAGGCTATTTTTTTCTAAATCGTTGGCCTAGGCTAGTGAACTAGGGTTTTCTAAAAAATATTTAGTTTGTGGCCTAATTTCATTTTGAATTTTAGTTTAATAGTAATTGATATTTTTGGATTTTTTCATTAATCAGATTTGGCCCTAGTGGGAATTGTGGGAAATCCATCTAGGGCAAGAATATGTTCATTTCAAGACATTACAATGGTATTATGGTAGTGTATCCTCCCAGCCTGCAAAGAAAAGAAGAGAAAAAATAGATCTGAAAATAGAGAAGATGGCCATAGGAAGAGTAGGATCAAAGAGATAATCCTACAGTTAATATGAGCTACATACATAAATTAATCATTGTTGGTGTGTGGGATCCTTTATGTCCTTCACACACATATGTCCTTCAGTACCCTATATGTATCCCTTCATTTGACATTTATGAGTATGCCAAGACACTCCACAGTCTTTTATTTATGTGTAAGCTTTGTTGTGTTATGCAAGCTATTCCATTGATTGATCGATTCCTCCTTGTGATTACACTAGAGCTATTACGTTCCCTTTAGAGTGTAACTTTATCGTGGTGGCACAGTTTTTGATATGATTCTCGCCAACTCTTTCATGGTATCAGAGATGAGATTGGGTAAATGTGCATTCGTCATCTGATTTATGATTACTCTTGGTTTCATTATTTTTTACTCCTCGTGTAAGTTTTTTTATCATTATATTTTTGGAAATTTATTTCTAATGTTCTACAAGTTTCTCTTAGAAAGTTCTCAGTTTTGTTGTGTTCTTCGTGCATGTGCAGATCTCCTCAAGTTTTCAGGGGGTTTTATAGCTTAAAGTTAGTTAACTGCAACTACATTTGGAGATCAGTTAAAAATGGAGGTTATTTTTTCTAGGTTTTAATTTTTTATTAAAATGGAATGTTTTTGGATCTTTTTTCTTGTGTTTTTGATATCTTTTACAAAATACAAGTTTAAATTTGTGGGTGTTTCTAAGCCTGGCCAAGTCACGTTCTATTCTCCTTTGGCCCTAGCTCGAACTGCAACATTATGGCATGTCATCTCCGCCCCAAGCCTTCTCTCCTCTCTTCCTACATTGTTCTACAAACTACTCGTGCCCCGAGCTGTATCTTCTTACCTAGTGAGTCGTTTTGTGCTTGGCGAAGTTGTGTGTACCTTATTCGAGCCGTGTGTTTTTGAGTGAGCCATGTTTTTTTTGAGCTGTGTTTTTGCCTAGCTCTATTTTCCCTACCCCCACTTGTAGGCTCCCTACTTTGTCTCCTCGGCTTGCCCTCACTCGCCCCCACGCCTACTCTTTTACTGGTTTTTTTGCTTCGTTAGAGCCCCCTACACCTACATGTGTTGCTCCTGTTTCTCATCGCTGCAGCTCCTCCCCTCCCAACGGCCACATGAAGATTCTCCCTCCAAAATGAATGCACAAAAAATATCGAACTCACATTTTTTTGGTAAGTTTAACCTTGGTGCGTGCTTTTTCCATTAGTAAATTTTTTCTTTCTATTTCTATTAACATATATTATAGATATTAATTGCTTTTAAAATTTAATAGATCTTAAGTTTTCAAAATTTTAAGGTTTATTTAAATCAAATCAAATTTTAATTAGGATTTAATTTTTTTAATTAGATCTTAATTAGTTGATTTTAATATTTTAATTAGATCTTAATAAGTTGAAATTAATTAGATTTAATTATATTAAATCTAATTTTATTAATTTCAATTTTACCTTCCTTTTCGATTAGTAAATAATTATTTTAAAATCATTTTTAAAAAAATTAACGTCATTTTTTTTATCATTTTCTTTATAGTCCTAATTGCTTTAAAATTAGCTAAATCAGACGTTTCAAAATGGTAATTATTTTTAAAAGCATCATTGTCGATTTTTTTTACTAATCATGCGCTCAAGTGTGGCAGTAACACTCTGAGAACCTATTTGTCTTCCACGTGTCTTTTCGACATTCTGAAGATCATATGGACTCATATTGAGTTCAAAACATTGTATTTTACCCTTATTATTTCTTAGGACTAGTGAATGCATCCACCACAGTTTACAGGAAGGGGGTATCCTTCGCGACGTGAGACACTTTTTCGTCACAACCAGGATTTGATTTCACCTCCCTTCCTAGATTTTTGCTATTTTTCTTGTGTACAGTGTCACTTTGTTGTGCTCCACGAAGCACAATTGTGATATCCTCTCTTGCGAGTCATTACACTGATTGCAAGGTGATTTGCCAAGTGTTTCCAGATGCACATTCAAACTGGATTGTACTCAACACACTAAAATATAAAGTGCCGAAAGAAGGGGGGTTATTATATTGTCCTGGGTGGTTATGATTCTTATGTTTCTTTTCTACATTCTTTCTCTCTCTTCACTATGGATGCACTTTTGATTCCTTTGCTTACGTCATTCAACTTCTTCGAATGGAGATTGAAAATAATTATGAAAATAAGGGGTTAAAGGGTTATTTCGCATCACCATCAGAATTGAGACTGAACTAGATGATGGCCCTGAAAAATCTAAGTGGTTAAACCGTAGTGATGAAGCATTAGGTCTTCTTTACATGTTCATTTCTCCTGACTTTCTCTTCCACATTGGGTCGTCTGAAACACCTAATTCTACATGGAAAATGATATATGGAATGTTTGGACAAAAAGATGACATGAGAGCACATGAGTTAACCTCAATATGATTAGCTCTTAAGGGAAAGAAGGATCACCATTCGTGGTTGGAGGGGCGGATATTGACTTGATTGGGTTCACAGATTCTAACTAGGCCAGTGAATTTGATCATTGGAAATCTACCTCTGGCTATAATTTATCTCTTCATTCGAGTCCAATTAGTTGTTCTAGTAAGAAGGTAGAATGTAATTGTGATATCTTCTAAGGAGGTAGAATAAAAAAGAGCAGTTAACGTTTCCACAGAGGTTTGTTTGGCTACAGGGTATTCTAATAGTGTTTGGCATCCACTTTCGGCAGCCTACCATTATCTATTGTGACAACATGAAAACTATCTCAATTTGTAAAAATCTAGTTCAGCATTACCAGATGAAGCACATTGAGATCCATATGCACTTCATACGATACCTTATTCATGATGGTATCATTGACATTCAGTACATTCAAACAGCTAATCATATTGCCGATATATTCACCAAGCCCTTCGCTAAGGTGAAGTTTCTTCACTTGCGGTCTCTTCTTAGGGTGAGGTCTTATGCAACTGCTCATCTTCTTTGGGTATATAGTCCTCTTCTTCTTATAGGAAGATGTTGTTTGTAATAAGGGCACCTTATCAGGCCTTTAGTTGCAGGGTCCCATTGACACATCTTCCTTAGTTGTTTAGGAGTTTCTTCCTCTTTTTTTGAGCTCAATATAGCCGCTACCCTAGCTTTGATGAAGGGGTTTGTTGGTGTTGTGGGATCCTATATGTCTTCCACATACATATGGAGGGTCATCTCACATGGGTTAGGTTTATGTTTATCTTGTGTTTCATGCACTAAGGTTACTCAGCACCCTATATGTATCCCTTCATTTGACATTTATGAGTATGCCAAGACACTCCACTATATTTTCTCTATGTGCAAGCTTTGTTCTATTATGCAAGCTCTTCCATTGATTGATCGATTCCTCCTTGTGATTATGATGGAGCTATTATGTTTCCTTCAGAGTGTAACTTTATCATGGGTGCATAGTTTTTGATACGATTCTCACCAAATCTTTCAATCACAAAAAATCAAAGAGAGCTACAATAGTCTATGAGAGAGAGCCAAAGAGATATGCATCAGGTTTTTCAAATAATCCCAAAGGAAAATGTGTTAAGTTTTAACTGGCTCCAGTAGGGACTTAGAAAAAATCCTACAAGGAAATAATATGTCTACCAACCAAGGAGAAAACCCAAAATTGTGAAGGAATATTCATGGGACTAGCTATGACCTCATCCAAGCCTTCATAAACATTTAGAGACAAATTTCTCCAAAAGGAGGAATAACTAGTTGAGGATGATGACATGGAGATATGGAAAAAAGAGTATGCAACATTCAGTTCCAAGGTAAGAGATATGTTCACCTTTGAAGATTTTTGTGAGTTGAAAGATAGTAAAGGCATAATAAAAATAGAAAATCTCAATAGGTAAAAAACCCCATGAAAAAAATTGAGAAGAAGCATCCCATATAATATTCCACTATATAAATGGGAAGAAGAATAAGGTCCAAGGGAAAAAAAGGTATGAATTATAATAAGCAAGTGTTAGAGGAGAAAATCAATGATCTTAAGTATATAAAAAAAGAAAACTCCAATTTTCAAGTTGATGATGAGAGATTAGTGGTGAAAACCCAAATTCCAAATAATTATGACTACTTTCAGCTTACTAACTTGTTTGAAACATCAAAACATGAGGAGATTTGAGATGCAGATGGTGTGGAAAGAGGTATATCATCTTGTTTATTGTAACAATTATATCAGGAGGAAATTCAACCTATTGTGGACAAGAATGATGTGGATTTGATACAACAAAGTAAATATATTATGAACGACAAGGGGAAATGATGATCTTGATGACATTCCAAGGTATGCAAGGAATAATAATATGTCTAATTTTCTGCATATTCTGATTTATTTTCCTCATTAGAAGCACGATAAGATAGAGGATAAAGTTTACCATATGGAGTATGTTGAACCATTGATCCAAAGTTCATGTCTATAAGCATCAGGAGAGCTATATATTTTTGCAAGAGATCTCTCATTTAATAGGTACATGATCAAGTCTTGTGGAGTACTACAACATGTTCTATTTTTTTTAATATGGAACATAGGTGTAAGAGTTACTATTTTTGTAGGGAAAGTAATTTGGGGAAGGGTTTGATTGTAATATCTCCTTCCTAGTCGAAGAACCTTATCCCAATTTTGTTTTTCAGAAGCTAAGGGGTGATAAAAAAGGGAAACTATAGTCTTAATAAATTAGTATAAAGGTGCATGAAAAGAAACTTTATAAAAATACCCTATATTGATTTATTAGTGAATTAATAAAAAATAATAGAAAAAAAGATAAAAGATAAAGTGAAATTAAAAAAGAAAAGGGAAAGAGGCCACTTTATGTTTTTATTCCCCTAGGGGAAAATGTGACCCATGTTGGGGATAATACAAGGCCAAAAATGAATTAAATGTGGGCTAAAGGATTTTATTGGTACTTGTGGGTGGCTACTAAGCCAATATTTCCTATAAAATCAAGTGTAATTGGCTTTGTAAAACATCTCTTTTATTTTATACAAATTCTAATTTTTTTTTTCTGATCTTGAGATATTTGTAAAAATATGCTTCAAAGGACAAAAACCCATTGAAATATTGTCTATAGGACAAAAAACCTCTTGATATCTAGAAGGAGAATGAAGACTCGTCTTTTATGTTGTTGAGGATTCCCCATTCAGGGGTTTCCATTGAGGATCAAGATTCAAGGAGCTATTTGTGTTTTTCAGTAGTTTTCTAACAGTTGTTGGAGATTTATTTTTGCCTATTCGTGAGTAGTTTTAAGACCTACAAGGGATGAATATTGCATTTTTTTTGGGAGTGTTGTTTGAAGTTTACATTTAAATATTTTAAATTGCTAGGGAATCAATTTCAAGCTAAATTCAAGGAGAGAGTATATCTGAAGTGTTTGATCATTTTTGAGATGTTTTTGGGCCCTTTCCCTAAGTGGGTCAAACTTCTATTTCCAGCCTTCACTTACAACCAAGGTTTATCTACATTGTTCTAGAATTACATATCCATTTTGGATGTCTTCCCGCCATTGAAAAATTCTGAATTTGGGTTCATTGGAAAGCTTATTTTTCAAGCTTTAGTATGAGCTATCATTTTCCCAGAAATTTGGATTATTTTACAAGTTATTGAATTAAAAAAATTTTACTAGGTTTTTACCCTAATAAATTCCAGAATTAATATTTTTTTGAAGCTGATTGGAGAGCCTATTGTGATTATTTCATTATCTACTTGTAAATAAATTTTCATAATTTATGGAGGTATTTTGAGGTGGGAGAAAGGTGATTTTTTCTAAATCACTATCATAGAGAACCTAACTATGGTCTTCTGGAAAACATTTAAATTGTGGCATAATTTCATTCTAAATTTTAGGTTTGATAGTAACTGAGATTTTTAATTTTTGGATTAATCAGCTTTGATACCACTGTAATGTCCCCCAAATGGACATATTATTACCTTAGATGGATTTCCCCACAATTCTTGCTAGGGCCACAATCTAATTAATCTAAAAATCCAAAAAAATCAATTACTAGCAAATTTCATTTCAAATTTAAACTAGGGCCACAAAATGAATATTTTCTAGAAAACCCTAGTTCACTACCCTAGGTTAGTGATTTAGCAAAAATAACTTTTTCCACCTCAAAATGCCTCTAAAATTCTAAAAATTTGTTTGCAAGTAGATAATGAGTAATCAAAATAGGATCTCTAATCAGATTCAAAAAATATTAATTTTGGAATTTATTAGGGAAAAAACTCAATAGAACTTGTAAATTTGATAACTTATAAAATAATCCAAATTTCTAGGCTAATGATAGCTCAAACTAAATTTTGAAAAATAAGTTTTTCAATGAACCCAAAATCATAATTTTTCAATGATGGGAAGACATCCAAAATGGATATATGTAATTCTGGAACAATGTAGATAAACCCTAGATGTAAGTGAAAAATGGATGTATGATTTTACCTCACTTAGAAACGGCCCAAAAACACCTCAAAACTGATCAAACATTTCAAATATGATCTCTCCTTGAATTTTAGATTGAAATTGATGCCCTAGTTATGCAAAAATTAGAAATGGAATTTTCAACAACATTCCCAACAAACATGCAATATTCAGCCCTTGTAGGTCTTCAAACCACTCAGGAAACGACAACAATAAATCTTCAACAATTGCTAGAAAACTACTTGAAAACATAGATAAATTTTTGATCCTCAATGGAAACCCTTAAATGAAGAATCCTCATAACATAGAAGAAGAGTTTTTCATTTTCCTTCTAGATCTCAAGAGGGTTTTCATCCTTAAGAGAAAATCTCTAAGGGTTTTCATCATTAGACATACTTTTTTAAAGCTCTTAAGCTCAGAAAAAAATTAGAATTTTATAAAATGAAAGAGATGCTTTACAAATCCAAGTACACTTGATTTTATAGGAAAAATTGGATTAGTATCCACCCAAAAACACTAATCAAATACCTTTTCCCATATTTAATTATTTTTTGGCATTTATCACCTCCCAATATGGGTCACATTTTTCCCCTAGGGGAAATAAAAATATAAAGTGACTTTTTTTATTTTTTCCTTTTTTCTAATTTTACTTTATCCTTTATCTTTTATTTTTATTAAGTCATTAATAAATTAATATAAGTTATTTTTATAAAGTTTCTTTTTATGCACTTTATAATAATTTATGAAGACTATATTTTCCCTATTTATCACAACTTAGCCATCGGGAAACAAAATTGGGCTAAGGGTCTTCGATTGGGAAGTGGATATTACAATCATCCCTTCCCCAAATTGATTTCCAGTAAGTAATTAAAACTATTACACCCAAGGGCCATATGCAATAGATAAAACATGTTGTAGTGCTCTACAAGTCTTGATCGTGTACCTGTTAAATGAGAGAGCTCTTGCCAAAATGTTCACTCTCCTGATGCTCATAGATATGAATTTGGATCATTGTTTCAACATACTCCATATATTAAACTTCATCCTTTATCTTATCATGCTTCTCCAATAAATGCTTATTAGCTGAACTGAGAACAATATGAAGGAATAATATGGTTGTCTTAACTAACAAACCTTTGAAATTGATTAGGGAATTATCATTTATAACCATCCAAACATGTGCATGTTGTCCAATAGGATAGAAATGTGGCATCAATATAGGAGAAATCAAGAAACTAAAAATATGGTAACCATTATCATATCTTAGGACACCAAAGTTATGATTGCTCCTTGAATTCAACTCCTCTTCATTAATAACAGACTACACCCTATTTCTTTGAGAAATTTGAGGACTAAATTGACGATACCAAACTAAGTCTCATCTATTGCACATAATAAAATTATTCATTATCTTATAAATTGGATTTAGATGTAGTATTGAGAACTAAATAGCTTATTTAAGATAAAATGTAGTATATTTTTTATCTATCTTTGAAAATTCCATTGTCATTTCCTAATATTTCTTGTAATTTAGAGTGTAATATTATGTGTGAGTAGGTCATTTAATCTCTAGAATGTATTGCAACAAGTGCAAGACTCACATATTCAAGTGAAAGACACACAATAGAGAGCGTGGGACTCACACATTAGAGAGCACAGGACTCTATGTGTAGGACTCACCGAATCAACACATTAATTGCTCTTTCTAAAATTATAGACCTCCAAATGAGAATCTGAGAGAGGTTTTTGTTCATATTATTTTTAGGAGGAAAAAACTTTGTCTAATTTTACACAACAATAATGCTAAGTAGATATCAACATTTGAAGAAGAAAGTTTCTAAGCGTAGGACTCAAAATTCACAGAGCATGAGACTCATAGAATCAACAAAAGACTTACTCTAAATAAAATTTTAGACCTCCAAATGAGAATATGAGAGAGGTTTTTATGAGGGAGAATGTGAAACATGAATCATGAGGATCATTTAGGATTGCATAAACATCGATCGAGGTATAAATTGGTAGCGTAATGAGGTATTGTGAAGGAGTGAGCATCAACCATAGGTGCATATAAAAATTCAACAAGGCATTAAAAAAAATCTCATCCAGCCTCACATAGATTTGAAGGGCGATGTAGATATAGATGGTGACGAGTAACCCCCATTACTGTAATGATGACCTCTCAAGTGGAGAGGGGGAGTTACATTCCAAGAATGGGAAGTAACTCTCATATGATGCACTATCGCATAAGGGAATCTCATGATGACCCTAAATGACACCTAGACCTATAACCTCACCTAAGTGAGATGACCTACCATGTGGTGTGTAAAATGATTCACACCAACACCCCCCTTCATTGTAAGTCAGGATGAGGTGGAAATTTAGAGGAGAAAGATAGGTCTTGACATTGAAGCTTGATGAGATACCCATGCACAAAAAGGAATCCAAAATAATGAAGGAAACCCCAGTGGGAAAAACATCCACCACAAAAGAAAAAAAAATCTCTAATCTAAGAAAGATGCCAAGGATGGGTCCCAACCTCTAAAAATCCTAATAAGGTACCCCTGTACAAAAGGGAAATCTCTCAGAAAAAATAATAATAGAGAAGAAGAGGGATACAAGAGGAATGAAGAAGATGCCATGGATGGATCTAAACTCTACAACTCTAAGAACTCTCCCAGAAGAGTGCTTATGATGTGATCCTATGTCTCTGGAATAAATAAGAGCCACCCACACTAAACTATGTGTCTACCCTTATCAAGGAAATAAATGTAGTGCTATAAGTCCACCCACTCCGTAAAGGAAACCGAAGGTGCCAGCATGAAAAACTATGATTCTGGTCCACATAAGTGTGACATAAGTATAACAAGAAGGTTCCAAGTAACCGAAGGTAATACCGTGAGCACATAATTTTCAGAGTGTGAATAAATAACACCCACAAAGGATGTCTAAGTGATGTGAAGGCTACACAATAACCACCAAAATATAAAGAGGGTCCACAAGGAAGGGTAGATCAATGATGATCTCCTAAAAATTGGAAGTGATAAGAGTCCCAGAATGGGAACTCCCAACAAAAGAGATTATGGAATCCTCAGACAAACCTATAGAAGGATGAGGAACTTGTAATACATCACAAGTGGACTCTGTGAAAAGATGACCAATGTCAGGCAGATTGCTTAATGTTTGATGAGATGAGAGGTGATTAAATAAAAAAGGGGAATAAGTGTAGTTAATATAATCTAGAATGACATGTAAATATAGTAAATAAATGCATTAAATGACTATGGAAGATTACCCAAGCAACTAATCTAATGAAAGAATAAATCCTAAATATACAAGAGAAGTATGGAAGTGACTTAGTTGATTTAAAAATGTCGTTGGACTGTGTCGTAAAATAAATAAAATTATCTAGAATTCGGAACAACTATGCAGAGGTCCTAAAAAGGAAAGATCTGGGATGACTATATGGACTAAGGCACCTAGAGAAGGACTGGGGTGCCTATGGGCACTCTGTTCTACAAAATGGGATCCTTGGTCTATTCAAAAGGTCTGAAACTAAGTTTTACAGGTTTTGTAGGTGGTTGGAAATGCTCGCTATGTGTTGCATCAAATTCACTACATTATGTCAAGTGTTGCTGATAATCTAACATGAAATAAAGTCTTACAACAGACCACAAGAAGTATCAAAACCCTTAAAAAAGAATAATGAAAATGAATGGGTCAGACTGACCTTAGTTGTCATAATAATGGGCGTACTAACTAAGTTTTACACTACATTTCGGATGTAAATGTAGTTCTAGTGTGTGTGTGCATCATGTGCCCTAGGTGCTCTTGTGCCAATCACACTTTATGAAGTACCAAGCAATAACTAGATGTAAAAAATGTAGTAGAATGGTGGATGGAATAGAATAGAATCCCCTCTTATGCTTGTGTGATGTAGATAAACCAGCCTTGTCCTTTGTGATGGAGCTAAATGAATGTAAATGATATCCAAATGCGTTATAAGAATGCAACCCTATGTGGATGATGGTAGAAACTAATGTTTGGTCCCTCATTATGGTGTCATAACTTTATATTTATAGGGTTCTCTTGATCTAATTTCATAATTAACCCTGAAATGGCTAGAAAGTGTCAAAAAATGGTGAGAGAGTTCAAAAAGGATCGGGGCACTTTGGCTAGACCAGGGCACCCATGGGCACCCCAATACTAGCCTGGGTGCCCCACTCAAATATAAAATGATGAAAAATGAAAAAATATGACCATGCATGTGGGTGTAAGAGGTCGGGAATGACGAAAGAAAATAAAATATTATTTCCAAAAGACATGGGTTAATTAGTACTTTTTTCCCTCAAAAACCTTCTAAATAGTATTATGAGACCGAGACTAAATAATGCCTAAAGTTCATGATTTTGAGTCTACATTTTCCCCACTTTATGGTGAGTGGAAATCTCGATAACATAAAGTAGATAGAGATGCGTACCAAAAGTCCATGAATATTGAAGTAGAAAAAGCACCGAAGGACTAGAAAAAGTGTGGAATGACAAAAAGATAATGTAGTGTGGAAAATAAAGACGAAAAAGTGAAAAAAAAGTGATGAGAGTGAACCTAGGGAGGAAATGTGTGTGTATCTATCAATGCGTGTGACGTACTTGCATGGTTAGAATGGTGTGTGATGCCATGAAATGTTGTTGTTGTTGTTGCTCCCATTTGACTTCCTTTTTCCCATACGGCCAAACCTTCAAGGAGAAAATGATCAAGTAGTTAAATATGTATGTATGTATTTATGTATGTGTAAAAATGTAATGTAAAAGACGTATGTAAAAGAATGTAAATGTAAAATACGTTAATGAAAAACTCTACTTATAAATGGAACATGTGCACCTGATCCATGTTGAGAAATAGGTTATAGAAGGATATCTTGTACTACTAGGGTTTTTTGGGTGATCTGATGCCATACACCGAAGAAGTGTAGGGAGGAATTCCACTATATCCTCCAACCTCTAATCGCTTCCTTGAATGTGTGTGAAGAGATCTCTGTACATCCTATTTTTTTAGGTGATCTGACACCATTGGACAAAGACATGTAGGGAGGAATTCTGATGTATCCTTCAACTTGTAACTTCTTTTTAGAATGCTAAGGACTACCATGTCCTATAAAATCCATTGTTTACAGGGTTCATAGACTGTTCTTAACCCAATCATTGTATGTAACCCATAATGCCAAGGGAGAAAAGTGTGCTGAACTAAACCGGTGTAAATGTGTTGTGTAGTATGTAAAAACCCAAATGATTCCCCCTCTTTGGGGGCACACATGATGTCATTGATAGGAGAATGCATCCCTAAAAGAGGACTAAACACATGAATGCTAAAACTCTATCATAAAAGGGGAAGGGAAAGCACTTATTAGAAACTAAGGTGTACACAAACAAAATGATAGCCAAAAAAAGTGTCAATACAAACAATCATGCATGTATAAGACAATGTGTAATCTATGCAAATAGTGTAAACGATAACCAAAATAGTAATGTAAACATACAAGAAGACAATTAAGCCACAAAAAGCAAGCTATAAACATGGGACATCACTCACGATGTCACAAGACATGCAAGGCCATCATGGCCAGATACGAATAAACAAGTGTGCACACCAAACATAGGGCAAAGCCCGCAAACAAGAGCAAACAATAGATAAGCAATGTAACAAACAAGTATTGAAGAAAATAATATAGCATAAAAAATTTTGCACATAAAGCACCCATTAACATGTTAGAAAGATAAATAGTATCTCAAAAGCATGTATAACTAAGTAATGTAAAGTGCTAAGTATGAAATGAAACAATAACACCTAGAAGAGACGAATGTGGATGCCCCTAGAGACCAATGTAAGAAGGATATAAGTTGAGCATCTATGTTGCTTGTAAGATACATGTATCTATGATCACAACTAGAAAAAGACATGAATGTGCATGTGTGGATGATATTTATAAATGACATATAAGTAGTCTAACTAGCATGTATAATAAAGCAACCATGAGCAAGTAAAAGTAAACAAGAGTAAAAGAAACCATTATATGTAGTATGTTGTGGATGGATGGAATGGAATACAAGATGGAATGAAAGGAGATATGTGCCCCTCAGATGAATGGAAATGTATGTAGTGAGGTTCATTTGATTTTCCCCCTCAACAGTGTTGGGCCCCTGGATTATTAACCAAGTATAAAGGTGCCTGGGCATGTGGGATCCCAGTTATTGGATGCCGTGCGCAAGGAAAAAGTGCGTAAGAGAAAGGCCTATAGCATGTGCGATGATGCGTGAAAAGAGGTTCGGGACTTAGCCAATTTGAGCGCCCAAGGAAGGACATGTGAAAAGCGTGATCGTTGTTGCGCACAGATAAGATGCCAGCCTGGAAATAAGTTGGCCCAATAAAGAGCGTGCCTAGATGGAATCTTCTAGAATATCATCATGAGATGGAATGGAGAACTCAGGCCTGAAGGAACATGATTGTCATGGAGGACCACATTCAACACTTGGTGACGGATCTGAGGGCACGACAAGGTGAGTTGACATCCCAGGAAAGTGATAAATACAAGTGCCTGCCACGGGAAAAAGAGGAGAGACACATATAGATATATACACAGAGGGAGATATACATAGGGAATAGCGGGTTAGAAAGGAAGGGAGGCTCTACAGAAATTGTTGCGAGTGGATATTCTGGTTTAGGAAAGGATGTACTAAGCATGGAGTTGTATTTTTCTTTTCTGTTAGCTTAGCTACATATGTCCAAGTGATACACATGACTACGGTTTGCACTCTGTGACACTCTGTAATGAATCAATGAATATGTTGAGGTTACCTGTTATAAATGGATATGAATATCAATGGGTTTAATGTATGTTTTGTTCTTATGAGTTCTCTTTCCTTTCATGATATGAATGAATGGTTATATCTTTCTTTCTATTATAGTATATGTTCTTGAATTTTCTAAAGCACTCGGTCTGAAGTGAATGCAAGGATCTGGAGGCCATTCTGAGCCATATGGTTCTTGTATGTCTCAACTCCTTTCCTAAATACTCTTAGAATCATAGGTAATGTTTCCCACTAGACTCACAGAAAAGAGATACTCGACACCTGTGTGTGCCTCAGGTGAGTGCTCAGCTTCTTCTGGGTGATAGGTTTGGTTAGCATGTGGTTCTTCCTTTTGAGGTATGGGTAAAAATGAATACATCTTGGTTCTATTTTCTGGGACCTCTTTTCAAAGTTGTAGTGGGATATAGCATGCATCATGATCTGTGTGAAGAGTAATGACAGATCGGTTAACATTGGAAAATGTTGAATCGTGGTTCAAGAGCACGGAGGATGAATTTTCTGCAGAGATTCAACACTGGACCCTGAGTTTAATACATGTAGATGGGTAGAAGATAACCTCTACCATGATTTGTATGAGACATTATTTTGCTGCTTCCTAGTAGAGTTATATGGATGGCTTTCAGCCTATGCATCTAGATCGAGTTGGTGTTATGGATCACGGATATGGACTGAATAAGACTACCAGAGGTTGCAGGATGCAGATATGATGTGGACCTGTGCTATAGATCATTGGTGGAGGGGAGTACTAGATAGATACACTCTAGAATATGCCATTTCTACGTATTATTTCCCAGAGGTTGCTGAGTTTGAATATCTATGAGAACCTAGAGGAAGGTTTCTACATGATATTCCTCTAGCTATGAAGATATTGATGGTTACCATGAGTTTAGAGGCTGCTCCCAATGGCCGGCTAAACCATTCTGAGTGATTGTGTAAGGAATCTCGTGTAGAGGAAGATGGAAAATGATACGACAGTGAAGGAGAGGGAAGAAAGACGGCTCGATGTATAGAAAAGCGCGTGAGAGGGAGATTACTAGACGACGCGAGGTTGCTAGTGTGATGGATTTATGGAGATAGACATGCTGCGGGAAGGAGTTGAGGTTCACGTGGAGGATGTGGAACCTAAGCAGTTTGTGCTACCCCATCTTGGCAAGCGCGTAAGGGGAGACCCCTTTAGATTCTGGTGAGAGCTCGTTGTATGGAGAAAGGAGAGTCGTTGGCACATATTTGAACCCACCCAGTGACCGAGCCTTAGACTCTTGGTTTTCCCAAACTAGGAAGAAGTATTGATCCGGTTGAAACTAGTGGAAGAGACAAATCCACACCTAGGAGATACAATTTTTCATTTCCTTCTTCTATGGTTGCACATATTCCAGTATTCGAAGAGAATTTTTGGACAAGGGGCAAGAGTACAAGCTTTCGGTCTCACATCAGGGAGTGGTGTGGGACAAAGTAGTGGTAGCGGGGCGCTATCATAGACCATCGATGCACAGTTTAGTGGGACCATGGGAGCGCTTGGCACAACTCCTTCAGGCCCTATTGGATCACAATGATTTTAGTGGATTTGGTGGCTCTGGAGGGTACATGACTCGGTGGAATTGGTGGATCAAGGTAGTGGAAGAAACACCAAAGTGGGAACTAAGGCTCTAGTTCAGGACAAGGACCCCAGCCACCACCTCAAGTATTCTTTGAAATGTCTCTGCATTTTCTAGATTACAGGGGCATTGAAGATGTTGTGGAACTTGTTCACAAGTGTGAACTGCTATGGCGCTGCAAAGGGTATCACAACCCCATAATGAAAGGCTAGTCAATTTGTAACCACGTTGCAAGGGCGTGCACATAATTGGTATAGAAAGTATGACCCTCATCAAACGGTGGTGGACTACACTACTTTAAAGAATGCATTCTTGAGTTCAAGTAGAAAAGCATCAGTGCTTTGAAGGAGATTCAACAGGGAATGGTAGAGAGTGTGCAAGAGCATGATGCATGCTTTAAAAATCTCTTGTCTAGGTTATCATATGATATCCATCCTTCTCAGCATGCACAGTGGTTTGTTGGAGGATTGATTGCCCCTTTTAGAAGGGCCTTGTCTCATAAAACTTTTACAGATCCACACGAAGCATTGGAAGCTACCTTGCATGCCGAGACTATTGGTAGTATTGATATTGGCGTTAGCCCATTCTTGGAGGCCTAGATTACTGCTATGGCCAAACAGTTGGAAAAAATTTCTGCGAACTCAGTCCATGATGCTCACAGTGGTTTGTGGTACACAGATTGTGAAATAGAGGGGCACATTAAGGATAATTTCCCCCAAAGGATGGTACACATTGTGATGGTAGATTGTGAGATCTGTCATGTGGACCATGATGCAAGTAGATGTCACATGCTGCAGCGCGTGATCAGGAAGAATGTAACTTGCTATTACAATATTTGCACCTCCATAACCCATGATACGAAGGACTATAGGCTCATTAATCAGATCCATGAGGCCATCAATCATGGGGTGTGCTAAACTAGCATTGCCAGTGGGTCTAAAAATGATGACCGCCATTATGAGGAGTACGCAGGTGGGGGCATGCATGGAAGAGGATTTTGAGGAGGATTCCATGGTCGGGGTAACCGCGGAGGAAGAAGTGAGTTCCCATGTGGAACATGTTTTAATTGTGGATCTACATAAAATTATAAGCATGAGTTACCAGACCTATTACAGTGTTCATGGTGCATAAAGAATCATAAGTATGAGGAGTTCCTGGAGTTATTTGAGCATATGAATCAGCAGCACCGGAAGCACAAGGGTTTTGTGATGGTCAGCATCAAGAAGGTAGACATACAATGGATGCCTCAGGTAACATGAGATGAAGGTTTGGATCCTGTCTTGGTAACAATAAGGGCAGAAGCCACGCACACGAGAGAGGTACCAAGACAGAAGACCCTAGTTACGAGGGAGGAGGTCGTTCATGGAAAGTATCTAGACCCTGTGCATTAGAAGGAGATATATCAGGACACCATGGATTTTATTCAAAGCTTACTAGGGGAGATCTAGTGTCTAAAGGAGTAATCCAAAAAGGAGGAACAAGGAAGGAGAATCAAGGTGCAAAAGGATGACTTGGATGAGGTCAAGGAGGTGTGTAAGATGCTAAGGCAGGAGAACATCATTCCTTTGCTAGGATTCTGGTTGAGAGAGAAGGTACCACGTGTTGGAGAAGAGTGTGAGAGATAGGTCTTGCACGTGAACCTTCCCCCTCATAGCCTCGACTATGATAAGGAGATTATGTTGAATACAGTTGTAGATGGATGGATTCTCAGTAATATACTCATTGACATTGGTGCAGAGGTTAATGTCCTGACCTTGGATGCATGGCATTAGATGGGAAGACATGCATTACAGCCATCTTCGAATGTGTTGTATATGGCAAACAAGACTAATGCAATTCCCATCGGTGTCTTGAAGGATGTAGCTATTACTATTCAGGGAGCCAAGTTTACTGGGGACTTCAAAGTCTTGGTGCCCGTTGAGGTGGACAATTTCCCAGCACTACTTGGGCGCCCTTGGTGTTACAAGAATAATGTGGACCTTCGGTTCAATAAAGGGTACATCAGCTTTGAGAACAAAGAGGAATGGGTCATTATACCCATGGTTGATGGGAAGTCAACGTCCTATATTGAACCATTGGGAGAAGAAGTTCTAGACAAAATTTATGTGCACTCAATTAGAGACCCTGAGATGGTACACCCTACTAACGGAGTTATGCAGTTTGAAGATGCTCAGTCAGTAAGTGATACCACCAGTCTGGCTTGTGATAATTGGGCACATGGAACTTATGAATTAATGGGATGGTAGTTGAGAGGGTCGGTGACCAAGGTAATAAAGGCATGCACTATTAGGTGCCTTGGAGGGAAAGAACTACCCAAGTATATAGGAGGAGCCTTCCCTGAGATCTTTCTGCAGGAGGTAGAATCCCAGTGGAAGAATGAGAAGGAACGAAGGGAGATGTTAAGTTATGTATTTCTTGGCATAGTATCTCTTTGGTGGGCCACACATTAGGAGATCCCTCTAGAGTGGTATGAGGTAATAATTGCTCTCTCTGTCATATTTTATAGAAGTAATGTACCCACCATCATCAAGGAGTACCATGGGAAGGAGCCCGCCTCTTTCCATATCCAGGAGTGTGAACAGGTCTGGAGAGAAGGTGCAGAATCTTTACCACCATCTCTCTGGGTACAAAAGTTGTATTCTACACTGTAGGGTTGTGTGCGTGAATGATACATTCATTTGGAGACATGCCGCTAGACAAGGAATTGGCAAGAGCTCGATGGCTAACCTTATTTCAACCTTTGAGTATCGGAGTACCAATCCATTAGTTGGTAAGGCCTTATAGGGTATCAAGCACCTTACCATGGGGGATAGTGCCATAATGGAAGATAGGCTGTTAGAATTATTAGGTGAACCAGGATTGGAGGTGCACTTTGAAGAAATTGAGGAAGCAGAAGAGTTACAGCTTGAGCGCGCATGTTTGGAAAAAGAGAAGGGAAAGTTAGTATATATGATTGATGGAGAGGAATCGAAAAGCTTAGATGTTAGCCATTCTGTAGGAACGCTCGAGGTAGTGGATAGTGTAGATGATTGTGTGCGTGCCTACTATGAGACCTTAAAGATGAAGAAAGTTAACATCGGTTCGAAAGAAGAACGTAAGGAAGATATTATTGGGGATTACTGGTTAGAGAAGTAAGTATCAAAGATAATTGATCTGTTGCATGAATTTGAGGATTTATTCCCATGCAGGTACCATGAGCTCAAAGGTGTTCACTATTCCTTGGGGGAGATGAAGATAAAACTGAAGGATGGTGCACGCCCTGGTTAGAAAAAGGCCCTATCGGATGAATCCCAATTTGATCGTGAAGGTTAAGGAGGAGATAGACAAGATGATAGCTTCTAAGATCATTGACGCAGTGGAAGAATCAGAGTAGATGATTTTGATGGTAATCAACATCAAGAAGGATGGGTGGATTATGATTTGTGTGGACTATAGGGAATTAAATGTAGTTTTTGTCATTGATCCATTTCCAACCCCCTTCATTGAAGAGATTTTGGAAGGAGTCACTGGGCATGAAATCTACTCCTTTACGGATGGATTTTTAGGATACCACCAAGTTTGGATTGCAAAGGAGGACTAGAAGAAGATGACTTTTGCCACTGAGTGGGGAAGTTTTACTTATACAGTCATGCCCTTTGGGTTGAAGAATGCACTTGTTGTTTTTCACGTATAGTGGTGCAAGCATTCCAGGACTTCATCCATAAATTTCTTCAGGTCGATTTGGATGATTAGACAGTATATGGTCTGGTTAAGGACCATTGTGACAACTTGAGATTAATGTTTGAAAGGTGTAGGCAGTTGAGGATATCCCTCAGCATTAAGAAATGTGTGTTTACTACTCCCTTTGGGACTCTATTGGGGCATATCATATGTAAGGAGGGCTTACTAGTAGATCCTGCTAAGGTTGTCAGTTATTTTGGGGTTAAGGGAATCTACTAGCTAGAGCGCAGTGCGTAGATTCCTTGGACATACGGGCTAATACAAGAAATTCATTAAGGGATATGCCAAGATCACCATGCCTTTAGAGGAGCTGCTTAGACACAAAAGTGCCTTCCATTGGGGAGAGGTGCAGTAGAGGGCATTTGATACATTAAAATATAGGCTTATTACCGCACCTATTTTACATTTTCCCTCTTGGGACAAGCCCTTTCATGTCCATGTAGATTCCTTAGGAACCGCCATTGGAGTAGTGCTTGCACAACCAGGTGAGGGGATTATTGATCATCCTCTCTATTTTGCAAGCAGGAAATTAACACCAGCAGAGAAGAATTATACCACTACCGAGCACAAGGCATTGTCGATTATCTACATGCTCTTCAAGTTTAGACAATATCTATTGGCAACACCCTTTATACTCTACACCGACCACATGGCATTAAAGTATTTGGTGAACAAGCCTATTCTTCAAGGGCACATATGTCGATGGGTGTTGTTGTTTCAAGATTTTGAATTCACCATTGTAGTGAATCCTAGAAAAATCAATTGTGGACCTGATCATCTATCCAAAATTGATTCAGGAGAGGACGCACAAAGTATTGAGGAAGCAATGTTAGATGCCCATCTATTTAGCTTGTGGCGCACACCCTTAGATTTAGAGGAGATTGCAGTATTTCTAAAAGAAGGTATGGCACCGGATGGAATGAAGGAATTGGAAAAGAAGCAGTTATCCATACGCGTCGTGCCCTATATGTTGATTAATGGAGACTTATACAAATTGGGACGCGATGAAGTTTTACACAGGTGTGTGTTAGAGCATGAGCACCTGACCATCATGGAGGAAACACATAGAGGAAGTGCGGGTGGGCATTACACAAGTGATGCCACCGCACACAAGATATTAATGGTAGCATTATGGTGGGAAACCTTGTACAGGGATTGTAGAGATTATTGTAAGGCATGTGACCACTGTCAACACATTGGAAAACTAGGAAGGAGAGATGAAATGCATTTGTGTCCCATCCCTAGTGTGGAGCCTTTTGAAAAATGGGTGATAAATTTTGAGGGACCTATTGCACCAGCAGCGCGTAGGACTGGGTCACGTTATGTCATCACTTGTATGGATTATATCACAAGGTGGGCAGAGGCAGCCCCAACTAAAGATTACATGGTAGAAATAGTGGCAAGGTTTTTATGGGAGAACATTATCACGAGGTATGAATGTCCGTTGAGTTTAACCAGTGATAGAGGTACACATTTTCTAAATAAGACCATGAGGATCCTGTTATAAAAGTTCATGGTGGCTCATCACAAGACTATGCCCTATCACCCACAAGAAAATGGAACCGTGGAAGCATTCAACAAAATATTGAGTCATACCTTGACCAAAATCTGTGATGTTGGATGACAAGATTGGGATGAAAAAGTATTGGCAGTGTTATGGGCTTACAGGACTACGTAATAAAGACTAAATAAAGCCATACCCTTTCAATTGGTGTTTGGCATAGAAGATGTTTTTCCGGTTGAATTTATGTTACCCTCTCTGTGAATAGCGCGCGCAGGAGGATTAGCGAATGAACAAGCACTGGAAGAAAGAATTTATGAACTAATGAAACTGGATGAGAGATGATCACTTGCTCGATGGAGCCAAATAGTAGAAAAGGTAAAGAAAAATGCTTGGCATGATCGCCACATTAAAAACAAGAAGTTTGAGGTTGGGCAGATGATGTTACTATATGATTCCAAGTTTTTGTGCCATCCTGGAAAGTTGAAAGTCCATTGGTTGGGTCCCTACACAATTTCGTACATCCTTGGTTCGGGCGCGTGCCAGTTACAAGCACTAGATGGGATGAAATTTCCTGGACACTTCAATGGCATAAGTTGAAGCCCTACTATAAATAAGTCTTCTTGGTGTTTGTAAATAAGGTAGTTTTTCCAGCTAGTTTAGAAGTTTCCGTTATGCATTTTCCTTTCTTGTGTTTCCCTTTCACGTTGTTGTTTTGGTTTTACACCTTTAGCTCTGGTAACCTTATTGCTATTTTGGAAAAAATTTGAGTGCATAGAGGACTACACATCATTTAAGTGTGGGGTGGAGAAAAGTGAAGAAGCACATGATTAAAGTACCAAAGAAGTTGTGTTGGAGAGCCTTGTTGTGTAGCCCGATTGAAAGAGGTAGATGAAGAGAAAAGATAGAATAATTGGTGTCAGGATAAAGCTACTAGTAGATACCACATACAAAGGAAAAGGAAGTGCAGTTAAAGCAACACAAGGTAGGTGAAAGCAAGAATGTGGATAGAAGAAGTGCCTTCAGCATAGGTTAAGTGCGCGCAAGAGTCTCCTATCAGGTTGGTTGGGTTACGTGCCAGAAGGTTGGAGAAGTTTTTATGCAGAAAGGGCACGTGAGTGAAGGCACTGAGGATGGACTTTGTTTGAAAAAAATACATTAAATGAAGAGTACGGGGGTAGGTAAAGTAGTATTTAATGATAAAAAAAGAAAAAACTATAAATAAAGGGTCAGGGCACTCTCATTTTTACTTTGTGAAAATGAAGAGTTGGAGATATAAGCAAGTGTTATAAACTAGGGTTTTCAGATTCGATCGAGTGGAAGATCTATGTGATTGAAACGTGAAGAGCCAGTTTGAGATTGCAAACCAGAAGGAATTACACAGGTGTGAAAGGAGTGAAAAAGGCATCGTCTTGTGAAGAGTTTATCCAAGTTAGGGTTTGAAAAACTAGGGCACGGGTTTAGAAGAGTTATATCGAGGATCTAAGATCAAAGGTTGGAGAAGAAAGAGAAAGTAACAAAGAGAGGGTACGAGTGATAAAAATACCTCGGACCATGGCACCCAAGAAAGGAAAGGACAAAGCTAAGGCTAAACAACCAAAACCCAAAGTAGACACAAATGAAGAATGGTATGCAGAGATGTAATACCCAAATGGGGTGATGTTGGGAAAGGAATGGTAATCCCACCTGAGAAGCATACCTGTTAGTGACTATAATCACTGCACAAACACCATAGAGAAATAAATGGCACTAGAATTAGTACACCCCACCAACAAGTGAACGCCTGAAGGTTTGCCCATATATGATAATGATGTTAAGGTAAAATTGGTGAAGGCAGGACTGTTACAACTCTATGAGTTGCCTTATTTTGGGAAGCCAAATTGCTTGTACCAGTGGTTGATGTCTCTGAGTGCACGAAGACTATTTCCACTTTGCTAAGTGCAAGATGTGTGTGACTCCCCAGTTGATTTCACAATTTACAGGCCTTATATGTGAGGGAGATAGCCTAGAATATGACCTTGGTGACAAGGAGGCTATTCAAGAGACTGTCACTGAGTATGCATGAAAGAAAGGGTTGCAGTACTATGATATTTCAGACATCAAGGACCTCGTTATGAAGATGGCCATGTATCTAGTGACTAAGTTGAATGGCCAGTAAATATGGATGCAGGTCAACAAACCTTGGCTACATGTCTGCAGGAAGATTATAGAGGGTACTATATAAAACTTATCCACGTATATTTCAGAGGAGATTGTTAAGTGCACGAAATAAGGGGATAGGATCCTCTTTGGAAATGTATTTCTCACCATAGTGTTTACAGAAATTGGAGTGTTGGATGACTCAAACAAGTTCGTGTGGGAGTACCCAGCTAAAGACCCTTTGCCTACGAAGAGGTTCGAGAAGTATGCTTGTGATACAATGACAACTCCCCACAAAGTACGGCTAGAAAAGTGGTATACATGCTTGAGGAATGCATTCAGGGTAGAATGGAGGATCCCTAAACAACTCCTAGTAGCCACTAAGGGAGAAGTTGAGTTCACGGTGTACCAGCACTACCACTTGGGTAGATTCAAGCTTATTAATGAATCATGGAGCCCTTGGTGCAAGATTTATTTCACGTTCACTACCCAATACTTCCAAGTGGGAGTAAAAAAGATTTAATGAATCAAAGAAGCTAAGGATAGAACTAGGAAGGTTAGACCGGGAATATAGGGAGATGAGGAAGAAGCTGAATTACCCTTGTGGTAAGCATGCGTACATAGAGAAGTAGGTGTCACACAAGATCCAAATGACTAGGCCAATGACACTTCCCATTGTTGAAGGATCCGTGGCGCGCATGTACATGCACATAAGGCCAAAATTTGAAAAGGGAACATATTTGGAGAATGAAATATCCATACCTGAATACCCCTTAGGAAAGAAGAAGCCAATGTCTAAGAAGAGAGGCAGAGGAGAGGAAGGAGCACCAAGTGTGCCGACTACTCAGACAGTGAGCATGCCATCCAAAAATGCAAATGTAAGCACCTAGATACAGAGAAATAAGTTTCTAGTAAAGGAGAAGATGCTAGAAGTAGAGGCACCCAAGCAACCCACCACCATGGAAGAATCACCAAAGGAAGAAGAGAAGGCTGAATCTCCTGATCAGAAGCCACCTCTCAAGAAGAAGCAAAGGGTGGATGAAGAAGCTGACTCGAAGGTGACTGATATCTTGGAGAATTACTTATGAGAAGGAGAAGATGAGAGTGAAGGATGGTGGCAACGAGGAAGAAGAGATTGAGAAGGACAAAGAGTCACATGTTTTTAGTGTCTATGACTTGGAGGATGAGAGTAGAGAGGAGAATCAAGAGTTTGTATTTGCACGGTGCAAGGGTGCACAAGATGAGGAAGGCACCAAAGACACAAAGGAAGATGAGAAGGAAGCCAAGGAGCAGGGAGCCATAAGCCTTACAAAAGAGTAGATTACTAAGTTAGTAGAGCGAGAAGTGAAAAATATGCTCAAAGTCCTTGTAGAAAAAGAGTTAGAGCACAACATGAACATAGTTCTTAAGGAAGGGACGGAGGAGAGTGTAGAAAAGGAAAATGACAGCCTAGGAGGCCCCACTCTGATAGCTAGATTCCTTAAAGGTGTACACTTGGGTAGGAGAACTCTAGATACAGAACAAAGATAGATAATGGGGTATGTGGATAACACAAAGAAGGTGTTACGCGCATGGTTATAAAGCATTGTACCCACGGAAAGGATCCTAGCCATGGGGTATTTTGAAAAGGATGGCAAATACCCCAGGACCAAGAAGATGCTCTCTTGGGAAATCAAGTCACACATTGACGAGCCAAACTTTGAAGTCTGCCAAAAAGCATTCATCTCATTGCCAGAATCTAAGGGAGACAACACCTTAGTAAATGCTCAAGACCTTTCAAATGAGAAAGTATGAAATGCTCTAAACAAAGTCACGATCGAGACTGAGGCTAGGCTATTCACGTGAAATGAAAGAATCAGAACATTAGAGGTGAATTTGGGGAAGAAGGAGGAAGAACTAGCAGAGAAGGCCAAGATTTTAAAATAGGAGGAATTAATCAGCGCGCAACTAAGGCGCGAGTTAAAGGAAGAAAAGGTAAAGGTGCATGAGGTCTACAAGAAGGTAGAGTCAATCAAGAGTGCCATCATATTAAAGCACCCTGACCTTACGCCAATCCCTCAGGAGGTACGCATCAACTTTGGAATGCCTAGAAGACCTAGCATACATCCTCACTATGGAGAGGTGACCCTTGGAGTTGGAATCTGTAGAAGAAGTGGATGCGTGGTTGAAAGAGGAATATCAATTGAAGGGTAGTAGCAATTATTTCCACGTACAACCAAGTACTCACAGAGATTAAGGTCACTACCCAGTCTGTAGAAGCTGCATATGACACATGCATGGATAGATATAAGGTTGTGAGCTCCTTGGTCACCATGCTTAAAGAAAAACTAAAAGAGTTCTAAGAAAAGAATAAAGGGAATAGGGTAGAGAGGGACAAGGTTCTGGCCAAGGTAGAAAATAAATTAGAGGTAATTGATGCTTTAAGGAGCTTAATTAAGGCCCGACTGAAGGAACTATATCCCCAAATTACCAGAAGAATGGATAATCTCATAGAACTTGGTAAGGAATTGGAGTAGAATGTGGAAAATTTGGGCACCTAGGGAATTGGCATAAGCTTTGATGAAGTAAGCACCCTAGTGGGTGACCTATGCCAGAAGAGGAAGGATGAGGTCAAAGTGTGGAACAAGTTAGAGGCAGATCTGTGAAAGGACTTTGTAAAGTATAAGTCTACATCTTGGTCCCATAAAATATCTTGCCTCTTTGTCAAGTTAAATGTTTCCAAGGATGGAGAATAGACATAGTGTGGGGTGATGTTGGGCCCCTGGATTATTGACCAAGTATAAAGGCGCGTGGGTGCGCGGGATCCCAGTTATTGGATGGCACATAAGGAAAAAGTGCGCAAGAGAAATACCTATAGCGTTTGCTGTGTGAAAAGAGGTTAAGGTACTTAGCCAATTTGAGTGCCCAAGGTAGGACACATGAAAAGCGTGATCGGTTGCGCACGGATAATATGCCAGCCTGGCAACAGGTTGGCCCAGGAAAGAGCATGCCTGGATAGAATCTTCTAGAAGATCATCATGAGGTGGAATGGAGAGCTCAGGCCTGAAGCAACATGATCACATGGAGGACCACATTCAACACTTGGAGATGGATCTGAGGCATGGAAAGGCGAGTTGGTAGCCCAGGGAAAGTGATAAATACAAGTGCTTGCCATGGGAAAAAGAGGAGAGACACAGATAGATATATACGCAGAGGGAGATATACATAGGAAATAGCGGGTTAGAGATGAAAAGAGGCTCTGCAAAATTGCTGTGAGTGGATATTCTGGTTCACGAAAGGATGTACTAAAAATGGAGTTGTATTTTTCTTTTCGGTTAGCTTAGCTACATATGTCTAGTGATGCGGCATGACTGCGATGTGCACTCTGTGACACTCTGTAATGAGTCAATGAATATGTTGATGTTACTTGTTATAAATGGATATGGATATCAATGGGTTTAATACATTTCATTCTTATGATTTCTCTTTCCTTTCATGATTTGAATGAATGGTTGTATCTTTCTTTTTGTTATAGTATATGTTTTGGAATCTGCTAAAGCACTCAGTGTGAAGTGACTGCAAGGATTTGGAGGCCATTTTGAGCCCTATGGTTCTTGTATGTCTCAACTCCTTTCCTAAATACTCTTACAATCATAGGTAATGCTTCCCAATAGACTCACATAAAAGAGTGACTCAGGACCCACACGTGCCTCGGCTGAATGCTTATCTTCTGCTGGGTGATAGTCCAGCATGCATGGGGTTCTTCCTTTTGAGGTAGGGGTAAATATGACTACAAGCAGTCAAGAATTAACCATAAATGAGATTCCATCATCGGGAAATGGTTGAATAGTGTGTGTTGTGTCTAGCGCACTGTGATGAGTATGTATGTGTAATGATGTGGATATGCAACATATAAAAGATATGTGTGTGAAACTTATAGCCTAAGTGTATATCATGACAAAATGAATGTATGAGTGATGATTTAGCCCTAAAGCATATACCGCTACAAGATGAATGGTAGGGAATGGTGATGTATCCTAATGTGTATACCACTACAAGATGAATAGGAGGGAGTGGTGATGTAGCCTAAACTGTATACCACTATAAGATGAATAAATATGTGAACATTTATCCTATAATGTATGTCACTAACCTAGTACTGTTGCATGATAGATGGTTAAGTGATGAACATGCATGTATGATAAAGTCCTATTTGATTTGTAAACCCTCGGCAGTTGAGTATGGAACGAGGAAATAAAGTGTTTCATAGGGTGGTGAGTGTAGCGAGTAGAATATAATACAATATGTGTGATGATAATATACGACCATGTGATGGGTAGGATGTTTGATATGAAATGTATAGGATGTAATGTAAAAATGTATAAATAGAATAATAGTGTGAAATGTGTGTTATGTGATGTGCATGATGAGTAGTATGTAATGTTAGATGTAAGTGTGAAATGTGTATGATGAATACTAGTATGATGTATGACATGTAGATGTGTAAATGTCAAAATAATGTAGAATAAAAGTAGAATGTATAATGTAAGATGCACAATGTGTGGGTTTCATGTGTAGTATTCCCTCAACAGTCAAGTGTGAACCAAATCACAAGAGTGTGTATCATCGGATAATGATGATGCTATAATGTATGAATGAATATGTGTATGTTATGAGGATGATACATGATGGTGTGAAGATTATAGATGCGCTAATTTTAATATGATAGGGGGAATATGTTAGATGTTATGCCCCCTAAGTATGTGCGTGATGGAATTCTAGTCAAAAGACACTAAGTGGATAAATGTAATGAGTAGTTTCCTTAACAAAAGTGATGAGATGCGGAGGTGATAGATGAGTGTGACAATCATATGGTTCATCATCATAGTAAGCTCCATTCAGGTCTCAATCATCAACATATATAGGATCTATAAAGGATGTTGAAATGACAAGTTTAACTTTAGGTGGTGATTGTTGCATATGACGTGGTGATGTGGTATATACCTTTAATAGAGGAGTTCTGAGATCTTCCTTAAGAGGAGGTTTTTTAGTTTGACTTTGTAATGACTTAGTAAGAGGATGTGATCTAGAGAAAACTGTGAGAAGTAATGGCTTGTTGTGATGTGGTAATGCTGCAAATAAAGAAGTAGGAGGAGGTGGTGAACTAATTTTGAGAGGTTTTCTCTTATGTTGACTTGGTGATATCGTAGATGGTTGCTTAGGTGACTCCTGACTATCCAAAGAAGGCACATGAGAAGTAGTATAGTGATGCTCTTTAGATGTAGAAGAAGCAGAATTAGGAGCCCGTTGATATGTAACTTGACGTTGGGCAAGTGAATGATTTAAACCCTTAATGCTTAAGATGTTTGACTCTACGTTGTAAAGCATAAAAATATTTATCATTATATCCATGGATCCGATGATAATTGTAATATGGAAGACCTTGATATTTTTCTAATTGATAAGGAGGATAGTAATCAGTAGGTGGTATCACGATCAACTAATGACTAAGGAGTTGATTGAGAATGTCATGTTGCTTACTATTACGTTCAAATATGAGAGGCTTAGGAAATGGTATGACCTGAGGTTTAACTATATGAAATTTAGTGGACATAGATTAAAGATGAAATGTAGAGGGATAACAAACATGAGCATGAAAAGTGTCATTAAGCTATTGGATTTCATATTTGAGAGATGTGATTGTGGATTCCATAGCTGTAAACTTGTCTTGAAAAAAAGCATGTAAATCTTGAACTGATTCCAATAGGGGTTGATTATATGGATGATCACTAGGGTTAGTAAATGGACAATAGAGCATAAAAATTAGTTCATGTGGCAACATATTTTCATCAAAATACTTGGTGTCTAAGAATTTTTGTAAAATAACCTGATAATTACGATATCTCTTAACTAAATCAAATTTAAAAAATGACCCATGATAGAGGGAAAATGCAGATCCTAAGCGTGAAATATGTGGGGTTCACTAAAATGATTAACAAAAAATGGGGAATAAGTGTAGTTAATATAATCTAGAATGACATGTAAATACAATAAATAAATGTACTAAATGACTATGGAAAATGACCCAAATAACTAATCTAATGAAATAGGAAACCATAAATATGCAAGAGAGGTATGGAAGTGAATTAGCTGATTTGAAGAGATCACTAGAGTATTTTGTAGAATAAACAGAATAATATGGAAGCAAGAACAACTATGTAGAGGTCCTAAATAGGATATATCTAGATTGATTCTTTAGACTGGGGCACTTAGAGAAGGACTAGGGTACCTATGGGTGTTATGGTATAAAAAATTGACACCCATGTCCATGTAAAAAGTATGGAAATGAGTTTTAAAGGGTCAGAAGGTGGTCCAAAACCCTCAATTTGTGTCACATCAGATTCAGTGCACTACTCCAGGTGTCACTGATAATCCACGATGAAAGAAAGTCCTGCAAGAGACCATAAGAAGTATAAAAACCCTAAAAATGAAGAATGCAAATGGATGGGTCAAACTGACCTTATTTGCCACAACAATGAGCTTACTAACTGAGTGTTGTACTACATTTCAGACCCAAATGTAGTTCTAGTGTGTGTGTGTGCATCATGTTCCTTAGGTGCTCTTGTGTCAGTCACAATTTGTTAAGTAGCGAGTAATAAATAGATGTAAAAATGTAGTAGAATTATGGATGGATTAGAATAGAATCCCCTCCTATATTTGTGTGATGTAGATAAACCAACCTTATCCTTTATGATGGAGGTGTATGCGATGAGAATATTAGCTATGTTAGTAAATAAGAAACTAGCTAAGTAGTTCCATGATCTAACAAAACCTATCATAAACATAAAGATGATTGTTAAACAAGATAACTTCTACAATAATGAATTAAACTAAAACACTATCATTTTATCTCTAACTACTCTATGATTACTTAAAACATAAATTGAACCTAGTTAAACCTTTGAGAAATCAAATTAGATGTGTTGTTTGCTTCAATTGAGGTGAATAGGTCTCTCTAAAATGTCTACAAGGCCAAGTTAGATACCCTCCTACTAACCTAATATGAAGTTATGAATGCAAGATGGAGGAGCTTCAACAATGGAGGATAGCCAAGATCAAATGCCTATTAGCTTGGCTAATGCAAATCAGATCTAATGCCAATATCTCCAAATGTGAGAGAGATTTTTTTATGTAAACAAGGTGTGTCTTTTAGAGGGAGGGGTGACCCTTCTATTTATAGTTTTTCACTTGGGAGAGTTTGGAATTTGGATGCATGTGGGACTAAATCTCAAAAAATCACTTTTAGATTAGATTAGGATAAACATGATTTAGGCTTAGATAAGCTTGGTTTAGGCTAGTTAACTAGGGTTTAGGATAGTTAAACTTGATTAGCAAGTGATTAGAGACTCATTGAGAGTTGGGAGGGGTCTCGATAACCAATTGTGACTGATAGGTAGACTACAAAGCTAATAGAAGTGGTATAGAGAGAACTAGGGAGGTTCTAAATGGTCAAAAGGAGGAATGTTTAGCTAATAAGAGAGATATTAGCCAAACAAGTTGATTTTAGGAGGAATATGACTAATAAGGCTGTCATGAATGGGCATCTGAGAGTGGAATAAAGAAGGGGGAATTAACGAAGTTTTGTCAATCAATTGATTGGGAGGAAATGCTAAGTGTAAACATATTTTAGGTGTCTACATTTTCCCATCTTTGGGGTGACGTAAGCGACATCACTTCAAAGAAATTAGACAAGCATAAACAAGTAGAAATTTTTAAAGGGATAGAAGAAAAATGAGTAGAATGGAGGATTCCCCCTTGATTGTCAATGGGGTGATAGTAGAACTTGATTGAGAATAAAAAATATGACAAGAAGAGAACAATAGAAAGAATAGTGTGAAGAAGATAGGGGATATAGAAGAAAAAAAAGGAATATGAGGAAGAGGGAATGAGCTAACATCCATCCAGTGCCTTTTAGACAACTTTATTTTTCATCATATTGCTAAGGATCTTCATCATCGGTCCTTACTAAAAATAATGAACAAAAGTTTAGTATGACATGAAAAGCCATATATGAATAAATGTCCATTGCTAAAATCATTAACTCCATGCAACATACAAAATGCAATGCAATACGAGAAATTAAAATATTACTGACAAAGAAACAAGGTGGAATGTTTTTGTTATCGAGCTTGAGTTCCGACCTATGTGAATTAACGACAAGGGCTGAAGATGGTTCCCCAAGCAAGGATACATACAAGGGGAATAATGGGAGACACTTCGGTCTGATGATAAATCAATGTGCACTACTAAACAGTACCAGGTAACTCATTGTGACCCAAAGTACAGACAAAGTAAGAAGCCTAGATTTTTTTGATGGAGGTAGATCAAGATGATATGTGAGTCATTTATAACGAGAATAAGCAAGAACTAAAGAACGACACTTTGCATGATGATTTATATTGTTTAGAAGTTTTATGAAACATATTTGAATGTTTTTGATGATTTTGAAAGTTTGTTGAAACTCTGTATATGAAGACAAGGAAGCGTGGATGCCCCTAGTGATATATGGGATGTACAAGGACATAAGGCCACATCCATACGAGAAAGATGAAGATGCAAAAATTCCCTAGTGATTAGGTGAGAGTATTCAAAGGAAAACTCTTCACAGGTAGAAGCATGACCCAAGGCCATTATGGATAGGTTCAACATGATGATGAACGTAAACCAATGAAGTGTTGGGAAGAAGCAAGGATGCCCACAGTGTAAGTTTGCCTAAAAGCACATGATAGAAAGGAAGGAGAAGTTTGTTTTTTTCAAAGGTGAAAAAGGTGTCTACAAACATGGAAAAAAATTAATCTTATACACATGGATGTTCTGAATGAAATAGAAGAACGATGTGAATGATATGAATGTATCTTAGAAGCCTCACTATGAATAAGTGATTAGCCAAAGGCACAAATCATGAGACGATATAAGGAATAAAGTAAGAGTCTGAACAAGGTCCAAAAAAGACACTTGGTAACATACTAATCCTACCTACTCATAGAGATCTAGTGTGTATACATGGAATTTATTACCTTGTAAAGTGAATATTTAATAGACAATAAGTGAAGACACCCTAGCCAATGTGTAGGAATAATTTATTTTGATAGGTGATAGGAAGGGGTTAAATTTGACAGCCGTTTAGATGTTTTTTGTGATTTTAGCCGTAAAATACTTGCAAATATTTGTAATAACCATCAATGTAACTTTCATATTTACAATTTCACCGTCATATTTTATATACATTTATATGTAAATTATATAGATGTGTGTGTGTGTGTGTGTGTGTATAATTAAATATCCATAGAATAATTGGTATAAATAATATTGTTTTGTATTTTTTTAAGGGCAGTATTAAAAATTTACCGTCACCCAAAAAAGTGTGATAGGCATAGGTGACCATCAAATTTAACCCCTGGTGATAGGTGATTTGTGAATGAAATTTGGAAGTATAGCCGTACATTGCTCCACTGCCAACTAGGCGTCCATAGCCCCGACAGAGATGTATTTGATTCTAATCACAACATTGCTCTACTATCATTCAGACATCCATAGCCCCAATAGAGTTTATTGGAAATACCCCAAGAGAGAGTAATATATCAATTTAATTTTTCGTTGTAGCTTTTAGCTTTTGATTGATTGATTTTGTATCTTTTTTCTTTCTGAAAACTTATTTCAGCTCTCTTGTTTGACAAGGGGTTAAGAACCATTGATGGCTTGGTGGAAGGATATGAAAGTGATTGTGATGATGACATTGGCTAGTGTTAAAAAATATGTCCAAAAGTTCTTCGCAATAAGTTATTAGATGTTGAATGTGATAGGATCTCTAACAGGTCATTCGTTCTTTAATTTACCAGGGTGATAAAAGAATAAGGTTAAACGGATACCATAGAGATAAATGTCACAAAATTCATGTGAATAAGCTAACCAAAATATCACCAAAGGGATGGAAATGGTAGGAAGACTTGTAAAAGAATAACAAGGAAGGGAAGAAATAACATCCATGTGTACGCAATACCTTATTGCAATGTTTGATCTTTGTACCTTTGATTTTTCTTGTGTTTTCTCAATGTTTTTGGTATTTTTGAATTATTTTTTATTTTTAGATTTTTGATAGTTTTAAGAGGTTGGGACTAACACAGTCATTCTGTGTGGTAAGATCCAACAACAATGTTTGTAAATTCCTTGATAAGGGAGACTAGGCACATTTTTTTATCAAGAGTAATATTATCCCTAATATCGATGATCGTGGTGAGCTCATACTCAACAAATTATTGTCATTTATATTGAAATAAGGATTTATAATGTGGGAGCTTGAGTTCCTTTCCATAGGTTTCTACACTTTACGCAAAACTTGATGGTTGCGTTGGTGTGCATTATTGAATTGTGATTGATTTTTAACCTTAAGATCATGTGAGTTGCTAGGAGCTTTAGAGCTCTTGGAATTTTTTAACTGATCTTGATAATGAACCTATTTGGGTTTCTTTTAAGCTTAAGTGTGACTTTTTTGACCCCAAGAAGGAGAAGAAATAGAACATTGACATTTAGAACTGATGTGAGAAATGACTGTGGGCTTGCCACAACCATTGATAGAAGAAATATGTGATGGATGAAAAGGTTACGGTCCAAGAATTAAAGAGGATGGACTACAAGGAGGTGAGCCAATAATAGAAGATGACGAAGGGCTGCTAGAATATGGCCCTAAGATGGAAGAAATTGGGATCTGAGGACATGGTCAAAGAATAGAAAATGATGATGAAGGGCTGCTAGGACATGGTCCAAGTATAGATGAGGAGGGTACTATCGAGAGGGGTCCCATAGATAGAAGAGGAATAAGGGCTGCTTGGACGCGGCCCAAGAATAGAAGGTAATGGGCTACCAAGAGGTGACCCACAAGTAGAAAATGGAGGGATACTAGGTTGTGGCCCCAGGATCGAAGAAGCTGATGGGCTACTCAGTGGTGACCCAAGGAGATATTTTGATTGAGGAATGGTGATAGATAATGAATGATTTGGTAACGAGAAGATAGGCCATGGCTCAATGCTAGACCCTGATATCTCATCATGCTCAGAAGAAGGTGAATATGGAATAGAAGAAGAATCAAGTTCCATCACCTTAAGCACTTATTCTATTTTCTAATAAAAGGAATCAACTTCTTCCTCCCCATAAGCAAGCGTATCGAGTTCTAAGAATACTTCTTTGCAATACTCTAAAGGGATATCATCATGTAGCATAATTGTTCCTTCATTCTAAGAGAAATCAATTAGTAGAGGTGGTTGTTATTTGGCCATAGAAGGTTGAATATAATAAATAGTTCTGATAATTGGGAATATTGATTGACAGAAGAAAATGAATCAAGAGAGGAAGTATGATTGGTGGTAGGCGTCTCATGAATGGATAATTTGGATCTGGACCTAGATTGCTTTTCTAGAAGATGATGCAATGTAGGAGAGAAAATAGGATCACATAGCCATCCATTAAGTTGCAACATAGGATTCGAGTTAGATGATTGACTAGAGGGAATTTGAGTCATGGAACTCTTTGATAGAGGAATAGGTCGTTGATACGATTGATGAAGGAGGTCCTATAAAGAAAGGGAGGACCGTGACTCAAGAACCAAATTAGATCTTCGATCGATAGAACGTGGAGTCACATGAGTCTTCAAAGGAGGAAGACGTCATTGAGGTGATTTGTAATAAAGGTCCTACAAAGGAAAGGAGGACTGTGATTTAGGATTTGATCTAGGGGTATCTGAATAATAGTTGGGATCTGAGTCTTCAGAAGAAGAGTGGGATTCCGAATGGTAGTTTGGATCTAAATCAAAAGAAGAAGAGTGGGGGGAACCTGAATAATAATTTGGATCAGAAGCATCCAAACCATACCACCAACTATGAGCTAAAGGTGGGGAACATGGTACCAGTATAGGCCCTCTAGAAGGAAGAACCAAATGAGGTTTAGTTTTAATGGGAATCTTTTGATTCGAATTGCTAAACCTAGGTTTCATATTATAGTAAGTGTGAGAAATTGCGTGATATTCAGTTATTGTTGGCATCATTTAAGCACAAATGTCTATCTATAGATATTGTGATTGAACTCCTTTAAAGGGAAGGAAGTGACATGTCAATTTGGGTAGCATAAGGGCAATCAACTAGACAATTGGTAAGTATGGAGATGTATGCATAATTATTCTAAAGAAGGTCTAAAGAAAATAGACATCATGATGATGCAATCTCGATGAGATCAAAAATGGATTTTCCTAGAAAATAAGTTTTCTTGATGAATAATTACAAGGAACAATCATGTAAGTTTGAAACAAAAAGCCAATCAATAAGGAAATACACCCTATGAAAATGCGTGTGCAAAGTGATAGTTCGATGCAAAGATGATCAACACAATGTCAATACTCATGTCAAGCTTGAAATGAACAAGGCGTAAATATTAACAAAGGGTAGATGTGACTCCAAATCAAAGGATATAATGATGCATTCAATAGCCAACAAGGCCTAAATGTTAAAGGGTGAGGTTTACACATGCAAGCCATGTAACTACACCAATTGGACACGTTAATCAAGCTTCATGAAGAAGTGATATATTAGTGCCAAAGTGGTATCTAACTGAAAAAAACAAAGTAAGAGACAATCTTCAAGATTTTGGACAAAGTTTTAAGTAAAAATAAGTCAAATTATACTAAGGATGTGTTAAAATGTGAACAGTGTAATCGGGCATGCCAAATGTATGCATGAGAAGATTAGTTATGTTAATAAACAAGAAACTAGCTAAGTAGTTACATGATCTAACTAAACCTATCATAAACATCAAGATGAGTGTTAAACAAGATAAATTCTACAATAATGAATTAAACTAAAACACTATCATTTTATCTCTAACTACTCTATGATTACTTAAAACATAAATTGAACCTAGTTAAACCTATGAGAAATCAAATTAGATTTTTTTTTTTGCTTCAATGGAGGTGAAGAGGTATCTCTAAAATGGATACAAGGAAAATTTAAATACCCTCCTACTAACCTACTATGAAGTTATGGATGCAACAAGGAGGAGCTTCAACAATGGAGGATAGCCAAGATCAAATGCCTATTAGCTTGGCTAATGCCAATATCTCCAAATGTGAGAGAGATTTTGTTATGTAAACAAGGTGTGTCTTTTAGATGGAGGGGTGACCCTTCTGTTTATAGTTTTTCACTTGGGAGAGTTTGGAATTTCAGTGCATGTGTGAAATATCCCTTGTAGGATACTACTTTAAAATGCACAGAATATGGGAAAATTACACCAAAGTAAAATATTGATTTATGTAGATTTTTATGGTAAGGACAGAAAATGGTATTAAATTGATGTCACACAAAATATTTTCCCATAGTGCATGAAATTTGAGGGAAGCTTGCAACAGTCATAATAAACACTATGAATTTTTTTTTGGTATAATATATTGTTTCCTGAAAAATTACAGAATGCCCTAGGCAACTGGAAAACTTCAGAGGTTTGTAACCCTCTAATTACAAGAGCATTAATAAGGGTATTTGGAAATAACATTAACAGATATAGGCAGTAATAGTTCCACCTTTAGATCTGAAAATGAATGACTAGAAAACCCCCAAATAGAGGCTGCAAGTCACCTTGCTTGGAATGGGGTTGGAAAAATAATGGAGGTGCCTTCAATGTGCTGCCACGCCTAGCCCAAATGGCTACCATGAATAATATCTAGAGCCCCTCTAATTGTCTTCCCCTAAAACCACAAAAACCCATGAAATCCTTTCTCTAAAACCTCTATTAACAACTCTTCCCCGCAGCCCTAAAAATGGTTCCAAAATTACAAACTAGGGTAGATCTCTCATTACCAAAGAATGTCCTGCTAGCTAGGGATGGGTCTCTCACCACTGAAGCTAGGGTCCCTGTTGGATTTGACTCCACAAGTTGTAGATGCGCAACAACAACATCTGCATGAGAAGGGGTCAATAAAATGTATATCAAAAGTGCCCTTTCTTCCTCCCCTGGCTCCTTTTATACTTCACCTTGAAAAATGAGCCCCATAACCCTAGGTACATTTCATTCCATGGAGGGGCCAATAAAATAGGAGTAAATATACTTACTTTTCTCCTTTTTGAGTTGCCATGTCTAGAAGTGACCCCCCAAATGTAAAACTAGGATATTAAAACCATGGGGCCCCTTCCCAAAAACTTCTGGCATCCACATCCCCCTGGGTCTAACTATAGTTTGGACTTGACCTGGCCCTTGGGCCATTTGGCTTAGGAAAAAGGGGACATTACAATTGTCCCTTCCCAAATTTTTCTTTTCCTCAAGAAAATGCAAATTTGGATGCTACAAAATCTGTTCCCCCTCCCAGGTAGCATCCTCAAGTGGCATTCCATTCCATCACACAAAATACTCGGTGATTACACTACTCCTGAGCCCCCTCTATCTTTTTTCAATAATGGATTATGGTTCCAGCACTAACTTCCCTTCCTCATCTAGTGGCAGTAACTCTATAGATGGTACAATATGTAGTCTAAGCACCTTCTTAAGGCATGAAACATGGAATACATTATGTATCTTACTATGCTCTGGTAGCTCTAGCTCATATGCCACTTCCCCAACTCAATGAACTACTCGGTATGGTCCATAAAATTGTGGTTTCAATTTCTCTGCACCCTTCTGATTCAGTAAGGACTGCCTATATGGCTATAAACATAGGAACATTAGGTCCCTAACCTAAAAAACCTCTCTGTCCTATACCGATCTGCATATACCTTATGTTGATTCTATACCTTCTGAAGATTCTCTTTGAGAGCCTTCAAAATATCCTGGTTCTCCTGTAACCAATCTTGAGCTTTGCGAGCTCGGCTGTCTAGTAATACCAAATCTACAAATGTCCTGGCACCATACCCATACAAGGCTCGGAAAGGGGTCATACCTATGCTCATCTGGTAGGTGGTATTGTAGTAGTACTCACCCATGTGTAACCATTTAATCCATGCCCACCAGTGTCTTGTTACATAACTCCGCAAGTAACCTTCTATCCACTTATTGACTATCTTCATCCACCCATTTGTATGTGGGTGGTAGCTAGTGCTAGGAGTCAACTCTGTACTTGCTAGTCTGAAGATATCCTACCAAAAGGTACTCATGAAGATTTTGTCCCTATCACTAAATTTTTTTTTAAGAAACCCATGTAGCCTAAAAATACCGGTATAGAAGATCTGGGCCACATCCACTACCTCATGCCCCTTGGGTAGGGAAAATAAATGACCATACTTAGTTAACCGATCAACTACAACATAAATGTAGCTATGCCCATGCATCAAGGGAAGCCCAGTGATAAATTACATAGATATGCTTTCCCATTTCTATTTACGAATGGGGAGAGGTTGAAGTAATCCTACTGGGAAAGAATGCTTGAATTTGGTTTGCTAGAAAACCATACACTCTCTGACATGATTAAGGACATCATCCTTCATTCCCTTCCATAAAAATCTTTCCATGATGAACCTGTAAGTTTTGAAATACCCAGGATGTCTAGCTAGTGGTGTATCATGTATTGCACAAAGGATCTTCTACTTCATTTTGGATCCTGGTACAAGGAAAATCCTATCCTTGGAGAAAATGAGATCATCCACTACTTTGTATCGGTTTTCCTATATAATACCATCCATGATCTCACAATAAACTATTTTTTGGAGTACTAAAAAATTATATGAGCCTTCCAATTTGCTGAAATATTAGACATAGAACTAAGCATAGCATTGAGGTAAGGCCTCCTAGATAAAGCATCAAAAACAATATTATTCTTACCTCTAGTGTACTCTATGTCAAAGTCATAGGTTTGCACCTTGTTTACCCATATTTTCTGGTAATCATTGAGCTCTTTCTATCCCGAGAAGAACCTCAAAATGTTGTGATCCGTACGAACCAAGAATTTTCTACCCATAAGGTACTATCTGAATTTGGCTAAGGCATGCATAATGGCCAATATCTCCTTATCGTAGATTGAATAACCTCTCTCCACAGGCATCAATTTTTGACTCTCATGGGTGATGGGATGCCTATCCTGCATGAGAACTACCCCAACACCCTCTCCTGATGCATCACACTCTAGAATTGATGGGTGGGATAAGTATGGTAATGTGAGGATGGGAAAAAAACTCATTTTACCTCCTTGAGGTGGTCAAAAACTTGTTGTGTAGTGTCTAACCAAGTAAAATCCCCCTTCTTGGTCAAATTAGTCAATGGAGAAGTTAACCGAGAGAAATTATTCACGAACCTCTGGTAGTATGTGCACAACCCCATGAATCCCCTCAATTGTGTCAATGTCCTAGGTGGCGGCCAATCCAGGATTACCCGTATCTTTTCTTTGTCTGCCTTCACTGTACCCCCACCAATTACATATCCCAAGTATAGAAGTTCAGTCATGTCAAACTCACACTTAGAGGCTTTAACATATAATGAATTAGCTTCTAATATCCCCAATATCTCACCTAGGTGCCTGATATGGTCCTCCCAAGTCCTGTTGTAGACTAAAATATCATTTAAAAAACCAATAAAAACTTCTGAAAGTTGCGGTTGAACACATGATTCATGCAAGATTGGAATGTAGATGGAGAATTTGATAATATAAAAGGCATCACCAAGAATTCAAAGTGATATTAATGGCATTTGAACGTTGTCTTATGCACATCTTGTTCCTTGACTTTGATCTGATGATATCCAGAATGCAAATCTATTTTTGAAAAATAGATTGCACCATGTAGCTCATCCAATAACTCATCAATGTGTGGTATGAGATACTTGTTCTCTATTGTCTTCTTATTCAAATCCTAGTAGTCCATACACATATGTAAGGTCCCATCCTTCTTCATCACCAAAACCACCAAAGAAACAAAAGGGCTAGAACTCGGTCTAACATGCCTCATATCCATGAGCTCATGTATAGTCTTCTCAATCTCATCCTTAAACCATTTCAGTTGACGATAAGGAGAAGTGACTACTGGTATAACATCCTCGAGCTCAATCACATGCTCAAGTCCCCTATCTGGAGGTATTCCTGGAGGTATGTCACCAAACACAACACTGTGTTTGTCTAATAGGCCCTATATATCCACATGGTACTACTGTTGTCTATCCTATGATTTCTTAGTTGAAACCAAATAGTGTACTACCCAATCCACCCCATCGTGCCTATAGATCCTCTCGATCCTCTTGGCCATAACAACTTGAGGTGCCCTTGAAGATAAGCCCCTTAAGATCACATTCCTTCCTTCAGACTTAAACTTTAGCTCCATCGTCTTGAAGTTAGTCTGAAACTCACCAAGGGAATGGAGCCACTATACCCCAAACACTATGTTGGTCTCTCTAATACCAACAATATAGAAATAATTAGTAACTGTATAGTTACCCATCATGATGCTCAATTGGGGAACCCGTCATGTGCATCTCATAGAATCTCCATTGGCTACAACCATGTTTAAGCCCTCAAATTCCTCTGTTTATAACCCTTGCCTCTCAACCAATGAGGCATCAATAAAGTTGTGGGTTTCCCCACTATCAATGAGTACCACCACTCGTTTTCCCTGCAAAACTCCCCTAACTCTTAATTCCTTGTACCTCAGGGTACTAGACAAGGTGACAATAGTCTCCTAATGGAAAGTATCACTATCCTGATCCACACCCGCATTATATAATGCCTAATCATCATCATCCTCTAATGGTTGTGTTTCCAACTTATTTTCACCATCACTCTCCTTGAAGACCTCTATCTATTGGGCCCTCCCTCTACCCTTGAAATCATGTCCTAGGACCCAAGTTGCACGACAATCGAAACATAGTTTCTTTCATCTCAATTCCTCCCTATCCTCAATGGATCTAAATGGTCTCTAGGTTGTATATTTCCTAGATAGAGGTACCTTTGGCTGCGAACCCCTGGTTCTTGAAGAAAAACCCTTAGGTTTCACTCGAGGTGGAAACCACGACTTAGGAGTGAATAACTCTAGGTCACAAGCTCTTCTAATAGCCTCATGCAATGAAGAAGGCTCAAATCCCCTCACAAATCTAGTGAGAGCATCTGTCAAACCTACTATGAATAGGGAAATCAACGTCATCTCTGTAACATCAAGTACCATGACTGATAGTCTCTAAAATCAGTGATATACTAATCCATAGAACCGGTCTACCTCAAATGATTCAACTCTCTAAAATACTTTTCAGGGTCCCTCTTATCAAATCTACTCACTAGCCTCTTTGTGAACTCTGCATAAGTCGTGATGTATATGTGTCCCTGTGTAATCAACCCATGATGTCATCAATCATGAGTATCTCCCTCTAGATGTAAGATTGCAAACTTAATTACATCTTCCTCAAGCATAGGATTCAAGTCGAATTATTTCTTCAACTTCTACACCCAAGACTATGCAGTACACTTTTTAGAACCGTCGAAATGTGGAACAAAAATATGTCATAACCTCCTTTGCATCTCTGGTACCAATGCTTGGTAATCTCTCCTAGGACTTCTATCAATATTCATTTTACAATATTCTTGGAATGACATGTTGTCACGAAAGCCATCACTTAAGGTCGGGTACCTTTCCCAACAAGACTCCTTATCTACAATATCCCCTGGCTGATGTACCTACAAAACTTCCAGATCCTTCAAGAAAGAAGGTTCGTGAGACCCAAGAGGCCTGGTAGAAGAATGGGGGGACCGTTGTCCTGAATTTCCACCCTCACCTCTTTGACCATATTATCCCCTGTTGTTATTTTCTCCTCTTTCCACATGAGTATCAAACTTGTCCTGTGATAATCTCCCAGTGAACTGGCTCAAATAGAGATTTGTAGTCTCCTGTTGCTTTCCATGTTGGTGAACAATTATTTCATTAGCTCTACCCCTATATACTCATTGTCTTTTTCCCTCATATTTCAATCCCAATAGGCTAGAGAAACAAATGATCTGATACCACTGAAATATCACTTGTTAGATACTACTTAAAAATGAATAAAATATGGGAAAATTGCAGCAATGTAAAATATTGATTTATGCATATATTTATGGTAAGGACAGCAAATGGTATTAAATTGATGTCACACAAAATATTTTCCCACAGTGCATGAAATTTGAGGGAAACTTGCAACAGTCATAATAAACACTATGAAAACATTTGTTGGTATAATATATTGTTGCCTGAAAAATTACAGAATGCCCTAGGTGACTAGAAAACTTCAGAGGTTTGTAACCCTCTAAATACAAGAGCAATAATAATCATCTTTGGAAATAACATTAACAAATATAGGAAATAATAGTTCCACCTTCAGATCCGAAAATAGCCAACTTGACAACCCCTAAATATAGGTTACAAGTCACCTCACTTGGAATGGGATCAGAAAAATGATGGAGGTGCCTTCAACGTACTACCACACCCAACCCAAATCGCTATCATGAATCAGATCTAGAGCCTCTATGATTTTCTTCCCCAAATAACCCCAAAACCCATGAAATCCTTTCTCTGAAACCTTTGTTAATGACTCTACCCTGCAGCCCTAAAAACAACTCCAAAATGACAGACTAGGTTAGATATCTCACTACCGAAGAATGCATTGTTAGCTAGGGATGGGTCTCTCACCACCAAAGCTAGGGTTGCTATGGGATTTGACTCCACAAGTTGTAGATGCGCAACATTAGCAACTGTGTGAGAAGGGGTCAATAAAATGTATATCAAAAGTGCCCTTTCTTCCTCCCCCGGCTCCTTTTATACTTCACCTCGGAAAATGAGCCCCATAACCCTAGGTGCATTTCATTCCATGGAGGGGGCAATAAAATAGGAGAAACTATAGTTACTTTTCTCCTTTTTGAGTCGCCATGTCTAAAAGTGACTCCCCAAACATAAAACTAGGATATTAAAACCACAAGGCCACTTCCCAAAAACTTCCAGCATCCATAGCCCCTAGGTCTGACGACAGTTTGGACTCGATTTGGCCCTTGGGCCATTTGGCATAGGAAAAAGGGGACATTACAGAAAGGGGACATTATAATGTTGGATTAAAGCTCAAAAATTAATTTTTTATTAGATTAGGATAAACATGCTTTAGGCTTAGATAAGCTTGATTTAGGCTAGTTAACTAGGGTTTAGGCTAGTTAAACTTGATTAGCAAGTGATTAGAAACTCATTGAGAGTTGGGAGGGTTATGGATAACCAATTGTGACTGATAGATAGCCTACGAAGCTAATAGAAGTGGTCTAGGGAGAGCTAGGGAGGTTCTGAATGGTCAAAAGGAGGAATGTTTAGCTAATAAGAGAGATATTAGCCAAACAAGTTGATTATAGGAGTAATACGATTGAGAAGGTTTCATGAATGGGCATCCGAGAGTCGAGTGAAGAAGGGATAAGTAATGAAGTGTCGTCAATCAGTTGAATGGGAGGAAATGCTAAGTGTAAGCATATTTTAGGTGTCTACAAGAGGTAAGTGAATGTAAATGATCTCCAAATGCCTTAGATGAATTCAAAACTAGGTGGATGATGGTAGTGACTAGTGTTTGGTACCTCCTTATTGTCTTATAACTTTATATTTATATGGTTCTCTTGATCTAATTTCATAACTAACCCCAAAATGGCTAACCGCCAAAAAGATAAGAATTTGAAACAGCTAGAAAGTACCCAAAAAGTGGTGGGAAATTCAAAAAAGGATTGGGGTGCCCATGGGTGCCCTAGTCAAAGCTAAAATTATGCAAAACAATGAAAAATGATTGGGCATGTGGGTGCAAGAGGTCGGGAATGATGAAAGAAAATAAAATAAGATTACCAATATATGGGGGTTAATTAGTACTTTCTTCACTCAAAAACCTTCTAAATAGTAGTATTATACCGAAACTAAATTATGTCTAAAGTACATATTTTTTGTCTACAGGAGGGATTTCAACACTCTCTGAAATAGTGAGAGAATGAAGAGAGAACTCCTCGGTGGTACTCTTGGCATTAGAACTAGGAGCAAAAACCTCATCATCAAAATTGGAACTAAGTGATTCATTGCTAGTGGAACTAAGTGATTCTGTGTCAACAGAACTGATATCACATGAAGAAGAAGAGGAGACAACTGGATCAACAACAATAACAACTGTGAGAGTATGCAAAGGGTCTCCAAAAAAATATTGAAAGATGTTCCTGATGCGATGGGGAGGATCTGATTTTTCCACATGAATACAGAGAGGTCTAGTAATAGAAAACATCAAGTGACCAATGACATGGTTGCATGTGTTGAGAAATTCCTCAAGAAGACTGGAATCAGTGGGTGTAGGAACTAGCCCAAAAATTAAGTATGTAAGACCCTCGTAGGTGAAGAAGTATTCCATGGAAGCACACCATGATGTAGAGTTCACTCTCCCAATAATAAGTAACAAATGTTGTAAGACAATCCTACGATGTTCAAGTATGGAGAGAGCATTCTCCATATGCGGAAGGAGAAGTGCAAGGTGCATAAGAAGAAGGGTGCAAGAATGCAAGACGTTATACTTAATCAAGAAAGCATCTATGAGAAATACAAAACCCAAGAAGAGTGGTGATAACCCCCTATTTAATGCACTTTATAAGTAGTGCATGATTACAATAGGGTGCGTTCATGCGACGTCAAATAGTTAACCAATCACCTCGTAGTAGGAAACAATTCACACAAGAGTGGAGGCCATAATGAAGTCCTAGTTAGAAGCAGAGGAATGATAAGTAATCAAGAAAAAAAGGTGAAAAAAATAAGGTTACACTACTCAGTGTGAGAGAAAAGGCATATCACAATAAAAAAATAATTCTCTCTTACCACAAGGTTGTGGCAGACGCGCTCACTAGTTGCAGGAAAAGAGAAGCACTATAATGCAGCAAGCTAAAAAAATGGTCTGGAAAGCCCAATAACCCTATACAAAGGCTCAGAAAAAAGCACTCCCCTTTGTATAATTAATTTTTATAGTGTTTTCCCATTATATTGTTGGCCAATGTGAGAAAAAGGAGAAAAATGTAAAAAATTTAAAAAGGGGGGTAAGGAGGGGTTCAGAGCTTAAAAGGGTGAGTAAGAGCAAACAACTCAGTGAGATGGCTTGGGTAGCTCAGTGAGCTAGTCTGAGAAGCTTATTGGGGTGAGCTAAGGGAGGTGGGTGGCAAGCTGGCTTGGCTTGTTGAGCCAAGTTGGGAAAGCTTTTTGGTGTGGTAGGTGCTAGCTGGGAGGTGTCAAAAGTGAGTTGGTGGGATTCTATGTCACATTGTGCATTGTGGAACATGATGGAGTGGGTCATCAAGCTAGTGTTCGATCTGAGGTCTACACCGAGAAAATCACCAAGTTATCAGGGTCGTCAGATGAGAAGCTATCACAGGGAACACATCATTGGGGTGAGTTGTACGGGATCCATGCTGCAATGAACTATTGACCGTTAGGAGGTCATGCCTTGGAGGATTCTAAGCCGATTCAGTGAGTTTTCAAGCTATTCAGAACTCATAGTGATAGAGGTTACCTGACTTGAGGAAAACTAGTGGGGGCACAATACCATAGGTGGATGCAAAACTATGAGTTGGGGAACACCAACATAGATGGAAAGATCGAGTTGTGATGATGTGTTAATTTAGGGAATGAACGAAGCATAAGGAAAGGAAGTTTAAATGCCAATGAAGGAGCCCAAGGAGCAGAAAATGAGTAGAGAATAAAGGGAATAGATGATTCATTCCAAAAAGTGATGTATTCTAAGGCCAAGGTCGAAGCAAAAAGAAACAAGGGCATAGTTGGGAATAATGTAAAACAACCCAGACAAAGTTCGACCAAAGTAAAAACCGACAACCCAATGCCAAATAGGGGCACAAGTCAATGCATGAGCAATTGAAGACTTCATGGGATAAATGTCGAGAAAACCAAGCTGAGGTATGAAACACTGTTTGTAAATCTCGATGTAGAGGAGGGTGAGTTGAGATAAAGTATCTAACTCATATTTTCACAAAAACATATTTTCACCATTAAAATTACAATGCACAAACCTCAAGAATTGGCACACTGAACCATAAATCTATAACCCGTTGTTGATCAGTTAGACCCAGGCACTTAGTTGAGAAAATACAAAAGATTCACGTGGGAGAAAAGAGTGCATTCAAAGGTGTGGAAGCATTGGAGAGGATTACGCGTAGAATAGAGACAGATTCGAGAATTATCCATTTTCATTATGAGGATCTACTTTTGGATATAGCGTGTGGAGCACTCAAACGAATTGGAGACTTACACGACACACATTGGCTATTTTTGGATGATCAGCTATGAGGCATTTTGCATGGATGCAGGCTGAAGGTAGAATGAAGAACTGATAGTTGGCTTAGGGAGATCTATTATTGACACTCTTTCATGTAAGCCTATTTTTGTAATGGTGTATGGCTAATAATAGCATGCGACCTATTTTGGGATTAGTTAAGTGGTGAAGGGAAAGTCCCCACCCTTATAAATATGTATTAAACTGTGTAGTAGGGATATATATATATATATAGAGAGAGAGAGAGAGCATAGATATACGTGTGAGAACTAGGGTATAGTGAGATTATGTTGCTAGATCTATTATGTGCATGAGCGTATACTTTTGTTATTGTAATGAAGCTTCTGTGTATTTACTGTAATTAATATAATGGAAATTATGGATTGAAAAAAAGGTGTTCTCATGGTTATAATGCAGTATTGCATGCTTGATTTCATTATGGTTATCGGTTAAGTATGTTATGTTCTAGATCTAGGTCTGAATATGCATTGCATGGAAGATATATTAGCTATAGATCTGAATGATTAAATTATTCATCATGCTAACATCCTACAAAAATAACCCTAAATAGGGTCCTGGTACCTTTGCACGCTTCGGGTGAGAGCTCGGTCTAGGCTGAGTGATGTGCCAGTGCACTTGGGCTTGTATTGCTGAATTCTAAGTTGTATCATTGGTTGTGTTGCCACAACTTCTTTTTCAGTTGTTTTCAGGATGGTTCATGATGAAGACATATCAGTTGACCTTAGCAAGTGTTGAGAAGTGGATACACGATCTGGAAGAATAATACACACGGTGACTTGGCACTAGATCTGAGTTTAACACATGCAGATGGGTGGAACAGAACCTGTATGACAATTTATATGAGAGATTCTTCGCTATATTTCTAGTAGAATTATACGAGTGGATGATTGCTTATGCATTTAAGTGGAATTGGAGGTATCGTACACTTGTCTGGATGCAAGAGGAATTTTAGGCCCTTTATGATGTTGATCTGATTTGAACTCAAGTTGTGGATACATGGTTCCATGGTATTTTGAAAAGTTATATCTAAGAGTACTCAATTCCACTTATTCATGTCCAAAGGTAGTTGAATTCTATTTTTTACGATATCCAAGGGGAACTTACCTGCAAGGCATTCCACTGGTGATCAAGATCCTGGGGATCAAGATCAAGAATTGAATTTGGAGAGTAAACTAATGGCTAACTAAACTCCACCATGCATGGGGGAAGGAGTAGGTTTGTTGAAAGATCACAGACCTAGTGGCAGAAAGGAAGAGAGAGGAAAGGTGGATCAAGTATAATGTTGCACATGAGAGGGAGATAAAGCAGTAATGGGAGGTTACAAAGCAAATGGCATTGTGGAGAAAGATAGTTCAGGAAGGAGTTGAAGTTGACATAGAAAATGTGGAACCTGAGCCTCAGGAACTCCCCCATTTGGGAAAACATGATAGGGAACCCTCCTCGGCCTCATGTAGAAGTATGCTAGCAGAGACAACCTGGGCCGTGGGCGTGTATCCGAATCCACCTGGAAACCTTGCCCTTGCGCTTGGTTTTCCACTATCTAGTATAACAAATAGTCAACAAGTTAATTCAAGTAGTGGGAGAGTAGCAGTGAGTCTTATAAAAGGCACAACGATGGCAACGCATGTAGATGATAAAATTAGGTCACACTCCCCCTTCATCCCTCAATATATAAGCCCCCCTTTATTACATCTACCTAGCCATGACCCCCTTCACCCTACTAATATTAATTTAATTAATTTAATTAAATTAATGCATTATCCTCACTATATTTATTATTTAAATATCTTATTTAAATAATATATACATAAACAGTTCACTTAGACACCTGACCAAGCTAACTCAATCTAAGACCTATTCTTAGCAAGTTACCATAACTAACTAAGACTTACCCAAACCCTAAAAATCAATGCCTACACTCCCTCTAAGAACATTATCACATGCTCACAAGAAGCTCCCAGTCTAATCCATGGGATAATGACACAAGATCCAAGGAAATTAGGAGGATCTCCCTAAGTTTAGTAAACCTAGAAAATCCTTCCTTGACTAACATCTATTTCCCCTAACCGTCACTGGTTAAGCTAGAACCGCCGTCGGTTACCCTTTTAACCCCAAAACAACCTTATTCTCAAGCTTGGAAAACATTGGGAGAAAAGTGGATGAGTAAGAACAAAATCTTAGAGAGATAACACATCTTTAGAGAGTGAATTCTAGCAAGAACTAACATCCAAGGAAGGAGATTGAGGATCTTATCCTACACAACCATCCCAGCCACATTTTTGATCTATCCAAGCAAAAGAGGAGTATGCATGCAGCCCATGCATAAGCTTTTCTTCAGTTGGTGATCACTTGCAGCCTTCAAACCCATCATTAGCACCTCCATCCTTCACACATAGACTTTCAAGAATGAAATCTAAGTACAACATCATACTTTCCTGGTTATTTCATTTTATCATTATTTTATCATCCATTGTTTATCTTGCTTCCTATTGACCATCTCCAACATTTTTTACCTCTATAGACCCATCAAAACCTTGCAAAAACCTATTCCAGTCACCCAATACCTCATCCCAACCAACCAAATCCTTTGTGCAATCACAAAGGAGACCAAAACCATATTCTGTGATGTTTCCAGATCTCACAATAACTGGCGCCATTTATACCTAACCGTGGTCAGTCATCTTTGACTGACGTTGGTATCTGTGTTTGCCCACACAACCTTAAACAGAGACCTATCCACCTAATTTTACCTCACCCTCACTCACTTGTGACCTACCTGAGACCTTTATCAGACCTGCAGAACCCAAAACCAACCATTTGACCAGTGGATTCTATTCTAGCTTAGCCTGTTAGATTAGATCTATTTTCTTATTGTGTTTTTAAGTGAGATACCTAAATCATTTCAAAATAACAATAGGATTTACCTTGTTTTCAGTATTAATTTTTTTTAAAAAGTGGACTGACATCCATCTAGGAAGTATCACACTTCCCAGATCTAGCTCATGCTAGGTAGTTCACTACCCATATTGTTTAATTCTTTCTAGTGGTCTTACTTTCATTACAGGTAGTTCCTCCTAGCCAAAAGGAAGCTCTCACGGTCAGCTGTGGATTCAGAATTCATATGCACACAAAAACCCATCAATTGACATTTGCACAGGTATTCCTCCTACGCCCGTTACCCTATTTGTTTTGTCAACAATTCAAAGAAACAATCTAAGAAAAAGGTGAAACATTTTGGCGTGCCTAGTGGGACCCATCCAAGGTTCCTTGCATTTCATTCATTCCTAGGAAAAAATTGTGTGTTTCTTTCCCTTCTAAAAGTGTATACACTAATTTTCTTCCCTGGTAATCAACTCCTTCTTTCTATTTTCTCTAAAGGAAACTTTTCTTTTGGTGTATTTAAAAAGAATAATTTCTTCATGTTTTTTGCATTTTAGTGAAAGAGCATCCCTCTTCCTCTTCATCTTATTGTGACATCCAATTTCATATTTTCGATTTGGGTTTCAAAACAATCACATTTCATTCTAATTTTCTACATTATCTCACATTAAATGAGGAAAACCTATATGCTGGAGGTCATGACTAGCCGATGTTTGAAAAACGAATCATAGAAAAGCACTTCTATCCTTTTCTCTTTCTCTGAGTCTTACCAACCCACACAAAAATTCAAATACATACATTCTTAAACAACATCTTACCTAGAAGAAGCTTTAGGTGATCACACGATCATGGCATAGTGGGCACCCAACTCGCTACTTTGTCGAGTCATACTTCAGAGTGAAGCTCGCCCCCACCATAACAAACATAAAACCTCACCCTTTAGATCTCCTTCTTTATAGGAAGCCATCCTCACAAAAAAATCTATTTCACAATTCGTGTGTCAGTCCCTAAATAGCATAAGCTAAACAAACATAATAGAAAAGGGAACTCTCAGGATCACATTTTCTTAGTGTTTCTGCTTGGTTTGCGTGTTGAGGTCAAAGATCACGTTCATAACTTTTTTGTTCATCCTTGCATGCTCCTCATCATAGCTGGTGTATTCCAGCTTCACCTGAGTGTGCCTAGACCATATCACCATCATTCCCAAAATTCTGGGTCTGATTCCACGTCAAATTCTAATTCATAACCACTTTTCCTCATCACTATTTCAATCTCACAGTAACTGTCATCGGTTACCTCTGACCGCCATCGGTTAAACACAACTGACGTCGGTTCTAGGTCCTTTTGCTAACCTACTCAAAAGGACATTCTCACTTCATTTTTTTCCACTTTCCATAGTCTCTGTCACTATCATTTTTTTCCCATTAACATTTTACACATCCCTAGATTTGGCATACTTGTCAGGTTTGGCCTTCTGCTTCATTTATTACTCACTGCATATTTTCTATAGTGACTGGTGGTTAGCCTTGAGTCGGTTTTACCTAACCAGAATTGGTTAGCCTGTTTCACATTCCACCCACCATTTGTTAATTTATCCATTTTTTTCCTGCTATTCTCTGTACCATTTACAGAGAAGCAACCCCACCTAATCAGTACTCATTCACATGGTACTGACCCAAAGACAAGCAAACACCCTCGTGTTCCACACCAGTTTCCAACCACTCCCACCTAGTCCTTCACCACCTTCTATATTATCACCAGCCATGGATCTTATCCATCCTACTAATATCACTACCGAAGATGAGGAGTTCGCATGACTCCTTGACCAGAACCCTTCTACCTTGCATTTTACCTCTCCCATTCATCCACTCAAGATGCCTCGGGTCAGTTGATATACAGCATGCTCATATCTATCCCCCCGACTCTCGCACCCATTTCTACATCAGCCCCATCTGGCTTTGTGCTACCTGCATCCACCTTACCCCCAGTCATTTCACATTTAGGTTCCATACCCCCCATGAATGTTGCATCTGTTACCTCTGTGGCACCCATTACATCCACCATACCCTCGACGATTACCCTGAACACAACCTCATCCACCCCTCATGTCTCACACATACCTATAGCTACATTCCCACCTCCAGTGTCGGTGACCCCTACCCCATTTCAGAATGTAGTTATTTCCATTCCACAATCATTAGCCCCTATTGCCACTAGGGTTACCATGACCCTTCCTCCCCCATATACATACTACCAACAACCGCCTGTTTCATCTATTATTCATTTTGGGTATGTACCCTCTATTTCATTGCCTTCTTCTCCACCACCTTACATGGCAACCCCATACACTATAATTCCACACCCATTATATGTCTAAAACCAACCTCCTCACACTATAGGAGGCATCCAATCATCACAACCCACCAACAACCTAATTAAATTGATGATGGACAAGATGCAAACACTGGAGGCATCGGTTTCTGGCTCCCACAAAACTCTCACTTACGATGAGATTTGCAACCATCCTATTCACCCATCCATTCCCATCCATTCATACCCTGTGCATTGGGAAATGCCTAAATTCAACTACTTCAATAGTAAGGAAGACCCACAATAGCATTTTATGCTTGTTTCAACACAGATGTTATTTGATTTTTCATGATGATGCCTTACTTTTGAGAACTTTTCTCATGTCCCTCACTGGACCTGCATTAGACTGGTATAGTGGGTTACCCAAACACTCCATATTTTCATTCAACCAAGTAGCCCAATATTTTTTGGATCATTTCTCTATCAATATCACCAAGAAAGTTACCACGACCAATTTATATTCCACACGTCAGTACGAGGATGAATCTATCACAAATTTTGTCACTCGTTGGCGCAACTTGATCAATCAATTTATCTTTCAACTGCCACAAATTGAACTCATCGATATTTTTACCCGAGCTTGTGTCAGACATATCTCCCTAACCTTGTAGGTCCAAACTTTCCAAACATTCGATGAGGCATTCACTATGTCATTAAAGTTAGAGATTCAGCCCATCGAAGAGAAGAAAATCCAATTACGAAATAAGAATTATTCAAAGGCTAAAGGTATTGCTAATGTAGTGGTACTCACACCCACACTTGTCCCGTCTACCTTAAGACCTCTGCCACCCAGCATGGTCAAGCACCCCTCACCCATTCATAACCCAATAACACAACAGCCCATTCCTTCCTCATAAATCTCTAACCTACCTAGGCACACAACACGACTCATACCCACACCTGAAGTCTCTTTACCACCAATACCTCATATACCTTCAACCGTTGCTTCACTACCTACTACACTTCAGTCATTTTCCCTCACGCCCCAAGCACGACTTGCATCATCTACCTTCATAGCACCCCTATTATACCCATGGGTAACTTGCCCTATTCCTCCATCTGCTTTTCCTTCTAGACCTTGTATACCCACATCACCTTTACCCAAGAAGGTACAACCCAAAAACAAAACCCCACTAGCCCACAACAAGGTAGTCAAAACAACCCCACATCCTCCTACCCGTCCATCTACTATACCCCTACCTAAAAAAACCTGACCGATACCTCAAACCACACCGGAACCTAAACCCATAGCTCAACCCATTCCTACTCTTCCAAAAACAATTCCCAAAAAACCAACCACACGTACACCCAAACCCACATTCACTTCTCATTGTGATCCACTAGTAGGGTACAATGCCAAAATTTTAACCAACCTCCTCGAGACTTCTGTTATCACATTACCACCACTCCGACCTTACGACCCCCTCAAACCCAAGCCAAAAGGGTTTGATGATACCAAAATTTGTGCATACCATTGTATGCCAGGGCATGATGTGGAGAACTGCAAGGAATTGAAAATCATCCTTATCCAATTGTGTTCACCCCAAAACCAGCTTTGATGACAATGGCCTTCTTGATGAGGATCCTGCTTCACCAACACCCATTCCCACACTGTACACTCAACAACCACAACCTCCACCCTCACAGCTCCCAGAACTACACATTTTTTTTAAAATTAACATGGTTTGCATCAAAGAACTTGCCATGCCACCACCCAAATTTCGCTGCACCCAACTGACCTCACAGGGCTTTTCTCTTCCAATAAGTTTTTTCCCTTCATGTCGTTATACCACTTATCCTACACCCTCTCCATTTGAAAATTTCCCTAAAATAAACATGGTACATGTCACTACACGTGCATAAAAGGGTAAAGAAAAGGTAGTTGACCCACCAACCAATCCTATACCCAACATACCATCTACACCCATACCTAAGATAACTATCCGCGGCCTCACACACCCCATTTCTAATGGCATCACACATCGCACCATGCTCAAATAGTTACACCAATCTCCACTCAAAATTTCCTTATATGACCTCATCCAAACCTCAAAATCCCATTGTCAAGCCCTCATGGAGGTTCTTCAATCTATCAAGGTTTTACCTAATGACCTGTCATCACCAATTTGACACTATGATAATTCTCCATTGGGAACTCCTCGTGCTATGATTATTTACTAATGCATAACTTTTAGTTTGGTGGATGTAATCTGGAAAGAAAACAACAAACATAACACAAGAATACCATAGACTATGATACGAAGGAATGAGGAAAAATCTGAAATATAAGTGTAAATTATAATATTAACATGAAATTGTTACAATCTCACCCATGAGGTACTTCAAGCGTTATTAACTTCACTTGCCTTCCAACAATAACTATGGGAGAAACTTCACAATTACACCTCTTAATGGCTTCTTTAACACACTTTCTAAATGATGGCTTCCTTCGCACACTCACTCATACAAATATTTCTCACCACTTCCTTCTATGTTAAATGAGGGGGGTGGCCTCTTTATTTATATAACTTTCACGCTTATCCACCTTATCTCTAAGATAGGATAATAAATCTACTCTGACGAATCATATTCCATACCTTAACTCTTATCTTTACATGTAGGCTTATCTTTTAAGATAAGATAAACCTTATCATTTCACATGGGTTCCACATTTTTAGAATTTTTACAAATAAAATACACAAAATATTTATGACCTCACTCCTTGTCCTTATTACCAATATAATATTTCTAATTCCTAATCATGTAGACCCTACTTCTCTACTTACCCTAAATTTAACATTTTAACATTACTGAACCACTTACGATAAATAATTACTTTTTACCACAACATTCCTATTGTACTTTGACTGTTACCATACTATACATTATTGGCAGCGTCGTACTGACAGTGTCGTTATCTTCTATCAGATGCTACTACTAATTATACTTAACACCATCCTATTCCTAATACATACATTAATGAAATAGAAATTATGGAGGAAAATTTTAGTGTCGACAGACCCTACACTCGTAGCCTCCATTATCACACCCCTATCATGTATCCTCCCTAACTAAATTACCACCTTTGTCCTCACCTCACCTTGTTCACCAAGTGGCCTTCCTCAGCTTCTCAGAGGCAGAGATCGTGCCATACCAAAATGATGACCCGGACCCAACCCTCTTCATCTTTGTACACATTGATGACGTATGGGTACACCATGTGATGATTGATGGAGGCATGAGCATTAACATCATTTCATCCCATGCATTTTCTCAAATGTGCATACTTGATAATTACATGCACAAACATCTAGTCACATTGCGTTCATTCAATGATGCTATCACCTCCACACTAGGCACTGTCATCCTTCACATTTGCGTGGGCCCCCACAATGTTCCAGAATTGTTTTATGTTTTGGAGGGGGAATTCCAATATAACTTGTTTCTTGGTAGACCCTGGATTCATGTCATGGGTTGTGTTCCCTCCACTTTACATCGTTATGTAAAGTTTGAACATGAAGGACACACATATACCATTCCAGCTGACCCATCACCTTTCAAAACATGCAACATGCTTTACCGACCCAATGATGTACTCATACTGGTCAAGCCATCTACTTCCACAACCAATAATGCTTCACCTAAACCTACACCCACACCTACCAGTACATCCGATGCTTTCACCGCAGATACCTCCTCCACACCTACCACTGCTATAACCTTCACGGCTAACCCATTAGCTTCCCAATCTATTAACACCACCTCCGCATTGACCTCCGACACATCATCCATACCAGCTACCCACATACCAACCACTGATCCCTTGGAAGGTGTATTTCAACACCTCACTTTAGGGGAATACAGCCTATATAGTGTGGAAGCATTCACCAACACCCTTGCTATGATCACCGTATAGGAGAATGCCTCCTTTATGGTCCTCCTCATCTTCATACTAGTCTCACCTATGGGGGAATTGATACTACCACCTACACACCTAAACCACCATCACAACCCCACCCATTTTCTGTGGACTTCCAATCACTTATCAATCCCCGTTTCACCCACACCTTCCTGCACCACTGTGCGTGGAAGGGTTTTGGTTTTATCTTTTACAAGCAAGGTCACCATACCATTATTCCATTTACCACCCACAAACATAATGACAGGAGTGGTATTGGCTTCCCCGAACCTTCTACCAAACAGGCCCGTATTGAATTCATTGAGGACCCTATCCCTTCTCCATCTTCATCACCACCCTCACTGACGGAGTTGATGGATCCTAAATCTATCCCCCCTAAAAAAAATTCATAAACACCATTTCCTTGGGGCCTTTGACTTATCAACATGAAGGTGAGGCCCCTTCCACTCTCCCATTCCTATATCCTGATATGATTGACAATGACACACTTACTATTAATGTCGTTCAATGTCAAGATGATGAATCCATACTCACTTACCTTGGTGCAGAAGACTCATATATTCATCGGTCATTACCCTATGAGACACAAACCATGTTGAATGAATCGACTATTGAGATCAACATTCATACTCAGGAAGACCCGCACATCCTAAAGATCGGACAATCTTTAGATGCTGCTAAACAGGAAGCCATCACTTCCTTTCTCTGAGATCATAACCACGATTTCACTTGGTCTTATGCAAACATGCCTAGTATTGACCCCACCATAGTGGTCCATAATATTGTAACCATTCCCGATGCCAAACCTATCAAAAAAAAGATGAGGAAAATGCACCCTTGCATTCTTCTTCTCGTCAAAGAATAAATTTAGCATCTTCTTTCCATTTCCTTCATCTTACCCAGTGATTATCCTTGTTGGATTTATAACATTATCCCTATTACTAAAGCAACAAGGGGACTCTGCATTTGCATAGAATTCTGAGACCTCAACCTAACCTACCTGAAAGATGGATTTCCCTTGCCCAGTATTGATCAACTAGTGGACCTTACCGTGGGTCACAAGATGCTCTCACTCATGGATGGTTTCTCAGGTTATAACCAAATTTCACTTTCCCCAGAAGATCAACAGAAGACCACATTCATTACCCCTTGGGGAACCTTTTGCTATCGATTCATGCCTTTTGGCCTTTAAAATGTTGGTGCTACATATCAACATGCTATAACTTACATATTCCATGATATCATGCATCACATATTGGAAGATTACATGGATGATCTCTTGGCTAAATCTAAATGCCACGATGAGCACCTCGTTGTACTTGAAACCATCTTTGATTTCCTCATTAAATATTACATCCACCTTCAACCTAAAAAGTACATCTTTGTGGTTCTCTCAGGAAAAATCCTGGGATTTATTGTTTCCCTCCGTGGTATAGAAGTTGACCCTGCTAAATTCAAGGCCAGTCTAGAAATGCCTCCACCCACTAACCTCAAACAAATTCATATCCTGCAAGGTAAATTTCAATCCATTCACCATTTCATTTCATAATTATCAGATCGGTGTTAACCATTTCATCATCTGCTTAGGAAGGATGTCTCCTTTAAATGGGATGATAACTTTCACAACTCTTTGGAGGCCCTAAAACAATACCTTCTCCAACCGCCCGTACTCATTCCACCAAAAGATGATCAACCTTTTTACTTATACATATCATCTACCGATCATTCCTTGGGAGCAATGCTCACTCATTGCAATGAACAACGTAGGGAGTAGGTGGTTTATTACATAAGCCATACTCTTTTGGAGTATGAAACCCGATACAACCACCTGGAAAATATTTTATTAGCCTTAGTTTTTGTCACCACCAAACTCTTCCATTACCTACTCAACCACAAAACCTATGTTATGACTAACACTAACCCTTTACACTTCATGTATGCCAAACCCTATAAAAATCAGCACACCACGTGATGGATTATGATTTTAGCTAATCTTGACATTGAATTCATTCACCAAAATTCCATTAAGGGCCAGGCTATCGTTGACCAACTGGATGACGTGCCTATTGCTGGGGACCAACCCTCTAATTTTGATTTTCCCAATGAATCTATTGCCACACTTTCCTTGGATGAACCCCCTTACCAAATGACACTATTCTTCAATGGTTCCAAGTGTTAGCATGGGGGTGGAGCTGGTTTTATCCTCATCCCCCTAGATGGAGAACCCATGCCTTTTTCTTTCAAACTAGACTTTGAATGCACCAAAAATATTGCCAAGTACGGAGTGCTCATACTAGGTCTCTAGACCGCTTGTGCCCTCGATATCAAATCAATCCACATCTTTGGTGATTCACAATTGGTCATAAAATAAGTTAATGGTATGTACCAATGTCGTAATGACATACTTCACAAGTACAAACATCATGTAGATATACTTTTGACCACCTTCGATCATTACACCCTTCAAACCATCCCATGGTTAACCAACAAATTAGCCAACACCATGGCCTGCTTAGCTTCCCAAATACCCGCTTCCCCTACCGATTCCAAAATATTTTTCACTGTACAACACCTCCATTCACCTTCTTATTTACCTCATGATGTTTACTCAATTAGAACTGACACCCCTAACTGGAGTGACCTTTGGTATAAACAATACTCCGACTACCTTTCCCTCTCTATATTACCTCCTGATCTCACCCGTAACGGACAATGCACCTTCCTTAAGAAGGTCTCCCATTTCATTATCCAAGGGGGACTCCTCTATAAGCATGACTTAGATGGTATTCTATTACGATGCCTCACAAGTTCTGAAATTCCTTATACCATAAAGGAGGTTCATGAGGGCATATGTGGAGGTCACTTTAGTGGTCTTGCTATTACTAAGCATATTCTTCACCTAGGCTATTACTGGCTAACCCTTAACCATGATTGTTGCAACTATGTCAAACGCTGTATGAAATGTCAAGAACATTCCAACCTTCATCATACACCCAGTCATGCCTTACAGGTCGCTCGTGAACCTTAGGCCCTCCTCTCAATGGGGTTTGGATCTTGTTAGAGAAATCAATCCTCATTCTTCCCAATGCCATTAATGGATCATAACTACTACCGAATACTACAAAAAATGGGTAGAAGCCATACCACTCATCTCCACAAGATCCAAGAAAATATGTGAGTTCATTAATCATCACATCATTTGTCACTTTGGTGTCCCTCATTACCTCATCATTGACAATGGAAAAAAATTCAAAAACAAAACACTGCAAAAACTTTGCGACTCCTTCAACATTCAGCTTAGTTTATCCTCACCTTATTACCCACAAACCAAAGGCCAAGTTGAATCCACTAACAAAACCCTTAATAAAATTCTCATGAAATTGGTTGATGATACTGGCAAGGATTGGCGTACACACATTCCTTTTGCTCTATGGTCATACCACACTAGTATTTTCACTGCCACTATAGCTACACCATTTTCACTGGTCTATGGTACCGAAGCTATTCTACCTCTTAAAGTCTAGATCCCCTCACTTTGAATTTCTCTCCATGACATGCTTGCTGATGATGACTTTCTTCAGGACCGCTTAGCACAACTAGAGTTATTAGAGGAACATTGTCTTAATGCTCTGGATCACCTTCAAGTTTATCAACAACGTATCAAATGTGCTTATGAAAAACATTTTCATGAACGAACCTTCCAAGTTGGTGACCTTGTTTTGAAAGAAAATCGACATATAACCAAAGCAAAAAAAAGTAAGTGGGGAAAATTCACTCCTAATTGGCTTGGGCCATACATCGTAACTCATACCTATGGATCAGGTGCCTATCGTTTGTCCTCACTTGAGGGTAAAATAGAACTTGAGCCCCTTAATGCATTGCATCTTCAACCATTCTATTGTTGACTCATTTTCCTACCTCACCCTGTGTCTCTTTACAGGCTCATCCCTTGAGCACTATCCACTCCATCCATATCCCTAATGATTAAATAAGAATCATGTGATTACCCATCACCCTTTTGCCTTATCTTAAATATATGTACCATGGCTCTACACATGGCATGATTCTCATGTATAATTTTCATCTTCTTTTAGATGAGATCCCATGGTCATTCACCCTTTCCTTCTCAACAAGAACCAAATGCTTCGTTATAGTCTCGTCCATGAATTAAAAGCCAAAAAAAAAGATGAATCCCTCAGAAGGACATCTTCCAAAATAAGGGATCAACTCTTTGAGTCAAACTTCCAATATAAAAGATGAATCCCTCAAAAGGACATCTTCCACCTTTAATTATCAGTATGAGTAGACTGCTCCCTCGAAGGATAGCTATAAAAATCTCACAACTCTCTACATAGTCTTTCCAAAAAGAGGACTATTTTCTCAAAAATCAAAATTTAGAAGCTTCCCATGTTGATCAGCTTCGAGAAGACCTCAAAGAGACATATTTTCCTCCCATAGACTACCCGCATTGATCAGTCTATCTAAAAATTCAAAAATAAAATAAAAAGAAAAATAATATTTTTCGTCATGGACTTTCCTATTGCAATCTTGGCTCTATTGCCCAAGGCATTCTACTTCCCATTTTATGACCCAACTACCTACACCTCCTTACCCGTTGTCTTTTCACTTCATACCTCAAGGGACCTGTTGAACCTATGACATTTGGTGATCATGTGACTATTCATCACTCTTAGAATTATCAATCATGTAATGTTTTTAGGGTCTTATGTTCATTAGCCTATCTATAGATGTGTTTCATACGTTTTGATCCTTGCCAATCGAGCGGCTTTCTTTCCCCCTCTTATCTTTTCTCTTCTTCATTACCTTTTGATCTTCTTATATAGGACTAGAGCCTCGACACCTGTCTTTTGAGATTTTCTTCTCCCACATCAATCAACCTAAAATCACCTTTACCTATCTACCTATTCTCAACCCCAACATCAATGCCCTCAACCTAATTATACCTATGACCTGGAATCAACACTACCTATCAACCTAAAATCACCCATACCTATCTACCTATATTCCACCTCACCTAATCAACCTTGACCTCATCATACTTATGACCTCGAATCCAACCTAACTATCAACCTCATTACCTATTCTTCTATCTTCTCATATTCTTTCCTAGCTTACGGGAGAACTACATAGGTCTGAGGTCCCTTTTCACCAGGACTATGTAGGCATCACTTCCAGGGCATGGGGCCCTGGAAGGTTAGCTCAGCCACTCTTTACCCTAACCATTTCCCCTCCCTTTTTACCATCCTCAATTTATACCTTAGAACAAGTGAATTTTTTTTTTTTTTTATACCTTAGATAATTGCATCCTGGTTCTAAATACATAATTTAGAACTCACAAATCAAATAACCATTCTTATAACAGACAACCATATGCAGCTATAATGACTCAGAGTACCTCCGATCTATTCATTCCATGACTCGGTAATCTACCGATCTATTCATGAGTAATAAGAGTTGGCATTTTTATTTAACACTTCACTCTTGCGGTTCTCTTCCCTACTCTGGGATTCAGAATGCTCTGTCCAAGGAACCTAACTGAATAATTGTTACCATTATTCATCGGCATCTCATCCCTTAGACTAGGTGAATTAGGACAACGCAATCAGCAGCTTGCGATACTTTGGCCAAAGATTTGAAACATACTGTTTATGTCTCGTATTCCTTAACAACATACTCGTCAATCTGGAATACGCCCTTCACCCCATTCTTATGTTATATAGAATGTCTTATACCGACTTCTGTCAGTCCTTCCTATCACAACTTAATCACTCGGAGACAGATTATCAAGGTGATAATGTTATATGGATGCCCACGAGGATTAGGGATACGATGACATACTGGTTTAACCCTGTAGTTAAACCAGTGTGTCATGATACCCCGAATCTCCTAGGCAGCCTTATAACATGACCACTTTCCTAATCGGTCCCTGAGTAACTCGTTCGAGATCAAAGTGTAAATCTTAGCGATCAATGCAAAGGGTGTCGTCATAAGTCACCTGCATTGTTGTAACTTCGAGAAGATCCTAATCTTCTCGGAGGTACAGCCCTGCAGTTGACTTGTGCCGTCAACCTTTAAATCCGCCTCGAAAAGATTTACTTAATAATATGTGTTACGCACGTTGAGTTTTAAATTACATTAAAGACTTTCCCCTAAGGTTAGCCTTTCCCGATCCCTGGATTCTTCGTCTTAAGACGACCTTCCTCAATAAAACCCATTACATGGTAGAGGTAATAAGGTCAAGATCTCATCAAGGAGTTATTAGAATATACATGATTCTAAAACAACAGAATTGGACAATATCTCATAATCTTCACATGAGATTGTCATCTGAACCCCATTAGATTTATATCAGTTCTCTTAACTGAATTTATATCATTCTTATTAGCATCAAGATATAAATGGTTAAGAATCCAATTTAATGTTGTCCTGTCATGCTCAGGACTAGGGATTAGTAATTTAATTCAGCTTGATTAGTATTCTGCTTAAGTTCATTTTAGCCCTATCTTTTAGAAAGACAATGATTTAAATTTCAATTTAGCTTTCGATAGAACAAATTAGAACTACTAAACACTCATAAGAATTCAATCACATTTTCTTATAAGCTTTCATTGACAATCACAAAAGCATCCAAATTACACAAGATAACATTGCCACTCTGGTATATAAACCGCAGAAGGTCAACTATCAGAATTAAGAATACAACACATAAGTAACAAATACTTATTTCCATTCCTTTCAGAACTATACAAATACATTTTAGGCATTCAGCATACTTGATACAATGCTCAACGGAAAAGAAACATCTTTCCACATTTAGTACATTTAGAAAATCAAGCTGTAATTCATTATAAATCAAATTAAACAATCTGATCATCCGGTCAGATCTGCATTGCTTTTACCACTTACGGCAACCATCTGCAAAAATAGTCAACATGAGTCAGTTCGATGAACTGAGCATGATAAGCACTAACTTTTAAAACAATTGCAATCCATCAATTGTTTTCATTAAACACCCTGTTTAAATGAGATCAATTCTCCAAACAAATAAACATATTCAGACTATGCCTTTTGAAATACAAAAATGGCTACAAATGTGTAACTCTATCATCGTTACAAAATAGTCTTAAACACTTCTCAATTATTTCATCAAATATTAGAAATCAAGAACGAAAGTATCCAAAGCAATTATCTTGAATCCAAGATCAGCAATATTGAACAAATCGTTACTTTCATCAGAAAAAGGAATATCATAACAAATCGTGATTCCATCAATATGATACAAAAACAATTCCAACTGTTAAACAGATATCGACATGCATTGTTATGATAGAAGAGAAAGAAACAAATCATTCACATTTCCCTTCACACAAGCTCATGACTGTACCGTCTCCTCATATGGAAAGCCTTCATCCTACATGCATACGAATAAGTCCGACGAGCCACAAGAAAAATCACTGTTTAAATAAAAATCGAACACAGCAAAGCTTCTGTACAGTAGCTAACACGCCTATAGTGATGACTATCAACCAACAGACTCACAAGACCTTCCACAAGAAGTGGAAAACTAGATGGGTATCTCCACATTGCCTGTCGAGGTGCAGTCGACGGCTTAGTTCAGTCTAGCTTAAAACAGGATAGTTTTGCAACAAAGACTAACATGCTAACAATCCCGCACATAAACCTATAGCCCAAGCTAGTCCCTTCTAAACACAGTAAGGCTTTTCGACCCAAGGTCGAAATCAAGAACTTTTATTATATCGCGGCCAACAACAAACTTCATCGCATTAAGCAATTTGATGTTTCCATAAGACTATGTGAAGATTATCCTACAAATTCCGTAACATACACAGCCTCATCCAACTAGGAAAAATAGAAAGGAAACATATCATTCTGTATTTACATCTGTACGCAATCGGAATCAGACGTATAGCATTCACGATTCATTTATACAAGGCCGCATTACTTGATATAAATCATTACTCAGGAAATCCCACAATGTCAAAACAACAGTATACCAAGTCAAGTTTTAACTGAGGCAAAAGAAAATACAGGATAACTTCCATGAATTCAACTGAACCCGAACAACAGTGGCAAGACAAATTGTTGCAATGATTCCATCTGGGCAAATCAATGGTGTACATAAAAAAATCAGGCAAAAGAAAATTTAAATACTGATTTCAACACAAGGAACCCGACTGACCCTTTGCCAATTCTTCGCACAAGTTGCACAGAATGTAAACGTAAAAATACACCCAAAGAATCTGTACCATAAAATCCTTGCAACACGAAGGTATTCTTACAAATAACAGAGGTCTTAGTACATGTTATTCCCTCAAGTCACTGGCTCATCAATTACCAATATTCAATTATATTTAACTTGAACAGAGGTCCAAATATAAGTAAATCATTCAATCGACTCCGCAGAGTCATTCTGATTACAACAAAATATGAATATATACATATTGCATACTGATAACGGGTTAAAACCCATAACCACAAAGCAAGGAATACACAATTTCCAAAAAGGGCACAATGAAATACTGAAACACAATAAATTATTCGTTCAAAATAACTTAAAATACCATAGCGAAGCCCTACTAGGTTCTGTAACCTTCACCAATGATAACCACCACAAACTTTCAAAGAAGTCCAATAAGACTGAACATTCACACAAAAGTCCAATAGTATCTTTTCCGACAAGAATCAACAACAAGCCTCATCAACAAGTTTCAATCAACAAGTTTCTATCAACAAGTTTCTACCGTATCCTGAACCCAGCAAGAGAAGCATGCACGGGTTCTCACGGAGCCGGAAGATACCCTTCAAGCACATGTTACACAAACTTACGCCGGAATGTGAAGCACAATAAAATAGAGAACAGTTCGAAATACATCACACACCCATTAAGGGTTAAATTTGAAAAACGAACAGCATAAAGATACAGTACCAAATCACACAAGACAACCATAGGAAATCATCTATTTCCATAAGTCATTTGAACAGAGTTGTTCTAATGAAATCACTTGAAAGACAACAAGATTTTTAAAGGTTAGGGCCTAACATGCCTGGATTTTTGCTCAAAATTCCGAAGCAGACCACTGAAAGAGCTCGGACTTCCTTTTCCTTTTCCAAGTTAGAGCGACCAACAAGATTTTGCTATCTCCATGACATATATACTTTCCTTGCCAGAGAAAAGAGCTAGATACCCTCATACTCGCCATGCAACTCTAAGAAGACTGGTGCGAAGAACCAGTGAACAGGCAGAAGGAAAACTGAAATTCGCGATAAGCCAAACAAACCAACAACTTTCCAATTTGCATGCCTTCTCGCGAGTTCCGAGCTCGACTTCCAAGCTCATTAATTGCATTCACTCCAATTTTCCCACTTAAACTCAACTGCCACCGACCGCCAAAATTGGCGACAGAAAAATAAAATCTCCAGACCATTTTCAGTCTTGGCGACCTGCCACGTCGGCTCAGGTTAGCCGTTTCTAAAACCTCCGCCAATACCTGTCTTCATACTTATCCAATGCATTTAATTACATAGAAAATGCCGCCCATGGTTCGCACCCCTCCATAGGCCCCTTTACATTCTTGCTCACTAGTTAGGTTAGTAACTTAGGTTAGAATTTAGGATAACACCTAGTCTAACCACTTTACACATAGATACTAACTTAGAACATCATCTCTTAGCCTAGGTCTAGGTTAGATTAACACTAATCTAACCCCTAGGTTAGGTTTAGTTTTAGGTTACTAATCATTAATAATTCCAGTTAGGTCTACATTCTGTACACTCAGAAAAAGACCTACAACATACATTCTCGAACAGGGTTAGCTCCTGTTCCGCCTTAGGCTACAGAATTATATGAAACTGAATTATTATTTGGTCCACGATTGAGACCCTCCAGATATACTTCGATATCGGGAACCAATCCATTTCACATGATCAACCTGAGTCATACTCCGGACTAGCTTATTCAATGCTTCTAGACCTTGCAACCTGTTCAAGGTCTGTAATTTTAATTCATCACGAACAAACTTAAAGCAATACTTGGATCAATTCAACTGATCCAAGGCTAGGTATTATAGAAGGGTAACTCTGTAATTCATTCCGAGATAAGATTAAACTCAGATACAAAATGAAAGAAATAAAAGAGTCCAATCATATTCCGACTCAGTCAAGATTTGCAATCTGCAAAGAAAATACAGTACATATCAAGCATGATTTCTTAATCGAGGAACACATCCTTTTACAAGAAATCACATATCAACACTTGTATGCTCAGGAGGAAGTAACAACAGTTCAGGGTGTTACATGCTTCCCTCCTAAAAGATTCATCGTCCCGATGATTACATATTCAATTAACCTTCAGGTCAATCAATGTATCAGTACACAAATAATGTGACTATTTCATATTTGAATAGTTCCAGAAATCAATGTCACAACACATTTTATTCAACCTGAATAATGTTTGCCTTCATCTGGCTTCCATAAATTCAAAAAAAAAAAAAAAGTTCTTAAAAGAATGTTTTGTCAACAGATTTCATTCTGTTGAAAAAGAGAAGGAAAAGCCATTTTCATCTCTTCCAGGTTTTCCCAAGTTGCACTTTCTTCGTTAAACTGGTCCCACTGGACCTTACATTGTTGTATTTCATGATTTCTTAAATGCAATTGGTGAGTTTCCAGCACTCGTGTGGGTTTAACCACGATTATTCCTGGGTCTTGGACCTGCAAGGAATTCCAATTTAAAACATGTGACAGATCTGAAACGTATTTCTTAAGCAAAGAAATATGGAAAACATCATGCATGCGAGATAAAGCAGGTGGCAATGCTAAACGATAAGCTACAGGATTGATTATTTCGACAATTTCGAAAGGTCCCACGAATCGAGGTGACAACTTGGCAGCCTTGCCAAAAGTTATTGAACTCTTTCTAGGTTTAACACGAAGAAAAACCTTATCACCAAGCTCAAACCTTCTATCAACCCGCTTAAGGTCAGCATAGCTCTTCTGTCTATCCGCTACTTCCTTTAGTCGTTCGCGAATCAACTTAACTTGCTGTTCCATTTCAGTGAGAATTTCTGGTCCAATTACCACTCTATCCTCAACACTGTCCCAACTAACAGGAGTTCTACACTTTCTTCCATAAAGTGCTTCAAATGGTGCCATTTTAAGAGATGAGTGATAAGTATTGTTGTATGCGAACTCAACTAATGGAAGATACTCCTCCCATTTATACTGTTGATCCATACAGTACATTCGCAACATGTCCTCCAACACTTGATTTACCCTCTCAGTTTGTCCATCCGTTTCCGGATGATATGCAGAACTGAAGTTTAGTTTCATTCCAAGGGCTGCGTTAAGCGTTTGCCAAAACCTTGACGTCATTCTAGGATCCCTGTCAGATATAATCAATTCTGGTACACCATGCAATCTGAAAATTTCGTGCACGAATCTTTTGGCCAGCACTGGTGAATCATCCTTTAGATTTCCAGCGATGAAATGAGCTACCTTGGTCAGTTTATCTACAACTACCAGGATAACATCATGTTTATTCCTGGACATGGGTAGTCCTTGTACAAAATCCATGGTTATTACTTGCCATTTGTACTGCGGTATGCTATGAGGATATAACAATCCAGCAGGGTGCATATGTTCTGCCTTCACCCGCTGACATTCCAGACAATGAGTCACAAAATTAATTACATCCTTTTTCATACCTTTCCAAAAGTATTGCTGTTTTAAATCAGCAAGCATTTTTGTGATACCTGGGTGTCCAGAGAAAGGTGAATTATGAAATTCAACTAACAACTTCTTTCTCAAATCATTCAGCATAGGTACATATACCCTGTTTTCATAACGCAAGATTCCTTCATTATCAAAATGAAAACCTTTATACCTTATATCCTTTGGTTCTGCAACAAGCGCTGCTTTTACTTGCTGAAAGTATGCATCTAATTCTGAGGCACTTTTTACCTCGTCTTTAAACTGAGTTCTTAATGTTATAAGAGTAGAAATGTGCCTCCTACGACTTAGAGCATCAGCTACCCTATTCTCCTTTCCTTTGATATAGCTAATATCAAAGTCATATTGTGATAAAAATTCTAACCATCTTCTCTGTCTGGCATTCAGATTGGGCTGAGTAAAAATATATTTCAGTCCTAAGTGATCAGTTTTCAACTCAAAAGGTTTCCCAAGTAAGTAGTGTCTCCAGACTTGAAGTGCATGAACAATGGCAGCAAGTTCCAAATCATGAGGGGCATAATTCAGCTCATGTATCTTAAGTTTTCTACTTTCATATGCTATGACCTGATCATTTTGTAGCAAAACACCTCCAAGGCCTTCCCCAGAAGCATCCGTTACAACAGTAAAACTCCCATTGGGGTCTGGTACAGCTAATATAGGTGCAGAAGTCAGCTGGTCTTTCAGACTTTTGAAAGCCGCTTCGCACTTGTCATTCCACATGAATTTCTTATCCTTCTTTTGCAATGAATTTATTGGTGCAGCTACTTTGGAAAAATCCTTTACAAATTTTCTATAGTAACCAGCAAGACCCATGAAGCTTCTTACTTCATGTACATTCTTTGGTGCAGGCCACTCAGTTATTGCCACTATTTTTGAAGGATCTACAACAATTCCTTCTTTACTTATGACATGACCCAAATAGTGAACTTCTGAATCAAAGAAAGAACATTTGGATAACTTACCATACAACTTTCTTTTTCTCAAAATTCCCAAAACTATCTTCAAATGCTCATTGTGCTCCTCAATGCTTTTGGAATAAATGAGAATATCTTCCAAGAATACAAGTACAAACTTGTCCAGGTATTCTTGAAAAATATTGTTCATTAAATTCATAAAGGCTGCGGGTGCATTAGTTAATCCAAAGGGTAGAACTGTGAATTCATAATGTCCGTACCTTGTTCGGAAAGCTGTTTTATGAATGTCTTCCTCTCTAATCCTTAACTGATGATAACCAGATCGAAGGTCTATCTTAGAATAAACCACTGCTCCACGCATCTGATCAAACAGATCATCGATCCTAGGAAGTGGATATCGGTTCTTGACTGTTGCTTTGTTCAACATCCGATAATCAATACACAGCCTTAGTGTTCCATCCTTCTTTTTCACAAATATTACAGGCGCTCCCCAAGGTGAAACACTTGGTCTAATCAAACCTTTAGACAAAAGCTCTTGCAACTGTGCCTTAAGCTCGACTAACTCTGTAGTAGTCATCCGATAAGGTGCTTTGGATATAGGTTCTGTCCCTGGCTTGATTTCAATGGTGAAGTCAAATTCTCTCTTGGGTGGTAACCCTGGTAATTCCTCAGGAAAAACATCCCTGAAACTTTGTAACAGAGGGAATTGTTTCATGAAATCATCATCTTCTTCTGAAGATTCAGATATCTTTACTGCATAAAGGGTGCATCCTTTATTTTTAGCCTTTTTAAGCTGCATAGCTGACAGTTTTCTAACTGAAATTTCCCGTTTCACACCTTGAATCTCTGCTGATTCCAGCTGATCATCTAAACATTTTATGTTCTTTTCATAGCAGTCTACCTTTGCTTTATGGTCAGCTAACCAATTGACACCAATAACAATGTCATACGATCCTAAAGGTGCAACATAGAGATCAACTTCCGTGGAAAAATTAGGTAAGTCAAGGATTGCCCCAAAAAGACACATACTCACTGTATGAACAGAATTATTACCATACTGTACAGTCCAAGATTTATCCATTTTTCCATCTTTTCTTTTAAGTTTAGAAGCAAGTTTATTAGATATAAAACATTCAGTAGCTCCTGTATCAAAAAGAATAGTGACAGGTATGCCGAATAACTTACCCGGAACTTCTATAGGTGTCACTTGCTTTTCAGCTTGCTTGTCCGCTACTGCAGCATGTATCTTATGCTGCTGATTACGATCATCCTTCTTCAAAGGGCACTGATTTGTGTAGTGATCTTTGCCACAATTGTAGCAGCCTCCTACAGGTCCCTTTTTAGGCTCAAAGTTGCCTCCAGTTTTGTAATTGTCACGTTGTCCTCCATAGGGCTTCTGCCCATTATTATATTTTTTAACAAAATTATCCCTTACATTTCCAGCAGGCTTATTTACTACTGCTTTCTTATTGTTATCTCCTGGAAACTTACTCTTGTTTCCAAACTTTTTCCATGGTCCTTTTCTGGGTGCAAGAGAGGTTGAAGAAGGGTTTGCAGTCTTCTTCCGCACTTCCTCTTTATGAGCAGAAATAGCCTTTAATTTCTGTTCTTGCCTTATGGCCTTTTCAACAACTCCTTCCATGGTGGTTGGACTGTGAACATCGACCTCTCCCCCTATCACGGGATTCAATCCCATGATGAATTTCCGTATTCTGAACTTCTTGTCAGTTTGATACTGCGGTACATACTTGAGGAGTTTTGTAAACCGCTCCCAGTATTCAGTTACCATTAGCTTCCCTTGAGCTAAGTTCTGAAATTCTGTCATTTTCTAATCATAGAAAAGTTGTGGCAGCCAACGTTGCCTAAAATAGCCTTTAAATTGATCCCAAGTAATATTGGTCTCATCAATGTTTAGTTCAGCTTTACGGCTATCCCACCACGAAGATGCTTTGTGGGAAAGCTGATAGGCTCCCCAAATAGCTTTGGTTTCCTATGAGAAGTTCCTTATTGCAAAGTACTTCTCCATTTCACTGAGCCAGTTCTTAGCTCCATCTCCTAATGTGGTGCCATCATACTTAGGTGGACTTATCCTTTTTATATCATTAGTGAGTTCTGCTGCCAATCTGGCCTTTTTGTTTTCTGGTTGGAGAGGTGCATTCCCAGCATTAACATCAACACCCATGTCGGGGTTGTCCTCAGGAGGTTGCTGATTATTATTATCAGCTTCTTCATCCTCCTCATTTCCCATCACCTGCTATTCAAGTACAGCTAAGCGATCTCTTGTGTCCAACAGGGCAGCAAGGATCTCATCAAGTTTCTGGGTTGTTTCCGCTCCTCCTTCAGGTGGAGCATTACTCGCAACATTCCCCCTTGTTCTAACCATTTTCTGTTACAAGAAAATTCAGGTTTTTATCAGATTATGGACACAATAGGTCCAAGAGTTGCAACCTTCAGCTCTGATACCAAGATGTAACATCCTCAATTTATACCTTAGAACAAGTGAATTTTTTTTTTTTGATAATTGCATCCTGGTTCTAAATACATAATTTAGAACTCACAAATCAAATAACCATTATTATAACAGACAACCATATGCAGCTGTAATGACTCGGAGTACCTCCGATCTATTCATTCCATGACTCGGTAATCTACCGATCTATTCATGAGTAATAAGAGTTGGCGTTTTTATTTAACACTTCACTCTTGCGATTCTCTTCCCTACTCTGGGATTCAGAATGCTCTGTCCAAGGAACCTAACTGAATAATTGTTACCATTATTGATCGGCATCTCATCCCTTAGACTAGGTGAATTAGGACAACATAATCAGCAGCTTGCGATACTTTGGCCAAAGATTTGAAACATACTGTTTATGTCTTGTATTCCTTAACGGCATACTCGTCAATATGGAATACACCCTTCACCCCATTCTTATGTTATATAGAATGTCTTATACCGACTTCGGTTAGTCCTTCCTATCACAACTTAATCACTCGGAGACAGATTATCAAGGTGATAATGTTATATGGATGCCCACAAGGATTAGGGATACGATGACATACTGGTTTAACCCTACAGTTAAACCAGTGTGTCATGATACCCCGAATCTCCTAGGCAGCCTTATAACATGACCACCTTCCTAATTGGTCCCTGAGTAACTCGTTCGAGATCAAAGTGTAAATCTTAGCGATCAATGCAAAGGGTGTCGTCATAAGTCACCTGCATTGTTGTAACTTCGAGAAGATCCTAATCTTCTCAGAGGTACAGCCCTACAGTTGACTTGTGTCGTCAACCTTTAAATCCGCCTCAAAAAGATCTACTTAATAACATGCGTTACGCACGTTGAGTTTTAAATTACTTTAAAGACTTTTCCCTAAGGTTAGCCTTTCCTGTTCGCTGGATTCTTCGTCTTAAGATGACCCTCCTCTATAAAACCCATTACATGGTAAAGGTATTAAGGTCAAGTTCTCATCAAGGAGTCATTAGAATACACCTGATTCTAAAATAACAGAATTGGACAATATCTCATAACCTTTACTTGAGATTACCATCTGAACTCCATTTGATTTATATCAGTTCTCATAACTGAATTTATATCATACTTATTAATATCAAGGATATAATTGATTAAGAATCCTATTTAAGTGATGTCCTGTCATAATCAAGACTAGGGATCAGTAATTTAATTCAACTTGTTTAGCGTTCTGCTTAGGCTCATTTTTAACCCTATCTTCAAGAAAGACAATTATTTAAATTTCAACATTAGCTTTCGCTAGAACAACATTAGATCTACTAAACACTCATATGAATTCAACCACATTTTCTTGTAAGCTTTCATTGTCAATCACAAAAGCATCCAAATTAAACAAAGATAACATTGCCACTCTGGTATATAAACCGAAGAAGGTCAACCATCAGAAATAAGAATACAACACATAAGTATCAAGCACTTATTTCCATTCCTTTCAAAATTATACAATTACATTTTATGCAAACAGCATACTTGATACAATGCTTAACGGAAAAGAAACATCTTTTCACATATAGTACATTTATAAAATCAAGTTGTAATTCATTATAAATCAAATTAAACAATCTGATCAGCCTGTCAGATCTGCATTGCTTTTACCTCTTACGGCAACCATCTGCAAAAATAGTCAACATGAGTCAGTTCGATGAACTGAGCATGATAAGCACTAACTTTTAAAACAATTGCAATCCATCAATTGTTTTCATTAAACACCCTATTTAAATGAGATCAGATTCTCCAAACATAAGTAAACATATTCAGACTATGCCTTTTGTAATACAAAAATGATTACAAATATGTAACTCTATCATTGTTACAAAATAGTCCTTAATCACTTCTCTAATTATTTCATCAAATATTAGAGAATCAAGGAACGAACGTATCACAAAGCAATCATCTTGAATCCAAAATCAGCAACATTGGACAGATCGTTTCATTCATCAGAAAAAGGGAAATATCATAACAATTCGGGATTCCACCAATATGTTACAAAAACAATTCCCACTGTTAGACAGATATCGACATGCATTGTAATGCAAAAGAAGAGAAAGAACCAAATCATTCACACTTCCTTTCACATAAGTTCATTACTGTAATGTATTCACATATGGAATTGTATTCATCCTAGTATGTATAACGATTAAGTCCGTCAAACTATAAGAAGAATTACTGTTTATAATAAAAATCGAACAAAACAAGGCTTTTCAACCCAAGCTTCGAAATCAAAGAACCTCTAGAATTGCGGTCAACAACGGACAACATTGCATTAGGAAATTGAATGTTTCCCTAATCATTATGCCAAGATAATCACTCAAAACCTTCCGAACATGCTCAGTCACAATCAGACAGGAGTAAACGGAGATGGAATATAACCAATCTATTCTTACCTTGGCGCAGGTGCAAGTCTAAAGTGCTGGTAGTTCAGTCGAGCTCACCCCAACAGGGACAGTTTTGCAACGAAATAATTAACCATACTCAAGGAACTCAACAGTGACATAATGACCTAGTAGTCCAAGCTAGTCAAGTTCATTAAGAGATAGAAATACAAGCTTACCTTCCAAGAACTCAAATGATTCCAATAGTAGTAACAAGTCAAACAATTGCATTATGATTCCATCTGAGCTCATCAAAAGAGCATAATAAAAATCAGGCATTAAGCAAATTTAATTACTGATTTCAAACAAAGAATCCAACTGAACTCTTGCCAATGTGACACAATGGTATTCTTACGAATAACAGAGATCAAAATACAAATTATTCCCTTAAGTCGCTGGAAACAACGATTTCCAAAATTCATCTATATTCAATCATGAACAGTGACTTAAACATATAAATCATTCAATCAACTCCATTTGAGTCATTCAAATAAAAATGAATATAGATTCTGTATTTATATTGCATACTGATACGGGTTAATATCCATGACCTAACTCATAAGGCCGCATATACAAGATGTCAAATCTATTACAGAGGAAATCCGTCAAGGCCAAATAGACATCACGAGTATACCAATCTCAGGCTTTATACAGAAGCCAAAAGAAACAAGATACCCTCTACAGGGTCAAACAACAGATTAAACCACGAATAGTCCCAATTTGAAGCCGATCACACTGGTTGTTTATCAAGAATCAAACCAAGTCTATACAACGGTATTCAAGATAATAAAGAAGAATAATTAATGATGTCATCTACTCCAGTAATGATAAAATCAGGCAAAAGAAACAGGCTTCAATAATTACTGTTTTCGTAACAGAAGGATACCCGACTGAACCTTCTTCAACATTCTTCGAACAAGTTTGCACAGAAGGTAAATGTAAACAGTACAACCGGGGAATCTGTACCATAAAATCCTTGCAACACGAAGGTATTCTGTACAAATAACAGAGGTCGAAAGTACCTATTACTTCCCTCAAGTCATTGGCTTAAACAAATCCTTGTCCAATATTCAAATATATATAATCATATAACTTCCACAGTAGGTCCAAATATAAGTACAAGTCATTCAATCGACTCTTACAGAGTCATTCTGATTACAATATATAATATGACATACATCCATAATGCATACTGATAACGGGTTGAAATCTCGTTATCCCTATGAAGCAAGGAATACACAATTCCCAAAGAGGGCGCAGTGAAGATACTGTCACATCGATAAGTTATGTTATTCACAAACAACCTTCAAATACAATAGCGAAACCCAACTAGGTATCAATAACCTGCCATCAACAATAACCCACGACAGAGCTTGCCAAGAATTTCCAATAACACTGAACAATCAAACAAAAGTACACCAGTATCCTTCCTCGACAAGTTTTCCCCACAAAAATTGCCTGATCAAAAAGTTGACAAACAACAAGTTTCTACTGTATCCTGATACCCAACACAGAGAAGCGATGCTACGGGTTCTCACGCTGTACAGACCGGAAGCATTCACACATTCAAGCATATGTTTCGCATATTTAAGTCAGAATGTGCAAACACAATAGAAATATATGCCACAGTTCGAATTTACATAACACACCCAACAAAGGATAAATTTGAAGATTCGAACAGCAGAAGAGAAACAGTACCAAGAAAAATCACACCAGACATCCATAGATAAATCAACTAATTTCCATAAATCATTAGAACAGAGTTGTTCTAATGAAATCATTTGAAAGACAACAATATATTTAAAGGTTAGGGCCTAACATGCCTGTATTTTTGCTCAAATTTTTGAAGTAGACCACTGGAAGAGCTCGTGACTTCCTTTTCCTTTTCCAAGTTAGAGCGATCAACAAGATTTTGCTATCTCCATGGCATATATACTCCTCCATGCCAGAGAAAAGAGCTAGAGAAGTTCATACTTGCCATGCAACACAAAGAAGACTGGTGCGAAGAACCAGTGAACAGGCAGAAGAGAAATCCGAAAATCGTGACAAGCCAAACAAACTCACAAACTTCCCAATTTGCATGCCTTCTCGCGAGTTCCAAGCTCGACTACCGAGAATCATTGAATTGCAATTAACTCCAACTTTCCCGCTCAGACTCCACTTCCACCGACCGCCAGAATTGGCGACAGTCCAATGAAAATCTCAAGTCCATTTCCAAACTTAGCGACCTGCCACGTCGGCTTAGGTTAGCTGTTGCTTAAACCTCCGCCAATGACCTATCCCTCATCCTTATCCCATGCATTAAATGTACATAGAAAATGCCACCCATGGTTCGCACCCCCTTCCATAGGCCCCTTTTCATTCTTGCTCATTAGTTAGGTTAGTATCTTAGGTTAGAATTTAGGGTAATACCTCATTCTAACCACTATTACACATAGATACTAACTTAGGACATTAACACATAGCCTAGGTCTAGGTTAGATTAACACTAATCTAACCCCTAGGTTAGGTTTAGTCTTAGGTTACTAATCATTTAATAATTCTAGTTAGGTCTGCATTTTGTACACTCAGAAAAAGACCTTCATCATACCTTCTTGAATAGGGTTAGCTCCTGTTCTGCCTTAGGCTACAGAATCGTATGTAACCGAATTATTACCTGGTCCATGATCGAGACCTTCTAGATATACTTCGATATTGGGAATCAATTCATTTCACTTGATCAGCCTAAGTCATACTCCTGACTAGCTTATTCAATGCTTGCTAGACCTTGCAACCTGTTCAAGGTCTGTGATTTTAATTCATCACGAACAAACTTAAAGCAATACTTGGATCAATTCAATTGATCCAAGACTAGGCATTATAGATGGATAACTCTATAATTTATTCCAAGATCAGATTAAACTCAGATACAAAATGAAATAGATAAAAGAGTCTAATCATATTCTGACTCAGTCAAGATCTTCAATCTGCAAAGAAATTACAGTACATATCAAGCATGATTCCTTAATCTAGGAACACATCCTTTTTACAAAAGAAATCACATATCAACACTTGTATGCATAGGAGAAAGTAACAACAGTTCAGGGTGTTACAATTACGTGGATGATCTCTTGGCTAAATCTAAACACCATGCCGATCTCCTCACTTTCCTCAAAACCATCATTGATCACCTCATTAAATATCACATCCTCCTAAATGTCGACACACAGGCTGATATACAATACAAAATGTCATTGGCACGCAGGTTGGTCTCATATATGTAAAAGGAATGAATGAATCAATACAAAAATCTTTGGCACGTAGGCTGGTATCATGTACAACACAATAAAAAATACAAACTCTCTTTAGCATGTAGGCCTATCTCATTTATAATACATACAAAATGACTTGGCACGCAGGCCGGTCCACAGTAGGTCAATCATCTCCCCATCTAATGTTGGGGAATGCTCCCTATGACTGTGTCTCTCTTGACCCCTCTGCCATACCTGTCTGGGGTCCAAACCTGCCTCACCTCCTGCTGATGGCCCCTCACCTGGGGTTGGCCTCTGCAAACTAGTGGCCTCACCACAACCCTATCCCTAGACTCACCGGCCCCCTATACTCTCCACACCATGAGTGCAGGATCTAGTCCTCTCACTAGAGGCCCGCTATGCTCTATACTCAGCATAGGAGGGCACATCTAGCCCGGAAGCTAACAAATGATTCTGGTAATACCGTGCCTCTCCTAGGGCATCTCTAAACCTGGCCATGGGCACTGTCTATGGAAGTGCCATGGGTCTCGCTACTTGTGTAGGTACCTGTATAATGGGACCCTGTCCCTGAACCTACACTAAGCCTTTTGCTAGTCCTAGAGCCTGAGTCGGCCCTGAAATTTATGTCTATACCTGTATCTAGGCCTACAGGGTAGTAATATGTGCCTATGCTACTGTTAGTTGTCCCTACAGACCCATAACCTGCCCCTGTGTTGTGGCCAACTAGCCTTGTAAATCCTATGGCTATCTTCCATCCATCTCTGCCTACCTCCTCTCCATCTCCATCTCCCCGTGCCTCTACCTGTGCAGGTAGCTATCCCTACCCTTCCTGAGCCTACAACGTCACTATCTGGGCCTGTAATATGGCAACCTATGCCTCTGTACCTATCTGCTGCCCCTGCAAAATCCCAAGCTACGTCACCAAAGTAGCCACCTACCCCTGTAGGGTGTCTCTCTAAACTGTGATGGTGGCTAAGTCTAGCTTCCCTGGCCTCGGTGGTATGGCTCTCAGCTGTGCCGCCCACACTGCCTGTATCCATCTACAACCCCAGCATCAACAATATATGTATCTACAGGCTGCTCCTCCCGTCTAATCGGCACTGTGGGTTGTGGTGGAGACATAGGTCTCTCCACATCATCTCTCATGTACTACGGGAATGGAGGTGGTACACCCTGGACTAATCCAAACTAGCATCTAACCCAATCTATGGGTATCTTCTCATGCTCTCCCGCTCTCCTCTCCCCTATCCACAGATGTATATGTATCCCAGCTAGCTCCATGTCCATCTATCTATATGAAGGGAAGCCCACATACGACCTCTAAATGATGTCCACCCTGGATAGCTCCTCCAGCAACCTCTTGTAATAAGCTACATCATGCATAGCTCTGGCACCTCGGGCCTCTCCCATGGCCAGTACCCACCACATGTACCCCAATCTCAAAAATCTCCATGGGAATGCATCTACCTAGGGCATCCCCACTGGTCGAACACAAACAATGTGCTTGTATGCCCAACAATGTAGTAGTACAATGTAGTAGATGTTGAACCTCCATAGTCACCCGTAGGCCCATAACTCTCTATACACCTGTGTCAGAAATGCAAGTGCCCATGTGAATGATGTCCGATGTATCATCATGTCATGGAGGACTCCCATCAATGACCTTACGAATATCCCCCCCTCTGCATCTGGAAATGTGAAGCAACACACTACCACCATCACGAGTACCACTAACATCATCTCCTCTTGATGAGCTCTATACATCACTCCATAGCTCACACCAGCGTTGTGGAATGTCAAATTTGCTACACCCTCACCAAAAACAACTGCTAGTAACTCCTCATATGCCTCTAAAGAGATGGAATAAACCTGGGCCCCCAATATGGGAAACCATAGGATCCTGTAGACGTCCTCCAGGGTGATCATCATCTCACCCATCGGCAAATGGAAGGTGTTGGTCACCGAGTCCCATCTATCGATGAGGACAACCATAAGACTCACATCATAGACTACATTCCGGTAGCACCTCACCCCTATCAATCCCACCTCTACAAAATGCTGCCACTCATCCTGCGTCGTGCTCGCCTGTACTATCAATAATAAGGATGGAACCTAGGCTCTCATCCGCAACTCGTCTCTCACTTGCATCCCACAAAATAAATGTATTAGTATAAATTTCCCAACTTAACTATTTTACCCCACATCCCGACCTAATCTCTTTCCCCACCCCATCCCATTGGCCTTGTCACTCACCCAAATCTACCCAAACCCATCCACTTAAACCTATCTACCCTAACCCTCACCTAAATCTACCCAAACCTATCCACCCGAAACTATCTAACCTAACCCTCACCCAAACCTACCCTAACCCTCACCCAAACCGACCCAAATCCATCTACCTGAACCTATCTAACCTAACCCTCACCCAAACCTACCCAAATCTAGGTGCCTATCAGTTGTCCTTGCTTGAGGGTAAACCCAAACCTGAGCCCCTTAACACATTAAATCTTTGACCATTCTACTGTTGACATCTAGTCCTACATCACTATTTATCTAGTTCATGCTCATCCCTTGAGTGCTATTTAACCTTTCTTGACCTATACCTACATCTTGGTCCCAACTTACCCTAAGGTTAACCGGCACTGATTGTGATTACCTGTCACTATTTTTCCCCTGTTCTTAAATATGGTGCACCACGGCTCTGCACATGGCATGATTCTCACTGGATACTTTTCGTGACTTATACCGGTCTAGATGAGATCACCAACGATTGGTTCACCTATCACCTGTCTCCCACAACGACTTCCAAATTCTTTGTTATAGTCTCCCTCCTACTGACTTAAACCCAGCCAAAGAACAACATCTCACCTCTAATTATGAATCTTTCTCTCTTTTAACCTACCCCTTACTCTTCCAAAATAAGGGATTCCACTCCTTGAGTTTCCCTTCCAATATAAAAGATGAATCCCTCAAAAGGACCATCTTCCACCTTTAATTGTCGTTATAAGTAGACTAACTCCCTTAAAGGACAGCTATAAAAATGCTTTACAACTCTCTACATAGTCCCACTTCTGCCATCGAGAAGGAACTTCTGTTCTCTAAAAATGCAAAATCCTGTCAGATAGCTCTCCCGCATCCGCCATCAGCTCAAATCACCTGAAGACTCTCCAAGGAGCCCACTGTATTCATCCTGATATCATGGTCCCACCTCTCACTGCAATCGATCTCATTCTATGTGGCTTAAAAAAAAAAAAAAATTCGTCATGGACTTGCTCTATTGTGATCCTCTGGCTCTATTGCTCTCAAGGCATTTCCTACTTCTTCATTTTCACAATGACACTAATGAAGCTTACACCTCAGGTTACCCGTTCTCTTTTATCACCTCATACCTGCCTCAACCGACGTCAGTTAACCCATTGCACCTATGACCATTCTGGTGCCCTATGACTGCCACCATTCAGTTCACTCTTAGAGTAATCAATCGGTGTCATACTGTCCACTATCGGTTACCTTACGTAGTCATTGGCCTCTCATAAACCTACTTGTCCTTACCTCCCCTAAATTTTGATCCTTGTCTACACCTACCTGGACTGGATTTACCTTGCCCCTTCTTGGCCCTCCACCTTCATCAACCTCACCACATCCATTTTTGAAGCTATCTACCTTATTCTCAAACCCCTACGTTGGCCTTACTTGTGTCTGTGATCTCGATATTTTGACCTAGACCATCGCTAGTGACCTTTTGACCTCATGTTTTTCGCATATACCTTGTGGCACTATTACTTATGTTGATTGACCTAATGACCTTACCTCAGCCTATTATTGTGAATATTTATCCTAACCCTACCTTTCGTGTACCAGAACATATCTACACATGTTCCTGAACCTAACCTACATTGTGTTTCTTAACCTTATCCTTTATCTTGGATACTAAGATTCACTTCACCCTTATTTGGATAAACCTATTGACCTTAGATGATGTAGAGTTTTGCCTGCTCTTCAACCTGGTAGTGTGCTATAGTTTATACATGTGCATGTGCATTTGAATACTGCTACCTTTGACCCTGACACATTACCTAGATCATCCGAGTAGACATTTCACCCTCTTCCCCTACACTCACTTATACCTTTCCTTCCCATTTACCTTTTATCAAAACACTCACCTGCTTCAGCTCAGCTGCTTCGTCAGTTCTTGGTTTGAGGGGGATCACTTTCACCCTCACACGAGCTAACCACACCTTATTTTTGTTAGCATCACTTACCAATACAAGCTAAGCAACAAAAAGGGGCAAGAATGTGGACACTAAAATTAGGTCACACTCCCCCTTCATCCTTTGACATATAAGCACCCCTTCATCACATCTCACCTAGCCATGGCCCCCCTTCACCCTCACTAGTATTAATTTAATTAATTTAATTAAATTAATTCATTATCCTCACCATATTTATTATTTAAATATTCTAATTTAAATAATATCCACACAAACACTTCACCCAGACACCTCATCAAGCTAACTCAACCTTAAGACCTATTCTTAGCAAGTTACCATAACTAACTAAGACTTACACAAACCCTAAAAATCAATGCCTACACTCCCTCTAACCACATTCCCGAATGCTCATAGGAATCTCCCAATCTAATCCGTGGGAAAATGACACATGAGATCCAAGGAAATCACGAGGATCTCTCCCAATTTTATGGTAAACCTAGAAAATCTTTCCTTGACTGATGTTGGTTTACCCTAACCGTCACTCGGTTAAGTTGGAACCGCCGCATCAGTTACCCCTTTTTAACTCCTGAACTAACCTTATTCTCAAGGTTGGAAAACATTGGGAGAAAGGTTGACGAATAAGAATGAGATCTCAAAAAGGTAACACATCTTTAGAGAGCCTGAATTCCAATAAGAACTCACATCCAAGGAAGGAGATTGAGCATCTTCTCCTGCACATCCATCCTAGCCACCTTCGGATCTATCTAAGTGAAAGAAAAGTGTGCATATGCAGCCCATGCAGAGGCTTTTCTTTAGTTGGTGATCACTTTCAACCTCCAAACCCACCATCGGCACCTCCATCCATCACACACAAGCCTTCCAGAAATGAAATCCAAGTAAGTACAATATCATACTTTCCTAGTTATTTCATTTCATCACTGTTTTACCATCATATTATCCATCTTTCTCCTTAGTGACCATCTCCAACATTTTTTACCTCCATAGACCCATCAAAACCTCGTAAAAACCTACCCCTATCACCTTATACCTTGTCCCAACTAACCGAAATCCTTTTTATAATCACAAAGGGGACCAAAAACCCCGTTCTGTGATGTTCCTAGATCTCACAGTAACCGGCGCCGGTTATACCTAACTGTGGTCGGTCACCACTGACCAACGTCAGTCTCTATATTTTCCTACACATCCTTAAACAAAGACCTATTCACCTCCTTTTTACCTCACCCTCACTCACTTATGACCTATCCTGAGACCTTTATCAGACCCTGTATAACCCAGAACCAACCATTTGACCCATGCGGATTCTATTCTAGCTTAGCATGTTAGATTATATTTATTTTCTTATTATGTTTTTAAGTGAGATACCTAAATCATTTTAAAATAACAATAGGATTTACTTTGTTTTTAGCATTAATTTGTTTAAAATAGTGGACTGATAGCCATCTAGGAAGTACCATATTTCCCAGATCTAGCTCACGTTAGGAAATTCACTGCCCATATTGTTTAATGCTTTCTCGTGGTCTTGTTCTCATTACAGGTAGTTCCTCCTAGCCAAAAGGAAGCTCTCACGGTCAGCTGTGGATTTGGAAGTCATACGCATGCAATAACCCATCAACCGACATTTGAATAGGTATTCCTCCTATGCCTATTAGCCTATTTGTTTCATCAAAAATTTAAAGAAACATCTAAGAAAAAGGTTAAACAATACAAAAAAAATTGTTGTCATATGGGAGTACGTTTTCAGGTGTATCATCTATATATAACTCAGGTGCACCAATTTTTGGACTAACTCCTGAAAGTGGTTAATGCTTCACAGACTTTCAAGGTACAGTTCAGTTCTACTATTGGGACATAGGGAATTACACCTTCTAGTCCAACACCAGCTATAGGTTTAGGATTAGGAGGCATAGGTAGCTCTAGTTCCAATGGATCTGGTGGTTCTAGGGGTAGGGGAAACATAGGAGGTTTTGGATCAAGTGGGCAAGGTCTGCACCAAACCTAGAATATTTACATGAAGATGTCTCTTCATCTCCTAGATTATAGGGGCATAGAAGATGTTTCCAAACATGTGCATATCTGTGAAATACTGTGGCAGGAAAAAGTAATCACGGCTTCTAAGCATAGGAAAATCCAATTCACTACTACGTTACAAGGGGCACACACAATTGGTACATAAATTTTTACCCTAATCAAACTTGCGTAGATTATACAGCTTTAAAAGATGCATTCCTTAAAGAGTTTCACATCCCTGAGTTTGAGCATAAGATTATAAGTGCACTTAAGGATATTAAGCAAGGAACTACTGAGAGTGTTAGAGAGTATGATGCCCATTTTAAAAATTTGTTATCTAAGCTTTCTTATGATATACATGCAATCCAACATGCACATTGGTTCGTTGGGGGCCTAATTACCCCTTTTAGAATGGAAATATCACATAAGAAATATATTGATCTACATGAAGCACTTGAAGCAACCTTACATGTTGAGGTAGTTAGAAGTATAGATACTAGGGTGATCCCATTTTTAGAAGCACAGATCACAGCTATGGAAAAATAGTTGGAGAAACTATCATTAAATTCAGCACATGAGATGCACACGGGGATTTGGTGTATGGATTGTGAAGTAGAAGGAAACATAAAGGATAGTTGTCCTCGTAGATCAGTATGCTCATTGTTGTTGGATTGTGAGCTATGCCATTTAAACCAAGATGCTAGCCATTTCCCATTATTACAATGTGATAAGGAAGAACATTTCAGGATACTATAAAATCTACAAGTCCATGACTCATGACATGGAAGACTGTCAGGTGATTGGTCAGATCCATGATGCTATAGATATTAGGGTGTACAACAGACAAAAAATTTAGATAACGCTAAGGGCAAGAATTATCATTACGACCAGGATCACAATCAGGCACGCTATGATCGGAATGAAGGGAATTTTGAAGTTGTTCATGGAAAAGGTCGAGGATACCATGGTGGATTTGGAGGATGAGGTCATGGTAGTGGAAGAAGTGAGTTCCCTCATGGAACATGTTATACATGTGGATCTCCTGACCACTATAGATGTGAATTTACTCAAAATTTTACATTTTCCTTTTTGGGGAAGAACCATAGGTATGAGGAGTTCCTAGACTTATATGAGCACCTTATTTAGCAGTATAAACAAGAAAACAAAGGCGCAAGAATGATTAGGATACAACGCATTGTGGAAAATCAATGGATGCCTAATTTGGAAGTAGATTTTGAGGCATTACAAATAAATACTATGACCCGTACTAAGGCGGCATGTTCCAGAGAAGCATTGCGGTAGAATCCTACCATAACTAAGGAGGAGGTTCTACATACATGATACCCAGATCCTACCTATTAGAAGGAGGTTTATCAGGAAACCATGCAAGTTCTCAAGAATCTTTAGGGTGAGATAAAGTACTTAAAATAGCAATCACAGAAGATGGATCAAAAGAAATTATCAGAGATGGTCCAAACTTATATACATGGCTTAAGGGAAGTGCGTAAAATTTTGTGCCAGGAGAATATCATTCCATTTTTAGGGTATTGGTTAAAGGGAAACACTTCACACATAAGTATTGAGATTAGATGACAGATATTACATGTGAATCTTCCCCCTCATAACATAGATTATGGAAAGGAAATCACTTTTAATGTTGGTGTGGACAAGTGGCTATCGAGTAATATATTGATTGATACAGGCATGAAAGTCAATGTTCCTACCTTAGATGCATGGGTACAAAGGGGAAGACCCCCATTGTAGTCATCCTCTAATATACTTGTAACATTCCCATTTTAAAAATTTAGAAACAAGGGATTTTTTTTTTTAAGTAACATTCTCTATTCTAAATACATAATTTAGAACACACATTCCATAACATCCATTCTTATAACAGATAACCATATGCAACTGTAATGACTTGGTGTGCCACCAATCTATTCATTTCATGACTCGGAAAACTACCGATATATTCATGTTTAATTTAAGTATTGAATACTTTTTCTGTATACTATGTATACTTGGTTCTCTTACCCTATTCGGGGTATGGAGTGATCTATCTAGGAACCTATCTAAATATTTGCTACCAATATTCATTTGCATCTCGAACCTTAGACAAGGTGACATAGGACAACGCAATCAGTAGCTTGCGATACTTTGGCCAAAGTTTTCTAACATACTATTTAGTATTACTCATTCCTTGATGGCATACTCGTCAATCTGGAATACGTCCTTCACCTCACTCAATTGTTATCTAGAATGTCCTTTACTAACTTCTGTCAGTCCACTTGCCCATGGTTTACCCCTAGTTCAGGTTAACAACATAGGTTATGATAGGGAGAGACTCACAAAGACTTAGGATATATGGCATATTGGGTCAACCTAGGTTAACCCCGTGTGCCAAGGTACCCAAAGTCTTATAGGGTTACTTCGTATCATAACTATGTTACTACCCAGTCCTAGAGAAAAACTAAGTTCAATTCCATAAGCGTGTAGATCTAGATGATCAATGCAGAAGGGTGTTGCCACATGTCAACTACAATGTTGTATCCTCGAGAAGATCCTAATCTTCTTGAAGGTACAACTCTGTAGTTGGCGTGTGCCAACATCCTACAGAATAACCTCTTCGAGATGTACACACCCCTAGGTGATTATTAATATTTAATTAATCTGGATATTTAATAGCAGATTTCAGCAACCTTGTCCAATTCCTAGTCCAACTCTTCCCTAGTTCCCTTCCAAATCAGGCTCCATTAATCCTTGGAGAACTTCCTTAACTCATGATTTATTTCGATGTTCATTAATTTTTGGCTTAATAAGCAATTACCAAAAAGAGAGGATAACAACCTAATAAGTTCTGTTAATGTGACTTAAGCAATCAAGGAAGTGTAACAACCACCTAGGTTGTATCTTAATAGACTTTGTTAAATGTAGTCTATGATTATAAATTATATCTTCCTTTTTGTTTACTTTTCCACTAGATAGGAAGAGTCTTCCTCTTCATGGTTAAGTTCTAGGGTTTAACACACCATTTTTGTTCTTTATATATTCGATAGTTTCTATTGTGTATTCATTACACATCACCTTACTATATTAAATTGTTTATATAAGAACATTGAATTCTGCAACTTATCTAGCCAATCTTAATTAGGGAGATTACTCTAACTCCCTTTTTATCCTATTAATTCAAGAATCCTCTTTTAATAGTATAAATAATAAGAAGAATGTCAACAAGATAAGATACCATTTCTTTTACAAAGATACAAGATAATTTACACAACTCATGCAAGTAAGTTCACATCCTTCAATTTCATTTTCAAACTTAGACCTTTACAACTTATGCATTTACAACATATACATTTAAAAACATTTATATTTACAAACTTATGCTTTTATTTATACATTTTTGGGCTTACTGCATGACCACAGTCTTCATTCAAAAAGGAATAATACTTTTCTTTTTCAATACATCTCTAAAACAAATCATAATTCTTCACTATAATCAAACTTAGAACAGCCAATGCATCATGTAAGATTTTTCCATCTTATGTCACTTACGAAGTCCATCTGCAAAAATTGCTAGCATGGGTCAGTTCATTGAACTGAGCATGATAGGCACTAAGCCTTAAAATGAAGTGCAATCCACTAATTGTTCCAATAAAAACAACCCTGCTTTAATGAACAATTAGCATTTCATACACCAAGCATAAGTATAACAAAATAAGATCATCAATGAATCGGAATTCACTTCTAAAAGAAGAACAAAATATAATCTATAATATCTGTCTTATGAATTAAAGTATAATTAATCCTATCAATCATCTTTACCAAACAATAGAACATAACATCTCATTTTTTTCCCCATTCTACCAAAATAGAATACAACACTTATCTTTACCATAAGATAAAAGAAGTGTTTACAACATGTTTTCACTAAGGTGTTTCATCTAATCTATCAAGTGAAGAAGAAGAAAAACCATTTCCATTATGCCAATGTACATAACATCCGCAAAGCATAAACAAGTGCATTTCATGACTTAAACTGTTTCCTTTAGGGACATCTACTTTAAAATTCAACATTTTAAGGTGTTCATCAAAATAGAGTCACATAAAAGAAATCCAAGAAGGAATGATGGATTAACAGTCAAACAACAAGTTTGCATTTCCTTTTTACTGATCATTCATCCATCTCTTTCTACTGATTTCAGTCAAATGACAAGCATAAGAAAACTAGTTAAGTAATGATTCTCTTTTTCCCATTAGAATAATTAACAAAAGGTTCCGAACCAATAAACTTAACCCAACTGCCATAGAAAGAGAAGCTTATCAGAAATGATCCTAAACCAAAGTCTTATCCTTCAACTTAATTAACAACGTCCCTTCTTCAAATACATACAGTTCGAGTTCATGTAAGGATTTCAAGAAAGAACAAGAGCACCTTAAAGAGAAAAGGGATCTAATGAAACTTTTCCCTTAAAAACTTCCTATAGTAAACAAGGGATCTACTCAAATAGGAACATTAGAGCAGTGAAGATCATACACAGTCCTTATACACAAAATAACTATAACTAATTCTTTCCTGGGTTCATCATTTCTTTATGAGGACCTACAGAAGAGAAATCCGAGCAGATACTAACACCTGAAATTACCCAAGAGCTAAATCAAACAATATTATATATCATACTTTTCAACATATTGCTTCAAGAATAGAATAAGAATGAATTCCCAATAAGATTCATAAACTACAAAGATGGTTCCAAGTCAAGGTCTAATAGAGTTTACCAACCGACTCCTACACCATATTTCCTATTTTCTCCATGCACAGGCATCTGTTTCCTTTTGAAAATTTAGAGTTTTTAAAATAGTTTCCCTACTGTAATAGACTCAATATACATGACAGGATCCAACAGTATATTTACAAGATACCTTCTGCCCCAAGATTCAAAATTCCAATCTAAGCGCCATGTGGAACATAAGTCCTTACTAAGATCAAAATCATTCAACTGATTTAAAACAAGTTCGGGTAACTTTTGTTCCCTTTTGGTTTTCATATTTAAACAAAGAAAACTAGAAAGAATCCTAACTAGACCGACACCTTGCTCAGACTTCTAACTCCAACACTATGAAACAATTCCCTCGACTCATTTTGAATCACAGTACTCCTTATTGAGTAAATATAAATCTTCCACATCCTAATGCTAGATAAAATGCAATGAACAAACTTTTAAATAGTTCAGATATTAAAAATCAAGCGTCATTTTCAAGTAACTATAATATCAAACCTTGCTTAACAGCTGAATTGGTTTGAAAGGTCACTTAAAGAGTTCAAACCAACACCATATAAGTACTAAGGCCGTATTCAAAATGAGCTCTCACTACAATACAGAGAGTCTCAGTAAAACACAAACACCAACCAGATGTGGACTTGTAACAGTCCATAAAAACTTGATAATGCTTCACCATTATCATACCAAGTTAGAGTTCCAGCAACAACAATTGTTCGTAGTTTAGAAAACAAGAACCAACCACTACTACTCTATTCTTGACTTCATATACTTACGAAGTGAAACACAATCATAACAACACCAAGATCCTAACAACAGTTCTCGAATACCCACAAGTTCCCAATAGAATATGAGCTTACATGCAAGTTTTCATGACAAACTGGAACTTTCTACCAGCACAGGTTCACAAAACAATAGCTTCAACAGACACAGGCAGAATGCAAGATTCTCAAAAGAACTTTAGTGAGAATACATTCATTTGTAAGTAACAAAACCTAACCTTAATTACCAAATTCAGTTAAGCCAAACAGAGTTACAGAATCATTTTTGCATGCATTTTTCATGAGTTCAAACATCACATACTATATCTTAAACCAGACCACTTTTGCAAAGGATTCAAACCAAGAATACAAGATTTAATAAAATCAGTAACCATACAACCAAAAACATCATGCAATGCATAGAAACTCACAGAGAAAAGTTGTTTTAATGAAAACACTTAGAGGAAAGCAATAAATTTTAACAGTTAGAGCCTATCATGCCTGATAGTGTCTCTGTCAAATCAAAGAAGACCTCTAGCAGAGCTCACTCCTTCTTCTTTTCCATGAAATATCAAACAACCAGATATTTCTTCCATAATGTCTCTTATAAATTCCATGAAACGAAAATAGATTCGAAACCTCAAAAATAGCCATGAAGTGCAGTTCAACCTGCTGGTTCGAAAAACCAGAGCGCATGCAGAGTAAAAATCAGAAAACATGCAAAGTGAAACAACCCAAGAAAAATCCACTGGCATGCCTACCAAGATGGTTTGGGCTCGTAAACCAAAAGTCAATTAATTCCATTAACACCAAATCTCCCGCCTAATCTTCCTTGCCACCACCTGCCAAGTCTGGCAAATGCCAAGTCTAAATTAACATGTGTTTCCATTTTAGTGATACTGCCACCTAAGCCTCCTCCAAACCAACTAACCCCTGCCAAAGCTGGCAGTACCGTTTGCATTTACCAACCTTATCAACATCATAAATGCCTTAGGAACCGTCATCGCCAATGTGCATGCGACTACATAAGTCCCCATTCCTGCCCAATAGTTTAGGATAGGTTATTTGCTTAGGTTAGATCTTAGGTAGATTAAATTTTATACCTTAGGATATAACACTAACAACTAACCCCCACCATAGGCCTTAGCAATTAGGTTTAGATAAACCCTCATAGGTAAATAATTCAAAGTGCCATAGTTTAAAACACTAGGTTAGATCACCATATTGCCTTGTAGAATAGGTTCAATGTTTAGTTTCAATACCTAGTAACTTTTTCTAATTCCCTTAGCACCATGTTTAGGTTAGAATCAGAATTATCTCATGTTACATAGCTTAGGTAGGAAATACTTTTACCTAGCTTAGGATTCCGTAGTTCTCTCCTATGCCATGAATCAGGCTAAAATCCCAATTACGTCAGTAATGACCTGCCATGGTCGATCTCTAGAGACCCAAACGAAACATACCATTGAATGGAAATATTTTCACACAAAAGAGAATTAAAGAACTTGCATCTACTAAGTTCAGTCCAATGTGTTTCTCAGTTCATGGAATGCCAATTCATCAGTTGTTCACTCTGAATAGATTTAAAACATTCCTTGGATCACTGAAATTGATCCAAGGATGAGTCAGGTAAATAGATAAGTTTACAAATCTTAAAACCAATTTGCAATCTCACCTTCAAGAAGTGAAAAATGAATTCAGGAAAACTATTCCAGTTCAGTCAGAAGATCTTAAGAGCAGAAAAGACTTATCCAATCAAGCATGATTTCCCCAAAGTCAAAAGAACATATCCTACAAAGGAAAATCACATGCCAACAATTGAGATGCAAAGGAAGAAAATAACAACTGTCAAGGGTGTTACATGCTTCCCTCCTAAAAGGAATCATTGTCCCAATGATTATTTCTTCTAACAATTTACATCAAGGACAGTCGAATCCATTCACTTTTCTTATCCAAAGTCAAATTTTTCAAAACCTTATAGTTCCAGAAATCAGCATTAAATAACTTTAGATTCAAATCAAGTAAATATCTGCCCAAAACTGGCTTACTTAATGTCATAAAGGATAAAATCATAAAATTTTTATCAGTCAACAGATTCAATTCTGTTCAAATAAATATGGAAAAGTAGTTTTCATATCCTCTAGATTTTCCCAAGTTGCACTTTCCTCATTAAACTGGTCCCACTGGACCTTACATTGACTTATTTCTCTATTTCTTAAATGCAACTGGTGAGTTTCCAGCACTCGAATGGGTTTAACCATGATTATTCCTGGGTCTTGGACCTGCAAGGAATTCCAATTTAACACATGTGATAAATCTGAAATGTATTTCTTAAGCAAAGAAATATGGAAAACATCATGCATTCATGACAAAGCAGGTGGTAGTGCTAAACGATAAGCTACAGGGTTGATTACTTCAACTATTTCAAAAGGTCCCACATAACGAGGTGATAACTTGGTAGCCTTGCCAAAAGTTATAGAGCTCTTTTTCGGTTTAACCTGAAGAAAAACCTTCTCTCCAAGTTCAAATTTCCTGTTAACCCAGCTTTAAGTCAGCATAACTCTTTTTCCTATCTGCAGCTTCCTTCAAGCATTCACGAATCATTTTAACTTGTTGTTCCATTTCCGTAAGGATTTCAGGTCCAATTACCTCTCTATCCTCAATGCTATCCCAACTAATAGGGGTTCTACATTTCTTCCGTAAAGCACCTCGAAAGGTGCCATCTTAAGAGAAGCATGATATGTGTTATTGTATGCAAATTCAACTAATGGAAGGTACTCCTCCCACTTGTACTGCTGATCCATATAGTACATCCATAACATATCCTCCAAAACCTGATTTACTCTTTCAGTCTGTCCATCCATTTCTCGGATGATATGCAGAACTAAAATTCAATTTAGTTCCAAGAGCTACATTGAGCATTTGCCAAAACCTTGACGTCATTCTAGGGTCTCTATCAGATATGATTAATTCAGGTACTCCATGTAATCTGAAAATTTTGTGTACAAATATTTTAGCCAAAATAGGAGAATCATCCTTTAGATTTCTAGCAATAAAATGAGCTACTTTTGTTAGTTTGTCAACTACTACCAAAATAACATCATGTTTATTTCTTGACATAGGCAATCCTTGTACAAAATCCATGCTTATTACCTGCCATTTGTACTGCGGTATGCTATGAGGATACAATAAACTAGCTGGGTGCATATGCTCTACTTTTACACATTGACATTCAAGACAATGAGTCACAAAATCAATAACATCCTTTTTCATTCCTTTCCAGAAATATTGTTGTTTTATATCAGCAAGCATTTTTGTAATGCCTGGGTGTCCTGAAAAAGGTGAATTGTGAAACTCTGCTAACAATTTCTTTCTCAAATCATTAGGCAAAGGTATGTATACTCTGTTTTCATATCATAAGATTCCTTCATTATCAAAGTGAAAACCTTTATATCTTTCATCCTTTGGGTCTGCAGCAAGTGCAATTTTTACTTGCTGAAAGTAAGAGTCAGATTCCATAACACTTTTTACTTCATCCTTAAACTGAGTTCTTAGTGTTATAAGAGCAGAAATGTGCTTCCTACGACTTAGAGCATCAACCACTCTATTCTCTTTTCCTTTAATGTAACTTATGTCAAAATCATATTGAGACAAAAAATCTAACCACCTTCACTGTCTTGCATTCAAATTTGGCTGAGTGAAAATGTACTTCAGCCCCAGATGATCAGTTTTCAACTCAAATGGTTTACCCAGTAGATAATGCCTCCAAACTTGAAGTGCATGAACTATGGCAGCAAGCTCTAAATCATGTGGAGCATAATTCAACTCATGTGACTTAAGTTTTCTACTTTCATAAGCTATGACATGATCATTTTGTAACAAAATACCTCCAAGACCTTCCCCGGATGCATCAGTTACAACAGTAAAGTCTCCATTAGGATCAGGTACAGCTAAAATAGGTGCTGAAGTCAACTGACTTTTCAAGTTTTTAAAAGTAGATTCACATTTATCATTCCAAACAAATTTCTTATCCTTTTTCTGCAATGAAGTTATTGGTGCAGCCACCTTAGAAAAATCCTTAACAAATTTTCTATAATAACCTGTAAGGCCCATGAAGCTTCTAACTTCATGTACATTCTTTGGTGTAGGCCACTCGGTTATAGCTACAATTTTAGAAGGATCTACAACATATCCCATCTTTACTGATAACATGACCCAAATAGTGAACTTTGGTGTCATAGAAAGAACATTTGGACAACTTACCATACAACCATCTCTTTCTCAGAATTTCCAAAACTATTTTCAAGTGTTCATGATGCTCCTCAATACTTTTAGAATATATGAGAATGTCATCCAAGAATACAAGCACAAACTTGTCCAAGTATTCTTGAAAGATATTATTCATTAAGTTCATAAAAGTTGCAGGTGCATTCGTTAATCCAAAGGGTAAAACCATGAATTCATAATGCCCATACCTTGTCCTGAAAGCTGTTTTATGAATGTCCTCATCCTTAATTTGTAATTGATGATATCCAGATCAAAGATCTATCTTAGAATATACTGATGCCCCACGCATCTGATCAAATAGGTCATCAATTCTAGGAAGTGGATATCTATTCTTGATTGTTGCTTTGTTTAACATCCTATAATCAATGCACAATCTGAGTGTTCCATCTTTCTTTTTTACAAAGATCACTGGTGCTCCCCAAGGTGAAACACTTGGTCTAATCAAACCCTTAGACAAAAGTTCTTGCAACTGAGCCTTAAGCTCTACTAGCTCTATGGTAGTCATTCGATAAGGTGCTTTAGAAATAGGTTCAGTACCTGGTTTGATTTCAATCGTGAAGTCAAACATCCCTTTTGGGTGGTAACCCCAGTAATTCTTCCGGAAACACGTCACTGTAGTTCTGTAACAATGGATAACGTTCCATGAAATCATTATTTTCTTCAACAGATTCTGAAATTTTTACTGCATATAAGGTACAACCCTTATTTTTGGCCTTTTAAAGTTGCATAGCTAACAATTTCCTAACAGAAATTTCTCATTTTACACCTTGAATCTCTGTATGTTTCTGCAGATCATCTAAACAACTAATATGTTTTTCAAAATAGTCTACCTTTGATTTATGCTCGGCTAACCAATTTATGCCTATGACTATATCATATGATCCCAAAGGTGCTACATAGAGATCAACTTCTGTGGAAAAGCTAGGTAAGTCAAGGATTGCCCCGAAAAGACACATACTAATTGTATGAACAGAATTATTACCATAATGTACAGTCCATGATTTATCTATTTTTCCATCTTTTCTTTTAAGTTTTGAAGCAATTTTATTAGAAATAAAACATTCATTAGCTCCCGTATCAAAAATAATAGTTACAGGTATGCCAAATAACTTACCAGGAACTTCTATAGGTGTAACTTAATTTTTAGCTTGCTTGTCAGCTACTGCAGCATGTATCTTGTGCTACTGATTACAATCATCCTTCTTCAAAGGACATTGATTCATGTAATGATATTTTCCATAGTTATAATAGCCTCCTACCGGTCCCTTTTTAGGCTCAGAATTGTTTCCAGCCTTAAAGTTATCATTTTGACCTCCATAGGACTTCTTCCCGTTATTGTTGTTCTTGGCAAAATTGTTCCTTGTACTTCTAGCAAACTTATTCATTGTTGTTTTCTTATTATTATCAGCTGAAAACTTACTTTTGTTACCAAACTTTTTCCATGGTCCTTTCTTAGGTGCAAGAGAAGCTGAAGAGGAGTTTGGAACTTTCTTCCGTACTTCCTCCTTGTGAGTAGAAATAGCCTTTAGGGGTAAGTGCAGGAAGTTGATGGACAAATATTCTTGGACATCATATTGCAAATTAATATCAACTTGGATTTTTCAACAACCCCTTCCATGGAGTGCTATATTAAACACTCAAAATTCAATGTTGGGCTGATGTCCGTTTGCCCACAATTTGGAACCTCTCCCCCAATAATGGGATTTTTTCTGTGAAAGTCCCATGATGAATTTCAAATAATTTTTTTTTGAACATATCACCACGGTGAATAAGGCTTATCACATCATCAGTTTGATAAACATTGAGGTACATACTTGAGTAGTTTCATAAACCTACAAAGCTTCCCAATACTTTTTATGACATTACATGGTTAACTTCTCTTGAGCCAAGTTTGGTGCACTGAAATTCAGTCATTTTCTAATGGGATCATAATAAAGTTGTGGCAGCCATCCCAATTTAGCTACAGTAAAATAAATTTCATTTTCTGAAATTGATCCCAAGTGATGTTAGTTTCATCAATGTTTAGTTCAGCCTTACGGCTATCCCACCATGAAGATGCTTCATGGGAAAGCTATTATGCTCCCCAAATAGCTTTGGTTTCCCTCCGAGAAGTTTTTTATTGCAAAGTACTTCTCCATCTTGTTGAGCCAATTCTCAGCTCCATCACCTAATGTGGTGCCATCAAACTTAGGTGGGCTTATCCTTTTTATATCATTAGTGAGTTTAGCTGCCAACCTAGCCTTTTTGTTTTATAGCTAGACAGGTACATTAGTATTGTTATTATCAACACCCATATTGGGATTATCCTCAGGAGGTGGCTAATTGTTTCTCAAGTATCATCAAATGATCTCTTGTGTCCAACAGGGCAGTAAGGATTTTATCCAGTTTTTAGGCTATTGCTACTCCTTCATCAGGTGGAGGATTATTCACAATGTTTCCTCTTGTTCTAACCTTTTTTGTTACAAGAAAATTCAAATTTTTATCATATTATGGACACAATAGGTCCAAGAGATGCAACCTTCAGCTCTGATACCAAGATGTAACATTCCCATTTTAACACTTTAGAAACAAGGGAAATTTTTTTTGTAACATTCTCTGTTCTAAATACATAATTTAGAACACACATTCCATAACATTCATTATTATAATAGATAACCATATGCAATTGTAATGACTCGGTATGCCATCAATCTATTCATTTCATGACTCAGAAAACTACCGATCTATTCATGTTTAATGTAAGTATTGACTACTTTTTTTGTATACTATGTATACTTGGTTCTCTTACCCTGTTCGGGGTATGGAGTGATATGTCTAGGAACCTATCTAAATATTTTCTACCAATATTCATTTGCATCTCAAACCTTAGTCAAGGTGACATAGGATAACGCTATCAGTAGCTTGCAATACTTCACCTCACTCAAACATTATCTAGAATGTCCTTTAATGACTTTACTGTTCCAGTCCATTTGTCCATGGTTTACCCCTAGTTTAGGTTAACAACATAGGTTATGATAGGGAGAGACTCACAAAGACTTAAGATATATTCACATATTGGGTCAACCTAGGTTAACCCCATGTGCCAAGGTACTTTAAGTCTTAGAGGGTTACTTCATATCATAACTATGCTACTACCCAGTCCTAGAGAAAAACTAAGTTCAAGTCGATAAGCGTGTAGATCTAGATGATCAATGCAGAAGGGTGTTTCCACATGTAAACTACAATGTTGTATCCTCGAGAAGATCCTAGTCTTCTCAAAGGTACAACTCTGTAGTTGGCATGTGCCAACATCCTATAGAATAGCCTCCTCGAGATGTATAAACCCCAAGGTGATTATTAATATTTATTTAATCTGGATATTTAATAGCAGATTTCAGCAACCTTGTCCAATTTCTAGTCAAACTCTTTCCAAGTTCCCTTCCAAATCAGGCTCCATTAATCCTTGGAGAACTTCCTTAACTCATGATTTCTTTTGATGTGCATTAGTTTTTGGCTTAATAAGCAATAATCAAAAAGAGAGGACAGCCACCTCATAAGTTTTGTTAATGTGACTTAAGCAATCAGGGAAGTGTAACAACCACCTAGGTTGTATCTTAATAGACTTTGTTAAATGAAGTCTATGATTATAAATCATATCTTCTGTTTTGTTTACATTTCCACTAGAGAGGAAGAGTCTTCCTCTTCATGGTTAAGTTATAGGGTTTAACACACCCTTTTTGTTCTTTATATATTTGATAGTTTCTATTGTGTATTCATTATGCATCACCTTACTATATTAAGTTGTTTATATAAGAACATTGAATTCTGCAAGTTATCTAGTTGCAATCTTAATTAGGGAGATTACTCTAACTCCCTTTTTATCCTATTAATTCAAGAATCCTCTTTTAATAGTATAAATAATAAGAAGAATGCCAACAAGATAAGATACCATTTCTTTTACAAAGATATAAGATAAATTACACAACTCATGCCAGTAAGTTCACATCCTTCAATTTCATCTTCAAACTTAGACCTTTACAACTTATGCATTTACAACATATGCATTTAAAAACATTTGTATTTACAAATTTATGCTTTTACATCTTATACATTTTTGGGCTTACTGCATGACCATAGTCTTCATTCAAAAAGGAATAATACTTTTCTTTTTCAATACATCTCTAAAATGAATAAGAATTCTTCACTATAATCAAACTTAGAACAACCAATGCATCATGTAAGATTTTTCCATCTTATGTCACTTACAAATTCCATCTATAAAAATTACTAACACAGAGTCAGTTCATTGAACTGAGCATGATAGGCACTACGCCTTAAAATGAAGTGCAATCCACTAATTGTTCCAATAAAAACAACCCTGCTTTAATGAAAAATTAGCATTTCATACACCAAGCATAAGTATAACAAAAGAAGATCATCAATGAATCGGAATTCACTTTTAAAATAAGAACATAATATAATCTATAATATATGTCTTATAAATTAAAGTATAATTAATCCTATCAATCATCTTTACCAAACAATAGAACATAACATCTCATTTTTTTCCCCATTCTACCAAAATGGAATACAACACTTATCTTTTCCATAAGATAAAAGAAGTGTTTACAGCATGTATTCACTAAGGTGTTTCATCTAATCTATCAAATGAAGAAGAAGAAAAACCATTTCCATTATGCTAAAGTACATAACATCTGTAAATTAGAAACAAGAGCATTTCATGACTTAAATTGTTTCCTTTAGGGACATCTACTTTAAAATTCAACATTTTAAGGTGTTCATCAAAATAGAGTCACATAAAATAAATCCAAGAAGGGATGATGGATTTACAGTCAGACAACCAGTTTGCATTTCCTTTTTACTAATCAATCATCCATCTCTTTCTACTTATTTCATTCAATTGACAAGTATAAGATAACTAATTGAGTAATGATTCTCTTTTTCCCATTAGAATAATTAATAGAAGGTTCCGAACTAATAAACTTAACCCAACTGCAATAGAAAAAGAGCTTATTAGAAATGATCCTAAATCGGAATTCTTATCCTTCAACTTAATTAATAATGTCCCTTCTTCAAATACATACAATTTGAGTTAATGTAAGGATTTAAAGAAAGAACAAGAGAACCTTAAAGTGAAAAGGGATCTAATGAAACTTTTCCCTTAAAAACTTCCTACAGTAAGCAAGGGATCTATTCTAATAGGGACATTAGAGTAGTGAAGATTAAACACAGTCCTTATACATGAAAGAACTATAACTAACTCTTTCCTGGTTTCATCATTTCTTTATGAGGACCTACAAAAGAGAAATCGGAGCCGATTCTAATGCCTAGAATTACTCAAGAGCTAAATCAAACAATATTATTTTTCATACTTCTCAACATATTGCTTCAAGAATAGAATAGAGAATGAAATCCCAATAAGATTCATAACCTACAAAGATGGTTCCAGTCAAGGTCTAATAGAGTTTACCAACTGAATCTTACACCATATTTCCCATTTTCTCCATGCATAGGCATCTATTTCCTTTTGAAAATTTGGATTTTTTAAAAAATAGTTTCCCTACTGTAATAGACTCAATATACATGATAGGATCCAATGGTATATTTACAAGATACCTTCTGCCCCAAGATTTGAAATTCCAATCTGAGTGCCATGTGGAACATAAGTCCTTACTAAGATCAAAATCATTCAACTAATTTAAAACAAGTTTGGGAAACTTTTGTTCCCATTTCGTTTGCATATTTAAGCAAAGAAAACTGGAAAGAATCCTAACTAGACCGACACCTTGCTCAGGACTTCTAACTCTAACACTATGAAACAATTCCCTCGACTCATTTTGAATCACGGTACTCCTTATTAAGCAGTATAATTTCTGCATTCTAATGCTGGGTAAAATGCAATGAATAACATTTAATTAGTTAAAATTAAAAATCAAGTGTCTTGTTTGAACAACTATTGTATCAAACCCTACTCAACAGCTGAAGCAGTTTGAGAGATCACTTAAAGAGTTTAGACCATCACCATATAAGTACTAAGGCCGTATTCAAAATGAGCTCTCACTACAATACACAGGGTCTCAGTAAAACACAAACACCAACCAGATGCGGACTTGTAATGTCCATAATAACTTGATAATGCTACACAAGTATCACACTAAGTTAGAGTTCCAGCAACAGTAATTGTTTGTAGTTTAGAAAACAAGAACTAACCACTAATACTCTATTCTCAACTCCATATACTTACGAAGCAAAACAAAATCATAACAGCACCTAGAACCTAATCACAGTTCTCGAATACCCACAAGTTTCCAATAGATTCAGAGATTACATGCAAGTTTTCCTGACAAACTAGAGCTTTTTACCAGTATAGGATCACAAAATGATAGCACCAACAGATACAGGCAGAATGTAATATTCTCAAAAGAACTAGTGTGAATACATTCATTTGGAAGTAACAAAACCTAACTAAAATTTCCAAATTTAGTTAAGCGAAACAGAGTTACAGAGTTGTTCTTGTATGTAATTTTTGTGTGCTTAAACCAACACATACTATATTTTTAAACTGGACCACTTTTGCAAAGGTTTTGAAACCAAGAATACAATATTTAATAACTTAATAACCATACAACCAAAAACATCATGCAATGCATAGAAACTCACAGAGTAAAGTTGTTTTAATGAAAACACTTAGAGGAAAGCAATAAATTTTAATAGTTAGAGCCTATCATGCCTGATAGTGTCTCTATCAAATCGAAGAAGACCTCTAGTAGAGCTCACTCCTTTTCTTTTCCATGAAAGATCAAACAACTAGATATTTCTTCCATAATGTCTCTTATAAACTCCATGAAATGAAAATAGATTCAAAACCTCAAAAATAGCCATGAAGTGCAGTTTAACCTGCTGGTTCGAAAAACTAGAGTGCATCCAGAGTAAAAATTGGAAAATATGCAAAGTGAAACAACCCAAGAAAAATCCGCTGGCATGCCTACCAAGATGGTTTGGGCTCGTAAACCAAAAGCAATTAATTCCATTAACACCAAATCTCCCTCCTAATCTTCCTTGCCACCACTTGCTAAGTCTGGTGAATGCCAAGTCCAAATTAACATGTGTTTCCATTTTAGTGATATCGCCACCTAAGCCTCTGCACTAAAGCAACTAACCCCTACCAAAGCTGGTAGTACCATTTGCATTTACCAACCTTATCAACATCATAAATGCCTTAGGAACCATCACCAATGTGCATGCGACTACATAAATCCCCCTTCATGCCCAATAGTTTAGGATAGGTTATTTGCTTAGGTTAGATCTTAGGTAGATTAAAGTTTATACCTTAGGATATAACACTAACAACTAACCCCCACCATAGGCCTTAGCAATTAGGTTTATATAAACCCTTATAGGTAAATAATTCAAAGTGTCATAGTTTAAAATACTAGGTTAGATCACCATATTTCCTTGTAGAATAGGTTCAATGTTTAGTTTCAATACCTAGTAACTTTTTCCAATTCCCTTAGCACCATGTTTTGGTTAGAATCATAATTATCTCATGTTACATAGCTTAGGTAGGAAATACTTTTACCTGGCTTAGGATTTTGGTTCTCTCCTACACCATTAATCAGGATAAAATCCCAATTATGTCGGTAATGACCTGCCATGGTCGATCTCCAGAGACCCAAATGAAACATACCACTGAATGGAAATATTTTCACACAAAAGAGAATTAAAGAACTTTCATCTACTAAGTTCAATCCGTGTGTTTCTTAGTTCATGGAATGCCAATTCATCAATTGTTCACTCTAAATAGATTTAAAACATTCCTTGGATCACTGAAATTGATCTAAGAATGAGTCAGGTAAATAGATAAGTTTACAAATCTTAAAACCAATTTGCAATCTCACCTTCAAGAAGTAAAAAATGAATTCAGGAAAACTATTCTAGTTCAGTCAGAAGATCTTAAGAGTAGAAAATACTTATCCAATCAAGCATGATTTTTCCAAAGTCAAAAGAACATATCCTACAAATGAAAATCACATGTAAACAATTGAGATGAAAAGGAAGAAAATAAAAACGGTCAAAGGTGTTACAATACTATTCAAGGTTAATCAAACTAAGGCCACTCCCATCAGAGTTTTGAAATATGCATCCATTACGATACAAGGAGCTAAGTTCACTGGAGACTTTGAGGTTTTATCACTGGGAGACTTTGAGGTTTTGAAAGATGCATCCATTACCATACCAGCTCTATTTTAGCATCCTTGGTGCTAGAAAATAATTATAATCTTCGGTTTAAAAAGGTCTATATCAGTTTTGAAAACAAGGAGGAGAGATTTTTTATCCCTTTAACATATGGTAAATTTGTTCCCTATGTTGAGCCCTTAAGTGAAGAAGATCTGAATAAGATTTATGTACGTGCCATTCGAGACCCAGAGATGCTTGAGCCAACTAAAGAAGGAATAATTAAATGGGAGGATGCATAGTCCATTAGCAGTGCTACAAGTGTTTCCATATGATAATTGGGCTCATAGAAATTATGATTTAGTAGGGAGTGAAGTAAAGAGAATATTTCCTAGAGGTAAAAAAACACGTTATGTCAATAGAATAGGTAATAACTTGGTACCCTTGTTACACCAGAGCAGGATATCCTATGGTATTCTTGCGCACGATGGAAGAACAATGGATAGACCCATTAGAGAGAATAAATATGTTTGCATATACACTACGTGGGACAACAAAACACTGGTGGATGGACGACAAGGATAATCTTGTAGGATGGGATGAAATTAGGATTGCTCTTACTACTAGGTTCCTCAAGAGCAATGCACCTACTCACATCTGTACTTATTATGGTAATCAACCTACTCAACACCACGTTCAGAAGTGTGAGAGACTCTGGATAGAAGGGCATGAAGATTTAACACCTTCGCTATAGGTGCACAAGTTTTATTCCACTTTACAAGGATACGTACGTGCTTGGTATGTATATACAGAACTCCATAAAGAGATTGGAAATTGGTAGGATTTAATTACAGGAATAACCCAAACATTTGACTTCTTCTCTACAAATCCTCAAGTGGAAGAAGCATTGAAATTCATAAAGTGCTTAACTATGGGAGATATTTCCAAGGATGAAGAACTCCTTCATGATTTATTGGATGAAGGATACTCAGGAGTGCATCTTGTTGAAGAAATAGAGGTCGATGCCACATTACTTCAACACACTTTCCTTGAGAAAGAAAAAGTAAAAATTGTCTACTTAGTGGATGACGAAGAAGTACAAAATCTAGATGTAAATCATTCAACAGGTAGGCATGAGGTATTGAACAGTGCAAATATGAAAACGCGCACCTATCATGAACCCATGAAGACAAAGAAGGTGAATATTGGATCAGAGTCTGAGCCTAAGGAATTTGTACTTGGGGTCTATTGGTCAGACTCTGAAGTGGAAAAAATCATAAAGTTACTAAGGGATTACCAGGACTTATTCCCTAGGATGTACCATGAACTTAAAGGTGTTCATGAATCATTAGGAGAGATGAAGATAAAACTTAAAGAGGGTGCACACCCCAGTTAGAAAGATACCCTACATGATGAACCCCAACTTGTGTAAAAATTTCAAAGAAGAGATTGAAAAAATGTTTGAAGTATAGAATTATCAAGCCCCTTGATGAGTCAGAATGGGTTAGTCCAATGGTGATCAGTATCAAGAAGGATAGATGGATTAGGATTTGCATGGACTACAGGGAGCTGAATGTTCAATGTGTGACTGATCCCTTTCCTATGCCTTTCACCAATGAAATACTAGAAGGCATTGTAGGGAACGAAATTTATTCATTTACGGATGGGTTCTCTGGGTATCATCGGGTCCAACCCATGAGGATCAAGAAAAATACTATGTTTAGTATGGAATGGGATAGCTTCACCTATACTGTAACACCTTTGGGTCTAAAAAATGCGCATACTATATATTTGTGTATAGTTGTTCAAGCATTCAAGGAATTTTTTCACAACTTCTTACAAGTATATTTAGATGATTGGATGGTATATGGATTAGTTAAGGATCATTGTGACCATCTACGCTTGATGTTTGAAAGGTGTAGACAATTGAGTATCTCCTTTGAACATCAAGAATTACATATTTTTCTAGACCATTTGGGTTATTATTCAGACACATAATCTGCAAGGAAGGTTTGTTAGTTGATCCAACCAAGGTTGTAATCATTATAGGCCTAAGGGAGCCTACTAGTCAGAGTGATGTGCACAAATTTTTGGGTCATACATGATATTACAGGAAGTTTATCAAAGGCTATGCCAGAGTTTCCACACCATTGGAAGAGTTATTGAAAGGGAAAGGTATGTTCTACTAGGGATAATCGTAGCTACGTGCATTCAAGACATTAAAGGAAAAACTTAGTTTTGCACCTATTCTATATTTTCCTTCGTGGGACAAACCCTTTCATGTATATGTTGGTGCCTCTAGCATGGCCATTGGTGTAGTGTTAGTTCAACCTGGAAAGGAAGGTATTGTAGATCATCCTATCTATTTTACTAGTAGAAAGTTGACTCCTGTAGAACATAATTACACCACTATAGAGTGCAAAGCTTTTTCAATGATTTATGTGCTACATAAATTATGCTAGTACCTACTAGCTACACCATTCATATTTTATATCGATCACATGGTAGTGAAGTATTTGGTAAACAAACCTATTCTACAAGGATGCATATGTCGATGGGTGCTCTTATTTCAAGAATTTGATTTCACAGTTGTGGTGAAACAAAGGAAAAGTAGTTTTTGACCAGACCATCTATGCAAAATACAGTCATGACAAGAAGCAAAGGTAATTAAGGATACTATGCTAGATGCACAGTTATACAGGTTACAATGAGCACCATCAGAACTAAAGGACAATGTTATTGTTCTACGAATAGGGATGTCACCAGAAGGAATGAAATACTTGGAGAAGAAACATTTTGCTATACATGCAACCCCCTATATCTTAATTAGTGGTGACTTGTACAAATTAGGCCGAGATGAAGTATTGCACCATTTTGTATTGGAACATGAGCATACAAGTCTTATAGAAGAAGCTCATGGTGGTATTTCAGGTGGCCACTATGTCGGTGATGCCATTGCGTGAAAGATTATACTCGTTGGATTATGGTGGGAGACCATGTACAAAGATTGTAAGGAATTTTGTAAGGCTTGTGATCATTGTCAACACCTTGGGAAACTAGGTCAACAAGATGAAATGTCTCTAAGACCCATTACTAGTGCATAACCATTTGAGAAATGGGCTATAGATTTTTTGGGTCCTATTTCATCAGCTACGCACAAAACTGGATCATGTTACATCATAACTTATAAAGATTACCTAAAAAGGTGGGAAAAAGTAGCACCTACAAAGGATTGTACAATGGCTAAAGTAGCCAAGTTTCTTTGGGAAAATATTATTACAAGGTATGGATTTCCTTTAAGTTTAACTAGTGATAGGGGAACACATTTTCTTAATGAGACAATCTGAATTCTATTGGATGAATTAATGATTGTAAACCATAAGACTACACCCTATCATCCTCAAGAAAATGGGACTGCTGAAGCTTTCAAAAAAACATTGAGCCAAACATTGACAAAAATTTGTGATGTTGGAAAAAGGATTGGGATGATAAAATATCTACAATACTTTAGGCATATCAAACAACATATAAAAGGTTGAACAAATCCACACCATTTTAGTTAGTGTTTGGTGCGGAAGTAGTTCTTCCCATGGAATTTATGTTACCTTCTTTTCGTATTACACGCGTTGGGGGTGTTGCTAATGAGCAAGCATTAGAAGAACGCATTGAACAGTTAATCCAATTAAATGAATGGAAATCCATAGCACGTTGGAGTCAAAGATAAGAAACGGTCAGGAAGAAAGCATGGCATAATAGGCACATCAAGGATAAAAATTTGGAGATAGGATAGATAGTGCTCCTTTATGATTCTAAGTTATTGTGCCATCTAGGTAAACTCAAGGTACATTGGTTGGTGCCGTATGCTATCACTCACATAATTGAATCAGACGCTTGTCATTTAGAGGCCCTTAATGGAGTACGGTTACCCAATTACTTTAATGGAAGTAGGCTGAAGCACTACTATAAATAAGTCTTCTTGGTGTTTTTAATAAGGTAGTGTTGCCATTTAGATTAGGTTTTCAATTTTACATTCCCTTAATTTGTTTCCTTTTTTGTTGCTATGATTTGTCAATTTAGTTGGTGTGTTTGTGTAATAAGCACGTTTACACGCTAGAAGCTAATTACTATTTGAAGAATTTTTATGCGCATAGGACAGCACATACCCTTATTGTGGGGTAGGTTTACGATATCTAGGTACAGATGAAAATAATTCCACATGAAAAGAAATATCTATGGGTGTTATTCAAGGTTGGAAAATTGAAAAAAAAAAATCTTCTAGACGGAAGGACCATAGACAGAGAGGAGTGAAGAAAAAAGTATAACACGAGGTAAGAAGGGGCCAAGAAGACTACGAGTGGAAAGCACATGGAAGTGTACTAAAGAGAAGTCTATAGCCAAAAGGTAGGAGGGCACACTAGAAGGTTAGACCTTGGGCGTAAAGATGTACCACACAAAAATACTAAAAAGGGTCAATTAATGAGAGGATTATTGGTAGGTGGAAGAGCAATCAATGCACTAAATTTTTTAAATTCTATATAAGGACGAGATGCGAGTTCATTTTTATTGTTGCAATTGAGATAATTTGAAAAGGGTTAAGTGTGAACAAGTTGAGAAATCATGTTGAGGTGTGTGGAGTGTGAAACTATATGTGAGGAGAAGGGTTGTGCACTGGAGAAGCTTGCATTCCCACAAGAGAAGGGTTTGAGTGAATCAGACTCATTACAAACAAGCTAGGGCACGTGATTTCCACTATGGGATGGAGATTTAAGCTATGGTTTTGATTTACTCGACTGTAGAGGGAAGAAAAGAGAGATTTTTCAAATTGTGCTAAAGAAAGCACCCGTAACAGGAGATAAAGGGAAGAATAAGGTTGAAATGGAAGAACAGATTGCTCCCGAGAGTAATCTTTCAAAAATGCAGTATACGAAGGGTGTGATTTTGGGACAAGAATGGGATTCCCATATCCACCAATGTAAAATCAATGACTATAACCATCAAACATCATATAATAATAAGGAACTCAATGCATTGGTGAGCAAAAAAATAAACAAGTGCACAACAGAGGATATGCCAGTATACGATGACATTGGTGAGAAGTTGTTGAAGTAGAATGGCTTCTACCAGCTATATGAGATACCATATTTAGGAAATTATGAACCATTGTATCAGTGGATGATGAGAAGAGTCCATGAGGACTTCTGCTATTTTTTCAGACTAAGGGTAAGAATCACATTTTCTTTGATTTGAATGGTTACAATACTAAGGTCCTCAAGGTTGGATTTGGATAATGATTTAACTAATAAAGCCACAATCCTAGAGATAAGGAAGGAGCTAGGGTATACCAAGGGTCCGCGTGGCATGGGAATTGACAAGTTGAAGAAGTACCCAGTAGTGTAGGAAGCTACACATCTTGTGACATAGTTAAATGACCAAGGAAGGTGGTCACAGGTAAACACAATGTGGTTACACATCACCAAGAAGATGTCTTAAGGAGTGGTCTATAACATTATAGATCACATAGAAAAAAAATCATCGAAGAAGCACGAACATGTGATAGAATAAGTTTTGGTGTTGTGTTATTGTCTTTAGTATTCATGGAGATTGGGGTCCCTAATGGGCCAAAGGAGAAGATTTGGGAGTACCCCATGGAACACAAGTCACCTGCAAAGAGGTTAGGCAAGTACTTGTGTGATAGATCAATGAGTGGACCATTCAAGTAAAGGGAAAAGATGTGGTACAATAGAATCCACATGGAGTTCGAGGAAGAGTGGTGCATACCCAAGGATTTTCCTTTAGTGGTGGGTAAGGTAGTTCAGTTTGGAGTATACCAACATTTTTACATGGTGTAATTTGTGATGAAGTACAAGGCTTGGAGCCCATGGTGAAAACTATCATATGCCTTCATAGAAAGGTATTTCCAGTCATCATTTCATCGGTTCTCAAATGCATGTTGCTTAACTTCAATGTAGACAAGGTAGATTGCAACTACCACACTTTGAGGAAGAAGTATATATATTCAGGGTGCAATGTATACTTTGAAAGACTTATTTCAGATATTATAAACATAAAACCTGTGAGCTTTGAAGTTGGGGACACCAGAGCAACACTCATGTACCTGCAACTCAAAACCAAGCTAGAGAAGGTTAAGTATGTGGAGAATGATTTTGTGCTCCCAGATCCACCAAAGGGTAAGCATATAATGGAAAATTTTCCAACACCCAAGCCCACACAAACAATTCAAGTCGATGATGAAGAGGAGGAGCACGAGGATAATTGTGGTTAGGAACACAAAGGTAGAAGATATCCTCCAAATAAGGATGAATCTGAGCACGCAACTACCTCACCTCAGACACAAGAGGAATATGAAGAGGAATTGGATACAGTCTAAGGAGAGTGCCGATTCAAGAGAGTATTCAGGAGGACAAGTACCCAAGGTGCTACTTTTGAAAATAGTGCGTAGATCACCTCGAATCTCTCCACAGAAGGATATAACTAAGAAAAGGAGAAGGAAATTAAAGTTGAATGAGGAAGTGGAAGATTCGAAGGAAAGCTCACCCAATTCTCCTACACCTCTAGAGAACGTAGAGGAACAAAAATATGTGGAAATGAAGGATGGAGAAGAGAAATAAAAAGGGGAAAAAGAGACAACAATAGAAATGGCTCAGGACATAGCAATACAAGTTCCCAACCTAGAAGCCAAAGTTCCTAAGTAGCCAAGATCAAGAAGAACAAGTGGGGAGTATATTCCAACAGCCATGGGCTACACCGAGGACACATGTAAAATTTTCTGCACCCATTTCCAGAGCACAATGGCACAAAAGGATTTATATAGCTAGGAGTTAATGGATGAAGATATGGAGATAGTGTGCACAAGGAAGCAATTATATTGGTTGATGCACATGCATATGGATGAACCAGATTTTGATGTATGTGAATATTCATGCGTGTTAAGGAGGTTAAAAAATACACCTCAGGCTAGAAACATCCTAGTAAAGCCTACTATTATGTTTGATGAACAAGTGATAAATGCTTTGGTGAAAGTCTCGATAGAGGCTGCATGAAAGAATATGGATAAAGCTATGAAAATTAGGATGCTGAGGGAGGAAATCAAGGCTAAGGATGAGGAGATAGTGCACCTAAAATAGGAAAAATACTTGGCATAGAAGAAGAATGCAGTGTTTATCAGCATGGAAAAGGAGATTGGTGACAATGTCATGAAGGCTAGGTGACACTTAAAGCCAAAGGTACCCAAGACGTTTCCTTCAGCAATACATTGTGTGAGTATATTCATGGATTTATTGCTAGAAGATGAACCTCTAGGCATGCCTGAGTCAAAGGATCCAGCACATGAAGAAAAGTGCAAAAAGGCTTCAGTGATGTGGAAGATAGCATCATATGAAGGATTGCTTCAGAGCTTGTAGGAAGAACTCAAGAAGGTAGATCAAGCGTTGAATATTTGTATAATGCCAGAGGCTGTTATAAGCACCAGGACCATTTTAGAAGACAATGAGGTCCTAAAGGCCATGAAAGATGACACATTGTGCCACGTAGAATGGTTAGCACTTGTTAAGGTGAAGTTTCAAACCCTTATAGCCACTCAAGAACCTCATAGGGAAAGGCTGGATGAGCTTGATAAACTCATTGCTCAAAAGATGGACTTGTTAGAAGGGATAATGACTGACATGTCTAGCATTGTGTTAGTATTACATAATGAAAAAGGAGATATTGAAATGGATGAATTAGAGTCAATTGCAGTGGATTTTATGGAGAAAGCAGAGGCCGTGCTCAATGATTATCAAGGCTTACAAGCATAGATAAAAGAGGAATATCCAGAATTGGTTATTTTGGTTACAGAAAAAGATACTACAAGTTGAATACATTCTTTCATTCATCCAAATTATTTATATTCTTCTATTCATATTCTTTGATTCATTTTTCAAGACAACCATTTCCAGGGTAGCAATGTAACTAAATCAGACCCTAGTGTTTCACCTTCTTCTTAGATTTGTTTCTTTGAATTGTTGACAAAACAGATAGAATAACGGGTGTAGGAGGAATACCTGTTCAAATATTGGTTGATGGGTTGTTGCGTGTGCATGACTTCTAAATCCATAGCTGATTGTGAGAGCTTCATTTTGGCTAGGAGGAACTACATGTAATGAAAGCAAGACCACCAGAAGGAATTAAAAAATATGGACAGTGAATTGCCTAGCATAAGCTAGATCCTAGAAGTATGATACTTCCTAGATGGCTGTCAATCCATTGTTTTAAACAAATTAATGTTGTAAACAAAGTAACTCCTAATATTATTTTAAAATGATTTAGGTATCTTTCTTAAAACACAATGAGAAGATAGATATAATCTAACAGGCTAAGCTAGAATAGAATCCATAGGTCAAATGGTTGGTTCTAGGTCTTTGTAGGTCTGATAGAGGTCTCTGGTAGGTCACAGGTGAGTGAGGGTGAGCTAAAATTAGGTGGGTAGGTCTTTGTTTAGGGTTGTGTGGGCAAAAATAGAGACTTGCATCGGTCAGGGGTGACTGACTGCAGCTAGGTATGACCGGCATCGGTTACTGTGAGATCTGGGGATGTCACAAAATGGGGATTTTGGTCTTCTTTATGGTTACACAAAGGATTTAGGCTAGTTGGGATGAGCCAATGGATGACTGAAGTAGGTTTTGGTAAGGTTTTGTTGGGTCTATGGAGATGAAAAGTGTTGGATATGGTCAATAAGGAGCAAGATGAACCATGTGTGATAAAACAATGATAAAATGAAATAACCATAACAGTATGCTATTGTACTTAGATTTCATTCCTGAGGCTTGTATGTGATGGATGGAGGTTCCAATGGTAGGTTTGAAGGCTGCAAGTGATCACCAACTGAAGGAAAGCTTTGACATGGGCTGCATGCAAACTCCTCTTTTTCTTGGCTAGTTCAGAAGGTGGCTGGGATGGCTGTGGAAGAGATGATGCTCAATATCCTTCCTTGGAGGTGAGTTATTGCTATAATTGGCTCTTTGAGATCTCTTTCTTTCCCATCAACCTTCTTTCTTGTAGCTTCTAGGTTCCAAACTTGAGAAATCAGCTTATTTTGGGTTAAAAGGGGGTAACCAACGGTGGTCTGGCTTAACCAGCGACGGTTAGGAAAAACTGACGTCAGTCAAGGTGGGATTTTCTAGGTTTACCAAGCTTGGGGGAGATCCTCCTGATTTCCTTGGATATCATGTCATTATCTCATAGATTAGACTGGGAGCTTCTGTGAGCATTTGGAAATGTGGTTAGAGGGAGTGTAGGTATTAATTTTTAGGGTTTGGGTAAGTCTTAGTTAGTTATGGTAACTTGCTAAGAATAGGTCTTAGGTTGAGTTGGCTTGGTGAGGTGTCTAAGTAAACTATATGTGGAGATATTATTTAAATAAGATATTTAAATAATAAATATAGTGAGGGTAAAGCATTAATTTAATTAAATTAATACTAGTGTGGTGAAAGGGGCCATGTCTAGGTGAAAGTGATGAAGGGTACTTATATGTCAAAGGATGAAGGGGGAGTGTGACCTAATTTTAGTGTCTACATTTTGCCCCTTTTTGTTGCGTAGCTTGTATTGGTAAGTGATGCTAACAAAAATAAGGTGTGGTTAGCCCATGTGAGGGTGAAGGTGATCCCCCTCAAACCAAGAACTGATGAGGCAGCCAGCTGAAACGGTGAGAGGTTTGATAAAAGGTAAATGAGAAGGAAAGGTAAACAGGTGTAGGGGAAGAGGTTGAAAGGTATACTTAGGAAATCTATGTAATGGGTCAGGGTCAAAGGTAGTAACAGTCAAATGCATGCACACGTATAAACTATAGCACACTACTAGGCTAAAGAGTAGGCAAATGCTACATCATATAAGGTCGATAGATTTATCCAAACAAGGGTGAAGTGAATCCAATATCCAAGGTATAGGATAATTTCAGGAAACACAATGTAGGTTAGGTGTAGGAACTTTTAGGTATGTTCTGGTACACCAAAGGTAGGGTCAGGATAAATGGTCACGGCAATAGCCTAGGTAAGTTCATTAGGTCAACAACATAGGTAACAGTGCCCAAGGTATAATGAACACATGAGATCAAAGGTCACTAGTGATGGTCCAGGTCCAAATATAAAGATCATGGCATGGGTAAGGCCAAGGTAGTAAAATAAGAAGGTGTCAACATCAGACACGAGGGAGTTGAAGAGGGTTGTAGGCTAGAGGTGAAGGAAAAGTGGTTCAAAAAAGTGCAAGGATGGAAAAACAAAAGGGAGGTTAGGAAAATGAGGTAAATGAGGGGGTAAGGAGTATGTGGGGTAACCGACGTCAGTCGTAATGAACCGATGACGGTGTAGGGTAGCCAACGGTGGTAGTCTAGGGAAACAAACTGGCAAAAGTTAAGGGTTAACTAACTTTGGTTAGGTCGGGTAGGGTATAAAAAGTGGAAAACCTGTGTTTTAAAATTCATTTGTGCATTTGGAAAAGTAGAAAAGGACAAGAAGAGAGAAAAAGAGGAAAAATACAAGAGAGTACAATAGAGATCTTGGTTGGTGAGCCACATAGGTGAGATTGAGTGATTGAGAGGTGGGACCATGAGAGCAGGTGGCACGATTCATGTGGCTGAGGAGTGGTTATGCATTGGAGGATGGTAGAGGCTGGAGAGGGCTTGGGTGGTACGACGCGGAGGCAAGAGGTTCCACCACGACAGCGGCAGTGAGATCAGGTAGGAATGGAACCTTTGGTTTTGATTTTGTGAATGAATTTGATGTAAGATGAAGAAAAATATATAATAAAATAATGGGGGGTTTGTGAGGGGGGAGAATTTCAAAAAAAGTTAAAAAAGGGGGAAAAGGGAATACTGGATGGTAAGGGGAAGATAGGAACAATGAAGGGTGTAGAGAGGGCTCTGGGTGGGTAGAATGTCAAACTTCCTAAAAAATAGGTTTGGAAAGTCAGGTCGGGCGGGGCGATAGTGACCGACATTGGTCAACTGGTGGCTGACGATGGTGGGTAGTGACCAGTGCCAGTCACAAGAATAGTGACAGGTGCCGATTAAAGGGAGACCGTGGTTGATTAGGGGAAACCAAGGTTGGTTATTCGTAAGTGGAGATTGGGATAAAAAGGGTAAAGAGTAAGGGTAGGGTGGGAAAATAGGGTAGGTGGGTAAAGGGTGAGGGTAGGTTGTAGGTGAGGGTAGGGTAGGTAGTGTCAGGTGAATAGGTTTGGGTAGATGTGGGTGAGGGTGAGGGTAGATAGGTTAAAAATAAGGTAAGATGGGAAGGTGGACTAATACATTGTTTTTGTGCGATGCAGGTGAGAGACGAGCTGTGGATGAGAGCTCTGGTGCCACCCTTGTTATTGAAAGTATGGGAAAGCATGATGCAAGTGGAGTGGTAGCATGTGGTAGAGGTGGGATTGATAAGGGTGAGGCATTGCCAGCATGTAGTCCGAAAGGTGAGTCTTATGGTTTCTCTCATCGATATATGGGAATCGACGACCAATACCTTCCATTTTATGACGGGTGAGATGACAATCACCCTGGAGGACATATATAGAATCTTGCGGTTGCCCATATTGGGGGCCCAGGTGTATTCTATCTCTTCAGAGGCATCTGAGGAGTTACTGGAACCCATTTTTGGTGAGGGTTCAGCAGACCTGACATTCCATAGTGCTAGCATGAGCTACAGAGTGATGTATAAAGCTCATCAAGAGGAGATTAGATTAGTGGTACTTATGATGGAGGCAGTGTTTTGCTTCGCACTACCAGATGCAAAGGGTGGGAGGTTCCCAAGGTCACTGATGGGTGTCCTGTATGACATGATGATGCATCAGACATGATTCGCATGGGCACATGCATTACCGACATAGGTGTATAGAGAGCTATGGGCCTATGGGCGACTGTGGAGGTTTAACATCTACTATGTCATACTACTACATTGTTGTGCATACAAGCAAATTGTTTGTGTTCGACCAGTAGGGATGCCCCAGGCAGATGCATTCCCATAGAGAGTTTTGATAGTGGGGTACAGGTAGTGGGTACCGGCCATGGGAGAGGCCCAAGGCTCCAGAGCTACGCATGATGTGGCTTATTACATTAGGTTGTTGGAGGGACTATACAGGGTGGACGCCATTTAGAGGCCATATGTGGGCTTCCCTTCATACAAGCAGATGGCCATAGAGCTAGCTGGGCTATAATACATCTATGGATAGAGGGGAGGAGAGTAGGAGAGCATGAGCAGATACCCATAGAGCAGGTTAGATGCCAGTTTGGATTGGTCCAGGGTGTACCACCACCATTTCCTCACTACTGGAGAGATGATGTGGAGAGATCGATGTCTCCACCATGACCCACAGTTTTGACTGGATAGGAGGAGTAGCCTGTAGATACACAAATTGATGATGTTGGGGTTGCAGATGGATATAGGCAATGGTGGGCAACACAGCTGAGAGCCATACCACTGAGGATAGGGCAGCCAGACTTATCCACCATCATAGTTCAGAGAGATTCCCTATAGGGGCAGGTGGCTACGTTGGTGACGTGGCTGGGGATCATGTAGGGGAATTTGATAGGTATAGAGGCATAAGTTGCTACATTACAGGCCCAGATAGTGACACTGTAGGCTCAGGTAGGGTAGGAACAGGTACCTGCATATGCGGAGGCAGGGGGAGATGGAGATGGAGAGGAGGTAGGCAAAAATGGAGGGCAGATAGCCACCCTACAGGCACAGGTTCAAGATTTACAGGGCCAAGTGGCCATAGCATAGGGATAGGTTATGGGTCTACAGGGCCAATTGACAAAAGAAAAGGCATAAATTACTACCCTGTAGGCCCAATTACAGGCATAGGCACAAATTCTAGGTCCGACTCAGGCTCTAGTACCAGTCCAAGGTTCAGTGCAGATTCAGGGATAGGGTCTCATTGTTTAGGTACCTACACAAGTAGCAGGACCCATGGAACCTCCACAGATAGTGCCCATTGCTAGGTTCAGGGATGCCCTAGGAGAGGCATGGTATTACCATGATCAGTTATTAGCTGTTGAGCTAGATGTGCCCTCCTATGCCAAGTACAGAGCATAATAGGCCTTTAGTGAGAGGACTAGATCCCACACTCATAGTGTGGAGAGTACAGGGGGCTGGAAAACCCAGGGATAGGGTCATGGTGAGGTAACTAGTGTGCAGAGGCAAGCTCTAGGTGAGGGGCCATCAACACGAGGTAGGCAGGTGCCAGACCCCAGACAGGTGTAGTAGAGTGGATGGGAGAGACATAGTTATCTGCTATGGACCAGCATGTGTGCCAAGTCATTTGTATTATGATATATGAGACCAGCCTATATGTCGAAGAGATATTGTATTTATTTTTTGTTTTTGATACTGGCCTACGAGCCAAAGACATTTTTGTATTGGATAGTGGCCTACGATCTGATGATTATTATTTTGGAGATACACATTTTATGTGATATAGATGTACATTGTATTGATATATACATGTATATATGAGGAGATAGATTATATTCAGGTGATGATGTTGTGATATGTATGAATTTAACTGTGCTACTATATGGTAGAGTCAGGTCATAGGCATGGATTGAGTTAGGTCGGTTTAGGCAAGGATCAAGTCAGGTTAGTTTAGGCATGGTTGACTTAGGTTGGTTTAGGCATGGATTGAGTCAGGTTGTTAGGCATGGATTGAGTCAGGTCGGTTTAGGCATGGTTGAGTCAGATTGGTTTAGGCATGGATCGAGTCAGGTTGTTAGGCATGGATTGAGTCAGTTCAGTTTAGGCATGGATCGAGTCAGGTTGTTAGGCATGGATTGAGTTAGGTTGTTAGGCATGGTTGAGTCAAGTTGGTTTAGGCATGGTTGAGTCAGGCTGGTTTAGGAATGGATCAAGTCAGGTTGTTAGGCATGGTTGAGTTATTTCGGTATTTTGATAATAAATGCTAATATAAATGCATGAGATAGTGTAAAATGTGGAAAATTTTAGTTATGTTATCAAAATGTGAAATAATATAAGTGGTAAAAGGTATATGGTATATGGTTCTAATGTTGAGGTTTGTGAGATGAACAGGAAATCAAGTAATGGTGGGGAAAATGGTTAGGGTAAAGAGTGGTCGAGCTAACCTTCCATGGCCCCATGCCATAGAAGTGCTACCTACATAGTCCCAGTAAAAAGGGACCTCAGACTGATGTAGTTCTCCCATAAGCTAGGGAAGAATATGATAAGATCGAAGAATAGGTAGGGCAGTTGATAGTTAGATTGGTATTCAAGGTCCTAAGTATGATGAGGTCAAGGTCAATTAGGTGAGGTGGAATATAGGTAGATAGGTATGGGTGATTGTAGATTGAGGGAGGTGGGATACGAGGGGGCAAGTAAGCCACCCGATTGGCAAGTATCATAACATATGAAACACATCCTTTAGATAGGCTGATGAATGTAATACCCTAAAGACATTACATGATTGATTATTCTAAGCATGAGGAATAGTCATATGATCACCAAATGTCATAGGTTTAGCAGGTCCCTTGAGGTATGACATGAAAACACAATGGGTAATGAGGTGCAACTTATTGGGTCATAAAACTGGGAAGTAGAATGCCTTGGGCAATAGAGCCAAGATCACAATAGGAAAGTCCATGATGAAAAAGCTTATTTTTCTTTTTGTTTTGTTTTTTTAGATAAACTGATCGATTCGGGAAGTCTATATGGTATGAATACATGGCTCCTTGAGGTCTTCACGAAGCTGATTGATGCGGGAAGCTTCTGAAATTTGATTTTTGAGAAACAATAGTCTTCTTTTTGGAAAAACTATGTAGATAGTTGTGAGCTTTTTATAGCTGTTCTTCGAGGGAGTAGTCTACTTATAGCGACAATTGAGGGTGGAATATGTCCTTTTGAGGGATTCATCTTTTATATTGGAAATTTGACTCAAGGAGTGGATCCCTTATTTTGGAAGATGTCCTTCTAAGGGATTCATCTTGTTTGTTTTGTTTTTACTTTTAAGTCATGGATGAGACTATAATGAAGCATTTGGTTCTTGTTGAGAATGAAAAGGTGAATGACCTAGGATATCGTCTAAAAAGAAGAAAAAAAGTATCCATGAGAATCATGCCATGTGCAGAGCCATGGTGCACATATTTAAGAACAGGCAAAAAGGGTGATGAGTAATCACATGATCCTTGTTTAGTTGATGGAGATGAGGTGTGGAAAAGGTAAATGGCACTCAATGGATGAGCATGAACTAGATAAATAGGGATGTAGGACTAGAAGTCAACAGTAGAATGGTTGAAGATGTAATGTGTTAAGGGGCTCAAGTTTGGTTTTACCCTCAAGCAAGGACAAACGATAGGCACCTGATCCATAGGTATGAGTTACAATGTATGGTCCAAGCCAATTAGGAGTAAATTTACCCGGCTTTCTTTTCTCTATGTTGGTTACGTGTTGATTCTCTTTCAAAACAAGGTCACCAACTTAGAAGGTTCATTCATGAACACGTTTGTCATAAGCACATTTGATACGTTGTTGATAAAATTAAAGGTGATCCGGAGCGTTAAGAAGACATTCGTCTAATAACTTCAGTTGTGCTAAGTGGTCCTAAAAAAAGTTATCATCAATAAGCATGTCATGGAGAGAAATGCGGAGTGAGGAAATCTGGACTTTGAGAGGTAGAACAACCTTTGTACCATAGACCAAATAAAAGGGTGTGGCCACAGTGGAGGTGTGAATACTAGTGTGGTATGCCCATAGGGAAAAAGGAATGTGTGTATGCCAATCCTTCCCAATATCGTCAACTAATTTCATGAGAATTTTGTTGAGGGTTTTTTTATTGGATTCAGCTTGGCCATTAGTTTGTGGGTAATAAGGTGAGGAAAAACTAAGCTGAATGCCAAAGGCATCATAAATTTTTTGCAGTGTTTTGTTTTTGAATTGTTTTCCATTGTCAGTGATGAGGCGATGAGGGACACCAAAGTGACAAATGATGTGATGGTTAATAAACTCACATATTTTCTTGGCTTTCATGGAGATAAGTGGTATGGCTTCTACCCATTTTGTGTAGTATTCAGTAGTAGTTATGATCCATTGATGGCATTGGGAAGAATGAGGATTGATTTTTCCGACAAGATCCAAACCCCATTGAGAGAAGGGTCAAAGGTAACGATTGACCTATAAGGCATGACTGGGTGTATGATGAAGGTTCGAATGTTGTTGACATTTCATGTAGTGTTTGACATATTCACAACAATCATTATTAAGGGTTAGCCTGTTATATCCTAGGTGAAGAATACACTTAGCAACCGCAAGGCCACTAAAGTGACCTCCACATATGCCATCATGAACTTCTTTAATGGTATAGGGGCTTTCAGAGCTTGTGAGGAATCGTAAGAGAATACCATCAAAGCCTCATTTATAGAGAAGGCCACCCATGTTGACATGAGGAGAGGCCTTTTTGAGAAAGGTGCATTGTCCATTACATGTGAGATCAGGAGGCAATATAGAAAGGGAAAGGTAATCTGCAAACTGCTTATACCAAAGATCGTGTGTGCTCAGTGAGGTAGTTTGGATGAGGTTAATACAACAAGATTGATAAGAAGGTCTTGGTATGCATTTTATGGTAACAAAGGTGTCTGAATTGTCAGGAAAAGCGGATATTTGAGAAGCGAGGCAAGCCATGGTATCCATAAATTTATTAGAGGATCGTGAAATGATTTGAATTTTATAGCGGTCAAAGGTAGTCAACATGATGCTGACGTAGCATTTTTATTCTTGAAGTATTTCATTATGAAATTGATAGACCCCATTAACTTGGTTTACTATTGGTTGAGAATCACCAAAGATATTAATGGACTTAACGTCTAAGGCATAGGCAGTCATGAGACCTAATACGAGGGCTTCATATTCAGCGATATTGTTGGTGCATTAGAAGTCGAGTTTAAATGATAAGGGCATGGGTTCACCCTCAAGAGGAATGAGGATAATGCTTGCACCATCCCCACGCTGACATTTGGAACCATTAAAGAATAAGGTCATTTGGTAAGGGTCGTCATCCAAAGAGAGGTTAGCAATGGATTTGTCAAGGAAATCAAAGTTCGAGGGTTGGTCCTTGGCAATAGGTGCATCAACCAGTTGGCCAGTGATAGCCTAGCCCTTAATGGAATTTTGGTGGATGAATTTGAGGTCAAGATCAGCTAAAATCATAAGACATCACGCAGTGCTCTGATTTTGATAAGGCTTGGCATACATGAGGTGTAAAGGGTCAATGTTGGTCACAACATGGGTTTTGTGGTTGAGTAGGTAATGGCAGAGTTTGGTGGCAACAAAAACTAAGGCTAAGTAAAGTTTTTCAGGGTGAGTGTATTGGGTTTTGTAGTCCAAAATTGTATGGCTTATGTAATAAACCACCTTCTCCCTGTGTTGTTCATCCTGATGAGTGAGAATAGCCCCTAAGGAGTGATCGGTAGCTGATATGTATAGGTAAAAATGTTTATCGTCTTTTTGTGGGATAAGTACGGGTGGTTGGAGAAGGTATTGTTTTAAGGCCTCAAAATCTTTATGGCAGTCTGTCATCACCAATCCGGCACTATGATAATTCTTCACCAGGAACTCCTCGTGCTATGATTATTTACTAATGCATAGCCTTTAGTTTGGTGGATGTAATCTGGAAACATAACACAAGAATACCATCGACTATGATAAGAAGGAATGATGATAAATCTGAAATATCAGAGTAAATTATAATATTAACATGAAATTGTTACAATCTCACCCATGAGGTACTTCAAGTGTTATTGACTTCACTTTCCTTCCACCAATACTATGGGAGAAACTTTACAATTACACCTCTTAATGGCTTCTTCAACACACCTTTAAACTGATGGCTTCCTTTACACACTTCATACAATATTTCTCACTACTTCCTTCTATGCTAAATGAGGGGGGGTGGCCTCTTTATTTATAGAACTTCCAGGATTATCCATCTTATCTCTAAGATAGGATAAGAAATCCACTCTGACGAATCATATTCCATACCTTAACTCTTATATGTACATGTAAGCTTATCTTTTAAGATAAGATAAACCTTATCATTTCACATGGGTTCCACATTTTTAGAATTTTTACAAATAAAATACACAAAATATTTATGACCTCACTCCTTGTCCTTATTACCAATATAATATTTCTAATTCCTAATCATGTAGACCCTACTTCTCTACTTACCCCAACTTTGACAATTTAACATTACCGGACCACTTACGACAAATATTTACTTTTTACCACAACATTCCTATTATACTTTTGACTATCACCGTACTATACATTATTGGCGGCGTCGTACTGGTAGCTTCGTTATCTTCTATCAGATGCTACTACTAATTATACTTAACAACATCCTATTCCTAATACATACATTAATGAAATAGAAATTACGGAGGGAAATTTTAGTGTCGACAAGTCGTCATCCCATTTGAAAAATATGTCCTTCCTAAGAAAATGATTAAATGGTTAACAACGGTTAGAAATTTGGGAAATAAATCGACGAATAGACTGCAATTTACCTTACAGGCTATGGAGTTGTTTGAGGTTCGTGGGCAGAGGCATTTCCAGAATGGCCTTGACATTTGTTGGGTCAACTTCTATACCACATAAGGAAATGATAAATCCCACGAGCTTTCCAAAGAGAACCACGAAGACACACTTCTTAGGTTAAAGGTGGACGTAATATTTAATGAGGCGGTCAAAGATGGTTTCGAGGACAGTGAGGTGCTCGGCGCAGTATTTAGATTCAGCCAAGAGATCATCCACGTAATCTTCCAATCTATGATGCATGATATCATGGAAGATGTAAGTCATAGCACGCTGATATGTAGCATTAGCATTTTTAAGGCCAAAAGGCATGACTCGATAGCAGAAGGTCCCCCAAGGGGTAATGAATGTGGTTTTGTGCTGCTCCTATGGGGCAAGAAAAATTTGGTTATAACCCGAAAAACCATCCATGAGCAAGAGAATTTCCTGACCCACAATGAGGTCCATAAGTTGATCAATACTAGGCAAGGGAAATTCATCTTTCAGGTAGGCGAGCTTAAGGTCACAGAAGTCTGTGCAAATGCAGAGTCCCCCTGTCACCTTAGTGACAGGGACGATGTTAGAAATCCATTAGGGGTAATCAATGGGTAGGATGAAAGAAACTGAAAGAAGATGTTGAAGTTCTTCTTTGACGAGAAGGGTAATGTGAGGGTGCATCATCCTTAGCTTTTATTTGATAGGTTTGGCATCGGGAACGATGATGATATTATGGAACACTATGGTGGGGTCAATACCAGGCATGTCTATGTAAGACCAAGCAAAATCATGTTTATGCTCTTAGAGAAAAGAAGTGATGGCCTCTTATTCAGCAGGATCTAAAGATTGTCAGATCTTTAGGATGTGCGGGTCGTCCTGAGTATGAATGTTGATTTCAATATTCAATTCATTCAACATGGTTTGCATCTCATATGGTAACGACTGATGAATATATTAGTCTTCTATACCAAGGTAGGTGAGTATGGATTCATCATCCTGACATTGAATGAAGTTAATGGTTAGTGTGTCATCATCGATCATCTCAGGATACAGGAATGGGAGAGTGGAAGGGGCCTCGCCTTCATGTTGATAAGTCAGAGGCCCTAAGGAAATGGTGTTTATGAAAAAAAAAAATTAGGAGGGATAGATTCAGGATCTATCGACTCCATTGGTGAGAGTGGTGTTGAAGGTGGAGAAGGGCTAGGGTCTGCAATGAGTTCAATGTGGGCCTATTTGGTAGGAGGTTCGGGGAATCCGATACCACTACGGTCATTGTGTTTTCAGGTGGTACATGGAATAATGATATGGCAGCCTTACTCATAGAAGCCAAAACCAAAACCCTTCCATTCACAACAGTGTAGGAAGGTGTGGGCAAAATGGCGATTAGTAAGTGATTGGAATTCAACAGAAAATGGGTGGGGTTGTGATGGTGGTTCAGGTGTGTAGGTAGTAATATCAAGTCCCCCATAGGTGATACTAGTAAAAATATGAGGACCATAAAGGAGTATTTCTCTGATATGGTGATCATAACGAGGGTGTTGATGAAGGCTTCCATACTCATGCAGAGTAAGGAATGTGTTGACACTATATAGGTGGTTGGTATGTGGGTAGCTAGTATGGATGATGTGTCTGAGGTCAATATGGAGGTGGTGTTAATGGATTGGGGAGCTAATGGGGCTGTAGGAATATAGGAGGTAGGTGTGGTTGAGGTAGTGACTATACTGGTAGGTGTGGGTGTAGGTGTAGATGAAGCAGTATTGGTTGCAGAAGTAGATGGCTTGACCGATATGAGTACATCATTGGGTCAGTAAAGCATGTTGCATGTTTTGAAAGGTGATGGGTCAGCTGGAATGGTATAAGCGTGTCCTTCATGTTCAAACTTTACAAAATGATGCAAAGTGGAAGGAACGCAACCCATGACACAGATCTAGGGTCTACCAAGCAACAAGTTATATTGGAATTCCCCCTCAAAAACATAAAACAATTCTAGAATAGTACGAGGGCCCACAAGAACGTGAAGGATGACAATGCCTAGTGTGGAGGTAATAGTGTCATTGAATGAATGCAACATGACTGGATGTTTGTGCATGTAATTGTTAGGTATGTGCATTTGAGAAAATGCATGGGATGAAATGATGTTAATGCTAGTGCCACCATCAATCATCACATGGCATACCCGTATGTCATCAATGTGAACAGAGATGAAGAGGGCTAGGTTTGGGTCCTCGTTTTGGTATGGCGCAATCTCCTCCTCTAAGTAGCTAAGGGAGGCCACTTAGCGAACAAGGTGAGGTGAGGATGGAGATGGTAATTTGGTGAGGGAATCTACATGATGGGGTGTGATAATGGAGGCTACGGGTGTAGGGTCATTGGGTAAAACCTTGATAGATTGAAGAATCTCCATGAGGGATTGCCGATGGGATTTCAAGGTTTGTATGAGGTCATATAGGGACATTTTGAGTGGAGATTGGTGTAATTGTTTGAGAGTGGTGTGATGTGTGACAGAATTAGAAATGAGGTATATGGGGCCATGGATAGTTATCTTAGATACGGGTGCAGATGGTATGTTGGGTATAGGATTGGGTGGTGGGTCAACTGCCTTTTCTTTACCCTTCTGTGCATGTGTAGTGATGTGTACCATGTTGATTTGAGGGAATTTTTCAAATGGAGAGGGTGTAGGGTAAGTGTTATAACGACAATAAGGGCAAAAACCTACGGGAGGAGAAAATCCTTGTGAGGTCAGTTGGGCACAACGACATTTAGGTGGTGGTGTGGCAAGCTCTCTGATGCAAATCATTTTAATTTCAAATTTTGTGTGTGGTTCTAGGAGCTGTGAGAGTGGATGTTGTGGTTGTTGAGTGGGTAATGTGAGAGGGGGTGTAGGTGAAGCAAGGTCCTCATCAAGAAGGTCATCATCATCAAAGTTGGTTTCAGGTGGACACAATTGGATAAGGATAGTTTTCAAGGCCTTACAGTTCTCCACATCGTGCCCTGGCACATGATGGTATGTGCAAATTTTGGTATCATCAAACCCTTTTCGGTTGGGTTTGAGGGGGTCGTAAGGTCGGAGTGGCAGTAATGTGATAACAGAAGTCTTGAGGAGGTTGGTTAAAATTTTGGAATAAGACCCAGTTAATGGATCGCAATGGGAAGTAAATGTGGGTATGGGTGTAGGGGTGGTCGGTTGTCTAGGAATTGTGTTTGGAAGAGTAGGAATAGGTTGAGCTATGGGATTAGGTGCTAGCGTGGTTTGAGGTATCAGTCGGGTTTGTTTAGGTATGGGTACAGTAGATGGATGGGTAGGAGAGTATGGTTTTATTTTGACTACCCTGTTATGGGGTAGTGGGGTTTTGTTTTTGGGTTACACCTTCTTGGGTAAAGGTGATGTGGGTGTTCAAGGTTTATGTGGGAAAGAAGATGGAGGAATAGGGTGAGTTACCCATGGGGATAACGGGGGTGCTATGAAGGTAGATGACGCAGGTCGTGCTTGGGATGTGAGGGAAAAAGACTGAAGTGTAGTAGGTAGTGAAGCAATGGCTGAAGGTATCAGAGGTATTGGTGGTAAAGAGACTGCAGGTGCAGGTATGAGTTGTGTTGTGTGTCTGAGTAGGTTAGAGATTTGTGAGGCAGGAATGGGTGGTTGGGTTATTGGGTTATGACTGGGTGAGGGGTGCTTAACCCTATTGGGCAGTTGAGGTATGAAGGTAGATGGGACATGTGCGGGTGTGATTGATACGGTAGGGGTATGAGGTTGATGAGTTTGTTTCTTTAGTTTGGGTGTCATAGTAGGTGTAGTTTTAACCTTGGAGGATGTAGCTAAATCTAGTTTAATAGGCGGATGGGTAAGGCTGGTGGTTGGGGTGACCCCTAGAGTGGTAATAGGTTTAGTGGAGGTAAATGTTGTGGATATAGGTTTAGGTTTAGGCATAGGTCAGGTTATGGGTAAGGATGTGGTGTGAGTTCTAATGGGTATTGTGGAATGGGTTGCAACAGTAGTGGTTGTATGGGGTTTGACGAGTGGAAGTGTGCTTGGGTAGATGGTGGAGGTTTCATCGAGGGATTTCTACATTTGTGTGGAGACAGGGAGTAAGAGGCACCCCCATAACAAGGCTCTATCCACATACTCTAAGTGATCATCCAAACATGAGAATGGCATGTTTGTGGGTAGAGTTGGTGAGGACCTCATGGGAATTCCTGTAAAATGAATCTTGGAGACGGGGAATCGGTCAGCTTCAGCTTCCGTGGGTGAGAGAGCTGAAAGTAGGTTTGTTGGATGTCGAGTAGTGGATGGAAAGTGTTTGCCACAAGGTAAATGTATCTCCATTGGGTCTATGATTGGTGGAGGAGATGATGGGAGCTCCTCTATAGGTGGAGGAACTGATAGGTGCTCCTCTGTGTGTGGAGGAGGTAATGGGTACTCCTCTATGGGTGGAGGAATTATGGTAGGTAAAGGTTCACTGAGTGGAGAAGCTAGGGGTGAGATGGTCTCAATGTCATTAGAAGACTCCTCTATAGGAGATGAAGGGTGTTCCTCTATTGGTGAAGGAATAATGATGGTTAGTTCAGACGTGGAAGGATGGTTTCAGGCTAGGATTTCCTCTATGGAAGGAATGTGAAGTAATTGAGAGACAACAAGTACCTCGTTAAAGATCACATGAACCTCACAAGTATGGGTATCATGAGTGGATGTCTCACTGGTTTGATTGGATGAAGGGGCATGATTGGGAAATGGTTTTTTAAATATTTGTAGATTTTTATTGGGGGGGCGTTGGGATTATCCACAGTCAACTCACCTTTCTCGAGTATTTCCTAGACGATATTCTTAAAATGATGCAGTTGCCATCACTATGACCCTTCACTCGGTGGTAGTTGCAAAAATCTTATTCCTTATACCACGTGAGCATGAGGTGAGCAGGGTCAAAAATAGTGTGGTTTAATGGGATGAAGGGTGATGGTGCCATCTTTGATCAGCTTTTGTAAAACAGAAGAGTAAGGTTCCCTAATTGGGGTATATTTTCATTGCTCTTGTCTGAATTGAAAAGCCTGTACAGGTGATAGATTAGATGAGGGTGTGGCTTGATTGGATGGATGAGCTGGGCCGACCTTGAGTACCACTGCGTTAGCAGTACCTTTAGCCTTTGAATAATTGGTTAATGGTTTAGAAGAAGAAGAGGTTTCGGTCGACTTGAATGTCGAATTCTTATTTCATAATTGGATTTTCTTCTCTTCAATAGCCCAAATTTCTAAATTTTGTGCCATATTAAATGCCTCATCGAATGTTCTAAAAGTTTGGATCTGCAAGGTTGGGGAGATATGTCTAGTGCAAGCTCAAGTGAAGAGCTCAATGAGTTCAGTTTTTGGCAGTTGAAAGGTAAGTTGATTGATCAGGCTACGCCAACGAGTGACAAAATCTATGATAGATTCATCCTCATATTGACGTGTGGAATATAGATCGGTCATGGTAAATTTCTTGGCAATGTTGATAGAAAGATGATCTAAGAAAGCTTAGGCTACCTAATCTAATGTTGGTCCAGTGAGGGACATGGAAAAAGTTCTCAAAAGTGAGGCATCATCATGAGCAATCAAATAACATCCATGTTTAAATGAGCGCAAATGTTGTTATGGGTCTTCCTTACTATTGAAGTGGTTGAATTTTGGCATTTTCCAATGCACATGGTATGAATGGATGGGAATGGATGGGTGAATAGGCTTGTTGTAAATCTCATCATAAGTGAGAGTGTTGTGGGAGTCAGAAACTATTGCCTCCATTGTTTGCATCTTATCCATCATCAATCTAATTAGGTCATTGGTGGGTTGTGATGATTGGATGCCTCCTATAGCATGAGAAGGTTGGTTTTGGGTGTATAATGGGTGTGACATTCCAGTGTATGGGGCTGCCATGTAAGGTGATGAAGAAGAAGATAATGAAATAGGGGGTATGTACCCAAAATGAACAATAGATGAAACAGGTGGTTATTGGTAGTATGTATATGGGGGAGGAAGGGTTGTGGTAACCCAAGTGATAATAGGGGCTAGTGATTGTGGAAAAAAAAGAACTACATTCTGAAATAGGGTAGAGGTCACTAATACTAGAGGTGGGAACATAGCTACGGGTATGTATGAGACATTAGGGGAAAATGAGGTCGTGTTTGGGGTAGTCACCGAGGGTATGGTGGATGTAATGGGTGCTACAAGGGTAATAGATGCGGTAGTCATAGTGGGTATAGAACCTAATTGTGAAATGACTAGGGGTAAAGTGGAAGCGGGTAGCACGGAGCCAGATGGGGCTGAGTCAGAAGTGGGTGTGAGTGTCGGGGGGAGAGATATGGGCATGCTAAATATCAACTGACCTGAGGCATCTCAAGTGGATGAATCGAAGAGGTAAAATTGAAAGGCAGTAGAGTTCTGGTCAAGGAGTCAAGTGAACTCCTCATCTCTGGTAGCGATATTGGTAGGCTGGATGGGATCCATGGCTGGTGATAAAGTAGAGGGTGGTGAAGGACTAGGTGGGAGTGGTTGGCAACTAGCGTGGAACATGAGGGCGTTCATTTATCTTCGGGTCAGTACCATGTGAACTAGTACTGATCAGGTGATGCTACTTCTCTATAAATAAAACAGAGAATAGCAGGAATAGGTAAATCTAGTGATAAAAAATGGATGAAGTAACAAATGGTGAGTGGAATGTGAAATAGGGTAACTGATGTTGGTTAGGGACAACTGACGGTGGTCAGGGGTAACCTTTGCCGGTTACTGTGGAAAATAGACTGTGAGTAAACAATGAAGTAGAAGGAAAAATCTAACAAGTATGCCAAATATGGGGATGTGTAAAATGTTAATGGGAAAAGTAACAGTGACAGAGACTGTGGAAAGTGGAAGAAAGTGAGGTGAAACTATCCTTTTGAATAGGTCAGCAAAAGGACATAGAACTGACGGTGGTTGAGCGTAACCGATGGCGGTCAGAGGTAACTGATGATGGTCACTGTGAAATGGAAACAATGATGAGGAAAAGTGGTTGTCAATTAGAATTTGATGTGGAATAAGACCCAAAATTCTGGGAATGATGGTGATATGGCCCAGGCACACTCAAGTGGAGCTAGAATACACCAGCTATGATGGGGAGTGTGTAAGGAAATACAAAAACAATGATCAAAAGCTCTCACCTCAAAACACAAATCAAATAGAACACTAAGAAAGAACATTCCTAGAGTGCCTATTTTATTATGTTTGTTCATCTTATGCTATTTAGGGACTGACACATCAATTGTGAAGTAGATTTTTTAGTGAGGATGCCTTCCTACAAAGAAGGAGATCTAAAGGGTGAAGTTTCAGGTTTGTTATGGTGGGGACGGGCTACGCTCTGAAGTATGACTTGACAGAGCAGCGAGCTGGGTGCCCACTGTGCCATGATTGTGTGATCACCTATAGCCTCTTCTAGGTAATATGTTGTTTAAGAATGTATGTATTTGAATTTTTTTGTGCAGTTTGGTAAGACTTAGAGAAAGAGAAAAGGATAGAAGTGCTTTTCTACGATTTGTTTATAAACCATCAGCTGGTAATGGCATCCAGCGTATAGGTTTCCCTCAATTAATGTGAGCTAATGTAGAAAATCATAATGAAATGTAATGATTTTTAAGCCCAATTCAAAAATATGACATTGGATGACTCAATAAGATGGAAAGAAAGACGGATGCTCTTTCATTAAAATGTAGAAAACATGAAGAAATTCTTCTTTTTAAGTACACCAAAAGAAAAGTTTCCTTTAGAGAAAATAGAAAGAAGGAGTGGATTACCAAGGAATAAATTTAGTGTGCATGCTTTTTAGAAGGGAAACAAACACACAAATTTTTCCTAGGAATGAGTGAAATGCAAGGAACCCCAGACGGGTCCCACCAGGCATGCCAAAATGTTTCACCTTCTTCTTAACTTTGTTTCTTTAAATCATTGACAGAACAGATAGGGTAACGGGCGTAGGAGGAATACCTATTCAAATGTTGGTTGATGGGTTGTTGTGGGCGTATGACTTCTGAATCCACAACTGATTGTGAGAGCTTCCTTTTGGCTAGGAGGAACTACTTGTAATGAAAGCAATACCACCAGAAGGAATTAAACAATATGGAAAGTGAATTACCTAGTGTAAGCTAGATCCGGGAAGTATGATACTTCTTAGATGGCTGTCAGTCCACTATTTTAAACAAATTAATGTTGTAAATAAATTAAATCCTATTGTTATTTTAAAATGATTTAGGTATCTCACTTAAAACACAATAAGAAGATAGATCTAATCTAACAGGCTAAGCTAGAATAGAATCCATAGGTCAAATGGTTGGTTTTGGGTCTCTGCAGGTCTGATAGAGGTCTCTGGTAGGTCACATGTGAGTGAGGGTGAGGTAAAATTAGGTGGGTAGGTCTTTGTTTAGGGTTGTGTGGGTAAACACAGAGACAGGCGTTGGTCAGGGGTGACCGACGGTGACTAGATATGATCGGAGCCAGTTACTGTGAGATATGGGGATGTCACATAACAGGGTTTTTTGTCTTATTTATGGTTGCACAAAGGATTTCAGTTGGTTAGGATGAGGCAATGGATGACTGGAGTAGGTTTTGGCAAGGTTTTGCTAGGCCTACGGAGATGAAAAGTGTTGGAGAAGGTCAATAAGGAGCAAGATGAACCATGGGTGATAAAACAATGATAAAATGAAATAACCAAAAAAGTATGCTATTGTACTTACTTAGATTTCATTTCTGAGGCTTGTGTGTGATGGATGGAGGTGCTGATGGTAGGTTTGAAGGCTGTAAGTGATCACCAGTTGAAGGAAAGCTTATACATGGGCTGCATGCAAACTCCTCTTTTTCTTGGCTAGTTCAGAAGGTGGCTGGGATGGTTCTGTAAGAGATGATGCTCAATCTCCTTCCATGGAGGTGAGTTGTTACTGGAATTGGCTCTCTGAAGATGCGTTATCTCTTTGAGATCTCTTTCTTGCTCGTCAACCTTCTTGCTTGCAACTTCCAGGTTCCAACCTTGAGAAATCAGGTTGTTTTGGGTTAAAAGGGGGCAACCAACGGTGGTCCAGCTTAACTGGCGACGGTTAGGAGAAACTGACATCGGTTAAGGTGGGATTTTCTAGGTTTACCAAGCTTGGGGGAGATCCTCCTAATTTCCTTGGATCTCATGTTGTTATCCCATGGATTAGACTGGGAGCTTCTGTGAGCATGTAGAAATGTGGTTAGAGGGAGTGTAGGCATTAATTTTTAGGGTTTGGGTAAGTCTTAGTTAGTTATGGTAGCTTGCTAAGAATAGGTCTTAGGTTGAGTTGGCTTGGTGAGGTGTCTAAGTGAACTATATGTGGAGATATTATTTAAATAAGATATTTAAATAATAAATATAGTGAGGGTAAAGCATTAATTTAATTAAATTAATACTAGTGTGGTGAAGGGGGCCATGGCTAGGTGAAAGTGATGAAGGGTACTTATATGTCAAAGGACGAAGGGGGAATGTGACCTAATTTTAGTGTCTACACCTAGCACTTAGTTGAGAAAATATATAAGGTTCATGTAGGATAATAGAGCACATTCAAATGCACAAAGGCATTAGAGAGGATCGCGTGTAGAACAAAGACATATTCAGGACTTAGCCATTTTCATTATGAGGAACTATTTTTAAAGATAGTGTACAGAGCACTCAAACCAACTGGAGACTTGTGTGACACACATTGGCTATTTTTGGATGATTGACTATGAGGCATTTTGCATGGATGGAAGTTGTAGGTAGAATGGCACACTAATAGTTGACTAAGGGAGATATATTGTTGACACTCTTACATGTAAGCCTATTTTTGTAATGGCACGTGGCTAATAATAGCATGTAACCTATTTTGGGATTAGATAAGTAGTGAAGGGAGAGTCCCCACCCTTATAAATATGTATTGAATTATGTAGTATATGTATATATATATATAGAGAGAGAGAGAGATCATAGATATACATGTGAGAACTAGGGTATAGTGATATTATGTTGCTAGATTTGTTATTTGTATGAGTGTATACTCTTGTTATTGTAATGAATATTATGTGTATTTACTACAATTAATATAATGGATTATGGATTGAAAAAAAGGTTTTCTTATGGTTATAATTCAGTATTGCATGATTGATTCCATTATGGTTATCAGTTAAGTATGTTATGTTCTAGATCTAGGTCTAAATATGCACTGTATGGAAGATATATTAGCTATAGATCTGAATAATTAAAGTCTTCATCATGATAACATCCTGCAATAGCAACCCTAAAGAGGTACCTAGTACCTTTTTTCACTTCAGGTGAGCGCTCGGTCTAGGCTGAGTGATATGCCAGCACGCCTGGGCTTGTATTGTTGAATTCTAGGCTGCATCACCCGCAACCTATAAAACACTCTAAAACTTCTAAAGACATGTATGCAAGGATGGAAAACCATGAAAACCCAAACTATCGTATGACATTCATAAAATTCAACATGCGCAATGGTTTTTGGGTAGATTTTTTAACACCACTTACGAGGTATTTATCACATAAAACATTCACAGACCTGCGTGAGGTGCTCGAGGAAGCATTACGTATAGAAGCAGTAGGAAGTGTGCACAATGGGGTAAGCTCGTTCCTCAAAAACCATAATACAACCATGACTACCTAGTTAGAGAAGTTATATTCTAACTCAAAACATGACACCCGCAGTGGAATTTGGTGCACAAAATGTGATGTAGATGGGAACACAAAGGATATCTATCTGCACAAAAGTGTGTTAAACACTATCTCATCCAGCCACACATATATCTGAATGCCGATGTAAATATAGATGATGTTAAGTAGACTTTCCTACTGATGTAATGCATGACATGCTCACAGTAGAAAAATGTGTCAATGTACATTACAAGATTTATGGGATGCACACACCCATGATAATGCATACTAATTACACGATCTACATTTACACATATTTTTGAAGCTTTTGATGACCCTAAGGTTACATCAGGCTAGACGTAAAAAGTAGCTCACCTAGGTGACATGACATGCCATGTGGCGTGGAAAATAACTCGTAACCAGACAGGATAACAATCCTCTTAGTAATAACAGAAATGGATCCTCTATAGAGGATATTACAGAAGAGACCGTGGAGGTACATAGATATCAACATTTCAACTGAGGAACATGTTATACATGCACAGGACTCACCTGACCATTATCAGCGCGAGACTGTCCCAAGAACTAGTCTTGCATATACTATGGAAAGGAGACATCAAAGTGGAAGATTTCCCATACGTATACACATTATATGTGTAGGAGGAAAAAAGAAACTCTATTTTTGCATAGAAACATGATACATGTAGGAGTGCTCTTCATGAAGGTCCAATGGTTCAACCTAATAAGGTTGAAGGAAAGTAAATAGAGCATAAACCATGCATTGGTTCAGTACAATTGCACAGAAGCTTCACACATTTCTCAATGAAAATAAGAATATAAAATTGTTTTGGAAAGATTACAAGAAGGAGCACCAAACCTATAATTTTTTTTGAAAGTATTCTTTAATTTGAATGCACACTAACAATCATAAAATTAGGGATGAGAATAGGGTGGGACAACTATCATGTTGAAATATTCAATCAATGCAAGAGCAGACTTGGAAAATGGAATGAAGTAGTTAAGTGCATGGGGAAGAGATAGTTCAATCTAGATTTGTAATATTTTATTAATTCGATTCCACATTTATCTCCTTTTCAAGTGGAAGAAATAGTTAAGTGCAAGTGTAAGAGGTATTTCAATCTAGAGTTGTAGTGTTTGATTAAATTTCTTCTACATTTGTCTCTTTGTCAAGTATAAGAAGTAATTAAGGTGAGTTAAAGAAGTAGTTAAATATGGAGTTGTAGTGTTTGAATAAATTCCTTCCACATTTATCTCATTTTAAAGTGTAATACATATTCAAGTCTTGCCTAAGATTATAGGTAGGTAGTTCTATAATATTAGATTATTTTCCAAGGGATGAGTTATAAATATCTCTCCAAAGCATTCAATACAACAGTGGTAGAAGAAGGATGATTTTTGTAACATCATTTCCAATTAATAAAATCCATAGTTCAAAAACTCCATGCCCTACTTGGTCATCTTATTTTTTTTTAACCCCAACTCTGAGGGAAGATTAAGGGCCTTCTGCATCACCCAAAGAGAGGGATGGTTTATTGTTTTAATTAGATTGTTCAAATCAGCATTGTGTGTTTTATTTTATTTTGTTTATGAGACTTTACTTTCATTTGTTTACTTTCATTTATTTGTTTTTTCAGTTATTTATTTCAGTTTGTAAATTATATTTACTTTCAATTATTTATTTTACTTTTTTATATTAGATTCACTTTTATTTATTGAATATCCTTTCAACTATTTTCAATTATAGAGAAAAAAACTGTAAAATAATTATTTCCTTTAGCCACTTTTGCACGATAGCCTTAGACTCCACCTAATTTTGACATTCTTTAATATTAAATGATGATGATTGTAACAACTCTCATCACAAATTCCCCCACTAACCCTTCCAAAGGTTCCCTTATGTTGCTGATATAAAAATCAGTCATGTGCTCGATCAATAAAGATTTTTCTCCTCTCTTTATGACTGTTGTTATCCACAGTCCAATCGAGATGAAGGTATGATATAAAAAATTGTATTACCCTTTTTTTCTATCAGAAAATCAATGTTATTACCTTGAGAGGTACTCTCCCTTCTTGCACCAAAGTCTCCAACAAAGAAACCATGCTTTCCCATACTTTTAATCCCAAAAGAAAATTATTAATTCCTTCTTTCTCTTATGAAATCAATCATAAAGTTTTCAAAATCAAAATTGGTAGACTTTGGAAAAATGTAACATATTACCTAGATCCCATACCTTATAGTGCCCATGAACATCTTCATCACTCTTTGTCTTCATGATAACTTGATTTTGATGTACCAAATCCTTAACATTCTTATCCAAAACAGGTTGAATACCATTATGATAAAAGTACCCCTGTAATGATATAGGATGAAGATGATGAAATAAATCCTTACTAATCCTAACCTTCTTATAAAGAAGATAATCAAAAGGTTTACCTTCTATTTCTGATTTAATGAAACCTCCAAAACATCACCATCCCTATTGTGACTCATGGATTTTGAGACACAACACAAGAATCAACACTCTTCACAATTTCATGCCCATCAATACTATGGCTTGGTAAATCCATCCCTTATGACCATGAATCATTGATATGTACCTTATAAGAAACTTAAACATATTTTTCAAATTTATAACCAATAATCGGTGTTTGTTCCTCACTAATAAAATTATTTTTCTAATTAAAAGTTATACCTCTTTTCCTTGAAACTTCTTCTTCACTTTTCATGGTGGGATATGTAGTGCCCACTTCCCTTTGACACTTTTAGATACTAATTTTTATACTATTGATCATATTATGAACACTATTATGTTTTTTTTAGTATGATGGTTAGACGTTAGATCATGGATTATTATTGATCTAGATTTAGTTATTATACATGATGATTACTAGAGACATTTTCTATATGTGGTTGATGATATGCTATTTGACAGGGACATATTATGGATATTGATTTAGACTTGTGACACTTGATATTTGGAGTAGACCTAGTATGTTAGTTCTTGATGATGATATAGTTGATTTATGAATTAAAAATGATAATGTTGAATTCTTGATATTGTTGTGATTCATGTGTTTAGATGATCTTGAAATGTTGTTTATATCATTTTGGATGTTCTGATATGGCCACGAGGCCAAAGGAGGTATTTGCATTTTGCAGGTTAAAAATCACAATAATGTCAAGGGACTGGAGACTAACCATATTAAAATTCCAGGTGAATTCAACAAGGTCACCATGGAAATTGTGTTGTGTGATGTGTGTTGTGTTTTGCTAGGATTCCCATGGGGGGATTTCCATTATATGTGACCATGGGATATGTGTTTTATTTATGTTTTCCTTTTTAATTATTATTGTATGTATTTTATTAGCAATGTGTTCTCTTTTTTTAATTAATTAAATGTGGTAGATTAATGTAAGAGATCATATAGTTAAATTTTATTTAAATTAAATTGGGATGTCGAATGTAATTAATAAAGTTTTTGTCTTTAGATATTAATGTTGGAAGAGTGTGTAATTTAATGTTGTAAGGATGTGTAAGAAACATATAAGAGTATGTAAGGTATATTTTGGAAGGTTTGGCACTCCATCTCCTTAGGAATTCGAATTTGTCCTTTGAGGCCAAATTTGGAGGCTTGTGGGACAAGTTAAACTTGTCCCACACCTCTTAAAATAATCCACCAACCATGCCTATGGTTTAGAGGTAAAATTTAGGCATTTTTATTGCATTTTGAAGTGACAATATGTAAGTTTTAATTGCACTTCCCTTACATGTTTTAAATTTTGTCCTTTTGGAGTATGGGCATTTTTGGAGTATGTAAGTGATTTTGTCATTTTTATTTATTGTGATTTGGTGAAGGATGTTAACTTTCCTCTTGGGGTTGAGGAAGAATGATGCGGCATCTCACATGGATCCACATAATCCTCTTCTCTTCCCTCTCCTTTATATTGAAGCTTCTTTCTCATTTAGTGGTTGTTGAAACTTTGTTCATTCCTCTTGGGGGCGAATTTTTCTTGTTGTTTTTGGAGCTTGTTGTGGAAGAGCATGGAGTATTTTTACATTCTTGAACCTTGCTGATTTTGGACTGTATTTGGTATCTTGGAAATCTTGTGAGCTTGGAAAAAACTCTAGTATGGAGAGGTGGGATCTTGAGTTGTGTTTTAATTACTTTTCCTTCTCTTACATGCATGTTTGAATGGTGTTTGTGTTTGCATTCTTGGCTGGTTTGGTAGAATGCTTAGGGCATGGTGTAGGAGAAGTCTATGTGGATTTCATATGGGGGGCATAAGGGATTGTGAATGGCACTAGTTCTATTGTGGAGGGAGTTTTGGATTGGGATCCACCTTGGAAAAGAAACTACTTGCATTTCTTACTCTTGGGGGCACATAAGGGATAAAACTCTGGGGGGGCATAAGGAGGGGTTGGGAGATATAAGGTTTATGGGATTTGATGTGTTTAATGGTGCTATGATTTTTAGTGGATGCCCAATTTCAAATTGGGATGCATAAGTAGCTCCCCATATTTCTTGCTCTTGTTAGCTTGCTTGATCAAGCCTATGTGTTTGTATGAATTGTTTCATAGGAAGTTGGGAACTATTGTCTTATTTGAACTATGCATTTTATTGATTGAATGTAATGTGAATGTTTCTTGTATGTGATAGAAGCCTTTATATCCATGTGTTGATATTCATGCTCCATTTCAATATGGTTGGGGCTCAGGGGCCAATGGGTAAGTATGGATTCTCCTTTCTCATTTGATGTCTTAGTTGGGTGGATAGCATTTCCTTTCCCCCTTCCTTGTGATCAAAGTTGCAATGAATAATAAACAAGCATGATGCTGTTTGGAGAAGGAATTTTACAGTTTGACAGTCATTTCCCTTTGAGTAATTCAATGTAACTTCTCCCACTTCGAGTGGATGAATGTATAAATGTTGTAATGAGAAGCATTGCATTGTTAATGGAAGTTGTAGTTGCATTGAGGAATGTAAAGAAGAATTACACTTGTTTTATGTTTTTTGGAAAGAAATGTAAAGGATATTATAAGCATTGTAATTTGTATTTTGTAATCAAATTGGAAGAGTGTTAAATTGTAAAAGTGTCATTGAATTATGAATAAAATAATGAAGTAGTTTCAAAATTGGATTATATACTGGAATTCTTTTTTTGTCCAAGAATGAGGTATCTGTTTTGAAAAAAAATAAGAAATAGTGTTGTTATTGTATGTACTGTGGTTTGAAATCAAATAGAAAGGAAAGTAGCAAAATTGTATTGATGATCAATGAATGATTGCATTCCTTTCTCAAAATTGTTTTACCTTGTTCATATGCTATCTTCTCCATTGGAAATATGAGTTTTACTTGCAATGAGAAACCTCTATTTGGAATGTTGAAAGAAGAATGCATATGGAATGAAAGTGAATGTTATTTTCCTTGCAAAATGTATATTAAAACTGAAATCATAAATGTAAGTTCATTTAGAATTGGATGGATGATTTAATAAGTAATGTATTTGACTAAGTTAGGAATCATATGCACATTTAAATGAAAAATTGGATATTCCAATTTAAAGAAATAGTTCACTGTAATATACTTCATCTTGGAAATTCACATTTTAATAAAAATGAGCAGTTCACACTTACACTAAACAATAAGTTATGAAACATTGAAAATTATACTTAGTACTACCTAAGGAACTCAAATTCACTATAATAGTCAAGAATGAATCTCCAAAACTTAATGAATTTCAATTCGGAGCTTACACAGTCATTTTTTCATCTATTGCTAGAAAAATGCAACCTTGAACAAATTGGATAAATTGACTTCCCTAAAACACTCTAAACCCTCCCTAAACTGATCCTCCATGTTTTTTTGACATGTTGAGCGAAGGAGGAGTTCTAATTTTATCAAAATTATAAGTTGGGAATTTGCCTATTTGCCAAATAAATGCTTGCAGATCATTTTTACAAAATTGACTCTTAAAAATTCATCAAAAATCAAATTTGATGTTCTCTGTGCAAAGAGGGCATTGATATCTTTCTGAAAAGTCTTCATTTTCCCAAAACTAAGCTTTCTAGCTCAAGTTATGACACTTTGAAGTTTTTGTGCCTTGGTGGGAAAATTTGGGAAATTTTTCCTTGGCGGGCGCACAACCCAAAAATTTCCCATCAAAATTTCCCTTAGAAAATTTTCAAAATTTTTGGGCTCGGGAAAATTTTCACTTTTCCCTCTGCCGGCCCACAGCCAATCAGAGGCTGCCACGTGTCCTCCAGGGGTTGAGGCAGAGGTGCAGATAAATTTTACCCCTTAGACATTTTGAAAATTTTTGGAAAATTTTCACTTTTCCCTCCGCTAGCCCATAGGCAATTAGAGGCTGCCACGTGTCCTCCAGGGGTTGAGGCAGAGGCGCAGATAAATTTTACCCCTTAGACTTTTTGTAAATTTTTTGAAAAATTTCACTTTTCCCTCTGCCGGCCTGCAGCCAATCAAAGGGCAACACATGTCCCCTTTTGGCTATGGCGGAGGTTGCGGGTTCTTTTAAAACCCTTAGCTTTTATAAATTTTCTTTTGGGAAAAATTATCCTTTTGACCCCATCGGCCTGTAGCCAATGGGAATGTGTGACATGGCACTTTGAGGTGGAGGCGGGAGGGCAGACCTTCCGTCTTCTTTTTGTTTTTATTTGCTATGACTTTGGAAAAAATTTAATTTTCCTCCTGCGGCCCACTTCTCCACCTTCCCTTTAGAATTGTCCTTTCATGGGTGTGTAGACTTGTACACCCTTTTGTTCCCTTTTTCCTCCTCAAGTGCAGATTGTCAATTCCCCCCATCACTCCGACGTTGTCTCCGTGATCGCCATATTTCCCTAGTAGGCCCACGGAGGTGCAGAAGAAAATGTGACTTTTTCCCTACATGGGGAAAAATTCTCCCAAATCCTCCCACGAACCACCAACCCACCCCTTGGGGAAATTTTCTCCCCAAGGCCCGCCAACCTACCGGGGGGTGACATGTGTCCCCCTTGGGGAAAATTTGATCCCCAAACTCCGCCCACTCATAACTTGAGATCTGTAGGGAGTTAGGAGGACTTCCTTATATCACCGGAAAGGTGAGAAAATTTCCTATCCATTGGGAACGGTTTAGGGAAATTTTGAAATAATTGAATATGAGAAAAATACATTGGAAGTTCTGATCCTATTAGAGAGCAGGCATGGGGTAAGATTACTCCATGAATCTAACCAAAATGTGTAACCCTAATTTTGGAACCATGTGAACTTGTTATAAGTTAATAAAGGAAACTTGTGTATTAGTAAATAGGTTTGTTCCAGAACCTATTAGTGAAAAATGATGTCTTGTAATTTAGTTGTAGACACTTTAAAATAAAATAAAATAAAATTATCCCATAATTTTCTAGCTAACCCTAGGTTGTTTCTTTGGTCTTAAGTGGTTGTTTAAACGGGCACTACAAAATACTCTATGGGCTGATTTGTTTCCAATTTTTGCATGGTAAATTTATCTTGTTGATATCTTCTATTTTTCCATGTTCCTTTTCTATCTTTCAAATCAAAAAAATCTTCAAAGATCAACATATATCTTACCTTAGAACTAAATGTTACATACTCTTTTATTTTATACAAATCCTTATTTTTTGTCTGAGCTTGAGAGATTTTCAAAATAATTTCTAAGGAAGAAATCCCATGGATATTATCTCTTGAGGATGAAAAACCTCTTGAGATCTATAAGGAGAAGGAAAAACTCTTCTTCTATGTTATGAGGATTCTCCATTTAGGGGTTTCCATTGAGGATCAAAGAGTTATCTATGTTTTTCAGTAGTTTTCTAGTAGTTGAAGAGTTACTTCTTTCGGTTCATGAGTGGTTTGTAGAACTAAAAGGTCTTATTATTACATGTCCGTTATGAGTGTTTTTGAAACTTCCATTTCTAGTTTTTGCATTGCTAGGGAATTGATTTCAAGCTAAATTCAAGGAGAGATAAGATATGAAGTGTTTGATCAATTTTGAGGTGTTTTTGGGCCTTTCTCAAGTGGGTGAAATTTGGAGACATTTTTTTTATTATATAAAAATTTTGAATTTTGTTTGACCTTTGTAAATAAAATCCATAGGAAGAAAACCATTTTGAGTTAGCTCTAGAGGAGGAAAACCCTCTTAAGGATCATAAAAAAAGTAACGTAAGCTCTTCTTTCTTTTGATAGACCTAAAAAATCCACATGTGAAATCTCACAATTAGTGCACCCCAAAATTATGTCGATACATGTTTAATACCCTACATGTGGTATGAAGCACTTACGTAAAACATATTTTAAACCTTCATCGATATTTAGTATAATATTACATATTTAATCTTATTAAATCACATTTCCCCAAGTTGAACACTCTATAATCCACTATGTTGATTTTTTTCTCTAGTTTAGCAGTAAAATCACCACTAATAGTATGCACAAGAGCTTCTTAAACATTCTCACAAACATGCTCTAACTTTAAATTCTGACTTTCACGACCTTTAAATAGTTTCATATCCGTCATATAGGTTTGACCCTATAGACACCCAATTTTATTCATTTGGCATTTGATCATGTGAGTTTTTGATTACATCCTTTATGTATGCCTTGTGCAAACAAATAGAGCTAAAAAACACCATCCAATGGTATCATAAGGATTGCAATCCCTCATTCTATTAGTTTTACACCTATAAGAAAACCTTTGTTAGCTAAAAGCACCTTATATCTCCTATATAGACCATTCCAAATCACTAACTAATATTTATGCCCCATAAGACAAATACATCCAATAGGGACAATATTGACTAATCGATGATGTCCTTATTGGTCGATCTTATCCATTTTCTTCCAAACATCAAAATTTTAAAAGGGTGACTTCATATGAGTCATTTTTTTCACTTTAGTTCATCTTTAAGGTAAAAGTGTTACCCTTAGTTATGTATAAATACAAATTGTAGACACAAAAATATGCACAAATTACTATTACATTACACCTTTGGTATGTTTTTATATTCATGGTTCCTAATTGATAAGATTAGATATTGGTGACTGTTAGTGCAAATTAGTAGCACCCCTGGATGTTTTCTCATATTTCTAGTTTGATAATGGGCATCCAGTGTGATTGCACAACATGGAATATTTTCCCCAAGTGTGGGACTTACAAAAATCAGAAAAAAATCTCCAAATTAATTTCTAGTTCCTCTACTCCTCTGATCAGATGTATGCATGAAATTTGTGGAGGTTTAACTCAAAATCCTACTCTAATTTTGCTAAGGAGACAAAGATAGAAGGGAGAAAAGAAGATAAAACTAAACTAACAAGGTGATACACCAAAGGAGTGGTGAACATCTATTTCTACAGATTGACACAGATTATAAAATTACAACACAAATCATGCACAAATTGCTAAAATTGTAATGAAGGATCAGGATAGAGCAAACAACACAAGAAAGGATTGAAAATTCATTCACAAAAATTGCATTGTCATTTCCATTTTTAAATACAGTGCATTGTAATAGAAAGGAGGTATAAAACATGTTGTAATTCTAAAAAGGTTCTGATATTCCACAAATCCACTTGCCAGGGTAAAGGAGGGGGCCTACAAAACATAAAAAATGTCCAACCCTTTACAAATGAGCCAAATTTCACTTTTAACAATGAAAACTTGAGCTCAGGAAGGAGAAACATGAGAAAAATGAAATGAATGATTCAACCACCAAGAAAATCCATCAAAATAGCATGGGCACCCTTAAAATTTCATTCTCCAAGATTTTTGACCATGCTGGAGAAGAATGGAAGCCATACTACATTTAAAATGGTGGTTAAATGTCGGTTATGCTCTTTTCCCCATACCAAAGGTGTTTTCTCATTTTTCTCTCAATAAAATCCACCAAAAAACAAAATTAAATATTCCATTGTGTAGAGGACTTCAATAGATTTCCAATGACACAAAAATCAAGAAAAACTGATCTTTGGATCGAAAGATATGCCCCTCTGAAGATTTACGGCAAAACTAGGGCAAAAAATCAGGTTGGCAGGCCGAAACCTAAAATTTTTCCCCTTTTTTGAATTTGGGAAAATTTCCCCAAAAAGCTCTGCACCCTGCCACTCTGCTACCATGTGGTGCTTCCCCATTGGTCCACAGGTTCAAACAGCCATTTTACACTTTTTTAAATTTTGGAAAAAATTCCAAAATTCCTCTGCGCCCCGCTGCTCCGCTGCCACGTGGCACACTTTGATTTGGCATGGGCCTGCGCTCCAAATTTTTCCTTTGCTCTACTGACCACCTTGGAAAAATTGTAAAAAATTATCTCCACACCCCCAACCTTCGTAGCAAACAAGACACATGACATACTCCTATTAGGCCACGGGGTTTAAACAAAATTTCCATTTCTCTTGGGCGGGCCCGCGGACCAATTTTTTCCCTTTTGCCCGTGCTATTTTGGAAGAAAGCCAAAATATTCTCTGCCACTCCAACTCCCACCAGGCTTGTGGACACATGGCATATTCTGATTTGGCATGAGGTTCCAGGCAAAAAAATTTCCCTTTGCACCATTTGAACACTTTGTCAAATTTACCCCCGTCGGTCCGATCTCCGCCACTACATGGCACGTCCCCATTAGCACGGGCCTCAAATCATTTTTTTCCTTTACAGGCCCACAAGAAAAAAAAAATTCTTTACACCCCAACCATTCTTTAGTGATTTTATCCAACTTACCTCCGTTGACCCACCATTCTGCCGCCACATGGCACATTCCTATTGGCTGTGGGCCTTTTTAGGGAAATTTTCCCTCAAAAACTCCACCGAGCCATAACTTGCAAAATACAAGGAATTAGAAGGAAAACTTTACCTTTCTGTAAAGGTGAGAAAATTATCTATTTGATGAAGCCATTTCTAGATAATTTTGAGTGCCTAAAAATTGAAAAAAATTGACTGAGGCACAAGGAAGGAAGGAATGAAAGAAAGTTATCCAAAAATAAGCAAGGGGCTTATTTTGGATAACAATTTTGGTGACTCAGAGGGGTCATTTTCCTGCTGGATGAAGTGACCAGCTACCTGAAGCAATCCATTGGGCATGGAGTCATCAACTTAACTAATTGGTACTATCAACTCATTAGAAAATTTCCAAAAAGAAGATTGTGAGAGTAGAACATCACTTGATCTGGAACATGTCCTGCAAAGATGCATGCTTGGGACAAAAAATCTTGTGCCAAAGCACTTAGGGAAACATAAAAAATAAGCTATAACAAAAAAATGTGCACAAGCACTAGGAGGAATGAAAATATAAGCTAATATGTACAAGGTGAGGATTTTCCCTTCTAGTAGCAATGCTTTAGATGGATTCCATTGACTGGAATATGCAGTTCTTCACCATCCAATGTAGATAATTGGAAGGCATTGTTGTTCTTACATTTTGTGGCCATGTAGGGGCCACTCCAAATGGCATCAAACTTTGAATGCCTTCCTGGATTTTCTCGGTCTGCATCCCATTTCAACACTAAATCTCCAACTTGGAAGGTTCTAGCCTTAGCTTTCCTATTAAAGGTTCTCTTGATCAAGGCTTGGTCCTTCTCCATTGTTTTGGCTGCATGCTCTCTAATTTCTTGGATTTCCATCAATTCTACATATCTAACCTCCATGGGTTCAAAATCCAACAATTCCAATTGCTTCATGAGTTACAACATTGGCAACTCAAGTGACATAGGAAAGATTGTCTCTCTTCCATAAACAAGTTTGAATGGAGAGTTACCAGTGGATCTCTTAGGAGTCATCCTATCAACCCATAAGGTTGATTTAAGTTTAGTCCTCTAATTTTTATCAAGAGTCCTCTTGATGATCTTTAATAGGTTCTTGTTGGTAGACTCATCTTGGCCATTACCTTGAGGGTAATAATTTGATGAAGTTCTCAGATATATCCCATTCTTAACATCCCATTCATTTACCTTTGATCCTATGAATGCAAACACATTATTTGATATTATAGTGGTAGGTATACAAAATCTAGTTACTATCCCCTCATAGAAGTCTATAATGCTAGATTCATTTTCCTCTTTGAGTGCCACCACCTCAGTCCATTTGGTGAAGTAGTCTGTTGCTATTAGAATCCACTTGTGTCCTTGGCTTGAGTTTGGGTTAATGACTCCAATGAAGTCCAAACCCCATTGCATGAATGGTTGGTCAACTAAAATTTGGTGCAATGGAAGGGCTGTTAATCTTTCCGTGCCTGTGAAGAATGCACAATTTTTGCATCTCTTGATCCATGCATAGTAATCACTAAACACCTTGTGCCAATAATAGCCATCCTTCATAATCTTGAGGGCTGTCACTCTTGGAGCAAAATGACCCCCAGCTGATCCACCATGGAACTCTTCTAACATTCTCTTAATTTGATTTGTCCCAATGCATCTCAGCAACACTCCATTTATATCCTTTTTGAACAAGACACCATCAACAAGTGCATATGGGATAGCCTACAATCTAAAGTGTCTCCTCTTGGTTTTTTTCATGTCTTGAGGGCATAGGCCTATTTGTAAGAAGAGAATTATGTATTTGATCTAGCAAGGAGTGAGCATACCACCATTCTCTTCTTGAACACCTCTTTGTTCTTGGTTGTCTTGCAATGCCAAAACAACATCCTTCCCATTGCTTGCTTTCATTGATTTGCTCAAGACCAGCTGCTCACACAATCATTTTCCTTGGACCATGTTGGTGACTTTGATCTCAATGTCATACTCCATGACATGAGTAATCCACCCTACACATTTTTCATTTAGGTCTTTGTTGAGGAGGAATTCCTTAACTCCCACATGAGAAACCAGTAGTTAAACCTTGTTGTTTGAAACTAGATGCTTAAATTTCTTCAAGCTCTTGATCACTGTAATAACATGCTTCTCAATGAAGGAATACCTCACCTCATAGTCTTCCAAGCTTTTGTTAAAGAAGGCAATTGGTTGATCTGCATTTTCTTTGTTCTGTTGTACTAAAATTGTAGAAATTGTATCATCACTGCCAAATGCATAAAGGATAAAATCCTTAGAGAAATCTGGGTTAATGAGAGTTGGTGCTTGTGAGATAGCCTATTTGATTACCTCAAAATTTTCCTTACCTTCAGCTATCCATTTAAAATCCATAATTTTCTTCAACATCATAGTTATTGGCTTGGCAAGGGCTACAAAGTCTGGAACAAACCTTCGAACAAAATTGATTCTTCCCAAGAAACTTTAAAGGGCCTTCTTGTGACTTGGCAATGGTAGTGCCCTTATTGCTTCAACTCTCTCTGGATCAATTGCTAATCCCTCTTTAGAAACAATGTGGCCTAGGATATTTCCTTCATGAGCTAGGAAAATACATTTTTTGGGATTCAAGGATACCCTGAATCTTCTACATCTTTGGAACACTTGTCTCAAATGAAAGAGATAATCTGTTGCACTTTTAGAAAATACAGTAATATCATCTAGGTATATCAACACTATTTTGTTGATCAATCCCTTGAACGCCATATCCATTTCCCTTTGGAAGGTAGCTCTGATGTCAGACAACCCAAATGGCATTTTCCTATCTGCATAGGTTCCCCATTTGGTGGTGAAGGCTATTTTGAACTGATCATCCTCCTTTACCATGATCTGATTATACCCTGAATAACCATCTAGAAATGAAAACCTCTCAAAGCCAGCAACAAATTGCAAAATATGCTCCATATAAGGAAGTGGGTAATGATCCTTGAGGGATGCTCTATTCAAATCTCTAAAGTCTACACAAAATCTGATTTCTCCACTCTTCTTTCTAACTGGAACCAAGTTTGCAACCCAGCTTGAATGCTTGATAGGAAATATGATAATTGCCTCTATTAACTTATTCGATTCCTTCTTCATGAGAGGCTCCATGTGTGGATTGACCGGTCTTTGTTTTTTCCTTGATGGGTTTAGCACTTGGATCTAATTCAATTGTGTGTTGAGCAAGCTTGACATTGAAACCTCTCAAGTCTTCATAACTCCAAGAAAATATATCCAGGAACTCTTGGAAATTTTTCATGAACTCATACCTTTCTTACTTGGTTGTCACTTTACCAATTTGAACTGCTTTGCCTTCTCCCATTGAGATGGGCAATGAATCTTCTCCCCTGACATGGATTTTTGTTTTCTCCTTCCTAAATTAATCATTAGGATTAAATATGGACTCCAAAGTGACAATTCCTTTTGGTAGTTTGTTGGTTCTTAGCTGTACCACTTGATCACCATACTGATGTTCTAACTTTTCCTAATTTTTGGCTGAGAACTCAGCTTCTTCTTGCAAGAAATTGATGATTTGTTGGTCACTTTTAAACACTTACCAACTTACATTATTGTCTGGCACTGATGGCCTTTCCATCACATGAATGTTTGGCTACACTTTATCTTCCTTTATACTCTCCACAACATCAAAGTCTGCTCCAACTGCTGCAAGCCTATCATCAGCTTGGTTTTCTTTCCTAGGGATGGAGTTGATGCCAACGCCTTCAAAATACTCAATGAGGTCCCACACCCTATTCTTATAACACTTGAGCAGGTCATTTTTGGCAGCATGTTTTCCTTTCACTTGATTAACAATCAGCTCACTGTCACCAAAGACTTTTAAGTTTTTGATACCTCTCTTTCTTGACCACTGCAATCCTTGTATCAAAGCTTCATATTCAAGAGTGTTGTTAGAACATGCAAACTGAAATCTAAAAGCTGAATAATAGTTAATGCCTTGAGGTGAAACAAGCATAGCTCCCTCCCCTACACCTTGTCTACTTCTTGGCCCATCAAAGAATAGCTGCCATACCTCATTGTCATCTTTATGGTTTGGCTTGGTGATGATAGGAATAGGTTTATTTTCTTCATGCATGTAATAAAATCCTAGTTCAGATTCCTCTATTTCCTTGTAGGGATCAAAAGCATGTACCTTGCTTTGCCATTCATCAAGAGTCAAATATGGGATGCCTCCAACTTTAGTGTCAGCTTCATCTGTGCTTGGATATTCCTCTTGATCAAATGTTGAACAGTTGGCATTGATTGGGCTTGGAGTATGAGCCTCAATGTGAAAGTTTGCAATAGTTTTAGACCTGATTGTGACCTTAGTTCCATATCTAGTCTAGAACAACATGTGTGACCAATTAGCAGATAAATATCCTCTAATTCTAGCTGTGAAATCTCTTGACAAACATAGGGCAAAAAGTGGCGGTAAATCTATCAGTGACACATCTTACAAAATAGTGACATTTGGGCATGCATGCAAAGTGAGGCTCAAATATTTAATTACCCCAATTGTTGTTACTACTATCCAATCCAATTGCACCACCCCTTTAGCTATGACTTCATATTGGAGGCCCAACTAATCAGCTATTTTTTAGGGCATCATAGAACTACTTGCCTCAGAATCAATCATGCAATTGTGTACTAGTTTATCCCCAATGATAAATGAAACATAGAATGGAGGGGGCTTCAAAACTTTACCTTACTGTCCTCCAAGCTTCCCCTAAGGATGAGCATCATTTAGGAGTACCTTCTCTTGCATATGAGCTTACTGATTTGAAGTTGACCAATTCTTTATGGCAGCTTGTAGTAGATCCCTTTGGCCTGGGATGGATAGTGATTCCCACATAGATTTATTCACATTTTTCTTCCTCATTTGTTCAATGATGTTAAATGGGGATGAAAAATATTTTTTCTTCCCCTTAGCCTACACATTATTTTCTTGTACATGGGCTACAACAGCTAGAATTTGAGCTGGTCTAGAAGGTGGCTTGGGTTGTCCTTGCACATTTGGAACTACATTTTCCTTGCCAACACTTTGTGGAATGATGGAAGGTTGTGGATCACCTAGAGCCAATGACTCCCCTTCACCAATATTCCTCTTCTTTAACCATGTGTTAGCTACTACATTCAGAGAAATTGTTTGATTCATACCACAAAAATCTTCACCCTGCCAGTTCACAAGCGTAGTCTCATTTGGAGTTGTATTTTGCTGAGATGTTCCTTGTTGTTGGTTTGTTTCTTGACTCATCTCACTCTCTACGACATTTTTTGTCACCATCAAAGCTTGGTTCAAATCACCATTGAAGAACATAAAATGGTTGTGAGGTTCATTGCATGGGAAACACCAATCATACTCTTGAGCTATATTATTTTGCACTGACACTAAGGCTTTAGAGGTAGATGTGGAATTGGGGTTATAGGGCTGAAATGGTCTATTGGCAGGAGGCCTTACTTGATTTTGATTTAAAGCTAGATTGGGTGGCCTACTAGGCTGATATGGTTACCTATTAGGTTGAGTTTAAGACCGATAAGAAGGTCTAAAACTTTGGAATTGCTTCCTCTTGAGTGTAACAAGCTCATTTCCTAAATTTTGTAATTGTTTCATGACTTCTTAAAGTTCATTTGAGGCACTAGAGGATGAATTAGAAGTTCCATTTGAACTTTGATTTATAGGAGTGGGAATAAGAGCTAAAGTAGGTGCTTGACGAGTGCTTGGGCTTTCCAAGCTTGGATATAAGGGCATAGGAGACTTAGGTACCAATTTACCAACTTGGATCAAACAATTCTCAACCCTAATGGTAATGCTATAAGCTGTAGGTATATTTGCACCTCACATGGATTGAATTAACATAGAAATATCATAATTTAAAGCTTTGAGATAGTATAAGAAAGCACCTTCAGCTATTGGCCTTACTATCACTGGAATTCTATCCCAGGTCCTTTGAAATATGAAATTGATTTCTGTTAGCTGCTCATTGGGAGCTCTCTTGATATTTTTCAGTTGTTACAATAGAGACAAATTATCTCCCTTTTCTCCAAACTACTCATGGAGAGCTATGCACAAATGGTTCCAATTTTGGATAGAGCCTACACCAAGGCTTCTGAACCATTGCAAGGATTTCCCTTTGAATGAATATGCCAATAATTTGACATCTATTTACATCTCAACAATCTCATGGATTGCAAAAACATTAGCAATGTCTTTGACATGATCACCAGGAGTGGTTTGATTTTCCCCTAGTAAAGTATGGGATGTTCTTCAATGCTACAACTGGAACTGGGTTTTGTGCATTGAGAGCAAGTGGGCTGCTGCCAGTTGAAGTTAATATAAGGTTTGTGTTGTGCCATTCTAATTGGCCTGAGAACCCTTGTTGATTGGGTGAAAGGTCTACCAGGTGGAGGAGTTGATAGAGTTTTGTTTGGTGGAGATGGAGACCTTTTAATTCTTCTTCCCATCTCTCTTCTTCCTGGGGATAATTGTATATTCTCAGACAATCCTTCTTCTCTAGGCCTTGACCTTGTTTAGATCCTTCTCATGAATCTTCAAACTTAGATTGCTGAAACCAGTTGGTTTATCCCCTTGGAGTTGCCAAATGTGTAGATCAGGGCTCTGTTTAAGCAAGAAACTTACAAAAAATACACATCAAATTTGTTGTAATGAAGATGAAGACCTCTACGGTCCCACCCGGCATGCCAAAACTATTAGTGCAAATCAGTAGCACCCCTGGATGTCTTCTCATATTTCCAATTTGATAATGGGCATCCAATGTGATTACACAACATGGAATCTTTTCCCCAAGTGTGGGACTTAAAAAATGGGAAAAAAATATCTAGATTAAAGGTTGGTTCCTCTACTCCTCTGATCAGATGTATGCATGAAATTTGTAGAGTTTTAACTCAAAATCCTACTCTAGTTCTACCAAGGAGACAAATATAGAAGGGAGAAAAGAAGATAAAAATAAACTAACAAGGTGATACACCAAAGGAGTGGTGAACATATATTTCTACAGATTGACACAAATTATAAAATTACAACACAAATCATGCACAAATTGCTAAAATTGTAATGAAGGATTAGGATAGAACAAACAATACAAGAAAGGATTGAAAATTCATTCACAGAACTTGCATTGTCATTTCCATTTTTAAATACAGTGCATTACAACAGCAAGGAGGTAGAAAACATTTTGTAGTCCTAAAAAGGGTATGATATTCCACAAATCCATTTGCTAGGGTGAAGGAGGGGCCCCTACCCTTTACAAATGAGCCAAATTTGGCCTTTAACAATGAAAACCCGAGTTCTGGAAGGAGAAACGTGGGAAAAATGAAATGAATGATTTAACCACCAACCAAATCCATCAAAATAGCATGAGTACCCTTAAAATTTCATTCCCCAATATTTTCAACCATGCTGGAGAAGAATGGAAGCCATACTACATTAAAAATGGTGGTTGAATGTCGGTTCTATTCTTTTCCCCATGCCAAAGGTGTTTTCTCATTTTTCTCTCACTAAACTCCACCAAAAACCCAAATTGAAGGTTTCATCATGTAGAGGACATTAGTATATTTCCAATGACAAAAAAATCAAGAAACACCGAGCTCTGGATCAAAAGATATGCCCCTCTAAAGATTTAGGGCAAAACTAGGGCAAAAAATTGGATCGGTGGACCGAAACCTAAAAATTTTCCCCTTTTTTAAATTTGGGAAAATATCCTCAAAAATCTCCTCGCCCCACCGCTCTGATGCCATGTGGAACTTCCCCATTAGTCCATGGGCTCAAATGGCCAATTTACACTTTTTTGATATTTTGAAAATAATCCAAAATTCCTCCACGCCCCGTCGCTCCGCTGCCACGTGGTACACTCTGATTTGGTGTGGGCCTGCACTCCAAATTTTTCCTTTGCACTGCCGACCACTTTGGAAAAATTATGCAAATTCTCCCCTTGCCCCTGACCTCCACTGTGAATAAGACACATGGCATACTCCCATTAGTCCTAGGGGTTTAAACAAAATTTCCATTTCTCTTTGGCAAGCCCGTGGGCCAATGTTTTCCCTTTCGCCCTTGCTATTTTGGCAAAAAGCCAAAACATTCTCCACCGCTCCGACTCCCACTGGGCTCATGGACACGTGGCGTATTCTAATTTAGTGTGGGGTTCCAAGTAAAAAATTTCCCTTTGCACCATTTGAACACTTTGGCAAATTTACCCCCACCGGTCCGATCTCCGCCACTACATGGCACGTCCCCATTCACATGGGCCACAAATCATTTTTTTACTTTGTAGGCCCACGGGAAAAAAAATTTATTTGCACCCCACCCATTCCTTAGTGATTTTCTACAACTTACCTCCACCACCACATGGCACATTCCTATTGGTTGTGGGCCTTCCTAGGGAAAATTTCCCTCAAAAACTCCGCCGAGGCATAACTTGAAAAATACAAGGAGTTAGAAGGAAAACTTTACCTTTCTAGAAAGGTAAGAAAATTATCTATCTAATGAAGCCATTTCTAGATAATTTTGAGTTCCTAAAAAGTGAAAAAAAAAATTATTGAGGCACAAGGAAGAGAGGAATAAAATAAAGTTAGCTAAAAATAAGCAAGGGGCTTATTTTGGATAACAATGACACCTCTCCTAGTCCTTCTATTGCTCTTGATTGGCTTTGATTATGAAAATGTCTTCTATTTTTTGGATTTTTATGGTTTTGGGTTGAGTCACAAAGATCCATGTTCCCTTCATTGGTCATGATTTTTATTTCCTTTCCCGGGGACACTACCACCTAGTAAGGACATTATCTCTCAAGTGTTGGTGTCCCTTCTGGGCACTTTTTTCCATTTTTTCTAATTTTCTAATTCACCACTTGGTGCTTAACTCTAGGTATTGTCTAATTCTTATTTCATGATCTAGGCTAGCCTTTTGTTTCACTAAGTGTCAAAATTCAATCAAAGGATTCATATATATACACAACCTACTAACTATTCTAAGGGGCTAGGAAATTTGGGCTATCACTTCCTATCTACTACTTAGGAAAAGAGAAACATTCAAGGACTACATTTAGGCTGCATCACTCACTGCATAGGAAGGAAATTTTTTGAGTTCCATCACACACATTCATATTGGGGGAGAATTAGTTATAGCCCATTATCTTGGTGTGACTAACACAAGGTAAATATAGCTTTAAGGGACGAAATTCTATCATAAATACACTAAAAAAACATAGAGTTTGAAATGTAGTGCAACACTAGGTGGAAATCACATTGGGGTGACTATGGAGATCAGTCTAAATTAATCATATGCATATTTTATTCCCTCTAATGTGTGTTTGAGCCTTGTTTAAGTATTTAGTGTTTGTTTCACAACTACAGATGCAACTATGAAACTCTATAATGAAGTCAGAGCGATAAAGATTGAAGTGAAGAAGAAATGATCAAACCATCAAAATATCATATCTAGAATTACTTCTAGGAAAATAGCCCTCAGGCAGACATGTCCTCTTCTAGGAACTACTATCTAGAGGGCTTGCAGATCTATATTTTCTATACAAAGCATATAAATCCCATATCAAGCCTATTTTGGTACCATTCCATCCCAGATCCAACACAGAAAAATAATTATCAACTAAATCACTCTAATCCACTCATTACTTACACTTGTGTTACGCCCCTAAAAATTAACTAAGTATATAAGGCATGAATCCTTGTGGCGCACAAAAAAAAGGTGCAAAGGCATGCGTAGAAGTAGTCCTTAGAGACGCACGAAGGATCACATCAGGACAGGATGGAGTTAGGACTTAGTGATTTTTAGACAACAGGAAAATGACGTGCATAGGAAGCGAATGAAAAAGTGACCAGATACAGATGTGGATAAGATATGGAGACTTGTGATTCAAGAAAAGTATATTCCAAGGCATCATAAGAGTTATCATGACAGGATAAGGAGTTGAGGTTTTTAAGGATTATTTGGCACATACATGCTAAAGACTCTTGATTGAGGGAAATGCATGGTGACATCTAGCATATTCATAGGTAGTGGTGGAGAAATCATAAGAAGATTCCTATAGGCTTTCATAGATGATGATGGAGAATATTCCTTCTTATGTTTGATATAGAGGTTATTTCTAAAGAAGGATAGGGATAGATAGAGAGAGATAGGAAGTGAGGGTATGTGTGGAAGGAGACATGTAATGGAGAGCTCTGTGATGTAAGGAAAGCTCTGCTGGTATGAACATAAAAGGAAAAAAAATGGAAATCTCTTGATGCAATCTTGGCTACCATATTTTGGCTTATAAATATAATGAAGTAATTATGTAACACTCTAGTAATGGATCTTGATCAGTGTATTTCCCATTTGTGTTCATGTGTGTTTAATGGGTTTTCTTGATGATACTCATGGGTTGAATCTTCTTTCCTTTAACTGATTATGTCAATCCATCTTTACAATGCATTTAGGCTAGGAGTTAGTGTTTACATCTTGAATTCCATGAATCAATTCACTTGTTTCTGGTTATATTACATCCTCGTGTTGAGAAGGAATGTTCTCATGATGCTCACATAAAGGAGGACTTGGTTCTTACGTGCATCTCGGGTGAGCTTCCAGGCTAAGATTGGATGATATGCCAATGTGTTAGGAATTGGTTGTTGAAATAGGTGGTGATAATAGAGACTAGATTTTGGTTCCGTTATCGTGACCTCTTTTTGAAGCTGTTGTGAGAATGATGTGTGATGACAAAGCACTTGATCTTGGATTGTTTCAAAGCATGACATAAAATCACAAAGGATGAGTTTGCTCAAATATTTAGTATCATGCCTAAGTTTAATGCATGTAAATGGGTAGAAGAACATTTGTATCATGAGTTGTATGAGACCTTTTTTTGTTTTCCATTAGATTTATATGAATGGATTTCGGCATATGCATCTAGATCAAGATGATACTATAGATCTCATGTGTGGACCCAAGATGAGTATTAGAGGCTACAAGATGTTGATCTGGCTTGGACACATGTTGTTGATCATTGGTGGAGTAGAGTGTTGGAAATTTACACCTTGGAGTACATAATTTCTACATATTCTTGTCTAGAGATTGTTTAGTTTGATTTTTTGAGAGAGGCAAGAGGATTGTTCGTGTGTGTTATAACCTTAGCTATAAATATCTTGATCATTGCAATGAGTTTGGAAGCATTTACTATGGCTGGATAAGATTCTTATGAGTGCTGGGTGAGGAAGATGGTGGACCTTGTAGCTAAAAAAGGAGAGGGAAGAGAGATGACTCAAGTATAATGAAGCTCATGAGAGGAAGTTAGATAGAAAATGTGAAGTTTCAGGAGTGATGGATTTGTGGAGGTAGACGTTGCGGGAAGGAATTAAGGTTCATACAGAGGATGTAGATCTTGAGAAGTTTGTGCTACCCCATCTTGGCAAGCGCAGAAGAGAAATCCCCTCAGCTTCTGGAGAAGGCTTTCCATATGAAGAAAGGAGAGGAGTCATTGGCACACATCTAAATCCACATGGTGACCAACTCCTATTCCTTAGCTTTCAAATTCCAAAGATAAGTATTACTAACCGAGTTGGTATTGGTGGAAGTGACCAATCAACACCTAGGAGGTATAAATTTTCATTCAGCACATCTATGGTTGCATAATCATTTCCTGTGTTTGGAGGTATATTGTTTGGAACAATATTTGGGAAAATTATGGGTACATAAATCTTGGGAATCACTTCTGGAAGCAACGTAGGACACACATCTGGTAGCGTTGCAATATCAAATAATGTTGGCATGTAGTTCAATGCAACAGTGGGGACATAAGGCGCGACTACTTCAGGACCTTTACCAGCTACGAGAGGTGGATCTGTTGGAATAAGAACTAGCAGACCTGGTGTACCTAGCAGATCTACAGGATCTAGTGGATCTAGTGGATTTGGTGGTGGAGGAAACACTAAAGGAAATCAAGGTTCTGGATCAGGTGGACAAGGGCCTCAACAACCTTAGCAAGTATTTTTTCAAAATGTCTTTGCATCTACCATATTACAAAGGTGTTGAGGATGCTACAAATCTTATACACAAATGTGACCTACTATGGCATGTGAAGGGGATCACTACCCTAGAATAGAAGGTAAGTCAGTTTGCAAAAATGTTGTAGGGACGCCGACATAGTTGGTACCAAAAGTTATGACCCCCACTAGACAGTGGTAGATTACAATGCACTTCATAATGTCTTCTTATCCAAGTTTCACATTCTTAAGTTTGAACAGAAGAGCATTAGCATGCTGGAGGAAATTCAAAAAGGTATGGCAGAGAGTGTGTGGGAGTATTATGTGTTTTTTAAGACTCTCTTATCAAAACTATCTTATGACATTCATCCTTCTCAGTATTCTCAGTGGTTTTTTTGAGGAATAATAACACCTTTTAGGATAGCACTTTTACACAATACTTTCACATACCCACACAAGGCCTTGGAGGCTACCCTACACACTAAGGCTATAGGAAGAATGGATATTGTGTTAGACCCACTACTCATGACACCAAGGATTGTAGATTGATTGACCAAATACATTATGTCATTGATATTAGTGAGAACCATACCAGCATTGTAAATAATTCCAAGGATGATGGTCATCACTATGAAGGGTGTGTGGATGGGGGAGCCCATGGAAGAAGCTTCGGTGGATGATTTTGAGGTCAAGGAAACTACAGAGGTAGAATAAGTGAGTTCCCATGTGGAACTTATTACAACTATGGGACTACAGAGGACTATAAGTGTAAATTCCCTGATATGTTACAATGCTCTTAGTGTGGAAAGAAGCACAAGTATGAGGAGTGCCTAGAGTTATTTGAACACATGAGCCAAAAATAGTAGAAGGATAAAGTCACAGGAATGGTGAGAGTGAAAAATGATGACTCGTAATGTATGACAATGGTGGTGTGCAAGTCAGAGTTAGAACCTGTACTAGTGACAACGTGAGCTGAGGTTACATGTACCAGGTAAATACCAAAGCAAAGGACACTAGTTACTAGAGAAGAGGTGGTGCACAAGAAGTATCTTGACCCTACTCATCAAAAATACATTTATCAAGTGACCATGGATGTGATTCAGAGCCTACAAGGAGAGATCCAGTGCCTAAAGGAGCAGTCACGGAAGTTAGAGCAAAGGAAGAACACAGAGGCTCCACAAAAGGATCTAGATGAGGTAAGGGAAGTATGCAAAATTTTGAGGCATGAGAATATTATTCCCTTACTAGGGGAATGGTTATGAGAGAAATTATCGTGCATTGAAGGATAAAGTGAGCAACAAGTCCTGCATGCTAACCTTCCCCCTCACACCATTGATTATGATAAGGAGATTACCTTGAATGCAGTAGTTGACAGATGGATCCTAAGAAATATTCTAATAGATAAGGGTGCAGAAGTTAATGTTCTTACTTTGGATGCCTAGAATCAAATGGGAAGGCCCTCATTACATTCATCTTCAAATGTGTTGTATATGGCTAATAAGAAAAAGGTGATGCCCATTGGTGTCTTGAAGGACATTGATATCACTATCCAAGAGGTGAAATTAACTAGAGACTTTGAATTATTGGTGCTAGTTGAGGCAGAAAACTAACTAGCATTACTTTGGTGCCCCTGGTTTTATAAGAACAATGTTGACCGATGGTTCAATAAGGGGTACATAATTTTTTGAAATAAGGAAGAACGGGTTATTATCCCTCTAATAGATGTAAATTCAACACCCTATATTTAGCCCTTGGGAGAAGAATTCCTCCATAGAATCTACGTGTGCACTATCACGGACCTTAAGGTGATTAATCCTATGAAAGGAATTATTCAGTTTGAATATGCTCAATATATGAGTGATACCACTAGTGTATCATGTGATAATTGGGCGCATGGGACTTATGAGTTAATTGGGCAACAATTGATAGGCTCTGTTACAAGAGTGACAGGGGTGCACCCACTTAGGCACCTGAAAGGGAAGAAGTTACCAAGCTACACTGGGGATGGAAACCCTTATTTTTTCCTACAATCCATGGAAGCTCAATGGATATGTGAGATCGAACGAAGAAGCATGATTACCTACACTTTGCATGGAACCAAAACACATTGGTAGACAGTACATCATGAGAATCTTCTGTTGGAATATAATGATTAAGTGTTCTGGCCAACCCTTAATGTATATGGGTCCATCACTAATATATAGGCTAATATTTAATAATATGAAATATTTATATTTTTATTATTAAATATGCTAACCTAGGTATATACTTTAGGTTAAATATTTAATATCATGAAATTATTATATTTCTAATATTAAATATTATAACCCTAGGTGTATGTGTCAACCATTTTAGGTTGAAAAGGTGGGTCGGGAGACATACGCGATCACCTTGTATAAAAATGATTTTAGGTCCTCATTTGATATATTCAGGAAATATATCAAAGGTGTGCAAATCAAGTGATTTGGTTTTACCCTTGGTAAATAGGGTTTCAAAGGAGGAGGTGATCTTACTAGATGTAAAATAAGTTCTTTGAAGTAAAAGGTTATTTTCAAAGTGGTTTTTATCCTATTGGGGTTTTCCACAATAAATATTGTGTCACATGTGTTATTTTTTTCCTATAAGTATTCTTTATTTACTTATGTTATGATGTAATATTTATTTAAATATTTATTATAACATTATGTAATATGTAAGTTGATTAAATCCGTATTTATTATAATCCTCAAATTCTAACAGCTTATAGGGTGGCACGAGGTTAGAATTGTGCTCTCTATTATATTCTTGAGGAGCAATGTGCCAACTAAAATTTGTGTCTATGATTAGAAAGAACCCACCTCAGAACATGTCCAGGAGTGCGAGAGGATCTTGATGGAAGGTGCAAAGGATTTACCTCCTTCCCTCTAGGTGCACAAGTTTTATTCCACACTAAAGGTTGTGCACATGCATGGTACGTTCATTCAGAGTTACGTCGTCAGACAGGGAACTAGCGGGAGTTGTAGTGCCCACTTTCCTTGGACACTGTTTAGATACTGATCCTGACACTATTGATCATATTTTGGACATAATTATGTTTTGTTGTAGTATGATGTGTATATGCTAGATCATGGACTCCTATGGACATTATTATTATTTTCTTAGTATGATGGTTAGATGTTATACTATGGATTAATATTGATCTGGATTCAGTTATTATGCTTAAGGATCATTGAGAGATTATTATTATTATGTGGATGATGATATACTAGTTGACATGGACAAGTTATTGATGTTGATTTTAGACATGTGACATTGATATTATGAATAGCTCTAGTATAGAAATCTATTGGATGATGATATAGTTACAAATTGAATTTAAATGATAAATGTTAAATCCTTGATAATGTTGTGATTTGGATTTAATAATTGTATGTTGCTTATATCATTTGGATGTTCTGATATGGCCATGAGGCCGAAGGGGTATATTGCATTTTGCAGGTTAAAAAAATCACAACAATGTCGGGGGACTGGAGACTAACCATATTGGAATTCAGTGTGAAATCAACAAGGTCACCATGGCAACTGTGTTTGTGTTGTATGTTGTGTTTTGTTAGGATTTCCCATGGGGGGATTTCCGTAATTGTGACCTTGGGGCATATATGTGTTTTATTATGTTTCCCTTTTTAATTATTGTTGTATGTATTTTATTTGTAATGTGCTCTTTATTTTAATTATTTTAATGTGATAGTATAATGTGGGAGACATATAGTTAAAATTTAATTAAATCAAATGGGATGTGGAATGTGAAATTAAATATTTTTTCTTTGGTTGAAAATGAAATTTGATATATAGATATTTTTATAACCTTATGGTAATTAAATAAATCTTATGTCAAAAGGCTGTCATAAATAAATGTCATAGAAGTTAATGCATTTTAGAAGAGTGTGTAAGTTACCAAGTATGGGTTGTGTAAGAATTTGTAAGAGGTTGTAAGGCTGATTTTGGAAGGTCAAACACTCCTTCCACTTTGAAATTCTAATTTGTCCTTGAAGGACAAATTTGAAGGCTTGTGGGACAAGTTAAACTTGTCCCACACCTCTCAAAAACCTCCACCAACCATGATTATAATTTTAGAGTCAAAAGCAACTTATTTTATTATGTTTTGACATGATTTTATGAATGAAGTGATTGCACTTGTCTTACAAATTTTAAATGCATTTTCCTTTTGGGTATGGGTTGAGTTTGTGTATGTAAGTAATTTTGTCTTTCACATTTATTATGATGTATTTGCATTTGATGTGAGTTCTTTTTGGGATGAGGAAAAATTATGTGGCATCCCACTTGGAATCCACATCATCCTCCTCCATCCTCTCCTTAAAAATTTGAATTCCTCCTCATTTTGAGGTTGTTGAAGGTTAGAGATTTCACTCTTTGGTAAAATTTCTCTTGCATTTTGGAGCTTGCTTGGTGGAAGAAGTGGATTTTCTTATGCATACATTTTGCTGATTTGGGACTGGTTTTTGGTGAAATAAAGACTGTTGTTTTGGAAGCAAGTCTCCATTATGGAGAGGTAGGCTCTCACTCTTTTAAAATTGTTGTTTTTCCCCCTTTTAGCATGAATTTTGAATGTGTTTGTGTTTGAAATTCTTAGAGGGATGGGTAGAATGCTTAGGGCATGGTGTGGAGAGAAGACTATGAGGTTTATCAGAGGAGGGATAAGGGATTTACCATTGGCACTTGTCTTGTGGAGGGAGTGTTGGTTGGGATCCACCTAGGGAAAAGAATATGCTTGCATTTCTTACTTTGGGGAGGTATAAGGGATAAATTTGGAGGAGGAATAAGGAGGGATTGAGGAGGGATAAGGTTTATGGGATGGTTATGTTTTGGTATTTTGTTTTAGGTGGATGCCCAATTTCAACATGGGAGGCATAAGGAGACCTCCATAGTTCTTGCTCTTGATTGGATTTCTTGCTTGGAGAAGGAGCCTTTGTTTTTATTGAAATTGTTGTTGTTGTTGAGAACTACATCTTTTTGTTTGTGCATTTCCTTGTGCATGTGAATGTATGTTATATGTGAAAGAAGCTATGTTTCCATGTGTTGTTTTATCATGTTCCATTCCAATATGGTTGGGGCTCGGGGGCCAATGGGGAAAGATGGCTTCTCTTTTCCCATTGGATGTCTTGGTTGGGTGGAGAGCGTTGCCTTTCCCCCTTCCTTGTTGTGATCAAAAGATGATAGAAGAAGAAATCGGCAAGTTGTTGTTTGGAGAAAGAAGAATACAGTTTGACAATCATCCTTTTTTAGAAAACTCTTGTAATCCCTTCCCACATCGCGTGGATGAGTTGTATAATTTTGTAATGTGAAGCCATTGTATGGTAAATGGAAGTCTGAAATTTAATTGAAATGTAAAGATGAAATATTCTATTCTTTGTATTGGAAAATACTGTCATACAGTTGTAAATTTAACATTGAAATTCAAATGAAGAAATGATATGTCGATGTAATGTTGAAAATAAATGAAATAAATATATTCCTTCCCCAATTGCAGTGTTGGATTTAGATTTAATTGTAATGTTGCATTAAATTGGAGTTACTATTTTGAAATGTTCTCTCTGTGTGAAAAGAAGATGTGTATGGGAGAGAAATACAACGTTCTATTCCTTGTAATTATTAAAATTTGAAATATCAAACATTGCCTTATTGTCTGAATGAGAAGATGGATAAATTAATTGCTTAGACAAGTTTTGACAAGTTTACCATGTTTTGGAAGTGACAAACAAATCATTACAGTTGTTAATAAATGAACTCTGTTCCTTTCCTTTTATAAATTTGGCAATTAAATTCTATCTATTAAATGTGCATTTCATATCTGAAACCAAAATTAAGTATTGAAACAATGTAATTCAGATGCAATATATTATAAGGAATTCAATTTGACCTCAACACCAGAGAAAGACATTTTAGAACTTCACAAATTCAATTTTTGAACTCGTTGGACCAATTTCCCATTAAAGGATGTGAAATATATCAGCTGCAACTCAATCCATAAATAGAACCTTGAAAATAATGTAAAACCTACCCAATATCATTCCTCCATGTTCAATTTACATGTTGAAAAGAAGAAATATCAAAATTGAACAAATCTTACAAGTAGGAAAAATTGCCAGTTTTAAAATTATAAACCCTGCAGATCAATTTCTTAAAATTGACCCTTGAAACTTTACCAAATTACAAAATTGATGTTTTCTGTGTAAAGAAGACTCCGAGAGATTTCCGGAAAGTCCTCGTTTTTCTAAAATGGAGCTTCTTATCAAAATTTATGGCCATTTGAAGTTTTACTTCAAAATGGTCATCCCAAACCAAAAATGAAATAATTCGACCTTAGAAAAATTTAACTTTTGAACTTTGGAAAAATTTCCTAAAACTTTCCGCGGCCCCACCACCCTCTCATCCTATCAGAATTCACCACATGGCACCTTGGAGGGGCAGACCCTTAATAAAAACTTAACTTTTAAAAAAAAAATTACCTTGGGAAAAATTTCCCAATTTTCCCCGCAACTCCGTGGCCCCCAACCAATCACGTGCTAACATGTGGCAGGGGGTGTGCGGATCAAAACAGAAACTTAACATTTTACACTTTTGGAAAAATTTCACTTTTTTCTCTGTAGCCTCGCACCCCCACAGCGAATTGGGTTATGACACGTGTCCCCATTGTTGCGCGGGTCCATGTAATTCTTTTAACCTTTTAACCCCATGGGCGAAAAATCCAAATTTCCTCCGCTGGCCCATGGCCAATCACAAATTTCCACGTTGCAATTTGGGCAAGCACGGAGGCATGGAGGAAAATTTTTCTTCAGAAAATTGAAAACTTGGTTTTGGGAAAAAATTCATTTTTTTCCCCCACAACCTGCCGGCCCGAACGAATCACGTGATGACACATGGCATTTGGAAAATTTTCCCAATTTTCTCCCTAACCCCACGGACCTCCAAAGAAAAATTTTCTCCTAAAACTCTGCCTAGCCATAACTTGAGTTCTACAAGGATTTAGGAGGACTTCTGTATATGGTTGGAAAGGTGAGGAAATTCCCTATCCAATGAGCCTAGTTTAGGAAATTTTTGATAACCCTAAGTGTGTTAAAAATCTAGTTGAAGTTCAGGGCTTGATAGAGAGCACGCTTGGGGATAAATTTCTCCCTGAACCTTAGTAAAAATTTTAACCTCCAAATTGGAACCTTGTAAACTTGTTATAAGATAAAAATGGAAATCTTGTGTCTGGTTAATTAGAATCTATTCTGAAACCTATTTAGTTTCAAACTAGTATCTTGCTACTTGTTGTAGACTCTTCTTATATAAAAAAAAATTATTCCATAATTTTCCTAGTTTGTTTCTTGGTCTCAAGTGGTAGTTGAAGCGGGCATTACAAGAGTTTACAAATGACTTGATTCAAACTTTTGAATATAAAAGTACTAAGTCCTTAGTGAATGAGGCCATATAGATTTTTGATCACCTAACTATGGGAGATAGTGCCATGAAAGAGGATAGAATACTGGAATTGTTGGGTGAAACTAACTTAGAAGTGCACTCTGATGAGGGAGAATCAGACAAGATACAGCTTAAGCATGCTTGCATGAAGAAAGAGAAGTGAAATATGGTCTATGTGATCGATAGTGAGGAAGTGGAGAACTTGGATGTTAACCATACTATGGGTAAGCATGAAGTAATAGATATTGTTGATGAGTAAGCACGCACCTACCATGAACCCATAAAAATAAACAAGGTTAACATTGGCTCATAAATGGAACCTATAGAGGCTTTTATTGGGGACTATTAGTCAAAAAAGGAGGTTTCAAATATCATTGATCTATTACGTGAGTTTCAGGATTTATTTCCACACGGGTACCATGAGCTTAAGGGAGTTCACTACTCTTTAGGAGAGATACAAATCAAACTAAATGAGGGAGTGTGTCTGATTTAGAAGTGACCTTACCGAATGAACCCGAAGTTGTGTGTTTGAGTCAATGAAGAGATAGACAAGATGATCTCTTTAGGTATCATTGAAGTGAGGAATCATAATGGATAAGCCCAATGGTCATTGGCATTAAAAAGAATGGGAGGATAAGGATCTATGTTGATTACAGATATTTGAATGTAGTATGTGTCATTGATCCCTTCCCAACTCCTTTCACTGAGGAGATCCTAGAAGGAGTAGCTGGGCACGAGATCTATTATTTCATAGATGGATTCTCAGGGTATCATCAAGTTACAATTGCAAAGGAAGACCAAGAAAAGACAACTTCACCACTGAGTGGGGAAGATTTTCCTATATAATCATACCTTTTGGACTGAAGAACATGCCTCTTGTGTTCTTGTGCATAGTGGTCCAGGCATTTCAGGATTTTATCCATAAGTTCCTTTAGGTATACCATGATGACTAGAAAATGAATGGAATAGTGAAAGACCACTGTGAAAATTTTTGGTTGATGTTTGAGAGATGCCAACAGTTGTAAATATCCCTCAACATCAAGAAATGTCTCTTCTCTACTCCATTTGGAACCCTGTTTGGGCATATCATATGTAAGGAAGGTTTTTTGGTTGATCCTTCCAAATTTTTCATTATTGTGGGATTAGGGGAACCTAACAACCAAAGCACAGTGTGTGGATTCCTTGGTCATATGGGGTATTACTAGAAATTTATTAAGGTTTATGTTAAAATCATCGTGTCACTGGAGGAATTGTTGAAGCATGGATGTACATTCCATTGGGGAGAGGTGCAATAGATGGCATTTAACACATTAAAGAATAATCTCATCACTGTGCCCATATTACACTTTCCCTCTTGGGATAAGACATTCCATGTACCTGTTGATGATTTGAGAATGGAAATTAGGGAAATATTAGCACAACCTAGAGAAGGAATTGTTGACCACCCCTTGTGTTTTGCTAGCAGAAATTAGACACCAACAGAGCATAACTATACTACTTCTAAGTGTGAAGCATTATCAATGATCTACACATTACACAAATTTTGGAAATATCTGTTGGCAACACCCTTCATATTCTACACAGACCACATGATATTGAAGTATTTAGTGAACAAGCCTATTTTACAAGGGCGCCTATGTCGGTGGGTCCTGTTGTTTCAAGAGTTTGAGTTTACAGTTATTGTGAAACCAGGAAAGAGTAACTCAAGGCCTAACCATTTATCAAGTATTGAATTAAGGGAGGATGCATAGAGCATTGAGGATACAATGTCAGATGCAAAATTATTTAGATTGTAGGGTGTGCCCTCTGAATTTGAAGATATTGTTGTGTTTCTCAAAATGGGTGTGGCATCAGAGGGAACAATGACCTTGGAAAGGAAGTAGTTAGCCATACACATTGCACCCTACATTCTAATTAGTGGAAAATTATACAAGATAGGTTGTGATGAGGTTTTGTGTTGGTGTTTATTAGAACATGAGTGCATTGCAGTCATGGAGGAAGCGCACGGTGGGATTGTAGGAGGACACTATGCAGGGAATGCCACCATGTGGAAGATTCTACTAGAAGGGATTTTGTGGGAAATCATCTACAAGGATTTTATTGATTTTTGCAAGGTATGTGACTATTGCCAACACCTTGGAAAAATAAGAAGAAGGGATGAGATCCATTGAGACTGATAAGTAGTAAAAAACCATTTGAGAAGTGGGCCATTGATTTTGTAGGACCGATTTCACCTACCGCATGAAGGACTGGTTCACGCTATATCATTACTTACACTGATTACTTAACAAAATGGGAAGAAGCGACACCTATAAAGGACTACACATCAACCACTGTAGTAAAGTTCCTATGGGAAAATATACTCACTAGGTATGGGTGCCCTTTAAGTTTGACTAGTGACAGAGGCACACACTTTTTGAATGAGACAATCAGGATTTTATTAGCAGAGTTCATGGTGGCCCATGACAAGACCACCCCATATCACCCCCAAGGTAATGGGACTGGTGAAGCATTTAACAAGATATTAAGTCACACGCTAACCAAAATTTTTGATGTAGGAAGACATGATTGGGATGAAAAAGTCTCATCTATATTATGGGCGGATAGGACAACTTACATGATATTGAACAAGGTCACACCATTCCAATTGGTGTTTGGCACAGAAGATTTTTTACAAGTATATTTTATACTATCGTCCCTGCATATTGCGCACACAATAGGATTAGATGATCTGTGCATAGTTTTTTGCTTAAGCTAAGTTAATGAAAATAAAGACTAACACCTAGTATTCTTAATTAAAAAATTTAAACCAAACTCTAAAGCACCATCAAGATAAGATATAAACAAGTTTAGACATATGACACTATTTGCATTTAAAACTTCAAAGCATAAATCAAACTAAGCATGCAAATTTATCAATAACCTCTACTCTTTTGATTAACAAGAAAATTAAATGGACCTATGTAGACTCCATGGCAATCAAAGCGGTTGTTTTTGATATCCAAGAACCTAGGAATGAGATCTTATCAAAGTTGGGCTACAAGACCCTTTTGACAACTCCCATATGACCCAAGCACTTTGGCTAGAAAAAGAGGCTTAACTCTTCAAGTGGTGAATTCTCAAAAATAACAAAGGAAAGCTTTTAGTTTATTTGCTATGTTCTTTTCTTTTTCCTTCTCAAGAAATTTAGGTGTGTGTGTAAGGGTAGGAGGAGGGCTCTTTATATAGCCTAATGGATAAAGGAACCAATACATCCCTTTGCATGTGGGATAATAGGGATGTTGAGTTAGTTATGGATAAGGGGGGTTTAGATAGGGTTGAGTTAACTTTAGGATGGTTTGTTTGTCCTTTAGTGACTCATGTGGATAAAGGGGGCCTTTTAATTAATCAAGGTGATTTAATTAATAGATGTGCAAGCCTATAAAATCTTTTAGAGGAATATTAGTATGATTTAGACTATAGAAGGGGATTAAATTAATTGAATATTGATTTATTGGTTAAATGAAAGGGGATGCTAATTAATTAATAATAATTAATTAGTCTAAATAAAAGGGGGGATTAGTTAACGAAAGGTCATTAATTAGGGTATTTTTTAGATAGGTGATTTAATTAATTAGCGTAGTGTAATTAATTAATGATGATAGGAGAAAATATGAGATATTTTGAGGAAATGTCACCAATTTTGTGGGAAAGGGGATAATTAGCACAATTTAAGTATTTAAATTGCTCGGGAGTAATTATGGGTGTCTAAATTTACCCCTCTTTGGGGTGGCGTAAGTGACACCACTTCAAAGATAGTAGACAGATGAAATTTTGAAGGGATAGAAGAAAAATTAGTAGGAGGGAGAGATGCCCCCCTCAAACGTTGATGAGGTGATGAAGGAAGACGATCGACGATCGAAAAAGGTGAGAAATAGATAGAAGAAAGGGTAGGGGCAGAATGCGCCGGTAAGACGAAATATTAGGTGTGAGAGGAAAGTGATGCAGAAGAAATATGAAGGAGTGGAGAGAAGATCTTAGCCTCTAGCTGTTGTATTGGAACAATTTTGGTGTCATCATATTGCTAAGAGATCTACGCCATCAGTCCTTATGAAAAATATAAGCATACGAAAAAAAGTAGAATGATAGGAAAAACCATACTACGAACGATTTTCCATTTCTAAAAACACCAACTCCATGTAACATACAATAATGCAATGCAATACGAGAAGGAAACAAGATCATTTAACAGGGAAAACAAGTGTGAATGCACATATCCAACCCAAAAATAGTCAAGACAGTTGTACAAATGTTTTGTTATCAAGCTGAAGAGATCCACATGTTCTTGATTGATGAAAAGGGTTAAAAATGATGCCCCAAGTAAGGATATATGCAAGGGGAAATGATAATGGACACTAGGTCCAAGTAAAAAGATTTGTGCGTAATGAAATAGCACCAGGAAACAAATGTGCCCCAGAGTACAGATGAAGCAAGAATCTAGTTTTGTGAATGGTTGTGAATTCGTAGATCCATAGGTCATATTAATCGAGGAAGATGTGAAAAAAACTAGTAGGTTATGGAGAGAATACCCTATGCAAGACACAAGTTTCAGCTGTAATAAGCAAGTTACCTATTTTTGTAGGTTTTTTACTTTTTAGGATTTTGTGAAAAAAATTGCCATTTTTTTGAATTTTTAGATTTTTGAAGTGATGTATATATTTTGGGTTTTCTTCTTTTTGAAATACAATGGACAATAGAAGAAAATAGAAGAAATAGAATGAAGGGCCTAGGTGCAAGAGAAAATGCCCCATGGGAAGAAAGAAGGAACAAGCGACAGATAATGTCCCTGTATAGTGGAAAAATGAATAAAATAATTATTTGTAAAATAATTATCTACAAGAGTGTGGATAAGAAGAAAAATTTCCTAAGAGCAATAAAAATTGTCCTAGATATAAGAAAGGGGTATTGGATGGCAAAAAACACCCCAACACAGTGAAAAATGAAAGAAAAATAATTATTTAATTAAATTAATTATTCAATGGTGAACAGAGGAGAAAACGAGGGTCAAAACGAGCTTCTAGGCCCTCCCGATGGTGAGAAATAGCTTAATATACCCCACTCGGGGGGGGTAAATCACCATGACCAATTCTGTAACACCCTGAACTGTTGTTACTTCCTCCTAAGCATACAAGTGTTGATATGTGATTTCTTTTGTAAAAAGGATGTGTTCCTTTGATTGAGAAGTCATGCTTGATATGTACTGAATCTTCTTTGCAGATTACAGATCTTTGACTGAGTCAGAATTTGATTAGGCTCTTTTATTTATTTCATTTTACATCTGAGTTTAATCTGATCTCGGAATGAATTATAGAGTTATCCACCTATAATACCTAGCCTTGGATCAGTGGTATTGATCCAAGTGGTGCTTTAAGTTTTTCATGATGAATTAAAAATTATAAACCTTTCACAGGTTGCAAGGTCTGAATTCGTTGAATAAAGCCAATCCCGAGTCTAACTCAGGTTGATCGTGTGAAATGGAATGGTTCCTGATATCGAAGTATATCTGGAAGGTCTTGGTCGTGGACCAGGTAATAATTCTGTTGCTTATAATTTCGTATCCTAATGGCAGTACAGGAGTGAACCCTGTTCGAAAATGCATGCTGTAGGTCTTTTTCTGAGCGTAAGAAATGTTAGACCTAACTGGAATTATAAATGTTAGTAACCTAAAACTAAACTTAACCTAGGGGTTAGTGTTAATCTAACCTAGACCTAGGCTAAGAGCTAATGTTCTAAGTTAATATCTATGTTCTATGAAGTTAGACTAGGTATTATCCTAAATTCTAACCTAAGTTACTAACCTAACTATTGAGCAAGGATTATTGGGGACCTATGGAGGGATGCGAACCATGGGTGGCTTTTTCTATGTCTTTAAATGCAAAGTATAAGTATGAAGGACAGGTATTGGTAGAAGTTTTAGAAACGGCTAACTCGAGCCGACGTGGCAGGTCGCCAAAACTGAAAATGGTCTTGAAATTTTATTTGTCTATCGCCAACTATGGCGGTCGGTGGCAGTGGAGTTTGAGCGGGAAATTGGGAGTAAATGCAATTAATGAGCTCGGTAGTCGAGCTCGTAATTCGTGAGAAGGCATGCAAAATGGAAAGTTAATGTTTTGTTTGGCTTATCATGAATTTCGGTTTTTCCTCTACCTGTTCACTGGTTCTTCGCACCAGTCTTCCTTGTGTTGCATGGCGAGTATGAGCGTATCTAGCTCTTTCCTCTGGCAAGGAAAATATATAAGTCATGGAAATAGCAAAATTTTGTTGGTGGCTCTAACTTGGAAAAGGAAAAGAAAGTCCGAGCTCTTTCAGTGGTCTGCTTCAGAATTTTGAGCAAATATCCAGGCATGTTAAGCCCTAACCTTTAAAAATCTTGCTGTCTTTCAAGTGATTTCATTAGAACAACTCTGTTCAAATGATTTATGGAAATGGATGATTTTCTATGGTTGTCTTGTGTGATTTTGGTACTGTATCTTCATGCTGGTTCGATTTTTCATTTATCCCTTGATGGGTGTTTATTAAATTCGAACTGTTGCTATATTTCTTTGTGTTTTGCATTCCGGCTTTAATATGCGAAATTATTGCAAGTATATGTGATAGGCCTGCTCTGTGTGAGTCCATAAATTGTTCTCTCGATGGGTACAGACTATTGAGATGCTTGTTGATGGATACTTTTCGTTGATTCTTGTTGTGGAAACTGTCGGAAGGGATACTGAGGGACATTTGTTTGATTGTTCAGTTAATTGACCTTTTCTTTTGTAAGCTCTGTCGTGGTTGTTATTTAGTGGTGGTTATGGATTCTGGTTGGGTTACGTTATGAAATTTTATAGTTATTTATGAAAAGGTAACTCGCTGTGTTACAGTATTCATTACAACCTTGCTGGAGTTGTTTTTCCCCTTGCGTGGAGGTTATGGGGATTCAACCCATTGATAGTATTGATATATATATATATATATATATATATATATATATGATTATTGTATTGAAACGACTCTGTGGAGTCCTTTGAATGAATCGTATATTATGGTCCACTGTTGAGGATATAGATACATCTTTGAGTATTGATAATTTGAATTTCGTTGGAATCTTGTAGAAGTAACAGGTCATACGACCTCTGTTATTTGTAATGAATTTGGTACAGACTCCTTGGGTATACATTTACGTTTCCTTCTGTGTAAGCTTGTTCGAGAATTTTGAAGAGGTTCAGTTGAATTCCTTGTTATGAAATCAGTATTTTGATTTGCTTACACCTGATTTATGAATGCTTACCATAGTTGGCATAGATAGAATCATTAACTTTTTTTATCTTATATACTGTTGTTGGGACTCAGTTGAATTCTTGATAGATAAACAGTGTAACTGCTTCAAATTAAGACTGTTGGGTTTACTATTGTTTTCGACACCATTGGGTTCCTTGAGTATGGGAAGATATCTTGTATATCGGCTTCTGGAAAAGCTAAACTGTGAATACTATTTACGGACTTAGTTTTAAATCCTCGAATGGTAATCTATGTCACTGTTTTCTGTATAAGCCTGAGTATGAACATGTAATGTTCTTGGCTTTGTTGGTTTTCTTTAATAGCTTGACATCATGAATTATGGATTCTATAAAGTAGGTCGTGAATAACATACTTTCAACTCTGGATGTGTTCAGAAGTGACTACGTTATGTTATGTTATGTTTTCTTTCTGACTACATTCCAGTTGGATGTGGCTGTGCATGTTGCTTGGATTTTGTTTAAAAATCCCTCTGCATAGTCATAGGGAAATTTCATTGCTTAAATGATCATGAGTCTTTGGTTGACTGCGATAACAAAGGAGATCTTTTGATTTCGACCTTGTGTCTAAAAGCCTTTCAGTGTTTATCTTCTTTTCTGTTGCTTCTTGCGCAAGGTCATACTGAGTCTGCTTGTTAGATAGACACCTTGTTTGGCAAGAGGGTTACTGTACTGTAGTTGCTTTATTTTAAGTTTTAATAAAACAGTGTACTGTTGATGGACTCGACTGATTTATTTGCATGCGTATTAGGTGAATGCCTTGCTTTTGAAAAGACGGTACAGTCATGAGCTAATTCAGAGGGAAACATGTACAATTTGTTTATTTCTCTTCTGTTGTAAATTAAGTTGTTATAATTTTTTAACTAACATCTGTAATTGTTTTTACATAATGACGGTATCAGGATTGATATGGTATTCCTCTTTTTTAAGTTGAATATCATGATTGTCTGATGTTTGTTCATATTGGGATTTACAATGAATAATTGCTCAGGATACTTTTGTTCTTCTTGATCCCTAATATTTTGATGAAATATTTGAGAAGTATATAGTACTACTCTGTAACGAAAATTATTATTACACGTTATAGACATGATATATTCCTAACGTATAGTCTAAATCATGTTTACTTGTTTGGTGATTTTATATCATTTAAACAGGGTGTTTAATGAAAACAATTGACGGATTGCAATTGTTTTAAGATTTAGTGCTTATCATGCTCAGTTCATTGAACTGACCCATGTTGATAATTTTTGCAGATGGATGCCGTCAGTGGTAAAAGCAATGCAGATCTGATAGGATGATCAGATTGTTTAATTTGATTTATAATGAATTACATCTTGATTTTTCTAAATGTACTATATGTGGAAAGATGTTCCTTTTCCGTGGAGCATTATATCAAGTATGCTGAATGCATAAAATGTATTTGTATAGTTCTGAAAGGAATAGAAATAAGTATTTGCTACTTATGTGTTGTATTCTTATTTTGATAGTTGAACTTCTTCGGTTTATATACCGGAGGGGCAATGTTATCTTTGTATAATTTGGAGACTTTTGTGATTGTCAGTGAAAGCTTACAAGAAAATGTGATTGAATTCTTATGAGTGTTTAGTAGTTCTAATTTTTTCTATCGAAAGCAAAATTGAAATTTAAATCATTGTCTTTCTAAAAGATAGGATTAAAATAAACCTAAGCAGAACGCTAATCAAGCTGAATTAAATTACTAATCCCTAAGTCTTGATTATAACAGGACAACATTTAATTGGATTCTTAATCATTTATATCTTGATACTAATAAGTATGATATAAATTCAGTTAGGAGAACTGATATAAACCTAATGGGGTTCAAATGGCAATCTCATGTGAAGTTTATGAGTTATTGTCAAATTCCATTGTCTTAGAATCATGTATATTCTAAGAACTCCATGATGTGACCTTGGCCTTAATATCTCTACCGTGTAATGGGTTTTATTGGGGAAGGTCATTCTAAGACGAAGAATCTAGGGATCAGGAAAGGCTAACCCTTGGGGAACATCTTTAATGTAATTTAAACTCAACGTGTGTAACGCATATTTATAAGTAGATCTTTCCAAGGCGGATTTAAAGGTTGACGGCACAAGTCAACTGCAGGGTTGTACCTCCGAGAAGATTAGGATCTTCTCAAAGTTACAACAATGCAGGTGACTTATGACAACACCCTTTGCATTGATCGCTAAGATTTACACTTTGATCTGGAACGAGTTACTCAGGGACCGATTAGGAATGTGGTCACGTTATAAGGCTGCCTAGGAGATTCAGGGTATCTTGACACACTAGTTTAACTAGGGTTGAACCAGTATGTCATCGTATCCCTAATCCTCGTGGGCATCCATATAACGTTATCACCTTGTTAATCCGTTTCCAAGTGAATAAGTTGAGATAGGAGGGACTGACAGAAGTCGGTATAAGACATTCTACATAACATAAGAATGGGGTGAAGGGCGTATTCCAGATTGACGAGTATGCCGTTAAGGAATACGAGACATAAACAATATGTTTCAAATCTTTGGCCAAAGTATCGCAAGCTGCTGATTGCTTTATCATAATTCACCTAGTCTAAGGGATGAGATGCCAATGAATAATGGTAACAATTATTCAGTTAGGTTCCTTGGACAGAGCATTCTGAATCCCAGAGTAGGGAAGAGAACTGCAAGAGTGAAGTGTTAAATAAAAACGCCAACTCTTATTACTCATGAATAGATCGGTAGATTACCGAGTCATGGAATGAATAGATCGGAGGTACTCCGAGTCATTACAGCTGCATATGGTTGTCTGTTATAAGAATGGTTATTTGATTTGTGAGTTCTAAATTATGTATTTAGAACCAGGATGCAATTATCAAAAAAAAAAATTCACTTGTTCTAAGGTATAAAATGAGGATGTTACAAATTCATTTGTTACCGAGCACTATTGAGTTTTTACCACAAGGATCTAACAACAAAGAGGACAATGGTGATTGCATGAGACCAATTGAGGTGGGTAGACACAGTTTGAGGGTACTAGCACCATGCCGGCGATGGCGTCTTTGTGAGTACTCGAACCCTTCTTGTCAAATTTTGTAATTAATGCCCTAGAATTAGGAATTAGGGCTAGGAGGCACATAGGGTGCACGCGTGAATATGTGTAAGCATGTTAAAGGTGGCGTAGGTGTCTCATTGGGGGTGTATGCACCTTAGGGTGCATGTGTACACTTGCATGTACACTCAAACGCACACACGCACACGCACATGTGCCACATATGTGTGCACACACACACACACACACTTTTCAAAGGTAGGGCACACACTAAAAGGGTAACACACACATAGGGGGTAGCACACACACAGAGGGGGTAGCACACACACAAAGGGGTTAGCACACACACATAGGGGTTTATGTACATGGGCATGCGCAAGGATACAATCTATGACATAAGTGCCAAAAGAGTGGTGCACACACCCAAAAGGGCACGTAAGCACCCTAAGGCAGTTACAGGCATGTGCATACACCAAAAGGGAGGTGCACACACTTGAAAGGGTGCATAGGCACCCTAGGATGATGGAGGATAGAAAATAAAATGCCAAAAAGATGGCACTTAGAAGAAAATTTAGGATTTTGGGTTAACCCTAAAAAAAAGATAGATTTTTAGAAGAAATGTTAGTGACTAACGAGTGGATTGATTTTTGTAGAGATGATTACCAATGCTTCAGATGCGGGAGCTTCATTCACAGATCACCAAGTTGGAGGGGATCATGCATCAGTGAGATCGTCACTCAGTAGCCATTATTCTGGAGGCAGTGGGCCTAGGCCCCGTATCTCGTATGCCTTCCATCACGTTGGAACATGATCTGCTTACTGCACTGGCCGAGTGGTGGCACAGTGAGATTCAGTGCTTCCATCTCCCTATAGGAGAGATGACCATTACTTTAGAGGATGTGTGACAGATTCTCTGTGTGCCCATCCTAGGTACATTGATTGAGTACACTTCTAATGCCGGGCCGATCAGGGTAGCTGTTTGGGATTTATTCGATCGAGATGACATACCTCATGATGGTATGACTATTTCATTCCACGAGTGCATCACCAACCCTACACTACACCGAGGACCCCTATATGTTATGGCACTTATCAGTGGGTTTTTACTCACTGATAAGACTAGGACATCTTTTCCATTAGGGTTAATGACATTGGTATAGGGGATCTTTGGTGGGGAGCGCTATTGCTGGGGACAATGTATACTTACACATCTTTACTCGGATTTGCATCTTATTACTTACCACCATCAGAAGATGGTGGGGCCTACCTCTCTACTATAGATTTGGTCATGGGACCACATTGCTATCGGGTGCCCCATGTGCATTCTTCATGCCCAAGATCTAGAGGATCCATCTTACATGGCATGGGTATCAGTCGGTGGTGATGTACGAGGCCACCTAAGTAGCCTATATAGGTACCGGTGAGAGTTTGATAAGTTTCCAGAGAGATATTATATGGAGACCCTACAGGAACATTTAGTGGCTAGAGGATTCCATAGAGCTTAGTGTTTACATAGTAGAGAATTACTTCATTGGTAGTTGGAGCTATATCATCAAGTTATATATGGTTGATAGATGTCAGCAACAGCTAGGCATGGTACAGGGGGTTCTGTATCCTGACATATGGTATGCCCATAGAGACTCAGAGAGGTAGACCATGGGGCCATGTATACAGGTGACCCGAGCCAGGGATAATTTCTTACAGGTGGCCCCACAAGTATGAGACCCAACGCTACAGACTATAGATCTGGGGACTACCGCAGATCACTAGATGTGGTATGTGACTATTTTACCCTGATGTCTAACTATCCCAAAGGAGGCCTGGGCAGTAGGTGCCAGACCACCAAGAGAGATTTGGCATGGTGGTGATCAGAGAGAGGGTGCAACAAGCCATGACCTAGATGATCCATTTGAGGGATTACCTCATGATGAGTAGGGTACTGTACATAGGTATAGGGACTGAGGCCACAGGGTCTAGGATAGGCACCAACACAATTTCCTAGAGCTAGAGTCCTATATCAAGGCCAATCATCTAGAGCACCATAGGTACCGGTCCTGGTGGCACAGCCAGTGGCACAGATGACCACCCTACAATAGTAGTTACAATAGGCTCTAACAGCGAGATACCAAGCCCAAGCAGAGAGATACGAGGCTCGATCCTTGAGTGTGACAGTGACAGTCGAGTGAGATCAAGCTCGGAATTAGATTTGGACAATATCAGTAGAGCAAGATCATGCTCAGGCACAGGCTGGCCTAAGAGGTGATAGTTTTGTGCATTTTTAGTAGATATGAAAGATGGCCTCACCGATGGTTCAGATGATGAGCCTATATTACTAGACGCAGGCCCAACTACAACCCTTGATATTAGAGCGAGATAGGCTCAGAGCAGAGCACGTAGTGGGACTGGCCAAGCTTTCCTGAGATTTAGCAGAGATAGCATCTTACCGACACACAGATGGTACCGCGGTGATGGCCCAGATACACAAAGATATGGCTATAGCCGAGGGTAGAGCCTCTTATTATATATCTTTATATTTTGAGGTAGTTCTGACAGAGCGATGGGCACCTTCTTATAGCCAACAGTCCAGCAAAGGGACTAGATCAGAGAGGCCTTAGGCCCCAATGGAGCAGCCATGAGGATAGCCAAGGTGACGGAGCGATTTTTTCTCTATGCCACCACTGCAAGATAGACCAGCCACCCCCTCTGAGGGCTCGAGTCAGCATTGATTGTATTGTATTGACACATATGCCTCTTGATGAAGGCCTTTATTCTTTTATAGATGTATCATCCTTTGTATGCCTCAGATGAAGGCATTTTTTATGTATAGCAGTTTTGATGCATGCCTCTGATGAATGTTATTATTCTTTGATATATGTATCATCCTTTGTACACCTTAGATGAAGGCATTTTTGATGTACTGCAGTTATGTATATCTATCATTTTTTTGAGATAGATACATCTCACATGTATTTATTTGGACATTTTTTACATGAAATATGTGTTTATGAGATGGACATTGTTGTTACTTATTGATTGATTACATGAATATATAGATGTGTTTATGATGTTAGATGATTTGATTTCACATGTATATGTATCATGATTTTGTAGATTTATCGCATGTGTTTTAATTTCTAGATGATTGATCTTGTAGAATATATCAAATGTGTTTGTTTATATGATGTGCCATACTTAGTGGATGGGATTATATGATGGTACGGGTGTGGGGGGGATAGATTTTGATATTTGTGATCCCTCTTGCCCCAATTTGATAAAATGATATGTGATGATTAGCTTAGCATTCATGTATGATGTATACTTAGTTTTTTCTTGATATATGATGCATAGATGATGGGAGATGTGATAATATTGATGGTAATGTGATAATGTGATAACAAAACAATGCACATGGAACAAGCAAACACAATCAAATTCCCACAAGGAAAATAAATACAATAATGTACCATGATTCACTAGCATGCAAAAACATACCTCAATATGCACAAGTAAGAATAAATCTAATCTAACCAAGAAAAGATGAATCCTAATAAATTATGCCCAAGAAACAAACAACACAAATGTACAAACATGAAGCAACTATACAAGTAAACAAGCAAAGTAAGAAATAAGAAAATTCAAGTAAACATATATAAAAAATTTTGTAAGATTTTTCTTTCATGCAACAAGTTTCTGTTGTTTTTTATTTATGTGAAACAATTTTATATTGTTTGTGTGTTTTGTGAAACATTTTTCTATTGTTTTTGCAATTTTTGAGAGACAATTTTCTATTTTTTTGTGTTTTTCATATATTTTGAATGTTTTTGCGGTTTGTGAAACAATTTTCTATTGTTTTTGTGATTTTCGAGGGATAATTTTCTATTGTTTTGTGTTTTTCATATTTTGAATGTTTTTATAGCTTTTGAAACATTTTTCTATTGTTTTTGCAATTTTTGAGAGACAATTTTCTATTTTTTTTGCATCATTTTCTAATGGTTTTCCAGAGCTATGCACAGGTAACCAAGAAAGCGTGGATGCCCCCATCATTAGATGGGGAATATACAAGGACACATGTCACATGCTTATACACAGGAATGTGAAGTCACAAAAATGCCCCTAGCATAAGATGGGGAATAGGACAAAACCATGCCCCTCACAGATGAATAAAAGGAGCAAAGTTGGATCAAGGCTTGACAGGATTGGGCCCACAGGGAATCTCAGAGGTAAACGTAGAACTAGCCCTAGGCTAAGTAGAAATACCCTTCAGATACAAGATGCTTGTGAATAATGAATCTTCCCAAGGTGCTAAAAATTGGTTTTCACCCAAGGACTTATCTAAAGTGCCACAATTGCGTGGTTTTCACATATGGATGACCTGTTTTTCTCTTTTCATTTTTCATCTTTTTTGACCTTTTTGTATTTTGATTATTTTACCATGTTTTTGATTTTTTGCTTTTCTGATTTTGCACCATGTTTAAGCATAGAACTGCTTAAGATACATGGCATTCATGGGTTCACAGATCTCATCACCATTGGGGTGAGAAATTTTTTATGCTCCTGTGTCGTACTTAGCCACTATAACACAAGGTCCTAACCAATGCAGTTCGAACTTTCCTTTCTTTTCTCATTCTTCCCTTGTGTTGAACTGATTCTCCTTCATGACCAAATCACCAACCTCAAACTGGTGAGGTATGATTCTCTTGTTTTAATTTTTGGAGACTCTATTCTGATATACTTTGAGGTGATTAAGGGCACGGATGCACTTCTCATCTAGGATATCTAACTCAGCCAGTCTAACCGCTTGGTAATCTTCATCTTTATCCAGATAATCCCTAAGAGATATTCTTAGGGAAGGAAGCTCAATTTCTAGTGGGATGATAGATTCCATCCCAAATACTAGAGAATATGGCATCACACCCATAGGAGTGTGAATAGAAGTCCTGTAATCCTAAAGAGCTGGGGGGATTTGCAAATTCCAATTACAACCTGTTTTACTTACTATTTTCTCCATTATTTGCACCAAAGTCTTATTTATGGCCTCATCCTATCCATTACCTTGGGGATAATATGGTGTGGACCATTTTAACCTGATTTGGAACCGCTGATAAAGACCCTTTATAGTTTTATTCTTGAATGAATTTCCATTATCAGTAACAATGGCTGCAGGAATGCCATACCGGAAAATGATATGATTCATGATGAATTTGGAAATCTGAGCTCCTATTACATAGGTTTAGGGTCAGATTCCACCCACTTGGTAAAGTATTCAATAGCCATGATGATGTGGGTATGACCATCATATGAGGTAGGGGTAAGATTCCTTATCAAGTCAAGTCCCCATTTAGAAAATTGCCATGGGGTAGTGATGAGTTGCACTGGTTTTGATTGAGCATGGATGAAATTTCCATACTTCTGATAAAGTACACATTTTCTGACATAGTTGCAACAGTCGGTTTCCATGGTAGGCCAATAGTAGCCTCCTCTTAAAAATTTCTTGGCCAAAACCATTCCATTAGTATGTGCTCCACATACCCCTTCATGTACTTATTTTATTGCTTGGATTGACTCTGTCATATCGAGACAACATAACAAATTCCCATCGTAGCCATAATGATAAAGCGTACCTCCTAAAAGGGTATAACGAGCTATTTGGTGAATTAGGATTTTTTTCTCAGAATGGGAGATGTTAGGAGGGAACATGTTGTCTTTGAGATAGGTAAAGATGGGCTCATATCATGGGGAATTGGGACCAACAACATCACAAGCCAGATAGGATTTTGGCATGTCGTACGTGGGCTGATGTAAATTTTCCACAAAGAATGGAATGTCATTATTCCCTGGTGGAATACGAAGCATAGAACCCACTGTCACCATAGCATCAGCTGATCTATTTTATTCTCTTGGGATCTGTTCAAATTTGATGTGCACAAAGTACTCTTTTAGAGTTTCTACCAGCTTCTTGTAAGGTATGAGCTTTTCATCCTTAACCTTGTATTCATTATTAACTTGCTTGATAATTAACTATGAATCACCCACAACCTTGACATGATGGATGTCCCATTTGATAGTGAGATTCATCCCTATGATAAGTGCCTCATACTTTGTGATATTGTTAGTGTAAGGAAAACCAAGATGAAAATCCTGAGGTATGGGATTGCCAGAAGGAGTAATGAGGACCACACCTGTTCCTAAACCATGAAAATTAAAGACCAGTCAAAGTGTATATTCCATATGACAGATTCTTTAATGTATATTAATGAGGCATCTGGAAGATGTAGATTCAAAGGTTCAGTACCTTGCAAAGGTTCTTCTGCTAATTGATCTGTGAGTACTTTTCCCTTAACTGACTTCTGATGCACAAATTCTATGTCAAATTCACTTAGTAGGATGATCCAATAAGCCATTCTACCTGTGAGGGCAGGTTTTGATAGCAAGTACTTGAGTGGGTCCACTTTAGATATAAGCTTGGTTTTGGTATTCAATAGATAATGGCAAAGTTTTTAAAAAGTAAAGACAACAGCCAAACAATATTTTTCAATTTGGGGATAGTTGAGCTTATAAGTGATGAGAGTGTGACTGAGGTAGTACACCAATTTTTCTTTGTGACCAAGGTCGATTGGGTGAGTAACACACCAATAGAAAATTGCGTAGTAGAGATATAAAGTAGGAGTGGCTCACCAGGAATTGGAGGCATGAGGACGAGAAGATTGGCTAAGTATCATTTAAGCAAGGTGAAGGCTTGCTGCTGCTCTGGTCCCCAAATGAAGGTGACATCCTTTTTAAGCAAGTGGGTGAATGAATGACATTTATCCACAAGTTGGGAGATGAAGTGGTGAATAGCCTGTATTTTTCCTTACAAGATATGTAGTTACTTAATGTTCTCAGGAGGAGGCATCTCAGTAATATCAGATACTTTAGTAGGGTCTACCTTAATTCCCCTTCTTAATACAATAAAACCCAACAATTTTCCCGATAGCATGCCAAAAATACATTTCTTTAGGTTCAGCCATACTTTGTACTCTCATAGGCACTCAAAAATACACCACAAAATAACAGGGTGATCCAGGCCCATACTAAGCTCTTTATCTTAGTGGTAGAACATAGCCCCTGATAATCGTTGTGGCTAGGCTGTGAAGCCTATCAGCCATATTTGATAGTTCATTCAAATTCAATGTGATCATCAACACCTGACCCAGAGATGTGGATCTCCAAGGCACAGTAGCATGGCATACTCCTTCTGTAGAACCAGAAATATCCTCCAATGAATTTTTTATATTCATTCGTTGAATCTGGGCATTCCCCGATAGCAAAGAATGGCTACTTTATTCTCGATAAACTAGATTTTGAGTTGGGTTTAAAAATAAAAGTAAAAAATCCATAACTTCCCTAATAATATGGAATAGGGATTCTAACCCAACTACTTTTGGGAGCAGTTGCTCTTTATTGTGAGTTTAACCAATGTTCGTGGGGGAGCTTATTATCTATTGTTGGCTTCTATCTCTATAGATAAAATCTATTGGGGAGGCAACTAATAGACAGTGGTTTTTCATCCACATAGTCTTCCATGATATCATGGATCATATCATGAAAAATTAACGTCATTTCCCTTTGATAAGTAACTCCTTCATTTTTCAGCCCAAACGACATTACTTGATAACAAAAGGTACCCCAAGGATTTGTAAAAGTTATCTTGTGTTGATATTCATCAACTATCTTGATTTGGTTGTATCCTAAAAATCCATCCATAAAAGATAGCATCTCATATCCTATTATTGAATCCACAATCATGTCAATATTTGGTAGTGGAAAATCATCCTTAGGGAAATCCTTATTAATGTCTTTAAAATATATGTAGATTCTGATCCTGATAGGCTTCTTCTGGACAAGAATGATGTTGGATATCCATTCAGAATAATCGATAGGAAAAATGAATCCTGTTACAAGCAATATTTCTAATTCTTCTTTAACTAGTAAGGCCACCCTTGGGTGCATCTTTCTGAGCTTTTGCTTAATAGGCTTTGTATTTGTATGTACAACTAAGATGTGCATGACCAAAGTTGGATCCAAGCCTAGCATGTCCTTATAGGACCATACGAATACATCTATAAACTCACGTAGTAGCATAGTGAATGTTTTCTATTCCTGTGTCGAGATTGATGCTCCCAATTTGACTATTTTTGGGTCTTCTTCTGTACCAATGTTTACATCAATAGTTTCCTCTACAAGTAACTTTGACAAGTCATCCATACACATAGGATCAAGAAGAAGGTTGAGATCTTCATCCAAGGATGTCTCCATGAGATTTTCATCCTTGGTGTGGTAACTTTTATTGTCCTTTGATTTTTGTACACCTGTTTGTCAGCTAGTGCCTCAAACAGGTTTTCACTATGCAACTTGGACTTTGATTTTTTCCGAGGCTTTATGTTAGAACTTTTGTCCTCACTTTTTCTTAAGTTTTCCTGACCACAAAGCTCAACCTCCTCACCGAAGTAGGTGCAGGTATCCAAGTCAATATATAATCCTTTTTTGTGGTCTCCAATGGGAATTGTATCTTGAATTCCCATGAACTCTACAATAGCTTCATCATTCTCAAATAGATCTAGTGACATATGACATTGTTGGTCCCATTCAATAAGGGAAGGGTAATCAAGGTCAAGGTTTGGTTTTGTGGGGGTTATGGTTAGGACAGCGGTATTCATGAATAGAATCATGGAGGCAAGATCCTCATATTGGATACAATGGGAATTTATATCACTATCTAGATAGTCAGAGCTATCCTCACGTTTAGATCAAGTAGTGTCTTGATCATTGGGGTGTGCCCCATAATGGAAAATTCTAATTCCGTATCTTTCTATTTTAAAATGTGGGAGAGGTATTGGTTCTCATTGTCCTTGCTCATTTCTTCTGCATCCTAGGCCCTTGTAACCCATGGAGTACATCATTTTACTGGATTTCTCGTATTCAAGGATTTGATAATAGGTTGGTTGAGTATCCTCTAGGACCCAAGTTGTAGGTGGGTCCAACAATTTTCTTCATCTAACAAGCCTCCACGTAAGAATGACCCAATAGTGCATTCATTTCTAGGTCTTCTATAGTGATAGTTGGGTCGACCTCGAGTCTTGGGTGACAATGAGAGGTCTGAAACTAAGAGGGCTTGTTGCACATTTTATTCTCCATAGCCATATTCTAGAACCTTCATCTCCCATGAATCAAAAGGAGAGGTTGATGTAGACACACCATGGGTGCAAGAACTGAGATAATCTAAATCTATTTGAGATTCCATGGCCTCAAATTAGAGAGGGACATTTATATCAGTGGAGGGACATGCATATGTTCCCTTACGTGTAAAACTATTGGGATCTCTGAAGTGAGCGAAGGGCTCTGAATCTCCTTGTATTGTAATGGTGTGTCCTTCATGCTTTAATTTAATGCACTGATAGAACGTCGATGGCACGGCTTGTATGGCATGAATCCATGGTCGGCCTAAAAGCATATTATACGGAAGTTCCAAGTCTAGGACATGAAACTTTATTTGATGGAAAGTGGGACCCACCTCCATGGGAAATGTGATTATGCCCGCTGACTCCCTTTTTGCATTATCATAAGCAGTGATAGTGATGAAATTTGACTCAAGATCTGCCTCAGTATGCCCTTGCTACTTAACCAACTTTAGCATGCATATGTTCAACCCTATTTCGTTGTCCACAAGTACTCGTTTGATCTTCCTGTGGGTAACCACTACCTCAATATACAAAGGAAGATTATGTGTTGGATTCTCAGTAGGGATCTCCCTATGATTGAAGGAAACATGCTCATTTGGTATGATGTTTACTACTACGGCTTGAAGATGTGTAGGATCTACCTCTAATGGCACTCCTAACCCCTGAAGAGTTTGGTATAGAACGTCTTTGTGTACATTTGATATTTTAAGAAGATCTAAGATTGAAATCTTAGCAGACGTATTCTCAAGTTTCTCTAAGAGGTTTATTTACCATTTTTTGGGGTTGATGGAGAAGGTTCCGAAATCACAAGGTGGGCACACCTTGTTATCATGGAAAAATCCTTTCCCTTGATTTGGATGGTGTTGATATGGTTTTTAGGAGAGTGAATACATCTAATAATAGAATCATAATGATTGTTGTCTTTTTTTGTGTATAAGTAATTCACTTCTTTATAACCTTCTGATGACTCTCCTTGATCCGGCTTTGACTTTTCTAATTTATCATGTTTGGGGAATGGCTCTTTATATATCCGATCTTTTCGTTGCGTGTCTGATTTTTCTCCAGGTTGTCCACTTCTATTTCCCCATTGTCGATGAGGTCTTGGATATAGTGACAAATTCACATACATTTATCTATCTTATGTCCCTTGACACAATGCATTTTGTAATATTCATGCTCCTTGTACCATTATAGTTTTGGAGCATTGTCATTAAATGGTTGTGTCTGTAGGATATGTCACCATGTGAGCCCCATCCAATTGTTTTAATATAACCCACAAAGGTTTATTGAGGGGGGTAAAAATTCTCTTCTTGGGTGGTGGTTGAATGGGTCCATTGGTCAATTTAAAAGGTTGACCAATTTGAACCACTTGTACACGTTTGGAATCAGTGATCCCGTCTCCTACCTTGTTTTTATTTTTGTTAAATACCTTCAGCTTCTCCGTGGGTTTAACATTGTGATTATCTTTAGATTGGGACTTGAGAGTTCCTTTGGCAATGAGAGCTTTTGCTATTTGAACCCATTTTTCAATGACCTCCTCAAAAGTGCAAATACAATGCATTTGGAGGTGGAAGGCTATGTCTAGATTTAGGTTGGGCACAAAAATACTTACCAGCTATTTTTTAGGGAAAGTGCAAGGGAAGCGGCTAGCTATCCCTCTCCACCATTGTAGGAAGCTGGTGAAATTCTCATTAGGGCTTTATTTGGCGCCATATAAATCTACCATGGTGACATCACTCTCTATATTGTAAGAGAAGTGACACACAAACCTTTCTGCCAATTCTAGCCAAGTGAAAATTGATCCCCGAGGTAAATGTGTAAACCACTCCAAGGCTTGACCTCCTAAAATCTTGGGAAAAAGTCATATGAGATAATTATTACTATAGGACACCTCTTAACACACCATATAGAAATACTTTACATGATCCCATGGATCTCCCTTCCCTTTATATTTTTCAAATTTTGGCATGTCGAATTTCTTAGGAAAATGTTGAAGGGTCATAGTCTTGTCAAAAGGATAGGGACATAGTTCTTCATATTGATACTTTCTAATGTTCCCCATATTTTTCTATTGAAGTCTTGCAAGTTTTTCTTTTATATACTATAACTCTTGTGCGAGAAATTGTTCTTTAGTGGAAGAATTAGGGATATATACTCGATGATACCCCGTATCGTCTTCTCATTCATTTTCTCTATGGAGTTCACTGATTTTGACCTCAAGCCTTGAATTTTAAATGTTCTTCCTTGCTTCCTTTTGTACATGAGAGGTTAGCAAAGCTAATTTTAGGCTTAGGTTACTAATCTATTGTTGAATGGTGGTTTCTTCTTCTAAAGGTTCCTCCTCTCCCTCGTATTGTGGAGTTTCTTCAACATTCTCATGTCCTGACCTGTTTTTACGTGGCACTTTGATAAAGGGTATTCTATGTCCCACTACTTTATCAATTCCTACGTTGGAGGTAGAATCATTTCCATGCGTCAAAATATCCTCCATGTTGATAATGGGTTTCTCTTCTTCATTAGCGTTGTTCACAGGTGGGATTGTCTCATTTTCGGTGGCCATTTTGGCCCCTAATTCTACAACCCACGCTAGCACCTTATCCTTATTTCTAAAAATAAACTCATCTAATAAAGTAGTGTCAAAGTCAAACTCTGCGTGTGGGGATTCTAATTCATCTCCACTATGATCAAACATATCTTTTATCTCTTTTTCCATAGAAAATAGAGGCCCTAGATCATGTCCAATGAAATGGTTTGACCCTCGTCTGTTTGAGGCTTCCCAAGCTTGTGCGTGTTGTTCCTCGTATGTTTGTTTCTTGAGTCCTGATCATGTTTTGGGAGCCATGATTTATAGTAGTTTCACTAGGTTAAGTTATAAATGTTCTCAAAGATTTGTATTCACACCTAAGTGAAATGAAAAATGATTGACAAGAATATGAATGAATAACAATGTGAGAATACCAATGTGATAGAGTTATAAATCAATAGTGACACAAATGTTTGGTATATAAGACTGTCAAATGAATGAAGTACTTCCTAGAATGCGTTTTAACAAATTAGTTTGGTATCACAAGATAATTAACAAGATGTTCTCACTTATGCCAAGTTCAAAAGAATGAACAAGACATAAGTAACTACAAGAATTTAATGTGAGCTCCTAACAAGGTATACTAGAAGTGAGCTCAAATTCGATTAAGACCTATATCCCAAAAAAATTCAGTTACAATTCGTAAGTGACACAACAATGACACCAAGATATGTTAACCAAACTTTGTGAGAAAGTAAGGTATTGATATCAAGATGATATTGATATAACATGCACAAGTGGTAATACGTAGCACTCTTCAAAATCGAGGTAATAATAGAGTCAAACCAAAAGCTTAGAGTATAAATAGGAATTGTTAAAATATGTGGAGCGTAACCTTAAAATATAGATATTTAGGTCAGGTTCATAAGAAACACGACGTAAATACCAAAATTGTAGTGATATGATACAAACAAGGTAACCTTTCTAAGGAATTTCAAGACGAAGAACCACACCTAACTACAATGACGATCCTGACATGGGTATCAAGATCAAAAAGGCCACCAATGATATGAATATGCCTCCTCTCACTTTAGATGTTTTACTTACCCATCCGTAAACATGGATGGGCGTAAATGGACAAATAAGTGACAGAAACAATTGATTGGTAACACAAAGGTAATCACCTTTATTTTGATCAACAAAGTGTCAAAAGAACATGAAGGAAGTAGATCAAAAATGGGGATGAAAAATGCTAGTCTCACTTTTGCAAAGTTTTTCCTCGCCCTAAGCCAAGTGAAAAACTAAGCGAAAGTAATGCATCACATGTTTCGTGATGAAAAAGATGGCTCACAACTCAACACTGTTTTGAAGTAGTCAAAGTGGGCTCCTAGCCAAAGAATATCTTCCTAGGTGGTTCTCTCGTCCTAGGTGTTACAAAGTTGTCTTAAGCAAGCGTGATTTATCCAAAAATTCACACTGACTATTTTGGGAGTATCTCGGCTTTACTTTACCCCCTTCAAGAATAGTAGGTGTTGGTGTCCATTTTGATCCTCTATTATTTTTCCCTAATTTTACTTTTACTCTGCATTGCCTGAAATGTTTTCTACAGTTTTATTTGATGGAATGAAGTTGTTGCCTCTATTTCCATGCCTTAGTCCATTTGAAAATTATTTGACATGCCCCATTTTGTAAGAAATCTCCAAGTTTGCTATGAACGTGCCCTAAATTTTTCAAATCTAAAAGATCTACCATTTTTCTATGTTTTCCCAATCGTGGAGTGTTAAAATTGATCAATTTGTGCTTACTTTCCTCAAAAAACCCATGGGCATGGTCGTAAAATGTTTAAAAAATCCTTCCATGTGCCCTTTGATCAAAAAAATCCATCACCCATGAAGAAAAAATTGAATTTGGTCATCTCTGTAAATTTTGTGTTTTTTGATGGTCATACGGGTGTCATTTGACCGTCAAAATTAAGCTCACAATTCTCTTCCTACATGGCTAATTCTGGTTGGACAAGGATCGATGGGTTTTATTTGAAAAACTTAGCCATTTTTGGCTTTGGGAAGAAATTAAAAATTCCCCCCACAACTCTGCGAGGGGACACGTGTCATATTATTATGTGAAGGTGGAATAGGAAACTGGCGGGGAACTTAGGCATTTTATGCCTTTTTAGCGAAGGGGAAAAAGGGAAAGGAAAATCCCATGGGTTGGTAATGGAACAGGGGGTGAACACATGGTAGCGTGGCAGGTGTAGAGGGGATGTGGCTAGCGAGGGAACTTAGGCATTTTTGCCTTTTTGGTGAAAGGGGAAAAAGTTGGGGAATGGTCCGTGGGTCCACAATAGAGTAGGAGGTGGACACATGGTTGCGCGGTGGTAGAGCGGGGAAGTGCGGGCCATGGAAAGGAAAGGGAACTTTTCCCCTTTTGGTCAAAAAGGCCTAAGGTGAAATTTTGAAGTGCGGCCCCATGGCCAATCTCAGGTGGACACGTGTCCATGAAAGGTTAGAGGGAAGTGCGGGCCACGTAGAAGGAAATGGGGAACTTTTCCCTTTTTGGCAAATGAAGTTAAAACAAAAATTTAAGCCACATGCCCACAAGCGAATCAGCAACAGACATGTGGTGAAGGTAAAGTGGGTCAGGGGCCCAGCCGAAGGAAAATTGAAAATTTTCCCTTGGAAAAAAAGGGTGTTAAAATGAGAATTGAGCCCGTGGTTTTGTAGCGATAGAGAAGTTGACACATGTCAAGGGAAAAATCATAGGTGTGGACCCACGGGGAAAAAAGTGAAATTTTTCCAATTTTCTAAAAAAGGTCAAAATGCGCAGAATTGAAGTGTGATCCCAATGGAACCCACCATGTGCTACGTGTCAGCTCTAAATTTCAAGGGTGGAGGGGTGGAGAAAAAATTCAAAATTTTCCATTTTTTCCAAAAAATGTGGAAAATTAAAAAATGATCCCAAATTTGGTCCCAATTGTTCTTTGACACGTGGAGGGCCCAGATTGAAGGACAAAGAGCAAATCAAGGGCAACTATGCATTTTCATTTTTGGCCGCCATTTTTGTTCCAGGAAACTTGGAATTGTGAATTTTACATCAAATTTCATCAATTTTTTTGCGATTATATGTCATTTTGGCCTTCTAGGATCATTGGAATCGGTTTCATGACTTAATTTGCAGATTTGAGGTGTTGTTGAGATAAATTTTACTCATGCCCATGCAAGACATGAAGTATCAAATTATAAAGTTGCAAAACCAAATTGGGAAAGGATAGGATGAAATGATGAGGGGATGAGGGACCTGCATACCTTGAGGATAAAAAACATGCCTCCACAATGGATAATGATCCAAATATTTGCAATCATTCACCATTTTAGAAACACCTGGAAACTCTCGTTACAAATTTGTTAAATGTCATTTGCATTGAATCATGAAGAATTTTTGTAACAAAATTGATCCCTTGGCATATTCTTTTCTTGGGAAAGAAGGATCAAATGTGGAAAGAGATATATAATGCATTTTTGAGAAATGCAAAGGGGGGGAAGTTGAAAATTACGAGTGAATTTTGAGAGAAAGATCATTTTTTAAGAAACCTACCAAAGAACAAGGATAATTTCTTATATGTTAGATCTTCATGTATATGAATTGGTTACAAGTGTATAGCCATCACGAAGCTCTGAGATTGTTCATGAAACTCTCCCCTACTGATGAATCTAACAAGCTTTGGAGTTAATCTATGTTTTTCTGGGTAATATGATGTTTGTTATCATTTTAAATACCTGAAAATAGTTTTCATTGTTCTTGTTACAATCTTGCATTGAAAGTATTTAGGAATCACACAAAATCTCCATTTCTTGTTGATATTTTATTTGCATTTGCAATCTCATGTTCAGAAGAGCCTTCATCTGATAAAGAGATAAACAAATTTAAAATCACTTTACCTTCCTTGACTGTAAAGATTGCTTGTAATACTTTGGGGGTACCTTAGGCATGGTTTGATCAAGGATTTTTGTGTTTAATTGAGTTCTTTACTTCAAGATTTTGTGGTGAGTTCTCAAAGATTGTGTGAAGAGTGAAACTTGGGCTTCCATTTATTCCTCTTCTGGTTGAAAGAATATCCTGATTATTTGAAGCATTTTATCTAATAGTTGTTCAAGTATTGTAGTAGTTGTCAAAGATCTGATATTTCCCAGTTTGTCTTGTCAACACCCCACCAAAAAATTCATTCAAACAAACTAATCCTATCCATACTACCCCTGCATTGCATTGTGTGTCAACAAAAGGATCTAACCCATCTAAAAAAATGCACAAGGAAAATCAGGATTATACAATGTCTTCAGTAACCCTTGCCTTGCATTGAAAATATCTCCATAATCTGGGAGTGACAACTTGTAAAAGTCATATTTGGAGTGTTGATCATATTTTCCCAAGGAATTTTCATATTATTTGTATAAATTGAGGTATATCATCATCTCCTTCACCATTTTGGGGTTACAGTATAGGTTCTCTTACCTTGGTTGAAACACAACCTAAAATAGTGAGGGTTAGATCAAATCATTTCAAAGTGTTATCCATCTCTCCACAAATCTGAGTGCTAGTTAGATCACATCCCCGGCTACAAAATGACACACATCATGATCTATCTGACTTCAACCTTCATGTCATATCTCTGATACTACTCAGACTGAAAAGGAGAACAAATTTGGGTACCAACACCAAATGGTGTTGTTTCCAGGGATTATTTTGGATTCCTGGGAACTAATTTGTGTTGCTGAGATTGGTTTGTTGATTCATTACCAGTCCATATCTATTTAGCCCATCAACATCACCAACACCAAATGGCGTCATTTCTGGGGAGATGGGATTTAGTATTTCAGATCCCTGTTAATACTTCTTGTGTGATTTGTGTGCAATTACAAATCTGAGTATCATCTTCTAATCTGATTTATAAGATTGGAATGAAGACTAGAGTTCTAAGTTTGATATTCTCTTAGTACAATCTGATCCATGTGCATACATATTTGAGATATTTGAATGCATACCAAACCCTAGTAAAGTTCCTTGCAAATTCTACATGCAAATACATTGTTGAAGCATCATTTTATAATCAGATTTGTAAGGATTAAATGAAGATATAAGTTCTTCCTGCATTTTACCAGTTTCCAACAGTTGTTGCACTTCATTTACATTTGTGGTTGATGATTTCAAGAAGAAAGAAGGTCTGATATGTAAATTTGGTAACATTTTTAGTGCTAGTAGATATTTGACAGAGTATTTTAATGCATTTGCACAACTAGGGTGAAATTCCTTAGTGGCGAATCCATGCTGATTTGATATTAACAAATACCAATGCCTTGCCTTTCTGTCATTTATTTTTGTGTTGCTAATCTCTGTAAAACTAGAAGGAAGAAGATCTCTCTTCCTTATAGACTCTGCTAAGAAGTTATTTATAGATTTAAGAAGCTCAGAGTTGGAAGGGAGAAGAGTTTGGAATGTTGTTAAAGGTCAGACATCAAGAAAAGATATATCCATAGGTGTGAGAGACCAGCCTTTGGTAGAGGATTATCACTCTTCTTCAAGTGATTTTGATTCAAGCAGTCCTCTCATAAACTTGTTTTCCTTAGCTAGTGAAGGTCCTTCTGCTATACCTGGTAAGTTCCTTCTTCAATCTGCACCTGTGTGTTTCAATCCTCATAAAACTTTCCAAGAAAATCAATATTTAGAGAATACCAGTCTTGTAAATCACATTCTTGAGCCTCGAGCATCTTGCACTCCTCATCAGCTTGTTTCACCTCCAAGATCACCTCCACCCAATAATGTGGCTCAACCTAGACCTCCATTTGTTGTTAACACCTTTGGTCCTATAGACTTTAGAGGAATGGATGGTTACCCAAATGCCGTCCCACAAGATGTCAGAAATAGATTGCCAAAATTCCAAGGTAACAATGTAATAACTGATGATCAACATCTCAAACTTTTTGTTAACATGATGGAATATTTTGAGATAGAGTTTGAAGATGTGTATATTAATTTGTTCATTCATACATTAGAAGATGATGCTAGGGATTGGTACAAGGCTCTACCTTATAATTCTATTGATTCATGGACTGAAATGAAGAATGCATTTAGATTGTAATATGGTGATAAGACTGATCCTATATTTCTCTTGTTTGAATTTGAGAATATCAAGAAGAACCCCAATGAATAATCCATGACTTTAAAACAAGGTTTAACAAAACTTTTAGAAGGCTACCTATTAATCTGAGGCCTTGTGATGAGTCTTGTTTAATCAAATATGCAGATGCATTTGATAAGAAGGCAGCCTATTACTTAAGATACAAGAACCCTACCAATATGAGACAAGCTTTCACCATGGCACTTCAAACTGAAAACAATATCAAGGATGTTGGGAAACCTCTCAAGAGAGATGGTGTAAAATTTATAAACCCTGAAAAACCTCAAGCTAGCAAGGGTGCTGATTTAGAGGAGGTTGTGAAAACTTTAGCAGGGGTTGTCAAAGAAATCTCATATAAGTTGACAAGAGCTGAGAAAGGAATTGGGAAAAATTCACAAGGTTAGCCAAGAGCACAAAACCATGAAATATTGTCCAATCATCCTAGAGGTGATCAAAGGGTAGATGATAGGGGAAAAGGGCCCATGGAGTCTGTAAATAGACATCCTCAAGCACCTGAAGGAAGAGTGTTACCTGATCCCCTAACTGCTAGGATTGCTGCTATTAAAGAAGTTGTGTATATTGATTGCTATGATAGGTGTTTTCTACCCCAAGTGAAGTGGACCAGAAAGAAGGTGAAGTTAATAATGATGATGGTACTGATGATGATATTTGCATGATGGGTTGTTCTTCAAGCTCATAAGGAGGAGCAACATCTACTAAAGTAATAAGTGCTAGGAATGTTGTAACTTTTTGGGATTGCATCAAATAGGTAAAATTTTTCCTTCCCCCCATACTCTTGAAGTTGATGTAGTGTAAGCTTTTGAAATTCCTAACAATGACTTTGAATACTTAAGAGCTTTGATGATTAAGAAGTATGATGGTTGTATTCCTTTGAAGGAAGATAGACAATTGTTGATGAATGTTGTTGTAACTCAAGAGAAAGATTATAACACTAGAAGCAAAGTTGTTAACGGATTTGGGCCTCAAGCCAAACCTAAAACACCCTTGCTCATAAGAATTCCCAAAGAATTTCCTAGGAGAGAAACACTTGCCAAAGGCTCTACTGTCCCAAGAAAAAATTATAGTCCTCCTCATGCCCAATATGCCAAGAATCCATTGCCATCTAATGAATCTTCTTGTCTCCCTTCCAATACTATTTTTCCAAAGAGTGTTCCCTATGACATAGCCCAAGTATTGAGCCAAATCAAATTGAGTGTTCCAATCATTGAGTTTCTTAGAATTCCTTAGCATAAGAAGAGAGCATTTGGGTACTTGGGGTTGAAGGAAGAGAAGACAACTCCAGGTAGAAATGTAAATGTTGTTGAGATTCCTCCTCAAATCGTTGTTGACCTTAAACACCACCAGCAGTAGAATATCTTGAAGAGACACCTCAGGTATATTTTGGGACATCTTTGGTTGATTCCCAATTAAATGTTGATCCATTCTTCACAAATTTGATCGTAAAGGATATGCTACTTCACAATTGTATGTTTGATTCTGGTGCATCATGTAATGTCATGCCTCTAGAAGTCATGAATGAGTTGGATATCAAAGTGACAAAATCCTATGGAAAATGTACTGCCATGGATTCAAGAAAAGTGTTAGTAGTTGGTTGTGTGAAGGGTTTGGCTGTGCAACTTGCATCTTATCCTGGGAGGAATTTAAAATTGGATGTTGTGATTGTTGATTTCCATGCCAAATGGAGTATGCTATTGTCAAGGAAGTACGTTGTAAGTTTTGGAAGGAGTGTCCAAATGGATATGTCTTTTTCCACCATTCCCATTGAGGGCAACCTAGTCAAGCTCTATGGAGAAAAGAAAATGTTGCATCTAATTGAGGACCCAAAAAATGCTACTTATGAAGTATTACTTGTTGATGTTGATGCTGATAATTTTATTGGCTTTGTTGATGGAAAAGAACAAAAAATGGATCAGTTAAAGTGCCTTGAATAGGTATGTTCTCCTTGGACCTTGCTATTTGATGGAGCTTGCTCCAAATTTGGAAATGGTGCTAGTGTAATTCTGATTTCTCCTAGCTTGGAAGAGTTTGTTTTTTCCTTCAAGCTTAATTTTTAATGTACTAACAACATTGTTGAGTATCAAGCCTTTTTTTGGGTCTGAGAATTGCATGGAAGTATGATGTCAAGGACATCATTGCAAAGGGAGATTCAGAGCTAGTTGTCAAACAAATAAGAAAAATGTATGCTATAAAAAATCAACGGATGAAGTAGTATAAGCATGTAGTTTGGGATCTAATTGAGATGTTTGATTCCTTCAATATTTTGTACCATGATAGAAGTTTGAATGATGCTACTGACAATTTGGTAGTGTTGGGATCTAGATTTGGAGATTTCACTATTTCACCTTATTATGAGTACAATGTTGAAGTGTTAACTAGACCAGCTATCCCTGACAACATCAAACATTGGCAAGTGTTTGATGATGATGCTCAAGTGAAAAGGTTCTTAAAAAATCAAGGTGAGTTTGTAGATCAGCATATTGATTGGGAACCAATGGTGTGTGTGACTGAAGGAAGAGAGACTTTTTTTGGAAAAGATATTATCCAATTGAAATCTATCACCATTCTTAGAGGCCTTGTTGCTCTTTAGTCTAATTTTAACAATGTTGATTACATCATCAATAGAAACATGTCTACCTCAAGGGATGTGAAAGAGCATGACTTTGGAACAAAGGAAAAACCAAGAAAATTTTGGTTTGGCAACAGTTTAAACAAAGAAGAAAAATAGTCCTACCTCCAATTGTTGAAACAATATCAAGACTTCCTTGTCTGGTCATATTCAGAGCTGAAAGCATATAGAGAAGACTTGTTTCAACATGAGATTCCTATTGAAACAAATGCCAAACCATTTATACAAAAGAAAAGGCCAATTAATCCACTCCTCTCCATGAATATGCAAGGTGAACTGAAGAAATTGAAGGAGGGAGGGATCATTCAGCCCATAAGGTATTCATCTTGGGTTGCAAACCTTGTGCTAGTCAGAAAGAAGAATGGAGATATTAGACTTTGTGTAGACTTCAGAAATCTAAATAGAGCTTCATTGAAAGACAATTATCCTTTTCCAAACATGGAGAACATGCTGTAGTTAGTAGCTGGATCTGAATTATTGTCCACCTTGGATGGTTTCTCTGGCTACAATCAGGTTGTTGTCAAGGAGTCAGAAAGATTTAAAACTACCTTTACCACTCCTTGGGAAACATATGTTTATGTGAGAATGCCTTTTGGTCTCATGAATGTTGGGGATACTTTCCAAAGAGCAATGGATGTTTCTTTTCTTAGTTATATAAATGACTTCATTGTAGTTTATTAGGATGATGTGACTATATTTTCAAAGAGAAAAAAAAGATCACTTGCAACATTTGGAAAGAATGTTGATTAGATGTAGAGAATTTGGAATCTCTCTCAATCCAATGAAGTGTCACTTTGGGGTGTAAAAGGCCAAGTTGTTGGGTCATATTATATCAAAGGCTGGTGTCATGATTGATCTAGAGAGAATAGAAGTAATCAACAAGGTGCCAATCCCAAGAACAAAGAAGGGCATCCAATCTTTCTTTGGGAAAATCAATTTCATTAGAATGTTTGTGTCCAGTTTTGCTGAGTTGACTCTTCCTATCACATGCATGTTAAATAAATATCAAGCTATCAAGTGGGAGGAGGCTGCTATTTAGGATTTTGAAGGAATTAAGGAAGAACATAAACATGCACCTGTCTTGGCAGCTCTGAATTATAAGAAGCCTTTCCAAATCTTCTCCTTTGCTTATGAAAATACTATTGCATCTGTTTAACTCTAAAAGGATGAAGATGGGGCTGAGAGGCCTATTTCCTTCTTTAGCAAGGATTTACATGCTATTGAGTTAAAGTACACAATCATGGAAAAACAGTCATTTTCCTTGGTGAAAGCAACAAAGGTTTTCAAGCCTTATATTTTAAGTTCAAAAGTTTTTGCTTATGTTCCCCACACCATGGTAAAAGACATATTATCAGAGATGGAGATCTCAAGTAAAAGATGTAGATGGGTGAACAAATTGTAGGAGTATGATATGGACATCCAAACCACAAATTTGGTAAGAGGTTTGGGTCTTGCTAAGCTCATGGCTGAGAGCAACTTGCAAACCGTGGAAGTGAATGAGGTAGAGGAAGAAAGGGCAGATGTTTTTGGGAAATTGGTAAGATTCTGAGTGGTACAAGGACATAATCCTTTACCTTAGACACCTTTGTTGTCCTGATCATTTAAATAAAAATTCGAAAAGAGCCCTTAAGCTGGCCTCTCAAAAATACATCATCACTAACTTTGGGACTGGCTTGGAAGAATCCTGAAGGTGTCCTCTTGAAATGTATAATTGAAGATGAAGCTCCCAAAGTAATTACTGATTTCCATGGGGGAGTTTATGGAGGGACACTTTACTAGAAGGGTTATAGCACACAAGGTTTTGAGAGCTAGTTCATTGGTGGCCTACTCTCTTCGAAGATGCAACCATGCTGATTAGAAAATGTGAAAGATGCCAGTACGTTTCTCTTGAAGAATGAAATCTTTAGGCTCCCTTCCTTTGCAGCCTGTATCAATTGAAGCTCCTGTCAAATATTTGGGGATGGACTTCATTGGTGAGATTTCAGACCCTTCTAGTGCTATGGACATAAGTGGATCCTTGTAGCCACAGATTACTTCACCAAGTGGGTAGAATAAATTCCCACCAAGAAAGCAACACACCAAGTTGTTATGGAATTCTTGCTGAATAATATCATACGCAGATTTGGTGTGCCAGTCAAGATTGTGGCTGATAATGCCATGTGTTTTAGACCTAAATCTTTGATGGCAATGTGCAAGGAGTACAGAACCAATTTGACTTATTCTTCAAACTATAACCCCCAAGGGAATAGACAAGCTAAGTCTAGCAATAAGAATTTGTTAAAGATCATTCGGAGGACCTTGGAATTGAACAAGAGAAAATGAGGTGAATAACTGAAAATTGCAATTTCAGCTGATAGGATCACTGCCAAGAGAGCTACTGGTAAGAGCCCATTTGAGTTAGTGTATGGAACTCAAGCTCTTCTACCCTTACATCCGCAATTATCTTCATTTCAATTTATTCATTAACTTGAGGATCAAGAAGTCAGTCCATATGAAACAAGGATTAATCATATTGTGGAGCTAGATGAAGAGAGAAGAGCATCCCACCAGAGGCATATTAGGTTTAGAGAGAAATTGAAAAGATTGTTTGACAATAAAGGTCACTCCTAGGGTCTTCAATATTGGAGATCTGCTTTTGCTATGGGAAAACAGAAATGAGGATAAGGGCAAACATGGAAAATTTGATGCATTATGGATGGGCCCTTATTACATTGATATCAGAATTGGTGAGAATACCTTTTTTCTTCAAAGATTTAGATTGGGAATTTCTTGAACTTCCTGTTAATGGCAAGCATCTGAAGCATTTCTTGGATTAATCCCCCAAATTTGAGGTATGCACAACTTGTACAGTGTATAGTGTTTGGTTTTTTCTCTGTTTTTGGTTTTTTGTCAGTTTGTGGTTTGCCTTGCTATGTGGCATCCATTTTTGTCAGGTTCTCAGCTGGGTGTTGGTGATTTTTGGCTCATGAATCCTTTTCCCAATAGATTTTTTGGCACTTGGTCTACTTATTTTTCTTGTGGAACTCACTGGGAGTGCCCATCCCTGAGCAGGAGCCGATGTTGGTGTCCATTTTCATCCTCTATTATTTTGCCCTAATTTTCCTTTCACTTTGCATTGCTTGAAATGTTTTCTACAGTTTGATTTGATGGAATGAAGTTGCTGCCTCTGTATCAATGTCTTAGTCCATTTGAAAATTATTTGGCATGCCCCATTTTGTAAGAAATCTCCAAGTTTGCTATGAACATGCCCTAAATTTTTCAAATCCACGGGCTCTACCATTTTTCTATGTTTTCCCAATTGTGGAGTATTAAAATTGATCTATTTTTTCTTACTTTCCTCAAAAAACCCATGGCCATGGTTGTAAAATGTTTAAAAACTCCTTCCATGTTCCCTTTGATAAAAAAATCCATCACCCACGAAGAAAAAATTGAATTCGGGCATCTTTGTAAATTCTGTGTTTTTTTACGCTCATACGGGTGTCATTTGACTATCAAAATTAAGCTCACAATTCTCTTTCTACATGGCCACTTCTTGTTGGACAAGGATCGGTTGGTTTTATATGAAAAACTTAGCCATTTTTGGCTTTGGGAAAAAATTCAAAATTCCCCCGCAACTCCGCAAGGGGACACGTGTCATGTTATTATAAGAAGGTAGAATGGGAAGCCGATGGGGAACTTAGGCACTTTTTACCTTTTTGGCGAAGGGGAAAAAGGGAAAGGAAAATCCCGCAATGGGTCTGTAATGGAACATGGGGTATACATGTGGTGGCACGGTGGCAGAGCGGGGAAGTGTGGCCTACAGAAGGAAAAGGGAACTTTTCCCCTTTTGGTCAAAAAGGCATAAGGTGAAATTTATAAGAGCGGCCCCATGGCCAATCTCAGGTGGACACGTGTCTATGAAAGGTTAGAGGGAAGTGCGGGCTGCGGAAGGAAATGGGGAATTTTTCCCTGTTTGGCAAAAGAAAATAAAGCAAAAATTTAAGCCGCGTGCCCACATGCAAATCAGCGACAGACACGTGACAAAGGCAGAGTGGGAGTTAAAATGAGAATTGAGCCCATGGTTTTGTAGCGATAGAGAGGCTAGAACGTGTCAAGGGAAAAATCAGAGGTGCAGGCCCGTGGGGCAAAAAGTGAAAATTTTCCAATTTTCTAAAAAAGGTCAAAATGTGCATAATTGAAGCATGATCCCAATGGGACCCACCATGTGCCACGTGTCAGCTCCAAATTTCAAGGGTAAAGGGGCGGAGAAAAAATTCAAAATTTTCCATTTTTTCCAAAAAATGTGGAAAAGTAAAAAATGATCCCAAATTCGGTCCCAATTGTTCTTTGACACGTGGAGGGCTCAGAGTGAAGGACAAAGATAAAATCAAGGGCAACTATGCATTTTCATTTTTGGCCACCATTTTTTCTCCAAGAAACTTGGAATTGTGAATTTTGCATCAAATTTCATCAAATTTTTGGTGATTCTATGTCGTTTTGGCCTTCTAGGATCATTGGAATCAATTTCTTGACTTAATTTACAGATTTGAGGTGTTGTTTAGATAAATTTTACTCATGCCCATGTAAGACATGAAATATCAAATTATAAAGTTGTAGAACCAAATTGGGAAAGGATAGGATGAAATGATGAGGGGATGAGGGGCCTGCATACCTTGAGGATAAAAAACATGCCTCCACAATGGATAATGATCCAAATATTTACAATCATTCACCATTTTAGAAACATCGGGCAACTCTCGTTGCAAATTTGTTAAATGTCATTTTCAGTGAATCATGAAGAATTGTTGTAACAGAATTGATCCCTTGGCATATTATTTTCTTGGGAAAGAAGTATCAAATGTGGAAAGAGATATATAATGCATTTTTGAGAAATGCAAAGGAGGGGGGGGAGTTGAAAATTATGAGAAAATTTTGAGAGAAAGCTCATTTTCTGATAAACCTACCAAAGAACTAGTGGAATTTCTTCTATGTTGGATCTTCATTTATGTGAGTTGGTTACAAGTGTATAGCCATCACACAGCTCTGATATTGTTCATGAAACTCTCCCCTTCTGATAAATCTAACAAGATTTTGAGTTAATCTAAGTTTTTTCTGGGAAATATGATATCTGTTATCATTTTAAATACCTATAAATATTTTTCATTGTTCTTGTTGCAATCTTGCATTGAAAGTCTTTAGGAATCAGACAGAATCTCCATTTCTTGTTGATAGTTTAGTGGCATTTGCAATCTCCTGTTCAAAAGAGCCTTCATCTGATAAAGAAATAAACAAATTTAAAATCACTTTACCTTCCTTGACTGCAGAGATTGCTTATAAGCCTTTGGGGGTACCTTAGGCATGGTTTGATCAAGGGTTTTTGTTTTTAATTGAGTTCTTTACTTCAAGATTTTGTGGTGAGTTCTCAAATATTGTGTGAAGAGTGCAACCTGGGCTTCCATTTATGCCTCTTCTGGTTGAAATAATATACTGATTATTTGAAGCATTTTATTTGATAGTTGTTCAAGTATTGTAGAGGTTGTCAAAGATCTGATATTTCCTAGTTTGTCTTATCAACACCCCACAAAAAATTTCATTCAAACAAACTAATCCTACCCATACTACCCCTGCATTTCTTTGTGTGTCAACAAAATGATCTAACCCATCTACAAAAATGCACAAGGCAAATCAAGATTATAATATGTCTTCAGTAACCCTTTCCTTGCATTGAAAATATCTCCATAATTTGGGAGTGATAACTTGTAAAATTCATATTTGGAGTGTTGATCATATTTTCCCAAGTCCTTTTCATATTATTTGAATAAATTGAGGTATATCTTCATCTCCTTCACCATTTGGGGGTTACAATATAGGTTCTCTTACCTTGGTTGAAAGGCACAACCTAAAATAGTGAGGGTCAGATCAAATCCTTTCAAAGTGTTATCCATCTCTCCACAAATCTTAGTGTCATTTAGATCACATCCCTGGATACAAAACAACACACATGGTTATCTATCATACTTCAAGATTCATAACATATCTCTGATGCTACTCAGACTGAAAAGGAGAACAAATTTTGGTACCAACAGTAGGCAACTAGTGCGTCTACATGTACTATCACTACGGTCACCATACGGACAACCGGTAATGCTATCTCACAAAGGAATCACTAGTCAATTAGGTAGTGTGGAGCACTTCCTGTTTCATCCACAAGGTTCCCTCTTGTGTGGACTACTTTGGGGTTCCTGGAACCACCCCCATTGTTGTAGCTTAAGGCAGTATGCCAAAGGAGTTATGTTCTAGTTGAGCAGATAGGGACGTACTCTTTTCCAAAACCTGTAATACAATGTTTTGAATATGTTGTTCTTTTTATCTTGTTTAATTAGGTTTGGTTTTCTTGAACACCTTTTGGAAACCTGTATGAAAACTATATCAGTAGTTTTTGACTTCATTTTGATTCCTTATTTCTTTGACAAGTGTGGTGTTTTGGTCCTGTATGATAAGTTTAGTAGTTTTCCATCAAAAGAGTAAACATCATTTTTGATTCTCAATATCATCTAAGGATGCAAGAGAAGAGCATACATGATGTTTCCAAAATCCAAAAAGATATCAAATGGAAAAACATTTTAATTCAAACACACCAAGTTAACCCACTCCAATTCAAATATTCCTAACAATTTTGAAGCATTAAAAAGACCTAAGAATCATTTATTATGCCCAAGATCACCCCAAAAGATGTGAGGGAAGAGCATACATGATTTTATTCTTGTAAGAAAACATGTAAATTTTATCTAATCAAGTAAAAGCATGTAAAAAATGCCCTATAGAAATGAGTATTTAATTAGATAAAACCTGCAAGAAAGTTAGCACCCTAACACATTAATCTCAAGAAAAAAAATGACACCTACACCCCTGTTTGGCATCTATGTGCGGGTTAGGGTGGATATGTTACTCTTTTTTTTTCTAATTTACAGTGTACTTGCACCACCCAAGAGGTGTGTGTGCCACCAGAAAGATGTATGCACCACAACAGATAAAAAACAGGATTAGATTCGTATAGAACGCCTACACTACCAAAAAAGTGTGTGCCACCAGAAAAGCATGTACACCACCAGAAAAGCGTGTGCGCCACCACTAATTAAAATAGTATCAGATTCTGACAGAATTCTTGTGGCACCAGAAACATTTCTATGCCACCAGAAAATCATGTGCGTTGGGGTTAGGGTGTATACGTTGATCTGATAGGTTTTGCGTTGCAGTGAAGGTACAATACAAAATGATGTTTGTTATCAAGTTAGGGTATGTGCACCAGGGTTAGTGTGCTTGCGCCAAGGTCAATAAATAGAGATTCAGACTTCGACAGTGTGTCTGCACCACTTGAGAGGTGCTTGCGCCACCATAAATGTGCATGCGCTCCTGTTACAGTGCCTGAGCCACTCCTGCAACAAAAACATGAAAAAAAACACCAAAAAGTTAACAATACTTCAATTTTTAGCAATTTAGTTTTAAAATGGCAACAACTCATTAAAATGATGGCTATGAACAAGAACCTACACATATAATATTAGCAAAAATTCCAAGAAAATGGACAATAATTACTACATTTGCATATCAAAAGTTAGCCACAACAATAGAATTTAAACTAAAATGCCAAGGGACTAGTTTCCCACCAGGCATGCCAAATGTGTGTATAGTTTCATGGTTAAGCTAAGTTAATGAAAATAAAGACTAACTCCTAGTATTATTAATTAACAAAGTTAAAGCAAATTCTAAAGCACCATCAAGATAAGAGCTAAACAAGGTTAGACATATGAAATTATTTACATTTAAAACATCAAAGCATAAATCAAACTAAGCATGCAAATTTGTTAAGAACCTCTACTCTTTTGATTAACAACAAAATTAAATGAACCTATGTAGACTCCATGGCAATAAAAGTGGTTGTTATTGATATCTAAGAACCTGATAATGAGAGCTTATCAAATTTGGGCTACAAGACCCTTTTGACAACTCCCATATGACCCAAGAACTTTGGCTAGAAAAAGAGGATTAACTCTTCAAGTGGTGAATTCTCAAAATTAACAAAGGAAAGATTTTAGTCTATTTGCTATGTGCTTTGCTTTTGTCTTCTCAAGAAATTTAGGTGTGTGTGTAAAGGTAGGAGGAGGGCTCTTTATATAGCCCAATGGATAAAGGAACCACTACATCCCTTTTCATGTGGGATAATAGGGATGTTGAGTTAGTTATGGATAAGGGGGGTTTAGATAGGGTTGAGTTAAGTTTAGGAGGGTTTGTTTGTCCTTTAGTGACTCATGTGGATAAAGGGGTCCTTTTAATTAATCAAGGTGACTTAATTAATAGATGTGCAAGATTATAAAAGCTTTTAGAGGAATATTAGTATGATTTAGACTATAGAAGGGGATTAAATCAATTGAATATTGATTTATTGGTTAAATGAAAGGAGATGCTAATTAATTAATAATAATTAATTAGTCTAAATAGAAGGGGGGATTAATTAATAAAAGGTCGTTAATTAGGGTATTTGTTGGATAGGTCACTTAATTAATTGGCGTAGTGTAATTAATTAATGACAATAGGAGAAAATATGAGCTCTTTTGACAAAATGTCACCAATTTTGTGGGAAAGGGGATAATTAGTGCAATTTAAGTATTTAAATTTCTCAGGCGTAATTATAGGTGTCTACAGATGATGAGCAAGCACTACAGGAGCGCATGGAAAAGTTAATGTAGTTGGAAAAACGGTGATCACTTGCTAGATGGAGTCAGAAGACTGAAAAGGTGTGACAAAAATCATGGCATGATCGCCATGTTAAAAAAAAAACAATTTGAGGTTAGGAAGATGGTATTGCTTTATGACTCCAAATTTTTGTGCCATCCTGGGAAACTACAAGTCCATTGGTTAGGAACATAGATCATCTCATACATCCTTGATTCAGCATATGCTAGTTATAAGCACTGGATGGGATGAGGTTACCATGTTACTTCAATGGGAGTAAGTTGAAGCCCTACTATAAATAAGGCTTTTGTATATTCAGAAATAAGGTAGTTTTTCCAATTAGTTTAGATTTATTTTAGTCTTGTTGTTTGTTTCCTTTGATTTCATTTTTGGCTTTGTGTTGTGCATTGGTATGTAGGTAGCTAATTGCATTGTAAGAGGTTCTATGCGCAGAGGATTGCGCATAAAATTTTGTGTGGGGTGAGGTAGCAGAAATTTTGAACATGGAGGCGAACAGCTTCAATAGTGGACTATTAGGGGAATTAACTTGAAGATAAAAGAACGAGAAATGTAATGGATGAAATGTGTAAATTGATGTAGTTATGAAGGTGGGTTGACAAAATCTGAAGACCAAAAAAAGGTAAAGATGACGTTGTATGACATAAGATAGGAAACATTAAAAGGAACTACTTAGTAAACAATGCAGAGGTTATGTACTTTGGCACAGAGGTGTGCGTGAAGGAGGTATGTGCCAGTCTAATTCATATTGGAGTGCTAGAAGGTTATAACTGCAAAGCGCGAGAGGAAGTTACAGAATTTTCTTTAAGTGAAGTAAAGCATTTTATTAAAAAAAAAAGGACAGAGGAACTCTAAGGAATCGGTAAAGTATAAATAAGAGATAAGGATATTCATTTCAACTACCTTATCTTAGAGTACTTATTTTATGCTCCTAAGCTCGAAGTGTGATGAGGGTTTTTCAAAGAAGAGAAACGTGAAGTACTATCATGAACCAGTGGACTTGTGCAAATCTGTAGTAAAATATGTGACATAGCATGAAGGGAAGAAGAAAACAAAGTAGGAAAGAGGTGAACTAAAAGAGAAGAAGGGAATTTGTCGAGTTAGGGAAGTCAAAAGAGAGGAATATGACACCTATGGCATGAGTGAAAAATGAGAGGGACATGGCTCCAAAGAAGGATAAAAAAAGACACTAGTGGTGGAAAAGGACAACCCCATGGAGATCTACTTAGAGATACGATATGTGCCTAGATTTATCAAGGATGAAAAATGGAGCTCGAAGCTATATAAATGTAAGATCAATGAGTACAACCATAGAACAACTGACAATGAAAATTTGATGCGAGTGGACCTTGTGTTAGACACCTTGATGGTGGATGAGCTTGGAAACCATAAGTTTGAAAACTCGGTGAAATAAGCGTTACAAAAGATTGGGGTTTTGTAGCTATGGGAGTTTCCCTTCTTCTCCAAACCCACCCCACTTTTTCAGGTGGTTAATGTCATGTGTGCATGAATATTTCTTCTACTTCACCGAAAGAAGAATGAGGATCACATGCCAATTGATTTGAATTGTTATGGGCCTACAAAACACTAGAGAAGATATGGTGCTTGATTTATGTGTCATGGCCAAGATTGAAGAGCTCGTGAAAAAGGTGAATAACAAGAAGGGGGGAGAGCACAGATAATTACAAATATCCTAGACCCATCATTGAGAGTCATCTTCTGACTCATTAGTTGCAAATTGGGTGCATCAAAAATGTGGATGGTCATTAACTTAAGGTTCTTGTACATGGCCTACAAGGTATCAAATAGGGCACACTACAATGTTTCCTAATTCATTATGAATAACATCATCGAAGATGCGTGGGTACAGAATTAGGAAAGAGAAAAGATCACTTGAGAATCCATCTTGTTATTAATCGTTTTTTGGGAGATTAGTGTCCCAAACAAGACTAGATGAGAACATGTGAGTTCACCCACCCATGCATGCATCTCCTGCAATACACTTCACTAATTTCACCTACGATGGGATCATCTCAAGTGCTTACAAGGCTCGGATGAATAAATGGGTCGATCATTTACACAGAGATTTTGAGAACAAGTGGCACATCCCCCAAGAGCTACCATAAGTTTTTACAGACAAGGTAAAATTTTTTGTTATCCAACATTTCTGTCTAGAAAATTTTATGATGGCCAAAGGAGAGATGGGGCCATGGTGCAATCTCCCTTTTGCATTTATATCCATATATATGAAATGCATCATCAACTGGATCAAGGACGTGCAGAAGTGAATTTTTGATGTAAACAAGGTGGATGTTGATGTCCACACATTGCACGCTACATATAATTATGGTGCTCGTCCTACCTATGTCAAGGTTTTGGAGCCAAATTTCCTGGACTTATACCCACAAGTCAGTGTTACCATCAAGGGGTATTTCCATCAGGTATTCATGTAGTTTTACCCCAAAACATAGGGAGGGATTGAAGTGGAGGTTATAAACTCTCCCTTTCCTAAGCCATGGGAGAAACCAATCCCACCCATGAAGGCAGTAAAAGAATAATAAGAAGAAGAAGATGAGGAGGAAGAGGAGGAGGAAGGGAAGTTAGACACTTCAAGGAAGAGGAAGTACTAAATGTGTCAGAATAGTAACAAGGGTGCCAACACTTTAGAACATGGTGGTGCCAACACCTCATTACCAGGGCATGGGAAGAGGTAGAAGAGAAGGAAGAGCTTGAGGAAAGGAAAAAAAAGACACATGGCGCATCAAGCCCTGTAGCATGCTTAGAGGAAGGAGAGGAAGAAAACCCCACCACTTTCAAAGTAATATTGGAAGTGGAGTTGGAGGGGTAGGAGGTTGAGGTAAATTCCATAGATACATGAGAGGCATGGGAAGGAGAGGATCATTTAGTAAGGGCTAAGAAGAGTCCAACATGTGAATTTGCTACACCACAGAAAGCCATCCCAAAGGGAGATGAGGGGGGCTACTTTATTATAAAGGAGGATAAGGGATTCACTCTTGGGGAAAAGAATCAGAGGATAAAGCATAAGGCTACAAATAAGAAGTGAATGCCAGTTTCCCCACACATGGACTTCATAGATGACCCCATGAAGGTCTTTCACACAAGATTCCAGTCAACCCTCTCACTAGAAAAGTTGCATGGTTGAGATTTAATGGCTCAAGATGGGGGTGTGCCTAGGACCAGTAACATTCTCAGCTGGAGCATGCACTACCACATTAAGTAACTTGAGTGTGAGGTCAATGATCATGTGATCAAGACCATTCACTTGAAGAATAAGCGAGGAAATACATATAAATTAGTGAACCCCAACCACCTAACAGATGAGAAAGTGTGTAATTCATTGCAAAAGATATCGTTATAGGTAATCCGGTGTAGTATGGATAAAGAGGCCACTGTTCAAACCTTGATCATAGAAAGAAAGAGAAAGGAGAAGGAAATAGATAGGTTGTTCTAGGGGTTAAGGGGAGAGTAGTCATAAAAAAAGGAGGGTGTATGATCAAGCTGACACCCTCACGTAGAACATTCTGGGGCAATGTTTGGCGTTGGTAAGCTAGGCTGGGACCAACTATGGGGATGAGATGGAGTACCTTGAGGACCTCATGGGGATATTACCTGTTAACATAAAGGATGGTGCAGGACCCATAGCTATAGATATTGCAAAGGAGAAATAAGAAAATGAGTTTGCAATTGAAGCCCATATCACAGAGTTGGAATATTTTATCTGCCAACTCAAGGAGTAAAATATACTGGTGGATAGAGGGTTCAATAGCTATAGAAAATGTGAGCCAATCATCGATGTGTAGGTCATAAAGGAAGAGGTATCCCTCAAAGTGTTACAGGATACCATCCCCACTAACAAGGCAGAACGTGTATAGTTGTTTATTAACACCACAACCTAGAAGGAGAAGATCAAGACAATGTGTGAAAAGATGGATTTCAGAATTAGTCAACTACGAGACTCCATCACTGACTAGATGGATGAGTTCAAGGGTGTTTTCATGGAGCTAGGAGTGGCCATTAACACATTGAGGGTAAAAGTGGAAGAAATCAACCTAAACTAGGTATCAAATGTCTTGGGTGAAGTGTCAGGTAAGGCCTTATCATAATTGAATGTCTAGGAAAAATTAAAGGATGAGATTGATGTGAAGTTCCCTAAACTCGTCCATTTTGTCACATAGCATCCCTCCCCCATTTCTCAAATTACTTTATTCAATTTATCTCCCAACCTCTATTATTTATTTATTTCAGCAGTATTCTAGTTGACAAAAAAAAAATTGTTCGGAAGGCACAGAGGTTTGTCGGGATGGTAACTAGTTTAGTATGGAGTGATTTTGGGCCCCTAAAAATTAACTAAGTACCTAAGGTGCGAAGCCTTGTGGTGTGTAGAAACAGATCACAAAGTCATGGAAAGAATTAGTCCTTGGAGAGGTGTGAAGGATCGCATCGGGGTAGGATGGAGTTAAGACTTAGTGAGTTTGGGACAATAGGAAAAATATGTGTATAACAAGAGAATAGAAAAGTGACTAGATACAAATGTGGATAAGATATGGAGACTTGTGATTCATGAAAAGGATATTCCAAGGCATCATTACGGTTATCATGATAGAATAAGGAGTTGAGGTTGTTAAGGATTAGTTGACACATGTGTGCTAAAGACACTCAATTGATGGAAATGCATGGTGACATCTGGCATATTCCTAGGTAGTGGTAGAGCAATCATAAGAAGATTCCTGCAGGATCTTGTAGATGATGATGGATGATTAGGATAAGATCCCTTCTTATGCTTGATATAGAGGGTATTTTTAGAGAAGGATAGGGATATATAGAGAGAGAGAGAGAGATATGAAGTGAGGGTATATGTGGAAGGAGGCATGTAATGGCGAGCTTTTTGATGTAAAGAAATCTCTTCTAGTATGAAAATACAAAGAAAAATAATCGAACTCTCTTGATGCAATCTTGGATACCATATTTTGGCTTATAAGTATAATGAAGTAATTTTGCAACACTCTTGTAATGGATCTTGATTTGTGTATTTTTTCTTTTTGTTCATGTGTGTGTTATGGGTTTTCTTGATGATGCTCATGGGTCGAATATTATTTCCTTTATATGATTATGTTAATTCATGTTTACAATGCATTTAGGCTAGGATTTAGTGTTTACATCTTGAATTCCATGAATGAATGCACTTGTTTCTGGTTATATTACATACTTGTGTTGAGAAGGAACGTTCTCATGAGGCTCACATAAAGGAGGGACTTATCACCTACATGTGCCTTGGGTGAGCTTCTAGGATAAGACTTGATGATATTTCATCGCGCTTGGGATTGGTTGTTAAAATAGGTAGTGATAATAAATACTACAACTTGCTTTCCATTGCATATTAGATCTTTTGTATTCCTGATATTATCTAATTGATCTTAGTCATTTGATTAAGATTTAATTTTTTTAAATCATTTAGTGAACCCCACTTTTGATCAAACCTTAGTTGGCCATATGATCCCTCATTTTTTTTTCTTTATGTGTTCCTAATGGCTTACCAAAATATTATGTCTACTCATCTTTCCAAACCCCCACTACCCAAGTATGATCCCTTACATATGACTAGTCTTTAGCCTTTTTTTGCAAATGCCAAAGAAGAATATGACTTTTACCATAAGGAACATACTATCTTTATATGTGACTTTCCTATTCTAATTATAAAACTTATAAACCATTATCATAATGTATCAATCCTACCCCCTATTGAGGCTACTAGTTCTTGTTATATTAATAGTGATATTTATTCTCATGCTACAAATGATACATGTGTTGAATATTTGGTGTTTTTTTAGATTAATAATGTCTTGTTGATGATTCTTGTGATGCCCATACTTCTAATGATGTTTTAGATGTTGTTCTCAAAGGTAATTTTCTTGAATTTTCTTCTCCTCAACTTACATATGCACAAATAATTAGGGTTGATTCTATTACTACTGATAATGATATTAATTTTTCCCCTATTTCATTTCAACCACGTTCTTTTCCATTAAATATGGTTCCTATAAAGACATATCTTTCTTCGTCTACTAGTTGCGTGTAACATAATAATGCTAGTACTCATATTTATTCTCATGATGTGTTAAAGTCTACAAAAGCTAAAGATTTATGTGTTCCTACCCTTTATATTTCAAAGGATAATGTCCATAATGATAATCTTAAAGATAATGTGCATATTTATTGTATTCCTTATTTTATTGAGCTTGATAAAAGTGTGCAAACTTGTATCCCTATCAATTCTTCTACTAATGTGCATACCCATAGATATCCATTTTATAATCCTAATATTACCTTCCAACCAAATAATGTACCGATGGATACTCATAATGGAAATATACATCCTCTTAATGAACCTCTTTATGTTTATGTCATTCCCCCATAAGAATTTCTTTCTCTTATGAATTTTGTAGGTGATTTAATAAATAAGATTCATATTTTTACCCTTGAGAGTAGGGCATATTATGCTAGTAATGATAATAATTCTCTTCATGGAAATAATATTCGTAGGAAAATCTAAAACTCAACTTTTCTTAAGGGTTTTATTGTGCCTAATTTTACACTCTTTGATGGAACGAGTAATCCTTACATTCATCTTAAGGATTTTAGGTTCTATGGATTCACATTATAATTATAGATTAATTCTAAAATCATTTCCTAATAGTTTTACTGATATTTTTTATTATTATTATTGGCAAATAGTTTTTTGAAAGGGACTATACCCTTGTATACAAAGAGGGCCTAGAAGCCAGAATAGGAATGAAAAATATTATAAGAAGGATCAAGACCTAGATAAGAAATAGAAATATAGGGTAACCAAAGAGAAGTTACCCCAAAACATCACACCAGTTCGAACACTACAGAAGAGTAGCTAAAAAATAGCAAAAAACATGATAGAAGGCAACAAGAGCAGCATAGATCCACAATTACTTCTTGGCAGCTTTGGAAATTCTAGATTTAATAGTCTATCAAGAGGTGAACATAGCCAATGCTGTCATATGAGTAGGGTCAGTAATATCCAGCTGTTGAATGGTTTGTTTGGTTTCCTTTTCTGTGCCCCAAAGAGTTGCTGGTATTCCACTGAGATTAGAGACCCAACGGACATGCTACTCAATAAATTCCTTGATTGCACTAAATATAGCCATATTATGGTCATGGCGAGACTTGATTTTCCCTAGATGGTTTTCCAGGGAGTAATTTTTTTTGTAAATATCATCAACCTGTTTAATGTCAATATCAGCCTCCTCCTCCTTCATCCTCTTACCTTTTTGCTTAACCAAGTTTTTGACTTCTTCTTTCAACAGCAACATGTTTGTTTCTAATGCTTCTAGCCTTTTTGTGGAGCTATCAGTGTATGTCTCTTGAGAACCCATACTACTAATATGAAGGAGATTATGAGAAACCTCCAAGTCCTGAGGGACGTTCCCCGAAATAGGGGTATCCAGGTTCAGTCTTTTAGAAGACCTAGTTATAGGTCTGGTTGAAGTGTAGGCGAAGGGGGTGGGAGCAGAGGTGGGGGGGATGACATGGGGATCTGAGAAGGAAGGCATAGGGGCAGTAGTAGCAGTGATGGGGATAGAAGGAGAAGAGATTGGGGTATCGGTAGCGGTGAGTGGAAAAGATGGAACAGAGATGGGGGAAGTTGGAATGCCGGGAAGCTTAAGAAGAAAAAGTTTATGCAACAAGAAAATGAGACCTTGATGTAAAGGGACCACACGAGTATGCTTTTGGAAATCCAAAATGGAGCGCTCAAGAGCATTAAGAAGATAATGAGGGAAACATACCATGAAATTTTTGCGGAAGTGATTGAGGAACACAAGATTTTTTAAGGGCACTATGCCAAATCTCCCCTCTAAAGAGATGTATCGCACCATCATATGGGTGACCACGTCAAAAGGTGGAGGGATAGAGCTGATATTATTGCTTCACATTGGTTTCATCACTTGCATAGTGGTCTATTAGTACTTATATTAATGGAAGAAGCATTTCTTAGGTGTTTTATTTCTAATAATGGTCCTAAATTTACATTTGAATGTTTACCTTCTTTACATTTTGGTAAGGATGAACATGTTACTGATTACATTTTTACATTTCAAATATTGCATGCATCATTTACTTCATCATCCCATTGATTTATAAATGCAATATATCTTTTTTTGTGGCTTGATTTTCCCTATAAAAGATAATTTATTGTATGACACACGTGAATTTTTTGTAGTTCTTTATCAAAAATTTATTCATTTTGAACAAGATATGTTTAATGTACATTTTGTTGCACATGTTTCTAGTTCTTCTACTAGTCCACCGAGTACATCTTCTATTCCTCTTATTACACCACCTTCATGTTCTACATCTCCCACTAGACATTATTGTGATCATTCATCCCATTTTCATATACCTCCACCACTCTTCAGTCCCCCTCCCAAGCACAAGCCATTATATTTTTCACATTCTGTCAGGATTCATGATATCTTTCACACTTTGATTGATGATAATTTGATTCAATTTCATTCTAATGACCATCCTCATCCTCATTAATTACGATAGAATTATAACCAACAATTTTGTAATTTCCATAGGATCAATGGTCATAAAGAAAATAATTTGTATGCACTCCATGATAGGTTTCAATTAATTGAGGACAAGGGTCTCATTTTTTGTAGTGTACGCCATGTTGATCGATCACATCCTTTTGTGCCACGATTTCGAACACTAGTATCTGTTACTTTTACATCTCATTCTTTTAAAGTTATTTTTCCTATTCCTCCCTGAGTTTCGACTACATATGAGACAAATCATTCACTTGTTATTCAAACCAAACCTAAGTGAGTCCTGAAGGAGCATCACTTGCCACTACATGATTCACATATTCCTAGTGTTTCTATGATCACCTTGGGATTATAATTTGACACTTATGCTCCTGATACTACATGGAAATCATTTGAACCACTTGTGCATAGTCGTCACCTTCTTTCTAGGTAGATGTTTTATGTTCGTTAGTGCTATATGATTCCATGGATTTTCTATACATGTATGCTACTATTTATTTATTTTTGTTATATTTCCAACACATGATCGATTATTCCCTAAGTTATCTTTTTTAGTGTTATCATCTACACTACAAGTACAACTTGATAATAATACCACATTCATGTTTATCATCATCACTACACTATCAACATGTATAATCTAATCTACGACATCACCATAAACCTAATAAATATATCATCAATCATGAATTCAACAAATATCAAATCAAATCACCAATAGCTCACACAAATACACAATCCACATCATCGTATCATAGAAAAACTTATCCCATTATATATATGTAATTTTTTCATATACAAACACTAGGGGATAATGCACACTACAAAATAAATCATACATCCCCATCACTACTACTGGAGGCAACTATGGGAGCTCTTAAAATTGAGGCTTCAACAATTGACTTTAATCTTTTTTCTCAGGAGTGGTGTGCCTCTAGCTGATTCCATAATAATGCCACCTCAACCACCACCTCTACTTATCAGCCTAGAGCTCTACATATTTCATAAACATATCCTACGTTAGGTATCTTCCTCCCACAACCTCCCTCACACTAGTTACCTCCATCCTTGCCTCATCCTTCTCTGACCGCAATACTACACGTGTGGCCTTCATCGCCACTATTGGATCAAATAGATGGGTGTTCTCACTAGTGATGTTATTCACCCTCTATAATAATTCTCCTATAATGAGATTCTTGGGGGCATGTTACAGGTCAATGTGCATACTCAAATTTCCACTATCATGGTCCAATATTCATCACCTCCAAAAAAAGAATTACATTAGCACATCACCATCACATTCCTATACAAAGTATAAAATGCAAGTCACACTAGTTTATACTTATGTTGTGGAATTGTTGTTGCTATCACATCACCCTCTGGGGAAGGTAATTGATATCTTACTCACTCTCCTTCTACTATGATCCAATTTTTTGGCTCCTCTGTAACATCTTCCACTAGAAATAGTAACACTTATCAGTGCTTGACCCACCACTTAGTGTAAGCTTGTGTATACCCTGCATCGTCTATCTGAATAGGAGCTATCTCTAGATCCACATTATCTACAGATGGCAGGCATAAATGGGCTCCTATCAGACTTTTCCTCACTCTTGCTATCCTCACTTCCTGGATCAACCGATGACATATTTATGACTCAGGAGGCACATCCTATGTTATGCCAAAATACTATAAAAATTTCTCATACTGAAAGAGCTCAGCCATTCATAGGAACTTATTCTCCAACCACATCATACAATGAATACATCACAACTCCACATGATCTTCAACTCATCCACTATAGTCCCTATATGGCCTTTATATAACTATACCTAGCTCCATATGATCTAAAATCAATCTATATGTTGTGGTATCAAACCATCGACTCTTCAGCCCAACCCATCTAGTAGCAAACATATCTAACTATGCCCAATACACTCGTGGATCACTCATGGGCCTAACAAATACAATGTGTTCATATGCCCATATGTGTAATAATGTAATGACACCAATCCCACCACCATGGACCTCCTATGTGAACCTATATAAATCCCTGTAAAAATGATCCAACACACAATGACTCCAATCATATCAAGTACCATGTTGCTCTATATTCTCACAAATATCATACATCCCTTAAGATATGGATACTCCACCCCCATATACTAGAAAAAAAGAGGAAAAAACATATGTAATAAATTTATGTAAATGTGGAACAACTAATCTCACTATGTCATCCATTGTAACTGATGACTCTGCATGTACATGGGACCGTGTAAAATACTTATGTTAGTGCAAAATCACAGCACCCCTAAATGTCTCTAGGTAGATGGGTTGAGAATTTCAGTGGGATTGCACAACATGGAGCATCTCTCAAAGTGTGGGACCTTGTGAGTTGAGATAACTCTCCGTATTGAGGTTGGTTCCTATTCCTTTATTCAGGTGCATGTAAAATACAATGCAGAGGTTCTATCCTAAATCTACTCTATCTTTCCAAGGAGAAGGGGCTGAGAAAATGAAAAAAATAAACCTAAGATAACAAGGTGATGCACCAAAGGAATGTTAGACACTCATTTTTTAATTTAACACAGACCATGAAATGTAATACAAACACTATGCACAGATGACCAAATTGTAATAAGAGATCAGAGAGACAACAACGAATACATGAGAGGGTCGAGAAACATCCACAAACACATATATTATTACTCAAGATTCGATACAGGATATTTCAGTGGCCAAGAAGCAAAAATTTCATTACAACCCAAAGGAGAGGTTAGAAAAGCTACACATATCCTTCTATGAACAAAAGAAGAAGGGAGGATGCAAAATAGAAACGTCCAACCTTTTACAATGAGACCTGACCCTTCCTTTATAGATTTAGCACAGAGGGAAGAAGGAGAGAGAAGCGGGAAAATAGTTTGAAGCTCAAGAACTATCATCAATGTATCCTGCAAATCCACCCAAATTTGTTGTGTCTACATCAATTACTTATTCAGTGCCTTGAAGGAGGAGGAATGGTGGATCAGATCAAATCCGATCTGGTTGTTGGGGAAAATAGATCATATATTAATGGAATGAAGATGTTTTTTTTTTTTCCGACCTAACCTATCCAACATTAAATTTTCATATCTCCATGGTGTAGATGAGGTTGAGATATTTCCAACGGTGTAAAATTTATCAGATTTCGAACACTGAGTCAAAAGATATGCCCATTTGAAATTTGAATCAAGTCAATATAGAAATGGCAGAAACCAGTTGTCAAAATAGGTCTTTGGAAATTGGAAACATGGAGGATTAGCACATGTCTGGGGACTACTTTTGGATATTTATTTTAAATTTGTGCCAGGTCGACACATGGCTTATTCTATGACCTACTCAATTTCCTCATGTTTAGGCTAAGTCTTTTTGTTTGGCAGGGTCATACATCTGACCAAGGAAACACAGAGGCCTAGCACTTGTTTGGAAACCTTTCCCAAATTTTACTCTTGAATTAGCGTCATGCTGACACTTGGCCCCCCTGCTGCCATGTCTTTTCTTTGACTATTCAACCCCGACCCTACCCCTTAATTAGACCTGGGACACAAGGAAGGTCTGCGCTCATTTGGAAACCTACTCAGGAATTTACCTTTGAAGGAGCATCGGGTTGACACATGGAAGCCTTCAAAGACCCTTGGACTTTTGACTAGCCACTCTTACTTTTTTTGGGCCCTGAATACATGGTAAGATGGTGCTTATTTGGGAGTCACCTTTTGGGATGTGCCTTGAAATTACGCTAATGCAACATGTGGCATCGTCTGTTGTTTATCTATACTTAGTCAATTTTAGGCCTGCCCTGACTGCCTTTTTTGAATTTTAACTATTGACTCTACCCCTCTTTAGGCCTGGGACACATAGATGGCTAGAAAAATTTTGAGTCCCTACCTTGGGCTCCCATCTTGAAATTACGCCGAGTCAACACTTGGCAGCGTCCACGGAGTCGAAGACTTTTCAATGACTAGTGTAAATTTTAGGGTTCTGGATGCATGGAGGCCTAGTGCTTATTTGGGTCTCTGGCTTTGGATGTAGTCTTTGGAGGTGTGTAGTTTGGACACTTGGCAGTGTCCACTGAATCTCTATACTTAGCCAATTTTTTTGGGATCATTCTAAATCATTTCAGATTGTGACGAATTAGAGCCTTTGATGTTTCTTCTCCTTTGAGCCTCTGGTTCTTTAACACTATTTTCTCCATCCCCGACCCTGCTATTCCATTTTAGAGCCCACCTACAACCTGTTTGCTAGATTTGAAGCATGGGTTTGTTTGACGGAGCCCTTTTTTGAATTTATTCTTACACGGGGTTGTTTGATCTTTTACAGGCCTTGCCACTCCATTATAGATTCCCTCTATTGCTTGATTATAGGATTTGAACATGATTTCTCTAGTTTCTTCTGCATGGGGTCATGGCTAACCAATTTTACCCGGGGGGAAAATATGGATAACAATTTGGCAACCTATTGGGGCATCTACCTGCTAGAAGAAGGGACCAGTGGCCTTGAAGCATCCATTGGGCATGGAGTTACAATTAATGTCCTGATACTGACCCTTCTTTCAAAATGGACTGTCCAATTGTCCACTTTTCACTTTTTCCTAATTCTAAGCCTACCTGCACGTCTGTATTCTCAATTTTCATAAGAAATCTTGAAACCATGCTTCTGAGAGTAGAATTTTTTTTTGATCTGCGGTTTTCATCTATCCCTGAATGGACTATTTCAAAGATGGCTTTAGTTTCTCTACATTTTTTTTATTTTGAAATTAACAACTATTACAGGAAACTATGGGTCTCTCTATTGTGAATACTGAAAGGGATACCACGTTCACTTAGAGGAACATTGAATTATGTAACGACACAACCTGAAGAAACAAAGAACCTATGCCACAACACTTATGGAAACAAATAATACACCACAAAAAAACACTGTGCATATGCACTTAGGGAAATTAAAATCCTATGCTAATATTTATAGGGGTGGAAACTTCCCATTCAGTAGCAATGTTTCTGATAGATCCCGTTCACGGGGATCTGTAATTCTTCGCAATCTAATCTATCCAGTTGGAAGGAATTTCTACTCTTGCACTCTTTGATCATGTAAGGGCCACTCCAGATGGCATAAAATTTGGAGTGCTTTCCTGGATTTTCCTAATCCGCATCCAACTTTACAACTAAGTACCTTTCTTGAAAGGTCCTCATTCTTTCATTCTTGTCAAAAATCTTTTTTATCAATGCTTGATCCTTTTCCATGACTTGCAGTACATGCTCTCTTACCTCCCCTACCTCCATTAGCTCTTTATACCTAATTTTCATAAGTTCAAACTCAGCCAGTTCCAACTATTTCATGATTTCCAAAGTGGGAAACTTCAATGAGATGGGAAATACTACCTCCTTTCCATATACAAGTTTGTATGGTGAGCTACTTATGGACCTCTTTGATGTGATCCTATCATCCCATAGATATGATTTGAGCCTTTTATGCAAAGCCCACTGATTTTCATCAAGATTCCTTCTTATAATCCTTAATAGCTTCTTATTTGTGGACTCTACTTGGCCATTACCTTGAGGGTAATAATTTGATGAGGTGTTGAGATACACACCATTCTTAATTTCCCATTCAGTGATCCTTATACCAAGGAATGCTAATTCATTATCCAATATACTAGTTGCAAGGACTCTAAACCTGGTGAATATTCCTTAATAAAAATCCAAGATGTTGGATTCATTTACTTCTTTTAGTGCCACTACTACAGTCCACTTACTGAAATAGTCTGTTGTGGTAAGTATCCACTTGTGGCCTTGGCTTGAAGCTGGGTTAATCACCCCAATGAATTATTTTCCCCATTACATGAATGGTTGATTCATTGAAATGGGTTGAAGGGGAAGGGCTGCTAGCTTCTCCTTTCCTATGAAGAATGCACATTTTTTACACTTCTTGGCCCACGAGTAGTAGTCCTTAAACACTATAGGCCAATAATAACCAGCTTTCATGATCTTGAGAGCTATTGCTCGAGGGGAAAAGTGACCTCGTACTTCTCCATCATGGAATTCATATAACACTCTCTCAATTTGGCCTATCTCAATGCATCTCAATAGAATACCATTGATATCCTTCTTAAAAAAGACACCACCAACAAGCACATATGGGGTAACTTGTAGTCTGAAGTATCTTCTCTTTGCCTTGTTCCATTCTAGATAGCAAAAACATGTTTGAAGGTAATGCACCAAGGCTTGGATCCAACATGGAGTAGGTGCATCATTAACTGATTATTCTTGATCATTCTATAGAAATAGGACATGCTCCTTTTCACCAATTGACTCAGCCTGTTGCTTAGAGGCTAGTTGTTCTCAGAGTCCCTTGCCTCTAACCAATTTGGTCACCTTGATCTCAATGTCATATTCCATTAACTGGGTGATCTAACCTGCCCTCTTCTCATTCAAATCCTTATTTAAAATGAATTCCTTAACACCAGCATGAGATACTAGCAATTGAACCTTTTTATTTGAGACCAAGTGTATGAACTTATTTAAGCCTCTAATAATAGCAAGGTCCTTTTTTTCAATGAAAGAGTATTTTACCTTGAATTCCGCCAAGCTCTGACTGAAGAAATCTATGGGTTTCTCTGAACCTTAATTGTTGGGCTGGACCAAGATGGATGAGATGGTGTCTAACCCTCCAAAAGCATATAACATGAAGTATTTTGAGAATTCTAGATTATTGATAGTTAGAGCCTGTGATATTGCAAGCTTGGTGGCCTCAAAACTCTCTTTTCCTTTTTTGTCCATTTAAATGCAAGACTCTTCTTTAACATAATTGTTAAAGACTTCAAAAGAGTAGAAAATTCATGTATAAACCTGTGAACAAATTTTATCCTCCCCAAGAAGCTTTGGAGAGACTTTTTGTGTTGTGTCAATGGAAGTGTCCGGATGAGTTTCCCTTCATGAGCCAACAAAACACAATATTTTGGGTTTAATAACACCCCAAACCTTCTACATCTTTGAAATACCTATCTAAGGAGAAATAGATGGTCTGCAACATTCTTCGAAAATATAGTGATATCATCTAGGTACACCAGGACTATGTTGTTGATTAAGCCTTTGAATGCCATATCCATAGCTCATTGAAATGTTTCTCTAGAATTTGATAGTCCAAATGGAATTTTCTTAGAAGCATATGTACCCCATTTGGTGGTGAAGGTCATCTTGAATTTCTCTTCCTCTTTTACCATTATCTAGTTATATCCTGAATATCCATCTAACAATGAAAACCTCTCAAAACCAGCTAGAACTTGTAATATCTGTTCCATTAATGGAAGTGGGTAGTGATCCTTAAGTGATGCTCTATTCAAATAACAAAAGTCCACACACATCCTGATTTCTCCATTTTTCTTCCTCACAAGTATCAGTTTAGCAACCCAACTTGAATGCTTGATAGGAAAAATGATACTGGCCTTAATTAGCTTGTTCAATTATTTTCTCATGAGAGGCTCAATGTGGGGATTTATTGGCCTTTTCTTCAGTTTGAAAGGATTAGCTCCTAGATCTAACTTGATGGTGTGTTGTGTCATATTTTGGTTAAAACCTCTTAAATATTTATAAGTCCAGGAAAAGACATCTGGGAATTCTTGACAGAGTTGGACAAATTCATATTTTTCTTATTGAGTGCTTTCCCTACCAATTTGCAATGTTTTGACTTCTTCTATAAAAATAGGTTCTGAATCTTCACCCTTTACCTGAATATTTTCCTTTTCCTTTCGTAATTGGTCATTTGGGTTGAAGATTGATTCCAAAGTGACAAGATCCTTTGGTATTTTGTTGGTCCTCAGCTGCATCACTTGATCTCCATACTGCTACTCCAATCTGTCTTGATTCCTGGAGGAGAAATCAAATTCCTCTTGTAGAAAGTTGACAATTTGTTGATCACTTTCAAAGATTTTCCAACTTATGTTGTTGTTTGAGACAACTGGACTTACAACCAACTTGATATGGGGCTGATGTTTAACACTCTTGATATTCTCCACAACATAAAATGCTACCCCAAATGCTACCAATCTGTCTGGTGCTTCATTTCTTCTTCCTTGGGATGGAGTTAATGTTGAATGCCTCAAAATATCCAATAAGGTCTCATACCCAGTTCTTGTAACTCTTTAATAGGTCATTCTTGGCATTATTTTGTCCTCAGACCTTATTAGCAAGTAGTTCACTATCACCAAACACATGCAAGCTCCTGATTCTTCGTTTCCTTGCCCAATGTAGTCCATGGACAAAAGTCTCGTACTCTGTTGTATTGTTCAAATAAGAAAATTAGAAATGAAATTCTGAGTATAATTTCATACCTTTAGGTGAGACAAGCATAGCTCCTCCTCGAGCTCATTTCCTACTTCTTAAGCCATCAAAGAATAACTTCCATACCTTGTTGTCGTCTTTGTGGTCTAGTTTAATGATGTCGAGAAGAGGATGATTTTCCTCATGAAAATAGTATACTCCTACCTCAAACTCCTCCATCTCTTTATAGGGGTAAAAATCATGTCTCTTGTTTTCCCATTCATTGAGAGTCAAGTCTAGGATACACCCCACCTTGTTATTTGTCTCACAAGTGCTTGGGAGGTCCTCCAAATCAAAGACTGAACAATTGGCATTCATTAGGTTGGGTACATAAGACTCAATATGGTAATCTTCAATGGGCTCATATCTAATTACGGCCTTAGCTCCATACCTTGTTCTAAAAAGCATGTGTGACCAATTAGCAGAAAAATAGCCTCAAATATTAGTAGTGAAATCTCTCGATAAACATAATGCAAAATGGGGTGGCAAGTCTATGACTGATATGTTTTATAATACAGTTACATTGGGGCCGGCATGCAGTGTGAGCCTCAAACCTTTGATGACTCCAATAGTTTTCACTATTGTCCCATGCAATTGTACTACCCCTCTGGAGATGACTTCGTATTGGAGACCCAGTTGATTAGCTATTTGTTTTTGCATTATAGAACTACTTTCCCCCAAATCAATCATGCAATTATGCACTAATTTGTCCCCAATGATCAATGAACCATAGAATGGAGGATGCCTTGGGTTCTTACCTTGTTGTCCTCCATGGTTTTCCTTAGGTTGAGCCGCATTAGTAAGCTCTTTCTCTTGCTGGCTAGGGGGCCTATTTGAGCTTGATCATTTAGCCGTAGTAGTCTGGAACATATCTCTCTTTCCTGGAATGGCCAATGACTCCCATTGAAATGTTCACATTTGTCTTCTTAATTTTTTCAATGATATTAAATGATCAATCCTTTTGTCGCACCTTCCCTGGAAAATGTTTATCTTGCACATGGGTCATTACAATCGGTGTCTGAGTAGGTTTGGAAGGTGGCCTGGACTAACTATGCATATTGGGATTTGCATTTTGAGTGCCAATATCTTGTGGAGTTATGGAGGGTTTAGGATTACCTGATTTTGGTAATTTTCCCTCTCCGATATTCCTCTTCTTGGACCATGTATTGGTAGATACACTTTATGAAGGGGCTTGATTCATTCCGCAAAAATCTTCAGCTTGCCAATTGAAAATCATAGTTTCACTTGGAGGTGCCTCTTGTTGAGCTCTGTGTTGTTGATTTTCTTCTTGGCTATACTCTTGAGACACACCAATGGTTTGTACCATAAAGGCATGGTTTAGTGCACCATTGAAGCACATTGACTGGTTATGGGGCTGATTGCATGGGAAAAACCAATCATATTCTTGTGCCATGTTTTGTGCTAGTCCAACTCCCTTGATGTTAAAGTTGTGTTTGGATCATATGACCTAAAAGGTCTAGCATCTTAAGGTTGTCTTTGATTTTGATTTTTATTTGTAAATTGAGTTGGTGGCCTATTTTGCTAATATGGCAGTCTAGCCTGATACTGAGTCTGAGGCTGATATGGCCTAGAACTCTTAGCTTCTTACATCTTGATAATTACTAACTCATTCCCTAGGTTCTACAACTATTTCATAACTTATTAAAGCTCCTTTGAGGTGCTAGAGGATGAGGTGGAGGCTTCAACTAAATTTTGATTCCTAGGGGTAGGTATAGGAGCTAATGTGGGTGTCTGGATAGTGTTTGGATCTCCTAATCCTTAGTATAGAGGCATAGGTGGACTAGAAGCAAGTTTTCCATCCTAAATTAAACAATTTTCAGCTCATATGGAAATGTTATAAGCTACAGGTAAGGTTGTGCTGCCCATTAACTGAATCATTACATAAATATTAGAATTTAGAGCTCTAAGAAAGTATAAGAAATCACCTTCATTTGTGGGCCTTACATCCAATGGAATCATGTCCCAAGTCCTTTAGAATATGAAGTTGAAATCTATCAGCTTCTCATTAGGGTCCCTCTTGATGGTTGTCAGATGTTCTAACAAGGAGAGATTGTCTCCTTTTTCTCCAAACTGGTCATGGAGAGCTCTCACAAATGGTCCCGAGTCTGAATAAAGCCTGTTGTTAGACTCCTGAACCATTGTGAAGCTTTACCCTTGAGTGAAGAGGCCAGTAACTTGACTATAATTTCCATCTCAGTGATCTCATGGATTGTATAGACATTTGCAATGTCTAGAATGTGGTCACTAGGAGAAGTATTGGTCTCTTTGGTGAAATATGGGATGCTCTTTAATGCTACCACTGGGACTAGATTTTGTGCATTGAGAGTGAGTGGGTTGCTGCTAGTGAAATTGACATAAGGATTGGGTGGTTGTGCCATTGTAATCAGCCTGAGAACCCTTATTGATTGAATGAATGGCCTATTTGGAGGAGGCATTGACAAGGTTCTATTTGGTGGAGATGGAGACCTTTGGACTCTTCTCCCCCTTCCCCTTCTATCTAGGGACAAGTGTAGATGGACAAATAGTCCATCCCCTCTGGTTCTTGACCTTGTTTGTATTCTTCACATGAACTTGGCAAGCTTGGACTGCTGAAACTAGTGGATTTTTTCCCTTTTACAGTCACCAGATGTGTAACTTTTAGAGCTTCTTAAAATATAGAACTTACAACAAGTGCACATCATTTTTTATGTGATAAAAAATGAAAACATCTACTCCCTTCAGGTGTGCCAAAACTATTAGTACAAAATCACAGCACCCCTAAATGTTTGCGACCAGATGGATTGAGACTTTCATTGTGATTGCACAACATGGAGCATCTCTCAAAGTGTGGGACCTTGTGATTTGAGAGAGCTCTCAAGATTGAGGTGGATTCCTATTCCTCTATCCAGGTGCATGCAAACTAAAATGTAGAGGGTCTATCCTAAATCTACTCTATCTTTCCAAGGAGATGGGGCTGAGAAAATGTAGAGGGGCGGCAACCAATTATCAAATTGGGTCTTTAGAAATTAGACACATGGAGGGATGGCACATATCTAGGGACTACTTTTGGATATTTCTTTTGAAGTTCTGCTAGGATGACACATAGTTTCTTCCATGGCCTACTCAGTTTCCTCATGTTTTGGCTAAGTCTTTTTTCTCGGCAGGGTCATACATCTGACTGGGGACATGTCGAGGCTTGGCGCTTGTTTGGAAACCTTCCCCAAATTTTACTCTTGAATTAGCACCATGTTGACACTTGCCTCCCCCCCGTTAGCATGTCTCTACTTTGATTATTAAACCCCGACCTTGCCCCTTCATTAGACCTAGGACACATGGAAGGTTCACGCTCATTTGGAAACCTGCTCAAGATTTTAACTTTGAAGGAGCGTCTGGTTGACATGTGGAAGCCTCCACAAACCCTTGGAATTTTCAATGTCCGCTCTTACTTTTTTCAGGCCCTGAATACGTGGCGATATGGCACTCATTTAGGAATCACCTTTTGGGTTGTGCCTGTCGACACTAAAATTTTCCTCCATAATTTCTATTTCATTAATGTATGTATTAGGAATAGGATGTTGTTAGGTATAATTAGTAGTAGCGTCTTATAGAAGATAACGGCACTGCCAGTACGACGCCACCAATAATGTATATTACGGTAATAGTCAAAAGTACAATAGGAATGTTGTGGTAAAAAGTAAATATTTGTCGTAAGTGGTCCGATAATGTTAAAATGTCAAAGTTGGGGTAAGTAGAGAAGTAGGGTCTACATGATTAGGAATTAGAAATATTATATTGGTAATAAGGACAAGGAGTGAGGTCATAAATATTTTGTGTATTTTATTTGTAAAAAGTCTAAAAATGTGGAACCCATGTGAAATGATAAGGTTTATCTTATCTTAAAAGATAAGCTTACGTATACAGATAAGAGTTAAGGTATGGAATATGATTTGTCAGAGTGGATTTCTTATCATATCTTAGAGATAAGATGGATAAGCCTGGAAGTTCTATAAATAAAGAGGCCACCCCCCCTCATTTAGCATAGAAAGAAGTAGTGAGAAATATTGTATGAAGTGTGTAAAGGAAGCCATCAGTTTAAAGGTGTGTTGAAGAAGCCATTAAGAGGTGTAATTGTAAAGTTTCTCCCATAGTCTTGGTGGAAGGCAAGTGAAGTCAATAACACTTGAAGTACCTCATGGGTGAGATTATAACAATTTCATGTTAATATTATAATTTACTCTGATATTTCAGATTTATCATCATTCCTTCTTATCATAGTCTGATGGTATTCTTGTGTTATGTTTTTTGTTGTGTTTTCCAGATTACATCCACCAAACTAAAGGCTGTGCATTAGTAAATAATCATAGCACAAGGAGTTCCCGATGAAGAATTATCATAGTGCCGGATTGGTGATGACATTTTGGTTCCGTTGCCGGGACCATTCCTCGTTGGTGGATTTTCTGGAGAGATATTCCCACTTAGTCAAAAATCATTTGGAGGGTAACCTTGTTTTTACTGTGCATAGTAGTTACCATGGTAAAGTCATTTTTGTCATGAATAGTATTTACCGCAGTAAAGTCACTTTTTACCATGAATAGTATTTACCACAGTAAAGTCAATTTTTACCATGAATAGTATTTACCGCAGTAACTTCACTTTTTACTGTGAATAGTGTTTACCACAGTAAAGTCAATTTTTACCGCAATAAAGTCAAGTTTTATCATAGTTTACCGTGGTCATTTCTATTTTCTATTATGGTGATTTCAATTATTTGCGCACATAAGTCTTGTTGATTGTACTTGTGGGTTGGTATTTCACTGTGGTTACTTTTGAAAATGGGGAAGATTCCTATTTTTTCAGCCCAATCTAATGAAGATGCTTCCTCTTTCATTCAAGAGTTTAAATGATCTTGTATTTGTAATGGCCTTATAAGAAGGGAACAATGGACTGAATTTTTTCCTACCTTTTTTGGATGGTTCAACCCTTAGGTGGTTTGAAACACTAGGTGATAATGTGAAAAACTTATGGGATTTATTAACTGAAAGTTTTCTTGAAGAATTTGGTGAACAACAGAGATATGTAGATTTCATGATCGATATCACAAAGCTAACCCAAGGAGAGAAGGAAAAGATAAAGGATTATCATGCTCGTGTTCTAGAGCTAAGGAGGAAGCTCGATGCCCAGATCTAGAAGGAAGGATTAGCGGATGGGTTGATGAATGGCATGGATAATCTCCTATGTAAGCACTTCATTCTTGGGATGAAGCCAGAAGATCAGACAATGAGTGAAGTATGATTGCCCAGCTACCATTTAACAAGCAAAGGAGATTGCAAGAAGGCAAGAAGAAAGCATGGAAGAGGAGCCCAAAGAAATTGTTGCTAAAGTAGAGCCTACACCAGCACCTTTGGTCCAGAATCCACAACCACTCTCGGTGAGTACAAATCATTTCTCCTAGTACATCTACTGAGTATGAAGATCTGCTCAAGAAGATGGGTCAGTTAACTATTAATCTTCTTCTAAGGAAAAGAATTTAGTTCTCAGGGAGGAGATAGAGGTCCAAAAAGAAATATTTCTGAAGTTGTATGTTATGGTTGTTATAAAAAGGGTCATTATAAGTATAATTGTCCAGATAGAGCTTCTACATCTGGTAAAGGAGATAATGATAAAGGAAAATCACCTGTGAATTCTTTTGATGTAGTAGATAAGAGCATAAATAATGAATTAGATGTGTTTGTAACAAAAAGAAAGAAAGAAAAAGATAATCAAGATGGAAATGATCCTAAGAAGATGAAAGGAGAAACTAGTAAGAAACATAGGAGAAGAAAGTTGGGTGTGCAGTATTTTCTGATTTCATAGGGGCAAGGACCATACTCCATCTTGGAAGATCTGTCTAAAAGGCCTGCAAAATATTACATATGGTCAACTCTTGGCTATGTCTTCTGAGAAGAGGTGGGAGTTGCGAAGTGGACTCAATGCTCGAACGAAGGAAGGAGGTTGAGGTCCCTATTTTGGAGGCAAGAGGAGGATCCCTATGCTCCACAAGCTAAGGTATTATGTAATGGTATTTCAATTCATGATGTCTTAGTTGATGGAGGTGCTGCAGTTAATGTAATGACTGAGTCTGTAATGAATATGTTGGGTTTAAAAATTGATCGCCCTGCAACACTTCTGTTAAGGTCATTAAATAAGGGAAAAACTAAACCAGAAGGTGTAGTTTCAAATGTGGCAATATCTGTTATGGGTGTTGTGTGTGTGGTAGACTTTCAGGTGATGAAAAATGGCACTGTTGCGTACCCAATGTTGGTGGGAAGACCATGGCTAAGGAGAGTTCATGCAAGAAACTATTGGAATGAAGGATTTATGACACTTGGACATGGTAGAGAGAGGGTGAAGATAAATGTGATCCCTTGGCATCATAAGGAAGAACCTGTGGATTCAAGTGATGAAACTGATGATTGGACATCCTCTGATTACTCTAGTACCAGTGAAGTGGACACTAAAGATGAAGAAAGTGAGGTTGATGTTTCAGTCATGGATATCCTTCTAGTCACACTGACTCATGACCCCATAAAATTATCTGAAGAAGAAGTTGATGATCGTCTCCAACAAATAAAGATTAGTGATGCTGTGATGGAGAGTGAGAAGGAATCCTACCTCCAGCTCTTTCGAAGGTACATACACATATTTACTTTTGATTACAAGGAACTCTGTCAAGTAAGTTGGGTAGAACATTCTATTGAGCTGGTAGATGGTGCTAAGCCTATAAAGCAAATGCCATATAGAATGAATCCTAATTTTTCCAAGACTGTAAAAGAAGAGATAGATAAGTTGCTTGATGCAGGATTCATATTTGCTATGGAGAATTCAAAATGGGTTTCTCCCATTGTGATCTCAATAAAAAAGAATGGGAAGCTACGCATTTGTGTTGATTATAGGAAGCTTAATAAGGCAACAAAGAAGGATCATTACCCTCTTCCATTCTCAGATCAGATCTTGGACGAAGTAGCTAGCCAGGAGTGTTATATTTTTGCCTGATGGATATAGCGGATATAACCAAGTCCATATAGCGGAGAAAGATCAGCTAAAGACCACGTTCACCACTCCTTGGGGAATGTTTGCTTATAGAGTTATGCCTTTTGGGTTGTGTAATGCTCTAGCAACGTTCCAGCGTTAGATGAATAAGGTGTTTGAAGCCTACATTGAGAACTTCATCAAAGTATTTTTGGATGATTTTTGCATCTATGGGAGCAAGATGGACCACCTGCACCAGATGGAGACAACATTTCAAAGGTTAGATGAAGCACAAGCCTCACTAAACCCTACAAAGTGTGTCTTTGGATGTTCTAAAGGCGTTTTGTTAGGGCATGTTATATCCAGAGATGGTATTGGTACTGATCCTGATAAAGTTTCAAAAATCAAAGCTTTACCATTTCCTATGAATAGAAGTAAGTTGAGATCATTTTTAGGCCATGTGGGTTACTATAGAAGGTTCATCAAGAATTTCTCAAAGATTGCACAGCCACTAACCCAGTTCTTGAAGAAGGATGTTACTTATGAACCAGGAAATAAGGCGCATGAATATTTTGGACAACTGAAGGAAGCCCTGGTGTCTTCACCTGTTTTAAAGAATCCAGATTGGAGCAAGCCATTCATTGTGTACATTGATGCATCAGATGCAGCACTAGGAAGTAATTTGAGCCAACAGGATGAGAAATGGGAATGAACGTCCAGTTTACTTTGAGAGCAGACAAATGAGCAATGCTGAGGTAAATTATACTATAACTGAAAAAGAGGCTCTAGATATCATTTTTACTGTAAAGAAGTTTAGAAATTACTTGCTAGGGCAGAAATTTATAGTTGTAACAGATCATTAGGATCTAAAATATATTGTCAATAATCCTAAGCCATCAGGGAGGATACCAAGATGGATAATTTTTCTACAAGAATTTGAATTTGATATTATAGATAGGCAAGGAAAGAAGCATGTCAATGCAGATGCACTCTCTCGAGCCTATGATGGTTTAGGATCATCTTGTGATGATGATGATTTCCCCGATGCAGCATTGTTATCCCTTGACACAATCCCTAGTGAATACATAGATATTTGGAATTATCTGAATGAATTCAAGTTTCCTAATGGTGCCAATGCAAAGACTAAGAGAAAGATTACTCAAGCCAGTCGTCCATATTCTATTCTGCATGGAGTATTATTTCGAATAGGACCTGATGGATAGTATAAGAGGGTAGTTGGACGTGATCAAGGGAAGGAGCTGCTAGAAGAATTCCACGATGGTACATGTGGAGGGCACTTCTCTGGAAAACTTACAGCAGGAAGGATCTTGGATGCAGGTTATCACTAGCCCACTCTTTTTAAAGATTTTTATAATTATTGTAAGACATGTGATATTTGTCAAACGCTTGGTAACCATAAGACTTCATCAGCTCCATTATGCCCTATTCTTCCACTTGGTCCCTTTGAAAAGTGGGGAATAGACATTGTAGGTCCACTTCCAACTACCTCATGCCAAAATAAGTATATTGTAGTTGCCACAGATTATTTAACCAAAAGTGGGTTGAAGCTAGGCCATTGAAAACAGCTTCCATGGATGAAGTGGCAAGGCTCATATATGAATGCATTGTCACCAGATTTGGTTGTCCATTAGAAATTGTAACAAATCAAGGAAGCCACTTCATTAATGAGGTGGTAGAGGCCCTAGTCAATAAGTTTTCTATTAAGCATAGGAAGTCAACAACATATAAGCCAAGCACAAATGGACAGGTGGAACGAATAAATTTTGTGTTGTGTCAAATTCTAGCAAAAGATGTAGCCTTGCAGGTACATAAATGGGATAAGAGGATTCATGCAGCATTGTGGGGCATATAGGGCAACATCAAAGTCAGCAACATGATACTCACCATTTTAGTTGGCTTATGGCATTGATCCAGTTCTTCGTATTGAGTTTGATATTCCCACGGTCAGAGTTATGGAAAATAAAAGGATGGATGAAAGTGATTCAGTAAAAGAAAGGTTGGTACATCTTCATTTGCTAGAGGAAATGAGGGAAATAGCTAAGGATACAAGATATAAGAAGAAAATGAAGCAGAAGGAATACTTTGATCAAAAGATCTATTGGTCTCCATTTCATGTGAATGACTTGGGTTCTAGTATATGATTCCAGATACAAAAAAAGAAGACAGAGAAAATTTCTTCCAAAATGGATGGGGCCCTACAAAATAACAGTTGTGCATGAAAATGGTACGTACCGAACTAGAGGAATTGGATGGCACTCCCATTATGAAATGGGTCAATCACGACAAGTTGAAGATTTTCCAAGCACCAGAATAGTCTACTCCGAGGATGGAGTAGAAGCTAGGAAGGGGGAAGATGTCGACACTAAAATTTTCCTCCGTAATTTCTATTTCATTAATGTATGTATTAGGAATAGGATGTTGTTAAGTATAATTAGTAGTAGCATCCGATAGAAGATAACGACGTGCTGCCAGTACGACGCCGCCAATAATGTATAGTACGGTAATAGTCAAAAGTACAATAGGAATGTTGTGGTAAAAAGTAAATATTTGTCGTAAGTGGTCCGGTAATGTTAAAATGTCAAAGTTGGGGTAAGTAGAGAAGTAGGGTCTACATGATTAGGAATTAGAAATATTATATTGGTAATAAGGACAAGGAGTGAGGTCATAAATATTTTGTGTATTTTATTTGTCAAAAGTTTAAAAATGTGGAACCCATGTGAAATGATAAGGTTTATCTTATCTTAAAAGATAAGCTTACATGTACAGATAAGAGTTAAGGTATGGAATATGATTCGTCAGAGTGGATTTCTTATCCTATCTTAGAGATAAGATGGATAAGCCTGGAAGTTCTATAAATAAAGAGGCCACCCCCCCTCATTTAGCATAGAAGGAAGTAGTGAGAAATATTGTATGAAGTGTGTAAAGGAAGCCATCAGTTTAAAGGTGTGTTGAAAAAGCCATTAAGAGGTGTAATTGTAAAGCTTCTCCCATAGTCTTGGTGGAAGGCAAGTGAAGTCAATAACACTTGAAGTACCTCATGGGTGAGATTGTAACAATTTCATGTTAATATTATAATTTACTCTGATATTTTAGATTTATCATCATTCCTTCTTATCATAGTTGATAAATAATCATAGCACGAGGAGTTTTCCTGGTGAAGAATTATCATAGTGCCGGATTGGTGATGACATGCCTTCAAATTTTGCTGATGTAACACATGGCATCGTCGGTTGTTTCTCTATACTTAGTCAATTTTAGGCTCGCCCTATCCACCTTTTTTTACTTTTAATTTTGACTTTATCCCTCTTTGGGTATGGGACATGTGGAGGGCTGGTGCAAATTTGAGTCCTCGCCTTGGGCTCTTGTCTTGAAATTACACCAAGTCGACACTTGGTAGTGTCTGGGTTGAGTCGTGAGACTTTTCAATGGCTAGTGTAACTTTTGGGGTTTTGGATGCATGGAGGCCTAGTGCTTGTTTGGGTCTCAGTATGTCTTGGGATTTAATCTTTAGAGGTGCACGGTTTAAACACTTGGCAGCGTCTGTTGAATCTCTATACTTAGCTAATTTTTTGGGGTCATTTCTTCTCCTTTGAGCCTCTGACGTTCTTTGACACTATTTTCTCTTTCCTGATCCTGCTATTCCATTTTAGAGCCCACCTGCAACCTGTTTGCTAGATTTGAAGCATGGCTTTGTTAGACAGAGCCATTTTTTTAATTTCTTCTTGCACGGGGTTGATTGATCTTTCTCAAGCCTTGTCACTCCATTGTAAAGTCCCTTTATTTCCTAATTACAATATTTGAACATGATTTCTTTAGTTTCTTTTGTGCATGGTTATGGCTAACAAATTTTACTGCTGGGGGAAAAATATGGATAACAACTTCCTAGATGACCTCATCTACCATTATGTATCACCTAGGAGAATCACTTAAACTTAATCCCATACTACTAGTAATTTCAATGCTCTGATACATGTCCTCTCATGTCACCATCATCTCTCTAGTAGGCATCCAAAATATTACATGTATCTACACACCATCAGTCACAAAGTGAAGTAATAAAATGCATATTATGGGGAACCTCCCCTAATTTAGTAAAATGTCGTACACTGGTGTTATCCAACACATCCCACTCATTCTCATCTAATACCTAATGTCAGAAATGTCATAAAGTGTCTACCGACATGAAACTCACGTAAATGTATTTCCCTCTGCACAACACAAAAAGTAACAAATCAACATATTAATGTCTTAGTTAAGCAAAAATTCAGCATAAGTTAATATAAACATATTTTAGGCTTCAGGATAGAACCATACACCATCTTGGACACTAGAGGCCAAAACTTGGATGATAACACCTAAAACCAGGTGACACCATCCAAACTACAAAACCGACACCACCGACTTTATCTTTGAAAGAAATGCCTAGATTCTCAAAATTTTAAAAATTACTGAAAACACCAAAAAACATATACTATGACCTTATCTACCTGTAAAAAGAAATAGTTACCCATTGATTTTTAGTCCACATTGATATTGCCATCACAACCCTCTTAAACCTAGTTGTAATCACCTCTAGTGCATGCAACATGATTTCAGCCTAGAGCTCAGATCAAAATCACTTGAGTTACAAATGAAATTACTATTCACTTTTTTTGTACTTACTATTTATAGTAAAGTCTATTCCCACCATAATTCCTTAAGCTACTATCATTTGTCTTATGAAAACTAATACACTGATATTGTTCAACCTATATCTCATCCCTCGTTTATCTATTTTTGGCACCATTAGGAACATTAGAACCATATTTTTTATGTCTACCACATTGAAATTTCATTGACACACCTACCTAGGTTTTATTACATTCTTTACTTATGTTCCATTCATCATTACCTATATTATTCTATACTTCTCTGATTCATCTCTAAGAAATCTATGTATTTTCTTTCAGCTCATGGTTTGAATTCTAGCTTCTCATGATCATCATCGAACTAGATCTATGGTTGGAATACCATTTGAGACCCAAAGGTCATTTTTGAATGTTTTTTGAATGTGCTAGGGTATTCTTAAACCCTGTGATGTTTGAATCAGTCAGTGATACTTTAACTATTTATTGAGATCGTTGGGCTTTATCCTACTTATTAATTCATAGGGTGCAAAGTAAGAAGCACATTTGCATAATAGGTTTGGTTACAGTAAATAATATCCTTGTATTAGGCTCATAGGTAACAAATTGAGTACTTCGATACACTGGTTGAATTGGTTGACCCTAAAGTATTATCTGTTGCCATGGATTTTGAATAGTAGCTAGACCAGTTACAGATATTGTGTATCATTGTTCCTTTATGACCCTAACATCTTATTTCATCACATTGATGGGTGGTTCATATAGATAATGGCATGTAGGATTTAATGAAATTAGGATAGCTGTTTAAAACCCATTGTGTTGTATTTGGTTTATATGGAACCTACACTATTATGTACTAATAATGGTAATCAACCTATTCAGTACTAAGTCTAGTAGTGTGAGACACGTCTTGGTTAACAAATCGATACGAGAAAATAACTTACCACTGTTCACTCTAAGTTAGAAATTTTATTCCACTTGACATGGATGCGCGCGTGCTTGGATATTTATTTGTCTTGATTGTAATTTTCATCGTTGTAGACTATAAATTGGTAAGATTTGGGATTACATAGAATGAATTCTAGGTGACTACTATGTAAATGACTTACTCTACTTAACCTGGACTAGCATACCAATTGGCATTATGTGGTTATGTTGAACTGTAATTTTATGGGAGATAGTGTAAAGGATTAAGAACTAATTCAGGACAAGGTGTTAGATATCAAACATATAATCTATAGAGATTATATGATTGAATATCCTAGATACAGTTGCCATTCTTATTTAAGTTGACTTTCCTTGAGAAAGAGTCAAATGAAAGACTGGTATACTTACCTTGATGACTGGAAAGTATAAAATGTTGATGTAGATAATTCAAAATGTAGGTGTGAGGTTCTGGACAGTGCAGATAAGACCATGTGCACCTATCATGTACCTATGAAAACAAAGAAAGTGAATATTGGATTAGATGTTGAGCCTAAGGAGGCCATAATTGGGAATTATTGGTCTGAATCTGAAGTGGAAAAAATCATTGAGTTACTACGAGATTATCAGGACTTATTTCCTAAGGGATACCATGAACTCAAAGGCATGCATGAATCATTAGGAGAAATGAAGATAAAACTTAAGGAAGGTGTGTGCATTGTTAGGAAGATACCCTACAGGATGAACCCCAACTTGTGCAAAAATTTCAAAGAACAAATTGACAAAATGTTGAAGTCTGGAATCATCAAGCCCCTAGACGAATCAGAATGGGTTAGTCCAATGGTGATCAGTATTAAGAAAGATGTTCTGATTAGGATCTGTGTCAACTATAGGGAGCTAAATGTTGTATGTGTGACTGATCCCTTTCCTACGCCATTTGTAGAGGAAATATTAGAAGGCATTGTAGGGCGCGAAATCTATACATTTACAGATGGATTCTCTAGGTATCATCAGGTTAGGATTACATAGGAGGATCAAGAAAAGACTACTTTTAATACTGAATGGGGAATTGTTTCAGGCTATACTATGATGCCTTTTGGTTTGGAAAATGCGCCTGTTGTATTTTCACACATATTTTTCCAATTGTTCAAAGATTGTATTCACAACTTCTTGTAGGTTTATTTAGATGACTGGACAGTGTATAGACTTGTTAAGGATCATTTTGATAATTTATGGTTAATGTTTGAAATAAGTCGATGGTTAAGAATCTCTTTGAAAAACAAGAAATGTATATTTTCTACACCATTTGGAAAACTATTAGGGCACATCATCTATAAGGAGGGTTTATTGGTTGATCCAACTAAGGTTACAGTTATTATCAAATTGGAAGAGCCTCCTAGTCAAAGTGAGGTGTGTGGATTCTTATGTCACACTAGGTAGTATAGAAAATTTATTAAAGGGTATGCTAAGGTTGTCACACCATTTGAGGAGTTACTGAAAGGAAAGGGGACATTCTACTGGGGGAACTACAACATCGCGCATTTGAGACATTGAAGGATAAACTTACTACAACACCTATTATATGCTTTCCCTCATGGGAACAATTGTTTCATGTACATTTAGATGCCTCTGGCTCAACCATTAGTACAGTGTTAGCTCATCCTAGAGAAGGTATTATAGATCATCCTATCTATTTTGCTAGTAGAAAATTTACTCATGCATAGCATAATTATACAACTACAGAGCGCAAAGATTTGTCCATGATCTATGCACTCAATAAATTTAGATAGTACCTAGTAGCAACACCATTTTTATTCTATACCGACCACATGGCATTGAAGTGTTTGTAAACAAACCTATTTTACAGGGGTGCATATGTCGATGTGTACTCTTATTCCAAGAATTTTATTTTATAGCTGTGGTAAAACTAGGGAAAAGTAATTCTAGACCAGACCATCTATCCAGAATACAGTTGGGAGAATACGCGAAGGCAATTGAAGATACCATGCCCGATGTAAATTTATATAGGTTCTAATGCACGCCATCGTAGTTAGAGTACATTACTATCTTTCTATGCACAAGTATGGCACCAAAAGGGATGAAATCATTAGAGAAAAATAATTTTCCATTTGCACAGCACCGTTTATGTTGATTAGAGGTGACCTGTACAATTTAGGCCGAGATGAAGTATTTTGCTGATGTGTACTAGAACATGATCATATATATATATATATATATATATATATATATATATATCATAGAAGAGACTCGTGGTGGTATTTTAGGTGACACCAATGTGCGCAAGATTCTACTCTCGACCCACCACTGAGTGTAAGCTTGTGTATACCTTACATCATCTATCTGAATAGGAGCTATCTCTATATCCACCCTATCTACAGATGGTGGGCATAAATAGGCTCCTATCATAATTTTCCTCACTCCTGTTATCCTCACTTCCTGTATTAATTGATGACATATATATGACTCGGTAGGCACATCCTATGTTATGCCAAACTACTTTGAAACTTTCACATACTGAAAGATCTCAGCCATTCATAGGAACTTGTTCTCCAACCACATTATACAATGAATACATCACAACTCCACATGATCTTTAACCCATCCATGATAGTCCCTGTATGGAATTTAGATAGCTACACCTAGCTCCATATGCACTAAAATCAATCTATATGTTGTGGTATCAAACCATTGACTCTTCAGCCCAACCCATCTAGCAGCAAACATATCCAACTACACCCATTACACTTGTAGATCACTCACGGGCCTAACAACTACAATGTGCTCATATGCCCATATGTGTAATAATGTAATAACAACAATCCCACCACCATGGACCTCCTATGTGAACCTATATAAATCCATGTACAAATGATCCAACACACAATGACTCCAAGCATATCAAGTACCATGTTTCTCTATATTCTCACGAATCTCATACATCCCTTGAGATATGGATACTCCACCCCCATATACTCTAACAAAAGAGGAAAAATCATATGTAATAAATTTATGTAAATGTGGAACACCTAATCAAACTATGTTATCCATTGTAACTGATGACTCTACATGTACATTGGGACCCTGTAAAATACTTCCTAGATGACCTCATCTACCGTTATGTATCACCTAGGATAATCACTTAAACTCACTCCCATACTCGTAGTAATTGTAATATCCAATACACATCCTCTTGTGTCACTGTCATCTCTCTAGTAGGCATCCAAAAATTACATCTATCTACACACCATCTCTCACAAAGTGAAGTAATAAAATGCATATTATGGAGAACTATACGTACTAAAAAATGTAGGTACTATACTGCTGGGAAGAGGTTACAGAAACCCCAATTATGATTTAGATCTCTTTGCAATGTGTTCAAAATCCATAAAATCTTTCCAAGTATACATTTGCATTATAAAATTCCTTATCCAACCTCCGCATGCTTTGATCTACCTTATTCTGCTCTTTTCTTACATTTTGGTCTTTAATTTCAGGACCACTGCCCTGCTTGGGCGGCGGTCCCGTGACTACCGCCTAGGACAGGGTAGAGGACCAGTAACCTCTACCCTTTGTAGGGTGGTGGTCCTATGCATGTTTTCCAAAACTTTCTGATGCTTTCTTCAACGTAAAAAATCAAGTGGAACTCGCATTCCTCAACCACTCTTGCTTGCATTTATGTTCTAGCTGCCTGGTAAATAGTAATTTCTCTTTCTTTATGATAAAAGAGTTCAATTGAAAATTACCCTCTGGTAAATCCAAATGTTGTAAATAGAAAGCTTGTTTACAAGCAAATAGCCCCTCTCCCTCTATGAATTATTATTCAGTGTGTTTTAAAGTTCTTCCATAAGTTTCAATAGGTTTAGATTTTGCATGAATTCTCAGCCTCTCAGTTCAAGGATCCTTTCTTATTTTCTGATTTAGAAATCATCGATCTTCACACTTTCATTTTGCTCCATTGCTATCCTTAACATAGTCATCTTAGCATAAGATAGTTTTAGTTCTAGATTAAAGTTCATTTAGTAATCTTAGAATTGTAGGTTGTTGTTTTTCCACAAGAAGTAGATCCTAGAATTCTCGGTATATTTACGTTGTATCCCTACAATAAATCCTACTATGAATCACATAGTCAAGTTGTGTTAACTTGTAATATCCCTCTCTTACTTGCATTCTATTCAGTTTACATCCAAGCTGCCATTGTTTGAGTATCTCCTTCCGTTGCTACTGTCACATTCCCATTTTCTAGATTCACGAGAACATGAAAGAATGAAGAGATCACAATGAGGGGAAAATTCATGACACAATTGGAATTCCCATTGTTCTACAAAATTCCAGGTTTGAATCATCAAAGTTGTAATTATAATAGAGTATCAAATCATTTTATTTTAGTTAAGCTTGCTTTCAGTATTACCAGGGAAGCTGTGGGGAATGGTAGCTTCTGAGAAGTTGTGATTTATTCCTCACTTCTGAGGTAAGATTAAAGGTCTTACGATTAAATTAGTTATTTATTTAAATATTTCAGGATAAATTCACAAGTGCATAGGCAAATAGCTACATCAGACTAACTTGCTTGTTTTAGTTCTGTTATTAGATTAATTGTTCATTATCTGAATATATTAGAATAGCTGCTCTTTAAATTACGTTCAAATATACATCATTGAAAATATAAAAACAAAAGGAATATAAGCATAGTGTAGATATATCTTTCATAGTTAGTTTACCTATTTCAGTTAAAATTTGATTTTCTCTTGCATTACAATTACAGGACCCTAAGATCCAAGGGATTACGTATTCAAACCGGTAGTTGTTATCCAAAATAATCCCCTTGCTCATTTTTTGGCTAACTTCCTTTCATTCCTTCCTTCCTAGTGCCTCAGTCAAATTTTTTCACTTTTTAGCCACCTAAATTTTTTTGGAAGTGGTTTCATCAGGTAGAGAATCTTCTCAGCTTTCCAGAAAGGTAAATTTTTCCCTCTAACTCCTTGTATTTTGCAAGTTATGGCTCGGCGGAGTTTTGCAGGGAAATTTTCCCTAGGAAGGTCCGTGCCCAATCAGAGACTGCCACGTGGCAGTGGAATGACAGGGAGCGGAGGTAAATTTCAAATTTTCACTAAGGATTGGTTAGAGCATTCAAAAGAAAATTTTGTCCCGAAGGCCCGCTGGCCAATAGGAAGTGGCCATGTGTCCAGGGGGCCGTCGGAGGTCAAACCAGTGGGGAGAAGTGTGAAGAATTTCCAAGGTTGGCACAAAACAAAAATCTTGGCCCCAAAGCCTACATCGAATGAAGACCTGCCACATGTCCAAAAACTAGGTTGGTGGGGCAGAGGCGCGAGGGGAATTTTTCCATTTCACCAAAAGTGTGGCAAATGGCACAATAAAATCCACCCTACCAGGGTCTGCACCAATCAAAACATGCCACGTGTCCAAGTGGCTGATGAAAGTCAAAAGGGTGTGGCATCAGAGGAAATGCTTGGAGTTCAAGCCCACGTGAATGGAAAGGTGCCATGTGGCATCGCACTGGCGGGGCACGGAGCGACAAAGGAAAATTTTCCAAAAATCCAAAAAAGGCGTAAAGGGACCAGGCAGACCTACAGACCAATTAGAATGTGCCACATGGCATCAGAGTAGTGGGGGTGGAACTTTTTGGAAATTTTTTCCAAAAAATCCAAAAAGGGGAAAATTTTAAACTTTCATCCCACCAACCCATTTTTTGCCCTTTTTTGCCCTAAATCTTCAGAGGGGCATAGCTTTTGATCCAGAGCTTGGATTTTCATGTTCTTGGTGTCATTGGAAATCTGGTGAAATTCTCTATATGATGGAGGGTTAAATTTTGTATTTTTATGGAGAATTATGGGAGAAAATTGAAGAAATGTCTCTGGCACAAAAAAAATGCAGAATTCACTTTCAACCACCAAATTTAATGAAGTATGGTCATTTTTTCATATCTACAGAACAATGTACTTCTAAGTATGGGTTCATCCATGAAGACCATCACTCTATAGGTTAAATTTGAGGAATCTAGTTGGTGGTTGAATTCATAAATCCATTTTGTCCACATTTTTTGCTTTCTCTCCTTTTGCTCGACCATTAAAAGCTAGATTTGGCTCATTTGTAAAGGGTTGGACATGTTTTTGCTCTGCAAGCTCTCTTTTCTTCCTTAGCAGGTGGATTTGTAGAATTCCATACCTCTCATATAGACTACAACACGTGTTTTTCCTCCTGGCCATTGTAATGCATTATATTGAACTTGGGAATGATAATGTATGTTCTGTGATTGATTTTTTCCAATCCTTTCATGTGTTTATCATTGTCTTTTGATCTCTCATTACATTCTAGCAATTTGTGCATATTTTGTGTTGTATTTCTTATGATCTATGTAAATCTTACAAAGTAGATGTTCACCACTCCCTTGGTGTATCACCACTTTCAATTAGTTTTATTTCTTCTGAATCCTTTATCTCTATCCCCTTGGAATTTAGAGTAGGGTCTTGTATTGAATCTCTGCAAAGTTCATGTATACACCTAATTAGGGGAGTGAAAGAAACAACCTTTAATCTGGAGGGTATTTTCCCAGTTTTTTCAAGTCTCACACTTGGGGAAAGGATTCAATGTTGTGTAATTACACTGGATGTCCATTATTAAACTAGAAATCTGAGAAAACATCCAGAGGGTGCTGCTGATTTGTACTAATAGTTTTGGCATGCCCGGTGGGACCTTAGAGGTCTTCATCTTCATTAAAAAAAAGTTGATGTGCTTTTTTTGTAATTTCTTGCTTGAAAAGATCCCTGATCTACACATCTGGCAAATCCCAAAAGAAAAATCAACTGGTTTTAGCATTCCAAGTCTGAAGATTCATGAGAAGGATCCACACAAGGTCAAGGGCCAAAGAAGAAGGGTTGTCTGAGTATCTACAGATATCCCTAGGAAGAAGGTAGAGGGGAAGAAGAATTCAAAGGTATCCATCTCCACCAAACAAGACTCTATCAAGTCCTCCACCTAGTAGACCTTTCACCCAATCAACAAGGGTTCTCAGGCCAATCAGAATGGCACAACACAACCCTTATGTCAACTTCATTGGTAGCATCCCACTTGTTCTCAATGTAAAAAATCTAGTTCTAGTGGTAGCATTGAAGAACATTCCATATTTCACTAGAGAAAATCAGACCACTCCTGGTGACCATGTTAAAGACATTGCTAATGTTTGTACAATCCATGAGATTGTTGAGATGTAAATTGCTATCAAATTGCTGGCATCTTCATTCAAACGGAAAGTCATGCAATGGTTAAGGAGCCTTGGGGCAGGCTATATCCATAATTAGAACTAGTTGTGTATAGCTCTCCATGAGCAGTTTGGAGAAAAGGAAGATAATTTGTCTCTACTAGAACAATTGACAATTATCAAGAGAGCTCCCAATGAGCAACTAATAGACTTCAACTTCAGATTTCAAAGAACACGGGATAGAATCCCAGTGGTAGTAAGGCCAACAGCTGAAGGTTCTTTTCTATACTATCTCAAAGCTTTAAATTCTGATATTTCTATGTTAATTCAATCCATGGGAGGTACAACTATACCTGTAACTTATATCATTACCATTAGAGCTGAAAATTTTCTGATTCAAGCCGGTAAGCTGGCTCCTAGGCCTCCCATGCTTTTGTATCCAAGCTTGGAAATTCCAAGCACTAGTCAAGCACCTACTTTAGCTCCTATTCCCACTCCTATAAATCAGAGTTCAAATGAAACTTCTACTTCATCCTCTAGTGCCTCAAATGAACTTCAAGAAGTCATAAAACAATTACAAAATTTAGGCAATGAGTTGGTTACACTCAAGAGGCAGTAAGCCCAAAGTTTTAGACCTTCTTATCAGTCTCAAGATTAGCCTAATAGGCAACCATATCGGCCTAATAGGCCACCCAATCCATCTGCAAATAAAAATCAAGTAAGGCCTCCTGCCAATAGACCATTTCAGCCATATAATCCCAATGTTGCATATGCCTCTAAAGCCTTAGTGCCAATGCAAAATAATATAGCTCAAGAGTATGAATGGTGTTTCCCATGTAATGAACCTCACAACCAATCTATATGCTTCAATGGTGCTTTGAACCAAGCCTTGATGGTGACAACAACTGGCGTAGAGGGTGAGGTGAGCCAAGAAACAAACCAACAACAAGGAACATCCCAGGAAAATATAACTCCAAATGAGACTACACTTGTGAATTGGCAAGATGAGGATTTTTGTGGTATGAATCAAGCAATTTCTCAAAGTGTAGTAGCTAACACAAGGTCAAAGAAGAGGAATATTAGTGAAGGGAAGTCATTGGCTCTAGGTGATCCACAACATTCCATCACTCCCCAAGGTATTGGCAAGCAAAATGCAGTTCCAAACATGCAAGGACAGCCCAAGCCACCTTCTAGACCAGCTCAAATGCTAGTTGTTGTAGCCCATGTACAAGAAAAGAGTGTACAAGCTAGGGGGCAGCAAAGAGATGTTTCATCCCCATTTAGAATCATTGAACAAATGAAGAAGACAAATGTGAATATATCTATGTGGGTATCACTATCCATCCCAGGCCAAAGGGATCTCCTACAAGCTGCCATGGAGAATTGGTCGACTCCAAATTAGCAAGCTCATATGCAAGAGAAGGTACTCAAAAATGTTTCTCAGCCTAAAGGGAATCATGGAGGACAGCAAGGTAAAGTTTTGAATCCCCCTCCATTCTACGTTTCATTGGTCATTAGGGATAAACTAGTACACAATTGTATGATTAATTCTGGGGCAAGTAGTTCTGTAATGCCCAAGCAAATAGCTGATCAGCTGGGTCTCCAATATGAAATCATATCTAAAGGAGTGGTGTAACTGGATGGGATAGAAATAATGATAGTGGGATTAATTAAATATGTGAGCCTTACTTTACATGCATGCCCCAATGTCACTGTTTTGTAAGATGTCTCAGTGATAGATTTACCACCACTTTTTGCCCTATGTTTGTCAAGAGATATCACAGCTAGAATTGGAGGCTATTTATCTGTTGATTGGTCATACATGTTGTTTAGAACAAAATATGGAACCAAGGCCACAATCAGGTCTGAACCTATTGCAAACTTTCACATTGAACCTCATACCCCAAGCCAAATCAATGCCAACTGTTTAGCATTTGATCAAGAGGATTATCCAAGCACGGATGAATCTGAAACCAAATTTGGAAGCATCCCAAATTTGACTCTTGATGAATGGGCAAGAAAGGTACATGATTTTGAGCCCTACAATGAAATAAAGGAATCTAAACTATGATTTTATTGCGCGCATGAAGAAAATCAGCCTATTCCTAACATCACCAAGCTAGACCATAAGGATGGCAATGAGGTATGGCAACTATTTTATGATGGATCAAGAAGTAGACAAGGTGTAGGTGGGGGAGCTATGATTTTTTCACCTCAAGGAATTAAATATTATTCAGCTTTTAGATTTCAGTTTGCATGTTTTAACAACACTATTGAATATGAAGCTTTGATACAAGGATTGCATTGGTCAAGGAAAAGAGGTATCAAAAACTTACAAGTCTTTGGCAACAGTGAGCTGATTGTTAATCAAGTTAAAGGGAAACATGCTGCCAAAAATTACCTGCTCAAGTGTTATAAGAATAGGGTGTGGGACCTCATTGAGGATTTTGAAGGCTTTGGCATCAATTCCATCCCTAGGAAATAAAACCAAGTTGTTGATAGGCTTGCAGCAGTTGGGGAAGCCTTTGATGGTGTGGAAAGTATCAAGGAAGACAAATTGCAGCCAAGCATTCATGTGATTGTGAGGCCATCAGTGCCAAACAATAATCTAAGTTGGCAAGCATTTGAAAGTGACCAACAAATCATCAATTTTTTGCAAGAAGCTGAGTTCTCAGCTAAAAGTTAGGAAAAGTTAGAACAACAGTATGGTGATCAAGTGGTACACCTAAGAACAAACTAACTAACAAAAGGACTTTTCACTTTGGAGTCCATTTTTAATCCTACTGATCAATTTAGGAAAGAGAAAGCAAACATCCAAGTTAAGGGAGAAGAGTTAATGCCCATCTCAATGGGAGAAGGCAAATCGCTTCAAATTGGTAAAGTGACAACCAAGCAAGAAAGGTATGAGTTCAAGAAACTTTTCCAAGATTTCCCAGATGTATTTTCTTAGAGCTATGAAGGCTTGAGAGGTTTCAATCCCAAGCTAGCTCAACATACAATTGAATTGGATCCAAGTGCTAAGCCCATCAAGAAAAAAAAAAGGCCAGTCAATCCACACATGGAGCCTCTAATGAAGAGGGAATTGAATAATTTAACAGAGGCAAGTATCATATTTCCCATCAAGCATTCCAGCTGGGTAGTAAACTTGGTTCTAGTTAGAAAGAAGAGTGGAGAAATCAGATTGTGTGTAGACTTTAGAGATTTGAATAGAGCATCCCTCTAGGATCATTACCCACTTCCCTCTATGCAGCAGATTTTGCAAGTTATTGCTGGCTCTGAGAGGTTTTCATTGCTAAATGGTTATTCAAGGTATAATCAGATCATGGTAAAGAAGAATTTTTAGTTCAAAATATCCTTCACCACCAAATGGGGGACTTATGCATATAGATAAATTCCATTTGGGATGTCCAATGTCGGAGCTACCTTCTAAAGGGAAATGGATATGGTGTTCAAGGGATTGATCAACAAAATGGTGTTGATATATCTAGATGATATTACTGTATTTTCTAAAAGTTCAGCAAATCATCTCTTTCATTTGAGACAAGTGTTCCAAAGATGTATAAGATTTGGGGTATCCTTGAACCCTAAGAAATGTATTTTCCTTGCTCATGAGGGAAAGCTCCTAGGCCACATTGTTTCCAAAGAAGGATTAGTAATTGACCCAGAGAGGGTTGAAGTAATAAAAGCACTACCATTACCAAGTCATAAGAAGGCCCTTTAAAGTTTCTTGGGAAGAATCAATTTTCTTTGGAGGTTTGTTCCATATTTTACAGCCCTTTTCAAGAAAATAACTATGATGTTGAAGAAAAGCATGGCTTTCAAATGGACAGCTGAAGGTAAGGAAATTTTTGAGGTAATCAAAGAAGTTATCTCACAAGCTCCAACTCTCACTAACCCAAATTTCTCCAAGGATTTTATCCTTTATGCATTTGGAGGTGATGACACAATCTCTGTAATTTTAGTACAGCAGAACAAAGAAAATGCAGAGCAGCCAATTTCCTTCTTTAGCCAAAGCATGGAGTACTATGAGGTGAGATATTCCTTCATTGAGAAGCATGTCCTTGCAGTGATTAGGATCTTGAAGAAATTTAAGCATCTAGTTTCAAATAACAAGGTTCACTGCTAGTTTCTCATGTGGGAGTTAAGGACTTCCTCCTCAACAAAGACCTAAATAAAAAATGTGTAGGGTGGATTACTCATGTCATGGAGTATGACATTGAGATCAAAGTCACCAAGCTGGTCTAAGGAAAGGGATTATGTGAACAGTTGGTCTTGAGCAAATCAATGGAAGCAAGAAATGGGTAGGATGTTGTTTTGGTGTTGCAAGACAACCAAGAACCGAGAAACATTCAAGAAGATAATGATGGTGTATTCACTCCTTGTTGGACCCAAGACATAGTGAACTTCTTACAAATAGGCCTATGCCCTCTAGAGATGAACAAAACCAAGAGAAGGCACTTCAGATTGCAGGTTGTTCCATATGCACTTGTTGATGGTGTTTTTTTCAAGAAGGATGTAAATGGAGTGCTGCTGAGATGCATTGGGACAAACCAAATTAATAGAATGCTAGAAGAGTTCCATGGTGGATCAGCTTGGGGCCATTTTTCTCCAAGAGTGACATCCCTCAATATTATGAAGGCTAGATATTATTGGCCCAAGGTTTTTGGTGATTGTTATGCATGGATCAAGAGGTGCAAAAATTGTGCATTCTTAATAGGAAAGGAGAGATTAGCTACCCTTCCATTGCACCCAATTTCAGTTGACCAACCATTCATGCAATGGGGTTTAGAATTCATTGGATTCATTAACCCAAACTCAAGCCAAGGACACAATTGGATTCTAACAGCAACAGACTACTTCACCAAATGGACAGAGCCAGTGGCACTTAAAGAAGCAAATGAATCTAGCATTCTAGACTTCTATGAGTGGATAGTAACCAAATTTGGTATACCTTCCACTATAATATCATATAATGCTTTGGCATTCATAGGATCAAAGGTAACTAAATGGGATGTTAAAAATGGGATTTATCTAAGAAATTTATCAAATTATTACCCTCAAGGTAATGGCCAAGCTGAGTCTACCAACAAGAACTTATTAAAGATCATCAAGAGGACTCTTAATAAAAATCAGAGGACTTGGTACACCAAATTGAAATCATCCTTGTGGGTTGATAGGATAACTCCCAAGAGATCCACAGGTAACTCTCCATTCAGACTTGTTTATGGAAGAGAGGTAATCTTTCCCATGTCACTTGAGTTACCAGCATTGGAACTCATGAAGCAATTGGAGTTGTTGGAGTTTCAACCCATGGAGGTTAGATATGTAGAATTGATGGAGCTCCAAAAAATTAGAGAGCATGCATCCCAAGCAATGGAGAAAGACCAAACCTTTATCAAGAGAACCTTTGATAGGAAAGTTAAGGCTAGAGTCTTCCAAGTTGGAGATCTAGTGTTGAAATGGGATGCAGACTGAGAAAATCTAGGAAGACAGTCAAAGTTTGATTCCATTTAGAGTAGCCCCTATATGGTCACAAAATGTAAGAACAAAAATATCTTCCAATTGTCTACATTGGATGGTGAAGAACTGTTTCACTCGGAATGACTCGGCTTCTGGGAATAGAGTTGCTTCTATCCTTTCATTCCTTTTAGAAACAGATGAGGTTAGGGTTAGGAGGAATACCTGTAGAATGTCGAGATGGTGTGCACGTACCGTAGAGAAAGATCAGGCTGATTGCGGAGAACTCATTTTTGTCTTGGAAGGACTACCTGCAAATAAGAACACAAGACCACAAGATTTTGATTTAAACAATAAATGAGGAAACTGCCTTGGGCCCAGGAAATATAAAAATTCCTTTCGAAGGTGGTCAGTTCCCCTGCTAATATGAATTAACACAAAAGACTAAAAAATATCAATTAGATTACTTGGTTGAAACTAGTAGGAGAAGGCTGGTTTCTGGTTATAGTCAGGGTAAACCGATACCGATTTCTGGTAACCGACGTCGGTTGGGTCTAGGACCTATAGGTTGATTGTTTTGGTGGGGTGTTTGTGTTTCTTGGTGTTGGTAAGGTTGGTTTATGGATGATATTAGGAAATGAGATGATGAGGGGTAAAAGAATGACAGCTAGATGCAATGGGATCTTGAGTAGTGGGTTCAGAACTGGATTTAGGAGGACTGTGATTCGAAGAGCATAAGAAATGTTATAACAGAGGACATGCAAGATATGACTTACTGGTTTTGGCAAAGATGCAAGTTGATATCCTCTACTGCAAGCACTTCTAGTTTCTTCACTCGTCTCTGCTTGGTTAAGTGAAGATCTGGACTCTGTTTTCCGCTCCCAATGATCTCTGTTGTTTCAAAAATCATTCCACCTTTGATTTTGGTTTGGGGGAGCCCATTTACAGGGAACCGATGGCGGTTACGTAACCGACGGCGGTCGAGTAGGAAACCGACATCGGTCAGGAAAAAGTAGGCTATTTTTAGTAAAATAGCCCACCTTCCCTGCTTTTCTCCCGAGAGATCAGTTGCGGGCTTGGTCAAGTGGCTAGAAGGTCGGCTTTGGGTGCGAGTAAGGAGGCATTAGTTATGGATGTGAGTCTAGACCAAGTCATGGGTCTTAATTAGGTTAGTTTAGGGTTAGGGCTAGGTCATGATGAGGGTGGCAAAGTGAGGTGGCGGGTAAGGTGATGTGGATTTATCAATTATAAGGTAATTAATAAATTAATTGTGTAAGGTTTAGGTGATGAGGTTAGATTGCGAGATGAGATGCGGGTCACAAGGGGTCGTAAGACACAAATTTGGTGTCTACATTAGCCCCTTATTGTCGTGTAGCTTATTTTGTAAAGCTGCACGGACAATAATATGAAGTGGTTACTCTTGTTAAGGGTATAGGTAATCCCCCTCAAATCTATCACAGATTGAGTGAACTAGAAATCAGGGATAGGGTTGATAACGGGTAAATGGGGTAGAGGGGATGGTAAGATTGTGGGGTAGGTTCAAGGAAGTAGACGCATATTGAAATGCAATAGTACGACTAGGGTACATGATTTGACGAGCAAACCAGCAGTGCAGAGGCAAAGGTCGATAGTTTATCCAAACAAGGGTGATATAATCCTGGTTATCCAAGGCATAGGAAGTAGCCCCAGGGTATATAACAGGTAAGGTACAGGAACGTTTAGGCATGTTTGATAGTACCAAAAGGTTGGTTTGGTTGAGATAAATGTCACGGTCTAGGTCTGGGTAAAGTTGGTCGACAGATCAAGTCAAGGACCCTAATCATGCTAAAACACGAACAGGTGAGCTCGATTGAACAAAAAACTACCGGATGGGTGGATAAAAGTGTATGGTGTTGATTTTGGGTAAGGGATGGAAGTGGTGCGGCCGTGGGTCAGGCCAAGTTGTTGGGTTGTGGCCTTGGGTCGGGCTAGAAGGGTAAAGGGAGGCCTTGGGTCGGGCCAAATAGTGAGGGCGAGGCCTTGGGTCGGGCCAATTGGTAGGTTGAGGCCTTGGGTCGGGCCAAATTGGTAGGGCGAGGCCTTGGGTCGGGCCAAATGGGGTAGGGCGAGGCCTTGGGTCGGGCCGAATAGGTAGGTTGAGGCCTTAGGTCGGGCCGAATAGGTAGGTTGAGGCCTTAGGTCGGGCCGAATAGGTAGGTTGAGGCCATAGGTCGGGGCCGAATAGGTAGGTTGAGGCCTTAGGTCAGGCCGATTGGTAGGTTGAGGCCTTGGGTCAGGCCAAATTGGTAGGGCGAGGCCTTGGGTCGGGCCAAATGGGTAGGGCGAGGCCTTGGGTCGGGCTGAATAGGTAGGTTGAGGCCTTAGATCAGGCTGGACAAGTGAACAAATGGTGTGCAGCAAAGGTGGATAGAGGCGATATTGGTGAAAAAGAGGCAAGGAGTAAATAAGGGCAAAGAATGGGGTGAAATTTGGGTAGAGAACTGATGTCGATTCTGCATGACCGATATCGGTTAAGGGACCGATACCGGTTCCTTAGGGCAAAATGAAACCGATATCGGTGAAAGGCAAAAAACCTATAAAAAGAAAAATACGGCTTGTCATTGTCACTTTTGTTATTTGCAAACCAAATTGACTTGTCTGACGTGGAGAGTTGAGATTAGAGGCTTGATTGAGTGAGGTGGAGCTATTGTATTGGCGGAGAGAGTTGATAGTGGGCCCGATTAAGGAGGAGGCAGCAGTTGATTGGCCGGGGACCCAGCAGATCAGGATTGGAGCCATGGCACAGGCAGGAGGAGCTGGAGGGGCTGGACCAGCTGGACCGCCACCCACCCATCCCACCATGACGACGTGTCGTCGTTCGGGTAGATTCGAAACTCTTTAATTTGGTGATTTGGTTGTATTATGCTAAATTGGGGATTTGGGTAGGAATTAACCTTTTTTAGGAAATAATGAGAAAATGGAAATGATTTGAAAAAGGGAGAGGGTAGATAGGCTAGATAGGCTAAGGTGGGTAGGTGGGTAAGTTTTTAGGGTATTTGGGTGGGTAGATGGGTAGAAATAGGTAAAAAATGGGTTTTGGGGGCCGCACGGGGGTTCGTCTCCGGGAGAAGACAGTGACCGATGTCGGTCACTAAGCGACCGGCATCGGTCGCAAAATTTTAGGGAAAGGGAGTGTTGTTGGTGACCGGCGTCGGTCATGTATCGGCTGGCGTCGGTGGCTTGTGTGTTTTGGTTTGTGGGTTTGTGTGGGTGGGTTGGTTGTTTTGGGTTTTTTTGGGTTGGGTGGTGGGTGGGTGTGGGTTGGGGGTGGGTTTGTGTGGGGGTTGGGTTGGGTTGTGGGTGGGTGTGGGTTGGTGGTGGAGAAGGGTTTGTGTGGGGGTTGGGTTAGGGGTGGAGAAGGGTTTGGTGTAGGGTTGGGTTTTGGGTTTTTGGGTTGGGTTTGAGGTGGAGGGTGGGAGAAGGGTTTGATGTAGGGTTGGGTTTTGGGTTTTTTGGGTTGGGTTGTGGGTGTTGGGTTGGTTTTGTGTTGGGGTTGGGTTGCCTGTTTTTTGTTTGGTTTTTTTTTGTTGGTTTTAGGTGGGCTGTTTTTGGGTTTTTTTTCGGGTGGTAATTTGCTAGAGGGGGGTGGTAGAAAGTCGGGGTATGGTCGGGTGGGGGGATAAAAAAAGGGTGTGTTTAGCGATGATAAAGTCGATGTTGTAATAAGAGTCGGGTCTAAGGATGTGGGTTTGGTTTTGCAAGGCACGTCAGCAGTTGACGATGCGGGATAGGATGCCCCCGCTGTTGGTGCGGATGAGGCCACACGTATCTGCGGCTCATTGGGCCATCATGCGTGAGGTGGGACTAGGTGAGTCTAGAGGTACAGAGCGATATCGAGAGAGAGAGATCACAGCCTGATGGTCGCCCTCATCGAGAGATGGGATCCGCCGACCAATGTGTTCCATCTCCCGACTGGGGAGATGACCGTCACATTGGAGGATGTGTATCGCATCCTTCGGTTACCTATCGAGGGAGAGGCAGTCTTCCAGGTGAAGATTCAGAGACTGCCATAGACAGCATACTGGCAGGTTTTTGGGGATGCAGCTGCGCTACTGACCTACCATAGCGCGAGTATTGGGTACGGTGACATGTACCGTGCGCATCGCACGATAGAAGACACGACTGGCTGTGTTGATGATGGTTGGGATCACCTGCTTCGCCCTCCCCGGACTCAGAGGGAGGCCGCTTCCCACGAGAATTGATGGGGGGTGCTGCTTGAGATGGTGGAGGAACACATCTGTTACACTGGGCACCAGTATATCTGGTGCAATTGTACAGGGAGCTATGGGGCTATCGCCGGAGGAGGCGATTCGGTATTTGCTCTACATTTTTGTTGGCATTGTTGGGCATACGAAGCACATCGTATGCATCAAGCCAGTAGGGTTTACCCCAGCAGCCAGGGCCACAGGTCATATACCGATATGGCTTTCAGAGGTGGTGGGGGTCGTGGGGCCAGCCACGAGCAGTTGTTGCAGGTCGGGATGTGGCATACTATAGACATTTGCTAGAGGGCCTTACAGCAGTAGACATTGTATGGAGACCCTACAGAGGTCACCACCCTGGCAGAGGAGCCCGCTTACAGTTGTGCCTAATCCAGTACACATTCTGGATAGCAGGACGGAGGCCAGGAGAGTATGAGCGGATACCCCTGGAGAGGGTACACAGGCAGATGGGGCTGCGACAGGACGAGCCACCTCCCTTCCCCCCCTCAGTACAGGAGGGATGATTGTAGAGGCCCCACTGCCTGCACAACAGCCTTTGGATCCAGATTGGGGTAGCGAAGAGGTCAGCAGGTGAGGGTGTAGATGATGCTGGGTGCATGGGATCATACAGGGTGTGGTGGGCTGGGCAAGAGGGCAGCCAGGATAGTACCGCCTGCACAGCCAGACTTCGGCTGCAGTTATAGGAGAGAGAGATCAGCTCAGGGGTCAGGTGCAGCTCTTACAGGGGGTAGCTAGCTGCGGCACAGGCATAGATAGGTGTCTTACAGGGGCAGCTAGCCCAGGCTCAGGCACAGGCACAGGCACAGGCAGCACCACCACCAGTACCAAGCCACAAGGTACCGGCACCACCGTGGCCACAGGCACCACACCAGCAAGCACCAGCACAGGCTCAGGGGGGCATTTGGTTGTAGGTGCCAGGGGACCAGCCCCAGCTCCGTGAGTGGCTCGAGAGCACTATATGGAGGTTTAGAGCAAAGGCCGATATTATCAGGATATTCTTGATGGTACCAGAGTCGGTATCAGGCTTATGCAGCGCATAGGGAGAGACCTCTCACAGCCCAGAAATCTCAGGGAGGTGCAGCCACAGCTGGCATGTCCGTGACGGGCAGGAGGCGAGAGGCACCACAGGGACCAGCGGGGAGAGGTGCCGAGGGCGGTGGGGAGAGCTGAGAGATCCCAGACATGGTTGTTGTATTTTAGAGATGGGCACCGGTCTGCGAACCGGGTTTATTGATAGAGGCTACGTGCCTATGTATTATTCATGTATTCATTCATTCATTTATTTGTATACCGGCCTGCGAGCTGAGTAGGGGTTGTATAGTGGAGACCGGTCTGCGAGAGCCGAGGTATATAGCTATTTTTTGATACGAGGGACCGGCCTGCGAGCTGAGTCGAGATTTTTTTTTTACAGTTATTGTGGCCTGTGTGCCGGCTTTTGTTGTATGATGAGATCACAGAGGCCCCGATGTAGGGTACATTGTATTTTTGAAAACTTGTATATATATATATATAGAGAGAGACGATGTTTGATCCACATGCAGTGTTCAAAATGTGTTTAAATATTTGGTTAATGGCTGGTAATATATAGAATGTGTGATGAGTTTAATTGACATGTTGATAGATGGATGATGCTGATGTTTTTGTTTTTTTGTACGTATATATGAATGTCAGGTTATGTGATGAATTGATGGTTTTGTGACCTTGTGATATATGTAACTGATGAGTTGGATTCCAAATGACGTATAGATTGATAGTTTCTTGATATCCGTAGTTGATGGTTTTTTGTGTATTTGTATAAAATAAATGATGTTAATGAAATTGTAATGCTATGTGTGGTGGATGAACAAATGTGGAAATTGTGTTTTTTATGCAGGAAAAGAGAGGGGGCGCGACAAAAATTTAGGTGAAAAAATGAAGAAAAGAACGCTGTTGAGAAAAGATAGGTGTGTAACCGATATCGGTTAAGGAACCGATATCGGTAGCTGATAGACCGATATCGGTTAAGTAATCGATACCGGTTATTTAGGTATGAGCTTTTCTAAAAATAAAAGCTAGGGTGGAAACTTAAGTTTTAATTTTTAGAGCCATGCAAGAGGTTAAATACGCGAACATTGATGCTTTTTGACAACTGAGACAGGTTTTTTTGCATGAGAGATTTGAGTGATAGGAGAAAAGAGACAAGGAAAGCGAATGTGATCCGAGATTCAGAAGGCAGAAAAGACAAAGTTGAAAAGGGTGGTGATCATGGCAGAACGAGAGAAGCATCCAGCAGGCAAGGACAAGAGGGAAGACAAGGCCACCTCAAGCTGCTGCAACCCAAGAGGTATCAGCTTGTTTGTGATTTAACTACTTGCATGTTTTTGGGAATGAGCTAGAGAGAGAATAGGTAAGTAGATATGAGAAAGACAACCTGATATCTAGGGGTATAGATGAGGTGAGTGTTATGGGGTAGGTAATTCGGGGGTTTTGGGTATGTCGTGTATATAGAAAGAATAAAATGATCAATTTATTGTCGTAGGTGGTTGTTTTAGGCAAGATGTATGTAATTGGAAGTGACCGATACCAGTTAGGTGTACCGATATCGGTCACTGACCGGTACCGGTTATTTATAACTGATATCGGTTACTGACCAGTACCGGTTATTATATAACCGATACCGGTTACTGTAGGGATTTCCAGAATGTGAGAAAAAACTCGTGGTGATTTGATTTATTGAACGGGTATTTGTTTTTTTGTAACGTATGCAGGCAGAGGCGGGGATAAGATGAATGAGTGTAGTGTACCAGCGCTGCTTTGTCACGACTCCGAGTGGATGTAACACCAGCTGAATGGACATTGATAAATCATTTGGGGTTAAGTGGAATCGCTATTATTCACGAATTGCACGGAACCATGCTATGTTTACAGGCATTGATTGAAAGATGGAATCCTGAGAAAAAATACCTTCTATCTGCCAACAAGTGAAATGACACTAACATTGGAAGATGTGTTTCGTATTTTGAGACTCCCCATTACAAGAAAACTAGTATAATCAGGTGTACCTAGCGCGGGGAGGGCAGCGATAACAGAAGTGTTTGGTCCATATGCACGAGACTTAACACAGCACGGTTTGTTATTCACATATGGGGTAATGTATGCAGCACACCCTGAGGGAGACAAGGTTAGCGGTGATATTAATGATAGCGGTAGGGTAGTATAGCGTTACCGAGGGCGGAAGGGAAGAAATTTTCAAGGCATTGATGTGTTGTTATTTGGGAGATGATAGAAAGGAACGTGACTTTTGCATGGGCACCTGCATATTTGGCGGAGCTATACAGGGGTTTATGGGCTTGTAGGCAAAATCACAGGACGGCACTAGATAGTTCATACTTATTACACTGTTGGGCCTATGATCACATTGTTTGTGTGTGACCAATAGGCCAACCCATCCAGTCGGAAGAGAAACCAGAGTGCAGAGGTTGGGATTCAGACGATGGGTCCAGATAGAACAGAGGCCAGATCCTAGGCCGTGACGGGTGATATTGTGTATTACAAGCAGGTATGGGAGGGTGACGGTTGCGGACATCTGTTGGAGGCCTTACGGTAACTATATGGTAACAGAGAGCATGGCTGAGGAGTTAAGGGGTGTAGAGCGAATGAGGGTGGATCGGGGGCACAGGCCAGGTGAATATGAAAGGATTCCTATAGATCGCGGTGCGGCGACAATTTGGATTTGTGCAAGATATACCCCTGGCTTATAGACCATATATGAGGATTGATGCAGAGGCAGTACTCTCACCTCCCCAGCCAACACCTCCAGAAGGTCCTGAAGAGGTAGCAGCCGATCGCAGGGTAATGGACATAGGAACGACAGAGGCCTATAGATTATGGTGGGCAGCGGAGCTGCGAGGTATACGTGATTGTCCTGACATAGCTGTGATTACAGCAGAGAGGGATCGTCTGTAGCGTTTAGTTCAGCATCTCCAAATGCAGGTGAATGAGACAACAGGATTTGTTAGCAGTTGCAGAGTCACGGGCAGGGAGACTAGAGGTTGGAGTCCTCCATGCAAGAGGGTGTATTCATATGTTACAGGAGAGATTTGGCAGATCAGTGGGCACGGGTTGGCGGTACCAATAGCCGTGTGGTACCTTTGAGGACAGAGAGGCCCAGCGAGAGGGGTCGATACGATCACGATCATCACCTAGTTCGGGATGAGGCGTGAGGGTCTGAGTAAATGTTAGCAAGTATAAGAATAAATAAGGATGCCGACCTGCGTGTCGATGATAGAGAAGATGTATTTGTTTAACATCTAAATAAAACTGAATATGTATGGTGATTTGAGTTATGATAATAATAAGAATGTTTGCGTTGTGACTTTTGGTGTTTTGAAAAAAGGATAAAGAGGAATGTGATTAAATAGAAATACACGAAATATTTATTATACCACACATGATAGATTATGGTAGGGATGGTCGAGCTAACCTTGGGAGACCCCATGTCTCCGAAGTGCTGCCTACATAGCCCATTGCACAAAGCAAGGAGGGGCCTCAGACCGATGTAGTCTCCCTTAGGATCAGGGAGAGGTGAATTCAGGCAATTCGGTACGGTTTAGGTAATTGGTTGGTTGGTAAAAAATATTAAGATTGGTAAAGGTAAGGTTGATGTTGTTGGTAATGAACTGGTGATGTTGTAAAAGGTATAAGGGAAGCGAAAGTTAGCCTACCCAAGTAGAAGGGAACCATGTCCTGATTAAAGTCAACACACAATCCTAGATGCGAGGCAAAGCAGAAAGAGTGCTCTGTAGGTGAAAAGAGCTAAACAACCACACAACGTAGAACGAGCTTGGAGCCCTAGGTACCATGCATAGACGAGAAGTCAATAGGTGAAAAGAGTTGTGTGATCACAATATATCGAGCGTACATTACGTCCCTTGAGTTGAAAAAAATGGTGAGGTGAGGTGGATGGTATAGCTGAGGTTCAGAGAACTTATTACAAAGTGAGTGTTCTGACGAAAGAGAACCTACCCTAAATAGACAAGTCCATGACTCAAAAGTCCTTTTGAATGAGGCTTTTATTTTATTGAATGTAGACTGATCGATGCGGGAAGTCTACAAGGGATATTGATTGTATTATTCTTGAGGTCTTCACGAAGCTGATCAATGTGAGAAGCTTCTGCTAGAGGCTGACTGTGTATAGCTGTCCTTCGAGGGAGCAGTCTATTATATAGTAGCAGATATGATTTTAGTGCATAGCTGTCCTTCGGGGGAGCAGTCTATATAGAATAGCAACAATAATTTGGCATATAGCTATCCTTGATGTCGGGAAACAATCTATATATAATTTAGATAGCTAGATGTTCTTTTGGCGTGAAGCATCTAGTTTGGTAGGAAGTTTGACTCAAGAAAATCCCATAAGAATACGGCTTATTTTAATACTTTGAAGTCATGGACTAGACTAAAAAAAGGGGAAGGCATCGTTTAGGTGAGGGTCTGTGAGAATCAAACTATGTGAGCTGATTTTTTATTATGAGGTGTAGGAAATGAAGTGCATGTGTGGTATATGAGCTCAAGGGATGAGCGGCGGGTAGATAAGAAGTGATATAACACTAAATTCAACAGTTAGAATGGTCGAAGATGCAAGGCATTAAGGGGTTTAGGCTCAAGTTTACCATTAAGTGAAGCTAAACGATAAGTGCCTGATCCATAGGTGTGAGTGATTATATAAGGCCCAATCCAATTGGGAGCAAATTTTCCACGTTTGCTCTTTTCTAGTTTGGTGACATGTTGATTCTCTTTGAGGACAAGATCACCAACCTTAAAGGTACGCTCATGAAGTCGCTTATCATAAGCACGTTTGATGCATTTTTTGATAGATTTGAAGGTGATCAAGAGCTGTAAGACGACGTTCGTCAAGGAGCTCCAATTGGGCTAACCGCTCTTGGCTCAGGAAATCATCGTTGGTGAGAATATCCTGAAGAGATATTCTAAGGGAGGGTATTTGTATTTCGAGAGGCAAAACAGCCTCGGTACCATATACCAAAGAAAAAGGTGTGGCATTAGTAGAGGTATGAATGCTAGTACGATAAGCCCAAAGGGCAAAGGGAATGTGATCGTGCTAATTTCTTCCGGATTCATTGACAACTTTCATGAGGATTTTGGTTAGGGTTTTATTAGAAGATTCAGCCTGACCATTGGCCTGTGGATAGTAAGGCGATGAGAAACTAAGTTTGATACCAAAGTTGTCACAAAGGTCTTGTAACAACTTGTTTTTAAAATATTTACCATTATCTGTTATTAGGCGATGAGGAATACCAAAACGACAGATAATGTGATGGTTAATGAATTCGACAATTTTTTCCTTTTTGATCGAAACGAGTGGAATGGCCTCCACCCATTTTGTGTAATATTCGGTGGCTGTGATTATCCATCGGTGACGTTGTGAAGAGGACGGGTGAATCTCACCTATAAGGTCTAAACCCCATTGTGAGAAAGGCCAAAGATCTCGTGCGACCTGTAGCGGATGGCTAGGAGTATGTTGAAGGTTAGCATGTTGTTGACACATAACACAACGCTTAACATATTCGTAGCAGTCATTATTGAGAGTAGGCCAATAATAACCTAGGCGAAGGATTCGTTTAGCCACGACAAGGCCACTAAAATGTCCACCACAAATATCGTCATGGACTTGTTGGATGGTATGGGTGATCTCCGCACCGGTGAGACATCGAAGGAGGATGCCATCAAAGCCACGTTTATAAAGGAGTCCCCCCATAACTACATAACGAGAAACGCGTTTAAGAAAAGCACGTTTACCAGTACTAGTAAGGTCAGAAGGGAGAACAGAGGTTGTAAGGTAGTCATGGAATTGGTGATACCAAGTATCCTGCGAGTTAGCAGACACAGTATTTATCGTACAAACAACCGGGGCTGAATAAGATGGGGCAAAGAGTTGTTGGACCAAGACAAAAATGTCAGAGTCAGTTGATGAGGCTGGAATTTACGAGGCTAAGCAAGCCATAGTATCTGCAAATTTGTTAGTAGAGCGTGGAATGGTTTGGATAGAATAGTGAGTAAATAAGGCTAGAAGCAAATCCACGTAGTGTTTATATTTTTGAAGTTCCTCATTTTTGCATTGGTAGATGCCCATAACTTGATTGACTACCAATTGAGAGTCGCCAAAAATATTGATAGATTTGATACCTAAGTGCAGCGCAACCTGGAGACCCAGAACAAGGGCCTCGTATTCCGCTGTATTATTAGTGCAAGGAAAATCGAGTCAGAATGAAAGAGGCATAGGCTCGGCATCGAGAGGAATAAGAACAACGCCGGCTCCTCCACCGCATTGGCATTTGGATCCATCGAAGAAGAGGGTCATTTGATACGACTCCTCCTTGAGTGAAAGAGTGGCGATGAGTTCGTCGGGGAATGTAAAATTGGAAAATTGTTCTCCAGGTAAAGGGGCTTCCGCAAGTTGGTCTGCGATGGTTTGTCCTTTGATTGATTTTTGGTGGATGAAATCAAGGTCGAGGTTGGCGAGGAGCATGAGCCATCGGGCGATGCGTTGGTTTAGATGAGGTTTGGCATACATGTAATGGATGGGGTCCGTGTTGGTGATGACGAAAGTTTTGTGATTCAGAAGGTAGTGTCGGAGTTTGGTAGCCACGAATGATAGGGCTAGGCACAACTTTTCTACATGTGTATACCTAGTCTCATAGTCCACCAAAGTACGACTTATATAATAAACGGATTGTTCTCGATTTTCAGAGTCACGATGTGCAAGCATGGCCCCTACAGCGTGGTCAGTGGCGGAAAGGTAAAGGTAGAAAGGGCGGTCGTCTTGAGGTGGGATAAGCACGGGTGGCTGCAAGAGATAAGTTTTGAGAGCTTCAAAGGCTTGGTGGCACTCTTCGCTCCATTGAAAATCAATGTCCTTCTTAAGGAGGTGATGGAAAGGTTGACATCGATCTGAGAGTTGGGAGATGAAACGTCAGATAGATTGAAGCTTACCTTGTAAACTACGCAATTGTTTGAGATTAGTAGGTGGGGGCATTTCTAGAATAGCTTTGACTTTAGATGGGTCGACCTCAATGCCACGCAAAGAGACGATAAAGCCAAGAAGTTTTCCCGAAAGAACACCAAAGACACATTTCTTTGGTTGAAGACGAACAGAATATTGTAACAGGCGATCAAAAATAATGGTTAAAACATCGATATGTTCACTGCGATGTTTAGACTTGCCAAGAAGATCCTCGACGTAATCTTCAAGGATAGTGTGCATAATGTCATGAAAAATGTAGGTCATAGCCCGCTGATAGGTAGCACCAGCATTCTTAAGGCCAAATGGCATGACACGATAACAGAAGGTTCCCCAAGGAGTTATGAAGGCAGTTTTGTGTTGATCGGCAGGGGCAACCAAAATTTGGTTGTATCCTGAAAAGCCATCCATGAGAGAGCATCTCATGACCTACAGTTAGATCAACAAGTTGGTCAATGCTAGGTAAGGGGAAGTCATCCTTAGGGCAAGCGAGGTTAAGATCCCAGAAATCTGTGCATATCCGAAGTCCCCCTGTCGCTTTAGTGACAGGTACGATGTTAGAAATCCATTGAGGATAGTCAATAGGCAAGATGAAAGAAACAAAAAGGAGTCATTGGAGCTCCTCTTTGACCAAGAGAGCAATGCGTGGATGCATTTTTCTCAATTTCTGTTTGACTGGTTTGGAATCGGGGTTTAGGGTGATGTTATGGACGGCAATGGTAGGATCAATTCTTGGCATGTCAGCGTAAGACCATGCGAAAGCTTGGTTGCGAGCACGGAGAAAGGTAGTAAAGGCGGCTTGTTCTGATGTGTTAAGGGATTGTCCAATCTTCACAATGTGAGGATCCTCCTCCATGTGGATGTTGATTTCTATAGTAGATTTGTTCAGCATGGTTTGGGTTTCAGATGGTAAGGCTCGTTGAATATAAGAATCATCCGCGCCAAGGTAAGTGAGGATGGAGTCATCATCCTGGCATTCAACAACATTAATCAAAGGCGAATCCTCTTCGATCATGTCTGGATACAGAAGGGGAAGAGAAGATGGGTCCTCATTATCACGTTGATAAGTGACAGGACCTATGAAGATAGCATTTATGAAAAAAAAAAGTTAGGGGGGATGGATTCAGGGTCTATAGATTCTGTGGGTGATGATGGCAAAGTGGGTGATGATGGTTTGGTAGGGGCGACGTCTTCTTCTTCCAGGATACAACTGATAGGAGGTGTCTCCTGTGTAGGTGTTTCAGGAAAACCGAGACCACTGCGATCATTATGTTTACAGGTAGTCACGAGAATGAGTGTATGTCAGCCTTGTTCGTAAAGGCCAAAACCAAAGCCTTTCCACACACAGCGAGTCAAGAAGGTGAGGGCGAAACGACGATTTGTCAAGTATTGAAAATCAGATTGGAAGGGAACCACACCAAGAGGAGGTTCAGGGGTAATGGAGGATGCGTCAACACCCCCATACGTTAGGTTAGTGCGGAAATGGGGTGGTCTGTAAGAGATTACCTCCCCCACGCGACGGTCGTAGGTGGGATGTGCATGTAATTGTTCATACTCCTGCGGGGTAGGGAAAGAGCTAACGTTATATAGGTGGTACTCCCCCAGCGTAAGGCGCTGAAAAACATCTACTAAGGGGTCGGAAGTTGGAATGTTAGCTGCGGGAAGGGAAGTGGTTTTTGCGATGGTGGTTTCATCAGTTGAAGGCGTAGGCGCGGTTGAGGTGGATGGTTGAGGTACATTTGAAGAGGATGGTTGGGTTGAATTTATGGGTGTCTTGATTGGTATAAGCACATCGTTAGGGCGGTATAACATATTGCAGGTTTTAAAGGGGGGAGGGTCAGCTTTTACGGTGTAGGACTTCCCCTCGTACTAAAATTTTATGCATCTATGTAATGTTGAGGGAACGCATCCCATGGCTCGGATCCAAGGACGACCCAGCAATAAATTATATTGGAACTCTCCCTCCAAGACATAGAAGAGTTCGGGTAAAGTACGTGGTCCTACCTGAATGTTGAGGATCACGGTTCCTAAGGTAGAAGTAATAGCATCATTTAATGACCGCAACATGATGGGGTTGGCACACATGCAACTAGAAGGAATATTCATTTGTTGGAAGGCTTTTGAAGATATGATGTTTAGGCTAGCACCCCCGTCAATCATAACACGACATACCCGAATGTCCCGGATGTAAGCTAAGATGAAAAGAGCAGGGTCAGGATCTTCTGTACCAAAGTCAACAATTTCGTCTTCGGAGAAACTGACTGCAGCAGCTTGTTGTACAGAGACAGAAGTGGTTAGGGCAGTGGGTTGTTTGGTGAGAGAAGCAACGTGATTGGGTGTTAGAATGGAGGTGACAGGCAGGGTTTCATTAGGTAAAACCTCTATCCCTTGAAGGATCTCAACAAGAGCTTGTCGATGAGATTCAGAAGTCTGAATGAGATCATACAGTGTCATTTTTACGGGCGATTGGTGAAGCTGTTTAATCATATTTCTGTGGGTAATGCCATTAGAGACGGGATAGGCGGGTCCACGAATGACCACTTTAGGTGGTGGTGCAATCGAGATGTTTGACGGAGAAAGAGATGTCACAGGTGTGTCTTCTTTTGCTTTCCCATTGTTTTTCTACCCTCGAGTAGCGACACTAATCATATTAATCTCGTAGACCTGAGATAAGGAAGATGGTTGGGATAACTCATGGTATTCAAGAGGTGGGGTTGTAATAATGATACATCTTGGTGAGGCGGGGACAGATGGTATAGGAGAGGGAATGGAAACTAAAGGTCTCTCCCTTCGTAAGTTGTCTTTCTTAATCTTTCTATCCGGGAGAGGTGACTGACGAAGGATAGTTTTTAGAGCTTTGCATCCCTCCACATCATGTCCTGGTGTGCGGTGATAAGCGCAGATTTTAGACTCATCGTAACCCATAGGTCGGGGTTTAGACGGGTCATAAGGTCTAAGTGGAGGTAGGGAAATGGTCGCATTCTCCACCAACATAGTAAGGATTTTGGCGTAAGATCCTTTGAGTGGGTCAAAATCGGAAGAGGATGAGGGTATTGGTTGTGAGGGTTTTGGTAATGTTTGGGCGTGGTTGGTTCGCACGGGTGGTGGTTTAGCCGAGGGGTGTTGATACGTGGTTTTCACTAAATGTGATTTCTTTGGCGCAGAAGCTATGTTGGATGATGAGGCCGCAGATGATGTGGTATCAGAAAACAACCACGGGGAAATAGGAGTGACCGAAAACAAATCTTTTGATGATGGAATTTGTTTAGGGTTGATAGGTGGACAGGATACGTGGAGTGACGGTGTTGCTATACCCTGGAATTTCTGTATGGGTGCGGAAGGCGTAGGTTGTTTTGAAGAAAATGCAGGAGGTATGATATATTGATGTAAGCTAGAGGGATGGGGTCCCAATATGGAAGGTAGGTATGACGATGATGGTTTTGATTGTGATAGGGGCACGGATTGAGTTTGTCTCCTAGGTGGTGGGACGGATTTATTTTTGGATAGATCGAGTTGCTTAGGCGGGTGCGTTAGACTGGGCATTGGTGAGGTCCCAAGCGTAGGGGAAGATCTGGTTAAGTTGATAGAAGTGGACAGGGCATTTGGTAGAGGTGAGGGGGGTGAAGGTGAGAACAGGGGCATTTTAAGCTTCTGTAAACACTTCGGGTATATGGTGGAGACATCAGGATCAGTCATTTGCATTTGAGTAGAAAAAGGGGTACTCAAACGTTCCCATAGGGCCTGTCTATCTTCTGTGGAATGACAGTCCTCACGTGTGAATATGAACTTTTGTACGGAAGAACGACGGGTTGTGATTCCAGTCCACTGTGGGTGTGACACAGGAGGTAGATGAGGCACTGTATCAATAGATGTTAAGAGGTCAACCGGTCGTTGAAAATATTTAGGCGATGAGGGACTAATAGGTAGGAGGGCGTGTTTGAGGGGATCTGTCATGTTTAAAGAATGTGGTGATGTCAATGTAAGAGATTTCTCATCTAAGGATGTCAAAAGGAGTGGCGAGCCTTCCTCTTGTGCAGCAAGAGCGGTAGAAGGGGACGTTTGGGAAATAGATAAATTAGATAACATCCGCTCACAGTCTTGTAGGGATGTGGTGTAAGAAGACTCATCGATGAGAAGAGAAGTCCGGGTAGTTAACTCTTTTATGGGTAAAGGAATGATTTCACTTTGGCTTGATGGTGGTGAAGGAGGTTCAGACTCATGTGTTGGTGGAGAGGCTTGATTCAAAAATTTTTCAATAGAGGCTTTTGGCTGAGAATCGAAGACTGCATGGATCTCATGAACACTCTCCTCGGCTAAGATATCTTGGTTTACGTTACTGTTGGACGAGTGATTCGGGAATGGCTTGTTGAAAATTTTCAGATTTCGGTTAGCAGGGGCGTTAGGATTATCGAGGGCTATATCCCCTGCGTCAACCATTTCCTGCACTATGTTTTTCAACATCTTGCAGTTTTCATGACTATGTCCTTTTACGCGGTGAAAGTTACAAAAGTCATTTTCTTTGTACCAGGAAGGTATTGCGCGGGTGGAGTCAAACCCAGAGTGAGGTTTAACAGGGGGCAAGGTGATAGCCCCAGCTTTGAGCAATTTTTCCAATATCACACAATATGTTTCTCCCAAGGGAGTGTAGTTGATGGGTTCTGCTTTATACTTATAAGTGGTTTTTGGTGGGGTATTAGACGGTGGTTGGGATTTGACCATTACGGCGTGGACAGCTCCTTTTGATTTAGAAGAAATGGACGCGTGAGGAGTGGTGGTGTTTGGCTTGTTGGTAGAATCTGGAGTTCAGAAATTGGGGTTTTTGTTACACAACCGTAATTTCTCTTCTTCTAAGGCTCGAATTTCTAATTTCCGAGCCATGGTAAAGGCCTCATCGAATGTACGGAAAGTTTGAATTTGGAGGGTGGGGGAGATGTGCTTAGCGCAGGCCCGCGTAAACAGTTCGATAAGTTCGGTTTGAGGTAAGCCATACGTAAGTTGGTTGATAAGGCCCCGCCATCGTCCAACGAAATCTGCGATAGATTCGTCCTCAAATTGTCAGATAGCATAGAGGTCGGTGATAGATACTTTCTTGGCAATGTTAATGGAGAAATGATCCAAGAAAGATTGGGCTAGCTGGTTAAAAGAAAAGATCGAGTGCTGGGTTAAAGCACTGTACCATTCCAAGGTGGGTCCTGATAAGGACATGGGAAAGGTGCGGAGTAACAAGGCATCATCATGGGCGATCAAATAACAAGCGTGTCTAAATGATCACAAGTGTTGTTGAGGATCCTCTTTACTGTTAAAACAAGTAAATTTTGGCAACTCCCATTGAGGAGGATATGAATGAAGGGGGACAGAAGGGTGAATGGGCTCCTGACAAACTTGCTCGTATGTCAAGGCGCTACGACTTCCCGAAACAGAAGCCTCCAAGTTTTGCATTTTGTCCATCATTTGTTTGATGAAATCTGTGGTTGGATGAGATGATGGTGCGGTTGTGGTAAACGGAGGCAAGTTGGACCAAGGGCTTCCGCTGGACAATGGTGGGGCTAAGTGTTGATAAGGTATGGAGGATGAGTATGTTGGAGCAACAGAATAGGGATGTCCCATATAAGGTGTTGAGGTTACTGGATACGTGTATGGGAATGAAAAGGTAGGCGGAGCTTGAGAAGGAAAGCTCGTGTGAATAGGTGGCAGAGAGAAAGTCATGAATGGAGTGGTCTGAAAGAGAGATGAGGTAGGGGCAGTTGGTGGTAATGATACGTGAGGTCCAAAATTAGCCAAGGAAAAGCCAATCTGAGTCGTATGAACCTCTGAAGCTGTCGGATTGGGAGAAGGGGCTAAAGATGCTGGAAGCAAGGCGGTATTATCAGTAGGAGTGGGGGCTAGATGAGTAGCTATACTAATAGGCATGCCAACAAGGAGCTGACCATCGGGCGTATGGTCAGGGGCATGTGACAAATAGTATTGTACAGCGCTAGGATTGGCATCCAAAAATTTGGCAAATTCCTTGTCTCCTACAGGAATTTGGGGGATCTCACTGGTGTCCGTAGGGTTCCCTATAGAATGTGAAGGGGGTGATTCAGGCAAAGACACAGAGCAGGCATGTGAAACCATGGCGGTGGCTTACTTCCAAGTGATGAAAACCATGGACAAGAACACACAGGAAAGTTTCAATCTATCAAGAACAAAAACAACCTCAGAATGATGAATTTGGCAAGTTGCTGGTTTGTCAGGGGCTGATGAAGACAGTAACCGATATCGGTTTAATAACCGGTGTCGGTCAGAGAGCAGACGACGTCGATCAGTTAACCGATGCCGGTGTCAAAAGTCTAGGATAAGAAGATATAAAAGGCTGCTAATTTGATTTTTAGCAACGTTGAGTATATTTGTCAACTTATTGATCACAGAAGACAAAGTATGACAGAGAAAATAGAATTTGAAAACAAGCAAGATGCACACGCAAATCCAGAGACTAATCCTAGGGTTAATTTTAGTTATCGTGGGCTTATGCCTTTAGACGTAAGATGATGTCAGAATCCTAAACAACAAGACCTAGGGGAAATGTCAAGTTTGTTTTGGCTTATAAGGTTACCTCAATCGGGCGGAGGAATACCGCGGAAAAGGGGGGATGTTTGAGCTGTTGTGTTAATTGTGCAGTGATTCGGTATGTGTTGTGCAGTGAAACTAGGGTTAATTTCCTGTCAATACCGTGGATATCACCCCCACGTGTACGACCTGTTACTTAATCTATGTTCACTAGAATTGAAGAACAACAAGCAGGAATGCAATGCTTTATTTTTAAACCCAAATCGAAAATTATGTTCGATGAAGCAATAGAGATGACTTTCACTAATGCGAAACTAGGAAAGCAAGACAAATTCTTTACGAAATATATAACAAAAGCAGCAACAGCAAGTATGCTTCCTAAAATGAAAATAAGCAAGAGAAAGAAACCCAAAATGGGTCCCATCAGGCGTGCCAAAATGTTTCACTCGGAATGACTCGGCTTCTGGGAATAGAGTTGCTTCTATCCTTTCATTCCTTTTAGAAACAGATGAGGTTAGGGTTAGGAGGAATACCTATAGAATGTCGAGATGGTGTGCGCGTACCATAGAGAAAGATCAGGCTGATTGCGGAGAACTCCTTTTTGTCTTGGAAGGACTACCTGCAAATAAGAACACAAGACCAAAAGATTTTGATTTAAACAATAAATGAGGAAACTTCCTTGGGCCCAGGAAATATAAAACTTCCTTTCGAAGGTGGTCAGTTCCCCTGCTAATATGAATTAACACAAAAGACTACAAAATATCAATTAGATTACTTGGTTGAAACTAGTAGGAGAAGGCTGGTTTCTGGTTATAGTCAGGGTAACCGATACCGATTTCTGGTAACCGACGTCGGTTGGGTCTAGGACCTGTAGGTTGATTGTTTTGGTGGGGTGTTTGTGTTTCTTGGTGTTGGTAAGGTTGTTTTATGGATGATATTAGGAAATGAGATGATGAGGGGTAAAAGAATGACAGCTAGATGCAATGGGATCTTGAGTAGTGGGTTCAGAACTGGATTTAGGAGGACTGTGATTCAAAGAGCATAAGAAATGTTATAACAGAGGACATGCAAGATATGACTTACTGGTTTTGGCGAAGATGCAAGTTGATATCCTCTACTGCAAGCACTCCTGGTTTCTTCACTCGTCTCTGCTTAGTTAAGTGAAGATCTGGACTCTGTTTTCCGCTCCCAATGATCTCTGTTGTTTCAAAAATCATTCCACCTTTGATTTTGGTTCGGGGAGCCCATTTACAGGGAACCGATGGCGGTTACGTAACCGACGGCGGTCGAGTAGGAACCGGCATCGGTCAGGAAAAAGTAGGCTATTTTTAGTAAAATAGCCCACCTTCCCTGCTTTTCTCCCGAGAGATCAGTTGCGGGCTTGGTCAAGTGGCTAGAAGGTCGGCTTTGGGTGCGAGTAAGGAGGCATTAGTTATGGATGTGAGTCTAGACCAAGTCATGGGTCTTAATTAGGTTAGTTTAGGGTTAGGGCTAGGTCATGATGAGGTGGCAAAGTGAGGTGGCAGGTAAGGTGATGTGGATTTATCAATTATAAGGTAATTAATAAATAATTGTGTAAGGTTTAGGTGATGAGGTTAGATTGCGAGATGAGATGCGGGTCACAAGGGGTCATAAGACACAAATTTGGTGTCTACATTACCCTCAAGGTAATGGCCAAGCTGAGTCTACCAACAAGAACTTGTTAAAGATCATCAAGAGGACTCTTAATGAAAATCAGAGGACTTGGCACACCAAATTGAAATCATCCTTGTGGGTTGATAGGATAACTCCCAAGAGATCCACAGGTAACTATCCATTCAGACTTGTTTATGGAAGAGAGGCAATCTTTCCCATGTCACTTGAGTTACCAGCATTGGAACTCATGAAGCAATTGGAGTTGTTGGAGTTTCAACCCATGGAGGTTAGATATGTAGAATTGATGGAGCTCCAAAAAATTAGAGAGCATGCATCCCAAGCAATGGAGAAAGACCAAACCTTTATCAAGAGAACCTTTGATAGGAAAGTTAAGGCTAGAGTCTTCCAAGTTGGAGATCTAGTGTTGAAATGGGATGTAGACTGAGAAAATCCAGGAAGACAGTCAAAGTTTGATGTCATTTAGAGTGGCCCCTATATGGTCACAAAATGTAAGAACAAAAATATCTTCCAATTGTCTACATTGGATGGTGAAGAACTACATATTCTAATTAATGAAATCCATCTAAAGCATTGCTACTAGAAGGAAAGCTCTCCACCTTATACATATTAGCTTAGATTTTCATTCCTCCAAGTGCTTGTGCATATTGTTCTATTGTAGCTTAGTTTTTTCATTTCCCTAATTGCTTTGGCACAAGCTTGTTGTCCCAAGGATGCATTTTGTAGGCCATGTTCCAGATCAAGTGATGTTCTACCCTCACAATATTTCTTCTTGGAATTTTTCTAATGAGTTTGGGGTACCAAGTAGTTAATTTGATGACTCCATGCCCAATGGATTGCTTCAGGCAACTGATAACTTCATCCAGCAGGTAGATTCCCCCTCTGAGTCACCAAAATTGTTATCCAAAATAAGCCCCTTGCTCATTTTTTGGCTAACTCCCTTTCATTTCTTCCTTCTGGGTGCCTCAGTCAAATTTTTTCACTTTTCAGGCACCCAAAATTTTCTAGAAGTGGTTTCATCAGGTAGAGAATCTTCTCAACTTTCTAGAAAGGTAAAGTTTTCCCTCTAACTCCCTGTATTTTGCAAGTTATGGCTCGGCAAAGTTTTGGAGGGAAATTTTCCCTAGGAAGGTTCATGCCTAATCAGAGACTGCCACGTGGTGGCGGAATGGAGAGAGCAGAGGTAAATTTGAAATTTTCACCAAGGATTGGTCAGAGCACGCAAAAGAAAATTTTGGCCCGAAGGCCGCCGGCTAATAGGAAGTGGCCACGTGTCCATGGGGGCGTTGGAGGTCAAACCAGCAGGGAGAAGTATGAAAAAATTTCAAGGTTGGCATAAAAGAAAAATATCGGCTACAAAGTCCATAGTGAATGAAGAGCTGCCATGTGTCCACAAACTGGTGGGGGGTGGAGGTACAGGGGGAATTTTTCCATTTTTCCAAAGTGTGGCAAATGGCACAATAAACTTTGCCCTACCAGGGCCTACACCAATCAAAACATGCCACGTGTCCAAGTGGCCGATGAAAGTCAAAAGGGCGTGGCATTAGAGGAAATTCTTGGAGTTCAACCTAGCGTGAATGGAAAGGTGCCACGTGGCATCGAATCGGTAGGGCACGGAGCAACAAAGGAAATTTTTCCAAAAATCCAAAAAAGGCATAAATGGACGAGGTAGACCTACAGACCAATCAGGACATGCCATGTGGCATTGGAGCGGCGGGGGGTGGAACTTTTTGGGAATTTTTTCCCAAAATCCAATATAGGGGAAAATTTTAAACTTTCGTCCCACCAGCCCATTTTTCGCCCTTTTTTGCCCTAAATCTTCAGAGGGGCATAACTTTTGATCCAGAGCTCATATTTTCACGTTCTTGGTGTCATTGGAAAGCTAGTGAAATTATCTACACGATGGAGGGTTAAATGTTTTATTTTGACAAATACTTGTGGGAGAAAATTTAAGAAATGTATCTTGAATGAAAAAAATGTAGAATTGAGTTTCAACCACCAAATTTAATGAAGTATGGTCATTTTTTCAGATCTGTAGAACAATGTACTTCTAAGTATGGGTTTGTCCATGAAGCCCATCACTATGTAGGGAAAATTTGAGGAATCTGGTTGGTGGTTGAATTTATAAATCCATTTTTCCCATGTTTTTTGCTTTCTCTCCTTCTGTTTGACCATTAAAAGCCAAATTTGGCTCATTTATAAAGGGTTGGACATGCTTTTTCTCTACAAGCTCTCTTTTCTTCCTCAGCAGGTAGATTTGTAGAGTTCCATACCTCTCATATAGACTACAACATGTGTTTTACCTCTTGGCCATTGTAATGCATTTTTTTGAACTTGGGAATGATAATTTATGTTCTGTGATTAATTTTTTCCAATCCTTTCATGTTTTTATTATTGTCTTTTGATCTCTCATTACATTCTAGAAATTTGTGCATATTTTGTGTTGTATTTCTTATGATCTATGTAAATCTTACAAAGTAGATGTTCACCACTCCCTTGGTGTATCACCACTTTCAATTAGTTTTATTTCTTCTGAATCCTTTATCTCTGTCCCCTTGGAATTTAGAGTAGGGTCTAGTATTGAATCTCTGCAAAGTTTATGTATACACCTGATCAGAGGAGTGAAGGAAACAACCTTTAATCTAGAGGGTATTTTCCAAGTTTTTGCAAGTCTCGCACTTGAGGAAAGGATTCAATGTTGTGTAATCGCACTGGATGTCCATTATCAAATGAGAAATCTGAGAAAACATCCAGAGGGTGCTATTGATTTGTACTAATAGTAGTACCTAAGCCAAATATCTTCACAACATTAATGGATATAGATCAACATCTTATAATTCACGTCTTTCAAACAACAATAAACCCAAAAGCAATTAATGAATAATTGAGAGAATTGACTATTAAATATGAAAAATCATACATATTCTCATCAAGACAACCCAACTACAGATTACCTTGATAGGATATCCGCATGACCATACAAGAACCCGAAAGAGAACAAATATTTGGTTGTGATCCATTAGTTCTGCAGCCAAATATAGGAGACCTTCTCATTGACATAGATGCAAGCTTACATATACAAGTTTCCAGAACATCCATAAGGTATTCTGAGAAGATCACACAACTCCTGGTATTAAACATAGAAGCTGAAAAAGGCTTATGACTATTGGATAGTTGAAAGAAGAGATTGATTCTTCACATGACCATAACAGGTCCACAGTAACCATGAACTCATGGTTGTGATCCCCAGGTCCCACAACCCAATGGGTGTAAACACCTAATACATGCTTACACTAAGCATTTCATCCAATTCAACCAATTGATGACACTTCGTTAATTAACCCTTCTTCACCCCACTCTCGAATTCCCATTCACAACACCTTCCCAGTCGTATTCCTCCTATAATCAACTTGTTTGGCTAATATGTCTCTTATTAGCTAAACATTCCTCCTTTTGACCCTTTAGAACCTCCCTAGTTCTCTCTAGACCACTTCTATTGGCTTCTTAGGCTATCTAACAGTCACGATTGGTTATCCAGACCCCTCCCAAATCTCAATGAGTCTCTAATCACTTGTTAAACAAGTTTAACTAGCCTACACCCTAGTTAACTAGCCTAAACCAAGCTTATCTAAGCCTACAGAATGTTTATCCTAATCTAATCTAAAGTGACTTTTGAGCATTAGTCCCACATGCACCCAAATTCCAAATTCTTCCAAACCAAAAACTATAAATACAAGGCTAATCCTACCCATTCAAACACACAACTTTACATAACACAAAACCAAAACAAGCCTAAGAAAGCTTAAGAGCTCATTTGCATTAGCCAAGCTAATAGGCATTTGATCTTGGGTCATCCACCATTAAAATAGCTCCATCTTTCACCCATGTTAGGTTAGTAATGGAATATCTAAACTTTTCCATTTATCCATTTAGTGAGATTCATTCACCCTCATGGAGTAAACAACAAGACTGATTGCTTAGATCCTTATTAGGCTCATTTTAGTAAGCTTTCCAGAATAGAGGTTAAGTTATATTTGCTAGAATTCTTGTTTATTTCAAGTTTGAATACATGAAAAGTAGGTTTCCTTTCTCATTTCTTATCTGATGGTCCATTGAGGAGCTTTGCACAAAGCTTTGGGGTCTTACCCCATTTTCCATAGCTCTTTGCAAAATCTTTCATTGAACACATTTGGCATGCCCGGTGGGACACTTATGTCCATCCTCCATTAATGGAGGTATTTTGGGTTATTCAAAGTTCATTTTCAAGTTTTTTAGATCAAATCACTTGTTATTTCCTCATTTTTGTTTCTAACACTAGATAAATGACCTTCATTTGCATGTATTTTGTGGGTTTGATATAGAAATAGGCTTCTTTGACTAACCTTTAACCTATATAATTTTAAAAAAATTAAATTCTGTAATTTTTGTAGGTTTTATAGGGGGTGTACATAGGTTTCATTCTGGGTGTGTTTGCGTTGAAACAAGGGCATACATGTCAGTAAAGGGGCGCGTATGCGTCGAACTGCATTCACCACCAATCTTTCAGAGGCCATAACTTTTTCTCCCAAGCTTGAAATGACTCTGTTTTTGTTGCGTGGGAAAGGTATTGAAGAGAAATACACAATAGAATCATAAAATTAGGATTTTGACTTATAGAAAAATTATGGTTTACATTATTAAGTAAATAGTCATTTTTTAATGTGTCTTAAAGTATGAAAAAATGTCTTATTGGCCGTTCTAACACTTTGAAAGGTTTTGTGGCACTAATCAGTTGATTGTAGGGTTATTTTGGTCTTATTTTTGACTAAATTAGTTAAGTGTTCCATGTCTTAGTTAATAGAGGTTTTTTTAAGTGTGTATGCTCTTCCCTCACACCTTCTAAGTGATCTTGGGAACCAAAAATACTTCCAAAACCCTCTTATTGCTTTCAAAAAACACTTACATTACGCTTCCTAATGGATGAACATTTCAAAGTTGGTTAAAAATGAACTCTATCTTTTACAAGGCACACTTAATGTATTTTTTTCATAAAACTTGTTTTAGTTAAGTTTTCGTGTTGTGTATGCTCTTCCTTCACACCTTTCTGGTGATCTTAGGAATCAAAAGAAACACGCAAACTCTATTTTGATATCATGATATTTTGTAGAAAAATACTAACTCCTTGCATATATGACCTAATGATTGTCAAAGAAAGGAGGAGCTAAGACAAAACACAAAAGCTTCTAATACACTTGTTTTATCTAGGTTGTCAAATGGTGTGCTACTTAAAACCACATTAAAGTTGAGCAAGATTAAAAAACACACCACTTTCATCACACTGTATTGTAGGTTTCAGAAAAGGGTATGTCCCTATCCACTCAATTGGAACATAACCCCTTTGGCCTAATAACTTAAGCTATAACAATGAGGGTGGTTCCAGGAACCCTAAATTAATCCACCATTGAGTAACCTCGTGGATGAAACAGGAAGCACCTCGCTTACCCACTTGACTAGTACACCTTGTGAGTTAGAGTTACCGGTTGTTCGTATGGCGACCCCAATGAGAGTACATGTGGACGCATTTATTTCCCATTGTGCTTGAAGGGGGTAAAGTAAATCCGAGATACTCCCAAAATATTCAATGCAATTTTTGGGTAAATTGCACTTGCTTAAGACAACTTTGTAACACCTAGTTGAGAGATCTTATTAGGGAGGCCATTTTGTCTTAAGGCCCACTTTTCTAGTCCTTTATCATGTCGTGGCCATCATGAAGTGATAACTTATTTTGATTCAGAACCTTGTTTTTTGAACAAGGAAAAGAATCCACTTAAGTTAGATCTAAGTGCCTTTCATCATGGAAATTAGACAATGTTTCACTTAGCTTAGATTCTTTCTCACCTTCGGATGAGGTGAAGCTCTACCCAAGTGGTGCTTAGTTTATTTTTCATATTTTTTATCTACACCTTTGTATTCTTGTTACCCATTTGGGGCAACAGAAGGCATCTTTTGAGAGTTTTGTCATAGATAGTGTTCACCACTTTTTTGTCTGTTTACGCTTATCCATGTTTGCGGATGAGTTGTTAAATGTCTAAAGTGTGTGGATGTGTCCTTATATCTTTGATGGCCACTTGATCTTGATTTCAAGATCATCATCATAGTTCGGATTGATTCATCATTTTATTTCCATTTGACATGTTACCTTGTTCGCATTGTCTCAACATAATTAAGATACTCATGTCATGTTTTTCATAAATGTGATCTAAGTATCCACATTGTGGCATTATGTTGTGCACATTTTAACACATCCTCAGTATACCTTGACTTGGTTTTACTTCAAACATTTTCCCGAATCTTGAAATGTGTCGCTTACTATGTTTGCATCATTTCAATATGACTTTGGCATTAATATCTTGCTTCTCCATGAATTTGGATAGACGTGTCCAAATTGGTGTGCTTACATGGCTTACATTTGTAAACCTTGCATTTTAACATTTTGGCCTTGTTGGTTGTTGAACATGTCATTGTATCCTTTGATTAGGATTCACATCTACCCTTTGTTAATATTTATGCCTTGATCATTTTGATCTTGACGTAAATATTGACTTTGTGTTGATCATCTTTACATCAAACTCACTTTACACACGCATTTACATAGATTGTATTTCCTTGTTGATTGGCTTTTTGTTTCACACTTGCATGATTGTTCCTTATAATTATTCATCTGGAAAAATTATTTTCTAGGAAAATCATTTTCGATCTCGTCAAGATTGCGTCATCACAATGTCTATTTTCCTTAGACCTTCTTTGGAAAATCATGCACACATCTCCATACTTACAAAATTTATAGTTGGTTTCCATTATGCTTCCCTAAATCGACATGTCATTTTCTTCCCTTTGAAGGAGTTCCATCACACTATCTAGATCTATACATTTGTGCTTATACTACCCCAACAATGATTGATTATCACGCAATTCCTCCCACTTATGACAATACAGAACCTAGCTTTAGAAATTCAAATCAAAATATTCCTATTACGACTAAGCCTCATTTGGTTCTTTGTGTTAGAGAGCCCAGCTGGGTACCCTGTTCCCCACCTTCATCTCATAGTCAGTGGTATGGTTTGGATGCTTTGGATCTAAATTATTATTCAGGTTCCCCCCAAACTTCTTCTTTTGATTCAGATCCAAACTACCATTTGGACTCCCACTCTTCTTCTGAAGATTCAGATCCCAACTATTGTTCAAATACCCCTAGATCAAAAATTGAGTCACGGTCCTCCCTTTCTTCGTAGGACCTTTATTCCAACTCACCTCAATGACGTATTCCTCCTTTGAAGATTCATATGACTCCAAGTTCCATCGATATAACATCTAATTTGGTTCTTGAGTCACAGTCCTCCCTTTCTTTGCAGGACCTCCTTCATTAGTTTTCTCAATGACCTCTTCCTCTATCAAATATTTCCACGACTCAGATTCCCTCTAGTCAATCATCTAATTTGACTCCTATGTCGCAACTTAACGAATGGCTATGTGATCCTACTTTCCAACCTACATTACTTCATCTTTTAGAAAAATGTCATAGGTCCAAATCCAAATCATCCATTCATGAGACACTTGCCTCAAATCCTACTTCCTCTCTTGAGTCATCTTCTTCTATCAATAAATCTTCCCTCCTTATCGGACCTTTTTCTTCTATTCAACCTTCTATGACTATAGAAAAACAACTTCTACTGATTGATTTCTCTCAGAATGAAGAAATAATTAGATTACATGAATACATGCCTCTAGAGGATTGCAAGCAAGGGTTCTTTATTGAACTCAATATGCTCACGTATTGGGGAAAAGAATTTGATTCCTTTTATTAGAATGTAAAGGAAGAGTTTAAGGTCATGGAACTTGATTCTTCTTATATTCCATCTTCACCTTCTTCTAAGCATGATGAGATGTTGGGGTCTAGCATTGATCTATGGCCTATCTTCTCATTACCAACTCATTCATTATTTATCACCATTCCTCAATCAAAATCTCTCCTTGGGTTACATCTGAGAACCCCATCGGCTTCTTCTATCCTGGGGCCACATCCTAGTAGCCCTCCATTTTCTACTTGTGGGTCACCTCTTAGTAGCCCATTACCTTCTATTATTGGGCCATATCCTAGTATCCCTCCATCATCTTCTATCTATGGGATACCTCTGAGTAGTCCCTCCTCATTTATACTTGGGCCACACCCTAGCATCCCTTCTTCATATTCTTCTATTCTTGGGCCATGTCCTCTTAGCCCAACTTATTCCATCTTACGGCCATATCTTGGTAGCCCTTTTTCATCTTCTATTAGTGGCTCACCTCCTCGTAGCCCATCCTCTTTAATTCTTGGACCGTATCCTTTTCATCCATCACATATTTCTTCTATCAATGGTTGTGGCAAGCCCACGGTCATTTCACACATCAGTTCTAAATGTCAACATTATCTTTCTTCTCCTTCTCAGGGTTAGAAAAGTCACATGTCAGCTTATAAGAAACCCAAATAGGTTCATTATCAAGCTCAAGTCAAAAATTCTGAGATCCCTACAGCTCCTAACAAATCAAAAAATCTCAAAATTGTAAATCAAGCACGATTCAAGAATGCACATCAATGTAACCATCAAGTATGGTGCAAAGTGCATAAACCTCTACATAAGTAACTCAAGATCCCACATACAAAATCCATGTTTCAGGCCAAATCATAGTCATTTTTTGAGTACGTGCTCACCTCGATCATTGAGATCAGAGAAAATATTACGCTTGATAAACAAACACACCTAGTCTCCCTTATCAATGAATTCGTAAACATCATTGTTGGATCCTATCACACAAAGTGACTTTGTTAGTACCAACCTCTTAAAACTATCAAAAAGCTAAAAAAAAATAAAAACAATTCAAAAATGTAAAAAACATGAGAAAACAAAGGTACAAAGATCAAACATTGCAATCAGGTTTTGCGTACACATGGATGTTTCTTTCTTCCCTTGCTTTCTATTCTTCTGCAATTCTTCCTACCATTTCCATCCCGTTGGTGATATTATGGTTAGCCTTTTCACACACATTTTGTGACATTTCTCTTTGTGGTATCTGTTTGACCTTGGTCTTTTATCACCTTAGTAAATTAAATAATGACTAACCTCTTAGAGATCCTATCACATTCAACATCTAATAAAATTATTGCGAAGAACTTTTGGACATATTTGTTGGCACTAGCCAATGTCTTCATCACAATCATTTCCACATCCTTCCATCAAGCCATCAATGGTTCTTAACCCCTTGTCAAACAAGAGAGCTGAAATACGTTTACAAAAAGTAAAAGAATCAAAATCAATCAAAAAATCAAAAGCTAAAAGCTAAAGGCAAAAGCAAATTTATATATAACTCTCTCTTGGGGTATTTCCAATAATCTCAATCGAGGATATGGATACTTGACTGGAAGTAGAGAAATTTTGTGATTAGAATCAAATACATCTCCATCAGTGCTATGGACACCTGGCTGGTAGCGGAGCAATGTACGGATATTCTTCCACCCTCTAATCACCTATCATCTATCAAAATAAATCATTCCTACACATTGGCTAGGGTATCTTCACTTGTTGTCTATTAAATCTTCCCTTTAAGAGGTAATTAAATTCCACATGCACACACTAGATCTCTATGAGTAGGTAGGATTAGTATGTTACCAAGTGTCTTTTTTGGATCTTGTTTAGACTCTTACTTTAGTCCTTATCGCGTCTCACAATTTGTGCCTTTTTCTAATCACTTATTCATCGTGAGGCTTCTAATCTACATTCATATCATTCACATCATTCTTCTACTTCATTCAAAAAATCCATGCGTATAAGATTTTTTTTTGCCATGTTTTCAGACACCTTTGTCCCCTTTCACAAAAAAAATCTTCTTTTTCCTTTCTATCATGTGCTTTTAGGCCAACTTACGCTGAGGAAATCCTTACTTCTTCCCATAACTTCATTGGTTTACATTCACCATCATGTTGAACCTATCCATAATGACCTTGGGTCCCGCTTCTACCTATGAATATTTTTCCTTTGAATACTCCCACCTAATCGTTGGGGCATTTTTACATCTTCACCTTTATCGTACGCATGTGGCCTTATTCCCTTGTACATCCCATCTATCGTTAGGGGAATTCATGCTTCCTCCTCTTCCTTTACATAGTTTCAGAATAATTTCAAAATTAATCACAAAAACATTCAAATATGTTAGAAAAATTCAAATGTGTTTCAGAAAACATCAAAAACAATATAAAATTATCCTACAAAACGTCACTCTTTGGTTCTCACCTGTTCAAGTGTGTGACTTACGGATCATCTTGATCTACCTCCATAAACAAAAGATAGGATGATTACTTTGTATGTACTCTAGGGAACAATGAGTTGTCTAGTACTATTTCATAGTGCACCTTACTTTTTCATAGGACTGAATTTTCCTCCGTTATTCCCCTTGCATGTATCCTTGCTTGGGGAACCATCATTAACCCTTGTCGTTAATTTGAATAGGTTGGAATTAAAGCTTGATAACAAAAACATGGTACTTGTTTCTCTATTAGTTTTAGCTTGTTTACTTTCTCGTATTGCATTATATTATGTATGTAGCATGGATTTAGGCATCTTTTACTTTCTCGTATTTTATTGCATTTTGTATGTTACATGGAGCTTGTGTTTTTAGCAATGGACATTTGTTTGTATACGGCTTTCCATGTCATACTACACTTTTGTTCATTCTTTTCAATAAGGACCAATGATGAAAATCATTAGCAATATGATGAAAAATAACGTTGTTTAAAAGGCATTGGATGGATGTTGGCTCAATCCCCCTTCTTCATACTCCTTTTCTTCTATATCCCCTTGTCTTCTTCTCCATGATATTCTTTCTTTTGTTCTGTTCTTGTCATCTTATCTATCATCAATCAAGATCTTCTATCACCCCATCAACAATCATGGGGACATCCTCCATTCTACTCATTTTTCTTCTATCCCTTCAAAACTTTCTAATTGCCTTTTCTTGTCTACTTTTTTTTAAGTGACATCGCTTATGCCACCTCAAAGAGGGGAAAATATAGACACCTAATACATTCTTACACTGATAATTTCATCTAATTCAACCAATTTACGACACTTCGTTAATCAACCCTTCTTTTCCCCACTCTCGAATTCCCATTCACAACACCTTCTCATTCGTATTCCTCCTATAATCAACTTGTTTGGCTAATATGTCTCTTATTAGCTAAACATTCCTCCTTTTGACCCTTCAGAACCTCCCTATTTCTCTCTAGACCACTTCTATTGGCTTCATAGGATATCTATCAGTCACAATTGGTTATCCAGACCCCTCCCAACTCTCAATGAGTCTCTAATCACTTGCTAATCAAGTTTAACTAGCCTAAACCCTAGCTTATCTAAGCCTAAAAAATGTTTATCCTAATCTAATCTAATCTAAAGTGATTTTTGAGATTTATTCCCTCATGCACCTAAATTCCAAATTCTTCCAAACCAAAAACTATAAATACAAGGCTAATTCTACCCATTCAAAAACACAACTTTACATAACACAAAACCAAAACAAGCCTAAAAAAGCTTAAGAGCTCATTTGCAGTAGCCAAGCTAAAAGGCATTTGATCTTGGGTCATCAACCATTAAAACAGATTCATCTTACACCCATGTTAGGTTAGTAATGGAATAGCTAAACTTATCCATGTATCCATTTAGTGAGATTCATTCACCCTCATGGAGAAAACAACAAAATTGATTGCTTAAGTCTTTAGTAGGCATATTTTTTTAAGCTTTCAAGAATAGAGATTAATGCTATTTGTTATATTTCTTGTTTATTTCAAGTTTTAACACATGAAAATAGGATTCCTTGATCATTTATTATCATATGGTCCATTGAGGTACTTTGCACAAAGCTTTGCGGTATTACTCCATTTCCATAGCTCTTTGCAAAATCTTTCATTGAACACAACGGGCCTACTAGTTAGGTAAGTATTGACACCAGTTTGCACATGTTGGTGTTTAGATCCTCACCACTCCCACCAGATATCATAATAAAATTTTCCACATTAAATATAGAAGCCAATCAAGCCAATAATTTCTAGGCTAGACCAGAAAACCACCCATAGTTTCCTACAAATCCACTACATCTGTCATTACCATTTGTCCATGACCTTTTTTGGAAATATACACGAAGCACCTATAGGTCACTTTCCACATATCCAACATCCAATAGATAGGATCTAAGTGGATCTTGACATTTATTGGAGCCTCTGAATAACTATTATATCTAAACGATCCATTACACCAATTCACGTTAGGAGAGCTTTCTCTGCCTTAGACTCGCAGATCCCATTATTGTGTGTTGAAGATATAAGATTACCTAACTAAGTTTGTCTATATCCATATATATTCCATTTCTAGTGGTTTTCTTAGCATGACCTCAGGAGGTCGGGTATGAAGAAGGGCTACTTGTAGATTCTCATGCTTGCATGTCACTTTTCTATCATACAAAATTGGTTAACCCGATGTGAACAAAACAATTGTCCCTTTTTATTTCCATTTCTTTCATCCATCTTCGCTATCTCCCATTATTCTATAGGTATTTATATACCCCCTGAATATGTTAGGATACGACGCATATGGCAAACCTCTCTTAGGTCTCGCTCAGGTCTCGAAGCATATTACGGTCAAACAAATAGATAACCGTCACCCTCGCTTTCTGCATGAACTGATAAATATTCAAGCAACTACTTGTCATCACAAACTCCTCAAAGAACTAGCTCTAGTTCTTCATTCTAAATTAAGGAGTTGGATCAGCTCACATAAACACAACAACTAGAGCCTTCATACTCTAACAATATGATGTTTACTAGAGAATCCATTTCATCTCCTCGAGTTTTGTTCAGACCACAAATCAATAGGTAGTTAGATCCACTCCCATTTTTAGATGAGGAGTACTTAGTGCATTACGCTAGAAGTTAACAATGCTTCCAAAACATGTACCCACCTATAGGAAGTTTGCAAACACAACTCGATACCCTACTCTAAGGAAACACCCCCATTCCTCCACCTATGGAAAATACTCTCGATGAAGATTAGAAGAGTAATGATCAATTCATAGCAGGGTACCATACACCTCTACAACCTCAAGGTATACAACAACCACCATTAAGGCAAAACACTGTGTCTTCACCAATCGAGGTCATCTCAGCCTTAGTTGAGAAGGTTAGAGGACTAGAACTTGCTCAATCAAATCAAAATTCACATTTTGGGCAAGAAGGAACTTCCAACCCTCCGCATCATCCCAGCCAAGTTGACCTCCTTATAGGAATAGGCACGTTAGGCATGCCTACTCAACATTTGTATAACTATCTACAACAAACACTAAATAGAACCACGTTTTAAAATGCTGCTCCAGTTGAAGGTATGAAATCTCCTGGTTAGCACCAAAAAACCCATATCAGAGCAATGCTCCTCCCTACTTAAACATTTATTCAAAATCACCACAGGGAGACATGTTCTCCTCTCCTAAGATGTTCACTCAACCACAGGGATTTCCTTATGTCCCTACAAATACATATGCTATTCCATATCAATAACCCATTCCACCTCCACCCCTGCAGTAGGCATCATCGATGGTTGAAACCTATGTGGTAAGGACTTACTCGAAATATTTAAAAGAGCCTCTTGATTTCACCATACGAAGTGTCATGATTCTAAGACCTCTTCCTGATTTACCTAAATACAAAGGGGAGCGAGATCCAAATGCACATATCACGGCCTATACCATGGCCATTCAAGAATTTCTCCCTTGGGATACAGTTATTGCTAAGATATTCCCTAAAACCTTAAAGGGTATTGCCCTTGATTGGTATTATAGAATACCTGAAGCTTCAATACACTCGTTCAAACAGCTTGTGTCATAATTTATCAAAGTTTTTGATGTGAACAAATTGTTAATAACAAGGATTAGGGAATTTGTAAATATTAAACAAGACCAAAATGAATCCACTACTCATTTTATTCAAAGATGGCGTATAGTCCACTACTCATCAGCAAATGCTCCAAACATGGATCAAATGGAACTATGCAACTTATTCCTTCATTCTCTCAATAGAGAGATAAAGGAAGAAGTCAAGAAGTTCCAACTAAGGACTTATGATGAAGTACTCGAGAGTGCCCTCTGAATTGATCAAGTGGCAATAGATAGTGGTCGTAAGACATATGGAACAAACGGAAAATTAATCGCCCCCTATCAAGGCACTACAACTTATCCTAATGTCAGGAATACCAATCAAGGACCTAAAATCCTTAACAAAAACCATGTGGTTATAACAGATGGAGTCACAGACCAAGTTAAAAGGGAAAATTTCGTGAACATTTCACCACCCATTAACAATCAGAAAAATAACAAATTTACTCCAATAATCAACTCAATGGATTTTAATCATCCATCACGACAACAACAATGGAAAATCTAGACACAAGGTCAAAATTGAAACCCAACTAGATATCAGAATCAAAACCAAAGGAAACAACTTCAAAATTTTAACTCTAACAACCAAAAACCTAGTCAAATTTTTGGACCACAACAGGTTTCAAACCAACAACCTTGAAACTATAATCCCAACTTTTATTGTGGTTCCCACAAGATTCAATGCCATGATACTAGGACTTTTCGTGACTATACTAAATTCATGCAATGTTTTCCAGAAGACCAAAGACAACTCTTTATAGATATGTTCTTAGCAAATTCTGCATTACCCATGCCAAACACTTACATAGGGGTATTTTCCCCTCAAGATTTTTAACGATCCACTCCCAAACCACTCTAAAAATAACATGTTAGATTCAACTGGGACAAACAAGGGTGTTATGATAGGAAATAATGATCATGAAGCCTCAACTTCATTAATGCACCCCAATTAAGAACTTGACCACAAACCAAGATAGTTGGCCTAGTAGAGTTAGATACTAAGCTACACATAGAAACCATAACAAGAACATGAGATTATTCTTCTCAACCAGTTCCAACCTATCCATTAGAACCAGACAACATTCAACAAACATTGGTAAAACCCATATGTGCTTACGATATAATCAAAGACCTAACAAATACCTTCTCTCACATTTCCTTCTTGGATTTATTAAAAAATTCTCACGCCAATAGGGTTGCTCTCTTAGAAGCATTAGGTATTTTTCATCTAATTAACATCACTCCTCCTCCTAAAACGCAAGTAAACCATGTAGACTTTGACGTCTACCCTCCAGGGTAGACAGATAGGGATACTATGTTTATATTTGATATAAGAAAAATGCCAACAGACGTTAAAATTGTGCACAAAGGTGACCCAACCTTACATTTGCAGGTATGGGTTTATAATAACTATGTTAAGCATGCAATGATTGATGATGGGGTAGTAGTTAACATAGTCCCCTTCACTTTTCTTCAAAATCTAGGATATGGAGAAATAAATTGTTCCACAACATGAAATATGCTAAGAGGTTATGATAGTCTCAAGGCCACTTCAATTGGGACTATAGTATTACCAGTCACCTTAGGACCCAAGACATCCCTCACCAAATTTTATATTATAGATCAGGAAACCAACTATAATATGATCCTCATTTGACCATGGATACACCACATGAAGGCAATCCCTTCCACGTTATTCCAAGAAATAAGATTTTTACACCTGGGAAAAATAGTTGTTACGCAAGGCAACCCAAAACCGTTCGATATACACCTAGAAAATTTGAAGAAGATACCAGGTGTTCACTCTGAGTTTGAACTCCCAACGAAACAACTAACCAAACCAACCAATCCAAAACCTAAAGAAAATTTGATACGTACAACAGAATTAGAAGTTACGAATCTAGTAAAAGGCATTCCAACACTCAAGAATGAGACTAACGTCATAGAGATGGTATCATTAGAGACTACCGAAAAAATTGTTGAGTTACTAGAAAAATATCTACTTATTCTCCTACCATTTGATTCCATAGGTATAGGATGTACCCTAGGAATTGGCTCCCTTCCAGCAAAGAAAGTTTGTATGGTAGAAGTAATCGAGGAAAAAGAAACAGACACGAAGAATGTTCCAACATCCACTTTTCCAAAAAAATATTATAATCTCTACTTTGATGGAGCTAGATGTTATTTCGGAGCTGGGGCAAGTGTGATCTTTACTTCTCCTAAGGGAAAGATCTTGCCTTTTACCTTTAAGTTAAACTTTGAATGTATAAACAATGGGGCTAAGTATGAAGCCCTCCTCCTTGGCCTCATCATAGCCAAAAGGATGGGTGTTGATAACATTAGAGTGCTAGGATACTCACAACTAGCCACAAACCAAGTCTCTGAGGTATATGAGACTAGAGCTGAACATTTACAACTCTATAAAATGGCGGTATTAGATATAACCAAAGGATTCGAATTCATATCAATCGAAGCAATCCCACAAGAATAGAACCTTCTTGTTGATTCAATAGCAACCTCATCTTCCTGTTTCACTCCAAGCAATGAGTTAGAAAATACAAGTTTCATGGTATCACTTCGTACTAAACCGTTGGTGTGTAAAATACCAACAAACCCAATCATGGCACGTATAGAAGCTGAGAATGAATTTTCTATCTTGGATCACTTTGACAGTGATAAATTCACTCTTGGATTTCTAAACATCTACGCAGAACTACATATTGCTCATCACATAATATATTTTTCCCTAATCCCACATTCCTCTTCCTATTTTGGAAATCCCATGATAGAATCTCCCCCGCAAAATAATCTCAATATCTACGAGGTAGAGAATGGAGAAATTTTGGAACTACCTCTAGCCCCGCCTAAATTTGAAGAAGGCAATGCTTCCTTAATCGAAGAAATAAATGAAATAAACATTGGAATAGAGGAAGAACCAAATATTTTGAAGTTGGGATCCTCGTTAACTCTAGAAGAGATAGAAATACATACCCAGATCCTCAAGGAACATAAAAAGGATTTCACATTTAATTACAAAGAAATGATGGGAATTGTACCACATATCATGGTACACAATCTTGTCACCAAACCAGATGCAAATCCAATCAAGAAAAATTTGAGACCAATGAAACCAAAAGTGGCTCTCATGGTAAAAGAAGAAGTAATGAAACTTCTCCAATTGGGGTTCATCAAACTAGTTTACTTTTCTTAATGGGTATCTAATATCATCCCCATTCTCAAAAGGAATGGGAAGATACGCATTTTTGTAGACTTTCGGGACATTAACAAAGCTTTTCCCAAAGATGACTTCCCATTACCATCCATCAACGTTATTTTTGATGCAACAACTGGATTTAAGCTATTGTCCCTCATGGATGGGTTCTCAAGGTATAATCAAATTAAAATATCATAGGAAGATCAAGATAAGACTAAGTTTATAACCCCTTGGGGAAATTATTGTTACATTTTCATGTAATTCGGTCTTAAGAACTTTGGCACTACATACTAATAGGAAATGACATTGATATTTCATGACCTTATTCATAAGATTGTGGAGTCCTACGTAGATGACTTGTTGGCCAAGGCCAAGAAGTACTGTGATCACCCAAAATTACTTTGTATCATTCTCTCATGATTGATCGAATATGGCGTCACATTGAACCTAGAGAAATGTGTATTTGGTGTGACAGGAGGCAAGCTTCTGGGTTACATTATATCCTCACGAGGGATTGATGTTGATCTAGCCAAAATTCAAGTTGTTCTTGAAATGATTCCACCATCAGACGAGTCTGGTATTAGATCATTTCTTAGGAAACTTGGTGTAATTCAGAGGTTCATTCTGGACTTAAGTTTTGTTGTTCATCCAATAAACTATTTATTAAAGAAAGATTATAGCATCGATTGGACAGAAGAATGCAATGAGGCCTTCAAAGCAGTTAAATGCTTCTTTTTGTCTCCTCCCATGCTAATGCCTCCTATACCAGATCATCCTTTGATCCTATATTCATGGGCTACTGATGTCTCACTAGCCTACATGTTGGCTCAAGAAGACAATGATAAGCGAGAACGTGTAGTCTATTTCATTAGCCAGACATTACTTAATTATGAAACACATTATACACAGGAAAAAAGAGAATGCCTTGCCATAGTATTCACAATGAAACATTTGAGAAATTACATGTTAAATCAAGAAACAAGGGTTGTTGTAAAGACAAATCATTTATGTGCATTCCTCACGCAAGGGTCTTTATCTAAAAAGGTTGGACATTTCATAACCTTGATGGGTGATTTTGAACTAACATTTGTAAACCAAAAATCCGTTAAGGGAAAAATCATTGTAGATTGGTTAGCTAAAAATCCATTAGATGGAGGTGATATGGTAGACCTAGACTTTCCTGATGAATGCATTTATTTTTTCAAAACCAGGCCCCCCATATCTAAATGTCCTTGGTACACCGACATCGTCAATTTTATCATGGACCATACATACCTAGAAGGTGCCACATCACAACAAAGAAGGCGGTTATGCATTATCACTACTAAATATGTTTTTTTAGAACAAGTTCTCTATCGTAAAGCCTTCGTTGGAATGATTTTAAGATGTGTTGACATGGAAGAATCCAAAAATATTCTGTACAAATCCCATAGTGGGATATGTGGAGGCCACTTTGGTGGCCATGCCACTGCTCACAAAATACATTGGATGGGATATTTTTGGCCCACTTTGGAATATGACGTGGTAGAATTTATGTGCAATTGTCATAAATGAGAAGAATTCTCTCACGATATTCACATGCCAGCACAAGCTCTACAACCAATCGCAACCCCATGGCCCTTTTCCACATGGGGCCTAGATTTGATAGGGAAATTATCTCCCTCATCAATAGATGGCCATAACTTTATAATTATGGCCACAAAATATTTTACCAAATGGGTAGAGGCTATTCCTCTTACCACCGTATGAGGTTCTATAATCACTAAGTTCATTTTGAATCAGATCATTTGTAGGTATGGTGTCCTGCAAGTCATTATCTCAGATAATGGCACATCCTTTAAGAACAATGAGGTCTGTGAGTTATGCAGAAAATTCAAGATAAACCATCCTATGGCCTCTCTTTATTACCCTCAAGCCAACAGACAATTTGAAGCCACAAACAAAACATTAAAATGTATTCTCCTCAAAACAGTTAAGGAGAACAAATGGGATTGGCATTTAAAATTATACCTGACCTTGTGGGCCCATTGAACCTCAATAAGAACACCAACAAGGGCAAACCATTTCTCATTAGTATTCGAGGTAGAATCAGTTCTCCCATTTGAGGTTGAAATACCCAGTCTCCGCATCTCATTACAAGGGATTTTGGGAGAAGAAGCCTATAGAGAGGCATGCCTCTCTCAAATAGAGAGTCTTGATGAGGCCATCCTAAATGCCAAACAATGGCACAGAGTCTATGTTGACCGGATGTGTTGGAAATATAACAAAAATGTCTTCGAACTAGAAATATACGAGGGAGATCTAGTTCTAAGACTAGATAGCTAGATTGATAAGAAAACTGGCAAAGGAAGGAAATTCCGGCCTAAGTGGTTGGGCCCATATTGAGACATGAAAGACTATGGAAATGGTACATATCTCTTATGTACACTAGAAGGTGAGGAATTCAATGAAACTGTCAATTCCTTGCATCTTAAACAGTTTTACACATAGGTCATCAGCATCACCATTTGTATATTATATCTACCTACATTGAATTAGTCACTTAGTTGTTTCATTTTGTTCACTCGTTTCATAAATTTTGTGGTCAAGGAACTTATTATTAATAAATTTATTATAAGCTTCTAAAAATATTGGAAAAAGAATTCAAATCATATCTCTTCAATTTTCATAATTTCATCAAATGATTCCAAAATCATCTCATCAATTTGATAGACAAAGTCTTGACAAAAACCATACCAAGGCATGCATACTTGTTCATACTCATTATTTTCTTCTAGGTTAAGTTGTTCTTACCTACGGTCTATTCTAGAAGCTTCTTGGTGTCACATCTATCATTCTTACATCTCTTTGAAACAAGGATACTCCAAAATCACAAATCAGAAATGTCAAATTAAATTAAAAAATACTAAATAGAATAGAATTTTTTATTTTTACACACTTCTTTGCCCCACCAACCTTCGGTGATGATCCTGCATCTCTTACTGGGGATGAAAGGTTGAGAAAGGAAAGAAGTGCCCTTACTCGATTATGTCCTACCTTTGGTGGTAAGCCCATACTTCTTACTAGTAGCATGGGGCAGGGCATAGGGGGTCCATTCATGCAAATTAGTGAATATTAATATTTTAAAGAAAAGTGTATTAAGTAAAATTAAGTGTCCAAATTTCAAAGAGATCAAATCCTCAAAACCAAATTTTTTCAACCAAGTTGCCATCCATGGATCTAAGTCTAGATAAACTAGAAAGTAATTTGCATTCTAAACTATGTAGTAGTAGTTTTGAGTAAGAGTAAGTACACAAGTCTGAATTTGATTTCTGTCAAAACCTTGTCTTTCTCTCATCTTTTCCATTTAGTCAAACTCATATAATTTGTGCCCTTCCCAACTCCTGGTGTTGAGCCCTCGCATCTTACTAGTTGCATGGAGTTAGGGATGGGCAAATTTCATCTCATTATCACTACATATTTTTCACATTTTTCCAAAACAAAAAGAAGCAAAGAACATTTCCCAAAGAAGCCAAAATTTTAGTACTACAATATGTTTGCATCATCACATATCAGCATTACGAAAATAAATAAAAGAGAAACATTTTGTTGAACATTTGTTATCACTTATCATCCATTGCATACATTCTAAAAAGCATATAAAATCAAATATTCTAAAAACATCTAGTGTACACATGGGAAAAAAACCACAAAAACTCTAGATACAAAGAAGATCTAGATCCAAAAAGATATATATATAAGAATCATGTTCTACATACAATTTCATCATGCACTAGGCATGGTCAAAACACTCAGTGATCCCAAAAAATACCAAAAAAATCATATAAACATCCAACAAAATCATGACAAAAAGACCAAATGGCCTCTCAATCCTTGTGGGATCCCTCAGACGGTGCACAATCACATCTAGGACTCCTCCTATGATGGCTCTTTGAATGAACTGAGTGCTCATGATCATGGCCACTGGTTGTGGTCTCACTATGAAAATGACTCTACATCATCAGACACTTAGCAATCCTATATCCAGCTACCTCAGCATGAAGGGAGGTCACTAACTTTGTCACCTTCCAGACAGGGGCAAACACATCAGTATGCCTACCAGCTATTTAATACTCTCAAATGTCCTCAGTAAGCTCATCCCAAATACTCTCTGAGGGAAGCAACAAGGTTTCTTCACACACTCAGTGAATCAAGTCTCGCCATCCCTCAGCAGTCACTATAAATAAAAAAAGAGAAATAACAAGTTAGAAAATCGCCAAAAGTAAAGTAAAAAATAAATGAAACAAAAAAAGGAAATATCAACTAAACATTTCTAGCTAAAAAAATCAAGAAAAGAGTAGTAACCCACTCAGATCTCTAGGCATCCAGGTACAGTCTCTAGGATCTACGCCTACTACTAATGTTGTTGTAGACTACGGAACCTCCCCCAAATTAGGAAAGAAATGATGTATTGTCATAGACTCATCATCTCCCCCAACGTCCTGAGAAGGTAACTCCTCTAAGATTAGGGTCACCTTCTCTGTACTCTCCTCTATCCTCTCGGGCCTCAAGATATCTTGAGTTTTATGCCACTCAGAATCTCTATCATCCTCCCCAGTCATCCCACCAGTCTTGCATCCCATCGTCTCCTCCTTTGTCTCCCCTCCTTTGAACTCCTCAGAGTTTGATTCCACATCAACAGGCTCATCCTTCCCCCCACTGAAAGTAAGAAAAGCTCCCATTTGAATTAAAGGTGCTTGAGGAGCACTAGCTACCCCTCAAATCCCAAACCACCCATCTAACTACTATAGGAACTCCAGGAGTAACTGTGGTCCAAACTCGATCTCCTCTAAGGCCTCCATGGGCCTCACGAATAGTCTTGTATACTACCTCCACTAGAGGAAGAATATCAATGTATGGGAGACCAAAATATTGAGGGACTCCGTCAAATGGGTGGACCTCCACCCTTTCTATCTTGTCTACTAGCTGACCTATAGTAGAGCAGATGATCAATGTAAGTGTCTCCTCTCCCCTTACTCCTACCATGGCCTGATAAGAAGTAGCCTCCATATCTACGGTGGTCAATTAATCCACTGGCTGATGTAGCATCCTGAGCACTATCATCTCCATCCACCTCGCTGCTATACCAGCCCCTAGATCCTCTACTAGTACACCCCTTCCATAGGGGATGATGCACTCATACACCCAACTCGTGACTAGAGTGGGATGACTCAGGGACTACCCCTGTAGCCTGACCACCCTGTATAGGTCATGGTATGTGGTCCCAAGAATATCTATTCCCCAAGCATAAGTATAGCCATGGGCCTCAATCTGTGTAATAATGGGAGCCTAGCAGTATAAGAGACTATCCCCTCCCTTATCCCCAATCAACTATGAGGCCAAGATACCCATAATATCCTTGCGGATAACAGGGATAGGAGAGGCAACAATGGATCAAACCTTCACCCCCTTCTTCGAGCCAAATTAGACAATAGCATCTCCCATATAGGTGGCCCACTAGACCATCTAAGACCTGGATCCTACTATCTTCAGAGACAATCACCTCCCAAGAATTGGAACCCCCAGTATGCGATAGAAATCCTCCAGGGTGATATTCTACTCACCCCTAACACCTGGAAATCAGAAAGTGTTCTGATCCACATCCCAATACAAGAACAAGTCACACAATATGTGATTAGCAGGAGCAACATGAGGGACCAAAGAGATCCACAAAATACCGGTCCTCTGCAAAGTGTCTCTCTCTAGCTGGGTGAACGTATCCAACACTATCAGGATCTAATCACACTCCCTTTCTCTGTTCCATCTAATATACTCCTCCTTCTTCTGGATCCACCCAAAACACAAAAAAAGAGCAAGTTAGCAACGTAATCCAATAGATAAAATCATCAAAAACATAGCAAAATATCAAAAATGCAAAAACATTTAACTAAGGCATCTATTTTGCCTTCTATCTAGAATTGTTGCCCTATGCAGAGCGGCGGTTCCATGACCGCCACCATCTAATGGAAACGGTGCTGTAACCGCCACCCTACTTGGGTAGTGGTCCCATAACCGCCACTCTGTGTAGGGCGGCGGTCCTGTGCCGATTTGATGTGCGCCCATTAACCCCTAAAAATGCCTAAAAACAAGCAAAATATACAATTTTAACTGAAATAAAAACCTACCCTATGGGTGCCCCCCCTAGAGACTCATTTAACACTAAGATTTTTTAAAATACCCCCCCAAGATGAAGATTTCAACATTTCTATATTTTAGGTTTAAAAGTAATGAATTGAGAAAAACTAATCGAGGAATTTGCAAGTCGATGTCTTACTCTCGGAGGCATGATCATGATCTCACAACGGACAATTTTGACTATATTCTCATCAAAAATGGTTACCGTGGGTCCCAAAGATCAAAAATTGCCAAATCAACACGTGCAAATGAATAGGAAAATGAGTTCGTTATATATATATATATATATATATATATATATATAATATTCTAACTTGTTTTGAATATTTTTTTGTAGAGTTGGATCACCAACAGAGGTAAGTTCTTATCCCCGCATAAATGGTAAGTCCTCATTTCATTTTAATTTAGTATTTATTTTTTTATTTCATTATCTATCTACACTTGAGTCCTCTTTTAATTTTACAAATAGCGGGAATCTAGATGGTGACACTATGATACACAGGTATGTTAGGTATAGCTTCTAACTCCCCATTTCGGGACCGCCATACTCAGACCCACCATTTTACGCCCCTTCATGGCTAAAACACTTCTTCAAGGGGGCAATATGTACGTACCCAAAAATTTAGGTATTGTACTACCAGAGAAGAGGTTACAGAAACCCTAATGATGATTCATATCTCTTTGCAAGGTGTTCGGAATCTAGAAAATCTCACTGAGTACACATTTACATCCCAAAATCTCTTATCCAGCCTCTGCATGTTTTGTTCTACCCTTGTTCTGCTCTTTTCTTGTATTTTGGTCTTTAGTTTCAGGACTGTCGCCCTACTTAGGCGGCGGTCCCGTGACCGCCGCCCAAGACAAGGCAACAGTCCTGTAACCACAGCCCTATGCAAGGCAGTGGTCCTATGCATGTTTTCTAGAACTTTCCGACACTTTTTTCAACATAAAAAATCAAGTGGCACTCACATTACTCAACCACTCTTGCTTACATTTATGTTTTAGCCACTTGGTAAATAGTAATTTCTCTTTCTTTATGATGAAAGAGTTCAATTCAAACTTACCCTCTAGTAAATCCAAATGTTATAAATACCAAGCTTGTTTACAAGAAAATATCCCCTCTCCCTCTATGAATTATTATTCAGTGTGTTTTAAAGTTCTTCCATAAGTTTTAATAGGTTTAGATTTTGCATGAATTCTCAGCCTCTTAGTTCAAGGCTCCTTTCTTCATTTTCTAATTTAGAAATCATCAATCTTCACACTTTCATTTTTCTCCATTGCTATCCTCAACATAGTCATATTAGCATAAGATAGTTTCATTTTTAGATTAAATATCATTTAGTAATCTTAGAATTGTAGGTTGTTGTTTTGCCACAAGAAATAGATCCTATAATTCTCGGTATATTTACATTTTATCCCTGCAATAAATCCTACTAGGAATCACATAGTCAAGCTATGTTCACTTGCACTATCCCTCTCTTAATTGCATTCTATTTAGTTTACATCCAAGCTGCCATTGTTCAAGTATCTCCTTCCACTACTGTTGTCACATTCCCATTTTCTAGATTCACGAGAACACAAAAGAATGAAGAGATCACACTGAGGGGACAAGTCATGACACAATTGGAATTTCCGTTGTTCTACAAAATTCTAGGCTTGAATCATCAAATTTGTAATTACAATAGAGTAGCAAATCATTTTATTTCAGTTAATCTTGCTTTCAGTATTACCAGGGAAGCAGTGGGGAATGATAGCTTCTGAGAAGCTGTGATTTATTCCTCACTTCTGAGGTAAGATTGAAGGTCTTCCAATTAAATTAGTTATTTATTTAAATATTTAGGATAAATTCACAAGTGCACAGGCAAATAACTACATCAGGCTAACTTGCTTGTTTTAGTTATGTTATTAGATTAATTGTTCATTATCTGAATATATTAGAATAGCTGCTCTTTAAATTACGTTCAAATATACATCATTGAAAATACAAAAAAAAAATGAATATAAGCATAGTGTAGATATATCTTTCATAGTTAGTTTACCTATTTCAGTTAAAATTTGATTATCTCTTGCATGACAATTATGGGACCCAAAGAGCCCAAGGATTATGTATTCGAATTGGTAGTACCTTATCCAAATCTCTTCACAACATTAACAAATATAGATCAAGGTCTTAGAATTCACGTCTTTCAAACAACAATAAACCCACAAGCAATTAATGAACAATTGAGAGAATTGAATATTGAAGATGAAGAAGCATACATATTCTGGTCAAGATAGCCCAACTATATATTCTTGATAGGATATCTACATGACCATACAAGAACCTGAAAGAGAAAAAATATTTGGTTGTGATCCATGAGTTTTGCAGCCAAACACAGGAGACCTTCTCATCGACATAGACGCAGTATTACGTAAACAAGTTTCCAGAACATCTGTAAGGTATTATGAGAAGATCACACAACTCCTAGTATTAAACATAGAAGCTGAAAAGTCTTATGACTATTAGATAGTCAGAAGAAGAGATTGATTCTTCACATGACCATAATAGGTCCACAACAACCATGAACTCATGGTTGTGATCCGCAGGTCCCACAACCCAACGGGCCTGCTAGTCAATTAATTATTGACACTAGTTTGTGTACGTTGGTTTTTAGATCCTCACCACTCCCACCGGATATCATGATACAATTTTCCATTAAATATAGAAGCCAATCAAGCTAATATTTTTGAGGCTAGACCAGAAAACCACCCATAGTTTCCTACAAATCCACTATATCTCTCACTACCATTTGTCTGTGACCTTTTCTAGATATATACATGAAACACCTATAGGTCACTTTCCACGTATCCAACAGCTAATAGATAGAATCTTGGTGGATATCGACATTGATTGGATCCTCCGAACATCTATTATATCTAAATTATTCATTTACACCAATTTAGCTTAGGAGATATTTTTTTTCCTTAGACTCGCAGATCCCATTATTGTGTGTTGAGGATATAAGATTACCTAACGAAGTTTATCTATATCCATATATATTCCATTTCCATTGGTTTTCTTGGCACGACCTCGGGAGGTTGGTACGAAGAAGGGATACTTATAGATTCTCATGCTCGCATGTCACTTTTCTATCATACAGGAACCTCCCCTTATTTAGTAACATGTCATACACTGAGGTGATCCAACACATCCCACTCATCTTCATATAGACCCAAGGTCAAAATTTTCATAAATTTTTTACCGACATGAAACTCACGTAAATGTATGTCCCTCTGCACAACACAAAAAAGTAACAAATCAACATATTAATGTCTTAGTTAAGAAAAAAATCATCATAAGGTAATATAAACATATTTTAGGCTTCAGGATAGAACCATACGACATCTTGGACACTAGAGGCCAAAACTTGGATGATAACACCTAGAACCAGATGATACCATCCAAAGTATAAAACCAACACCACTGACTTTGTCTTTAAAAGAAATTCCCAAATTCTCAAAAATTCAAAAATAGCTAAAAACACCAAAAAACCTATACTATGACCTTATCTACCTGTAAAAAGAAATACTTACCCACTGATTTGCAATCCACATTGATATCCCCTCCACAACCCTCTTGAACCTACTTGGAATCACCTCTAACACATGCAATATGATTGTAGCCTAGAGCTCAGATCACAATCACTTGAGTTACAAATGAAATTACTATTCACTCTTTCCTACTTACTATTTATAGTAAATTCTATTCCCACCATAATTCCTAAAGCTACTATAGTTTGTCTTATGACAACTAATACACTGACACTGTTTAACCTATATCTCATCCCTCGTTCATTTGTTTCTAGCACCATCAGGGACGTTAGAACCATATTTTTCATGTCTACCACATTGAAATTTCATTGACACACCTACCTAGGTTTTTTACATTCTTTACTTATGTTCCATTCATCATTACCTATATCATTCTATACTTCTCTGATTCATCTCCAAGAAATATATCTATTTTCTTTCAGCTCATGGTTTGAATGCTAGCTTCTCATCTCATCATCGAAAGGGGGAAAAAATTAGGGTTATCCTCTTACCCTCTTGGAGAAAATCAAGCAAAATTCCAACAACACACACATAATCGCATTCCATGCTACCACTCTATCTCCAATCAATCACAAAGAAAATTTAAATCTTACCAAGTTATAACTCAAAATCATAAGTTTTTATCTATTTCACAAAGAACAAAACTATCTCAAATTCTCAAAATTCACCCTCAAATAACCTAATCTAGGGGAAATTCAATTTTCTAAAACAAGTTCAAATCAATCAGATTTAATCAAATACTATTATTCAACTGATATGCATTGTTCCTAGTCCTATTTTAATGATGACAAATTTCCTCCCAGACCACCTAACTTGGGAGCCGATCAATACTTCCTTATTAAGCATTTTTCTTTATGAGTAAGTTTGCATCTTTACATCTTAAAGTAGGGGTAGTGAGACATTATTTCATATCCTTATCCACTTTAGAGGGGTTTTTTGTGACTAGTAGGAAAGTAACAATTGGTTCATTTTAATTTGTAAAGATGAAACCTCTTTTGAGAAGGTGTTATGATGGAAAGAAAATATAATCGCTATCATAAAACTCTTCCTCTAAGCATCAAGATGCTCAAATCCATAGAGTATTCAAATCAATTCAAGAATTGATCACTCCCGATCCCTCCTACCATTAAAATTTTCGAAATCTTCTATATCTCCATAGCATGTTTCTATCCAACAATACCTTTTGGGAAAACACACTCACCACTTGTAGATTAGAACAATAATCCTTGGTTCACCGTGATGTGATTCTTACTTCTGTCACACCTCGGCTACAACATCTTCATCCCTATATAAATAATGTTTTTATTATATTGTTTATAGTATTGAATTTTATCGAATTATCATAAAGGGGGGAAAACATAGGAATAAAATATGCACTTATTAATAGTACATTATGACTCTAGTATGTTATTATATGTACAGTTCCTAAGTGAGAAGATTAGACACCGATGATACCTCCTTAACCCTTCTATTGCTCTTGATTGGCTTTGATTGTGACATTATCTTATATTGTCTATATTTGCTTACTTTTTGGTTGAGTCACAAGGATCATTGTTCCCGTCCTTGGTCATGTTTCTATTTATTATTCTTGGGAAAGTGCCACCCAGTAAGGAAACTAGCACCTAGGCATTAGTGTCCCTTATGGGAACTTTTGTCCATCTTATTTTATTTTTTAATTTTCCACTTAGTGCTTAAATTTGGGTATTTTCTAATTCTTATTTCATGATTTGTGTTGATGATTATTCTATAATGTGGATTTATTGTCTTTAAACTAAAGATGAAGCTTTCGAGAACTTCAAAAAGTTCAAGACGAATATTGAAACTAAGACCGGTCATAAAATCAGATCTCTTTTCTCAGATTGAGGTGGGAAATTCACCAACAATGAGTTCAAAGCCTTCTTGGAAGCTCATGGAATTCATTGCCAAATTTATCCTCATATACACCATAGTAAAATGGCGTCATTGAGAGAAGGAATCATAATATTATGGAAATGGTGTGATGTATGATTGATGATTTAGGACTTACAAATACATTTTTGGAAGAAACAACTATGAAAATAGTATATTTGATGAAAAAAGTTCCCACTATTTCTTTTGATGGAATAATACCACATGAAATAGGGTCATGAGTCAACAAAAACCATCCATTGCACACCTTAGAGCTATTTTGGGTACAAAGAATCTAGCTAAGTGCACATTCCTAAGAAGTTCAAGCTAATAATAGAAGTTGGATACTGACCAGTAAACCAGAATACATCTATCATTGGCATACTAGTGAATATGCTCTTGGGTACAGATTGGATGGATCCTAAGACACATGAAGGTATACACAAGCAGGGATGTAGAGTTTTTTGAGAAGAAATGCAAGTTGAGGATCCTTCAAGGGAAACTCCTTAGATGTTCAAAACATCCATGTTTTGAAAGGACAGAAGATAATGAATTCCCACTTGATGATGACAGTGATGATGGCGAAGATTTGTCAAGACCACATGACCTTATGGGAAAACTTCAATGTATGCCTAAGATTCTGTGTATACTAATATGATTTGAGATGTGAAATTGGAGTGGTCCTCCGAACACATCCAGGTCCTAGACCAAGGACTCACAAGAAGAGCTTGCAAGAAGAGATAAATTTTTCCTTACTGAGCTAGAGTTACTTGAATCCATGTGAGCTCATCTACAATTCTAGAATCCCTAGTCTAAAGCTTGGAAGATATGCCATACTAATTATGAGTATCAGTCAATGATGAAGAATAACATCCTGGAAACTTGTCTATCTTACATCAAGGAAGAATCCCTATTGGATGCAAATAGTACCTTTCAAAACAAAGTACAAAATATATGGGTGACCATTGACAAGTATAAGGTTGAGTGATGTAGCTAGTGCGCAGGGGTTATGCTCAGAAGGAAGGCATATGCTATGAGTTAGATCATTGGTTCTCCCATAGTGTAGGACACTAATTCACACATTTGGGTACATTTATAGGTCTTGATCACATACATACTGGTTCATATGATTAGATAAGTGTTGAGGAAAGGATACATGATCTAGATCACCAATACGCATTGGCCTCTTTACTTTCGGATATGGTTTCACTTGCTTGGGTCTTACACACCCTACTATCTCATTTTGTACTTTCGAGCTTACTTGCAAATTTTGTGATAGAACTCGATACCAGCGCCCAACCAGGACACCATATGTCTAAAAGGTGCCTTCGTCCCTTGTTGGCACCCCAACCTCTTTGTATCGTATCTCATCTCTTTTGGGCCTCTTCTATGTTTTTGGACATCTCGTTTTCTTAAGGGATAGCCTTTTAGTGGTTAATTATGAAGTTCAAACAAGGTGAATCATATAAATACAAAGCTATGTGACCATAATAAAAGTACTCAATTTCACTAAGCATTTACTACCTTCACCTAGAGGTAGTAGCATTCTAAAGACATTACAAGAGCATCCCAGGGGAACATCTATCTAGCTAGGCATTCAATTGGTGATCAAAGGGATCTATGATTCTGACTACATACACTTCATAGCAGGGGAAGTTCATTTTTCCATCTACACATCTACTTACATGTGCCGGGGTACAACTAGTTATTACTCACAGATGGTCAGAGTTAGTGCCTAGCAAGGTAGAGAGCCATCGAAAGGTGGCTTACGTATTAAACAGGCACACACATAACTACATGGAGTCTAAGAATGTAGTGCAATGCTTAGATTGTAAGCTGGCACTTTGTTGGGTGACCATCGGGGTCAGTTCAAAACCCAATTTACAGATCTTTTTCTTTTTAGGATTTGATGTGTTTTGGGGTTTTGTAGGTACTCTTTCTCATTTGGGAAAGCATGTTATAAGAAAACTCCCTTGGATCCTCACATGGAAGTGTACAAATGACAAACAACTTGAGCCATGTGCGCGACATCTGAAGCGACACTAGAAACCTAGATCACTTGGGCATTTATTTTTGTAGTTACGGGTAGCCCAAACAGTGGTCTAGCTAGTGCCCAGGTAGCCCTTGGAGAGTAGGATCCAGTCACATCCCAATTACAACTTATGGCACGGTAGTTATACGTAATTGTATGTGTGCAATTGTGGTACATATTCAGGTCCCCCTAGAATTTGAGCACACCAATTTTTCCAGCTCGACATACTTCGGGCTTTATTGCAAACACTTTATCTATAGGGGTTCAGTCTTATTCCTATCTCTTGGGACACTTAGTGTTTCAAGTACATCCATTTGCTTATTGCTTCTAGGTACATAGTGGATGTACTTCATTGAGGTATTTAGGTGGTTCTAGTTATGGGGTATCTGGTACAACCAAGATTTCACAAGTTTCATAGGATTTTTTAATTCATTTGGTGAACCCATCTTTGCACAATGCTCTTAGATCCTCATTTACATGGAGATGTCTCTCATGGCTACCATAAGGTCTCTCAAGTCTCCTTTATTCAATGTTCTTCAACATGCACCCATCTGTGAAAAACTATGCTCTCCTGAAAGGGATCATGGCTTTTGAGCACTATGTATCTTCACTATCAACATGCCACCTTACATAGGATGTGCACATAGTTGGTACTGATAGATTGTCTCTTCGATGAAACTCTATGTAGTTCTAATGTCAATCAATCTAAAATATGCAAATCCATTCAAGAGTTTCACGTCTCTTTATTTTAAGCATAACATTTTAGGCCATGGAATCCAAGGATTACATCTCTTAAATAAGAAACTACTGAGAGTATCTTGGAGTACACTTCTCCGACTCATGCTAGAATGCTTCTATCTCATATTCATTGTATGATCTTCACACAATGTGCTCATGCATCAATGAACCTCATTGGAGTTTTCCGCTCCCCACGCCTCTAGAAGTTTGATATAAAATTTTAAGCAATAAGACTAATATTCCGTGAAGCTCATTAACTAGCATCATGTGCTAAGGCAGTTTGTCAGTCTACTCATTAGGGTCTATCATCCATTATCGGACTTGCACAAATTGTAGCAATGGTCATCCATATTGCAGAAACTATCGGTCGAATTCAGCACATGAGACGCGTACATGGATATGAAGATTTTTAACTCGATCTCAGGGCACACCTATAGGATAGTTGTCCCCTCAAATTTGTGCCGATTCATAATTACTCCTTTGTAAGATATGTCATTTAAACCATGATGCTAGCCACTACCCATTATTGATTAATGTGCAATAAGGAAGAATGTCTTTTGCTACAACAAAATTTACAGGTCCATGACTCACGATACAAAAGAATGTTGGTTGATTGGTCAGATCCATGATGCTATAGATATTGGTGTGTGAAAAATAGGAGTATTAGATAATTTTAAAGGTTAAGAATGAGCATCAGGATTAGGATCACAATCATGTGCGTTATGATCAGAATGAAGGTTGTTTTGAAGGAGGTCATTAAGAGGCTCGAGGATACTCATGGTGGATTCAGAGGACAAGACCATGGTGGACGAGGTGATTTTCCTCATGGAACATGTTATACATGTGGATCTTCTAACCACTACAAGTGTGAATGTCCTTAGAATATTACTTGTTCCTTCTGTAGAAAGAATCACAGCTATGATGAATGCCCGAACTTATATGAGCATCCTTAGTAAGTAAAAGGCTTTAAAAAATTCACCTTATGGATGGTTAGGATACAACATGTTGTGGAAAATCAATGGATGCCCAAGTTGGAACTAGAATTTGAGGTATTGCATGTAAAGATCACTGGGACGCTAAAGTAGTGCATGCCAAAAAAACATTACAGCAGAAGCATACCATCACTAAGGAGGAGGTTCTACATGCATGGTACCTAGATCAAGTCTATCAAAAGGAGGTGCATCAAGAAACCATAGATGTAATCAGAAATCTTGCGGGTCAAATATAGTATTTAAAGGAGGAATCACTTAAAAATGGAACAAAAGAAAATAGCTGAGACAATCCAATCTGATATTAATGACTTGAAGGAAGTGTGTAAAATGTTGCGCCAGGAGAATATCATTCCATTTTTAGGGAATTGGCTAAAGGGAAAACAAGAGTATGCACTAAGGATTGAAGACTGGATGAGAATATCCATGTGCATGAGTAAAGCATCCCCCCAAAGGTGTGGATTAGGATAGGGAAGGACATGCACACAAAATACAAGGGCAGTTGTTGTGGACTGGATGCCATTTTCAGCATGTATGGACTATTGATTGGAGATAGCGTGCAGAGCACATTCAAACTGGATAAAGACTTGTGTGACACGCATGGGGTACATATTGGAAGAGCCCCATACTAAGTGCTTTCCATGGGTTCAAGTTACTAATAGAATTATTACTACCAGTTAACCAAACTGAGGCCACTCCCATTGGAGTTTTAGCAAACTTGCATGTGTGTACTATACATTGAGCCAAAGGCGCTTGGCTATTTTTAGCATTTAGCGACCTATTTTTGGAAGATAGCTGTCCCATAGCGACTGAAGGGAGATTCCCTTGGTGCTATATAAATAATGTAGTGATCTGCGTAGTATCAGACAATGGTTATATAAGTTATTGAAAATAAGGAGGAAAGATTTATGTTTCCCTTTAATCTGATGCAAAATGCTATGAGCTTATGATGATTACTTATTAAGTGAAGAAGACTTGAACTATGTATCTACTGTGCACGCCATTCAATACCCAATGGAGTGTCCTTGAGCCATCTAATCAAGGTGTTAATCTAGTGGGAGTATACACTGGCTCATTGTAGTGGTACCACAATTCATTATGGTTATTATTTAAATCATGTTACCCTTATGAGTCGGTAGATCTAGAAGTATGAAGAACTCTGTCATGAATGTTATGACCTCATTGTATCAAGATCTGAATAGGTATTAAGTCTGGTCATCATTGATAACATCTTGCACAAACAGACCCTGATGAGGGGCTTGGTACGCACCATGGAGGACTAGTGGGTGAGTGCTCAGTCTGGAGAGATGGAAGTGATGCTAGCCATACACGCCTTGGTTATTTCTGGTAAATTCTAGGCTACATCAGTGGGTGGTTCATAGAGATAATCTTGTAGGATGGAATGAAATTAGGATATCTCTTTCTACTTGGTTTTCCAGGAGAAATAAACCTACTCAAATATGCACATATTATGGTAATCAACCTATTCAACACCACGTTTAGTAGTGTGAGAGAATCTCAGATAGAGGGGCAAGGAAGATTTACCACCTTCACTCTAGGTGCACAAATTTTATTCCACTTTACAAGGCTGCGCGCGTTCTTGGTATGTATATGCATGGAACTCCATAGAGAGACTAAAAATTAACATGATTTGATTGCAAGAATGATCTAGACGTTTAACTATTTCTCTAATAAACCTCAAGTAGAAGAGGCATTAAGGGTTATAAAGTGCTTAACTATGGGAGATAGTGCCAAGGTGGAAGAACTTATTTGGATTTATTTTATGCAAATGATTCAGGAGTGAGTTTTGCTGAAGAAACAGAGACAGATGCCACACTACTTAAGGATGCGTGCCTTGAAAGATATAAATGAAAGATGGTCTACTTAGTGGATGATGAAGAAGTAGAAAATCTGGATGTAGACCATTTAATAGGTAGGTGTGAGGTTTTTGAACAGTATAGATAAGACCACAGTGCACCGATCATGAACCTATGAAAACAAAGAAAGTGAATATTGGATCAGAATGCTGAGCCTAAGGAGGCCATAATTGGGGATTATCTGGTCTGACTCTGAAGTGGCCAAAAATCATTGAGTTACTACGAGAATATTACGACTTATTTCCTAGGGGATACCATGAACTCAAAGTAGTGCATGAATCATTAAGAGAAATGAAGATAAAGCTTAAGGAAGGTGTTCACGCCCGGTCAGGAAGAAACCCTACAGAATGAACCCCAACTTGCGTGAAAAGTTCAAAGAAGAAATTGAACAAAATGTTGAAATCTGGAATCATCAAGCCCCTGGATAAATCAGAATGGGTTAGCCCAATGGTGATTAGTATAAAGAAAGATGGTTGGATTAGGATTTGTGTGGAATATAGGGAGCTGAATGCTACATGTCTGATTGATCCTTTTCCTATGCCATTCACAGAGGAAATATTAGAAGGCGTTGCAGGGTACATGAGATCTATTCCTTTACAGATGGATTCTCTAGGTATCATTAGGTTAGGATTGCATAGGAGGATTAGGAAAAGACTAATTTTACCATTGAATGGGGAAGTTTTGCCTATAATATGATGCCTTTTGGTTTGAAAAACATGCCTACTGTATTTTCGTACATAGTTGTCCAAGTGTTCAAAGATTTTATTCACAACTTCTTGCAAGTTTATTTAGATGACTGGATGGTGTATGGACTTATTAAGGATCATTCTGACAATTTATGCTTAATGTTTGAAAGATGTCAACAATTAAGTATCTCTTTGAACATCAAGAAATGTATATTTTCTACACCATTTGGCACACTATTAGGGCACATCATCTGCAAGGAAGGTTTGTTGGTTGATCCAACTAAGGTTACAGTCATTATCGGCCCAGAACAACCTACCAGTCAATGTGAGGTGCACGGATTCTTAGATCACACTAGGAATTATATAAAATTTATTAAAGGGTATGCTAAGGTTACTACACCTTTGGAGGAGTTACTAAAAGGAAAAAGGAAATTCTACTGGGGGGAACCGCAACAACGCACATTCGAGACATTAAAGGAAAAAATTACTACAACGCCTATTTTGCTATTTCCTTCGTGGGATCAACCATTTCATGTACATGTGGATGCTTCTTACACGACCATTGGCGTAATATAGGCTCATCCTGGAGAAGGTATTATAGATCATCCTATCTATTTTACTAGTAGAAAGTTAAATCCCGCAGAGCAGAATTATATAACTACAGAGCACGAAGCTTTTTCAATGATCTATGCGCTACATAAATTTAGACAATACTTACTAGCAACATAATTTTTATTCTATACCGAACACATGACATTGAAGTATTTGTTAAACAAGCCTGTTTTACAGGAGCATATATGCCGATGGGTACTCTTTTGATTTTACAGTTGTGGTAAAACTAGGGAAAATTAATTATGGACCAGACCATTTATCTGGAATATAGTCAGGAGAAGATGCATAGGAAATTAAAGATACCATGCCTGATGCATAATTATATAGGTTACAACGCGTGCCATCAGAATTAGAGGACATTGCTGTATTTTTACGTATAGGTGTGGCACCAGAAGGAATGAAATCCTTAGAGAAGAAACAACTTGCCATTCACGTGGCACCGTTTATGTTGATTAGCGGCGACCTGTACAAGCTAGGCTGAGATGAAGTATTGCGCCAATGTGTACTGGAACATGAGCACATAGATATCATGGAAGAGGCTCATGGTGGTATTGTAGGTGGGCACTATGCAGGTGACGCCACTACGCGCAAGATTCCACTAGCTGAATTATGTTGGGAGACTCATTTTAAAGATTGTAAGGCATATTGCAAGGCTTGTGATCACTGTCAATGCCTTGGAAAACTAGGAAAAAGAGATGAAATGCATTTAAGACCTATTCCTAGTGGGATATAGGAATATCCCATTTTACTAGCCATTTGAGAAATGGGATATAGATTTTGTGGGTCCTATTTCACCAGCTGTGTGTAGGACTATATTGCACTTTATCATCACTTGCATAGACTATCTGATAAGGTGGGCAGAAGAAGCACCTATAAAGGATTATACAACAACTATAACAACCAGGTTTATATGGGAAAATATTATTACAAGGTATGGATGCCTGTTGAGTTTGACAAGTGATGGGGGAGCATATTTTTTGAATGGGACAATCAGAATTCTATTGGATGAGTTCATAATTGCACACCATAAGACTACACCATATCATCCTTAGGAAAATGGGATTGCTGAGGCTTTCAACAAGATTTTGAGTCAGACATTGACAAAAAATTTTGATGTTGGAAGAAAATATTGGGAAGATAAAGTTTCTTCCATGCTTTGGGTGTATAAAATGACCTACAAGTGGTTAAACAAGGCCACACCCTTTTAATTGGTATTTGGCGCAAAATCAGTTCTTCCTACGGAATTCATGTTACCTTCTTTGCATATTGCGCACGCTGGCGATCTAGCTAATGAACAAAATTAGAAGAATGAATTGAATAATTGATTAAGCTGGATGAGTGATGAGTAATAACATGCTGGAGATAGAAGCAAGAAAAAGCTAGGAAGAAAGCATGGCATGACAGACACATCAGGGGAAAAAAAGCTTGAGATAGGACAAATGGTGATTCTTTATGATTCTAAATTTCTGCGCCATCCAGGAAAACTCAAGGTACATTGTTTAGGACCATATGTTATCACTTACATACTTGAAATATGAGCTTGTTAGTTAGAAGCACTTGATGGAATACAGTTACCCAGTTACTTCAATGGGAGTAGGCTAAAGCCCTACTATAAATAAGTCTTCTTGGTGTTTGTAATAAGGAAGTGTTGCCATTTAGATTAGGTTTTCAGCTATGCATTCCTTTAATGTATTTCCTTCTTTGTCACTATGATTTGTCAATTTAGTTGGTGTTTTTTGAAATAAGCACATTTGCGTGCCAAAAGCTAATTACCATTTGTAGTATTTTTATGCACAAAGGACTGCACATACCATTTGTGTGGGGTAGTTATTGAAAAATGGGTACACATAAAGGAACAAATTGCTATAGGTGCTATTCAAGTTTGGAGAGTTGGTGGGAAAAATATTGCTTCCAAATAAGGCCCATAGATGGATATAAACGAAGGAACAATATAACGCGAGGTAAAAAATGGCTGTGGAGACTACCAAGAGAAGGCGCAGTGGTGAGGTACTTAGGCGCATGGAAGCATGTTGAAGAGAAGTCTGTAGCCAGAAGGTAGGAAGGCATGCTAAAAGGTTATAACTGAGGCACGAAGATGCACCGTGCAAAAATTGTGAAAATGCTCAATTAATGAGAGGATTGTTGGTAGGTGAAGGAGCAATAAATGCACTAACTTTTGAAAATCTATATAAGGATGGGATGCGAGTTCATTTTTACCATTGTAATTGCAAAAATTTGAACGAGTTAAGTGCAAAATGAGTTGAGAGAATCATGTTAAGGTGCGGAGAGTGTGAAACCAGATGCAGAGAGTAGATTTGTGTGTAGGAGAAGCTTACATCCCCATTAGTGAATGGTTTGAGCAAAACAGAGCATTGCGAAAGAGCAAGGGCACATGATTTCAACTAGGGTTTGTATATTTGAGCTAGGGTTTGGAATTTCTCATTACAAAAGATAGAAGGAAAGCATTTGCACACTATAGAGGAAAAAAATTTGTGATTTTGTAGACACCAAATTTGTGTCTTACGACCCCTTGTGACCCGCATCCTCATCTCGCAATCATAACCTCATCACCTAAACCTTACACAATTATTTATTAATTACCTTATAATTGATAAATCCACATCACCTTACCCGCCACCTCACTTTGCCACCTCATCATGACCTAGCCCCTAACCCTAAACCAACCTAATTAGGACCCATGACTTGGTCCTAGATTCACATCCATAAACTAATGCCTCCTTACTCGCACCCAAGAGCCGACCTTCTAGCCACTTGGCCAAGCCCGCAAACTGATCTCTCGGGAGAAAAGTAGGAAGGTGGGCTATTTTACTAAAAATAGCCTACTTTTTCCTTACCGATGCCGGTTCCTACTCGACCGCCGTCGGTTACGCAACCGCCATCGGTTCCCTGTAAAATGGGCTCCCCAAACCAAAACAACGGATCGGAATTTCATTTTGGAGATCAGTCGAAGGATTTCTGGATCAACAGAGAGCATTGGGAGCGAGGAACAGAGTCTAGATCTTCACTGGACAGACCAGAGACGAGTGGAAATACCAGAAGTGTTTACAACCAAGGAGATCAACTTGCATCTTTGCCAAAACCAGTAAGTCACATCTTGCATGTCCTCTGTTATAACATTTCTTATGCTTCTTGAATCTCAGTCCTCCTAAATCCATTTCTGAATCCACTACCCAACGTTCCATTGCATCTAACTGTCATTCTTTTATCCCTCATCGTCTCATTTCCTAATATCATCCATAAACCAGCCATTACAAACACCATAGCTACTAAGAAGATCTTAGAACCCACCGGTATCGGTTATCAGTAACTGGCATCGGCTATCATAACCGGCATCGGCTATCAGTAACCGCCATCGGTTCCTCTGATCAAAACCAGAAAACCAGCCTTTCCCCTACCCAGTTCAACGAAACAATTTAATTGATACTTTACAGTCTTTTTTGTTAATTCATATTAGCAGGGGAACTGACCACCTTCGAAAGGAAGTTTTATATTTCCTGGGCCCAAGGCAGTTTCCTCATTTATTGTTTAATCAAATCTTGTGGTCTTGTGTTCTTATTTGCAGGTAGTCCTTCCAAGACAAAAGGAGTTCTTCGCAGTCAGCTTGATCTTTCTCTACGGTACGCGCACACCATCTCGACATTCCACAGGTATTCCCCTAGCCCACCCTAACCTCATCTGTTTTCTAAAAGGAATGAAAGGATAGAAGCAACTCTATTCCCAGAAGCCGAAACATTCCGAGTGAAACATTTTGGCACGCCCGGTGGGACCCATTTTGGGTTTCTTTTCTTTTCTTTATTTTCATTTTAGGAAGCATATTTGTTGTTTGCTGCTTTTGTTTATATTTTCGTAAAGAATTTGTCTTGCTTTCCTAGTTTCGCATTAGTGAAAGTCATCTCTCTTGCTTCATCGAACATAATTTTCGATTTGGGTTTAAAACACATGCATTGCATTCCTGCTTGTTGTTCTTCAATTCTAGTGAACATAGATTAAGTAACAGGTCGTACACGTGGGGGTGATATCCACGGTATTGACAGGAAATTAACCCTAGTTTCACTGCACAACACATACCGAATCACTTCACAATTAAACACAACAGCTCAAACATCCCCCCTTTTCCGCGGTATTCCTCCGCCCGATTGAGGTAACCTTATAAGCCAAAACAAACTTGACATTTCCCCTAGGTCTTGTTGTTTAGGATTCTGACATCATCTTACGTCTAAAGGCATAAGCCCACGATAACTAAAATTAACCCTAGGATTAGTCTCTGGATTTGCGTGTGCATCTTGCTTGTTTTCAAATTCTGTTTTTCTTTCTCTGTCATACTTTGTCTTCTGTGATCAATAAGTTGATAAATATACTCAACGTTGCTAAAAATCAATTAGCAGCCTTTTATATCTTCTTATCCTAGACTTTTGACACCGGCATCGGTTAAGGGACCGACGTCGTTTGCTCTGTGACCGACACCGGTTACTAAACCGATATCGGTTACTGTCTTCATCAGCCCCTGACAAACCAGCAACTTGCCAAATTCATCATTCTGAGGTTGTTTTTGTTCTTGATAGATTGAAACTTTCCTGTGTGTTCTTGTCCATGGTTGTCATCACTCGGAAGCAAGCCGCCGCCATGGTTTCACATGCCTGCTCTGTGTCTTTGCCTGAATCACCCCCTTCACATTCTATAGGGAACCCTACGGACACCAGTGAGATCCCCCAAATTCCTGTAGGAGACAAGGACTTTGCCAAATTTCTGGATGCTAATCCCAGCGCTGTACAATACTATTTGTCTCATGCCCCTGACCGTACGCCTGATGGTCAGCTCCTTATTGGCATGCCTATTAGTATAGCTGCTCATTTAGCTCCCACTCCTCCTGATAACACTACCTTACTTACTTCCTGCATCTCTAGCCCCGTCTCCCAATCCGACAGCTTCAGAGGTTCATACGACCCCGATTAGCTTTCCTTTGGTTAATCTTGGACCCCACGTATCGTTTACCACCAACTGCCCCTACCTCATCTCTCTTTCAGACCACTCCATTCATGACTTACTCTCTGCCACCTATTCACACGAGCTTTCCTTCTCAAGCTCCGCCTACCTTTTCATTCCCATACACGTATCCAGTAACCTCAACATACTCACCTTATATGGGACATCCCTATTCTGTGGCCCACCATCATCTCATCCAACCACAGATTCATCCACGGATTTCATCAAACAAATGATGGACAAAATGCAAAACCTGGAGGCTTCTGTTTCGGGAAGTCGTAGCGCCTTGACATACGAGCAAGTTTGTCGGGAGCCCATTCACCCTTCTGTCCCCCTTCATTCATATCCTCCTCAATGGGAGTTGCCAAAATTTACTCGTTTTAACAGTAAAGAGGATCCTCAACAACACTTGCGATCTTTAGACATGCTTGTTATTTGATTTGCCCATGATGACGCCTTGTTACCTCCGCACCTTCCCCATGTCCTTATCAGGACCCGCCTTGGAGTGGTACAGTGCCTTTAACTCAGCACTCGCATCATCTCTCTTTTAACCAAACTAGCCCAATCTTTCTTGGATCATTTCTCCATTAACATTGCCAAGAAAGTATCTATCACCGACCTTTATGCCATCCGACAATTCGAAGACGAATCTATCACATATTTCGTTGGACGATGGCGGGGGCCTTATCAACCAACTTACGTATGCCTTGCCTCAAACTGAACTTATTGAACTGTTTACGTGGGCCTGCGCTAAGCACATCTCCCCCCACCCTCCAAATTCAAACTTTCCGTACATTCGACGAGGCCTTTACCATGGCTCGGAAACTAGAAATTTGAGCCTTAGAAGAAGAGAAATTGCGGTTGCGTAACAAAAACCCCAATTTCCGAACTCCTGATTCTCTCCAATAAATGAAAGATAAAATTTCTAGAAGAGGCAATTAATGAACTTGCAAAAGGGAGAGGCATTCAAAGGTGCAATTCTTGTTGAATTTCTAGCTCTCCGGTGTCAATTTTATAAATAAAATTATTAAAAGAGGAAAACATCACAAGAGATCAAAGAAAGTTTAAGATCACTCATCAAATAGGACTTATTCAACCATGAATTAGTGACTAAAGAGAAAATGGAAAAAAATAGTGAATTGCATAATGTGGTCACAGAAGCAACCAAAATATTATTGTAAAATTTATACATGGGAAAGGAGATGGAGGATTCCTTAAGAATATGGAAAAATTATATGTAAAACACCAGCATCCCTAGAGATGTGGATATTACTTGAGCTCTTTTTAAATTCAGAAATCAAATACTCAAAGTAAAGACTCCAACAACACCTTCTACAAGTGTTCCTTCCCCGAGTTCCTAAACTCTTCTTTCTAGTTTTTGTGGTTAAAATTTAGCTTTATCATTTTTAAAGATGTAAAAGTGTACATAAACTAAGTAAAGTGTAAATCATTAATTAAGTGGATACATTTAATTAAAAGATAATGAAACTAGGAAGTTAGTTAGAACCAGCCTAATGCCTATATAAGGTTTTCTCTCATTGTGAAAAGGGTTGTTGATGTTCATGCTTTGAATTTAAAAATAAAGAACTACCAAATGATCAATACATAATTAGTTATTACCTCTCTTTTCTAGTGTTCTTCCTATTTTTGTTCTTTAGCCTATGATTGTGGGTTTACTATATTTGGATATGAAAATTTGTGTTCAATTCAGTTCATCCAGTGCTTAGAAATTTGTGTCTACTACATATATGTCCTGTAAGGTTATTCAAATATATATATATATATATATATATATATATTTCTTGAGATTTCATGTATGCATAAGTAGGATATTATTCTACAATCTATATATGTGAAAGTGCTACCATTTCTGTTTCTTAAATCATTTATTCTTCCACCTCTTTTTATTATATGTTGAGAATGACTAAATATAGATACATTTGATGCATCAGAATCTTCATTTGAATATTGATAGATTACATATTTGTAAATATGTATATTTTTCTTTTTTTTTGTGAATAAGGGAAACTTTCCCATAAAGAGGAGGGATTGTTGTCCCCTGAACTATTGCTTATGTTTTGTTACAAAATTTTAGAATAAGTGTTTTTTGGCACCTACTATGGGGCATGTACTATGATTCTTACTGAAAAAATATTCAAGTGAACCAAATTTCATAGCACACTGGTGGAGAGTAGATATAAATGACGAAAAATAGTCCGATGTATTGAAGATCTTGATTTTCAGTTACTAAAACAATAAGGCTTTCAATAAAATTTAGAAAGAAGAGTTAGAGGAAAAATGTAAACAAGGAATTCTCATATAAAGGATAGATCTATTTCATCTTTCAAAGAAAATGTTTATACTCAGCCACAAGCAAGTCCTAACGGTCAATCTTTCATATTAAAATGAGTTGAAGTCCCTGTTATCACCGAATCACAGCACCCTTATGTTTCCATAAGTGCATATACTTGAACTTACGGTGTGATTGGATAACATGGGTACTATCTCCAAGTTGTGGGACTTGCTACTTGAGATAGACCTCCAGAGAAAGTTGGTTCTTGCTCCTAAACTACCTGCCACAATCTACTCTAATGCAGGGGAAAACTAAATATTCTAATCTAAACTTCCAAGGGACCAGGGAGAGAGAATGCATAAAATGAAAGCCTACACTAAAGTGGTGATACACCAGAAAAGGAGGGTGTGAGAGTAGTCTCCAAATGCGTGAAATACAGAAGCAAAGTGCACACTAGAAGAGGTGATGACAGTTCTCCATAATCTAGCAAAACGCATTCACAACAATATTTCAAACATTAACAATGATAATAGATCCCTGCATGAACATAATAATAGACACAATATTCTTGTAAATAAGGTTAAAGGGGCAAGAAGAATGCAAGAAAACACAGTAGGGGAAGATACATCCACAAAATTGTATTTTATTGCTTCCTGGTATGCACAGTTCAATCTATTACAAGATAAGGGCCTGGATCACCATGCAAGGAGTCCACAACAAGGGCCTACAACACATTGACTTCACAAAAAAAATTTGGTAGAGCTTTGCTACAAAACTACCTCCCCCTTACAATGAGCCCAACACTCCAATTTATAGAAAAATGAGAAGGGAAAGAGAAGGGAAAATTGAAATCCCAAAATTTGTCCTTCAACTACCTGTAAGAGGTATTAAATGGAGTAAAATGATTATATATTACTCGAAAAAGGCTCCCCATACTATCCCAGGTGCTGCAGCAGAGAAGGAATGATGACCATGCCTTTTAATTGCACTCCCAATCACCAAATTAAACACTGTTATGAACCCGGCCACGTTTTCTTAAAAATATCAATCAATCTCTAATAAAATACAGAATTTATTGATTACTATGTATTAGGCTCGGAGCCACGATTCCAACAGTACCAATTTTGTGCAATTTCGTTGAGAAATGCAAAAGTTATGGCCTTCTGAGTGCGGGTAGCTATTTTGGGTCTGGCAGGCATTTTCTGTCATTTGACGGGAATGAGCATTAACTGACTAGAGCCGAATATGTTTCTTTTATTTAAATATATCTGCCCTTGTTAAAAATAATAAATCCAATATTTTTGGCGTAGAGGACGTCGTGCTCGTTCCAGAAAGTCCAATTTTGTGAAAATCGGAGCTCGGAGTCAAAAGTTATGGCCGTTTGAAGTTTCCGGACCAAACGTTGACTTTTCTTCCTGTGACACGTGTCATGATTTGATTGGCTCTCGGCTCCTTCGGGTTTTCGCGTCCCGGATGTCCCTTTGTCCCATTTGGCATAGTGCTCCTTGTGCTGATTTCGGGCGAACCGGCCGGTTTGCGCCCATTTGGCCCGCGCGTCCCATTTGCTTTTGGACCGCTTGGGACAATTTTGCCCGGTTCGGCCGGTTTGCGCCCTTTTGTCCCAATTGTTCCGGGACAAAAGTTCTCATTTCGGCCGATCCGGCCGGTTCGCGTACTTTTGGCCCGCGCGTCTCAGACTGTGCCCCTTTCAGCAGTTAGCCAAATTTTTCCATTTTTCGGCCAGTTCGGCTTTTCGCGCCCGCCGCGTATTTTTGTTCCATTTGTCCCTGCTGCATTTTGGACTGTTTGTGCTGATTTCGGGCGAACCGGGCGGTTCGCGCCTTTTTGTCCCAAATGTCCCGGAGGCGACCTTGAGCAGGACTTAGCCAATTTTCACGATTTTTCCTGGATCGACTTATTTGCCTTCTTGAACCCTTTTTCCGCATTTCCTCAGAACTTACTCACTTCCTCTTGGACAGGGGAGTTAGACAAATATGAGGGGACCCTAGAAACATGACTTTTTGCCCTGAATCCATATAATTGCTTGCATGTTATCAAAATTACCTTGGGGGTGAATTTTGGATAACACATAATATATTTAATGATTCAAAAAATAATTTTTCCAAGAAGTGGGTGTTCGGTTTAAAATGAAAGATAAAATTTCTAGAAGAGGCAATTAATGAACTTAAGAACACGGTGCAAAAGGGAGAGGCATTCAAAGGTGCAATTCTTGTTGAATTTCTAGCTCTCCGGTGTCAATTTTATAAATAAAATTATTAAAAGAGGAAAACATCACAAGAGATCAAAGAAAGTTTAAGATCACTCATCAAATAGGACTTATTCAACCATGAATTAGTGACTAAAGAGAAAATGGAAAAAAATAGTGAATTGCATAATGTGGTCACAGAAGCAACCAAAATATTATTGTAAAATTTATACATGGGAAAGGAGATGGAGGATTCCTTAAGAATATGGAAAAATTATATGTAAAACACCAGCATCCCTAGAGATGTGGATATTACTTGAGCTCTTTTTAAATTCAGAAATCAAATACTCAAAGTAAAGACTCCAACAACACCTTCTACAAGTGTTCCTTCCCCGAGTTCCTAAACTCTTCTTTCTAGTTTTTGTGGTTAAAATTTAGCTTTATCATTTTTAAAGATGTAAAAGTGTACATAAACTAAGTAAAGTGTAAATCATTAATTAAGTGGATACATTTAATTAAAAGATAATGAAACTAGGAAGTTAGTTAGAACCAGCCTAATGCCTATATAAGGTTTTCTCTCATTGTGAAAAGGGTTGTTGATGTTCATGCTTTGAATTTAAAAATAAAGAACTACCAAATGATCAATACATAATTAGTTATTACCTCTCTTTTCTAGTGTTCTTCCTATTTTTGTTCTTTAGCCTATGATTGTGGGTTTACTATATTTGGATATGAAAATTTGTGTTCAATTCAGTTCATCCAGTGCTTAGAAATTTGTGTCTACTACATATATGTCCTGTAAGGTTATTCAAATATATATATATATATATATATATATATATATATATATATATATATATATATATATATTATATATTTTCTTGAGATTTCATGTATGCATAAGTAGGATATTATTCTACAATCTATATATGTGAAAGTGCTACCATTTCTGTTTCTTAAATCATTTATTCTTCCACCTCTTTTTATTATATGTTGAGAATGACTAAATATAGATACATTTGATGCATCAGAATCTTCATTTGAATATTGATAGATTACATATTTGTAAATATGTATATTTTTCTTTTTTTTTGTGAATAAGGGAAACTTTCCCATAAAGAGGAGGGATTGTTGTCCCCTGAACTATTGCTTATGTTTTGTTACAAAATTTTAGAATAAGTGTTTTTTGGCACCTACTATGGGGCATGTACTATGATTCTTACTGAAAAAATATTCAAGTGAACCAAATTTCATAGCACACTGGTGGAGAGTAGATATAAATGACGAAAAATAGTCCGATGTATTGAAGATCTTGATTTTCAGTTACTAAAACAATAAGGCTTTCAATAAAATTTAGAAAGAAGAGTTAGAGGAAAAATGTAAACAAGGAATTCTCATATAAAGGATAGATCTATTTCATCTTTCAAAGAAAATGTTTATACTCAGCCACAAGCAAGTCCTAACGGTCAATCTTTCATATTAAAATGAGTTGAAGTCCCTGTTATCACCGAATCACAGCACCCTTATGTTTCCATAAGTGCATATACTTGAACTTACGGTGTGATTGGATAACATGGGTACTATCTCCAAGTTGTGGGACTTGCTACTTGAGATAGACCTCCAGAGAAAGTTGGTTCTTGCTCCTAAACTACCTGCCACAATCTACTCTAATGCAGGGGAAAACTAAATATTCTAATCTAAACTTCCAAGGGACCAGGGAGAGAGAATGCATAAAATGAAAGCCTACACTAAAGTGGTGATACACCAGAAAAGGAGGGTGTGAGAGTAGTCTCCAAATGCGTGAAATACAGAAGCAAAGTGCACACTAGAAGAGGTGATGACAGTTCTCCATAATCTAGCAAAACGCATTCACAACAATATTTCAAACATTAACAATGATAATAGATCCCTGCATGAACATAATAATAGACACAATATTCTTGTAAATAAGGTTAAAGGGGCAAGAAGAATGCAAGAAAACACAGTAGGGGAAGATACATCCACAAAATTGTATTTTATTGCTTCCTGGTATGCACAGTTCAATCTATTACAAGATAAGGGCCTGGATCACCATGCAAGGAGTCCACAACAAGGGCCTACAACACATTGACTTCACAAAAAAAATTTGGTAGAGCTTTGCTACAAAACTACCTCCCCCTTACAATGAGCCCAACACTCCAATTTATAGAAAAATGAGAAGGGAAAGAGAAGGGAAAATTGAAATCCCAAAATTTGTCCTTCAACTACCTGTAAGAGGTATTAAATGGAGTAAAATGATTATATATTACTCGAAAAAGGCTCCCCATACTATCCCAGGTGCTGCAGCAGAGAAGGAATGATGACCATGCCTTTTAATTGCACTCCCAATCACCAAATTAAACACTGTTATGAACCCGGCCACGTTTTCTTAAAAATATCAATCAATCTCTAATAAAATACAGAATTTATTGATTACTATGTATTAGGCTCGGAGCCACGATTCCAACAGTACCAATTTTGTGCAATTTCGTTGAGAAATGCAAAAGTTATGGCCTTCTGAGTGCGGGTAGCTATTTTGGGTCTGGCAGGCATTTTCTGTCATTTGACGGGAATGAGCATTAACTGACTAGAGCCGAATATGTTTCTTTTATTTAAATATATCTGCCCTTGTTAAAAATAATAAATCCAATATTTTTGGCGTAGAGGACGTCGTGCTCGTTCCAGAAAGTCCAATTTTGTGAAAATCGGAGCTCGGAGTCAAAAGTTATGGCCGTTTGAAGTTTCCGGACCAAACGTTGACTTTTCTTCCTGTGACACGTGTCATGATTTGATTGGCTCTCGGCTCCTTCGGGTTTTCGCGTCCCGGATGTCCCTTTGTCCCATTTGGCATAGTGCTCCTTGTGCTGATTTCGGGCGAACCGGCCGGTTTGCGCCCATTTGGCCCGCGCGTCCCATTTGCTTTTGGACCGCTTGGGACAATTTTGCCCGGTTCGGCCGGTTTGCGCCCTTTTGTCCCAATTGTTCCGGGACAAAAGTTCTCATTTCGGCCGATCCGGCCGGTTCGCGTACTTTTGGCCCGCGCGTCTCAGACTGTGCCCCTTTCAGCAGTTAGCCAAATTTTTCCATTTTTCGGCCAGTTCGGCTTTTCGCGCCCGCCGCGTATTTTTGTTCCATTTGTCCCTGCTGCATTTTGGACTGTTTGTGCTGATTTCGGGCGAACCGGGCGGTTCGCGCCTTTTTGTCCCAAATGTCCCGGAGGCGACCTTGAGCAGGACTTAGCCAATTTTCACGATTTTTCCTGGATCGACTTATTTGCCTTCTTGAACCCTTTTTCCGCATTTCCTCAGAACTTACTCACTTCCTCTTGGACAGGGGAGTTAGACAAATATGAGGGGACCCTAGAAACATGACTTTTTGCCCTGAATCCATATAATTGCTTGCATGTTATCAAAATTACCTTGGGGGTGAATTTTGGATAACACATAATATATTTAATGATTCAAAAAATAATTTTTCCAAGAAGTGGGTGTTCGGTTTAAAATGAAAGATAAAATTTCTAGAAGAGGCAATTAATGAACTTAAGAACACGGTGCAAAAGGGAGAGGCATTCAAAGGTGCAATTCTTGTTGAATTTCTAGCTCTCCGGTGTCAATTTTATAAATAAAATTATTAAAAGAGGAAAACATCACAAGAGATCAAAGAAAGTTTAAGATCACTCATCAAATAGGACTTATTCAACCATGAATTAGTGACTAAAGAGAAAATGGAAAAAAATAGTGAATTGCATAATGTGGTCACAGAAGCAACCAAAATATTATTGTAAAATTTATACATGGGAAAGGAGATGGAGGATTCCTTAAGAATATGGAAAAATTATATGTAAAACACCAGCATCCCTAGAGATGTGGATATTACTTGAGCTCTTTTTAAATTCAGAAATCAAATACTCAAAGTAAAGACTCCAACAACACCTTCTACAAGTGTTCCTTCCCCGAGTTCCTAAACTCTTCTTTCTAGTTTTTGTGGTTAAAATTTAGCTTTATCATTTTTAAAGATGTAAAAGTGTACATAAACTAAGTAAAGTGTAAATCATTAATTAAGTGGATACATTTAATTAAAAGATAATGAAACTAGGAAGTTAGTTAGAACCAGCCTAATGCCTATATAAGGTTTTCTCTCATTGTGAAAAGGGTTGTTGATGTTCATGCTTTGAATTTAAAAATAAAGAACTACCAAATGATCAATACATAATTAGTTATTACCTCTCTTTTCTAGTGTTCTTCCTATTTTTGTTCTTTAGCCTATGATTGTGGGTTTACTATATTTGGATATGAAAATTTGTGTTCAATTCAGTTCATCCAGTGCTTAGAAATTTGTGTCTACTACATATATGTCCTGTAAGGTTATTCAAATATATATATATATATATATATATATATATATATATATATTCTTGAGATTTCATGTATGCATAAGTAGGATATTATTCTACAATCTATATATGTGAAAGTGCTACCATTTCTGTTTCTTAAATCATTTATTCTTCCACCTCTTTTTATTATATGTTGAGAATGACTAAATATAGATACATTTGATGCATCAGAATCTTCATTTGAATATTGATAGATTACATATTTGTAAATATGTATATTTTTCTTTTTTTTTGTGAATAAGGGAAACTTTCCCATAAAGAGGAGGGATTGTTGTCCCCTGAACTATTGCTTATGTTTTGTTACAAAATTTTAGAATAAGTGTTTTTTGGCACCTACTATGGGGCATGTACTATGATTCTTACTGAAAAAATATTCAAGTGAACCAAATTTCATAGCACACTGGTGGAGAGTAGATATAAATGACGAAAAATAGTCCGATGTATTGAAGATCTTGATTTTCAGTTACTAAAACAATAAGGCTTTCAATAAAATTTAGAAAGAAGAGTTAGAGGAAAAATGTAAACAAGGAATTCTCATATAAAGGATAGATCTATTTCATCTTTCAAAGAAAATGTTTATACTCAGCCACAAGCAAGTCCTAACGGTCAATCTTTCATATTAAAATGAGTTGAAGTCCCTGTTATCACCGAATCACAGCACCCTTATGTTTCCATAAGTGCATATACTTGAACTTACGGTGTGATTGGATAACATGGGTACTATCTCCAAGTTGTGGGACTTGCTACTTGAGATAGACCTCCAGAGAAAGTTGGTTCTTGCTCCTAAACTACCTGCCACAATCTACTCTAATGCAGGGGAAAACTAAATATTCTAATCTAAACTTCCAAGGGACCAGGGAGAGAGAATGCATAAAATGAAAGCCTACACTAAAGTGGTGATACACCAGAAAAGGAGGGTGTGAGAGTAGTCTCCAAATGCGTGAAATACAGAAGCAAAGTGCACACTAGAAGAGGTGATGACAGTTCTCCATAATCTAGCAAAACGCATTCACAACAATATTTCAAACATTAACAATGATAATAGATCCCTGCATGAACATAATAATAGACACAATATTCTTGTAAATAAGGTTAAAGGGGCAAGAAGAATGCAAGAAAACACAGTAGGGGAAGATACATCCACAAAATTGTATTTTATTGCTTCCTGGTATGCACAGTTCAATCTATTACAAGATAAGGGCCTGGATCACCATGCAAGGAGTCCACAACAAGGGCCTACAACACATTGACTTCACAAAAAAAATTTGGTAGAGCTTTGCTACAAAACTACCTCCCCCTTACAATGAGCCCAACACTCCAATTTATAGAAAAATGAGAAGGGAAAGAGAAGGGAAAATTGAAATCCCAAAATTTGTCCTTCAACTACCTGTAAGAGGTATTAAATGGAGTAAAATGATTATATATTACTCGAAAAAGGCTCCCCATACTATCCCAGGTGCTGCAGCAGAGAAGGAATGATGACCATGCCTTTTAATTGCACTCCCAATCACCAAATTAAACACTGTTATGAACCCGGCCACGTTTTCTTAAAAATATCAATCAATCTCTAATAAAATACAGAATTTATTGATTACTATGTATTAGGCTCGGAGCCACGATTCCAACAGTACCAATTTTGTGCAATTTCGTTGAGAAATGCAAAAGTTATGGCCTTCTGAGTGCGGGTAGCTATTTTGGGTCTGGCAGGCATTTTCTGTCATTTGACGGGAATGAGCATTAACTGACTAGAGCCGAATATGTTTCTTTTATTTAAATATATCTGCCCTTGTTAAAAATAATAAATCCAATATTTTTGGCGTAGAGGACGTCGTGCTCGTTCCAGAAAGTCCAATTTTGTGAAAATCGGAGCTCGGAGTCAAAAGTTATGGCCGTTTGAAGTTTCCGGACCAAACGTTGACTTTTCTTCCTGTGACACGTGTCATGATTTGATTGGCTCTCGGCTCCTTCGGGTTTTCGCGTCCCGGATGTCCCTTTGTCCCATTTGGCATAGTGCTCCTTGTGCTGATTTCGGGCGAACCGGCCGGTTTGCGCCCATTTGGCCCGCGCGTCCCATTTGCTTTTGGACCGCTTGGGACAATTTTGCCCGGTTCGGCCGGTTTGCGCCCTTTTGTCCCAATTGTTCCGGGACAAAAGTTCTCATTTCGGCCGATCCGGCCGGTTCGCGTACTTTTGGCCCGCGCGTCTCAGACTGTGCCCCTTTCAGCAGTTAGCCAAATTTTTCCATTTTTCGGCCAGTTCGGCTTTTCGCGCCCGCCGCGTATTTTTGTTCCATTTGTCCCTGCTGCATTTTGGACTGTTTGTGCTGATTTCGGGCGAACCGGGCGGTTCGCGCCTTTTTGTCCCAAATGTCCCGGAGGCGACCTTGAGCAGGACTTAGCCAATTTTCACGATTTTTCCTGGATCGACTTATTTGCCTTCTTGAACCCTTTTTCCGCATTTCCTCAGAACTTACTCACTTCCTCTTGGACAGGGGAGTTAGACAAATATGAGGGGACCCTAGAAACATGACTTTTTGCCCTGAATCCATATAATTGCTTGCATGTTATCAAAATTACCTTGGGGGTGAATTTTGGATAACACATAATATATTTAATGATTCAAAAAATAATTTTTCCAAGAAGTGGGTGTTCGGTTTAAAATGAAAGATAAAATTTCTAGAAGAGGCAATTAATGAACTTAAGAACACGGTGCAAAAGGGAGAGGCATTCAAAGGTGCAATTCTTGTTGAATTTCTAGCTCTCCGGTGTCAATTTTATAAATAAAATTATTAAAAGAGGAAAACATCACAAGAGATCAAAGAAAGTTTAAGATCACTCATCAAATAGGACTTATTCAACCATGAATTAGTGACTAAAGAGAAAATGGAAAAAAATAGTGAATTGCATAATGTGGTCACAGAAGCAACCAAAATATTATTGTAAAATTTATACATGGGAAAGGAGATGGAGGATTCCTTAAGAATATGGAAAAATTATATGTAAAACACCAGCATCCCTAGAGATGTGGATATTACTTGAGCTCTTTTTAAATTCAGAAATCAAATACTCAAAGTAAAGACTCCAACAACACCTTCTACAAGTGTTCCTTCCCCGAGTTCCTAAACTCTTCTTTCTAGTTTTTGTGGTTAAAATTTAGCTTTATCATTTTTAAAGATGTAAAAGTGTACATAAACTAAGTAAAGTGTAAATCATTAATTAAGTGGATACATTTAATTAAAAGATAATGAAACTAGGAAGTTAGTTAGAACCAGCCTAATGCCTATATAAGGTTTTCTCTCATTGTGAAAAGGGTTGTTGATGTTCATGCTTTGAATTTAAAAATAAAGAACTACCAAATGATCAATACATAATTAGTTATTACCTCTCTTTTCTAGTGTTCTTCCTATTTTTGTTCTTTAGCCTATGATTGTGGGTTTACTATATTTGGATATGAAAATTTGTGTTCAATTCAGTTCATCCAGTGCTTAGAAATTTGTGTCTACTACATATATGTCCTGTAAGGTTATTCAAATATATATATATATATATATATATATATATATATATATTATAATATATTTCTTGAGATTTCATGTATGCATAAGTAGGATATTATTCTACAATCTATATATGTGAAAGTGCTACCATTTCTGTTTCTTAAATCATTTATTCTTCCACCTCTTTTTATTATATGTTGAGAATGACTAAATATAGATACATTTGATGCATCAGAATCTTCATTTGAATATTGATAGATTACATATTTGTAAATATGTATATTTTTCTTTTTTTTTGTGAATAAGGGAAACTTTCCCATAAAGAGGAGGGATTGTTGTCCCCTGAACTATTGCTTATGTTTTGTTACAAAATTTTAGAATAAGTGTTTTTTGGCACCTACTATGGGGCATGTACTATGATTCTTACTGAAAAAATATTCAAGTGAACCAAATTTCATAGCACACTGGTGGAGAGTAGATATAAATGACGAAAAATAGTCCGATGTATTGAAGATCTTGATTTTCAGTTACTAAAACAATAAGGCTTTCAATAAAATTTAGAAAGAAGAGTTAGAGGAAAAATGTAAACAAGGAATTCTCATATAAAGGATAGATCTATTTCATCTTTCAAAGAAAATGTTTATACTCAGCCACAAGCAAGTCCTAACGGTCAATCTTTCATATTAAAATGAGTTGAAGTCCCTGTTATCACCGAACCACAGCACCCTTATGTTTCCATAAGTGCATATACTTGAACTTACGGTGTGATTGGATAACATGGGTACTATCTCCAAGTTGTGGGACTTGCTACTTGAGATAGACCTCCAGAGAAAGTTGGTTCTTGCTCCTAAACTACCTGCCACAATCTACTCTAATGCAGGGGAAAACTAAATATTCTAATCTAAACTTCCAAGGGACCAGGGAGAGAGAATGCATAAAATGAAAGCCTACACTAAAGTGGTGATACACCAGAAAAGGAGGGTGTGAGAGTAGTCTCCAAATGCGTGAAATACAGAAGCAAAGTGCACACTAGAAGAGGTGATGACAGTTCTCCATAATCTAGCAAAACGCATTCACAACAATATTTCAAACATTAAAAATGATAATAGATCCCTGCATGAACATAATAATAGACACAATATTCTTGTAAATAAGGTTAAAGGGGCAAGAAGAATGCAAGAAAACACAGTAGGGGAAGATACATCCACAAAATTGTATTTTATTGCTTCCTGGTATGCACAGTTCAATCTATTACAAGATAAGGGCCTGGATCACCATGCAAGGAGTCCACAACAAGGGCCTACAACACATTGACTTCACAAAAAAAATTTGGTAGAGCTTTGCTACAAAACTACCTCCCCCTTACAATGAGACTCAAATGCAAATGACTGATCCTGATGTCTCCACCATATACCCGAAGTGCTTACAGAAGCTTAAAATGCCCCTGTTCTCACCTTCACCCCCCTCACCTCTACCAAATGCCCCGTCCACTTCTATCAACTTACCAGATCTTCCCCTACGCTTGGGACCTCACCATGCCCAGTCTAACGCACCCCCTAAGCGACTCGATCTATCCAAAAATAAATCCTCCGCCACCTAGGAGACAAACTCAATCCGTGCCCCCTATCATAATCAAAAAAATCATCGTCATACCTACCTTCCATATTGGGACCCCATCCCTCTACCTTACATCAATATATCATACCTCCTGCGTTTTCTTCAAAACAACCTACGCCTTCCGCACCCATATACAGAAATTCCAGGGTATAGCAACACCGTCACTCCGCGTATCCTGTCCACCTATCAACCCTAAACAAATTCCATCATCAAAAGATTTGTTTTCGGTCACTCCTATTTCCCTGTGGTTTTTTCTGATACCACATCATCTGCAGCCTCATCATCCAACATAGCTTCTGCGCCAAAGAAATCACGTTTAGTAAAAACCATGTATCAACACCCCTCGGCTAAACCACCACCCGTGTGAACCAATCATGCCCAAACATTACCAAAACCCGCACAAACCAATACCCTCATCCTCTTCTGATTTTGACCCACTCAAAGGATCTTACGCCAAAATCCTTGCTATGTTGGTGGAGAATGCGACCATTTCCCTACCTCCACTTAGACCTTATGACCCGTCTAAACCCCGACCTATGGGTTACGATGAGTCTAAAATCTGCGCTTATCACCGCACACCAGGACATGATGTGGAGGGATGCAAAGCTCTAAAAACCATCCTTCGTCAGTCACCTCTCTCGGATAGAAAGATTAAGAAAGACAACTTACGAAGGGAGAGACCTTAGTTTCCATTCCCTCTCCTATACCATCTGTCCCCGCCTCACCAAGATCTATCATTATTACAACCCCCACTCTTGAAGACCATGAGTTATCCCAACCATCTTCCTCATCTCAGGTCTACGAGATTAATATGATTAGTGTCGCTACTCGAGGGCAGAAAAAAAAACAATGGGAAAGCAAAAGAAAACACACCTGCGCATCTCTTTCTCCGTCAAACATCCCGATTGCACCACCACCACCTAAGTGGTCATTCGCGGACCCGCCTATCCCGTCTCTAATGGCATTGCCCACCGAAATATGATTAAACAGCTTCACAAATCGCCCGTAAAAAGGACATTGTATGATCTCATTCAGACTTCTGAATCTCATCGACAAGCTCTCGTTGAGATCCTTCAAGGGATAGAGGTTTTACCTAATGAAACCCTGCCTGTCGCCTCCATTCTAACACCCAATCACGTTGCTTCTCTCACCAAACAACCCACTGCCCCAACCACTTCTGTCTCTGTACAACAAGCTGCTGCAGTCAGTTTCTCTGAAGATGAAATTGTCGACTTTGGTACAGAAGACCCTGACCCTGCCCTTTTCATCTCCGCTTACGTCCGGGACATTTGAGTACGTCGGGTTATGATTGACGGGGGCGCTAGCCTAAAACATCATCTCTTCAAAAGCCTTCCAACAAATGAATATCCCTTCTAGTTGCATGTGTGCCAACCCATCATGTTGCGGTCATTCAATGACGCTATATTACTTCTACCTTAGCACGTGATCCTCAACATTCGGGTGGGACCACGTACTTTACCCGAACTCTTCTATGTCTTGGAGGGAGAGTTCCAATATAATATATTGCTGGGTCGTCCTTGGATCCGAGCCATGGGATGCGTTCCCTCACATTACATAGATGCATAAAATTTGAGTACGAGGGGAAGTCTTACACCGTAAAAGCTGACCCTCCCCCCTTTAAAACCTGTAATATGTTTATACCGCCCTAACGAACGATGTGCTTATACCAATCAAGAACCCCATACATTCAACCCAACCATCCTCCTTAAATGTACCTCAACCATCCACCTCAACCGCGCCTACGCCTTCAATTGATGAAACCACCATCGCAAAAAACCACTTCCCTTCCCGCAGCTAACATTCCAACCTCCGACCCCTTAGTAGATGTTTTTCAGCGCCTTACGCTGGGGGAGTACCGCCTATATAACCGTTAGTTCTTTCCCTACCCCGCAGGAGTATGGACAATTACATGCACATCCCACCTACGACCGTCGCGTGGGGGAGATAATCTCTTACGGACCACCCCATTGCCGCACTAACCTAACGTATGGGGGTGTTGACGCATCCTCCATTACCCCTGAACCTCCTCTTGGTGTGGTTCCTTCCAATCCGATTTTCAATACTTGACAAATCGTCGTTTCGCCCTCACCTTCTTGACTCGCTGTGCGTGGAAAGGCTTTGGTTTTGGCCTTTATGAACAAGGCCGACATACACTCACTCCCGTGACTACCCGTAAACATAATTATCACAGTGGTCTCAGTTTTCCCGATACACCTACACAGGAGACACCTCCTGTCAGCTGTATCCTGGAAGAAGAAGACGTCGCCCCTACCAAACCGTCATCACCCACTTTGCCATCATCACCCACACAATCTATAGACCCTGAATCCATCCCTCCTAATTTTTTTTTTTCATAAATGCTATCTTCATAGGTCCTCTCACTTATCAACGCGATAATGAGGACCCATCTTCTTTTCCCCTTCTGTATCCAGACATGATCGAAGAGGATTCACCTTTGATTAATGTTGTTGAATGCCAGGATGACGACTCCATCCTCACTTACCTTGGCGCGGATGATTCTTATATTCAACGAGCCTTACCATATGAAACCCAAACCATGCTGAACGAATCTACCATAGAAATCAACATCCACACGGAGGAGGATCCTCACATTGTGAAGATTGGACAATCCCTTAACACATCAGAACAAGCCGCCTTTACTACCTTTCTCCGTGCTCGCAACCAAGCTTTCACATGGTCTTACGCTGACATGCCAGGAATTGATCCTACCATTGCCGTCCATAACATCACCCTAAACCCCGATTCCAAACCAGTCAAACAGAAATTGAGAAAAATGCATCCACACATTTCTCTCTTGGTCAAAGAGGAGCTCCAATGACTCCTTTCTGTTTCCTTCTTCTTGCCTATTGACTATCCTCAATGGATTTCTAACATCGTACCTATCACTAAAGCAACAGGGGGACTTCGGATATGCACAGATTTCTGGGATCTTAACCTCGCTTGCCCTAAGGATGACTTCCCCTTACCTAGCATTGACCAACTTGTTGATCTAACTGCAGGGCATGAGATGCTCTCTCTCATGAATGGTTTTTCAGGATACAACCAAATTTTGGTTGCCCCTGCTGATCAACACAAAACTACCTTCATAACTCCTTGGGGAACCTTCTGTTATCGTGTCATGCCGTTTCGCCTTAAGAATGCTGGTGCAACCTATCAGCGGGCTATGACCTACATTTTTCATGACATTATGCACAGTATCCTTGAAGATTACGTCAACAATCTTCTTGGCAAGTCTAAACATCGTAGTGAACATCTTGATGTTTTAACCATTATTTTTTATCACCTGTTACAATATTCTGTCCACCTTCAACCAAAGAAATGTGTCTTTGGTGTTCTTTTGGGAAAACTTCTTGGCTTTATCATCTCTTTGCATGGCATTGAGGTCAATCCATCTAAAGTCAAAGCTATCCTAGAAATGCCCCCACCCAAAAATCTCAAACAATTGCGTAGTTTACAAGGTAAGCTCCAATCTATCCGACGTTTCATCTCCCAACTCTCGGATCGGTGTCAACCTTTTCATCACCTTCTTAAAAAGGACATTGCCTTTCAATGGAGTGAGGAGTGTCACCAAGCCTTCGAAGCTCTCAAATCCTATCTCTTGCAGCCACCCGTGCTTATCCCACCCCAAGACGACCGCCCTTTCTACCTTTATCTTTTTGCCACTGACCATGTTATAGGTGCTATGCTCGCACATCGGGATTTGGCACGACGAGAACAGGCCGTTTATTATATAAGTCGTACCCTTGTGGATTATGAGACTAGGTATACACATGTAGAAAAATTGTGCCTTGCCCTATCATTTGTAGCCACCAAACTCCGACACTACCTTCTAAATCACAAGATTTTCGTCATCACCAACACGGACCCCATTCATTATATGTACGCCAAACTGCATCTAAACCAACGTATCGCTCGATGGCTTATGCTCCTCGCTGACCTTGACCTTGAATTCGTACAACAGAAGTCAATCAAAGGACAAACTCTTGCAGACCAACTTGCAGAGGCCCCTTTACCTGGGGAACAATTTACCAATTTTACCTTCCCCGACGAACTCATCGCTACTCTTTCCCTCACAGAGGAGTCGTATCCAATGACCCTCTTCTTCGATGGATCTAAATGCCAGCGTGGCGGAGGAGCCAGCATTGTTCTCATTCCTCTCGACGCTGAACCTATGCCTCTTTCATTCTGGCTTGATTTCCCTTGCACTAATAATACAGCGGAATACGAGGCCCTTGTTCTGGGTCTCCAAGTTGCGTTACACTTAGGCATCAAATCTATCAACATTTTTGGCGACTCTCAATTGGTAGTCAATCAAGTTATGGGCATCTACCAATGTAAAAATGAGGAACTTCAAAAATACAAACACTACGTGGATTCACTTCTAGCCTTATTTACTCACTATTCTATACAAACCATTCCCCGTTCCACTAACAAATTTGTGGATACTATGGCTTGCTTAGCCTCACAAATTCCTGCCGCGCCAACTGACTCTGAATTATTCGTAGTGGTCCAACAAATTTTTACCCCATCCTATTCAACCCCGATAGTTTGTATGATAAATACTGTGTCTACTAATTCACAGGATACCTGGTACCACCAATTTCATGACTACCTTACAATCTCTGTCCTCCCACCTGACCTTACTAGTAACGGAAAACGTGCTTTTCTTAAAAGTGTTTCACGTTATGTTGTCATGGGGGGACTCCTCTATAAACGTGGCTTTGATGGCATCCTCCTTCACTGTCTAACTGGCACGGAGGCCACTCATACCATCCAACAGGTCCATGACGGTATTTGTGGTGGACATTTTAGCGGCCTTGCCGTGGCCAAACGAACCCTTCGCCTTGGTTATTATTGGCCTACTCTCAATAACGACTGCTACGAATATGTTAAGCGTTGTGTTATGTGTCAGCAACATGCCAACCTTCAACATACTCCTAGCCACCCGCTCCAGGTCGCACAAGATCTTTGGCCCTTCTCACAATGGGGTTTAGACCTTATTGGTGAGATTCACCCGACCTCTTCACAACGTCACCGTTGGATAATCACAGCGACCGAATATTACACAAAATGGGTGGAGGCTATTCCACTCATTTCAATCAAAAAAGAAAAAATTGTCGAGTTCATTAACCACCACATTATCTGTCGTTTTGGTGTTCCTCATCGCCTGATAACAGATAATGGAAAATCTTTCAAAAACAAGTTGTTGCAAGACCTTTGCGACAACTTTGGTATCAAACTTAGCTTCTCATCACCCTACTATCCGCAGGCTAATGGTCAGGCTAAATCTTCTAATAAAACACTAACCAAAATCCTCATGAAAGTTGTCAATGACTCCGGCAAAAATTGGCACGATCACATTCCCTTTGCCCTTTGGGCTTATCGTACTAGCATTCGTACTTCTACTAATGCCACACCTTTTTCTTTGGTATACAGTACCGAGGCTGTTTTGCCTCTCGAAATACAAATACCCTCCCTTAGAATATCTCTTCAGGATATTCTCACCAACGATGATTTCCGCCAAGAGCGGTTAGCCCAATTGGAGCTTCTTGACGAACGCCGTCTTACAGCTCTTGATCACCTTCAAATCTATCAAAAACGCATTAAACGTGCTTATGATAAGCGACTTCATGAGCATACTTTTAAGGTTGGTGATCTTGTCCTCAAAGAGAATCAACATGTCACTAAACTAGAAAAGAGCAAACATGGAAAATTTGCTCCCAATTGGATTGGGCCTTATATAATCACTCACACCTATGGATCAGGCACTTATCATTTAGCTTCGCTTAATGGTAAACCTGAGCCTGAACCCCTTAATGCCTTGCATCTTCGACCATTCTATTGTTGAAATTAGTGTTATATCAATTCTTATCCGCCTACTGCTCGTCCCTTGAGCTCCCATACCACCACATGCACGTGTTTCCTACACCTCATAATAATAATAACAATCAAGCTCACATAGTTTGATTCTCACCTCCCCTTGATGATGCCTTCCCCTTTTTAGTCTAGTCCATGACTTCAAAGTATTAAAATAAGCCGTATTCTTATGGGATTTTCTTGAGTCAAACTTCCTACAAACCTAGATGCTTCACGTCACAAGGACATCTAGTTATCTATAGACTGCTCCCTCGAAGGACAGCTATATGCCAAAAACTATTGATGTTATTATATATATAGACTGCTCCCTCGAAGGACAGCTATGCACAGTCAGCCTTTTCTCATAAGCTTCTCGCATCGAT